>JAHFWI010000006.1:17500000-20000000 GCA_028554975.1 Himalopsyche kuldschensis
GCGTCGCTCGAACTAAGCGATCAATAATTATTTAATGTTATATCATTCGACATAATTATATAACAAAATCTAACATCCAAAATAGAATAAAAATAATAACACATTTTTTAGTACTTTTTCCACATCTGATTTATTTCATCAGGACCGGTTTCGCTCATGGCGAGCATTATCAACTGATAAGTAATACAATAAGACAGTGGTATTTATGCTGGACTTCGTTTTTAAATTAACATATTTAGGAATAATTTTGAGCCGTAGACACTCTCGATTGAACCAAATATGTTGAGACGCTAAACACTGTTTTAATTTATATTTCTTAAATAAGACAGTAAGTTTAGCCGTACTAGCTTCATTGATCACTTTTAAGGTGTTCACTGTCAATACTTGGTGGAAAGGCATTATAATAAAAATAATAACACATTTTTTAGTACTTTTTCCACATCTGATTTATTTCATGCTCGCCATGAGCGAAACCGGTCCTGATGAAATAAATCAGATGTGGAAAAAGTACTAAAAAATGTGTTATTATTTTTATTATAATGCCTTTCCACCAAGTATTGACAGTGAACACCTTAAAAGTGATCCAAAATAGAGTTAAAATAAAATCACAAACTTTATTTAATTTAATGACAGCCCCATTCTCGCCCATTAAAATGTCCAAATTCAAGGAAAAAATCTAATTTGCTGTCAAAGAAATGTCAAATAATACCTTCCACGTAAATAATAACATTATTATTAATAATAAAAGCCGGGAAAAGTTCAGTAGAAGACTAATTTATTACATTTTGACTAAATGTCTTCGCCGATAAAAATTCAAACATATTTTCTTTCATATTTGTTTTTATGGCAACTTAATGACCAACAATGCAAAAGGGAATTACATACCCACAGATATACATACGCCGTTTAGGTTTTATATATAAGATTCTCTTGTGTCGACAAACTGCGAGGAAAATCTGTAAAAATCCTTGAATTTAATAATGCTTTGTTTTGGTTTTGCTTTAAATAATTAAAATAAGCGGAATAAACCGATTAACTAGTCGATAAGTGTGGCTAGGTAACCATTTATCTTTTCAAGCTATTGTTTTAATGGGGACTGTGAAATCATTATAAAAATTACGACTGCGACTCCAGCATTTCCCAAAAACACGACTCCTACCCCGACTACAACATTGACCAAAAACACGACACCGACTCCGAATAAAATTTCGTTACTTTTTTTCCTCACCTCTCCTATTTAATGTGTATTAAATTATAAATCAACCAACCAATCCGACCAATAGCCAAATTTGACATATTATATGCAAAACTCTAAAAAGTTTCCGACTCTGACCGAAAACCGCGCGACGACTCTGACTCCGACTCCACAGCCCTGTTTGTTTTTTATCCCGAATCTCATCAAACTTAAGAGAGGTTGAATTACTGAGTAACAAGCAGTTCTTGTAGAAAAAATACGTTGGGATACCTCGATTATAGAGCCCATATGCTTCCACATTGGAAACGGAAACAAATCTAAAAAAAATGTGGATCTTTTAGATATTTCCAGCAAAATTTATTAATCGGGTCGTAAAATTCATGATAGAAGTGCGCGCCAACCCAGAACGAGTGCGCGGGGATTGTGTGTTTCTATTGAATGATATTAAAATTGTAAAAAATATACTGTAGTATGTTTTTGAGCATTGGAAAAATATTATCCTTGTTGTATTATTGTTTCAGAGGGAGTTATGTTTTCGGTCCATTTCTGTAAATAAAAAAACCCCGCATTTGTGTAATGAATTTTCCATAGCGAGTGTAAGCCATCTGTGTTTCCGAGAGGAAACTGCTTATCATTAGAAGAGAGGCACACCTGTTTTTTTCTTATTTCTGTTTGTCTCTACGGTAAAAAAGCAAAGTTTTCGAACCGCACCATTCAATACGAGAATTCCACTAAGCGAAGAATGAAATTTATAGCCATAGCTGGGGTATAACCGCTATACGCGCTTCATGTATCAAGTATAGCTAGCCAATTAAAAGGGATGTTACTAACGATACCTATTGGATAGCAATATAATTATAATTTTTTAAACGCATTTATAATTATTTAAATCATAAAAAAAATATGTGAGCTTTAAACTATGTTGGCTGGCCTCGTACTTTCTGGGAGATTAAGAGCTTGAATCTTTGATTGAACACTTAGCAGTAATTTAGCAATTTTATATTTGTATGTGATACTTTTTTTTGGGTCCGTGGTAGAATGGTCCAAGTCTTTGGCTTCCGTGACGGACCTCCGAGGTTCGAGTCCCAGTGCGAGCAGATTTTTTCAGTCGATTTATAGATCCTGTTCGAAAGCGTTTTTTTGTGTTGTTAAAAGCTCTACCCGTACGATTCCAAAAAGCAGAGAAGAAATTAACCATTAGTCCTCTTATCCTTTCAATCCTTACACCATTCGAAGGAGATAGTTTGAGCAATTTACTAACAAACAATTCTCGTGCAAAAAACCTAAGAGGGCCACATGCTAGACGTTGGGAGCGGACATGGCTTAAAAAATGTGTTTCTTTTTTCAATTCCCATTTCCAAATGTGGCATTTTTAATTATATTATTTTTAATTCTTTCAAACATTAGTTTTTCAAGCTTAATATTGAGATGTGAAAAATACAGACGAAATTATTTCCTATAAGGTAATAATATGTAACTGTATCGTTGGTATGTTGAAGATTGTGCATTGTTTGTAAGCTAATAGCTTTTCGAAGTACGTTATATAGTCATGGTTGTGAGCTTCTTTTAAGACGTTAGCTGTCAATTCTTGGTGGAAAAATATAATATTTTAAAATTCAACTGGTTTTATTTATTACAAGATATGTGGAGTACCAAAAATTTATTGTAAACGAATGAAAAATAGTCCATCCAGAATCATCCAATTAACGTATCGAGCTTTGGGGTGCATGATTAGTGTCTCTAATGTGACAGTATACGCCAGAATCTCTATAAGTAATCTGATATAGACCATTGGTAGTATACTCGATGGACAAAAGCAGTTGATGGAAAGTCATTTTCCATTAAAGCGCGACGTACTCAAAAATTTCATTAAACCATTTTTTGAACGCAGAAATGTTGCCAATGGAAAGATTGGCGTTGTAATGAAAGCTTATAATGCAATTGCATAGCAGTGATATGAGCTTTTTTGAATTCCATCAATTTTGCGTCAGTCAGATGATTATTTCTAGTGAGAATTTTGGAATATTTCCACACATTTGATGTCTTATTTTTGCAAATCCCACCAAAGAAATGTTTTAATAAAAGATTGATTTAATCCGGCGTCAGTTCTTTGATCTACTTTAAAGTTAAAAATATTGATATTATGTTAAAAAAAAGTGGAAATTTTTTCACATTAAATGTAGGTATTTGGATCTGATCCGGTATTGCTCATCGCGAGTATTATCAACTGATAAGAAATAAAAAAAAAGCATTATTTATACAAAAACTAAGCAAGGCGCGATAAACAGTTATTGCTAGTATGCAAATCATTTGAAGAAAATAAAACATAAAATACGCATAATTAATATAAAATGGATTATAATTAAAAGATTTTAAACTTATACCTCTAACAAATAGATTATTAGTGATCAAATAATGATATTTGTTTCTGTTCATATTCTTTCTGATTATAAAACCAAGATATTAGAAAGATTTATATTGAGATTAACTTCAGTTCATATGTTCCACAGTGTGAGCGGACATCGTTTAAAAGTCATAGATAATTTATTGATTCAGTAGGCATTTACTTGGTAGAACTCTATTATAATACGGAAAGAAAAATAACAATGTATTTTAGTTCTACATAAATGTATGTAGATTTAATAAAGGGTCTTTTTATAAGGACGCTTAGTTTTGAAATGTAAATAAAACAAGTTGTTTGTGAGATTTCGACTAAATTTTAATTTCATTTGTAAGTATATTTTACGGCATTAAATATGGAATATAGCATCAAATGTCTGCCAATATCCATTCATTATAAAATGGGCCATGTCGCTAAAGTTGACTTTTTTGACAAATTTGGGTAAAATTCCAACTGCTCCAGAACCCAATCAGGCGTTGTCTGCGGTCGTTTACCTGAAGTTCCTTGGTTAGTTGGATTTTATACGGGTGCAGACATAAGGCCCGATTCAAAATTT
The DNA here is from genome assembly GCA_028554975.1 of Himalopsyche kuldschensis. NCBI lineage: Eukaryota > Metazoa > Arthropoda > Insecta > Trichoptera > Rhyacophilidae > Himalopsyche > Himalopsyche kuldschensis. The sequence goes on from JAHFWI010000006.1 coordinate 17,504,153, forward strand.
GCCAATTTGAAGTCGCAGAAAAGCCAAGTTCTTGTGAACAACGAGAAATAAGCTGCCTTGGGTTTTCCTGTACACTTTCACACACAGCAGCAATGTTTTCACCAGATATTGTATTTTGATGACGTACAGGTAGGTGTAAGTATAAGATATTTTTAATCTACAAACGAGGAGCAAGATCCATTTTTTAATACAAAACGTAGAACCCGCATCTGGATTTTTTGAAGCATGACTATTTGAATTTGTGGTGCTGCACTCTACCCAATTCATCATTATTTTAATAAAATATTAATGTCTGCCATTTCAATTTACTAAAAGATAGATTCTAAATGAATCGCTTAATTAATTTATATGAAGACAAAGCTGAGAAAAGTTATCTGTACGTTTCTTAACAAAACGAACTTCTGTCTTCTTCTATTAGACGGAGAAGCTAACAACTCTCTTAAAATTTCGAAAAGTTTTAAGGGATAAGGCTTATGTTCTAAAATAATATTTTTATAAAAGAAAATTTTAGCGAAATCTTCAAAAATAAGCTTACTATTTTTATAAGTTTATTTGGTGCATTATTAAAATTCTTTGATAACTTTTTTAACAAGAAAACTTTTGTTGGAATTAAAAGTTTTGAACGTTGCTTTAATTCGCTAAAAGCTTTCAATTATTTATTGAAAAATTAATCAGATACTAATGTTTCTGTATTTTTCAAAAGAAAATCAGATTTATTTTGAGATATAACGTGATTACATTTATACTCTAAAGACCGTTTATCATTTGAAACATTGTTTTAATGATAATTAAATGAATCTCTTAAGCAAAAGATATCAATGGATTAATTAAAAGCACTATATTTATCAATTGTGTCGTATAGAAATTGCTTGGTTTTTGATATAATCATAGCTTAAAGTTTATCACGCTTAACTAATATCCAAAACTAAAAAATATTCATAGATTCAAATGCTATTGAGAAAATTAATGCTTTGTCACCATAACATAATGTTTAAATAAAACAATGAAGATAATGCTGCCACGCATTACTTTAATTTACAGAGTGAGAATAAAATGATGTATTAAGAATAGAGATTATAAATATGAGTCGAAGAAATTTCATTTCGTAAACGGGCATCTATCTAATTAAAAAAAAAATCGTACAAATAAATTAGTTGATAATGTTCATGCACGCTATAAGCGAAACCGGTCCTAAGACAATACATTAGATATGTGTTATTATTTTTATTACAAATAAATTTATTTAATGTTTTACGAGTAAACAGTAACATTGTACTATAAATCTATCTATCTATATATATAAAAATTAATGTCTGTATGTATGTCCGCTATGGACTACTAAACCGCTCGACCGATCGATGTGAAACTTTACAAATTTATTGAGTGCATCCCCCGCGATAGTTTTTGGCCTACCAACCCCTCCCCTCATCCACCCCCAACCTCCACCCCCCAAATTGTTTTTTTTTAACTTTACGAATTTTTCGAGTTCACTTCTTCGAAGGTTTTTGGCATACCCCCCCCCATACGCTCCCCAAACCCCACCCCGCCAAACAACCCCCTCCCCCCAAAAATTGATATCGAATTTTTACAAATTTCTCGAGTATTGAATACATGCAAATTGAATTGAATATTTGTGTAATGTCTTTCCTTCAAATTTATTTTAGTTGCTGGGGTAGCAACGCGCGCATGGTACAGCTAGTCTTTAATAAAAACAACATCTACAATAAGTCCCCTTTTCATGATACAAAATAATTCCGGTTAAAGATGGTTTTCACGCGAGAATTAAATTCGTATAGCATGATAATCCTAATAATATTAATTATCAGACTATTTATTATCATTACTATATTAAATTATACGAATTAAGAAATCCATGCGTAAGAAAGTTTCTGCGTCATGTATTTTACAAACTTATATTCAACAGTATCTACGTGTATTTAATATCTATTTATATAAGACTATGGTAAGATAATCCAATATCTGCGAAAGAAAATCAATGAACCGAGTAATCCACAGAACTTATTCAGCAGTAAAAATAATGTGAACATGAGAAACTGAATCGAACTTGTATAAGTTCGAGACAAAGTTTCGTATAAAAAGGATACGAGTAATACGTGAACATTACTTTAAACCAGTGGTCTCCAAACTCAATGAGGATGCGAGCTACTTACAGAAATTGAAATTGTCTGGTGAGCTACTTTTGTATGTTGTTTTATCGTCATCTCTTATTGTACCATACATATTATTATAATATTACTTAAATAAAATCGGACCTCCAATAAAGCATACAATGGGTACTTTAATTACGTATTTATAAAAAAAACTAGCGAGTACCCAGCATGCGATGCAATGCAACTCAAAGAAAGAAAGTGTTTTAATTCTGTTTATTTTAGTGCTTTTGGATACAAAATATTTTTTTTTCTGTCTGGTGCGTACACGAATAAATCAGAAGGTTTACCAACGCATGAGTAGGCCACATGCAGCTATCCATGTTAGAAGCATGGATTTTCCAAACTTTTCCTTCACGAGCTACCGAAAATGCCACCGCGAGCTACCGGTAGCTCGCGAGCGACCGTTTGGCGATCACTGCTTTAAACCAATCCAGTTTAGTTTAATTAAGTGATAAATATAAAACAATACTCTCAAAATGAATTTTGTGTTTATTGATTTATTAAACATTTAAAATAGCTTCAATATCACGCTACTTTACATCTGGAATACTATTTAAAATCCTGGAAAAAGCTTAGCGGATCATTAGAGTCACTGAATATCTACATGTAGTTTAAATCATATTATTTAATGGGAGTATAACTTTTTTAATCCTATTAATATCCTGTAACTGGTGAGGAACGTTTCTTTTATTTATTTTTATTAAATTTTTAACGACAGACGATATATGGTAAAACTTGATTGTTGCTTTTGTATTTAAAAATATTTACAAAAGTTACCTAGAAAGAATTGGATCAAGAACAATTCATTATATTGTATTATAATAAGCTATACATTTAAAGTTTCTTGAAAATTCATCAATAATTTTCAATATTTCTATAAAAAAATTGAATCGTTTTAATTTTGGACATTTTCATGAGTATTTTCGCCAACGACCCGAGTTCCGACTTTTGACATCTTCAGGAAATTCAAATGCATGAATGGACCTGAAACTGTCCTGGGTTGCTAGCGATAAAACTCTCGGAAAAGAACAAAATTCAAACGATTCATACTTGATATTGAAATTCCATCAAAATAATACTCACAACTATAATTGTAAGTAGATCAGTTGACAATGCTCGCCATGAGCGAAACCGGTCCTGATCAAATAAATTTGATGTGGAGTGCTAAAAATGAATTATTATTTTTATTATAATGCCTTTCCACCAAGTATTGACAGTGAACACCTTAAAAGTAAGTAGATCGTTAAAAATAGCACAACGAGAGGTTGAATAAATTTTGTTACCGAAAGCTGAAATTGAAAGGAAACTAAAGTTATAAATGTAATAGAAATAAAATAATGGTTCTGCACGGTCTGCTTTAACTGATAAATTATTTTTTGCTATCTTTAACTTTGAATAATTTTAGACATACTGAAAGAATTTTGAACATAATCCTTTTCTGCACCAGTCGATTCTTTTGTCGGTGTCAGAAATGATTTTATGCTGATGCTTCCTTTGTTGAAAACGAAAGTGAAAAAGATTTAAGAGTGAGAGCGAATGAAAACTTACAGTATTGGATTCGGAAAATATTTATCTGATTGTTTGAGTAATTAATTTGATTTTATTCAAACATGACATGATTCAATTCAGGTGCAACACTGTTTTATAAACCGTCAAAAAAGTTACACCATTAAAGATACAAAATTCTACATCGTTAATGATGTTGCATACCAGACATTCTACGACACCTTCTAGCGCAACGTTTGAGATACTTCCTGCAACCCGGCCAGCATAGCTTACTAAAGCAAAAGTAAAAAAACTATTTGTTTTGACTGTTTTTAAAAGGTGCCAACCGAAAATTTTTGATAAAACATCATAATATTGCAAAGATCACGTACGGTTGCAAAATTTGCACTGATTTTCAACTAAAAAAAAAATATTTCAACCTTTACTCATTTGATTTTGACCCAACAATTATTAACTGTCTAAAAAGAATTGAAGTATCTGATATATAAAACCGAAACGGCGTATGTATGTCTGTGGGTCTGTAATTCTCTTTTGCATTGTTGGTCATTAAGTTGCCATAAAAACGAATATGAAAGAAAATATGTTTGAATTTTTATCGGCGAACACATTTAGTCAAAATGTAATAAATTAGTCTTCTACTGAACTTTTCCCGGCTTTTATTATTAATAATAATGTTTATTATTTACAGAAGGTATTATTTGACATTTTTTTGACAGCAAATTAGATTTTTTTCTTTAATTTGGACATTTTAATGGGCGAGAATGGGGCGGGGCTGTCATCAAATTAAATAAAGTATGTGATTTTATTTTAACTCTATTTTGGATGTTAGATTTTGTGATATAATTATGTCGAATGATATAACATTAAATAATTATTGGTCGCTTAGTCCGAGCGACGCCAGGTAGCAATACTAGTAATTACATAAATTTACAATAGATAACGAAAATTTAATATGATTTTATATATTTTTTAGACTATCCACTTCCAATTTGGATATTTATTTAGCATATAGCTTTAATAGTGAGTCCCTTTATCACTCATTTTAATTTAAAGATTGGTTTTTAGTCTTTGGCGCAGTGGTCAACGTTGTTGGCTTACGTGCTGAGCCACTCGGGCTCGATTCCCGGTACGAGTAGATTCATTCGATAAATCTTTTCAAAGTCATCGGTGTTTGTGTTGTTGAAAATCACTAGTTCTGTCCGAGTCCTCGTATCCTTTCAATCTTCTACTCTCTTCGAAAAAGAGAGGTTAAACAACTGGGTAACAGGCAGTTCTCGCAGAAGAATATGTGTTGCGATAAACTCCGTAAGAAGTCCATATTCTCCAAGTTGGGAGCGGACATGGTTAAAAAAAAATACTAGTTGCCACAGATTTTGAAACATAATTTTTCGATGAATTACCAACTCTTTAACTATACTTAATACATAACGATACTATAAATTTAGCTGTTACTGAAAAACAACAATGAAAGGTTTAAGTATCGAAAAAATATCGTTAATGTTAATGTCGCATTGTGGTAAGTGCGACCCTGGCACCACGCGAGAAATAATAATTCCTCGGCATTAGTCAGCAGGTGGAAATTAATATTTTAATACACTTGTTAGAATGCAAATTCAGAATTACGAGTTTGAATTTAATCTGATAATCCACGATAGCGATGAACCAGCAACTTGTAAAAAGACGAAACTTCGCCCAGATTAATATTTTCGAAAACGTTGCGCGCGAATAATTTCGCGGTTAAAATATTGCTCCAGGGTTGAATTCAACTTCGGGACTTAAGCGAACGGGTTTGGAATTAATTTCCTTACTGAATTTTATAGTTATTGCAAAAGTTTTTGATAATTGAGTCCGTTTTAAACTGTTTGTCAATGTCGCTAAGCTTACAAAACTTTCAAATGAGCTTTTTCTTAGAAACCGGTAAAATCTTTAAAAAATTTGAACGAACGATATTTCGAAGCTTAATTAATAACTTTACCAAAGAAACTTTCCTCAAAAAGGATTTTTTCAATTTAAAATCTTTCTGCGTGGTTGACTGACTAACAAGAAACTGAACGCAGCTTAGCGCACACAGTTCAAGTTGTCTTATTATGAGTCTATATTATGGTTCAAATTCAGATCAAATATTTTTTTCTGCAAATTCTGTAATATCATTTTTAGTGTTGTAAACTCTCAGAGCAACTCGTATCGCGTCAGTCAATGATAGTTAAACCAATGTGCTCTGCAACAGCGCTTGTCTAGACCCAAATTATTCTCTGATGAGTACGAGGCCAGAAATCAAAAGAGTCGTCAGTTTCAGGGACATGGCGGTAAACATTACGGGAGATGGCAACCTGTCTCCGATTAGGGATAGCTGGAGCAACATTCAATCAATGCGGAAAGTCTGAGACTCACGGTTTTACTGGGTGAGTACCAAGTGACACTTGTTCAACGCGTGCATACTGACGGTGTTACTTTACGGCTTCGAGCCATGGCACATAACAAAACTACAAAGTAATCGTATGCTTCGAAAACAACTGCTGGCGGTGAATATTAGGAATGCGATGTTTTGACTTTGTTAGGAACACGAAGGTAAAAGAGCGAATGAACCAGTCCTATATTAATTCCAAATAAAAAGGCTACGATGGACATGGCTGGGACATGTGCTGCGGATGCCGCAGAAGAACCTGAACCCTACCTCTTCTCCAGCTACTACTCCTATTTCTTCTATGCCAAGGTAGCATGAGTGGAAATATGGAGGTTGGCGGGTGACAGAGAATCTTAGTGGCACCGTGTGGCGACCATATGCTCCGAATAGGGAGCGGATATGGAAAGAAACCCTCTGTTGAAATTAATTCAACGAAAAGTGACTTCAAACTTATATAACTATAGCTTTAATTTTATTTGTAAGGTGTTTGATAGAAATGATTATTTATATTGCAGGATTAGTTAAAGAAAGTTGTTGTTTTTAATATCAAGATGGATTTAAGTTTTATGTACTTAGTGCTTAAGTTTATGATATGGTAATACAAAATGTAATAACTTTACAATTATTCAAAATACTTAGAGTCGGATGAGACATGTATTAAAGCGTAGGACATTATTTTGAGTGCGAATCCCATATAAGTCTTTTTGCTCAGTTCCAATTAATGGCGAGTACTCTGGAGAGCAGTGGCGTCGGTGAAGGGGGGCAACAGAGTCACAGCCGGATGAACATCGCGTCGGGTGCTCTCGCGTCGCTGCAATACTATGGAAGCAAGGACGTGCATGTGCCAAGCCAACCCCCAAACGGCCATATTGACACCAGGGACGTTGCAAATATAACATTATTTAACATTTCAATTCTTCGTATATATTACTATTTGTATACTGTTTTAACAACGTAGTTTTAAAAGAATGCACTGTTTCTCAACATTTAAGGTTTTTTACGCTTTTAAAATAGGTATTTATAGAAATTTCGGTAAATTATGGATGGTCACGGGACAGAATTTTTGTAAAGATTTATGAAAAATAAGCACATTAAATGAAATGAATGTAAGGCTTACGACTTTTTTAAAAATGTTTTGTCTTCACTTTTAAAATTTATTATAATAGAAGATCCTAAAGAATACTTCGCAATAAGTATGAAATAGAGTTGTTTTAATTTACAGGAGCAAAAATGCAACCACAAAAAATAAACATAATAATACTATACAGATAGAGACAGTCATATAAGTTTATTATTTGTTTAAAATAAAAAGAATAATTTAATTATAGGCTAATATAAAAACAAATTTTTCTTTCAGAACTCGTACAATAATCAGTAATATTCTTCAGATTTAATCATTTTGATTCCACATTTTATAATAATCCACAAGAACTCAAAGAGTAAAGTCAAAACATAAGATTATAAGCCAGTATGTATAAATTTTTTGAGCTTAGCTCGAGAGGATTGGGATTCTGTCTCGTGACCATATATCCATAAAATTAGAAATTTTTGAATTTTGTACTTTTCCATGAGTTTTGTCGCTAACGACCCGGGTTTCGCCTTTCGGCATCTTCAGTTCAAGTACATCCGTGCACTTGGAATGCCTGAAGATGCCGAAAGGCGAAACCCAGGTCGTTAGCGAAAAAACTCACGGAAAAGTACAAAATTCAAAAAATTCTAATTTGATATTGAAATTCCATAAAGCACCCTCAGTCGAAATACTTAATTATACATCCATAAATTACCGAAATTTCTAGCTATAGAATAATGCTACATCTCAGAAGGATAGATAATTTTCTAAGAAGTTTGCTTTTACAGCTTTTACAACTAAACTAGCTTTACAGATATTCAAATATAATAAAATGTTACTAACGGTAAATATTCCCTCTAAACTGAGAGATTAGCTGCGCGGAAAAATCTTAAAATGAGCAGGCCGATCCAATAAATGCGTGGCATGATTTCATTCACTATGCAACTTCTGTTGAAATGCTTCACTAGAAGGCCATATGCTCCAAATCGGACATGGTTGAAAAAAAATGTTGATAACATATTGTATTGATGTATTCTTTTCTATTTTGCGGTCCATTAAGAAATTTAAAGCAATATTTATTTGTCAGATCGTTAAATTAATCAACTAATAGATTGCGCGCCAACCTAGGACGAATGCGTGGGGGTTGTCAAACTGCTGCCCGGCTATATTTTAATGCTTAGTGATAAAAAACATATATTATAAATTCTGCACCACCACTGCTGTTTTTTGTTTCAGTGGGTAAAATTTAGCTGACGCTTGGCGCTCTAGGTAATCCCACATTAATGATACAGTACTCAATAATATTGTACACGCAATACATTTGAATATAAATCCTAATATTACTAAGGGCGGCTTTAAATGCGTTATTCATAATAGGGAAATATAAAATAAACAAATTCTTTAAGTGACTTCTTATTTTTACATTTACTTTCTATACCAAAATGGTTGGCTTAAGATTGAAAAGCATATCAATAATATGTGTCTTTTTATGTGTCAAAAGTTTGACGTATAATTATGTTGAAGTGTGCTGTTTCTCAATTTTTTACCAGCATAGCCGATCCCAGTTATTCTTTTATATAACGCATTAAATCTGGGTCAATTTTTGTTTCTTCATCGTTAGTTTTATGTTTTATAACATTTTTGACTTAATATTGACAGAGTAGTGAAACAAATACCATTATTCGATCCTCTAGTTCGCGAAAAAGATTTCAAATGTTGTTTTAACCCGGTGGCTGAATTATTGTCAGTTTATCGGCAGTTGCCGAGATTGTTGCACCGGTTGCTGAGCAAATAAGAGTATTCAGCATAGTTTAAGTTTTAGAAAAAAAATGTAGTTTTAACGATATTTTTTTTTGAAGAATTTGGTCTCAAAGAGTTTGTTTATTTTATTTAATAAATCTTAATTGTTGAAAGGGTTTATAAATTTATTAAATTTGCATAAATATGCAAAGGTTGTTTTTACAAAATCGAGTATCACTGCTCGATAACATCGAATATTGTACATCTTTTTTTTAATACAGAATTTACTGACTTTGTCGTTAAGATCTTTTTTCACTTAATTATTTATGTGATTATATATTACTACTAAGCCTTAAAAATAACAATAGGGTTCCGTTAAAAAACAGGATATCCGAAGCATTCCATTTGCGGAAAATTTTTGAAAACTCTGCATTAAATCAAAGAGAAATATAATCATTACTTGGCGCTAGCCGAGGAAGTTAATGGAAATTTAAGAAAATGAAAACACAAAAAAGATTAATAACTTGTACAATATTAAATAAAGGGAAATTAAAAAGTTAATCACATTTTTATTACGTATATTCAGTTTTTTTGAAAAAAAAATGGTTCTTTGTGTGCCTGAAAATTCATGCATTAGGTAGTTCTCCAAGTAAATAGATTTATCGGTATTTGGAAACGGTTTTTAATACCACTCGAAGTAATGTGGATACATCGTCACAGTAAGCGGCCATAAAAGACATCTGTTTGGATGTGGAAGTGACCAGATTGATTGGAAGACCGGACACGTCACATCGAATTAAGAGGGATGTTAAGTAAAACATTGTTGCCCATACAGTAACCTTATAACTGATGCTGGATTTGTAGTAAATGTTTTAAAAAAGATGTCCAGTCGTATAATAATAGTCTAGTGTTTCAAATTATTCCATTAAATCTCTGTTTTTTTTCAATGAGACTTAATGATAGTGATTAAGCAATCAGTTGTGAATCCAATATATAATTTTTTTCATACGTTTTGCGAATAGAAACGATGAGAAAGTTATTAAAATTATTTATTCTTAATTTTGTTCCACATTAGAAGTTTAACTGGTAAAAAAATCCCTTCCTCCCATTGCGATCCTACAGAGCGACGCATAGTGACAGCGATTAGCTAATCACTTGTCCTGTCCTGCACCTCTTATCCTTTTCATCTATACTTTCTTAAAAAAAGGAGGTTGAGCAACTGGGTAGCAAGCAGTTCTCGTAGAAAAAAATATATTGAAATAAACTTGTGAGCAAAAAATGCGTCGATCCAAACTAATAATGCTATTTATCACTTTTAACTTTTAATGTGTTCACTGTCAATACTTAGTGAAAGGCATTATAATGAAAATAACAAAACATTTTTCGTACTTATTTCAGATAAGATTTATTAGATCAGGACCAGTTTCGCTTATAGTTAGCATTATCAACTGAGTAAGCTATTTTCGTCTAATCGCATGAAGGTTGTTTTTATAATATCGCCAACCTGACAAAGAGATAGAACAGCGATGATCGTTCTGCAATTTTTGAATTGAATACAATATGGATTTTTTTTTTAAAAATTGCTATTCAATCAGTGCTTAAAAAATATTTTTTTTATAAAATCTATATTTGAAATTGAATAAAAATTAATTTATTTTCTATGAGCCCAACTGGTTTTATATTTGCGTCAAGTTCGATCACTTTTCACTCCTACACTTCATGTAAAATGTATTTTCTTACATAAAACTAATAACGGAATACTTTATTCAACAGTATTCTGAAAAGATTTATAGTCACGTCGAATTTGTATTGCTTTTTTATTACCCATGAATACTCAAATAAATAAAAAAAAGTAAAAAAACTCGACACTGAATTATTAAATCACAGAACCTTTATTTCTTAAGGAGAACCAATTATATATTCATGTTGCTTGGTTCACCAAAATAAGTGAATATATTTGGAAGGAGAAAAGTATGTATGCTTTTGATATTAACAACCACCAATTTTTGTGTTATTTTCTTCAAAGGAATTATTTTTATTATATCAACAATTATTCTTTATGTTAAAGATAAATATTTACGTAGGGAATAGATACAATATAAAAATACACTTTTTTCTCCTTATTCGTATATCAAATAAACATCGTTGTTTGCACTACGCGAAAAATAAATAAACTAAACGCGATGTTATATTGATGGAATGGAGTTATCATACAAATAATTATCCATATTTTTTATCAGTATATCAAAAGGTCATATTCAGTCAATATTTTTGGAATATCCATAAATATATAAAAGTTTTGGAAAATGTATTCTTATCATTTACAAAAAATACATCAACAGGGATGAGTAATCCAAAATAAAAGTAACGAATGAAATATTTCTAGTTTTACAATATTTACTGGCTATAATACGCCTATAGCAGTGATGCACAACCTGTGGCCCGCAATGGCGTTTCATGCGGCCGAATATGAAAAATATCAATCACCTATAGAACTTCAAAACTTTTTAAGGATGATGGAAAAACAATATAAACAAATAAGATCTTCAATTTTATATACGCTAAAAATATCGATAGTTTAATCACTGTAATCCACGTGGCCCTCGAACTATCAGAGAATTGATTAACTGGCCCTTCTCACAAAAAGATTTTGCATCACTGGTCTATGCTATTTGCGCGCTACCGGATGAAATAAAAAAATCATTATTGACATTAATTTTTGAAGTTATAATTGATTTTAAAATTGACTTATTCATATTTTCGATGGTTTCGGCGGTAACCTAGTGGAAGTTCATTTTAATATAAAATAACTTTGATTATTCTACGTATTGTGCTACTAACTGTGACACGTGTTTCGCCTCTTTCAGAGACATCTTCCGACTTACTATCGCAAATTTTGCTTAAGTATTGATTCTAACATTTTAAATTATGAAATTACAAAATGGAGTTTGGGTTTTTTCCCTTTTAAGGGAAGCAAGGAGGGGGTTATAGAATCGAAACAAATTCATACCTATGACAAATTCATACAATCGGTACAGTACGGCAAGTCATGACTATTTTTGGTGCTGTAAAAAGTCCAGTTCACCATCTTTATAATGATAAAAATAATAATACATTTTTAGTTCTTTTCCCACATAAAATTAATTTGATCAGAACCGATTTCGCTCATGGCGAGCATTGTCAACTGATGCCATGAGCGTAACCGGTCCTGATCAAATAAATTTTACGTGGAAAAAAAACTAAAAATGTATTATTATTTTTATTATAATGCCTATCCACCAAGTATTGACAGTGAACACACTAAAAGTGATTTTATAATGTTTTATAATATATTTGATCAGGACCGGTTTCGCTCATGGCGAGCATTGTCAACTGATGCCATGAGCGAAACAGGTCCTGATCAAATAAATTTTAAGTGGAAAAAAAACTAAAAATGTATTATTATTTTTATTATAATGCCTTTCCACCAAGTATTGACATTGAAGACCTTAAAAGTGATTTTTATAATGTTTTACGAAAACTGACGACAATTTATCGGCACATTCTTTATGTTTAGATACCATAAGAAAAAAAGAATAAGGGTGCAAATTGTAGGAAGCCAATCACTCTTTCTTAGTTATTTATTTATTTATTTATTTAAGAAAAAAGCAAATCATGGCATTACAGCTGATGCCAATGCGGCATGTATTTGACAAATATAAATACGTGTATTTATATATATATATAGATACATACATGTAAATACATAATATTAATCACTAATTAATTAAAAACAAGATGAAAACATTGTAGTCATAAAAACTGAGAGAAAAAAAATTATAAAATCATATTAGAAATTTTCAAAGATGTCAACCGAGTCAGTTCTGACAAAATCAACTTTTATTCATAAAATATAGTATTCGTCTGAACTCATTCACGTCAATATGAAATATGTCGACATCCGAAGCAATGCCGTTTAAAATTGTTAAAGCTCTTCCCAGAGGCATTCCCATTGGCAGACTGGTTCTACCCCTTGGAAGAACAAACAACTCATGTTATACAGTTATGACATTCAGATAACCCATTCAATTGATAAAATAAAAATAGTATTATTTACCATTATTTTTAGAAACAAAGATAGGATTCAATGAGATATCCTAAATGTAGACTCCACGATGTAAAGTATTTTTTATGATGGCTTTGTACCGTAAGAGCCGTAAAGATGGAAATCATCACACACATCAATGCTTCTTTAAAAATCAATTGAAAAATCATTAGGTGGGATACGAATTTCCAATTACGCAACCGAATCTGATTGACGACCAGAATCACTGACTATTCGACTTTAGGACTGGCATGTTACGATTCAAACGTGACTAAAAATACTAAGTCGAACAATTTTTCTATTTTATCATTGAATAATATGACATTTCGTCATGAGAGCATTTTCATATATTTATTGATTTAGTTGGCATTAACTTGGTAGAACTCCATTATAATACTTGGTTTGTTTTCGGTAAACTTACAACTACTGCCACTGTGTTAGAGGAAACTCAATGCAGCAAAGTTGGGCATTAGCTATCTAGTCAATAGTTAGAATTGATTAATTGATTTCATATTTTAATTGAAATATTTTAGCACCATGCATATGAAATGCACTATTTGTTTCTGAATATCAATAATACGGTGAGAAAAAATAACAATGTATTTTAGTTCTACAGAAATTATTTTATATATTTGTTGATAGCTAAATATTTGCTGAAACAAATTTAATAGCTTATAATCTTATATATAAAACCGAAACGGCGTATGTATGTATGTGGGTCTGTAATTTATTTTTGCATTGTTGTTGCAAGTTCAAACAAACGAATTGATTTCGCTCGCGAAAGTTTCGACGGTAAATTTGTTTAGTTATCAATGTGTGTGTAGAGGCTCCAATTACTCGAGTATCGAGTAGTACAATTTACAAAATACTCGAGTACTCGAGTAGTTTCATATGAACTTAAATATCTTATATATAAAACCGAAACGGCGTATGTATGTCTGTGGGTCTGTAATTCCCTTTTGCTTTGTTGGTCATAACGTTGCCAATTGTTTCAACTTGGCCCGTCTGAATTTACGCGCCGAGGTGAACATAACCCCAAACTGGTCCGAGCGAAGCCGGGTTCGAATACTAGTTACCATATAAAACTAGAACGGTGGAACAGAGAAGAATATGCATTTTGTACTCTGTCTACAACTGTATATAAGAATAAGTAAATGCAGTCTGAAAGCATAATTATGACGACGGGTATGCTGAAATAGCTATCAACAAATTATATAGAATAATTTCTGTAGAATGAAAATACATCGTTATTTTCTTCACCATATTTTCATATTTTTTTATTGAGTGATCATTTATCCTATTAGTTAAACATTATTCTCACAGATTTATTGATTGTCTTTCGGCATCTTCAGGCATTTCAAGTGCACGGATGTACTTGAACTGACGCGTAGTTAAGTTTGTATCGTTTTTAGCGAAACCCGGGTCGTTAGCGACAAATCTCATGGAAAAGTACAAAATTCCAATTTGATGTTGAAATTCCATCAAGCACCATCATTCGGGATCCTTGATTAATGATATCGTATTTCTTGGTAAATAAATATCTTTGAAACTATCATGAATAAAAATGTCTGCCGTGTATGTACTTGTAGCATTTAAAAATCCAATCAACTTGAAACGGGGCATTATTTTTATTCCCCTCGTTGTATTCATTGAATTTTTTCATTTGTATAGAAAGTTTTATATAAATATTTCAGTTGAATCGCGTTGTATGATGGATAATACACGTATTACTTGAAGCAAAATACATATTTTGATAGCAATATCTGGGGAAATACAGGGCGCAGTGGCAATTCATATTGAAAACGGAGCTTGTAGCAGCGTCTCTGGGCAAACATTCCCATACCAAACGCCTAAAAAGTAGTCTAATGGGAGCTCTTAGAAAAAAGATTTATTAAAATATTGAAAGCTCAAGGTCAGAGCTTTTTTATCCGAGCTTTATTGATACGTGAAACTTTAAAAGCTTTTCAATGTGTGTTTTTATGTAAAGACGCGCAAAGTAAAAATATGCAACATCAAGTTAACAGTCCACTATATATAAATATAAAATAACTTTGATCATTCCACGTATTGTGCTACTAGCTGTGACTCGTATTTCACCTCTTTCAGAGGCATCTTCGGACTTACTACCGCAAATTTTGATTAAGTAATGAAGCAAGATTGGTCTAATTTTTTAAAATGATACAATTACAAAATGGAGTTTGAGATTTTTTCTTTTTACGTGAAGCAAGGAGGGGGTAGAGTCAAAATAAAGCAAACAAAAAATTACACTACCATTACAAAATGTTAACTTATGAGGTGCAATCAATCAGTAAAGCTTGGATTAATCCCTTTAATTGGACATAATGTAATGTGATTTTTATATTAAAATGAACTTTCACAAAGTATCACGATATACTACTTTAACGTATGCTAAAAAAATCTTCTGACATTACTAAACGTGTAGGAATTAAGGAACGATAGCTTTACAACAATGCGTGTTTTATGATATTGTGGTACAACACAAATTTACAGGTCTCAATTTTTGAAAAGTTTTACATTGTTTAAAACATTTTTTTTCATAAGACTCGTAAAAAAATGTTAGAAAAATCAGGTATTTTACGTTGAGGTGACGTGTATACATAGTTAGGCAACATTTAATTTCCTATAGACTTCTGAATTATGCAAATAGTATTTTTATTATTTCATGTAATAATAAAGGATTAATCCTTAATGATTATGTGACTAAATAGTTTTAGAAGTCACAGCAGATTTAAATGAAGAACACTGAAGTAATCAAAATAGCGTTAATTTAATATTACAGAATATGGAATTTGAACGATCTGTTCAGAAAGATGTTATAAATCACATTTTTTTTACATCAAAGTCATCTAGTAAAGTTTGGCGGGTAATATAATGATTTAGTCTAGGCATTTTTAAAATAGAAATGGTATTTTTTCTGATATTTTATTTAATGAGAAAAAAAGAATATGTTTAGTCAATGACGAAAGTAGGAAAAGTTATCAGGATCGAAATAGTCACATCGCAAGATCTTATAAACTCTATCAAGCGAATTTGATTTGGATTGTAACACGTGCTTCGCCACGCAGTAACGACCGTTAGTTGATCCATTTCAATGAATAGAATAAAGGTGAAAACATTTTTTATTTTAACAAGCAAAGATACTTTACTTACAACTTTGAAAAATAATCTAAAATAGGTTAAATCAATGGTAAACTAATGTAACTCCACGGTGATATATGAAAGTTCTAAGGATGGCTTTTTACGAGCTTAATTTGATACTGTAATTAAAAGCTATTAGCTCTTTAGCGCCACGTTTTTATGATTAGACGGGCGTTAGAAAATCATAAAACACAACTTTATCAATCGATTTAAATAGTCACATTTTTTTTGGTTATGTGATTCGAATCCATTAACAGCGTCTGCAAAGAGTGATGAGTAGAAATAAAAATGAAAATAATATTTACATTTAGGTATGGTAAAGTTTACATTGACCGTGTAGAGATATCAAGAACTTAATGGCGAGGGGGTAAGTGATTGAATGCAGTTGTACTGCTTTCTCATTCCTCCATTCAAAGATGAACTTTGAAACATTGTGTGATTTGAGAATTTTGATCGGGGGATACATTCCATCATTTTATGAAATCTTTTCAAATATTTCATCCAGCAATTCTATTTGGATGTATCGGAAACGAACTGAAAGGTGGGGAATTTTTATCCCTCAAAAGCGCGTCCAGGTGAATCATTTCGATAAAAACGATTTAAATTTTTTATTCGTTCATATGCAAACTCGATATCATAAATTGTCACTGTATCTTCAAGCCTTGTAGGTAGAGACTCCAATTCGAGTATCGAATACTCGTTACTCGAGAATAATCGTCCATTTTACAAATACTTGATAATCAAGTATTTAGAAAAATACTCGAGTAATGCTCGTTTTGCCGTTGATTTTCCGATGGGAAAATTTCTTTTGTTTCTTTTGCTTAGGGTCCTGCTGACTTCTGACTGCTGATATTTGAGACGTTAAATTCACTATTATTATAGAAATATATGTTTTATAAATTGAATTAAATGTATAAATGTAATTAAATAAGCTTATTTATTTACTTATCAACTTTTTATATACAACAATTTTAATGACTAAAATAATATTGGTATATTGATTTAGTAGGCATTTACTTGGTAGAACTCCATTATAATACGGTAAGAAAAATAACAATGTATTTTAGTTCTACATAAATTATTTTATATATTTGTTGATAGCTATTTCGGCTTACGCCTTCGTCAGAACTATCTGGTGAACTATTTTATAAATAATTTATGTAGAACTAAAATACATTGTTATTTTTCTTACCGTATTATTAATATTGGTATATCTGAAAGTATTCGATTTATTTAAAAATTTACTTCTCGATACTTGAGTACTTGAAATGTCGAGTAATTGGAGTAAGTAAGAACATTGACAAAAATAATGCAATGAGCTTATTGAACAATTTTATCTGGAATAAATCACTTAGTTCATTTGATATACTAGCTGGAGAAATACACTTTTTTTGGTAATTATGATACTTTGATCAATAATAATATTTCATAATCAACAATATTAATTCAGGAGATTAACAATATTGATCTCAAAACCGAGATCGATGTAATGCTTATGAAATCATAAGTCACAGATTTTTTTATCGCTGTTTACGCTATAAACAAAAGTTTTATAAATATTTTGGCATTGTGCTATATTTATGAACAATTTTGCCGCCTTGGTGGCGAAAATATCTCACGGATTAATGCTTCCCATGTGAAGAAGTTTACTCATAAACAAACAAGTCAAACCCCATAGTCTAGAGCAGTGGTTGCCAACCATTACCCCGTCGAATTGATACATAAACGTCATCGACCTTAGGAATACACAATTTATATCCTACTATATATAATACGTGATTGTCATTTATTTATAAAAATGTAGCTTTTATGACTGATATGTTTAAGTTTTATTACGAATGAAAATAATACATGACAAAACAGCTGATGTTGACATGCATTTGTAAAATATAATATAAGATAGTACATAACATTAAACAAAACATAATTATTATTTAATAGAGAATGGCATAAAAGACAGATTATTTTTTTAGAAATTAAAGGAATCGAAACGAATCATCAAGTTCACTGCTAAAATGTTCACCTCAATAGGCAGTTCATCAGTCTAACAGCACTTGTGACTGGTGACTCAAATGACCTACGTGCCGAACAAGTTCTGATAAAGTAATATTTGGCGTTGGTTACGACCACACAGGTTAAAACTGGATGCATCCAAGTTCATTGCCTTGAGTATGTATGAGTTATCAACTTGAAGAAGAGTTTTTTTTTCAAAATTGATATTTATCTTCAAGAGATTGACGTAGGTTAACATTGGAAGTGGAATAAGAAAATGTTTTGTGCCTGGCTAATCCGGATTATTGTATTTGATTTATATTTCTATTTAGCTTTCATATATAACTATTTCGTAAATGATTATTTAAATAATAATAAATGACGAATTTTTCAAGTCTTGAGCTTAAATTAACTTGAGTAATCCGTTTTACAGTAGAATGTAGAAATGCGTCCGCTAAGAAAAATCCAATACATTTTCCAGCTAAGCAGACCAGTAATGGTATTGGACGTTGACCGATTAGTCTTGTAACAGACTCTACTTTTTAGACTTCACTGTGTTGCATATGTGTGTATGTAGGTTTGCTTGTATGTTTTCTTTGAGAGAGTTATATTCTTTGCGATTACGTCATGTGAAAGAAAACTATTTGCAAAACGTCGCAAACAAAATACGATACGCGTTATTGATCGAACAAATAAAAAATGTGAGATATTGTTTCATTTATTAAGAGGTTGTACAATATTTCAAACTAGTTGCTGGTCCTGAAGTCGAGTGGCTAAAGGTTTTAGGAGTTTTTTCGATATGCTTGCGAGTCCATGTTTAGTAATCCCCATACATTAAATAATAACAATAAATTAATATTTTATTCGATTTGAAACTTGTTTTTAGATGAAAAATATTGAATTGAGAGAATGGTTGCCTAAATATTCATCATACCATAGTCACATTCTTACTTTATATTTAAAATAACGGTTAAGATATTGAATAGGACAATTTGACAAAATTGAAAAACAATCGAATTTTCGTGGCATGCCGAAAATACTTTTCCTTAAAATTGATTTAGAAAAGTTTTTTTATGTATGGTTGGTAATTTCAGAATCTCAAATTATTTTGATATTGTGATCTTAATATGTATGAATTTATTAGTATTGTAAATAAAGATATATATTCACCGGTTCCATGACAAATCAGAACATGACGTTTCAGAACAAGACTTTTCAGAATATGACATTTCAGAACATGACATTTCAGAACACGACTTTTCAGAACATGACATTTCAGAACATGAAATTTCAGAACAAGACTTTTCAGAACATGACATTTCAGATCAAGACTTTTCAGAATATGACATTTCAGAACAATTCAGAAGAATTTTTATATAGATAATAATAATATAATAAAAATAATAATTAATAAAAATCTTAAGATTAAAATTTACATTTATATAATATTTTTACATGCTTCTCAAATGTCGTATCGAGATCGACAATAAAATTTTTAATTAATAATAACAACATAATTAATTATTTTTAATGTTATTATTATGTTTTTTTTATGATACTTTTCTTCTATGTTTTATTATTAATTATTATTTTTATTATATTATTATTATTTATATAAAAATTCAGTGCAAGTCGATCTCGATACGACATTTGAGAAGCATGTAAAAATATTATATAAATGTAAATTTTAATCTTAAGATTTTTTTGTTATGATATTTTTTTCGCCAGAATAAGCCGGTGTTAAGACTGTTAATAAACAAAGACGTATTATAAAACTAAAACCTTCGTTATTTTGCCCGACTCCACCGCCAGATCCCACATACATATATATATATATACATATTTGTGCCAGCCCAACGAATGAATTTTAAAATGCACGCGAACTAGCTACAATAGTTAGTGAACATTTATTTTAATTTCGGCGATCTCATAATTACAGTTATTTTCTTGTTGTGGCGGCCCTATTCATAATTGGTAAATTGTTTATAGACAAATATGTATGTGAAAACCCAATATGCTCGGACGGTGTCCGTAGATAGGCCGATTGTTCTGAAATGTCATGTTCTGAAATGTCATGTTCTGAAAAGTCTTGTTCTGAAAAGGCATGTTCTGAAATGTCATGTTCTGAAAAGTCGTGTTCTGAAATGTCCTGTTCAGAAATGTCATATTCTGAAAAGTCTTGTTCTGAGACGTCATGTTCTGAATTGTCATGTTCTGATTTGTCCGGTTACCATATTCACCATAGCCGAATATGGCAGCGTGAGTGATAAATGAGAGCTTTGGCGATTTTAAGCGGTATTGCTTCGAATTACGACATATTCCACGCGGACGTGAGTGAGTTTAGACGAGTACTATGTTTTATGTATCCAAGTAGATAATGTATGCCGGAATTAATTTGGTTGACATCATTGCCATTTTTTTTTCGTACCATGTTTTATTTCATTTACACATTGTAAAAACAATACACTAATAATTTGTGATTTTTGTAATTTACATACATATGTATATAAAAATATGAATTTCATGGCGAGCATTAACAACTGAGATAATGCTCGCCATGAGGGAAACCGGTCCTGATGAAATAAATCAGATGTGGAAAACCGTACAAAAAAGTATTGATAGTGAACACCTTAAAAGTGACATATGTATATGAACAAATAAAAAATAAACTGAACAAATGTCCATTAATTGTATCGTAAAACCGTGACAGAAAATAAATAAAAATCAATAAATTGTTTTATTTTAATCTTAGTCATATGTATTATATGACTAAGATTCTATTTAATAAAATAAGCAATTAAAATAAAAACACTCACAAAGAAACAGAATAATAGAATCACTTGTACTGTCAATTCTTGTTGGAAAGGCATAATTATATACTGATGAACAACTCAGTTGAAAATACTGACTTTGAATCCTGTCCCAATCTTTACAAAATATATCTAGAAGTTTATTTACTTATATATTTGGGTGAACAAGTTGGTTCTCCCACCACCCTTCCGTTATGTGTGTGCAGCCGTTTTTCACAGCCGCCTTCCATAACGCTATACGATCAAGGAAAGAAACGAATTTACTCCTCACTTACTTGTCCCGAGACAGAGCTGCACGGGACTGATCTTTTAACCATGCACTAAGGTGCTTAAAGAGAAGAAAAATAGAAAGAAAATAAAAAATTAAATGTGACTTGCTCAGCCACTTTGTTAGAGTGATATTAAGTATCTTATGTATCTGTATACTGAGAATCTGTGGAGCTTAATCTACTTCGCGTTGAATCTGAAGAGGAATCAAGATTATCCCGTTCCCCATATGATGTTGCAAATTTATCGAATGCCTCAAAATTGGCCTTGGTTGAGATCAAGTCAGTTTGGCATATTGGGCCCGTACGAGGACGGACCGCAGCAAACAGCTCAGCTCGTTCGGCATTCATCTCGGGGCAGTCCCACAGTACGTGATTAGCGTCCTGGTAGTCGTGTCCACAAGTGCAATCCGGCCTTTCGACCAACTTGCCCAACCCAAATAGTTTGCCGTTGAACTTGCCATGTCCAGTTATAAGCTGGCAAGTCCAGTGTCCAGGTGCTAGACTCTTCACCTTGAGCCTCCAGGTCACGTCTGATAAGAATAGATATGTTTGACGCCCTTTGGGTTTATTGACTTAAAAAAAGGAATATAAATATTAAAAAAAGGAAAAGAAATAATATGAGAAGGACAAAAGAATATAAACAATCAATATCCTAGCGGGGCTGTGGAGTCGTTAAAAAAACATGACTCAGACTCCGACTGCTACATACATAGACCGAAACACGACTACGACTCCAAATAAAAAAAGCTAAATTCCGCGAAATTTTTTTCCTACATTTTCTAAAGGGTATTTCAATAGGGACGCTCAAAATATGTTACCTTGTCCTGCTGAGTAGATTATTCATCGCTTAGTGGCCAAATTTGAGTCAACCAGTTTGGTAAATAATCGGCCAACACCTACCTGTACGTCATCAAAATACAATATCTGGTGAAAACATTGCTGCTGTGTGTGAAAGTGTACAGGAAAACCCAAGGCAGCTTATTTCTCGTTGTTCACAAGAACTTGGCTTTTCTGCGACTTCAACTTGGCGAATTTTGAATCGGGCCTTATATCTGCACCCGTATAAAATCCCACTAACCAAGGAACTTCAGGTAAACGACCACAGACAACGCCTGATTGGGTTCTGGAGCAGTTGGAAGTTTACCCAAATTTGTCAAAAAAGTCAACTTTAGCGACATGGCCCATTTTATAATGAATGGATATTGGCAGACATTTGATGCTATATTCCATATTTAATGCCATAAAATATACTTACAAATGAAATTAAAATTTAGTCGAAATCTCACAAACAACTTGTTTTATTTACATTTCAAAACTAAGCGTCCTTATAAAAAGACCCTTTAGAATTAACAGTGCATTTAATTCTACAGAAATTATTTTAAACATTGTTGATAGCAATTTCGGCTTACGCCATGTTCTGACGGTGGCGTAAGCCGAAATAGCTATCAACAAATATAATAAATAATTTATGTAGAATTAAGATACTTACATTGTTATTTTTTTTTTACTTCGTTTCATCCCCACTATTTTAATCACTCCTTTTTGAACTATCTTTACTATTGTGGAAAAATAGATTTAAATCTAACGTTTATTTGAGAGAAAACTGTCCCAACTAAGTGTCTTTACATAAACAAGCTAGAATTGTATAATTTATCACCAGATTATGCGGTATTTTAGTTTTCGTTTTGGAGATGATTATCGAATCGTTTTACAAATTCGGTTCCGCGCACTGCCGATTTTATTTTCTGATAATAAAAACTTCAAGATACGCTGGAAAAAATAAAAGAAGTTGGAAATTTTTACCACCAGTCTTATTAGGTATGAACCAATTATTTTATTATTATCACAATATCGATCTTGCGAAATGTTACAATGTAAAATGAAGTACTATTTAATTGAAATGGATATCTTTGTACTTGCACTGGTTGTTTCTTATTGATCCCCAAAGTATCCGCCGAATCTATCGGATATACGAGTATTTTTTTGTATTCAACACAAAATCAGATTTATTAAGATTATGACCGGTTTCGGTCATCGTGAGCATAATCAACTGATGATAACAGATGATAAAGCTCGAGAAAAGCAAAACCGGTCCCGGTCCAGTCGATGAGTCGATAAATCTGTTCGTAGGCAATGGGTGTTTGAGTTGTTAAATATCCTTTCCCACCTTTCCGATCCCAAACAAGTGAGGAAAATAGCGAGAGAGATAAGCTAACCACAGTCTTTTCCTAGTCCTCGAATCATTATAATCCCTACTCTCTTTGAAAAAGAGAGGTTGAGCAACTGAGTAACAGTCGGCTTAAGTAGAAAAAAAAATATATATGTTGAGATAATCTCCGAAAGGTGTCCATATGCTCCAAGATGGGAGTGGACATGGTATTTTAAGATCTATTATTTTTTATTTTTTCCTCATATCCGCCTCTATTCTGACCATATGGTCACCACACCGTGCCGCCAAGATTCTCTATCACCCACCAACTTCCTCGCTTTTTCCCAGGTCATCCCGTCGTCCCGTAGCTCCCCTTGAGTACATCCTCAATACAATTAATAACCATTTGTAAATACAGCCTAATGATTACATGAAGTCCAAATAATTTATCACTAACGTAAAGTTCTCAATGAAATTGTATGCATACCGATTGCAAAAATACATCGCTTCATTACATATTCTACAGCTCGGGATATTTTTAGAATAATTATAAAAATTTTCGGCTGACGAAGTCGCCGTTAAAAAAGGCATACTTTCAAAAAAAAAAAACATATTTATTAGGGAAAATCGGCACAGAAAAACGGTTCGCTTTGTCAGTGTTTACAATGAAAATTTGCGACGAATTCCGCTGAACAAGTAAATATTGAATACAAAGCCGTCGGCTCGGAAACAAAAGGTGGGCCGTTCGAGGATAGCTGGAGCCATGCCATGCGTCTCGGGCAGGTACCCTGAGCCACTTGAACGGATTATAAACAGAAAAAAGATAATCCATATTATAAAAAATAGAACACATTTTTATATTCTGACTCCCCACTTTTTTTAAATATAAATATCGGTGTTGCTCATTGTAGGTTTTATCAACAGATCCGTTGAAAATACTCGTGATAAGTTAAATTGGTTCTTGCTTGTTAGAGTTGTTTGCTTTGTTTTGATTCTATAACACCTTCCTTGCTTCCCGTGAAAAGGAAACATACCAAACTCCATTTTGTAATTTTATCATTTTAAAATATTAGAATCAATCTTGCTTCATTACTTAAGCAAACTTTGCGATAGTAAGTCCGAAGATGACTCTGAAAGAGGCGAAACATGTATCACAATCAGTAACACAATATGTGGAATAATCAAAGTTATATAAAAAAATCTTCCACAAAGTTAAGTGTTGGAACATTACAAAAATACATTTTATATCCGTATTTTTTTAAATACAATCAAGCTATGCAGAGCCAAAAAGTTTACTCCTAAAGAGTGATTAAATACAAGTTTCACGGTCGCCTTCCATAACACATTAACACTAAAAAAAGGAAAGAATTTACTCATCATTCTCTGGGTCTGATAAGATCAACCTTACAATTTTATTTTAAATTAAAAATCGAAAGGATACAATGCATTTTAAAATGCGGATGTTTATTTGTGCAATATTTAAAAGTAAACTTTTTTTAATTGGCATTTTTTCGTCGACTGGTCGATTCGGTTCAAAGGCATACGTGTTTTTGTTGTTTACAAACTCTTTCTCACTCACCCGATCTATTCAGTGGGGCGTAGTGAAGGCTTGCTAACCCCGTGTCTTATGTGAGCGACGCGAACCGGCAAGCGAATTTAGGCGAATCCAGTCAATTTAAAACGTAGTTGATTAAAGGTCTTATGCCATTTATTCTTTCAATCCGTACTCTTGTTTTATCAAACTGAAGACTTTGGTACGGGGAGATATCGACTGCATTAATATGCACCAATACACTTTTATCTATGAAATTAAACATATATATTTTTTATAAGTTGTTTATTTATATAGTTATATTTGTTTGAAAGTACCATCTAATACCAATGCTTTTCGTGCTGTGCATTTTTCATACAAATAAAAAACGTGATTTTTTTTAAATTTCCACACGTATGTATATCTAGATTATATTTGCATAGTTTATATTAAAAAAAAAAAAAAATAATAACACATTTTTTTAGTACTTTTCCACATCTGATTTATTTCATCAGGACCGGTTTCGCTCATGGCGAGCATTATCAACTGAATCATCAACTGAATTATCAACTGAACATCAGTTGATAATGCTCATGAGCGAAACCGGTCCAGATGAAATAAATCAGATGTGGAAAAAGACTAAAAATGTGTTATTATTTTTATTATAATGCCTTTCCACCAAGTATTGACAGTGAACACCTTAATAGTTTATATTTAAAAAAATATTCATATTGTTATTTTATATTGGATAAGATACTGTCAAAATTAAAATTTATGCAAAAAAAAAAAAATATGTATTTATTTTACTAATTTTTAATTTTTTATATTGTTTTCTTTGATTCCTTTAAATATAAACTGTTATTGATGTATTATTTTATTTCAATGACTTAATTTGAATAATGTAGAAAATATAATTGTTTTTGGCAACCCATAAACCATTCCCTTTTTTTTCGAAAATTCGGTCCGTAACCAAGGGTTAACATTCATTATGTCGGGACGCAAACGCTTTTTATTTGAAAACTGATATCGTGAAAGAAGGTGTCGCGATTTTCACGGCAAGCTCACCTATCGTTCATTAGAATATAACACTAATCTTATACATAAAACCGAAACGGCTATGTATGTATCTATGTTTGTGGGTCGGGAATTCCCCTTTGGCATTGCTATAAAGTTGCCATAAAAACGAATATGGTGTTTGAATTTTTATCGGCGAAGATATTTAGTCAAAATGTAATAAATTAGACATCTACTGAACTTTTTTCCGGCTTTTATTAATATGATAATGTTTATTATTTACGTGAAGGTATTATTTGACATTTCTTTGACAGCAAATTAGATTTTTTCAAATTAAATAAAGTTTATCTTAACTCTATTTTGGATGTTAGATTTTGTGATGATGTGAAATAAAAAATATGGTTGACACGGCACAAAACACACAGTGGATAAACACAAAAGTTGGAATATGTAAATGTGACGAGGACAAGTTGTCTCACAGTGTCAATAAATTGTGTGCTTTTGCGTGGTCAATTGAAACAATTCAAATTTGAATATTTTCGTTATTACTATTATAGTCAAACTAAAACAAGCACCACTTTGGTTTTTGATATTTGTAAATTTAATCAATTTAGTGGTCGGTCTGACAAGGGCTTGAGTCGAAATAGCGATCAACTAATTATTATATATTTTTGTAGAACTAAAACACATTGATATTTTTTCACCGTATTTTAATGGAGTTCTACCCAAGTCAATGCCAATTTAATTAATATGCTCTGAGAGTTGGAACCGTATCGTAATACAGGTTGAAGCCATTGCTTAAAATTAACTTATAATTTGTTATTTTTGTAATGCACATATATATTAAATATACATTTTTCAATAAATAAACGATTATGATATCTTTTGTTTTTATTGTCCGACATTATTTGGCGTCCATTTGTATGTTAACTGAGTAAAATTTCTACATCTGTCATAATATGACGAGGCCCGCCGCGTCAAGATCGTTTCAAAATATCAAATCAACCGATCGCGCGAAGTAAACATATGCGGTAACGCGCGGCAACGCGCGGTAAATCGTCAACATAAGACGCTCTGGTGAACTTGGACCGTTTGATATTTGCAAGCGATTTACAACGAGTCAGGCACTTCGATGCGACTTACGACAATTTGTTGAAGTTATTATTTATGCCGTCCTGACCGCATCGCTTCGTCTACATATGACACTTGCATGGGCCAGGACCGTTTGATATTTTAAAACTCTGCCGCTTTCAAAGCTGCGCCGGATCGCCTCGCGGAGATTCGCCCAGCTAAGACGACCCGTAATAGATTTATTCTTTCAATCCGTACTCTCATCAAACTGAAGACTGGTAGAGTGACTGAGTAACAAGCATTTCTTGTAGAAAGAGTCCAATAAGAGGCCATATGCTCCGCGATGGATATGGGATAGTGAACTTGGATCTATTGAAAAAACAATAAGTCTCAGACTTATTAATTTTAGACAAATACTTATTTACCAAGTACTATGAAATTTTGAAGATCTGTTTTATTTTGTGCTGGCAAAAAATATTTATAGTTTTCCTTAAAAATATTTTATACTTCGATGAAGAGACAATCTAAATGGTTTTTTTTAACCATTTCATGTTTCAACAAAAAATGAGCCTTTGGCGTCGCAATACGATATAATTATTTTTTTACGACGACTTATTGTTAGTCGGTTGCTCAATTATTACCTTCAGATACAAGTAAAGTTTCCTCTTTTTTT
Organism: Himalopsyche kuldschensis; assembly: GCA_028554975.1. Lineage (NCBI taxonomy): Eukaryota > Metazoa > Arthropoda > Insecta > Trichoptera > Rhyacophilidae > Himalopsyche > Himalopsyche kuldschensis. The sequence continues at coordinate 17,531,795 of JAHFWI010000006.1, forward strand.
ACCGAGAACAGTTGTTTATCAAGTCCGTTATTTTGTTGAAAACCTAATTTGTGAAAGAGTCCATTTAGGGATCCGTAGTTGAGTGAACGTCTCTTACAGAATCGACGGTTAAAAAAACACAAAGAAAAACGGCAATCATGCTGTATTGCAGTCAAGGGAAACTTTGATATCAGTGACCGTGTTCAATGCGCAGTCGGAATGCGACCCGAATGATGACGTTGCCTGAGACGCAGGTTATTCCTTTCGAGGAAACATTTCGGGGTGAAAGGGAAGGCGTCTTGGTTCGTGGATCGCGTGCCAGCGGTGATTTATGCTTCCAAACACTCAACACGTCACACGAGACTATTTGATAAATAAAACCATACAAAATATTCAGGGGCTTTCAATTGAGGGGCCGCATTTTAAAATCAGTCAACTTTTTGATAAATTTTTCATAAAATTGTATCCATTGAAAATATTTGGCGGGCTATATTGGGTTCGGAGTGTGAATATATATCATTCTGTAATGTAAGCATTTTTCTTCTTTTATATATTTTCGAAGTAAGAATAATATTTTTAATAACCAACAAATCCATAAATAAAATGATCATTTTAACAACTAAAACTAAATTTACTCCTTTAATTTGGTTTTTTTTTGTAATTTTTAAATTAAAACTCTGGTTAAAAACTCTTTTAAAAAAAATATATTCATTTGCTAACCATATTTTTACTACAAAATAATAAATCTAACCGGCAATCGATCAACTAAAATTATAAAGAAAATAAAGCTCTTTAAATACAAGTGTTACTATTAAAGATCGATTTGTGAGCAGTGATTGGCAAATCGTTTTAAAATCGACTCGTTTCATTTGCCAGTAAAAATACTACATGAATTTAAATCATTAGCATTTGTATGAGGAGTCATTAATTATTTTTTCATTTTAAGCATACAACATATATAATTTTTAATAATAAATAACTTAGAAAACATGAAGCAAAGAGATATTAACCGGTTGTATGCCAGAAATGGACAAATGCGGTTTACAATTCCGTGAGTGCAGTGCCGGCCATAGAAAATGCGCGTATATATATACCGTCCACTTTACAACCACCAATAGTGGCATCTCTTAGAATCACAGCCGTATACCAACAGTTGATGTATTATGTATTATAAATTATAATCAATGTAATATCGATATTAATGAGCTTCCTTGTATTACCAAAATCCATATATCTTTTCACATAAAATCGCAGCCCTTTCGGCATATAACAAGTTAAGACCAGGTCATTACACATACTAGAAAAAAAAACACATATCCACATTGTTTCAGCATGTAAATAAAGGTAGAAAATATGACAGTAGACGTGCTTACATGATGATTATAATTTAATAATACAGAAATAGTTTTAATGATATATTGCTGAGCCCTGTTTTGTAAACCTTTGATAAATCACCATCAAAAATAGCTGAACTACGCAAAATAACCGCCGTGTAATGGATCATTGTAGTAATAAGCGTGGCTCGAAGCAATGAATTATGCAAAACAACGACTAAAACATGGCAATGCCTTACTTTAATTTTAATATATTCCTCACGTGTGATTTACTCCAACTTGTTCCAAAGGCAATTTTAACCGCTTTTGTTTTGTTATCTCGCCGAGTCAACCAATCAAAGTAATCGAAAAAGGAATGTGCATTGCACGCGGGGACTTGGCCACTTTTGTTACACGTTTTAAGAATTGAAACATGTAATTAAGTGGTCGGAAAACTTTTCGGTGATAACAGTTATTAAAAAATTGAGTATTTTATTACCTCCAAACAAAAAATGCTTATACATCCAGATTTTTGTATGTTTTTCATCCTAACTGTGAGTATATCTATTTCATTCAGTGGATTGGTCTCAAATATGCAGAAAATTTATGCAAGCTTAAAGTTTTCATGAGTTAAGGACTACTCGTTTTCCGTTTAGCGCTCGGTCATTTGAGACTTGGTAAACAGACTTATTTTTTTTTAAATATACAATTTTTAGTACTACTTCTACATATCTTTTATAATGATTGGAAGCATTGTCAACCGATCCTGGCGATGAACGAAACCGGTACTGATCATTACACAATAAATTTGGAAGTCGTTCTATATTTTTTATTCATATAGATATAATGTTTTCAACAGAAAAAAGACATGTTGGTTGTTTCGCACCACCACCCGTTGTGTATATGCAGCCAATGTTCCAAAGCCGCCTTTTACAACGCTATAGTCTATTCATAACCCGAGCAGATCTGCACGGGACTGTTTTGTAAATCGTGCACTAATGTGCTTGAAAATACAAAATAATTTAAATCTGAAAGATTAATTAGATCAGACAGTGAAATCAAGTTTATATCAAGTATCCTGTGTAAAATCCTCATTTCCATGCTGTAAGTGTTCATTGACTCTATTGAGTAATTGAGGTTATATTGATTCCCTAATAAATTGGCAATTTTTTCAAATGCAGTGAACTTAGCGTTGATTGCAATCAAGTCAGCTGGCCTATTAGGCCAATGTAAGGACAGACGATTATTTTTAGCACGGATTTTATTTGAAAGCAGTCATATGGAACGTGTTCAGGCCCTAGTAGGCGTGCCCACAGTTAAAATCCGGTTTAAAACCAACAAGCCCAGCGCGAATAGTTTTGCATTGAACTTGTTATAGCCTTCAACAGCTACAGCTAAAATCGATTGTAGATAAAATAATTATTCAAACTATATACAGTGCAAGATGTGATTTATAAATATTAGTAGGATTATTCGAAACATGCATTTTTGTAGTTAAGTCTGTGTCATCCTAACCACCCAAAAGCATGTGTTAAACAAACTGGTTTATAGTGCCAAATAATTATGTTAGTGGAGTTTTCTGTACTTAACTTTAAAAAAATCCACTTATTTTTCGTTTTATTAAGCCAAATCTGCTCCTTATCCTGTATGTATTGACACCTCCTAGTATGGTAGGACATCAGCACTCTCTCGAACGATCTTTTGTTCGCCTCAGTCAATGAGTTTAAGATATCAGGAAATAAATTCATTCTTATAATAATCAATATTGCAATCTATAGCGATTCAATGTAGAGTTATTTCAATTTCTCTTATCTCTTGACGCCCGACAATGCATGTGCTTCATAAAAAGTTCGTAAGGCGATAAATCATCCCTTATCGGCGGGCGCGCGTGTTAACGATTTTTGAAACGGCCATTGTTTTTCTTTCTAAAGTAACCGTTTGTTTTCATACAGCAGTGAGAGATTGGACTGCATTGAGAATGCACGCGCCTAATCCTCTCCCTAAGAATTAGATTCGAGTCAAATTCCTGATATCTTCTTCGCTATCGTAATATTTGCGTGTTGTATAACGTCTGTGTAAACTATAAACAATTAAATAATGGATGCTAACCGCAACCACATAACGCTTTGAGTTCGTCTTTTCTTTATAAGAGTACCATGTTTCTCCTACTCCGTCCCCAAAATCCCTCTTCCTGAGTGTCGGATTGGAGGCTCCTTCTCGATTTACGAGGGAGCCGGAATAAAGGTCTTCTCAGTATATATAACCACCACAAGATGCTTCTAAGGTTGTTTGTCTCCGGCAAAATCTCTTTGTGTTTTTCAAGTCAAAATAAGAAAATTGAATTAACTTTTCTTACAATAATTTTTAATGAAACCCTTGAAAACTATTTCTATTTGCGGTTTTTATCAAGTGTTATTCGTTTTCTGTACCAAATAAACTGTATATAATAATACGATTCCGATAACACGATAAATATCTCACAACATATTGTTTGCGTTGTGCTATTACAAAAATAAATAAAAAACTCAGTGTTATTTTTTAATACATTAAATAAAAAAATCAATTATGATATGTAAGTGGACAGTTAACTGAAACGGTCAAAAAAACATTCTAAATCTCTGCTATGGTGACCCTCGTTATATTTTATGTAAGTGAAAATGACACATTGTAAATGGAAAAGAGTTGAAAAATATTTTTTCGTTGATATGCTTTGGAATAATGTGTGTACCGAATTCATGAAAAAAATGAAAAATACGTGGGTATTAACGGAGTACGTATCGTTTTCAAATAAATTTTATTTATTAGCAAGAGAATAAAATAATTCTAAATATAAATCTATTTGTATTTTTTTTGCGCTACAAATGGATTTTTTGTATTTATTCGGCCAGCATCTAGTATAATTATTGTTCAGTCAGTAAATAAAATAAGCTGTTAAGTCAGTACTTAATATAGCACAAGTATTATTAATTTTATGGATGAAATAAAATATTGAGTTCATTCGAAGCAATGTAATGTAGCCCTAGCTTATCTCTACGATGGCGCAATGTTGAAATAGCCATGCAAACAATTTATTGTTGAGATAAATGCTATTATTACTGAGCCGAGTTTTTATATCAAATGAATAATCATTGAATACTAGAAGTATCTAAGTATGTATTCATAGTAGAGTCACTGAATTGAATAGTCTGTTTTTATACGAAATTAGAACTTTAATATTATATAGAATTTGAAATAACTTACTCCACGTATTATGTTACTGATTGTGACTCCTCTTTCAGAGGCATCTTCGGACTAACTATCGCAAAGTTTTCTTATGTAATAAACCAAGATTGATTCTAATATTTTAAAATGATAAATTATAAAATGGATTATGGTATTTTTCCTTTTAACGTGAAGCAAGAAGTGGGCCATAGAATCAAAACAAACACACATGTAATTATACTAATAATGACGTTAGCATTACAAATTATGAATTATTGAGATGCCATCAATTAGGAAGGGTTAAACACGGTGAAACACGTGTCATTATTAGTAGCACAATTCGTGGAATAATCAAAGTAATTTTAAATTTCATATTAAAATGAACTTCCACAAAGTCTGTAACAGTATCCTAATCAAGATAATGTACACTTTTATACAAAATATTTGTCATGAACGAATCGATAAAACTGCATTTATGAATGATTCATCAACTCGAAAAAAGGTGTGCGTGCCTTTCTGAGACTGGTGACGTGATAAAGTCACGAAAACTAAAACTTATTTAAGAAACATGTTAAAATTTGTAGACTAACGTTATCGTGTCACAAGGACTAAAAAAGGGCTTCTTTGGATTCTTAAAATATAATATTTACGAAAAAATATAAGTTTTTTAATTTTACTTTGCAATAAACAAGCTTTACTTTTTACTAAGGTGTTCACTGTCAATACTTGGTGGAAAGACAATAAAAAGCAATAATTTTTTTTTAGTACTTATTCCACATCAAATTTATAAGATCAAGGCCGGTTCGCTCTGAAGTGCATTCAGTTGATAAAACTCGCTATGAGTGACACTAGTCCTGTGGAATGTGGAATAAGAAATAAAAATGTTTTATTATTTTAAATTTCATTTTAAGAGATAGATTAAATGATTTTTATTACACCCCGGGTTCACTTTTTTTATGTAGTAGCTTGTATTGCTAAGAGATCTTCGAGATTTTAACTTTAGACTATTTTATTTTTATTTTTCTTTGATTTATTTGATTATGTGCAATACCAATTGTTTGTCATATCTTGTAAGTCTTGCTTAACTTTTCAATATCATTATTTTTCTTATCAGTTGATAATGCTCTCCATGAGCGAAACCGGTCCAGATCTGATGAATTTAATGTGGAATAAGTATTAAAAACGTTGTATTGTTTTTATTTTACTTTGATTTATTTTCTTAGCTGTAATACCAATTGTATGTCATACCTTGTAAGTCTTGCTTAACTTTTGTGTCAATATCGCTGTATCGTTGTATTTATTATCTGTTGATAATGCTTATCATGAGTGAAACCGGTCCTGATCTGATAAATCTAATGTGGAATAAGTACTTAAATGTTTTATTATTTTTATTACAAACAAGCTTGTAAAAATAAATCTTAAAGCATAATTTAAATGCTGCTGGCAGAGTGTAAATTGTTCAAAAATGTTTTAATTTATTGAAGCTGGGGCATAATTTAAAAAGTATTTTTAAACCTCACCGCAAAATATTGACAAATAAGTATTTCATTTTGATTATGATAATACAAACTCGTCAAAAAGTGGTGCGAGAGAATATTCAAGTACAATATTAAGTATGCTTTTCCCTACAGGAAATTTGTTCATATACTGTGAATTAATAATAAGGTATACATATTTCCAATAGCTAATGTTAAGGTCGGTTGCCGTATTTGAGCGGACTTTTGTCCTACTTTGTTCCAAGGGCACACTCATTAATTTAGAGACTCCAATTACTTGACATCTCAACTACTCGAGTATCGAGTAGTACAATTTGAAAATACTCGATTACGCGAGTATATTCGCGTAGTTTCAGACGTACCTAAATATACATTATTAATTCAAATTTTGTGTATATAAATAGATGATAAATAAATAAATATGCATATTTCTTTTCACTAATACATTTCCGGTCAGTGGCGCAGTGTCAACGTTGTTAGCTTGCGTGCAGGACCGTCTGTGTTTGATTCCCGGTGCGAGCGAATTTTTTTCAATCGATACATCTATTCAAAGGCAACGCTGTTTGTGTTGCTGAAAATCCTTTCCCATAGAGCGACGCATAGCGAGAGCGATTGACTAACCGATAGTCCTGTCTGAGTCCTTCGTATAAAACAAATAATTAAAAAATAATAGATAATCTAACGTCTCAAATTTGAAATTGGTTCGAAATTTTGTTTTTATAATTCCCGCAGTAGGAAAAAACTCTCCCTGTTGCTTTGGCTTTCGGTTTTACAGCTAACAATGAATTGAATAGTAAATCTGGTTTTAAATAAGTAAATACAATTTGAAAATTAATCTTCAATTTTAAATTAAGAGTATCGAGTACTTGAAAAATGGACGAGTATTCTCTAGTATCGATTACTCGATACTTGAATTGGAGTCTCTACTCAGTATACATACGGAGACTTTATATGCATAGTTGGTGGTTGAGTATAAACCATTGAGTACTCTCCAATGATAGAGACTCGGAAAGCGATCTTTAAGTTAGTAAGTTCATTATATCTTGTGGGTAGTGTTAATGTGTGATTGAAATTTACGATGCAATATCAATTATGGCAGTCTACTTTTTCAGCATTATTGAATTTACTGAATGAACTGATAGTACTTGGCAGAACTCCATTAACCACGGTTAAAAAAAATAGCAATGTATTTTATTTCTTCAAAAAATTTTACTCTATATAGTTGATATAGTTTTCGGTTAACGCCCTCATAAATTCAGAACTCTGCTTAAACATAAATTTACTTATATTTATATATTGGTGTAATAAAAGAACACAATACATCTTCTCATCTTAACTACTAGACTATCAATTAATATTTTATTATTTAAATATGTAATTGAGATTTTTAAAGTATTCACTGTCAATACTGGGTGGAATGGCTTGTCATAAAAAAACAAATTTTAGTACTTATTCCACACTGAATTTATCAGGAGTGCTATCAACTGACATTATCATCATCAGTTGATAATGCTCGCGATGAGAAAAACCAGTCCTGATCAATGTGGAATAGGTACTAAAAATGTGTTATTATTTTTATTATATAATAAGGATGTTAGAATAGATGACAAGATGTATTGTGTACCTTTTCTACAACAATGTATATATAAATAAGTTAATGTTTGTTTAAATATAGTTCTGATAAGAGTGTAAGCCAATATAGCTAAGAAATATATATTATTTATTTATTTGTAGACATAACACACATTGATATTCATTCTTATTATTGAGTTTGACTAAGTAGTTATGAAAGGTAAATAATATTTATTTTAAGTAGATTTGGGCTTTATTTAATTATTGACAATGCTTGATTTAATTAATATCAGATACCCAATGTTTTCTTGTTAATTAAATGTATGATATCTTTCACGATACAAAATGATAGAAACAGAATTGGCCATGAAAAGAACAGAAACAAAGAAATTATAAAAGCCTTCTTTTGGTTTCTAAATAAAGATTAAGGTGAACCCAAAATTTGACATTGATAACTAATAATGAAATTGTATGTATAAAAGCTCGATTATAATTTAGAGCTTTTGACAGCGAAATCGGATTGGATGAACGAATTCTCTGTCACTTTTTTGTCGCCCAATTAATTCATGTGTGACCTCTTTGACTAATCAATAATAAGAATCTTAGCGTACTATCATACATATATAATGACCGTTAACTGAATTTCGGAGCTGATTTTATGACCCAAACATATTCACAATGTAAAAATGGTTCAATACAATATTATTCAATACAGTTTGAATACAAAAGTGACTTTTAAACGGTTGTATGCCAGAAACGTATACATATATACGGTCTACAATTCCGTGAGTGCAGTGCCTACCATAGAAAATGCGCGTATAATATATACGGTACACTTTACACCCAATAATAATAGACAAGGTTGACGATTTTATAATGGGGGTGCCACTGGGAAGAGCTTTACCGATTTTAAGCGGCATTGCTTCGGATGTCAACATAATTCATTGACATGAGTGAGTTCAGACAAATACTATTTTTAATAAAAAAAAGTTGATTTTGTCGTAATAAACTCGGTTGGGTGGCTATGTTTATGTACATATATAAATAAATGTATATATTTTTTTCAAACGCATGACGCATTGGCGTCAGCTGTTATGTCATGATTTGTATTTTGTGAATAAATAAATAATTCAAACACTTTACATACATAGAGACATCTCTTTGATTTACTATATGAATCCTATACTCAGAGTTGACATATTTTGTATTATAATCAATGAAATATCGATTTTAAAGACAGCTTCTTTGTATTAACGAAAGCCGTCGCTATCTTTTCGCGGGCTTAGATGCACGACCGTTGTTATATCTATCGGCATATAATGGGTTAAATTAAATGGTTCGTATTGTCTTAATGATTTTTATTTCACTTGAAATTTCGAGTAGTTTTTATATGTATATTTAAAATCATTCCTTCACTTATATATATAATATATGGTATAACTGAAAAACCATTTGCACATTTCTAGAATTTATTAATAAAGATTCAGATACTTTTCGTAATATTTCATCATATAAGTCCAATAAATTTCACTGAAATTTGTGTCATTATTAATTATAATCATTGCAGGTGCATTAAATTTGCAGTCATGAATTATACATGCAATCAATATGAGAATGCAAACATTCCGCATAATTTCGTAATTGGAATCATTATTATCTTAAACGTATCACGCTTAGTCATTAATGTCCTGCTAAAATGTTTTAAACACAAGCAAACCATATAAATAGGTAAATTAGTTAAGAATTCATTTATTTAAATACAACAGTACGAAATAAAGGCAGAAAATATCTGACGCTGTTATTAACTGGTACAGTTGAACGAAACGAAACGTTGAGTGATTATGGAAGTTATTAATGAAAAATGCTAAAATTCACTTTTAAGGTGTTCACTATCAATACTTGGTGGAAAGGCATTATAATAAAAATTATAATACATTTTTAGTACTTTTCCACATACAATTTATAAGATCAGGACCGGTTTTGCTCATGGCGAGCATTGAGCATCATTAGTTGACAATGCTCGCCATGAGCTAAACCGGTCCTGATCTAATGAATTTTATATGGAAAAAGTACTAAAAATGTATTATTTTTATTATAACTCAAAAATTCTTAAAATTTACTTACAACAATGTTTGTGACCATGACCGCTCTCAATGTGGAAAATATGTGCGCCTTATGGAGCTTTTATCAACACACTTTGTCTACGGGAAATGCTTGCTACTCTTTAATTTTCCAAAAAGAGTAGGAAAATAAAGGTAAAGCCAGGACAATACCTTATGTTAACTTATTACTCGGTGTAGTACACCTAGTTTTAATTTTAGAGAAATTTTGTATCACAGACATCCATGAAATTTTACATAAATCAATAAATCGATTAAGACTCGATTCCGTGAAGTTCACAACTGAAACTAACGGTGTTAACACTGGGCCACGAGTTCAGCATTAAAATTATAAATATTTACATATGTATTATCGTAATGATTCCACTGGTTGTTTTGTAACAAGTGGCACAAAAAAGCTTTACAATATAAAAAATATCAAATGCAATAATTGGCATTTGTAAATGGTTTTATTAAGCTTGTTTGACAACTAAACTGAAAATGATACAAAATATTCTTCTTTATAAAAATAGCTCTCGTCATGTCTGGAGTGGTGATAATAGCGACAGAATTTTATATAAAGATTGTGAGTAGAGACTCCAATTACTCGAGTAGTTTCAGATGTATCAAAATATGAATTATTAATTTAAATATGTATGTGTGTATAAATAGATGATAAATAAATAAATAAGCTTATTTTATTACATTAATACATTTTATTAAATTTATAAAACATATATTTAAAAAATAATAGAGAAGTCTATAATAATAGAGAGTCTCGTTTTGATAAGCTTTACATCGATATATCTTATCAATGTCAATTTTAGTCAGCAGGACCGAATGCAAAATAAACAGACGAAATTCTCACCCAGCATAGTCAATGGCAAAAACATTTAAAAAAAATATTACTTGACAGGAATATCCACGCGTAAGAGGTAAACGCAGTGTGTTAACATAATATTTTTACTTTTTTAAATAAGTAAATAAAATTTGAAAATATATCTTTGTTTATACATGACGAGTATTACTCGAGTCTTTTTCAAAATAGTCGAGTATCGAGTACTCAAAAGATGGACGAGAATTCGATACTCGAATTGGCGTCTCTAATTGTGAGGCACGTACAAAATAATTTGCCCAAAAACTTAACTTAACTAATTATGTGTAGTTTAAATGCAAAATATTTTGAGTAGGTCATAGAATTGATAAGCATAATACGAAAGGCGACGAGGCCAGCAAATTTCACACATAACACGCTCAAAGTTTATCTGCAGGCAAGGCGATAGTGTAAATTACAATTATCTAAAGCTCCGTGAATAATAAGGCATGAATAAAAAAGAGCCTATCCACTGTCGTTAGAATTCAATTTACGGGGGTCCTGAGATCGCGTGCGACCGAGTCAGTCCTGTGGGGGGGCGCAGCGATAGCATCGCACCCTCCACCCTTTCGTAGTTAACGCCTGGCTAAGCACTCCAATTCGAGTGTCGAGTACTCGATACTCGAGTATACTCGTCCATTTTTCTAGTACTCGTTATTCGAGTAATTTGAAAAATACTCGAGTAATACTCGTTATTTATAAATGATAAATAATTTCCAAATTTTTTTTAAAGCCGCGGACAGAAAAACTTGATAGTACTATTGACTTCATTGTTAACTTTTCAGCCGACATCCACAGCACCAGATAGAGATTTGACTACTGCGAGAATATAAAAACTAAAGCTTTGAACCAAATTTAAATTTGAAACGTTCTCTACTATTTTCGAAATATATGTTAAACAATTGAAATAAATGTATTAATGCAATAAAATAAGCTTATATATCATCTATTTATATGGACAAATTTGAATTAATAATATATATTTTGGTACATCTGAAACTACTCGAGTATTTTAGATTTTAACTACTCGATACTCGAGTAGTTGAGATGTCGAATAATTGGAGTCTCGACGCCTGGCCAGGTCGAGTCGCCGATTGCCCCAGGCCAGAGCTACACTCTTGTTTACCCCGCGCGTTGTCAAAAAACCAGTGGTTGTTTTGATTTCTCAATTCTATTTACGCTCAGGGACGGGTTTTGTTGACTCAGATTGTATTTGGTTTGGTGGAAAAATACATATATTTCAACGTGAGGGTACATGCGTCATATGTTATTATATTGAAATATCAGATGAATGATTCTACGGCTTAGTATAATATGTACTAAATGTAAACATACCTTTTTATTTTTAGCTTTATAACATCACGATTTAGCACGTTTTACAGTATTTAAAAAGGTCGGGGTATCATGATTTACGTATGTTATTGAAAGGATTTTAACTGGTTATCTGCGATGACGTATTTTCAAAAACTTTTTTATATTAAGCATGGCATTACAAATTTAATAGTCACAATTAAAAATGCTGGTGTTCGTTTTAATGCTTAAGTCTTCAATCTTTGAAAAATATTTGATTTACTCTTGTTAATATTTTTTCTTTAAATACAAACCAAAATATGTTATGTCTTTTCAGTTAAAAATCAAACCCTGTGACAGAAATTTTATCAATTTCATAAAAATCTTCGTATATTTTGAAAGTAATTATCAATAACAAGCATATAGTATGAACAATTGAGTAAAAAAAATCAATCCGAATTAAACAGTAAGAAGAACATACTGCATGTTGTAAAAGTATAAATTTTTCTGAGCTTATTAATCAAGTGATCATGATTCAAATATCTTTTAAGTGAAATCGTGTACATATGAAAGAAAATAAATTCTTATAGGACTAGACACTAATTTATTGATACTAATGGATATTTGACGTTTGTTTAAATATATTTTATTAAAAGTTTCATACTATCTTGAGTCAATTAATCTTTAAATTTGATTCAAGTTCAAATAAATCCGTGTACTTGAAATGCCTGAAGGTGCCGAAAGGCCAAAACTAGGTCGTTAGGCGACAAAACTCATGGAAAAGTACAAAAATCAAACGATTTGAATTTGATATTGAAGTGCCATCAAGCACTCTCAGTTGAAATTATTAATTACATTAATCTTTAAATTATCACACCGTCAGCTTGTAACACGTTTTAGACATAGTTGGTCAAGCCGTGAAGTAGCACAAGTCAACCACTTTGAGTTGTAATAATTTAAACCAATCTTTGAAGCGACAAAATTATAGTAACTTATGTTGTCATGATTGCAAAGATAGTCATGGCAATTATGGTACTATTGCAAAAGCAAGGTCACTCAAGACCAAACCAAGAAAAATTAATTGGAAACGATCATGTAAAAGAACTTCATTTTGACTAATAAAAATCTTTATTTAATATTGACCTTACCAAAACTTGATTCTTGGCCACTCCGATCGCTGCTGATAATCTCTTACCACTAGAACCTAAAGACCAAGTTGAAAGAAGGATATTAAATATTCTTTGAAAAGAACTATTAAGACTAATACTTACTTACTATTAAAAAAATAATTTGACAACCTGAATTCGGCCAAGTTATACAAGTAAGTCTCAAGGTCTTGGAAAGTCTAATATTAACATTTCGGAAAGTTTGTTTAACTTTTTGGAGCACTTATTATTCAAGAAAATTCTCGAAAAAACAATGACCAAGAAAAATATACGCGAAAAAATATTTAATTCAAAGAATATAAAATACCTTTACGAACTTAAAAGCGTAATATTTCACGTACGTTACGTGATCAAAAATTCAAAATGATAATATTCAAATGGAAAGTAAAATTGTCTTTTTTGTGTATTGTATAAAGAGCGATCATTTCCCTTATTTTCATATGTCGGCAAAATAAACGGTTCATTCGGCTTGACACTATTTGTATAAGAGTTCTTTCGACGACTGAATATTCTTTATCAATTTCCATTCAATGTATTTTTGGTGACAAATAAAATTTTATTTTCAATACCGCAAAAGGGTGGATGCTAGTATGGAGAACATACTGCATACAAACTTTATTGTACCCCATTTGGACAATACGGTAAAGTCATTCTATCTATCCATGCTGTCCTTTATTCGTTTGAATTTATATACTTGCATATAAAGTAACAGTAAATTATTCCGTTTATCTCCTTTGCTTATAAATTAATGTTTCAAAATATCGGATTTCGTTGCAAAGACAAAATTACAGTGTAACAGTAATGGTTTGTCGTAAATTTTGGCTTGTTTTTATTTGATTCAATCGGAAAATTTAACAATTTGTCATAAAATATCGGAACGATCTGAATTTGGTATAAATAATAACTTTTTTATGTTCGGAAATTGAATAATGGCTTGCAATTTCAGGAAATTTCTAGTCTAACTCTACACGACGGTTTATGACTTTTTTCTAACCGTTTATATAAACCTATTATTGAGTGAATCCATAGTATATTTGAATGAGAGTATAACACGCTACTATTTTAAAACCACATCCAATCTCAGTAACGATAAATTTGTCTTCTTGTTTATCAAGAACTGCCTATGAGTCTGTTCGACCAGCCTCTTTGGGAAGGGTAAAAATTGACAGGCGAGGGTTGAAAATGACCTTTTTTTTGTTTTTATGAGAAGGTTCTCTATTTCTAGAAATACTGCCACCACAAGATGTATCAAAGTTTCTCAAAATAAATATAAGTACATTGATATGACTATACGTAAAAATAGCTGATTGCAAAGCATAAGTTCATAGTAAAAATATAATAAATTTAAATACTTGGAAATGTAAGTAAAGACGAAAGTCGGGTATACCGAGGAACAAAAGAAATATTTTTACATTTCTATTTTGTTGCTGTTTGTGCATAGCCTGATAACTGATTTTAGAAACAAAAGCGTTATTGATAGACACTAATTTATTATATATTACATAATTGGTTACAGAGTAAATCAAAACACATATAGAAATGACGCGTTTTCCAAGTTCCCCGTAGCCAATTCCTGTAAACTGTTGTTATTAAGATGGTGCGTGGATTACTCTAAATTCTGATGATAAGTTAATTGTTCTCACATATTAAATAATTAAAAATATTTTTTTGCACTTTTTCCATATTAGATTTATTAAGATCAGGTTTCGCTCATCGGGAGCACTATTAACAATACGACTACTAATCATTTGGTCTTTTTCTAATTCGATAAATGGTCAGTTAAAAATTCATAAAACGGTCAGTAATAAATACTTAAAACGGTCAATTAAAAATAATAAATGGTCAGTTAAAATAAAAAGAACATGTCATAAATTTGCCTATTACGACCATATTTGGTAAAAACTTATCATTTTTTTTAAATAACTAACCATTAAAATATATTACTGACCGTTTTATTTAATAACTGACCACATTCACACTGATACAATGATAACTGACCGTTTATAATATTAACTGACCATTCTGATTTTTAACTGACCATTTATTTATTTATCTGACCAAAACTTGAAATAGTTACTGACCCATTAAATACATGCCTTAACATACACCAAGTATTGACAGTGCTCACCTTTAAAGTTATCAATTATTTTTTATAATTTCATATTTTTTTGAACACTAAGCAGTTATCGGGTTTTTTAACGAAAAACCAAAAAAAAAATTGTAAGCCGAAGTAGAAGTGATTCTATTCAGGGATTCGAACCCTAGACCAAGCCGTGTAAGAAATAGTACGTAAGCCAAAACCTATTGACCACTTTGTTATGTTTCGAGCACCCACGCCAGATCCATTTTTTTGTGTTACACAAGTCAATGCTTATAACTCCACATAACAAGTTTTTTGATAAGCCCACATTATCAATGTAATATTTGGTGAAATTGAATATTGATAAGCATCGAGTCTATTTTTCCATTTCTTTGTCTAGATTTTGTTTGATGGATAAAATAAAACATAACATGGGTGGTTTTTGTATAAATTTATGAATGGCGTGTAACTTTTTACTTGTTTGAATATGTGCGTAATGATAATAGATTTTTTAGAAGGTTTTTACTACTACAAGATTAACATATGGCATGCGTTTATATTTTGTTTGTGATTTTGAAATTTTTATATTCTTTCTTTCAACGTATAATTCCGTTTTTAATGAGTGTTTCAAAAGAATGCAAAGAACTTTTTCCTACATTGTCCGAAGGGCACACTCAATATTAGTAACGGGAAGATTTTTATGATTTTCAATTTTTTATCCCGTTATACTTTTTTCAATGGTTTAATGACTTCAAAATTTAAAATAAAAAAAGAATTCAAAAGCAATAAGCCCGCATTATAATACACAATGCCAACTTATTATTTGGTCAGTATTTAATTCAATGAATGGTCACTAACTTTTAAAGAAATTTTCAGTTATAAATAATTAAACGGTCAGTAAATAATTAATTTTGGTCAGTATAATATTGAAAAATGCTCCTTAATTTTTTTGTAAAAGGGTATGTATCTATAAACGGTCTGTAATTTCGGTATGGTATTAAGATTTGGTTAGATTTCGGTTAGGTAATAAGCAAACATTTCAATGTTCCAATTTCTTGGTCATAAATTTGCTTTTTACGACCATATTTGATTATTTCACAAGCTGTTACACTAAAACTAGGCATTTATTTAAAATAACTGATCATTTAATTTAAATACTAACCGTTTTTCATAAATTACTGACCGTTTCATTTAATAACTGACCATATTCATAATGTGTCAGTGAATACTGACCGCTTACAATATTTACTGAAAATTTCTAAATATTACTGACCATTTATTTAATTTTATGACCAAAACTTGAATTATACACTGACCCATTGAATACACGCCATACATATTTATATTCTTATAAGAAATGAATTATTTCTTAATTTTTGATCTTTCATGAACGCATCTAAGCGTAGTTTCGATTAATAAAATAATAACACGTTTTAGTACTCATTACTGATTCAGTTGATAATGGTCGCCATCAGCGAAACCGGTCCTGATGCATAAATTTAATATGTAATAAGTACATTAAATATGTAATTATTTTAGTATTGACAGTAAACACCTTAAAAGTGTAGTTTTGATTATTAAATTTTGTATGAAAAACATGATAAGCTTACCAATTATAAATTTATTATAGTCAGTTTATTCGCTAGGAAATTGGTTCATTTAATTTTCATTATTGAAAAATTCTTTTACAGTGATGTATGGCAACATAAAATTTAATTAAATTTTTGTGCCATTATAGTACCGGATATCACCGGAATAATATTTTTATGAACGTTATGAAATTGCATCAGATTATTCTGCAAGAGCGCCGTTGCGAGTTGTCGAGCTGAGCGCATTGCATTGTTGACAATGCACTTTTTCAACTGGCAAGATGAGAACAAAGGACGAAACTGCTTTTGTCCGGGCACACTTACAGAAGATAAGCTGCCAAGGTAAGGTTTTTATCTTGCCACAATGAACTACACGTCTTGGACACAAATTATTTTACAAAAGACCAACTGGAAGAAGAAAAATCATATTATGTGAAGATTAAATTTCCCAAAAAAAAAATCCTGAAGGAAATTGTTTGAATTTTGTACTTATCTATGAGTTTTGTTGACCTGGGTTTCGACTTTTGGAATCGCATTTTCACGCATTTCAAGCATGTGGATGTACTTGAACCCACACGTAGTAAACAGTTTGTATCGCTAAAACTTCAACACTAATTTACTATACAGTTCAGTCAATCATGCCGTACTAGCAATGTTGATATAATTGAGAATTAGTTCAGTTCAAGAACATCCGCGCACTTGAAATGCCTGAAGATGCCGACAGGCGAAATCCGGCCGTTGGCAATAAAAGTACAAGATTTAAGCGATTAAAATTTTCTATATGAGTATTTTTTCACTATTCAAATCACTATTTTACGATCGAGAATTTGTAAACTTTTTGGAGACCCGGTCCGTGGTGCAGTGATCAATGTCGTTGGCTTCCGTGACGGAACGCCCGGGTTCGATTCGCGATACGAGCAGACTTGTTAGTGGATAAATCGGTTCTGTTTGAAAGGCATGCGAATGGGTGTTTGTGTTGTAAAAATCCTTTACCACCATTCCGGTCCCAAAAAGAGACGCATAGCGAGAGCGATTAGCTAACCACTAGTCCTGTCCTAGTCCTCGTATCCTTTAGATTGTTACTCTCTTCGAAAAAAGGAGAGGTTGAGCAACTGAGTACAAACGAAGACCAACACTAAGAGAAAATGCATCGTTAAAATGGTTTAGTATTTCTCTTAGCCATATAAAATTTGAAATAAATATAAGGTTAGAATAAGATAAAATAAAAATTGAACACATAAACGATATGAAAAAGGTGATAAAAAGAATATTTTAAATGGATTTAATATTGGTAGAAATTTTTTTTACAATATAAAACAAGTCTTTCAAAAACCATTATGTTAATAGAAAAGTTTAGTGGCATAAGAAACGTTTCATACTTCAACTAAAAATGATTAATTTCTTTTGTACACAGGCGATATAATATAACATTATGGTCTGCCTCAGAAAGCTCATAAAAGTTTCAATGTTCTCTATAAAATAATGCAGCACTAGGTAACAGGTGAAGAAAACTTTTGGATTTTTTGTGCAGCCAAGAAAGCTTGCATTATTCAAACGAAACAAATGCTTTCGAATATATTGTGAAGCTTTCAACTCATCTGCACATTTATGAAATTTATGATTGAGTATAGATATTATAAACGGTTCATTTTGGCTACCTTGAAGAGTGATAATTAATTTCATAGTTAATTTAATGAACACAATTTATTTATAAATTAAACGCGATGTTCATTTGCTCTTCGGATACCCTAGGAGAGCCTCAAGCCTGATTGTCTTTTCTTTTCAGTCTGTTCTAACAACCAAATAATAATAATATTGAAACTTACATTTCATGTTCAATAATATTTATTTAAGGTTTGGACCGAATGTACTTGGTGGTATTTCAATTTCAAATTTGAATCGTTTAATTTTTTTTTGAATCGAGACATTCATCCAGATTGCACTGGTAAATTAAACTTAGTGACTTGCTATTATTTTTATATATACACGATACAGTCTATTTCCTACGCATCATTTCAATTTAATGCATGTGCTTTAAATGCCTGAAGATGCCAAAAAGTAAATCTGGGTAGCACCAATACTCACGGAAAGGTAGAATTTTAAAACAATTAAAATACAAATATAAAATCTTAAATAAGCGCGTCTTTCGCCTCTTTCAGAGGAAATTTAATAATTTTATTACGTCAAAGTCATAAGTAGTATAATTATTATTTTTTTGTTTTTATCCTTGCTTCCCGTAAAAAAGAAATATTCCAAGCTCCATTTTTGTAATTTATCACATAAGAATATTGGAATTAATCTTGCTATATTACTTAAGCAAACTTTGCGATAGTAAGTTCAAAGATGCCTCTGACAGAGGCGAAACACTTGTCAAAATTAGTAAAATAAAATGTGGGATAGTAAAAGTTATTTTAAATTTTATTTTTCAAATAGCTGTACCCTGCGCGCGTTGCTACGCCAGCAACTAAAATAAATTTGAAGGATTAATTTGCATGTATTCAATACTCGAGAAATTTGTAAAAATTCTATATCAATTTTTGGGGGGGAGGGGGATTGTTTGGCGGGGTGGGGTTTGGGGGCGTATGGGAGGGTAGGCCAGCAACCTTCGAAGAAGTGAACTCGTAAAATTTGTAAAGTTTAAAAAAAAGAATTGGGGGTTGGAGGTTGGGGGGTGGTTGGGGGAGGGGTTGGTAGGCCAGAAACCATTGCGGGAGTGTACTCAATAAATTTGTAAAGTTTCACATCGATCGGTCGAGTGGCTTAGTAGTCCATAGCGGACATACACACAGACATTCATTTTTATATATATAGATAGATAGATAGATGAACTTCCACAAAGTTAACGCCGAATCAATCGAACAGATTTAAAAGAATTTTAAGATTTTGGTTTATGTCTATTTTTACGTATGCTTGTAATATGGAACGATGACATATCATCCAGTTACGTGCTGCAATAGAAATGCTCTTTAACTCCCGAATCTGGCATATAACATAACTTCCTTTACGCGAATTTGTTGGAGCGATAATATTTGCTTTGCTGTACAACGGTCATGGCGGTAGGTGATTAGTGCCAGCCAATCGTTTTGCCGAATTATGTTTACATACAATTAGCTGAGCGCAAACAATTGAATGTGATGCAAATAATATAATTCCCAGTGATAACTGATTTGGCTTTCGTAATAATTATTATTATAGGGCGCCGCCATTAATAATTTGTCATTCCAATACGACGAGCATTTTGCGCATTTCATATTTGTACGCCAAAAGGCTCTTTGATCATATCATATTAATTTAGACACACCATTTTAATGTGTTTATGTGGGTCGTAAATCAACAGAATTTCAGTCATAGCTGACTGAAAACTGACCGATTCTAATTTTATGGTGTAGCTTCCGATTTGTTAATCAATAAGCGTGAATGAATGTACTAGTCCGGGATTCTTAACCGCGTGCCCGCGGGCGCCAATGTGCTCGCGGAGTCATTTTCCTGCGCCCGGCAAAGAATTAAAAAATATATTTTTTTAAATTGCTCAAATAAAGGGTATTTCAATAGGGACGCTCAAAATATGTTACTTTGTCCTGCTGAGTAGATTATTCATTGTTTAGTGGCCAAATTTGAGTCAACCAGTTTGGTAAATAATCGACCAACACCTACCTGTACGTCATCAAAATACAATATCTGGCGAAAACATTGATGCTGTGTGTGAAAGTGTACAGGAAAACCCAAGGCAGCTTATTTCTCGTTGTTCACAAGAACTTGGCTTTTCTGCGACTTCTACTTGGCGAATTTTGAATCGGGCCTTATGTCTGCACCCGTATAAAATCCAACTAACCGAGGAACTTCAGGTAAACGACCACAGACAACGCCTGATTGGGTTCTGGAGCAGTTGGAAGTTTACCGAAATTTGTCAAAAAAGTCAATTTTAGCGACATGGCCCAATTTATAATGAATGGATATTGGCAGACATTTGATGCTATATTCCATATTTAATGCCGTAAAATATACTTACAAATGAAATTAAAATTTAGTCGAAATCTCACAAACAACTTGTTTTATTTACATTTCAAAACTAAGCGTCCTTATAAAAAGACCCTTTATAAGCTTATATATGCTATTTTGAGAGGTGATGATATTTTAAATGTCTTAAATTACGCGAAAGAAATTAGCATACCTTCATAAAAGGTATCAGCAATAGTTACTGATAATGCTCCAGCAATAGTCGGCTGCAATAATGGCTTAGTTTCCAATTGCAAGAGAGATGAATCTTTCACATAATTTATGAGTTATCATTGTATTATTCATCAAGAAGCATTATGTGCCAAAATATTTTGCTCTAAACATGCCATGAATGTCGTTCTGAAAATAATCAACAATATGTGAACAAATCCTTTATCTCGCAGAATATTAAAAGCCCTCGTAGAAAAACTGATATACCTAACATGGTTTTGTCGATGTAAAATGCTCTTCGTGAAATGCAATGTCAAAGATTACACGAAATGTACTTTTTATTTCTAGGATGTTTTGTAATTGTAAATAAAGAGATAATGTTCCGATTTAAAATGAATAATTTAGTCACGCATATGATGAATATAAAACATGTAAAGCTGTCAAGGGAACAATAATAAAATTATTACATACATAAATATGTACTATTTAAATCTTGTTTTTTTTTTAAATCCAGCCTGCGCCCGTGACTCATCTCCATATTCTCAAATGCGTCCGTCACCGCAATAAGGTTAAGAACGCCTGTACTAGTCAAACGCGTGTAAGAGAAAAATATGGCTTAATACTTTCGATGGATTCGGTGGTAGCTTTTTGAAAGTTTATTTAATACTAGCCAGTTTTAAATTTCGAATAAAATTTTGTGAAAATAAAAATAAAGAAAAAACAAAAATACTACAAGTTTCTCAAACTAAAATCCATTTTTTATTTAGTGAGATTTAATTGGATTTAATTTTGATTCATTTAAATATTAGTAGCTAATTGCTGAGCTTTGAATAAAATGAGAAACTAATGAATCGTTAAGGTCATGAGAGCTGGATTTTGACCAATTCCTCAAACTGGTGAATCTTATATAACATACAAGCGAGTACCAAGCATGCCTTGCAGTGGCACTCAAAGTAGCCAAGTGTTTTTTGCGTTTTAATTCTGTTTATTAAAATAAGTGTATTTGGGTTCACAATATTTAATGATTTTAAAATGGCTATACTAATTAAAAAACCTTCGCAGGCATCCGCACCACAACTCACATAAGTTTTGACGCAATCGGATGAACGTTATACGAACGAAAAAATCTTCATGGGCGTCTACACAACAATTCACCAAAGTTATATCGCTATCGGATAAACGGTATGGATACGAGATAAACAAAAAAAAACATTTTTATATACAAATAACTGTATATATTCTACGTATTCGAAACCAAATAGTGACTTCTGAGTTAATATCACAAAATTACTTTTATAATAAGATAAAGATTGATAAAAATGGAGGTTAATTTTTCGTTTTTACTGAAGGGTTAGATAAAAACAAACAATAATAGTACCAATAACACTAACACTACAAATTATTATATAATGAGTTGAATTTGGAAGGGTTATTCCCATAGGAAGTAAATTTAACAGTGGTTTGAAATCTGTTCTTTTAAAAATATTATTTAATAACGAATTTTAAAGTGTTCACTGTCAATACTTGGTGGAATAGCATTAAAAATAATAAGACAATTTGTACTTATTCTACATAAATTTATTTGGACTGGTTTTTCCCATTGCGATCAGTTGTGAATGCTTGCTCTGAGCGTAACCGGTACTGATCCAAATACGTTTATTTTTAAATTGAATAATAATTTATTATGGTTGATACTTTTATTGATTTAAGCAACTAATTTTTAATCCTTTCACATTTTCTCGATGTAGTATTTCTTTATTATTATTTTATAACAGTTGTGATCTGTGTGAGTGAAATTGTTACAATTAGCTTTAAACTAGGGCTGTGGAGTCGGTAAAAAAAAGTCCGACTCCGACTCTGACTCCAGCATTGACCAAAAACACGACTCCGTCTCCGACTAAAAAAGGGTTAATATCGTCACTTTTTTACCCAAAATTTCCTATTTATGTGTATTCAATTAAATATCAACCCTATCAATGCGGCCAAAAGCCACATTTGACACACTAAATGCAAAAATAAAAATTTCCGACTCCGAGTACGATCCGGCGAAAACGCCGCGACGACTCCGACTCCGGCCAAAAAGCTCCGACTCCACGACTCCGACTCCGACTCCACAGCCCTTCTTTAAAAACATTTTTTTAACCATGTCCGCTCCCAACATAAAGCATATAAACTTCTCACTGAGTTTATCGCAGCATCTTTTTTTCTACGAGAACTACTTGCTACTTTGTTGATCAAACCTTCTTTTTCAAATAGTAGGGAGTGAAAAGAAATGAAGACTTGAACAAGACTAGTGGTTCGGGGATGAGGAGGGTGAAAAGGAATTATTATCTATATAAACACTCATGCCTAAGAGCAAGATCTGGATTGGAAAAAATCTTCTCGTAAAGGTACTCAAGCCCGTGAATTCCATCATGGAAGCTATCGACGTTGACCACTGCACCACAGACAAAATACTTAAAAAAGATAGTCATAGCTTTAAAATGCACGTATAAATTCACTAAAGTGATTGATTTGAAAAATCCTTCATTTTATTTTAATTTTCTAAGAATTCCAAATAGCCAAACTTTTATCTATATAATCGGAAAAGTTGTAGAGGCGATAGAAAACTTTGCAAAGTTATTCAGTTAATAATGATTAGGTATATCGAGGTAAAGAAATTTGTTTTTTTTTGTTTTGCGTCTTTTGAAAACCTTTACAAAGTTTGTTTTAGTATTCCTTTACGAACTGTAGAGCCGATAATACGTGATGAACTTAAAATCACGCCTAGTCTGGAAACATTTGCAACCCTTTGCTTTCAATCCAAGCCGCCACTGTTTACACTTCGAGGTGTTTACCGAAATACAAGTCAAATAATTCTGTGCCATTATTATTTTCTCACTATCTCCTATCCAGAGCTTTGAGGTAGCGCCGTCACGTCCGCGGCAAATAAAGACCGAAGGAAATCGCGCTTCCGGCCGACACCGCTCGGAAAACGTAAACAGAATGCGTCGGAAAAACTTCACCAGTCAGTATTCGCGTGAGCCCCGACGCGCCAGGACGTCTTTTGAACGACTCTCGCACTGAAAATTACCAAAATATAAATCGACGAAAATTTCAAACAATGCAGCGACTCTGATTGGAAAGTGATTCGGTGAAAATTCGTAGTACATTACAAAGCGACATTATTGAATAATTGAATCTTTCTATTTGCATGTTTTGCTTCATAAAGTCTGACAGAAAAGAGTGTTTATTTGTATTAAATTAATGATAAAAGGTGACAGTTTTTTTAAGATTATTAATCAGCATTTCTTGATCGATTATTTATTTATCAAAATGAGTTTCGGTAGACTTTTTTGTGCGCTTGCAATGATAGCTGTGTCGAGTGGATTTTTAGACACCGGAGGTAAGTTTTTAACAACTTAGTTTTAGATAAAAAACTACTATTCATAAGGTATGAAAAAACACTATTAATTAAAAAGCGTCCTTTAAAAGAAAATTCTTTACTGTTGTATCTAATTATTTTACGATAAATTGAAAAAAATACATGTTTTTTTATTGTAAAAGAACAGAAAAATAACGTTAAATTCAATCGATTGATTGTGTTTATTTCCAACGTAATCAATGGCTCAGTTTTTATAGAAAATAACAGTCAGATAACCATTATTTAAAAAATTTAAAACCTTTCAATTAAAAATCATATTGCTATTTTTATTGTGTTGATTATTGAATTGAATATACCCACTGCATTTGATATTTCATAGGCGTAGAAAAGATTTTATTTTAATATTTTAGAATTATAAAAAAATTAGTAAACGTTGTTTTCGACAAGAAGTAAGTTGACTATAGAGCTTTTGTAATCAGTATATTCATAATATTCAAATTTTCTTTTATAAATTTTAACACAATCTTAAAAGTTAAAATAAACAAGGGAAAATAATATTTTCTGTTCCAAAATAATATTTTTGACGAATTCATAATGATGATAAAAAAATCTACAGGCATAGCTTGTCTTAAAACGTTTCTCAGAGAAATATTCACCGTGTTGTATCTAGTTACACAAAAAGTAAAATAAATATGCCGTTAGTTTCCATTTTGTCATCATCATATTTGCTTCAAAGGATATCTACATATGTAGATCGAAATAATAGATTTAAATTAATTTTTCATTTGCAGAATTCTACCATTTATAATATCTTTTGTCAAAATAATTGTTGAAAATTTGGAAGAACTAAGGGATTTCCAAGTTATAATATTTAATTGATATAACTGCAATGGAGCTTCACTAATTAAGCCTACAAATAAAGTGACAAATAATAAATTCAAAAAAAAACAACAGACAAAGGGTTGGATTGAAGAACGAATTCGAGTTGAGTAATAATTAAAAGAAATTTTGATACTGTTTATATTGCATTACAGGAAAAAAATGCTTTATAAAAATGAAAATTTCAAACAAAAACTTTTGCATTGAAACAGATTTGCAGCGCAGTAAATTATTAAGTTTATTCTTCGAATGCATTTTTTGTAAAGCTCCAATATGATTAAGAAGTATTTATAAAAACATCTCAAAGGCTAGATCATTTACAATAAATAAAAATAAATTTTGATTTTTCAATCACGTTCATTCAGTAAAATATAATAAATATTCATTATAAATACAGATGATGCATAAAAAATATCATAAATGAATCCTGTTAATGCGATGTCTTTATATTGTGTCTACTCAATACTTTTAAAACATATTTATTTTATTTCTTATAAAAGTGCAATGACAAAACACACCAGAAGGTAAAATGATGTATCTTTTTCGTCTGATTATATTTTTATTTCTTTAAATCTAACCAAAAACGTCATTTTTATATTAGTTGCTTAACCTATTTGAAGCTATCGTTCTTTTTACCACTTTAAATAATTCAGTTTATCCTGTCTTAAAACGGAATATTAAATTTGCGAGAACTGTGAAATCGTTAATCGACTCCGACTCCAAGAGCAGCATTCACCAAAAATACGACTCTGACTAAAAAAAGTTTAAATTCGTCACTTTTGTTTTCCTACCTTACCTACTACGACTACGACCCCAACTCCACAGTCCTGAATAATGCACTATCATTCAAACTTTTTCATTATATGGAGTTCGCGAAAGAAGTGCCAATTTGTACTTAACCGATTTGAATGTAGAAGATCTCGGAAACATTGAATCAAAGAAATGATCGATTGATGTATCACCATCGCAATATGTGATGTGATCACAACAACCAACAAATAACAAAATATTTAGCAGCATCAAAGTAAGAAAACACTCCATTTAAAAAAAAAACATATCAATGCTTAAACTTTCGAATAAAAATTTACCTAAATCGTAAGCTGTATAAATTGAGTATAAAATAATATAGTTTTTTGTTAATAATAGCACGTTATTTTGTTTATATGCTCTTTATGAAATTTTATAAATATCAAGTTACTTTATATTATATATTTAACGTTTTAACTAGGAAGTATATTAAATATAACCAAGAAACCTTTGAAACAAGAGATTTTTTTCTAAAACCGGATTAAATAGGATGAGAAACAGCCATAAATAAACAAGGATTTTACTATGAGAAAGAATCAATTTAATCCAATCAGGATATTTACGTATAAAATCGCTCGTTTTTTTATAGAAGTAATTTTTACATTTCTTGTAAGGTTTTCTCCGCCAGACTTGTGTTGGATGAAGGAACTTGTTTATTTATGTAAAAGAAACTTAAATTTTATATAAATATATTACAATGAATCGAAAAATCACCATTATTTAGGCACTCGGATATTATCATTTAAGAAATGTGTACATGTCTTGTATTTTTGAAATTTAGCTCTATGGAAGATTACTTAAATTAATATGAATTTATTTTTACATTTCTTATAATTTTATTTCATTTCTGTCTTAATATATAAAAAAAAACATAAATTTTTTTAATAAATATAAGCAAAACTATTTTATGAGCAGTACAATGATTTGAACGCTAGATGATTAAAATACTTTTTAGAATACATTGTATATGTATATCAAAATAAAGTACAATTATATAAACATATTATACTTATACAAAAGATGAACAAATTGATTAGATAAAATCTTTTAAAAACATTTCAATTTAAAATATCATGTTTTGATATTTCAATCGATGTTAATTTTGTCACTCACGAATCGGGTTTCACATTTCGGTTCCTTCGAGCGTTCAAGTGCATCAATGAACTGGAACTAACGCTCGAAATGCCAAAAAGCAACCTCCTGACCGATATTTACATAACGCATAAAAATTCAGACGAATTCTAATCAATGCCTTTGAAAAAAATCAAAAAAGTACTATAGTTCTGACAATGGCGTAAGCCGAAATAGCTATCAACAAATATATAAAATAATTTATGTAGAATTAAAATACATTGTTATTTTTCTTACCGTATTATAATGGAGTTATATAAAGTAAATGCCTACTCAATCAACGAAATTTTAATCCAAATAAGTGTCGAGTAGAGAATCCAATTCGAGTATCGAGTACTCGATACTTGCAATTTATAAATGAAGACTTATTTCCAAATTTAATTTAAGATTCTAAAAAGTTTCAATCATTTAAACAGCGGACAAAAAAGCAAGATGCACTATTTAGATCATTATTAACTGTTAAAACCGACGTCCACAGCAATAGAGAGAGTTCTTTTCTACTACGGGAATCATATAACAAAACTTCGAAATTATTTTTGCAATATATGTTTTATTAATTGAAATAAAATAAGCTTATTTATTTATTTATAATCTATTCTTTACACAAATTTGAATTAATAATTTAAATTTTGGTACATCTGAAACTACTATAGTATTTAAAATTTAAAAATTTAAAATTAATTAAAAATCTCTCTCTAAGAGTCTCTAATCCCGAGCCATTTATACATCACAATAAATTTAACATTTTTATTTGCATGCTGAGTCTGGAGGGTGTAAATTTACTATCAGAGCAAATATCTGGCAATGCTTTTCGGGCGTTCACTGATACGCTACAATGTAATAAGATGAATGATTCGTGGGATGCCAATTTCCTGTGTTTATCGCTTGGTTTTGTTACACATATGCTTAAACGGAGAAAAACGGAATGTGAAGAGATATGTAAAGAAAGAAAAAAATGCGACGAACGCAACGAATATGTCACCAATGGACCAATAACGTAAAATGTTTTTTTCTCCGTTTTTTACAGTCACAGTAGACTATTTTGTCAGATTTTCGGACCGTTCAAATGGCGAAAAATCTGGATTATTAAATGAAGTCAATTTTATTACTAAAGTTATAATTCTGTTCTTACATAAAATTGAATTAACTAAGCTTATTCTACGTATTGTATGTACGTTTTTCGTCTCTTTAAGAAGCATCATATGATCTAACTATAAAAATTAATTTAAAAAATAAGTCAGATGACATAAAATAAAGTTTATTTGATGTCAATCGAGAACAAATCGAGAAGCAAACGCATCACAAGCACTCATGCCAAAATCTCAAATCTCAAATGTTTTATGAAATGAAATATAACATATTTTTAATAATTATTATATATTGAATTTATTGAGACCAAGACTGGTTCCGTTCATCGCAAGCTTTATCAACTGATAATAAATACATAATTACAGCCAGGGCTGCGGAGTCGGTGAAAAAAAGTCTGACTCCGACTCCAGCATTTACCAAAACTACGACTCCGACTCCAAAATTGACCAAAAACACGACTCAGACTCCGACTCCAACCAAAAAAAGTTCAATATTGTCACTTTTTCCCCCTAATTTTCATATTTATGTGTATTCAATTAAATATCAACCCTATCAATGCGACCAAAAGCCAAATTTGACACATAAAATGCAAAAATAAAAAGTTCAAACTTTTAGAAATTTCCGACTCCGAGTACGACTCCGGCCAAAAAGCTCCGACTCCGACTCCACAGCCCTGATTACAGCGTTATTTATACAAACGTTAAGCAAGACTTAAAAGGTATTACAAACAATGGATTATACAAATATGCAAATCAATCAAAATAAAATAAAACAAAATTGACTATAATTAAAACAGTGAAATGACACTGTTGATGGTTTTAGTACTAATGCTTTTACAACTTGATAACGCAAGCCGACAATAATACGTATGATGTGTAATGTAGATATTCGTGGACTTTAAAAATGAGTAGAATAAGAGCTACGGCGACCAGCAATCAATCACATACTCCGTCAAGATTTCGAATGATTATTAAAAGGAAAAAAAATCGAACAAGTAAATCTGGAAGCTAGATTTAGTACCTACTGACACCGCCTTATGTGGTAGGTCATCAGAACTCTCTCGAACGATCTATTTTTCACCTCAGTCTATGAGTTTAAGTCGATATCAGGAAATAAATTCATTCTTATAAAATTGAAAATAAACGTTTCAATACAGAAGTTATTTCAATTTCTCTAATCTCTTGACGCTCGACAATGCATGTGCTTCATAAAAATCATATCGGCGGGCGCACGCGTTAACGATTTTTGAAACGGCCATTGTTTTCTCTAAAGTAACCGTTTGTTTTCATACAGAGTGAGGAATTGAATGCACGCGCCTAGTCAAATTCCTGATATCTTCTTCGCTATCGTAATATTTGTGTGTTGTATAACGTCTGTGTAAATCTTTAACGATTAAATAATGGGTGCTAACGCACCCACATATACAACGTCTTTTCTTTATAAAGTACCATGTTTTCCTACTCCGTCCCCAAAATCCCTCTTCCTGAGTGTCGGATAGGAGGCTCCTTCTCGATTTACGAGGGAGCCGGAATAAAGGTCTTCTCACTACTTATCCACATTAAATATATTGAATCAAGACCGGCTTCGCTCATTCGAATAAATTTAATGTGGAATTAGTAATTTTTTATATTAACATGGCTTATAATATAAAATAAAACATTTCCTTTCAATTGTTTTATTGCTCTTTCAGGGCTCCAAATGCACAGGAAGTGGTTAAAAAATCACCGCTTGGAATACGAAATTTATTCAATAAAGTCACCTTTTTTTATTGAAATAATTCACAGCTTGCGTAATGAAAGCAATTTAGTGTACAGATAAAACGTTAAAAACACCAACGTTTCCATTTTATAGGTATGTATGTAAAACACGATCAAGTCAAAGTTGTTGTGTACGCTCATTTGAAATTTAAAATTTAAAAGCTTTTGACGGGGGCCGGAAAAAAATAAATTCAAACGTAATAATTTTACCATGATCGCCGATTTTTTTCGCAGCACTCTACTTGATTTGGTATTCATCTGTTGGACTGTGAGTAAAAAATATATTATCAAAATGCGCGTAAACTTTCCCCTGAATGTTAATGACTGCTTTTATACGTAATAAAAATGTTTTCACCCCAATATGTGAAGGAATATTAAAATTTAAGTAAAAAGTTTATCGCGCGTATATATTGTATACGCGTTTGCGATTATCTCGAAATTTCGCGGTGGATAAACCGAAGAGAACAAAACAGAAAAGCGCATGTTAGTATGTTCAGTAAAGTTCATCACGGTATTATATGTAGATACCTTTTTATAAATTTTTGATAAAAAGTCTGTAGTGCAGTGTTCAACGTCGTTGGTTACCGTGACGGATCGCCTGGGTTTGAGTCCCTGTACGAGCAGGTTTTTTCAGTCGATTTGTTAGTTTCGGTCAAAGGCATGGGTGTTTGTGTTGTCTAAAAACTCTTTCTAACTTATTCGATCATTTAAGTGGGGCGTAGTGAGGGCGACTCGCTAATCAATATACAGCCTTATCGTTTCAATTTCTACTCTCATTAAACCAAAAAGAGGGTTGTGAAACTGAATAACAAGCAGTTCTCGTACAGAAAAATATGCTCAGATACCATTGGAAGCGGCTACACATTGAGAACACTACTACACACGCATAGTTTTAGCGTTTAGCTAACCACTAGTTCTGTTCTACTCCTCGTATCCCTTCCATCCCTACTCACCTGCTAGAAGAGAGGTTGAGCAACAAAGTAGTAAGCAGTTCTTGTAGAAAAACATATGTTGAGATAAAATCCGTGAGGAGTCCATATGCTCCATGTTGGGAACGGGATATTAAGTATTATTTACATATGAATATTTTATGCCCAGTAGTGGTTTCAATCAAATAATGAAATATAAAAACTTAACCATTACTTGCCATTTTTGCTACCATGTAACGCAGCGAACACACACTCTATGTCAGAACACTATTGTCAGTATTGAGCGATGCTGACAGGTGGCGCTGTCAAATTAATAACAGTTACGTTGATAGTTATAGTGTACATTATATTTGAGGCAGATGAATATTTTCAATTGACCTGTTCTTATGTATATAATATTATTGTTTACGAAATTATATCACATTGATAGAAATATTACGTATTCTGCTAATTTCCTTACCTTTATACCTTAGTGGGCGAGACTTTTAAATATATTAGGCATGCTAACACAGATAGTCAGATAGTCTATATTGATAGCGGGAATAGGGTGAACGCTATGAATTTTAATGTTTATATATAAATATATTATATTACTATGAAATGGGTTCTTTGCTTAGCGGGCATTGTTTAGAATACAGAGAGTTATCGAAAAAGTTATTAGGAGTAATATTGCAAATGTAAGCACATTCATTCTGTTTTGTTTTGTAGAACGGTATTGATTTTTATTGTGTATGTATTGAAGAATTAATCTTTGATACAATAACTACGTTTACGTAATGAATATGTTGCGGATGAGGTAATCATGAACTTTGTAAATTACTTTTAAGGTACTGGCAATACTTGGTGGGATGGCATAATAATAAAAATAGTAAAAAATGTTTAGTACTTATGTAGCGAGCATTATCATCATTTAATAATGATCGCTATGAGTGAAACTGGTCCTGATTTAATGTTGAATATTTACTAAAAATGTTGTATTATTTTTATTACTATGTAAATAAGTTTTAGTTATACAATATAAATAACTAAAACCACATTTTAAAAATCAATATAATTACAATGATTATTTGTACAGGTCACTGCAGTAAGCGAGATTATTGCTTAATCCTATCTTAAAAAAAGGTAATTTCTAAAAATACTTGAAATCAATGAATCTTGGCTGAAAAGTAAGAATATAGTTTTTCATTCAATAAATTTGTTTCTAATATCTTTCATTTAAGAGATTTTTTGATTAAATTCAGGGTTAAAAATCTAGTTAACTTGTTGATTGAGTTGGTATTTACTTGGTAGAACTCCATTATAATACGGTGAGAAAAATTACAATGTATTTTCATTCTACAGAAATTATTTTATATATTTGTTGATAACTATTTCGACTAACGTCCTCGTCAGAACTATTCTGACGAGGTTCTGACTAGTTCTGACGAAGGCGTTAGCCAAAATAGCTATCAACAAACATATAAAATAATTTCCGTAGAATTAAAATACATTGTTATTTTTCTCACCGTATCCGGTCAATTATTGTAAAAAAGAGCTAGGTAGCTAATATGACTACTAATTATTTGGTCAGTTTTTAATTCGATAAATGGTCAGTTATAAATACTTAAAACGGTCAGTTAAAAATAATAAATGGTCAGTTAAAAATAGTAAATGTCATTTCATGCGCAATTTTTCATAGAACATGTCATAAATTTGTCTCATACGACCATATTTGATACAATTCACAAGCTGTCAAACCAAAACTTATCATTTATGATAAATAACTGACTATTAAAATTAAATACTAACCATTTTTAATAAACAAATAACCATTCAAATATATTACTGACCGTTTTATTTAATAACTGACCACATTCACACTGACACATTGACAACTGACCGTTTATAATATTAACTGACCATTTTGATTTTTAACTGACCATTTATTTATTTAACTGACCAAAACTTGAATTAGTTACTGACCCATAAAATACATGCCAGCTAATATTAATTAGCATATCATTTACAATCCGTTTTTATTAAACATATATCCATACATTTATAGTCGAATCTGTTCAAAACTTGAATGCAAGAATAAAAATTCCAGACCACGTAATCAAATAAGAAAAAGCTCTCAAGCATTTCTTACTAGGCTATGAGACTGGTATGTATGGGAGTTATCATTTGATGTTTCAAACTCTTGACTATGCAATCGAGCTAAGCTTGAGTTTACTTCATGTTTGCTAGTTAACGGATATACAGAAATATGAATATAAAATGTTTTATTGCACAGAAGTCAATTGTAATTATTTTGAATTTTAATGGGACGTAATTGAAATACTCTTTTTTGAACGGGATACTATTTTGCATTGGCTGCTTTTCACTACAGAATAATCAATCGCAGTCAGGTTATCAAAAGAATATACATATTTATGAATTCACTTCCACAAGAAAAGCATTATCTTTTATTTTTAAATAATTTTAAAGTGTTAAGAGTCATTTGTTGTTGGAAAGGCATTGTTTAAAAAAACAGATTTTTTTTCTTATACTTACTTGTAAAGAATGCATTGTTTCTTTGAATTAGCTTTAAAAATCTTTCTCTATCATCTTTTTTATAATTGTGCTGTTTGGATACTAATTTGCTATTCATTATCTCATATTTTCTCGAAAGATCGACTTTAATTTAATTGTTTTTTTATGAAAAAATGGTTGTCTGTAAAGTCGGTTTACGGACGATAGTTTAACGTGACAACGTCATAAGAAAACATTGATGAAATGATTGCATACTTTTATAAACAGTTGTAAACAGATCACGTGTAGGTACTGTAGGTGTATAAGTTGTGTGCTGCCGCTGTCTCTTTTCTACTCAGACGCATCGACCAATCGAGTGGAAGAGATATAGATGCGGCACAATCCGAACGGTAGGCCGATCGTGCCTCTCTATCGCTTATCCGCGCTCTCGCTCGCATGCTTGCCTTCGGCGTAACGCGACAAACGGGACAATGAGTCATGTTTTTTCGTGCGTGCAGTGGGCGTTCATCGATTTATAAGACGTTGTCACGTCAAAAACGTCTTAACTAATATAAATAAGGTACAAACTTTATAAACATATCAAGAACAATTTTTTGACTTTAGAATACCTTATATTGACATCGCTATTTGGTAATTTGAGTATTTTTATAATTCATATTGAGACGACCAGGGCTTCTTCCTCAATCTGACAGTAACAGACAGCATCCTTCCAAGGCATTCGTTGACGGAACTTAGGGACAGGATGGGAAGAAAGGTATCTCTTGCAAAGATTTCAATCGGTATTCTCTTTGCCGAAACTCTATCTTAGAGTCGGGCTAGTTTATTCTACACAAAATTAGATTACATTGTTTATAAAACACAGACATAATTGCAGTGAAAACTACATTTTATAAAGTAAGAAGACCAAAACGATTATATTGCGACTTCCTACCGTCCGAAGACAGGACAGTCGGCTTGGGATGAACGATAACGACTGACTTTATTCGGCTTACGAAGGCGTATTTATACAGTCCGATTCTAGTGTGCAAAAGAACTCAACCAATCGAAGCGAAGCGTTTGCGCCTGAGCTTGACCAATCGCACCTGAGCTTGACGAGAGACGTCGGTTACAAGATTTTGTAACATTTTGTGAATTTATTCGCGTTATATTAATCGTTTAGGTCTTATTATCATTGATTGAGGTGATAATAAGATCGTTCGAGAGAATCCTGATGACCTACAATATCCGGTGGTATCAATATTGAGTAAGTGTTCTTTGTTCATTTCATTTTTCAACCATACCCGATTTTGATGTTTCTTACGACATAAGATTGATGAATCTTATGTCGTAAGAGTTTTTAACAAGAACTGCATGTTCATTAGTTTCTCAATATCTCTCCTACAAAGAAGCTAAAGAAACTAGTATGACTAGGATAAGACTAGTGGATATCGTATTGGTTTTGCTGTGTCCCGTTTTAGGATAAAATATACGTAGCGTAAATTTTGGACAACTCTGACATTTATGCCTTAAAAAAAATCAATAATTCAATTGAAATTGTTTATAACCCTGTGAGTGACTGTCGTTTGAACCTTTATTTTAATCATTATATCAAATAACAGTTGTGTTTTGAGAAACAATACACGAAGTGAACGTCTTTAAAGACAAAAACAAAAAAAAACATATATAAAGGGTATTTCAATAGGGACGCTCAAAATATGTTACTTTGTCCTGCTGAGTTGATTATTCATTGTTTAATGGCCAAATTTGAGTCAACCAGTTTGGTAAATAATCGGCCAACACCTACCTGTACGTCATCAAAATACAATATCTGGTGAAAACATTGCTGCTGTGTGTGAAAGTGTACAGGAAAACCCAAGGCAGCTTATTTCTCGTTTTTCACAAGAACTTGGCTTTTCTGCGACTTCAACTTGGTGAATTTTGAATCGGGCCTTATGTCTGCACCCGTATAAAATCCAACTAACCAAGGAACTTCAGGTAAACGACCACAGACAACGCCTGATTGGGTTCTGGAGCAGTTGGAAGTTTACCCAAATTTGTCAAAAAAGTGAACTTTAGCGACATGGCCCATTTTATAATGAATGGATATTGGCAGACATTTGATGCTATATTCCATATTTAATGCCGTAAAATATACTTACAAATGAAATTAAAATTTAGTCGAAATCTCACAAACAACTTGTTTTATTTACATTTCAAAACTAAGCGTCCTTATAAAAAGACCCTTTACTTATCAGAATTCATATAAAATATCCATAATTGAATATATTTGTGTTTATACTATACTTACTTAACATTCGTGTTTTTTCGATTGCCTAAATAAACATTTTTGCAGAAAAAATTTCTACACACGTATTACGTTTATTCATCCATATAATTTAAGTTATTTTTTCTACCATTTATTTCGCAG
Source organism: Himalopsyche kuldschensis (assembly GCA_028554975.1). Taxonomy (NCBI): domain Eukaryota; kingdom Metazoa; phylum Arthropoda; class Insecta; order Trichoptera; family Rhyacophilidae; genus Himalopsyche; species Himalopsyche kuldschensis. Next base: position 17,567,495 of record JAHFWI010000006.1, read on the forward strand.
ACCGTAATAATAAGCTCCTATCAAGACAACAAATAAATCGAACATATTCCATCGGTTTAGTTTTGAGATTTGATTTTCGAAATCGTACAAAAACAAGGCAATTAATTTCAGCGAACAAAAAGAAATGATTTTCTTCGAAAAATGTTTTCCCAAGCATCCGGCTGTTGGAACAACCGTTGCATACAAATATTTTTGTACGAAAATACCAAAATACTCCATTGATTGTCTAACATAATATATCGAGCTGAAATATTTAATCTTTATATAAACACATATATAACAGTTATGCGGTACGGTATTTTAGCCAAGTAACGGGGAAAACATCAGATATTTCAATCAGTGGTTGTATAATAGTAAAAGAAAAACAAACTGATGATGGTTTGTTAAAAAGAAAATGCCAAAAAAGGTTTGTAAACAGAACATTCAAAACTTTTGAGTGGCTAGGGTTAACAGCATTGCAAACATAACACAATAACAAGATGAATTATTAACCTTTCTCTATCGTTTCTAAAAGAAACATCCGATCCGGTGATAGTAATTTATGGTGCTTTAAAGTTTATGGCATTTATGGATCTAAAAAATAAGGGTATTCATAGAAATCGATTTAATCAATTCAAATTTAAGTAAAAATGTAGTAACAATTGATATAAAGTTCCTAGAATTAAAGGTTCATAATAAAAATAATAATACATTTTTAGTACTTTTTCTCCACATAAAATTTATTAGATCAGGACCGGTTTCGCTCATGGCGAGCACTGTCAACTGTCAATCTTGACAATGTTGACATCAGTTGGCAATGATCGCCACGAGCGAAACAGGTCCTGATCTAATAAATGTTACGTGAAAAAGTACTGAAAATGTATTATTATTTTTATTATAATGCCTTTCCACCAAGTATTGACAGTGAACACCTTAAAAGTGATACAGATTCATAGTTAATCGTTACAGAATTTGGTGCCTCGATTCTATTATGTGATTGATCAAATGATGCACATGTAGGGCTTAACCGATTCTATGCCGGTAAAAATCAATATGGCCGTACACAGGAGGCCGCGATTTTCTTTTAAAAAATAAATCCTAATATAATTATCGATGTATTACACATTAACATTCAATATTCTTTGAGTTCAAGTAGTACAACACGCTCTCAAAAGATGTCACTATATGCAAGTTAAATTCAATTATTTTAAATAGGAACTGGTGACTTAAATGGTAAATTAAGTACAAAGAAGAGCGTAAATTTACGCGCATTTTGTATGGACGGCCCCTTGAACACGGACTTGTAGCGCGTAAATATACGCTTTAGGCAGAGATCAGGTTAAACATCTTTCAGTTCGAAAATTAAGACTAATTTACAATACTGCATCCAGAATCATAGACAAATTTATGGTATTCACCAATTAAAACTTCAGCAAATAACTCAAGCTCGAGTTTCTGAAGTTTCCACATATTCCCGGGACGCAAGATACGAGTTTAAATTTCCCGGAAAATCCCGGGAATCGAGACCGTATAACATAGTAAGAGTAACTGCAGTCTTTTGAGTGAATTCAAATCTTTCATTTCATTGCTTTCAAGAATTGACAAAATATAGGATACCCTCCCTTTCCAGTGTATCAAGTAAGTGAGTTTTTTGATCGTGAACTTCCGACAGGGAAAGATGCTGCACCCCTGCTATATTATCAGTCTATTATTGTTTGAATAAAGTGCTCTCCTAGAAAAACTTTCCTGGTATAAGTAATATTATGAGTCCATATATGCTGACTACTAATTATTTGGTCAGTTTCTAATTCGATAAATGGTCAGTTATAAATACTTAAAACGGTCAGTTAAAAATATTAAATGGTCAGTTAAAATAAAAAGAACATGTCATTAATTTGCCTATTTCGACCATATTTGATAAAATTCACAAGCTGTCAAACTAAAACTTATCATTTTTTAAAAATAGCTGACTATTTAATTTAATTACTAACCATTTTTAATAAATAACTAACCATTAAAATATATTACTGACCGTTTTATTTAATAACTGACCGCATTCACACTGATAGAATGATAACTGACCGTTTATAATATTAACTGACCATTTTGATTTTTAACTGACCAAAACTTGAATTAGTTACTGACCCATTAAATACATGCCATATATGCTCCACAATGGGAACGGCAATTGTTTCAATATAATTAATAAATGTTTAAGAAATATTATTAAGATATGTTAAGAAGTTGATAATGCTCGCGATGAGTGAAATCGGAACCAATCTCAATGAATCCAATGTACTAAAAATGTGTTATTATTTTTATAATGTGTAGAAAACATAACATATAATTTTACATTACTTTTTTTTAAATATGCAGACTACTTTGAGGTATTATAAAGATTTTAAAACAAATGAACTAACGTAAGCGTAGTAAAAATAATGAAAAAAAAAATCTTCTTATTCCACATAAAATTTATTGTATCAGGACTAGTTTCGCTCATGGCGAGCATTGTCAACTGATCAGCTTAAACTTCATCACAAATTAAAATACATTTAAATGTAGGTATTGCCTCGTTAAACTATTCTCTGCTTGTCATATATTTATTAAACAGAACCAAACTGCTTCAGAGTTAAATAGCTACATTTTTGAAAATAAAACTTTTCTTACGGATTGGAATGCTTTTCCTCGAAGTCGTTGCATTTGCATTTCTCTTTCACGTCAAAGTTCATATTGCCCGCCGCAGGAAGTGATCGCGTGTTCCTGCAATTAAAACACAACTGTACTTATGCACCGAGCCAACCTGAAATCTAGCATATAAATTTGTCAATTAACTTGAATTGTATTCATAAATCATGCACTACTCGAAAAATAACAAAAATACATTTAAGCATTAAAATTATCTACGTAATCTTCTCAATGTAACTTTTTTTTAATCAGCGATGGTCTAAACTATGTTTAAAAGCGAGCAATTATCCTTGCGATACTAATCCTGGAGCCTGCTTCAATTTCGTAAAGCCAACTTAACTGTACGATAAATTACTTAGTTTTTGTGCCTACATGTCATCTTTTGGATTATTAATCAAAGTTTTTTGTATCTATAATTTATCTGTAGTACATAATATATGGGATAAAACTATGCTGGGTTTTTATGCTTAAATAATGGTGTCCTGTAGAATTTTGTTTCATATTGTATATATCTACATACCTAAAGATGGTATTGAAAATGATAAAACAAAATGTTTGTTCTTTCAAATGTATAAAATTTCTCAAGATGAGCGATAATATATTTAGAAGTAGTACAAAAAAATGTGTTCTATTTATTTGAATGAAATGATTTTCAACCAAGAATTGGCAACTAATCTTAAAAATGACATAGTTGGTAATTGAATTTATCGTTCTTCTCCTTCTTCGCCCTGTTCCAGTGTGAGATATAAGAAAGCATACGGTTGCGCCACATAAAGTCACAATTTTGGTTGGATACCTTAAAAAGCTTGTGCTTTAATATAAAATTTAAAATAACTTTGATTGTTCCACGTATTGTGTAACTAACTGTGACACGTGTTTAGCCTCTTTCAGAGGCATCTTCAGACTTACTATCGCAAAGTTTGCTTGAGTAATGAAGCAAGATAAATTCTAACATTTTAAATTATGAAATTACAAAATGGATTACGGGTTTTTTTCCTTCTAAAGGAAACAAGGAAGGGGGTGATAGAATCAAAACAATGCAATAACATAATGATACTAATAAGGTGCAATCAATCAGATTGGGATTTTTCCTTTATAAGGGACGCAAGAGAGGGTTATAGAATCGAAACAAAGCAAACAAATAAATATATTTCTAATGACGTTAAACATTACAAACTATTAAACTATAAACTAATGAGTTGCAATCAATCAGTTAGGTGGGTGATTACTCTATTAATTGGCTTGTGCCTTAATTGCAAAGAAGGCTTTAAGCACTGAGCAGATTTTTGAGACATATCCGGTAGCACACCACGCACTTGAATGAAGGTCACAAATCAAGTCTGCATGTGATTTCACATCATTTTCATTTGCCTGCAGTGCAAGCAAATGGACACTTAATATGTTTGTGTTTTGTATTATTTTAAACGTATTTTAATAGAAAGTATGCAATATAAATAGTGATATTTTTTTATTTCGTCGTGTAGTATCACGAACTTGTTTACCAATTATGAAAGTCGGTTGAGTAGTAAAAATAAATAAAATGATGGTGAAAATGATAACGTGTATGTTTCATGTTCCATGTTTTCAAGCATAGCAATATTATTAAGGTACTTTTTTTTGCTTCAAAAATAGATAATACCAACAGCAGACTAATGTGACATTTTTTTAGGCTGGCTTTGCGGCTAATCGTTTAATATTTTTAGTAATTGACATTAATAGTCTGAATTATTAATAAAGCTTCTCGGAATGAAATTTGGTTTTTGAAAAATTGCTTATGAAACTGAGACCCGTTGAATTTTTAAAATTTTCATTGTTTTGCCACCAACAGCCTAGGTTTCGCCTTTTGGTATATTCAAGCATTGAAAGAGTTCGATATAACTTGGTCTGATGCGTAGTAAATAGTTTGTATCGTTTATATTTAATTAGACTTAAACTAGTAATAATTTGTTTTAAAGTTATTGAAGGCAATCTGAATTGATTTTTAACGGTTCAATGTGAACGTAGTTCAATCTATTAGATACTATATTGCAATAGATAAATAAATATTTCTGTATGTTTTTAATATGACGTCGTTAAAAAAGTATTTTAAAAACTCAAAGCATGGGAATACCTTCTACTTCGGATAAAACTCATCTTTTTTTATAAAGAAATAGTCATTTCCATGATAATTCATTATTATGTATGAGTTCAAGTTAAAACGTGCAATTAAAATGCTTGAATATACTTAGAGTCGAAACCCAAGTCATTAGTATAAAAATTATGGAAAAATACAAAATGCAATCGGTTGAAATTGGCCATTGTGTTAGATTTGTTCACACGTTTCTCAGTCAATTTCAAAAGTAAAACAAGGTCATTTCAATAATTTTTTTTTTTTTTTTAACCATGTCCGTTTCCAACTTGGAGTATATGGACTCCTCACGGAGTTTATCTAAACATTTTTCTTATGTTTTTTTTTCTTTCTACTAGAACTGCTTGTTACTCAGTTGCTCAACCTCTCTTTTTTTTTCGAAGAGAGTAGGGATGGAAAGGATACGAGGACTAAGACAGGACTAGCTTTTAGCTAATCGCTGTCACTATGCGTCGCTCTTTGGGATCGGAAAGGTGGGAAGGGATTATCAATAACACAAACACCCATGCCTTTGAACAGATTTATCGACTGAAAAAATCCACTCGTACCGGGAATCAAACCCGGGTGATCCGGCACGCAAGCCAACGCCGTTGACACTGCGCCACGGACTGGACAATACAAATAATCATTCTCAATTAACATCTTTTTATTCTTACCACTTAAATCGCCAGCCTTGTGATTTAGATGTTTACCTAAGAGTGTTTTGAGCAAAATATTGTCTTTATAAAGTTATACGATTAAAAAATAAAATATTATCCATCTGAGTAAAATAAGTTAGCACCATGAGTGATTAAAACATTGTTTTATTTGTATTTCAAAATATCATTTATATTTTGAAATAGGATACTTTTTCACATATTTTTTTAAATATGCTAGGAAAGGTTAATCATAAATGATAATACTGTACCAGTTAACAGTAAAAAATAAATCGTTAGATCCATTTAAAAAGTAGAATGGTTTTCAAAGAATTATTTGGTGAAATAATCTCTTTTTTGTTATTTTATGAAAAGTAAGGCTAAACACATCTCAAATAACAATAAAATCAAACGTTTCTAAGAAATTCTTCTTTAGAAAAATTTTGGTATTCGTTTGAAATAAAACTCGATATGTCTGGTGTTTTTCGGAAATCAGAAAGTGATATGCTTTATGATTAAAAGTATTGTATAACTTAATTAACGATAAAACAAAGATTACTTGTGAAACATATATTGATCGTTGTTAGGAACAAAAAATCAATTAGTATGAACTTTGACTTAGGTACTTATGGTATTTTTATATTCCGGCTGGGTTTATCTGTTTGGTGTATCTGAGATGGTTTCACGACGTGCTTAAACTAGTGATTGGAACCACAATAAGAAGATGATAAGAAATGCTAATTTATTTTTGTATGAACTATTGATTACCTTGGAAGTCATTATAAGCTTCAGCTAATGTGAAATATTCGCGTGTTTTAAAATTGAAAATAGCAACATATAATTAAAATAACTATCTATGTTGTAAGAATCATAAATGAGCAACAAAGCTTATTTTTAATATGCTAGAATCAACGACTTAAAAAATGCTGTCAAATATATCAGTTAGTACCTATCTATATCTATCTTTATATATAAAAATGAATGTCTGTGTGTATGTCCGCTATGGACTACTAAACCGCTCGACCGATCGATGTGAAACTTTACAAATTTATTGAGTACACTCCCGCAATGGTTTCTGGCCTACCAACCCTTCTCCCCAACCACCCTCAACCTCCGCCACTTTTTTTTTTTTACTTTATGAATTTTTCGAGTTCACTTCTTCGAAGGTTTCTGGCATACCCCCCCCAAACCCCACTCCGCCAAACAACCCCCCATCCCCCCCAAAAATTGATATCGAATTGAAACGAAAAGCTGTAATGTCACACTTTACAAATTTCTCGAGTACACTTCCGCGAAACTTTCTGGCGTACATCCCCTTCCCCCCCAATCCCCCCTACAATTGCTGGCGTAGCAACGCGCGCAGGGTACAGCTAGTAAAGAATAAAATTCAAACGACACAAAATTGCTTTTGTATATAATTTATCTCCAAATAAAAATAATAGCGAGTCAATTTCAGCACAAGCTTTCATTTCAAATCAGAACCAGTTTCAATCATTTCATTGATATGTAGAATGACTGTGTTTTATTTTTATTTATATAAAATCCTTTCAAAGAATTGACTTCTAAACACTAAAAATAGATGAACAGACAATAGACTCAGTGAACCATTAATTTTAGTCTTTTTATAACGACAAAAGTTTTTCTATAGAAGTGCAATTGCTGATTTCGTTTGTCTAGGAAACAATTGGCCCATTTTTAATCCCTGTAAATCATAATTTTTTCGAGATTTTCGACAATAATAAAAGACAAAAACTCTTTACTGTTGAAACCAAGGAAATAGTTTTTTAATTACATTCAAAAATAGTTGAAAACCGATCGTATAAGAAGAATTTCAATCATAAAGTTTTATTTTGAGTAAATATCTACGCTGATAAAATCAAAATGTGTTTTTTTCAATCAATCATTTGAATAAATCTTGTCGGAAATTCGATAGACGTTAAATAAATTGATATAAGCCTATTTTGTTACAAAAGCTCAGATTATTAGGTTCAGTTAAAACTTTGAATTGTATTATTTATTACACCGTATGTTCATCTAAAATTATTTAACACCATAAACTTTTTTTGTCAAAATATGTTTAAAAAATGGTCAAAAGTCATCATGGTAAAATCTTCTCACCGTTACACCGTTAGATATGATACTCAAACTTATGCATCTTTTTGCAGTTTATTTTTGAATTGTCTATCATAAGCCCGAAAGGGTTCTCAAGTGACAAAGTTATGACTGGTAAGGGACTACTTTCAAGTGATTGTACAGGTGTAAACGGACATAAACATGTGTAGAAGGCTTGTACATAAACTATAATTCACCCTTGTAGAGGAAAGATTTTTACAACTCGCTTATATCAGATTTAAGGTGAAATGTGAGAAAGGAAATTTCGAGTGAATGCAAATTTTAATCGTGGCTGCTGGCCAGGATTAGATGGCGTTTGAAATCAAATGATAATGTTAGTTTAACTGCAAGTTTCCAAGGCTTCTAGTGATAAGAATATGCTATTTTACTTTTATTCACCAATTTTTCTGACCCTTAAACTTCCTTTTAATTTATAATTTGATCGATTAAGTGAGTTCTCCCATTCTTCACTTATGATAAATAATCGAATTTAAACCCTCAATTATGATTGAATGCTAAATAATTTTACGACAAAACTCAACGATAAAGCTGTACTTCATAGTTATTATCGAGTCTAAAAATGTAATTAAACTAATCGAGAAAAAGTCGTCTCATTTCAGGGAAAATTATCAAAAAGAAAACAAAGCATTCAATTTTGCAAAGGCTTACTCTTTGTAAACTAATGTTAATAAAAATAATTACAATACGGTAAGAAAAAACGTATTTTAATGGAGTTCTACCAAGTAAATGTATACACAATCAATAAAATAATTACACATTATCAACTGATGATTTGGCTCGCCATGAGCGAAACCGGTCCCGATCAAATAAATTTTATGTTGAATAAGAACTAAAGATGTGTTATTATTTTTAGTATAATTCCATTCCACCAAGTATCTACAGTGAACACTTTAAGAGTGATCAATTAATGTTGTTGAAAAAATCTATGATCGATGAATTCAATATTTGGTCGAGTTTCAACGTCGTTGGCTTCGGTTATAGCTCACAGCTTCATTTTTCATTTAAATTAAACATAGATGTTGGTGTTGTCAAAATTTTTCTTCCATGCCGATACAATTCTAAAAACGGGACTTCGTGAGAGCGATTAGGTAACCACACGTCATATTTTTTCTATCTCTACTCTATCTGAGCAACTGATTAAAATTAGTTTTCATGGAAAACTTATATTGTGTTAAGCAACATCAGGAATACATATGCTCCACACGAGAGCTCTGCACGAGTTCGGGTAAGCCTGAAGGCTTGGATTCAGGCCCGAGCCGGGCTTGGACCTGGGTATACAAAAAATAAAACATAAATACGATTATTCCGGATGTATACGCCATTATTGTATATCTTAATAATATACACATTATAATTTGATGAGTTGATATTTAATTATTTTAAATTTCAACCCGTGCAGACTTCTACTCCTCACTGAAAGCATGCGTGGTTTAATAACATATTTATTATCAGTTAGTAAATTAAAATTATTTGAGTACTAATATGTTAAGATTTTTTCATTTTTGATGATCGATACTTTATTCAAATGAATATTTTTTTTTTACCATATCCGTTCCCAACTTGTAGCATATGGACTACTCAAGGAGTTTATCTCAACATATGTCGTGTTCTTTGGGACCGGTAAGGTGGGAAGGGATTATCAATAACACAAACACCCATACCTTTGAACAGATCTATCGACTGAAAAAATCCGTTCGTACCGGGAGTCGAACCCGGGCGGTCCAGCACGCAAGCCAACAACGTTGACACTGCGCCAAGGACCGGTTAAATTTATAATATTTTACAATATAGTTAATTGCCAGCGCGCCAGATGTAAACTCAAAGATGTATGCGTTTAATTCTTGTAATATATAAAGAATACGGAAATAAAATCTATTCAAAATTGTAAATAACAATAAACCACGCAAAAATACGCCAACGAAAGCTTTGGCTTAAATCGAAAAGTTTAGAATCATCATTTCTTTTTCTGAGCAAAAGATTTTCCACAAATTTTCCTCCCTTGAATAAGAGCTTTTCTTACTTGTGCTTTTAAAAGAAAACTTAAAAAAAACACACCGTGGGACATATTTCATTTTTGGTTCACGCTTATGACAGTTGAAAATGCTACAAATGATAGATTAAATACAAGGACCTTATTTATTGCTACTTAAATACCCGTCTATTTATAAAGTAATACTCGGAGAAAGCTGTTTTTATTTAGAGCTTTCAGAAAGCTCCGCTGTGTCAATTATTGTACGCTGGAGTGAACCGTTTTTATTTATGACACTATCATAATCGTAATTTTCAGTTATTTTAAATTCATTGCTTGATACAAGATTTACGAAAATTTACAAGCGATTTTGCAATTCAAGACCATTTTTTTATAATTTGAATTTTAATCATTTTACCAGATAAGTTTTGTTTATTGTTTTTTTCTATTTGACGGTGATAAAGCAACTTTTTTTTGTCTATGCCGGTGATGTACAATTTGCGGTCCTCAATGAATTTTTATGCGGCCCGCAATGACAACTATCAATCACCTTTTTTCTTCAGAACTTTTTACTGACGATGGAACAACAATATAAATTAATAAAATTTTCAATTTTACTGACACTAAAAATATAGAAAATTTAACCAGTTTAATCTCAAACTATCTGAGAATTGATTATCTGGCCCTTCTCTCAAAAAGGTTGTGAATTACTGGTTAAGACAAAATTAAAAGAACCTGCGGTCGTATGAGTTGTTAAGTATCGACTTTTGACTGAATCATATGTTTTCATTAGTTAACAAAATAATTCTTAAATGTTTATCATTCAAGTTCTTTATTGTGACCTTATTTGATGAAAAATTTATGAGCGCGTAAAACTTCCGAGGCATTTATCTAAATAATCTAGGGAATGAAAAGCAATGTTATTATCATGTTAATTTGTTATATGTATATAATTATCTATTTTTATAACATTTGCCCAATCTATCGTGATATTATATCATTTTTTATAAAAAAATAAAAATTAAACCACAGCATTTAGTCAATAGATTTCAGTCATGTTAAAATGGCAGAAAAATTATTTTATTAAATAAACAGTTTATTCATCAGCCGAAACTATATTTTACGGCGATTATTTTTTTAAATTTAGTTTAACAACCCAGCAATGAAGCGGTCTGACGATATCACTGTATTTCAATAGCACAATACCTAGTAATTCTTTTAAATGTTCCATAAAACCGTTGATAAGGTAAACATTGAGAAAGAAAATCTGGTTTATTATTTAATTGGCATTGAGTAAAAGTATAATGTGCTTTCCGGTTCCAGAAGCACTTCGCATGTTTGAAATGAACTATATTTTGGCTGAATAAATAATAATTATTGCCGCAAAGCCTTCATAATAGGTATTTACTTTATAATTTGAGAGTAATTATAATATAATACGTACTTTACGATATTTAATAATTCACGTCAGTATAAAAAATAATCATAAAATTAGTTTCGCTTAGTCATTATTTTTGTGGTAATAATAAAAAACGTGCCTGTTTATTTCATGCTAATGGTGTGACAGAAATTTTAGTTTACGATTTTTTGGCATAAGAAAATAATATGTTGTTTTTGGTTTCACACTTATTTGTTTTCGTTATGATTTTTTTTTGTTGCTGTATTATCAATTTTATGTACGTGAGAATCGCAAAAACTATTTAATATTACTAGCTCTACACACAATACCATGTACTACACAAAGATAATATCCCAATAATGCTTTGAATAATAAAAGTTAACTGAAGGATTCTTTGCTTATAACGGCAAGCAGTTACTAAACAAAATTACCTACTATTTATTTATCCCCTTTTCACAAATATCTTCAATATATTGTATTAGAAGACTATCTGTACAATACGGAAAGAAAAATAACAATGTATTTTAATTCTACATAAATTATTTTATATATTCGTTGATAGCTATTTCGGCTTACGCCTTCGTGTTCTGACTATCTGTACAATACATTAATAATTTTATTTCCGTTTTAAAATGGAGTTCTACCAAGTAAATGCCTACTCAATCAATACTATCTGTACACTTTAAAGGTGTTCACTGTCAATACTTGTTGGAATGGGATTGTAATAAAAATGATAAAACATTTTTATTACTTACTAGCCAGTACCCGGCAAGAGTTGCAATGTCACTCAAAGAAAGAAAGAAATGTTTTAATGGTGTTTATTGAAGTGCTTTCGAATGCACAATTTATTTTTTCTGTCTGGTGTGTATGCAACTAAATCAGAAGGTTTTCTAAGGCGTGAACAGACCACATAAAGTTTGTGTATGTGAAAATATTCACATTGATTGGAAAATATTGTACGATAAAATTGCGAATGGCATGCTTCGATTGCTGTTTGGCTTTTGCCGATTGTCTATTGTACGACACACGTGCCACCTGCTGTAAGTAAATTGAACAATATCTAAGCGCAAGTGCAAACGATAGGTATGGCAGCGCATAAAATATGAATACACATTTATTTTTATATATATGACCTATTGTTAGTTAATTTTACTATACCTTTGCGAAAGTGCAAGCAATAAGTTGACAAAGTTTTATTGCAATCGGATGAACGGTATGGCGACGCATAAAATACGAAACAACAAATAAACATTGATTTTTATAATATATATAAGATAGATTCTACATAAAATGTATTAGATCAGGACCGGTTTCACTCATAGATAGCATTTTCAACTGAAAGGAAATGCATGGAATTGAAGACTTTACTGAGTAATTATTGAATGATTTTATTTCTCTTGATTCAATTGAATTTTGTGAAAGTAAAACTTTTTATATACAAAATGAAACGGGTCACTAGTTAACGCTGAAAATATTATAAATATATAGGTCCGCATTTCAATGTTTGAGTAGCAGTATTTAGAATATGATGATAATTATTAATTACTAAAGAATCAAAATATTTAAAAAAAACAATTGTGTATCTTGAGTGAACATTTTTTTTGGCGAAACTAATTTTCTGTACAAATATTTAAAATGTGCATAAGCATCCTACCTGGAATTCGGGCGCTTTCCTCGGGAAATCTTAAATACCTTACGCCAAACAAAATACAAAGTGAAAGCAGCGATACAATAAATATCGATACCGTACTTTAGAAGACGTTTATGGTGATTAGAATATAAAAGTACCTAAAAACTCTTCGCTTAATTTCACAAACCTTGTTTGCAAAAGACTAAAAATATTACATTGCAGAATTAAATTATTGTTCATATATAAAGTCGTAATCCAGATAATTGTATTTTGAGCTATAGTTTTCAAGCTTTAAAAAAAGCCATATCAGCCACCATTGTAGATCACATGGACTCTTTATGGAGTTCATCTAAACAGAAGTTTTATCCAGTTGCTTAACCTCTCTTTTTAGTTAGATTATAATACGGAAAGAAAAATAAAGAGTAAATGCAAGTAAATGCCTACTCAATCAATAAATAGTTAGATTATGGCTATAGAACAGTCTCGTTTTTAATATCAGTTGGATATGAAAGGGAATTTAAGACAGTACAGCAATCCATCTCCGAATAGAAATCAATAAAATGATGCTGCCTTGACTAGAACTCAAACCCTAGGAAAAATGTGCTTAAAAAATACAGTATCAGTAACGCATATGGCAGTTGCCGAGTGATGAAGCTTACAGAATTCCATGTCATGATCAAATTCTGGAAAATAGTCATATTTCGATCTATTTCAAACAAAATGGTGTAGAATTTGAAATGTCGTCGAAACATGTAAAAATGTTTGATTAAACACATACCTTATACCAGGCATGGGCAACCTTTTCTAGGCCTGGGGCCAAATTATCATTCTGACTCCAAGTCAAGGGCCGGGCAATTTTTTTCTTTTAACCATGTCCACTCCCAACTTGTAGCACATGGACTCCTCACGGAGTTTGTCTCAACATATGTTTTTCTACGTTATCCAGTTGCTCAACCTCTCTTTTTCGAAGAGAGTAGGGATGGAAAGGATACGAGGACTAAGACAGGACTAGCTATTAGCTAATCGCTGTCACTATGCGTCGCTCTTTGGGATCGGAAAGATGGGAAGGCATTTTCAACAACACAAACACCCATGCCTTTGAACAGATTTATCGACTGAAAAAATCCGTTCGTACCGGGAATCGAAACCGGGTGGTCCAGCACGCAAGCCAACAACGTTGACACTGCGCTACTAATCATAATAAAGTAATATTTAATTTAATAAAACTTGTTGCTACTTCTTATATATTTTTTATTTATGTTTATATTTATTCTGATTAAGTTCCATCTATAAATTTACTGGCACATTATTTCCATCTGCATCCATCGGACGAGCAAATATAGCGAATGTGAAGTCTTTGTTTTGGAAGTCAGCAAACCTCACATTGCATCAAATTGCTCTAATAGTGCCTTCAGTTCATCTCCATAAGAATTATATGTGATGTTTGTATGAGCTGATAGACTAAGAAATAGTTTTAAAGAAATTAATTCCCTCTCAGGAACTATTCATTTCTTTCTTTATTACTTTGCAGAGATGAATCAGGACATGTATGCCTTATACTAGATAGAATATTATTCATCAAATTTTAATTTAATTATGATTGACAGAACAATATTGAACTAAAATTAGACATAAGCCCACTTTTATCATTTAGTGGTCAATTCTCTTGAGCTTTGTCCATTCGAATGTGGGGTCAACTTTTGCCCCAGAATGGACACATTAACATTATATTGATTTTCAAATCAATCTGTATATTCGTATGAAAATAAATGCATTTCTATGAGGTATTTGTTGCTATTATTCCGTTCACGAACAATATCATTTAATGAAAAATCAGCTAATCAAAAGTTCAGTATTAGTCCAACCTTAAGGTCATTACCCTCTGCAAAAAGAAAGCTTGGTTGTAATAATGTTTGTTGAAGTGTTCCACTTGGTGTCCATATTCCTCATTAAAAGTAACGGTATTATAACGATGATTGAAACGGAAAATAAGCGTTCCAAAATGTTCTAAAAATGGTGAAAAACATCTGACAGGTATAAGTAAAATATCCTAGACAACGCGAAAAGTAAAGTGAATTTTCATTACTAATAAAGATAAACAAAATTACTTTCCGCGGAGTCTAACTAAGTAAATTGTAGAAAAGTGGCAACTGGTAGAAGAGCCCGTTAATAAATATGGAAATGGAACAACTCCATCCGGGGAACATTGGTGCGCTAATCCGCTTAAAAGTTTAAACTTTATTGAGGAAACGCGATTTGGGGCCAACCCAACCTAGGGTGACTACTTTACATCCTATGAGCTCCTAGTAATGAAAACTTGGTATGTATTAATATGTTCTCTAAAATCAGAATACCCTCTCGCCAAATTTAATTACAATTACCAATTTGATAATGTAATTAATACTTTCGTTGTGGTAATATTTTGAGAACATCAATTTAATAACTCAATTTCAGACTACAAAATAACAAATGGTTCATAATATGTAGAATATTTTTAGAAATTATTTAAAGTATTCTCGCTAGCTGAATATATTTTTAATATGTGATTTTTTTCTTGCAAGAATTCATGATTTATTTTAAATTTATTACACTTGGTAGGTGTTCAATACTTGGTGGAATGGAGCTACAATATTAAAAAGAATACGTTTTTTCGTACTTATTCCTCTATTGAAAATACTTGCGATGAGAGAAAATGGTACTGATCCTAATAAATTTACTGTCAAATAAGTAAAAAAAAAATATTTTTTCATTTGATTTAACTTATGTAGCAATCAATCATCTAAGTAACACAAATTGTTTCTTGTCTTGGTCTTATCAATTTCATATATACATATACTCAAGCCTCTTTTGTGCGATTTCAAAGTTATGCAGTTATTTAATTTTTTAAATATATTTTGGGGACTACATTTGTAATGACGTAATTAACAGCGCGTGATAAATCCAGTGTTTCACCTGTTTATTACTATGTGACCTTGACACGTGCGTCCTTGTACATTTTTGTTTCCCATATTAAGTCATAGATTTTTGTGCAATTTCCGCGTAACGGATTTACCGTAGAAAATAGGTTTAGGTGGATTATATAAGTATACTGTTTGTATTTATATTGTGTCAGCTAGAAACGCATGGGATGAACGAAAACGGTCTTTATCAAAACAAAATTATGCGCAATGGTGTCAGCTGTAATGTAATCTATTGCAGTTTCCATTTGTAATAAAACTTTTTTTTTCAATATTGATATTTTGAGATTGTGATTTATATTCATAAATAGCTGTACCCTGCGCGCGTTGCTACGCCAGCAACTAAAATAAATTTGAAGAAAAGACATTACACAAATATTCAATTCAATTTGCATGTATTCAATACTCGAGAAATTTGTAAAAATTTGATATCCAATTTTGGGGGGAGGGGGGTTGTTTGGCGGGGTGGGGTTTAGGAAGCGTATGGGGGGGGGGTATGCCAAAAACCTTCGAATAAGTGAACTCGAAAAATTCTTAAAGTTTAAAAAAATAAACGGGGGGGGGAGGTTGGGGGGTGGTTGGGGGAGGGGTTGGTAGGCCAGAAACCATCGCGGGGGTGCACTCAATAAATTTGTAAAGTTTCACATCGATCGGTCGAGCGGCTTAGTAGTCCATAGCGGACATACATACAAACATTCATTTTTATATATATAGATGAATCCATTTCAAAAATAAAGCGGCGATGGAGGGTGTTCAAATGAACATTATTCTTAAATACAATACATACACGAGAGAGATAATGAATATTAGTAAGAAATTATCATATCCTAAGTATTTTTAAGTCGAATTAAATTGAGGTAGAGCACTTTATTAGGGCAATCGCTATGGGTTCATTTAAACTTTCTTTCGGGATTTGGGAAGGACTTAAGTCTGAAATATGCCGTCGATGGGTCTCAGTTCCACCGTTCAATTTATTACTTAGGCCAAGTTAAATATCGGATTTAATTATAATAGATTTACGAGTTTTTTATTCACTTAACCATCTACGTTGCGGCAAAGTTTAACGACTGCGTTGGATTGTGAAAAGCCGTACTCAATTTTTGAATGACAATTTTGCTCCCAATGAAATTCTAAAACAGCATTAGTGTTGGCTTTACTTTTACAGTGGTAAAATTTACCCATCGTTGTGGTTCATGCATAATGCATAATGGTTCCAATTTTTGAGGCTAGTTTATTTATAAAAATAAAAAAAATATTTTAGCATGAAATTTGAATCGTTTAGATGTTTTACTGTTACACGACCCAGGTTTCGCCTTTCGGCATCTTCAGGCATTACAACTGCACGGATGTTCTTAAACTGACGCGTAGTTAACAATTTGTATCATTTATATACAACAATACAAGTAGATCCTTAAGTTTAACTGTAATTAACGTGATCTATGTATATAAATTAGCGAAAATTTGATGTTAATGAGTTTCAATGAATTATGTGAGTAAGTTACAATTATTGGGTGTTTTGAATGTAGTATCGCGAATACTTATAACCGAAAAATAACAAAGTAATATCGTATAATAACATATTATATAAAGGATATTTCAATAGGGGCGCTCAAAATATGTTTCTTTGTCCTGCTGAGTAGATTATTCATTGTTTAGTGGCCAAATTTGAGTCAACCAGTTTGGTAAATAATCGGCCAACACCTACCTGCACGTCATCAAAATACAATATCTGGTGAAAACATTGCTGCTGTGTGTGAAAGTGTACAGGAAAACCCAAGGCAGCTTATTTCTCGTTGTTCACAAGAACTTGGCTTTTCTGGGACTTCAACTCGGCGAATTTTGAATCGGGCCTTATGTCTGCACCCGTATAAAATCCACTAACCAAGGAACTTCAGGTAAACGACCACAGACAACGCCTGATTGGGTTCTGGAGCAGTTGGAAGTTTACCCAAATTTGTCAAAAAAGTGAACTTTAGCGACATGGCCCATTTTATAATGAATGGATATTGGCAGACATTTGATGCTATATTCCATATTTAATGCCGTAAAATATACTTACAAATGAAATTAAAATTTAGTCGAAATCTCACAAACAACTTGTTTTATTTACATTTCAAAACTAAGCGTCCTTATAAAAAGACCCTTTATATTTCTCAGTTAATTTATTTTGATATAAAGACCCTATATTTATAGAGTAAAAAACGTGTTACAACTAGTCTTATAAAGTTATAAATTGTACACATATTATTTATTTAGTTTTAAATGGTTGACATGAAATTGAAATACAAAATCTTTTTTTTAAATTGTATGTCCTCGTACTTAAACTAATATTATTTGAATAAATTATGAGCAGTGAAAATAATACTCGAGCTAAAATAATTAGCATTCAGACGTTGTCCACAATATGATTAATTTCTTCTAAGCTTACTGTCCTCGTAAAATCCTAGTCACTTAATTTTCATTAATTTCTTGAAAAAAAACGTGATTTTTCCTTTACAAAAATAATCCCACCGGAATTTTTAACCAGCAGAATAACAATCTCGTAATTAGCGAAGATAGTGAGGGGTTGTTTTTCCAGCCACATGCTCCCAAACAAGCAGTTACAGCCTCCAGTACCAACGCAGCAGCCACTAACACTTCAAGGGGGGATGATGGACGACTTCGTTTTCACCTGGAACTCACAATTTCCTCCCCATCTTACTGTACTGCCTCGTTTAACCCGTAAAGCTTCACGTTCTTCTCTTAATATTTTTTAACTCTATCTCTATCCATCCAGCGAAGCATTTTTCATCGGAAAGCATTTAAAGATACCAAATAGAAACTTTGCTAAACAAACGGAAGGTAAAAGGTTAGCAATGGTCAGTGCTCGGGTCCGTAATCGACTACAAGCGTCATTCGCGTCAGTGACGGAGCTTATAGGTTCAAATACCAGTTTTGTTTTATATAAATTATTGATTTCTGTTCGAAGAAATGGATGTCTATGTTATTTAAGATTCACTGTCATAGCCATAATGTACTAAGCACGGGATGCAGCGAGACAAATAAGTTACTGACTTGTCCTGTTCTAGCCCTACTCTCTTTGAGAAATAGAGCTTGATCAACTAAGTAATATGCAGTTCCCTTGTAAAATTTATTTTGAGATACAAGTCATTTGGACATAGCAAAAAATTTGAGCCAGTTTCTTTTGTTTTGAATTATTTAAATATTTAAGATGTTGAAAATGTAGCGGATTGATATCGCTCTTCTTTCTTTTATACAGTTGGTCAAGAAGGGTAAATTTATAAATCTGAATATACGGTGTATTCAAAAGTTCACATCAAAAGGGACAGTATTGTGTCAAAAACGAATCACCACTTCTTTTATACTTTCCAAAAAGGAGAATGAGAATAATTTTACCAAGCATGAAACTGTTTCGTTACCTGGTCCGTTCCTAAATATCATGTAAAGTTTTTGGCCTTGCAGAGTCATTGAAATTTTATGGATAATGTGATACGGAGTAATTTTTTTCTTTCAAATTATATCACCAGAAGAATGGTTTGTACTAATAAATGAATAGTGTATCAGTGTGAGATTAACTTAGCAAATATTAGAAAAAAACTTATTTTTAATTTTGTCGATAATTTTTGTTAATACTAAAGGAATCTATTAAATCGACTCGTGATGATTGCTTTTACGTAAATAACGATTATTTATATATTTATAATGCAAAAAAAACGTAACCAAAATAATTCTTGCTTGCCCTCTAATCCATGGGTTCAATGATGAGCTTGTTGTATTTATGAAAACATGAATATTTAACAAAATACCCCATTATTTTATTTTAGGAACACACCACGCTGCGCCTCTAGGGGTGTTAACCGGCAGAAGGTTAAGGCACAAGAAAACTCCTTCGTAGTCTGTAGAATTTTTAAGGCCATTATGCCATGGTGTTTTGCAAACCATTCCCTGGCCGGAACTGATACAAACTGTGCTGTAAATTACACCACCCCATCTCTGACGTTTACCAACCCCCATTGGTTTCAGGAAACCTAATCCAGGGCTGCCGCAATGCCATGTTTTATTTCAATCGTTTTTATATGGCTGTATTTATTTCTTATTCGCGGGAATTTACTCTGTTAAATGCAATTTACTTTTCCCTTTGTTTTGTTCTCTCGAATGATTCAAAGAGCTTTAGAGACATTGGTTTTAATCACCATCTCTTCATATTCGTGGATGTTATATTTTTTATATCGCTTTTATTTTGAAATCTAGAATTTTGATTTTTTACCAATATTGAATGTAAATAATATGAAAGACCGTAGAATAAATCAAAAATAAAATTGAATATGTATCACAAATTTACTCACACACTTTTTACTCTGTAGTCTAGCGGTAAATGAATGATTCGGCCGGTTCCAATTCTCTAAGTGTTTCTCGAACAGCAATTTGGACATATGTTTTCTATTTAATTGATTACAGTGTGCTTATTTAAAATACATGAATGAAAAGTAATTGTCATTTATGACATAATAGTCAAAGGTTTCAGTACAATATCAGTGACCTAATAAATCGGAACTAGCTTTGCTAATAATGTATTAAACGATAAATTAAATGAATGTCAGTTAATTATTAAAATAATTGCTATTTATTGTTTGATGTATTTTATATATAAAACCGAAACGGCGTATGTATGTCTTTGGGTCTGTAATTCCCTTTTGCATTGTTGGTCATTTAAGTTGCCATAAAAACGAATATGAAAGAAAATATGTTTGAATTTTTATCGGCGAAGACATTTAGTAAAAATGTAATAAATTAGTCTTCTACAGAACTTTTTCCGGCTTTTATTATAAATAATAATGTTAATTATTTACGTGAAGGTATTATTTGACATTACTTTGGCAGCAAATTAGATTTTTTCCTTGAATTTGGACATTTTAATAGGCGAGAATGGGGCGGGGCTGTCATCAAAATAAATAAAGTTTGTGATTTTATTTTAACTCTGTTTTGGATGTTAGATTTTGTGATATAATTATGTCGAATGATATAACATTAAATAATTATTGGTCGCTTAGTCCGAGCGACGCCGGGTAGCAATACTAGTATTTATATAAGTGTCCCCAATTGTGTGCTCGAAATGATAAATAAATTATCAGTCATACCTATATATCGTTTATTGTTTTATCTCTGGTGAAGGCAAATTAGATAAAGCGTATTAGTGATTCCAGTGAGTATAATAAAAACTATTTTGAGTAAGATATATTGATTTCCCTCGATTACCCGCACTCGGTGTATCGATTAATAGTATGTTTTTAGTGTTAAATATTTGCTCTAATTTTTTTCAAAAAAGTCGAGGAGTAATTTGTATACCGCATTTAAAATTGAGAGAGTTTAATAAAGACAATATTTAAGGTTAATTCAATAATTTAATAGACGCAATCAATTTTATTAATTTTATACACTAAATAAAATAATTGAATAGACTGAGCTAAATAGTTTAATAGACTCAGAATTGAATGCGTAAATCACATTTATTTCAACGAAGAAATAAGCCTTTTTACTGTACATCCAAAATGATTTTTAGTACGGGCTTTATCCATACGCTTGTTCTCCATTCAAATGCTTTTTGACCGCATCTTTTGTAATATTAAAGTATGCAAATATAGGTAGAAAAAATGTTAGCCCTGAGTAAACAACGTTTAACAAAGTTACAAAAATGTTTTTTTTTCTCATGTGCAAATATGTCCACTATTTTAACATATGAAATACAGAGACTAAACAGCTTAGAATGACAATTTAATGATACCAGTTTTAAAGCCCTGTTCAAACGAACCCCTTTAATTTGGGAGTAACGGATAAGATAAATAATGTTTCTTTCCTTCCCTTGGTTGGCGGGTACTGCGACGTTTCGACATCTTTATTTAAATCCATCCCCAATAGTTTTCTGCTTGTTATTTTTCAGGTGAAATTTTCTGTTATTTTGGGATCGTGATTAGTAATTTACAGCCGTTTATTTTTACAGTCCAATCGTTACATAAAATAACGTTGTAATGTTACCGATTTTTTTCATCTCTGAACACGATAGCTGCCATGTAGCACATATATTTATATAACATCTGCAATTGATTATTTGCCATAAACTTCCATCATTACTAATTCCAGTATTGGATTTAATTGGATTCCGATTCTTACTTTAAATACTTGTCATAATGCTTTCAATTGCCAAAAAGGTGAGATTAGTTTTCAGAATGATGTGCCATTGAGTCACTGTAGATTATCTCGAGAGAAAAAAACATCACATCATTTTATGGCACGCCTTGTCTACACTTTAACTATGAATTATTTAATAGCATTACAAAATTTCCTACAAAACACGGATGCTAAAAAGTTATTGATATTATTTTTTTATTAAATTTAAATGCTTCCCTTTTTATATTTTCGATATGTTTGTTTGTGAAAGCACAGTTGTTTTTGTTTGTTCATTAAAAATATTGGCTAAATACAAAACGTGTAAATAGCAAATGGGTAAGTTTGTTCTAACCAATTTTGTCCAATTACTTTAGACCTGCAATTATGTGAAGTACACATCGTATCGGTATTTGAATAAAAAAAAAGTTGTATTTTTACGAGCCTGTTTTATATCTTCGTATTGGTTTGATAATCTTCAAAGACTCGTCGTTTTTTTCTTCATGTATTTAATGGACAACTGTTTTAAGAAAGTTAAATATAAGTATAAAGTTGGTATACAAAAATTAATCGTTAAATATAAAGGACGTATTTTAAATATTGTTTTACCACTACTGTTCGCGATTTTAATTAATAACTGGTAACAATGCTTTAATCTTGCCCTGAGTGGATTCAGCTCAACGCTTAACCGATACCACTTAAGATCCATTCGTAGTTTCAATTTGATCAGGAAAGTTTCCGAGACTCTTTTGCCATTATTGTCGATCGAGACAAGTATCTACAAGCCGTGTTTTCAAAACAGAGCATTACGTTGAATGGTTTTCGTCAGGCAAAAAGCTGAAAGCATATCTTGAATTCGAAGTGCCTGAAAAAGATTATAACAACGAGAGGTTTGATTTGATTCTTTTGTTCTATCATATTGTCTTGTTTTTTTAAGGAAAGCGTGTCCTCTAAATATTTGTCAATTTTTAAATCAAGAAAAAGCTCTGTAGGTGGGATGAACATATTTTTTATGCCCGCGCCTAATTGACTATTAAGCTGTTGTCTCAGTAAATATTTTCTATTTTTAAAAAAAGTTAGAAAACAATTGATTTGAATGGGGTTTGTAGTAATACACTTGTCTTCTTTGCTTCCCATTCAGGCTATCGGATAAAAAAGGTGGTTGCTTAGGTATAAAAATCACTGAAATCTACAACATTTTTGTGAAAATAGTGTAAAAATGTAATTTTAATCGATGCTTTGAACTGTTGACTGCACAACCGAGTAAAGTAAGCGCTTAAAAAATGACTTATCGATTAAGTGATTGGAATGAAAATAGCTTCTTATAAACTTTGAATATTTAATGAAGAAAAAACGCAAATGTTTGAAACGTATTTTATAATACATAATAAACAAGTTCAAGAAACACATTTGAATTAATTCAAAAATACGTTGTAATATTTCGTTCTACAATTTGGAATTGAATCAAACTCACCATTAGAAAAGTCGAAAGAGTAGAAAAAGCTGTCATTAGCACGCGGGGTAACGAAATTACCTGGATTTCGCATAGCATTTTCTGTCATTTAGCAGAGTATTACCTGGAAAAAGCTTTTTTATTGTATTCTATTACCCAGCTTGTTTCACGAGTGTTTATAATAAAAATAATTATTAAGTGTCACGCGACGCGCTAGCAACGTAACGTCCATGTTTCGATTTGACAGACAGCCTGCGAATGAGCTTAATGTAAAAAAGCTTTATTTAGTTTCTTTTCATCACGTAAAAGCTCAGGAAACATTTACTCGTTACAAATATTTCTTCCTTTTGTTTGATACGACGTTTTTAATTAAATGCTCTTGCCGGAAGCTATTTAGCGAAAACCACCGCCCACTTCTCATCTATTCTAATGGGCAACGTAATAAAATATTTTTTTATGGACTTAATAGTATTATAATTCAATATCTTTATTATCCGAGGTTTTCCCAAAATGTACATAATCCAATTTGACGGTATAATAAATAGAAAAATATTGTACTCTTCCTTATGTACACTTTTGAAATAATTGTAATTGGAAATAATCAGGCAGAAATATTCTTAAAAGCTTATTAATTGAAAGAAATTAATGACTGTCATAAGCTTATGCAAAAGTGCTATTTAAAATATATTAATATATATTTTTTATAGTTTTTTATTTTACATTATGGTTAGATTTTGACTCTATCCTACTTTTATCATTTAAACTGCACGTGGATGCATTAGCCTATAACCTTTTACATATTATCTACCTTACTTGTCCATTGCCTTATTGAGAATATTATGTAATACTTTTTTTACAGAAAGTGAATTTCTTTATGTATCATTAAGTTTTTTTTAAGGAAAAAAAAGCTTTCTTTGTGAGAAAAACAGTTGTTCATATTTAAAAAGTTTATATTGTTATAATATCAATTTAGCCATTTTGGCAAAATTCATACATTTCAAATTATTGACTTTTAATTTTGAGTAATCAAATTTTTATTGTATTGATTACTTTAAATGAAATCCTAATACATTATATAACAGCTGACATTAATGCACCATGCATTTAAAAAAAATACTTAAGATAGAAAAAAATAATATATGTACATATATCAAAACAAAATCATTATTAAATAGAAGGAATGGCATAAAGAATAGAAAATTGATTCATATAGAAATTATAAAAAAAAAACAAATTAAAACACTGTATATTTAATTCTTTGGTGAAAATGTCTGCTTTTTTGGCAGTAAATTGGTTATGCGAAATCCCTTGTGAATGGTGACTCAAATAATTGACGGGACAAACAAGTTTTTACTAAAAAAAATACAACGGTATAATAGAATCGGCGAAAACGGGAATTTGATATTACTAAATAATTTAACGTTATTGAAAATTCCCAATGAAAACGTATTTTATTTATTGCTAAACAAATAAAATAAGGCATGTAGAAAAAATGTTTGGTAATATCAGGACAATGCCGAATAAGCTTTGCGATTAAGCTCAGCTCGTTATTAAAAATACGACCATGAAATGAAACCAATGTTAGGCGAGGCAAATAGATCGATGGACTTTTATGTTATGTAATGCTGAGCAAAAAAAATAATTCATTATTCTAAGTGACACACATTGCCCGAACAATAATTTATATTGCTTTAGTGTGTCAACTGAAATTGTCAGAGAAAAGCCAACGAATATTTATAACTCGTTCATCTTAATTAGGGCGAATTGAAAAAGTCGCTGACATAGGTCAGTTCTGTAATTTTGTGTAAATAAAAATAAAGAAAAGAAATATCATTAGTTTCTCAAGATTTAAATCGTTGCTATATTTTTTATGAGATTTAACCTTGATTCGTATAAATATTTGCGTGAATTTATATAGAATGAATAAAATGATAAAACAATGAATCTTTGAGGTCTTAGAGCTGGATTTTGGCCAGCCTAACTCCAATAAACTGCATGTGAGTCAGTTTCTCAACCAGTGACGGCTGGTGACGGGGTTCTGGGGGGTGCAAATGGAAGACTCAACTATTTTTCCGTACTACGGAAGAGAAACAGTTGGTATTGCGAACATCTGAATTGAAAGTCCCTATTTTTTGGATGAATAGGAAAGGCAAAAATGGTTGAATCTTCCTTTGCACCCCCCAACACCCCGTCACCAGCACAGACACTCATGTATTTGAAGACTAAATCCACTGAAAAGGAGGCTGGGAAGGTATTTTTAACAGCACAGACACTCATGTATTTGAACATGATCGATAAATCCACTGAAAAAGTCTTCTCGCACAGGAGCTCGAACCAGTGAGGTCTGTCATGGAAGCGAACAACTTCACCACTGCATCATTAAACTGTATTCTTTATCAAATTTGAATCGTTTGAATGTTGTAGTTTTTCATGAGTTTTGTCGCTAACGAACCGGGTTTTGCCTTTCGGTATCTCCAGGCATTTAAAGTGCACGAATGTACTTGAACTGACCTGTTCCTGACTGACACCTTGATTTTTCATTTCAAGTTTAATGCGTGCTCTTGAAATGCCTGGAAAAACAAAACACATGTCGTTAGGGACAAAACTCATGGAAAAGTACAAATTCAAACTGTTTAAATTTGATATTGAAATTCCATCAAGCACCTTCAGATAAAATTCTTAATTGTCTTATTTATTATCAAACTGAAAAAGTTCCACGGCCACGCCTAAGAATTAACTAGTGAGACGATTCGAACCTTCGACTACGCAAATGATTGGATGACACTCTGACATCATAATATACCTACTCGTTTTTTTAGAAGAGATTATATTAACTATATGATATTAAAACTAAGCCTCCATAAAAAGCCGTCACTTAATTATTGGTAAGCCTGTAACGTGATCAATAATTATCTTATCTTAAAGCTTACGAAATTACCGAGCTTGTTGTTTTACCTCTGAAAGCCTGTAAAATATTGTTGCGAAAAAATATCCATGTATCAAAATATTGTTATTTAAAATAACCGCCGGCCCAAAACTCAAAATATCCTTTTACACGTACAAAGGATTATCACTGCATTGTTTTCGCTGCCCATTTTGATTATTTTGCAAAATAACGTTCGCAGATTTTTATAATCCTTTCTTGTATTTGCGTATTACGATTTCCCTTGACGCGAAGCTTAGGAAAAATTTTCGTACTAACCCTACAATTTATTTTCATTAAGTCATGTAAAATCCTTTAATAATTATTATTGGTACGAAATTCGAAAATGCTAGGCTAATGCTATATATTGATATTGCATAGTGTGGGATATAAAAACGTTTTGAAACATTATTTTTTACTTATTCCGCAGTAAATTTATTAAGATCAAGTCCGGTTTCACTCATCGCGAGCATTTTCAACTGAACGTTTTCTTAGTAAATTATGTTTGTTGTTTTATTTAATCCTTTTCCACCAAGTATTGGCAGTGAGCACCTTAAAAGTAAAAACATTTTGAAATATTTTCCGTGAAAATATGCATTTGAAATTATTATTTAGAATTCACAAAAACCTATTTCGACGCTTGTTTAATTGGTTCGTCAGTTCTGTGGTCGAGTGACATTTATATATATTATGATTATTTGTATTGATGTATGAGTTGGCATGTACTTGGTTGAACTCTATTTTGAAATTGTAAAAATATCAAAATATTACGTCCCGCAAGAGTATATAATATAGCTATTTCCACTCACGGCATTGTCAAAACAATGTTTGAACAAAATTTATATAAAGAAAGTACATGTATGTAAATAAATTTATATATTTGTACTCTCGGGGTACGCGATCTGTGTTAACGTTGTTAGCTTTGGATATGAGGCTCTCGAGCTCAAATCCCAGTCCGAGCAGCTTAATTATTAATCCCCCATCCACAACGTATCAATTATAAAAACGGGACATGACAAGAGCGATTAACTAACCACTAGTTTTTTCCTAACTACCTCTTCCAGAAAACATAGTTTGAGCAAACGAGTAACAAGCAGTTCTAAAAGAAAACGTCTGTTGAAATAAGCTGCATTAGATGCTTTACAAAACTTGGTGCGGTACACATGTAAGAAATTATCAAGGTGAGCGAAACCGGTCCTGTACATAAAATTATTTCTGGACAAAAAATGTGTCTTATTCAATAAAAAATATTACTTTCCACCTAAAAGTGACAGTAAACATATTATAAGTGATCCATTATTCCGTTTGCTCCACATTGGAAGGGACCATGGTAAAAAAACTGGTTGAGCACCATTATAAGGAGGAAAATTTAAAAAAAAACTTTTATGATTGTTTTAATACGGTAAGAAAAATAACAATGTATTTTAGCTCTACATAAAATTTATGTAGAACTAAAATACATTGTTATTTTTCTTACCCTATTATAATGGAGTTCTACCAAGTAAATGCCTACTCAATCAATATAATTGTTTTATTTATAGAACTTCATTTTTTGCTTGTTTTTTTATGTAAGATTGGATGATGTATGTTTGTTCTTTAAAAAACCACAGGCAATAAACAGAAAATAATAAAGCGGCAATAATGAAGCGCTTTTATTCAAGAAATACCTTAACAATACGCAGTACCTATTCGAAGATTCTCTAATGTGATTTTTTTATATTTAATATTATTCTGTCTTTATAACCGCAATGAATTTACTAGACAGTAATAACTATAAACTTTTTTCGACCATATATGTTCATAGATATATGAAATCCTATTACAACAATAAAAAAGCTTTCCATATTGCGTGTCAAATAGGCAGTGAGCATTGTTTAAAAATATCTACAACTTGCAAAGGCTTTTTTATGCTACACTAGGCAATTAATGTTGCTTTGTCACTTGTGCTTTTAAGGGGCAAATTTTATACTCGCGATCGTAAAACTGGGAATCGCCCAAACGCTATCGTTGTCAATTTTTACTGGCATAGAATATATTGTCTACTTTATAAGAGACATAAACATTGACAAGAATAGTCAAAAAAAAAAGAAACACAATAAAATACAATTGTACAGATTGCATCTTTAAAAATGTCATTTACAATATTCCTTCACACTGGTATTCCGCTTTAATTTTCATTCATAAGATAATAAAAGCAAATTTTACACTGCAAATAAAAGCGCCGTAAAAGAATTTCTTCGGAGTGTTTTTTTTTTTTACTAAACAACGAAAAAAAGATTGTGAGGGCTTGTTTATTTTAAACTTGTTTCCCTAAAGCAGTCACTTCATAAATTGAAATTTTAATTTTGCATGAATCACTTCCATGAAGTGACATTGTAAACTTTTTTTTTTTTTTGGTAATTGATATTCATGAAAAAATTTCAATTTGCTAGTTCAGCTGGAAAAAACGGGTTTAAAGTTATAAGTACTATATTATACGCAATATCTTAAAAGGTACTATTTTTTTTAAACTTAACATCTTTTTTGAGCAGGTACCGTAAAATTACTACTAGTTAATATTTATGTACCTGGTAAGTAAACTACACTATGTCTAATACTTTCGAAGGTTTCGGCGATAACTTTGTGGAAGTTCATTTTAATATAAAATAACTTTGATTATTCCACGTATTGATTGATTGATTGCAGCTCATTAGTTTATAGTTTAATAGTTTGTAATGTTTAACGTCATTAGAAATATGTTTATTTGTTTGCTTTGTTTCGATTCTATAACCCCCTCTCTTGCTTCCATTATAAAGGAAAAATCCTAATCTGATTGATTGCATCTCATTAGTATCATTATGTGATTGCATTGTTTTGATTCTATCACCCCTTCCTTGTTTCCTTTAGATGGAAAAAAACCCGTAACCCATTTTGTAATTTCATAATTTAAAATGTTAGAATCAATCTTGCTTCTTTACTTACTTTGCGATAGTAAGTCTGAAGATGCCTCTGAAAGAGGCGAAACACGTGTCACAGTTAGTAGCACAATACGTGGAATAATCAAAGTTATTTTATATTACACTATGTCTTTTTGTGAACAAGTTGAAAAAATGGCAAAGTATTTGGTTCTACAGAAATTATATGATATGTAGTTGATAGCTATTACTCCTCTATTTTTCTACTCTTTAAGCACTTTAGTGCATGGTTAATAGATCAGTCCAGTGCAGCTCTGTCTCGAGCCAAGTAAGTGAGGAGTAAATTCGTCTCTTTTCTTTATCGTATAGCGTTATGGAAGGCGGCTGTGAAAAACGGCTGCACTGACATTATGGAAGGGTGGTGGGACTTGGTCACCCATATAAATTACGGCTTACGCCATCATCGGGACTGTAGTTCTGACCGAAAGCCTAAGCCGAAATAGCCATCAACCATATATCCAATTCAATCAGTATCTTTTTGTGATGTTAAAATGTTGTTTTATGATGAATGCAAGTGGCTTTCTTCTACTATTTGATATGATGTGATAACGATACAGTTGAGTGTACCACCCAACAGAGCGTCTTGACTCCTGAGACTCCCGAGGTATAGTACACTGAGCCAATATCTAAATTTTGCCATAACTTTACATATTGTAGTTTACCTCCGAGGTACAGATTATGTTGTTTCAAAAGTATTACGTGTTTAATGATAACAATAATGCCTATTATATTATTTCAGTAACAGAGCTCATATAAAAACGCGCTTGATAATAAACTAAAAAACATTTGAATGAAATTTTAATATCGATAAAAAATCGTATACCTACTTAATTTATGAATTGAAAGAAAAGATGTCGATAATGCGCGTGATGAGCGAAACCTGTCCTGATCTAAATAAATTCATCGTGGAATAAATACCGTGTTAGTAGTGTGGATATTTTTTTTATCGTTTTATTATTTTTCTTATACTGCCACCACAATATTGACAGTAAACACCTTGAAAGAATTGATTTTTGAGATCCGTTTCAAGAGATCTTATTCGTGTAACGTTCTCATTGCATCTATCATCCACTAAATCACAGGTGACTTTGAAAAAAAAAAATTTTTCACACCTAACGAAACTAGTCGATATTTTTTTCTGTAACGAAAAAAGTTTACTGTCCGGTCCGTGGAGCAGTGTCAACGTTCTTGGTTTGCGTTTCGGACCGCCCGGGTTTGATTCCAGGTACGAACGGATTATCACAGTCGATAAATCTTTTCAATTGCATGGGTGTTTGTGATGTTGAAAATCCCTTCCCACCTTCCGATCCCTTAGAGCGACGCATAGTGATAGCAATTAGCTAATCACTAGTCCTCGTATCCTTTCCATTTCTACTCACTTAAAAAAAGAGAGGTTGAGCAACTGAGTAAAAAGCAGTTCTCGTAGAAAAAAATATGTTAGGATAAACTCTGTGAGGAATCCATATGCTTCGAGTTGGGAGAGGGGTGGGTAAAAAAAAAATATTTACTAATATTAAGGTAGATATTTAAGATAAAGTGGCAGTGGTGGTCAACTCACTTACCCAACCTTAGGCAATGGTAACAAAGCGTTTCGTATGAAAAGCTTTATTGCGTGCTCGCCTATAACGTATAAATGATAATCTTATGTAAATCATAATGAGTTACTTTGTATGCTTTAAGCCAAAACATGAGCTTGTTATCACCAGGCACCATCTAGTTTTACTGACTAGACTTTGAGCTAAATGGATGGCTCTGCAATTCCTAAGGAGCATGTGGCTCACCGACCCCATAGCACCCCATACAACCACGCAGCACCCTAAAGGTGTGACGTATCTAATAGATGAGGGCTACGTTTGCGGCTGTGTGAATAATTTAAGTGAAAAAGGTTCTCAAAGCCTTATTACATATTTATTATTTTTAATTCTATTACTGTTAAAATATAAGTAAAGACTTAAACAGTTAAACATATAAATATGCTACCACGCCGCTCCCAACTTCCGCTCCCAACTTCCGCTCCCAACTTGGAGCATATGGACTCCTCGCGGAGATTATCTCAACATATGTCTTTCTACGAGAACTGCTTGTTACTCAGTTGCTCGCTCTCTCTTGTTCGAAGAGAGTAGGGATGGAAATGATACGAGGACTAGTGGTTAGCTTATCGCTGTTACTATGCGTCGCTCTTTAGGATCGGAAAGGTGAGAAGGGATTTTTAACAACAAAAACACCCATTGCCTCTGAGCAGAATCGATTTATCGGTTAAGTAGCTGTTTAGACAAAATTTATACTGTTCGGGATGGCTTGGTTAAAAACGATATACCTTAATAAGCCTTAAATGAGAAATATAAATAGATACAAACTTTAATCCAAATTGAAGTATCTATCTACTCCACCACCAGTTTTGTGTATGCCATCGCTTTGGATAACGTTATAGATTAATAACACACTAATTCTGATTTTTATTTAACTAATACAGAGCTGCACAGATGATCTTTTTACCATGCATTATGGTGCTTAAAGAAAATAAAAATAGACGGTAAAAAAGATTCAATTTAATTTCCTCAACCACTTAGTTTGAGTAATATTTAATATCATGTATATCCGTATATTGAGAATCCACCGTAAGGGTAGAGTTCAATCCACTTCGCTCTGAATTTAAAGAGGAATCAAGAAAATCTCATTCCCCATATGATGTTGCAAATTAACCATATGCTTGAAAGTTGAAAAAATTCACCGAAACGTAACAAATTAGCACATTCAATGCTGTTTCAATATTATTATTTTTGAATATCCACTAAGTTATTAAGTGAAGATTATTTGATTTTGAACGGAAATATTAATTTGATTATTTGAGGAAATGGTCGTGATTAGGGACTCCAATTACTCGACATCTCAACTACTCGAGTATCGAGTAGTCAAATTAAAAAAAAACTCGAGTAGTTTCAGATGTACCAAGCTATATATGCACATATTATTAATTCAAATTTGTGTATTAGATGTATCAGAACAGATGATCGATAAATAAATAAGCTTATTTTATTATATTTCATAAATAACATATATTTCATAAATAATAGAGAATTAAACATCTCAAATTTTAATTTGGTTCGAAGTTTTGTTTTTTTATTCCCACAGTAGAAAAATACTCTCTGTGTTGCTGGGAACGTCGGTAAAAAAATGAACTATCAATAAATAGTGCTATCTAGTTTTTCTGACCGCTGTTAAAACAAAATAAAATTTGGAAATAAATCTTCATTTATAAATTACGAGTATTACTCGAGTATTTTTCAAATTACTCGAGTATCGAGTACTTGAATAATGGACGAGTATACTCGAGTATCGAGTACTCGATACTCGAACTGGAGTCTCTAGTCGTGATATGTATTCATCATCGTTTGTAATTAATGGGCTGACTTTCTAACTGAAGTTGCAACTCTCGTTTTATTCTTAAGTATTGATTTTTTTAAATTATTGGACCAGTTATCAACGTATTTTGTCATTAAAACAACATATGGTTAAAATACTAATTAAAGAATAGAAAACAATATCCAACGTAATTTTATTATTTTGTCTCTCTTCTGATAACTAAAATGTTTTCATCTTTTATGCAAAAGCACATACATACATACATATGCGTAAACATAAATTAATTTAGGTGTACATTTTTTCAACATATATTTGTCAAATGTATGGCGCATTGGCGTCAGTTGTGTTTTGTATTTCATTCAATATATTAATAAAATAAAAAACTTAGATACCTAGATCAACCATAGCTTATCGATCTGCCAGAAAGAAGGAAGGGAATGAAGCTACCAAAAAATCTATGAAATCAATCGCATTTGATTGAAAATATAATAATACATACTTTCGGATGGATTCAGCGGTAATTTACATGAAGTTCATTTTTATATAAAGTTTAAAATAACTTTGATTATTCCACATATTGTATTACTAATTGTGATACGTATTTCGTTATTTTCAGAAGCATCTGACAGATATAATAATTTGATATACACTTATCCCTCGATTTACGCGGTACCCATTTTACGCGGTTTCACTTTTACGCGGTTAGGAAAAAATCACATTTAAAAAAAAAATCAAACATATTTTGTGACACGTGTTAGACAATTGTGAAATATATAGGATTAGCAAATAAAGAAATTAAAAGTCAACATTAAATGCTTGTTGGAGTAGTAGTAGTTTAACCTGATCATATAATTCCAGCGAGAGATGAAACATTTAACAACATTTTAAACTATAAAAAAAGCGCTGGGACAAGGGTTGGAGAATTTGGAATTCAATCGATGAATTGTTTGTTAATAGTGAAATAGACGAAGAAGAATTGATTTATATGTGTCAAACAACGAAAAAGAAAATGTTGAAAGTTGCAATGATAGTCATAAAGACATTACTAATAAACCAAATAAATTTACGTCTAAAGACATTTCTTAAATTTTACAATTGGCCAATAACTTAAAAAATACAGTTTTGTCTACTGATCCGGTTATTGAACGAGCTGTTAAATTTCAGCGAGACCTTAAAAGCCTGTGCGCGCAATACGGTGAAATTTACAGACTTAAAAAAAAACACAACACAAAAATTAGTTACGGACGGTTAAGAAGAGCCTTTTTTGGAACCTTTCTTCCGTTTTTGTATGAGCTTGAAGTCACGATTTACGCGGTTTCAATTTACGTGTTTTCGTAAGGAACGTATCTACCGCGTTAATCGAGGGATGAGTGTATTTACTTTCATTTCAAGGAATGATCCCTAACCTCACAATCGTGAAGTAAGATGTATCTAGAACGTTAATAATTGGATATGAAACCAGACTTCGGTGAAATCAAATAAATTAGTGTTTGAGAAAGAGTGATAAATTTATTCGCACATTAAAGTGACCTAGAGAAGTGAAGCTTTTTTTTAGAGAGATTTAATTTTGTTTCATATGAAAAAAAGTTTGAGAATCTGTAAATTAAGGGCTTATAGTTCTATTAAAATGAGTTAAAGGTTGCATAACTTGTTCACATGGATAATTGGTGCTTAATTCTTAGGCTCGTTTTGACTTGGATACAGTAATTGATATGATAATATTACATAATGAATACATTTAGTGGATATACGCGTAATTACTAGATAATGGTTTTAATATCACCGAGAAACTTGCTATCAAGCAATATAAAGATCATAGTGAATTAATGATTATATAACAGTCTCATTAACTTGCTAAACATATATGTACATACACGGCAGAATTTTAGCCATACTTTTGATGTTTTCGGTGGTAACTTTATGGAAGTTCATTTTAATATGAATTTTAAAATAACTTTGATTATTCCACGTATTGTGCTACTAACTGTGACACGTGTTTCACCTCTTTCAGAGGCATCTTCAGACTTAATATCGCAAAGTTTGCTTAAATAATGAAGCACGATTGATTCTAACATTTTAAATTATGAAATGACAAAATGGATTACGGGTTTTTTTCATTTTAAAGGAAACAATGAAGGGGTGATAGAATCAAAACAATGCAATCACATAATGATACTAATGAGGTGCAATCAATCATATTGGGATTTTTCCTTTATAAGGGAAGCAAGAGAGGGGGTTATAGAATCGAAACAAAGCAAACAAATAATCATATTTCTAATGACATTAAACATTACAAACTATTTAACTATAAACTAATGAGCTGCAATCAATCAGTTAGATTAGTGATTACTCTATAAATTGGAAACAATGTAAGCAATGGCGAGCAACCTGTCCTTGGAATAATCAAAGTTATTTTAAATTTTATATTAGAATGTTAGCCGTTTATTGAATACAAAACTGTAAACGATATATTGAATCAGTCTAGCATTTAATTAAATTAAGTGTGTTAAAGTTTTGAATTGATAAACACATCAAAACTTGCAACTGAACTCATAGCACGTCATCCAACATTCACTTTCATGGACAGGCTAAAAAATAGAAATGGTCAAGCACAGAGGTTTTTAACTTTATGCCCGCGGACACATGTGCGCATGCTGAGCTATTTTTGTGCAGAGGATTAAATAACGAAAAGATCCAAAATTCATTTGTTTTGCATTTTATGTGTTTTTTAATTATGATTATTTATTGAAATCCTAAAAAAATAAAACCAATTAAGTTAGTTTACGAAGATGTTTGAATTATAAAAAAATATTTTTTATCCTACTGTATGGTATTTTTTGTCATTAAAAATTGTATATGAATGCAATACATGTGTAAAGCTACCCATTACATATACACATAAAATTGCTTATGGCAAGCATTTTCAACTAATAATGCTCACAATGAGCGAACCTGGTCCTGATCCAATAAATTTAATGTGAAAAAGGTACTTTAAATGTGTTATTATTTTTATCATAATGCCATTCCACCAATTATTGACAGTGAACACCTTTAAAAGGAATTAAATAAATATGTGGTACTGTTTAGATTAGTTTTTTAAAAATCCGGCCTGCGTCCATCACTCGTCTTCGAGATCTCAATTGTGCCCGGAGTCGCAATAAGGTTAAGAGCCCCTGATTATGACCTCGGTAAAGTTGAAAAAATATTCAAGGTTAACGGTGTAAATGATATTTTTATGAATCGATTCCGATTGAAACGTACTGAAAGCTTCAATGTAGGTGCTCAGAGAAAACTTTAATTTAATATATCAGACACTTAGGATATCACGGTTTTGTCAAGGACCATTATAGTTATACCAGCACTTCTCGACTCATTAGAATTGATTGTAAGCACTCAAGAAAAAAGATTTTTAGAAATAAAAGAAAAATTTGGATGTACAAAATATTAATTTGAGGATTCAAATCTTTACATTATCACTGGGTCGTAACAGAAAATTATTTCACTTAGAAGGAATAAACAAATCGTCATAGTAATTTTTCACAAAATAAAAAAAAACACTTGGTGATTGAACATAGCCTTAAAGTACTTTTTTTCACGGTAAGACAGGCTTTTAAGGTTTTTAATCTTAGTAACTTGATCTTAAACGATTTTTATTAAATGAAAATTTAGGATTCGACGGTGAGTATTTTAAGGAATGCAGTTTTTTAGTAAATGGAAATAACCTCACGTCTCGAAGTATTTACAGATTGAATTATCAACGGTAAAAATGGGCTGTGAATATTGATGAAAAATTTAACACAATTTTTTAATAGAGTTCAGGTTATTTACCACCAAACATACGTACAGTGACATAATCTAAAAGAATTAACAAAAAAAATATTATTTTAAATAATTTAGCGATAATAAATCTGATGAAACGCTGAAAGAATCGAGACACGTGTCACTCATAGTAACACAATACATGGAATAATCTAAAAATAGACTGATGAAAATTTTAACACATTCATTTGCTAGATTTTTGGTTATTTAACACCGAACATACGTAAAGTGACATATTCTAAATTGATTTATAAACAATACAAAGTTTAAAATAGCTTTGCGATAGTTAGCTTGATGATGTGTCTGAAAGAGGTGAGAAATATGCCACTAGTTACACAGCCATGCTCACGTTCAATAGTTTGAATGCTCGATGAGAAATGTACATCCACATATTTCGTTCGACTTATCCGAAGCCAAAATGAGAATTCTTTGTGGAAGTTCATTTTAATATAAAATTTAAAATAACTTTGATTATTCCACGTATTGTGCTACTAACTGTGACACGCGTTTCGCCTCTTTTAGAGGCATCTTCAGACTAACTATCGCAAAGTGTGCTTAATGATTACTTAACCCTTTATAGGACGGGACTATATTTTTGCATTTTAAATTTGCTTTTGAAACTGCATTTGCAACTGATTGTCAGTTGACAATGCTCGCCATGAGCGAAGCCGGTCCTGATCAAATAAATTTTATGTGGAAAAAGTACTAAAATTGTATCATTATTTTTATTTTAATGCCTTTTCACCAAGTATTGACAGTGAACACCTTAAAAGTGATCGGTATGTATATTTACCACTGTCCTATAAAGGCTGCAAACTTTGCGATAGTCTGAAGATGCCTCTGAAAGAGGGGAAACACGTGTCACAGTTAGTAGCACAAAACTTGGAATAATCAAAGTTATTTTAAATTTTATATTGCCAATGTATTTTTTTTCTGTCACTCATATCTGTAAACTATGTAAGTATTTTTTCTTTCAATGTTTTCATCTTTTTTCACATTGCAATAAACTTATAATTTGTAATTTTGGCAATGTGCATTTATAAATAAATAAATACACAATAACATCGGAAGAAGATGAAGTATTTTAATTTTATATTGAAACCAATTTCCACTAATTAACCGACGAATCCTTCAAAAGAATTTATATATAAAACACAGCTATAAATTGAAATTAATAAGAGATTAATATTAAAAAAAGAGACGAATTATTTTTCTGGTTAACTTCTAACAGATGCGCAATAAAATTATGTGTCTTAATTTTAACTATACATCGTGATGTAATTGCAATAAAACAAAGCATTTACTTTCAACGGTTGCCGGAAAAACTTATCTCCTAAAAGTTTATCCATAATTTTAAGCCGGAAAAACAACTATAATTTAAACGTGTTTCGAGGGTTTTTTAATCATACCTTTTCTGTTTCATGACCGCCCTCTAGAAATATCTTGAATTGAAAATGTCGCTTCGAAAAAAAGACGGAAGAGAAGTTTTCCTCTAAAGGAAATATTCAATCGCATTTTTCGCTTGCCTTCTGCTGTCCAACGTACAGGGTTGCAAATTAATGTGAAATTATATTTTATGTTGTGAAAATTTACCCACTCATAACAAAAATAAAAAAATGCGCTACTGTACATTATATAAATAACAAACAAAATTAATTATAAAACAATACATTGCAAAAAAACGTTATGTATGGTTCAATAAAAGTATCGTATAATGCAGCAGTTTCCAGCACAACGGTGCCAAATTTTAATATCAAAAAAATGATTTTCATAACATGATATGGATAAATAAATGAATCTTCATATCGTAGCGTTACAGTGATAGTTTTGTGAACTATTTTGTTTTTGTTGCACGAACACCATAACCTCCAATGAAAATTGGATCTGATAACGAATCAAAAATAAATGCTAAAAACACATTTTCTGTCCACAGTTTAGAAACCACTGGTATTAGGCATAAAAATACATATAAATCGTTTTATGACTATTACTTATTAGTTACACTTTGAGAGGTATGAATGCCTTGTTGTAACCAATATATTTATTTGTATGCATGGATTGAGTGACACCGTATTTTCCTTTAATTGACTATAGTGTTTCAAATACTTTATTATAATATGTAAAAAGATTCGAAACATTTCATTCCATTCGGTATACAGAATGACAATTAAAAATTCATGTAGGCCATTTAAATCACAGGGTTAAGTTGATTTAATTAATACCTAATTAAATTTGATTTCATTCAATCGTTTTGCGATGCTTAAAACTAAACATTGAATAATTGCATACGCACCATCAATTTTCCATTCATTTTTATCCTAGTATTTTTGATATCGTCTGGCTATACATACAAAAGTTGACCCTATAAATTTGTCAGAAAATAAAAGCATTTAATAATACTGCTACAATACTTTCTTAAGTCTGAGGACTATCAATAATATTAATGACCGTATCCCTGGCTTACTGACATCCCTCCAATCTGTGAGAGGGTAAATGTTTTTCCAGACAGAGAAAATATTTACTCCCCGCATCGCCTCTGGCGGTGGTAGGTGAACAGACGGGAATGTTTCTTGCGACTGTAGATTGACTCTAAGTCTTATCCTAAACCTTTCTTTGCATCAACTTTTATTTAATTTAAAGTTTATAAGACAGACTTCACCGCTTTTTAAAACGAAAGAAATTGTATCCATTGTATTATTGCATCCGTATAAAAACGGTAAACTTCTGGAGTACGACACGATTTATAGTTATTAATTAAAAAAACCTTTTTGAACTTATTCCACAATCAGGATCAGGGCTGTTTTCACTCTTTGCGAGCATTTTCAACATTTACGTTGCGATAAGTACAAAAATTGTTTTATATTTTTTTTTATATAATACGTATCAAGGAATTGCCAGTGAATATTAGAAAACATTTTCTAAACTAATTCCACAGATATTTTCTGAAAATCCGGACTGGTTTCGCTCATCCACAACATTTTCTTCTGAATCTTCCCTAGATCTTTTTAATTATAGCAATATATTGCCTTTTCATCAATAATTAAATATTTAGTATGGGCGTTAAATATTATCAGCCCACTGTCAAACGTTTTAGTAAAACTTATTTTTACTAAAGCTAAAAAAAGAATCAACACACCAAAAAGTATTGTCAAAGATGGATAAAATAAAATGTATTTTCACTGAGACTTGATCGTTTTCAACTTGAAAGTGATAAAACAAATTGTTATATCCTCGTCCTTTTATGCAAATTCTAATAAGGGTCATATTAAAAACACAGAAAATTATGCCTGATTCACATTATTCCTAATTAATTCGGCATTATAAAAGTCAAAAAAATAATGTTTTATTCCATTCAAAATAAAATGTGGCAAAATTTAAAACACACAATCACCACATTGTTAAAATGTTTAAAACAACTGCAAACGGCATCTTCTCTTAAAGAACATGTCTATCATATATATATATATTAATATATTTTACTCACAAAAACTTTAAAAACATCTAACCAAAGAAGGTTGGATAAAAAATTTGCTATAAAAATAGGATTTTTGTAAAAAGGGAAATTGATATAAGTTCATATCTAACCAAACAAAGTCATTTGAAAATTTATATTCTCATTGGAAATTTCTCACAAATTAGATGATTTTCCAGACATTTTTTCCATTTATTGAAAGCAAGAGTAACCAGACTTTTTGAGAAACGGGTTGAATTGAAATTTTTAAAAACTTGGTTGTCCGGACGACAAATAAATTCGAGCTAGAAGATATTTTCCATCCGTGTCAGTTCAAGTACATCCGAAAAATTGGAATGCCTGAAGATGCCGAAAGGCGAAACCCGGGTCGTTAGCGACAAAACTCATGGAAAAGTACAAAATTCAAAAAATTCAAATGTTTATTCTATTGGAATTTTGTAATGGAAAATACTTCAAGAATTCTTATTTGAATAATTTATTTTCAAAAATTGAGAATATTTGAAGGGGCAGATGAAACTCTATGGCGGGCCGTAGTTTGGTTAGTTTTAAGGATAAAATTAAATATTCAATTTAAAAAAATAATTTCAATAAACTTTTCACAATTACAAAATTCGTAATAAGTAATTAGCTATACAATATGCATAGTATTCGACTAAGGTGAAAAAATAGTTTTTGCTTGTTACTAAACTTCAACAACAGTTTATCAAGAATATTAAAAAGTTTCTGTGAATAGATTAATTACATCATCGTTTTATGGCAGCTACCAAAAATTTTATGTAAATTAAATTTCTTAGTCATTAAAAAAAAAGCGAAGGAAATTTAATAATCATACCGTGAATAAATATTTATATAACGCTCTCAAATTATTCAAATTCGACTCAAAATAATGAAAACTTAAAGGAGAAAATAATATTTTATCCATTGAGAATAATATCAATTAACGCAAATATATGCAAATTGGCCGCTTTCAAATGGAACAGAAAAAGCTTTTTAAATAATTGGGTAATATAGTGTTTCAAAAACTTTCAACGTTTCGGAGACTTATTTAACGATTATAATGTAACAACTTAACTACGATTTTGGTTTGATAAAGCTTGCACTATATTGTAGTGCTACACATGGTTAGTTTGTACTTTCACAATTTTTATAAGTGCGCGAAATCGTCTAAAACTTATTGGTTTACAAGCAGCGACCCTAAGCTATTTTTTATGATATAAAGGGTATTTCAATATGGACGCTCAAAATATGTTACTTTGTCCTGCTGAGTAGATTATTCATTGTTTAGTGGCCAAATTTGAGTCAACCAGTTTGGTAAATAATCGGCCAACACCTACCTGCACGTCATCAAAATACAATATCTGGTGAAAACATTGCTGCTGTGTGTGAAAGTGTACAGGAAAACCC
Organism: Himalopsyche kuldschensis; assembly: GCA_028554975.1. NCBI lineage: Eukaryota > Metazoa > Arthropoda > Insecta > Trichoptera > Rhyacophilidae > Himalopsyche > Himalopsyche kuldschensis. The sequence goes on from JAHFWI010000006.1 coordinate 17,608,560, forward strand.
AAGGCAGCTTATTTCTCGTTTTTCACAAGAATTTGGCTTTTCTGCGACTTCAACTTGGCGAATTTTGAATCGGGCCTTATGTCTGCACCCGTATAAAATCCAACTAACCGAGGAACTTCAGGTAAACGACCACAGACAACGCCTGATTGGGTTCTGGAGCAGTTGGAAGTTTACCCAAATTTGTCAAAAAAGTCAACTTTAGCGACATGGCCCATTTTATAATGAATGGATATTGGCAGACATTTGATGCTATATTCCATATTTAATGCCGTAAAATATACTTACAAATGAAATTAAAATTTAGTCGAAATCTCACAAACAACTTGTTTTATTTACATTTCAAAACTAAGCGTCCTTATAAAAAGACCCTTTATATGCTAAGCTAAGTAAAAATAAAACATTCAGTTCCCTCTTGGATGAATTAACTTCGTAATTTCACTAAGCATAACGCAGGTAAAGCAGTATTAACAAATGGAAATGTCAATTATTTAAATCATTTTATTCCAACAAGTTGACATTTGTTTTAGCAATTAAGTATTTCGACTGAGGGTGCTCGATGGAATTTCAATATCAAATTTTTAATTGTTTGAATTTTGTTCTTGAACTGTCAGTTCAAGTACATCCGTGCACTCTTGGAATGCTTGAAGATGCCGAAATGCGAAACCCGGGTCGTTAGCGACAAAACTCATGGAAAAGTATAAAATTCAAACAATTCAAATTTGTTTTAGCGTTGAATAATTTGGTCATGGTTAAATTGGTGATGTTAGTGGTCAACATCATCGGCTTCCATGACGGACCTCACAGGTTCAATTACCTGTACAAGAACCTTTTTTTTCATTCGATTCTATTTCAAGTAATTTGTTGCCCTAAATTTATTTTCACTCATACAATCCTATAAGCAGAGCGTAGCAAGAACGACTGGCTAACGTCTAGTCCAGTGGTCTCCAAACTCAATAAGGATGTGAGTTACTTTCAGAAATTGAAATTATCTGATGAGCTACTAACATATGAGAGCTTTGGAAGCAAAGTTAGCTTTCTACCAAATAAGCATTTTAGAAATAAAGCACAAAAACTATGTTTATGCCGTTTAGTTCAATGCAGAATTTTGATATGCCCTAAGTAATGTTCAGCAATCATCACTCATCACATCTTGATTTTTTAAATACATATGTAGATTCATTTTTCTAAACTTTTAAGATGTTTAAATTATAAATGTTGATAATGCTGCATTTGCTTAAAAATTTTCAAGACTGCTGTTTTTGCGCCCAAACGATTGACAAAATTTGATCCTAGGCAAATTTATAAATAGGGTAAAATACTTCGCGAGCTGCTGAAAATGCCACCGCGAGCTACCGGTAGCTCGCGAGCGACCGTTTGGCGATCAATGGTCTAGTCCTATCATGGTTTTAATCTTTCTATCCCTACCCTAACTGAAAAAAGGCTAAGCGACTGTTTTGTAGAAATAAAATGTTGAGTTACGTCCGTTTAGGAGTCAATATGACTTCACATTGGAAGCAAACGTGGATAAAAAAAATTCATGACTACACTGACGACTTTAATAAGGTAACAAAAATGCAACTCTAAAAAAAATCTGTTGTCATTGATTGCTTTCTTCTTTTTAGTAAAGGGTCTTTTTATAAGGACGCTTAGTTTTGAAATGTAAATAAAACAAGTTGTTTGTGAGATTTCGACTAAATTTTAATTTCATTTGTAAGTATATTTTACGGCATTAAATATGGAATATAGCATCAAATGTCTGCCAATATCCATTCATTATTTTTGACAAATTTGGGTAAACTTCCAACTGCTCCAGAACCCAATCAGGCGTTGTCTGTGGTCGTTTACCTGAAGTTCCGTGGTTAGTTGGATTTTATACGGGTGCAGACATAAGGCCCGATTCAAAATTCGCCAAGTTGAAGTCGCAGAAAAGCCAAGTTCTTGTGAACAAAAATAAGCAACACTTCACAACAATGTTTTCACCATATATTGTATTTTGATGACGTACAGGTAGGTGTTGGCCGATTATTTACCAAACTGGTTGACTCAAATTTGGCCACTAAACAATGAATAATCTACTCAGCAGGACAAAGTAACATATTTTGAGCGTCCCTATTGAAATATCCTTTATATGATAGTGGTGACAAGCAAAGACTTCTTAAAATTAGTACAGATTCATTAAAACCAACGTTTTAATAACATCTGCGCTTGTTTTACAATGAAGGAAATTAGCATGCCTTGCATAACAATAGTTAAAGCTATATTTCCACGTAACTAGGATTTATATTACTTTTATACCTGGAGTATTTTGATTGTCAAAGGAATCGACGATCACGATACTAAATAGCTGTAGCAGATGGTAAACGAAAATCTATAGGAAGACACGTGTTTTTGTTTTATTCATTGAAATTTGTTTGTATCCTTAATAAAGATTTCTTAATAATGTTTAAAAACAAGTCAATTGGAATACAATTGATTTGTTGAAGTTTATAGCAAAATTTACATAATGTAACAAATTATTTGCTTTACAATTGAATTTTAATTTAAAACTGAAATAGTTTTTGAATAAGCAGTTGTTATTATTGGAACAAATCAATATTATAAAATACTAGTATTCCTACCCAGCGTCGCTCGGACTAAGCGACCAATAATTATTTAATATTATATCATTCGACATAATTATATCACAAAATCTCACATCCAAAATAGAGTTAAAATAAAATCACAAACTTAATTTAATTTGATGACAGCCCCGCCCCATTCTCGCCCATTAAAATGTCCAAATTCAAGGAAAAAATCTAATTTGCTGTCAAAGAAATGTCAACGTAAATAATAAACATTATTATAAATAATAAAAGCCGGAAAAAGTTCAGTAGAAGACTAATTTATTACATTTTGACTAAATGTCTTCGCCGATAAAAATTCAAAAATATTTTCTTTCATATTCGTTTTTATGGCAACTTAATGACCAACAATGCAAAAGGGAATTACAGACCCACAGACATACATACGCCGTTTTAGTTTTATATATAAAATTTATATCAACTAGTTATAATCCAATTTGTCTCTTGAAAATCATTACCTTGGCTTAAATTTCATATTTTTTCCCCACGAGAACTGATGAACGGATATTGATAAATAAATCAAAGACATTTCGACACCAGGACGCGAACACGTGCAAAATGTATTTATAAAATTGTATCTCAGTACGTGAACCACTCGGGTATGGAATTACTAGTGGTATTATAAAAATATTGCCTTGCAAATCAACATAGTTTGGAAGAATTTTAGTCTTGGAATGGAAGAATAGTAAAGTTGTATTTAAGGGTATTTGTATTTTACCCGTAGCTATATATTGAACTGTTTTTCTCATGTGCATATACACGATTAATAGTTTTAACGCCAGAAGATTAATTTGTCTGGCCAAGTGTTATTTTTTAGCTTATGCGAGGTCAAAATGAGAATTCTCTAATTATTCTTGAGAATATCAAACTTTGTGATCTAGAATTATATTGAATTGTAGAAATAAACTGTAAATTGTCCTATTGTGAAGAACTGTCAATGATGACACCTCTAGTAGGAGGATTTGAATACAATCTTTTTTATGAAATATTGATTCGTATTTATAAAATTTCCTATATCACGTCAAATGGAGCTTATATCAAGAAAACATTGTTATTCAGTTGTTCAACCGAATTTTTCGAAGAGATTTGGGATAAAAGGACTAGAGTGATATGTTAATAGCCACGCTTCTTAATAATTGGATTGGGATGGGTGAGTATATTAGATATCACATACGTCCATGTCTTTGATCATTAATCAATAAATCATTCGGAAAAGCAAGTTATGGAACTGACCATACTGGGATTCGAACTTGAATTTGAAGTATGACGTTGACGCTCGACCAAAGACTTGAGAAATAGGTGAAAGTTAATGAATTCGTAAGACAAATAGTATTTTTTAAATATTTACATCTCATCGAATTTGGTTTGCTTTGTTTTGGAATAATACCTTGTTATTTTTGGTGGTAAAAACTGTAACAAAGAAATTAAGTTTAAAATGTTAGTTGAACGTAAAGTGATATACTTATACTGATTCAATGGCGATATATCCAACATTTTTTAAAATAAAGAGCTGATGGCGTATTTCACTGAACCATTTTTAGTAGGAAGTTCATCATTTTAAAAGCATATTAATCGAAATTTTAGAAAGAAGATTAAGTGAAAAGTGTAGTTGATATAAAATAAGGTTGGGGTGTTAGTAAAAAGTTCATGACTTGATTACATGGCTAATGATGATGATTTCAACGGAAACAGCCTGTGATTTAATCCCGGATATGCATCAAAAGGTAGAAAACGAGCGGAATAAAATGAAACCTAATTCGTTGTTAACGAGGTAATAAGCTAAGCAAAGGATTTGTTACTACTTGCTTGATCCACCGCTGGCCAAGTCGATTAATAATTCATACAAAACAGTCGCGTTCCCTGGCCACACTAATTTCCTTTTATCTTTTGAGCTTTTAATGCAATGGAACTGCTAAAAATGGAAATTCACGAATCGGAGCTTTGGCGTTGAATTTAAATGAACTGATGCTTATTTGTATTCTAAATAAAAAAAATGGACCAGACCGTCGAGTCGTTGTGGTAGGTAAATTTTTCGAGTGCTTTTTTCCCGTTTCTGCATAATGCGGCGGTCTTTGTTCAGCGCTGACTGGACAAAACGAAAATTAATTCATATGGAATACAGTTCTAGCTTTAAGTAACAAAAGCTCATCTATGCATTGTGAGCAGTATTTTTGGTGAAACAAATAACTCCTAAAACATATTCTGCAACCATCTCAACCACAATACTATGTGGTTGTCAAATGTGTTTATAAATTTAACATTTGAATAATTTGAGCAAGATAAAATAATTTAAATGAATAATTTTTAATTAATATTTTCTTTTTTTTTATATATTTTATTTATATAGTAAAAATATTTGGCATTACAGCTTACGCCAATGCGCCAAATATTCTGAGTTGTGAAAGTCATACGAGATTAACTCGATGGTAAATAATGTATCAGTTGTGCACAAAATCAACGATAAATAACATACACCCAAGCCCAAGATCTTTTTATTTTTTCAATTGAAAAAATCTGACCTTGCCGGGGATCGAACACGGACCACCCGATTGCTAGTACAAAGCTCTTGCCACTAGACCACAGGGACGATATGAATTAATTAAGGATTTCGACTGAGGATACTTGATGGAATTTCAACATCAAATTTGAATTGTTTAAATTTTGTACTTTTCCATGAGTTTTGTAGTTTCAAGTACATCCGTGCACTTGAAATGAATGAAGATATCGAAAGGCAAAACCCGGATCGTTAGCGACAAAACTCATAAAAAAGTACACAATTCAAATTTGAATACAAATTACATAAGAATTCATTATTTACTCTCAGATATGTTGTATTATTTTGGTTCCAATAAAGTGGTTCTATATTTTAAGAATATTATTTTTTATATACAAGCGATCCTCGATATTCGCACGTAATTGCTTTTCAATAATTTTAAATGTTAAAAAGTAGAAGGATGTTAAAAAAACATTAAGAACTATATTTTAAAATATTAATCTCAGCTTTTTAAACAGATGTGATTACTAACTACTCTTCTTCCATTCTTGCTAAACAGTCGTCATACAATGTTCAAAATAGTGAGTTGTGCGAAAGACGAGGGCCATCTGTAGTTGCTATCCAGAATTGAGTGTAGTTTTTTTTAGGAAAGTTGTTGGGCTCGGTGGTCAAAATAAATTTCATGTGATTGCAAGTAGAAAATATCTAAGATACACCGCTTTTAAAACAAATCAATTATTTAATTTATTGATTGTTTCCTCATCGGAAAGAATTAAAAGCTTAATTTATTGTACAAATAATCAAATAGACTAAGTCCGATTTAGTGAACTTCGTGAGAAGTGTCACTTTTTGTTGATTACTTATTCACTAGACAAAGGAGGTCTTGCAAATTTTCTAAAATCGTCGATTATAGATTGTCCCGAATACACAGTTTCACAAATATTTTCACATTTAAGTTTTCACTGTCAATTGTCATAATAATATATGTATGATATCCGATAAAGCATGATCATTTTACAGTTATATCAAGTTTGAAAATACTCATATCAACGATGTGATTAAACTTGTATATATGTAAGAGCTTTTGGATGATAGCGTTTCTGGTATCAAACAAAGGCTTCTAAGAATCGATTTCAAAATAATTGTTATATTCTCACATAGAAAACAAAATTTTCGATTGAATTTGTTACACGTGTTGCTAGTAATTTATTACTTATGGGAAAAATCTGTTGCAAAACATAAATGAAGGATATATTTTACTCTCTATAAATGTGAAGAAACACATTTTTTACATTTTAATTGTATTTTTCACTAATGATCGTACGAATATTTTTTTTCATTAAAATTATAAAAAATATATGTGAAATAAAATTATCATTTCAATCAAACATGAAGAATTCATCACTTTAAAGATGTTCTTCTTGGTAGAATGTCAATTATTGGTAGAATGACATGATAATAAAAATAATCTTCGTCGATAGTCGATATCCGCTCCATATTCGGAGCATATGGCCGCCACACGGTGCCTCCAGGTTTCTCTATCACCCGCCAATTTCCTCCCTTCTTCCCAGGTCATCCAGGTGTCCCGTAGCTCCCCAGAGTAAATCCTATAGATGGTTTTAGTATTTATTCCATCTTAAATTTATTGGATCAGTATTGGTTTTGCTCATGGTGAGCATTATCAACTGTAAACTTGATAATTCTCGCCATGAGTGAATCTGGTCCTGGTCTAATAAATTTGATGTGGAATAAGAAAGTACTAAAAATATTTTAATATTTTTATTATGAAGAATTCATGTTTAAAGAATGTTTTGGTATACATACATTTATAACGTTTGATTTTGAATTACGTTAAATTCTTGTAAAGTTACTACGGTGAATGTATAATTTAATCTGATGGTCAATATATTTCACTGGGCAGTTATTACACGAACATTTTTATTTTTCGTTATTATTCAGTTATGTAATTATTAAAAAATCTGGCTTACACGTTGCATTATTGGCAATTTATATTTTATCAATTTATATAATTTGAAATATGAAATAAAATATTAATTTTCATCTTCTTGATAAAATGTATTGACGGGATTTTCTTCGACAACAATTTGAATGATATTTAAACCTTTCGTGATAAAGTTTCAAGATTCTGATAGATAAGCCGACTGTTAAATCGCGTAGGAGTAAATTTGGTTAAGAGTAGTAGTAAAATATACTAATGAAAATTAAAATAAAAGTGTTTTTTAAATATCAGATTTCAGATAAATCATCGTCGAGTTTTCGAACTGATTTTAACCCATCCCATGCTTCTCGCGTATTGTTATTATAAACAAACTTTTCCGAAGACTTTGGTTAAATCCTAAGTGCGAATTGTACATCCGAGAAATCCAAAGAATAATAATTGCCGGTTAAAAGTTTTCTCGGATTAAATATCAAGCGAAAATCAATCGCTCATGGGCGAAGTTAAAAGCTCGCGAAGGGAAGCTTCAAGTTACCTCATTAATAAGTTGCGGATTAAAGCAAACCTACACGTAAAATTTTGAGTGAGTAATGTTTGTTGGATTTAGAGTAAAATAACGAGTTTTATTTTAATATCTCATCAAACCAAATTTGGCTAACAGGATTTTCAGTTTTGAAAATAAATGATGGTGGAATAATTTTACGATTTAAGTAATTCTTTAATGAAACTACAGTGTGATTCTTTTTTGATAAGTTTTTGCTTAAAACAGTGTATCTTACCTGGGGTGAAGTAAGTGAAGTGCGCGATCTTAACATTGCATATTGAAATGATGCAATCAGGCATATCTGTTATCCTTGTGAACGTTTATTTCTTTGCGTCAGTGTATCCAAGTTTTTACTTTAAGATGATGATGTTGCTTAGAATTTTTGATTGAGTAGACACTTACTTGGTAGAACTCCATTATAATACGGTAAGAAAAATAACAATGTATTTTAATTCAATTTATGTTGAATTAAAATAAATTGTTATTTTTCTTACCGTATTGTTCAGAATTCTTCAAAATAAGTTCCATTAAGAAGACAGTTAGTACTATTTTTTACGGTTTTTCTTGTCTGGGAAAAGTTTAATGCAAAAAAACGTTTTTTGACTGGGTTATTTTTTAGGAGTTTACAGAAATACAGGTGGTTAATAATTAAGGTTTCGTGTATGAATTTTTTTGTTAAACTACTAGAGGTAGCTTTTGCTTATAATGTTGAATAAAATATAACGCGAATAAAATAAAAGCCAAGAAATACAGTGCTAAAATAGAAACGTCAATAAAATATTTCTCGAACTTTTTTGAGAATCAATGCTTTTCAAACAAAAGACATAAAACTTTTACAGAAACGCCCAAGAAAGTTTATCAACCTATAACTTATTAAATTTATCCTCCAATAAAAGAACATGCTCGTGGAAATAATAATCATATCGTGATGTAATTTGGCGCTGATGAAATTCATCAAAATAAACTCAACTGGAATTGTCTTTCAAACAGTGTTATTGCGTTTCAGTAATTTATTTATTCTAGCAGCGCTTTCAAATCTTTTGTTAAGATATTAAATTTGTCGTCAACATACAATCATTTATTATTTTTATTAACATTTAATTAACTCTAAGCAAAGCATTTCTACTACAATTTATTTGAATAAAAAGTAGAAGTTTTTTCATTATATTTTAAATGAATTGTTGTCAATATTTTCAGAATTTTAATATGTATAGTTGAGTCTTTGCTTGGTAAAATGTTGTATATGTTACAGTGAAACTGTATTCTCAGTGAAAATGTATCAAGTAATAGATTTGTATGACAACATAATTTCACTGGTGATCGTGTCATTGAAATTATTGGCCCAAGTCCATGATTTGCCGGCCTAAAATTTTGGTTTGCTTCAATAAAACAAAATCAGCAAGTAGTCCCTTTCATAAAAAGAGAACCAAAGACAAAACACAGACAAACATAGGGCTGAAGATAGGGCGGTCAAATTTAATTTCAATGACAGCTTGGAGAAGAATACATTTTCACTGTAACATATATAAAATTAGCCTTTTATTTGGAATGTGGGAACAACTAAACCAGTCATGTTTTTTTACATTTTAAAACAATAAATTAGTTCCATGCGTAATTGCCCACCGTACAAATGATGCACAAAAACATAACTAAATTGTTTAATTGATAACTAAATATTGATGTGTTTAATGTAAACAATATTGTTCCGGGCAAAGGCTCAATTGATGATTTTGATTTTGAAGGTGTTTGTTAAATTTAAATATCAAATTCGACAAAGCTCATACTAAAAATTCAAACGATTCAAATTTAAAAATAGATAGTCATGTTTTAGTATGAGTTCAAATACATTAAAATAAATGTTCCTTACTTAATTATTATACTGCATATTAAGGCATACCTTTAATAAATTTTGAATATATTGCTTTTAAAAAGGTCGGATGAAAAAAATGCTTACTGCACCTTAAAACATTATTTCTAATGAAATATATTTATAGTCCCATAAACAAATGCATAACCTCTTATAACTAATTATAGCATAATAAATAGTAATTACGCTATAAATAACAATGATTTTATATTAAATGTAAAATTTATCTACACCTTCATGGTGTGCGAAAAAATGTTTGCTTTTTTAAATATAATAGTTCAGCGCTAAAGAGCTTTTTCACCTTCAGATGTTTCCCAAAAAAAAACTTATTGTTATTCATGCCTATTCGTTTGAATAATATTTCAAAAAAATATTTTGTATCCCAGCTTATACCTATTGCGAAGAAAATCACTTTATCCAAGGGAACAAAGCAAAACCAGGTTACGGGATACAATTAGTGGGATACTATTTAGTTATTATTTATTATTAATAAGCATGTCATAGTACACGATTCATTGTTTTAAACTATTACTAATCCCAAAGTAGATCATAATAATAGAAATCAACCTCTCGGCACCTTTAAATTTACTTGTCAACTGCCAATCGTTCGCCTCCTAAGACTTGCTTGCATCTTCACGTTTTACCAAGTATACTCTACGGATAATACTCGATGGTCGTCCAGGATGCCAAAGTCTTTCCGGTCTGAAAGGAAATCAGGGTTTTTATTTATATCAGCCAGTTCCAACGTATTCCCTTGACAGTTTTACATGGCACTGTCTAGTGGTGGCTATGAAGAAACCTAGCGGATATTCTGTGATAGTCACAAACTATGGTTTACGGATCGAATAATCATAGATCGAAACTCAACTGTACGTACGTAATAAATATATTAAAAATCCTTCAATAAAAACCTCATTTGTTTATTTTTATTCGAACGACAATTATTATTTTGTAATATTAGCTTTGCAGTTATAATGCTTCAAAAGTCTCATTATAATTATACGTGGATTATTGAATCCTTTATATTAAATGTAAAAGCACTTTGATATTGCCGTAGCTGTAATAGAAGTGTAGCTTCAGTGCGATACAAGATCATTAATGTTGACTCCACACTCTACATTTACAGTAACGTGCGACTTGTAGAAATACACGACGCCCTGCCTAATTCACTTTCGGAATAAATCAATGAATCTAATGACGATATTCATGGACAAACAGCGTTTTCATTTAAATGCACATAATTAAAAATTTAAGTGATATGAATACATCGTTATTTTTTGTCCAAAAGATAACATAAAATGCGAAATGTTTTTGAAGTTCATAAAACGGTTAACCAGAGCATTACCGGTGGAACATGACTACCGTACAACGGTACTGTCAGAATCCGTCCATAATACAATTGATAAGTTGTCTGTTCAGCTGATAAATCTGCTGCTGTCTTAAATCTGAAAATGATCACTAGCAAACCAAACTAGTATATCAATCAAATTGACTCTCCATTGCACAATTGTCTGAATATGCCGATAAAAAAAACCCGGGTCTCTCGCCGTTTTATCAAAAAACTGTTTGTTTTTGGAAAAACGTGAGAAAACAATCAAATGGATTTGAATTCAAATAAAAAAATCTGTCAGTACACTCAAACTTCTTTTGCGATTTCAAAGTTATGCGGTTTTTTCAATGCAATTTTTAATTTTTTAAATATATTTTTAAGACTATATAAACGTACATATGTCGTATGAGCAGTGCGTTGTTCACATACTGTGCGTAAAAAATCCAGTGTTTCACCTGTTTATTACAATGAGATGCGTGCTTCCTAGTACATGTTAAGTCATAGCTTTTTTGTGCGATTTTCCGCGAAACGCATCTACCGCACAAACACATTTTTAGGTGTTTTCTATATCATGGACTTGGGTGTTTTTGCCGTGTATCCAACTGGAGTTGATCTTGCGTAATATAAATGTATTGAATATTATTTGTTAGATAAAAAAATGATAGTTATAAAACAAATATTACTTTTCGGCTGCCTTTTTCACAATTGTGAGCGCCACTGAATTATGCCACAACCTTCTTTGGTAAGAAAATCAAACTCACAGAGTAAATATTTTCGTCTCCTCGTAAGTGTGTTATTTCTTAGTCGGCTCAAAGTTCTAAGTGTTGTTCGGTAGTGTGCCTTCTCTTATTAACATCATTACGTCTTTAGAAAGAACCCAACAAAGTGTTATTACAAGATATATGTTTACAAGGAAAATAATTTATAGTGCAAGAATAACGTAATTTTATGCACAACATAACATGGTTGTTATAACATACATAGATAGATAAGTAAAGAAAAGTAAATTTTAATTTAAAATTTTTTTGTAAAAAACAGTTATTTTTCATTTGAATTTTGTACTTTTCCATGAGCTTTGTCACTAACGACCTGGGTTTCGCCATTCGGCATATTCAGGCATTTCAAGTGCACGGAAGTATTTGAACTGTCTTCAACCCAAGTCGTTAGCGACAAAACTCATAGAAAAGTACAAAATTCAAACAATTCAAATTTGATATTGAAATTCCATCAAGCACCTTAAGTAAAAATCCTTAATTACAGTTTTTTTTTTAAATAATATGAGCAATACATTTTATTTTATCATTAGTTTTTTACTATTTGATAGAAATCTTTAATGAAAGCTTAAATCGATAGAGATGTATTGTATTTACTAGATATATTTGTTGTGTCTTTTAAAACCACTGGAAAAATCTTAAATATGTTCAAAACAGTAAAATAATAAAATTTCAATGCATATTTAAAAATAGAAATATTTATAAGAAAATATTGTGTTCATTTAAAAATTTCGACTGAACTTTGAACTTTGTACTATTCCATTAGTTTTTTTGTTTAAGACCTGGGTTTAACCCTTCGGCATCTTCAGGCATTTCAAGTCCACGAATAAACCTGAACTCGTCAGGAGAAGTACAAAATTCAAACGATTAAAAATTGTATTCTTTGATAAATACTGCCAACAATGGAAAAGCAAAAATTAAAGACGCGTTCTACAAATAAATATATGTCTTTAAAAACTATCTATTTATAAATAGTATTTTTCATAAAAAATCTATGGTTGATTAAATTGATTTCCCAATGTGTGTTTTAAGAACTCAATAAATTGTTAACTCAACGGTCCCCACTTTTGATTTTTCGAAGCAAGATGTGATATATGATGATAGTGATCATGATCAAAGAAAAGAAAAGTTTATTAGTAATCTAATCTATAATTTATAGACGTCCTATGATCACTAGGAGTTTTATTATATTGCATTGTATTCAATAGTACTTACACAACAAAAATATTTATTATAAGTAAAAATCAACTAAATTTTAATAATCATTAGACTACGTGCTTTTCAAAAGAAGAAACAAAAAGCGAGGTAACTTGTTTAGGAAAGCATCTCAGAAGAACCAAGCTTATGTATTAAGACTTCATTAGGTTGATAGATAAAAGCATTAATGAATTCTCATAGAGCCTCCGCATCAAAAGCTCGCCAGGATCCCGTACTTAGACTCTTAAAAGGAGCTTTTCCGTGCGCTCAATAAAAACATACGCAGATTCTGGGAATTTTATGCTTACTTAAAATTATTTTGAAAGATTAGATGGTAAATGTTGCTTTCGGAAAATTTGACGTAATTATAATAGATTTTTTAAACATATAGTTTGTTTTCATAATTTAACAAAATGTGAAATAGTCTGGCAAGCAAAATAAGTCGTGATGCTTTTTGTGATTCAAAAATATGTAATTAGCATTTTTTATGACACATTATTAATTTTAATAAAATTCAACGTGATATCGTAATGGAATAAAACTTTTTTTCCGTTGCCTTTACAAGGCCTGGAAGTTTTGTATCATGAAATAGAATTATGTGAAAAGACTTATGTACGATTTTATACTTTGAGATATCAAATCTTTTCTTGAAATTGGCTTAGTTGTTTCACTACGGTGAAAAAATATAATGTATTTTAGTCCTATAGAAATTTTATTATAAATTGTTGATAGTTATTTCGGCTTACGCTATCGTCAGAACTATTAAGATAATTTTACACAGTGAAATAAAACCAATGTATTTTAATACTTTTGATGATTTCGGCGGTAACTTTGTGGAAGTTAATTTTAATATAAAATAACTTTGCTTATTCCACGATAGTTGACCTGCGATAGAAGGTCCGAAGATGCCTCTGAAAGAGGTGAAACACGTTGCACAGCTAGTAGCACAATACGTGGAATAATCAAAGTTATTTAAAATTTTATATTATCGATGAATTTTAGTTCTTTAGAAATTACATATATGATATTCATTAATACCGCCCTAAATGGTAGGTTATCAGAACTCTCTCAAACGATCTATTTTTCACCTCAGTCTGTGAGTTAAAATCGATATCAGGAAATAAATTCATTTTTAATAATACTCTATATTGAAATCTATAGCGATTCAATATAGAGTGATTTCAAATTTGTAAAAGAGACATTTATGTATGACGTATCCGGAATGGTATTGCGGACGTCTCGCTCTAAATGTCTCTGAATCTTTCACGCCCTGAGTGCATGAGATACGAGGTATTTCATGCAAAGTTCAATGGACCTTAAAAAAATGGGTTATCGGGCGCACTGTGTAACGGTTTTTTTAACGGCTTTGCTACCTTAAGGAACCACTTTTTTTCACACAATGAGTCAGTTAGAGATTGGAGAGCATCGAGTGTGCACTTGCTTGCCAGATAAGTCTTACAGTCGTGGTTGAGGGGCTTCTCCCAACTGTAAGCCCTGGAAGTGACCTTCAAGCTCCTAATCCTCTCCCTAAGGATAAATTCTAGTAAATTCCTGATATCGCCTTTGCAATTATAATAGTCGTGTATTATTTATTGTAGAACGTAACGTGTATTGTAAATCTATCTGTGTTAAATCCGTGTGTAAAGTCTGTGAAAATTCATAACAATTAAATAATGGGTGCTAACCGTACCCACATAACGCTTTGAGATCGTCTTTTGTTTATAAGAGCACCATGTTTCTCCTACTCCGTTCCCAAAATTTCTCTCCTGAGTGTCGGATACGAGGCTCCTTCTCGATTTACGAGGGAGCCGAATCAAGGTCGTTCTCAACATATAGTTGACATCTACTTCAACTTATCTTGATAGATATCAACCATATATCATATCGTTTCTGTAGAACTAAATACATTGATAAATAAAAAGTTTACGTATGGTTACGTAGCAGACATGAAATAATCTACAAAATATTATACATAATAAATGATAAAAGACCATTCAAAATTCTGCATTCTATCGGAAATATTAACTATTTCATTTTGTTGATCTTCATTCGTTTATCTCCACATGAAGTTAACTGAGAATACACTCTTAAGTTTATATGGCAGTGCAAATTAATTACAAGTATTTTACTAAAATAACTTTGTTTGCTTAGCTGATTGAATATTTCTTCTAGCTTTACGAATAAAGTGTGTTATTTAAAAACAAACTAAATTAAATAATGTTCATTATAATATTAAAAGCATATTTTTTAATGACTCTTTAATTTTATATGTTTGGATATTTCATATAAGCCATACATGAGCAACCACCGTTCAACGGGCCGGATCCGGCCCTCCGAGCTATTTTGTCCGGCCCTGATTCATCTCGGCCAAGTAATAAGAGTAAGAAAATAATTGTTCCAGGGAAGGATTCAATTTTTTTTTAAAACCATTTTAGTCTATATCAAATCAAATATAATTTTTAAGGAGATGAACTGAAGGCACTTACATAGCAATTTGATACGAAGTTTGCTGACTTCCAAAACAATTACTCCACATTCGTTATATTTGCTCGTTCTGATGGATGCAGATGAAAATAATGTGCCAACAAATTTACAGATGAAACGTATTGAGCTTCAAAGGGAGATTAAGTGATAAAACCACAATTTAATAACATTGCTTTGACGGATTTTTATAAATTATATTTGGTAGAAGAAAAATATACTAAAATATGCGCATTTGAAAGAAAAATCATTTGTCTTTTTCGAGGATTAAACACACTTAATCAAAAATTCGAAGCAATATCAACGCCAATATTGATCCAAGTTTCGTAATTCAAGTAAAAGCCAATCTTACTCCCACACTCGGCCATACTAAATTTTATAATCAGTTTATAATATTATGTCGTTCATTTTATAAAAATAAAAATATATAAGAAATAGCAACGTGTTTTATTGAATTAAATATTACTTTATTATGTTAAGTAATTTGGTCCGGCCCTTGACTCGGAGACGGAATGATAATTTGGCCCAAGACCCAAGAAACGTTGCCCACGCCTGATCTAAGCTTACTCGATCCTATAACCGAGAAAGACGATCACTCGATAACGTTAACCATTTGGATACTAAATCAACTTACAATTGAGTACTAAGCACAATGAATTTTTTGGTAAAAAGACATCTGAATGTATATGTATTACCCAGAAGTATACTTTCAAAGAATATCAAAACTGAGCTTTGACAGAGCGTGGTTTGTTCAGTTGTTATTAATTGAAAGTATTTAACAATTTGAAAGCTTATATTATAAATTCTCGAAACGCCTTTCAAATTATTATCACAGACACGTGTTTATATAAAATAAATTAAGATTCTACAATATTTTAAGCAGCTACGCTTATTTTTTAAATTAATAAGGCATATGTTGTTTTTTAATTTATCAAAAGCTCGTTTTGAATCATTATGAATGTTTGTATAATATTAAAAATTGATAAAATATATTTTATGAAGATAAATTTTAATAATTTGAATTTTCCAAGAGTTTTGTCGCTGAGCACTTACACGCTAATCTTGAGTGTACGTTTGAACTTTAAACAACCAAATTAGAAACCTTTAAAATTCAAGCAATTCAAATTGATATTAAAATACTATCAAGCACATTCTTTCAAAATCCTTAATGATTTTCTTAATATTTATTTCTTAATATTTAATTTATTTAAAAATAAATAAAATATTTGGCATTACAGCTTACGCCAATGCGCCAAATATTCTTAATTGTGAAAGTCATATGAGATCAACTCGATGATAAGTAATGAATCAGTTGTGCACAAAATCAACGATAAATAACATACACCCAGCCCAAGATCTCTTTTTTTCAATTGAAAAAATCTGACCTTGCCGGGAATTGAACCCGGGTCTCCAGATCGCTAGGACAAAGCTCTTGCCACTAGACCACAGGGACCGACTAGACCTTTACCTCATAGATCATTAACTCATAGAAGACGTCAAGAGATTGAATATATCTTATATTTGATTTACGAATTATCATTTCTTATTAGTATTAATACTATCAATACTATTTTAGTATTACTAAGTAATAACATTTTTCTCTTTAAGTACAATTTTCATTTGCGATCGGTTCTACATTAATCTGGTGAAAAATCAATTCTCAAACTAGGAAGTATTTGTGGCCAGTATTTTTCAACACATTTCAGTTATATACAGTAATATAAGGTATGTTTGATTGAGCTTCAAGTTTTAAGGCAAGCTAGCGTTAAAGTTCTTCAGGTTATCTTCGTCTCTAAGCTAAGTGTTTTTTTTTCAAGTTGCATTCCCTTCCCATCGCTGCTGACTGGAGGGCGCGATCGCAACAGTTCAATAAGTCAGTTATTTTTTAGTCTCTACTTATGGATGGTCATCGAAGAGAACAGCTCTCGGTCTAAAACGATTATCTCTAAGTCTTCTCGTCATAGTTCTGCAGACAAGAGATTGTTGGGTTACAGTGATGGTCGACTGCCTGATGACACTTTATAGAGATTTCGCGAACGAACGCACAAATAGTGGATACAATTAAATCTCTGTGTAACAGCTAACCACGCACGAACCTTAGAGCATCGAATATTTGCCGCAATGAGTCTTCAGATATCTTTGGTGAGCAAATGCCTATACTGCTCTATCGTACACCATAATTGGAAGAGTAATTGCTGTATCAATTTTATCGATAAGACATTACGAAACCGCCGTTGTATCCATTAAACACATTCTTAAAACTTTTTGAATACTAGTAAATAAACATATATTTTTGGGTGAATAAGTTGATGGTCCCACCACCCTTCTGTTATGTGTGTGCAACCGTTTTTCACAGCCACCTTACATAACGCTATACCACTTTTAAGGTGTTCACTGTCAATACTTGGTGGAAAGGCATTATAATAAAAATAATAACACATTTTTTAGTACTTTTTCCACATCTGATTTATTACATCAGGACCGGTTTCGCTCATGGCGAGCATTATCAACTGATAAGAAATACAATAAGACAGTGGTATTTATGCAAAAGTTAAGGATGAAAACAAGGTATGACAAACAATTGGTAATGCAACTAAGCAAATAAATTAAGTAAATTACAAGACAAATAGACTAAAAATAAAATGTTCAAGACCTCTTAGCAATGCAAAACTAAAACATCAAAAATCAATTAAGTATGAATTTAACATTAACTAACACATCAAAAATCAATTAAGTATGAATTTAGCATTAACAAAGTAAAAAGCCCAAATATTAAGTGAATTTAATAAAAAATAAATAAAGCTAATGTCTGTCATCCATAATTAGATGGAAGTCCCGGTAATGAGTTCAAATGAGTCAGTGCCTGTAACAGAATAAAAGCCATATCAATTCTTACAAATTAAAATCAAAGAAAGGAAAATAAAAAATAAAAAATTAGAAATAAAAGTAGAAAAAAATACAATAAGAATTGGTTTAGTGAATTGGGTATAGTAATGGCGAGGAAACGAAGACTAATTGATCATTTAAAAGATTACAATTATTCATAAATTTATGTCGGTTTATTTCAAGGATTTCTAACTTATCTAGTTTTACAGATTTATTAATAATATGCAGGATTTTTAAAGTTTTTAGTGATATCAAAAGTATGCTTATTTAGAACAGATGGTTACCAAATGAAGATACTTCATTCCCTTTAATTGAACAAGCTAGATGTTCTTTAAATCTAGTATTGAAAGTTCTTCCCGTTTGACCAATATACCAGGATTCGCAATCAAGTAGGTAGATCCCACTTTGGTTGAGAATATTAATTTTATCTTTGGAATTTACTAAAACATTTCTGAGATTGAAAAGGATTGTAAACGTTACATTAAAAAGATTTTTATCAATTTTCCTTGAAATCTTTTCTGAAACTCTACCTAAGTAACATAATTTCACCCACTGTTTATTAACAGCAGGATCATTAGTCACCAAACTAGAGCTTACATTTAACAGAGCTAATTTTTTATTTTTTTAAATAAAAAATCGATCAATTAAATCCGAATCATAACCATTATTCTAATGTAATTTGTTTTATTGTATTTAATTCAAGATCGTAACTTTGGAATCAAGGGAACGATGTATCCTGGAGTTCCCCACTATATGATCTATTGAAAAAATGCCGATTTTTTAAATTGATGTTAAAATGCCTATTTTAACACAAAATTAATACAAACAGATTCAAATCACCACAAAATACTTTTTTAGATTCTAGTAGTAAATTAACCATCAAATTTAAAAATTTTTTTGTCAATAAAATTAAATAAATCAAATTAAAAAGTAAAATAATTTCCAGAACCATTTCGCATACTCTCAACTTTCATTGCTTTAACACCTTGATTCCGATGTATCAATTTACGTTAAAAAAAGTTTAACCGTTTTAATTAAATAAATCATTTTTATCACGTGAACCGACCGCTAATGCAATTTCAAGGTATGGTATATTTGCGTTTAAAGAACAAGCTTGTTTTTGAAGTATCTTCATTTGCAAAAACTTTAATATTATTAATAAAGTAAACTAGATAAGTGCTTGAAATAAACCTTTTATGAATAATTGCTACAAGCCGGGCTTATTGGGGCCCATTACGAGTTTTATCAGATTGTCATCGCTTTATTTATTTTTATTAAAAATGTTTAAGGGGTTAACAAAATATTTTTTACATACAGAACATTTTATTTTTGTAGATTTTGTCTTGTAATTCTACTTAATTTATTGTTGTGTGTAGATTTGCTTAGTTGTTTGTCAACTTTTGGCATAAATCGCCTTAAATTGGAAAAAGTACTAAAAAATGTGTTATTGTTTTATTAAGATCAGGCATTTTTTATTTCTTTTTGCTTGTTGTTTAACCATGCATTACAATGCTTAGAGAGAAGATAAATATTTAAAAAAAAATAAAGAAAATGTGCTTGCTCAGCCACTTTGTTAATGTGATATCAAGTATCCTACATATGTATCCCTAGACTATCCGTGGAGTTTAATCTACCTCGCGTGGAATCAAGAGTATCCCGTTCCCCATATGATATTGCAAATTTATCGAATGCCTCAAAATTATACAAACAGTAAATCACCACGATTTTATAGTATGAATAAAATTATTAATCAAATTACAAAGCAAGAAAAAGTAAAATATTTCAAACCACCTATAACACCTTATGTATCAATTTACGTTTAAAGTTTAACCGTTTTAATTAAATAAATCATTTTTATCACGTGAACCGACCGCTAATGCAATTTCAAGGTATGGTATTAGTTTGTGCGTGAGGCTTTCATATAAGTATGCCACTTATTAGTTGCTACAAGCCGACACTTTTTCCTACAGCCGGGGCCCATTACGAGTTTTATCAGATTGTCATCGAAAATGTTTAAGGGGTTAACAAAATATTTTTACATACAGAATGCGTTGTGTGTAGATTTGCAGCGAGGTTTGTAATATCGCCTTAAATTAGGTGTCTAAGCAGGCATTTTATTTCCTTTGTTGTTATTTTCTTCCAATATAAGGGTGCACCGACATCACCGCGCCGATGTTTGCGCGCAATACTTAAATACTAAACATTTTAATAATAAAAAATAAATAAAAGAAATTTTATTTATTTTCAAAAATTCAAGCATAGATAGAACAGTTAGAAAAATACACTGAAAAAACATTTAAATTTAAAACCAAATGCAAGCCTTTTATTAAAATAGTATTATCTGTTTTCACATGCCTTAACTTCTAAATATAAAAATCAGTTTTCATATGTTCATTTACCTCTCACTGCACATAGAATGTTATAAATATGAAATACTAGTATTGCTACCCGGCTTCGCTCGGACCAGTTTGGGGTTATGTTCACCTCGGCGCGTAAATTCAGACGGGCCAAGTTGAAACAACCTTTTTCAAAATTCAAAAGTCTAGGTCAATTAAAATGGAATTAAAATGAACATTTCAGACTGGCATTGACATTTCACAGCCCCGTTTCATATATTGACAGCCCCATTCTCACCCATTAAAATGTCCAAATTCAAGGAAAATATCTAATTTGCTGTCAAAGAAATGTCAAATAATACCTTCACGTAAATAATAAACATTATTTATATTAATAAAAGCCGGGAAAAGTGCAGTAGAAAACTAATTTTACATTTTGACTAAATGTCTTCGCCGATAAAAATTCAAACATATTTTCTTTCATATTCGTTTTTATGGCAACTTAATGACCAACAATGCAAAAGGGAATTACAGACCCACAGACATACATACGCCGTTTCGGTTTTATACATAAGATTTAAAACATTCCATGTATCAGGATAACAAATTTGTCCAAATTATTCAAAATATCAAATTATTTGAAATAAGATGCAGTTTTAGTAGAAAGATTATGTTTGGAAAGTAAATTTCTGTAAAACAGCAGTCACCAATGCAACATCATCTTATATTGCGTGCAAGTGACGGCGCGGTAATGTCGGGACTTTACTGCGCGGTAGCGTCCAGCGCGCTAATGTCGTGGTGTCAAATATAGGGTCAGTTCTTTACACCACTAAATATATGTATGTAGATAAGGAAATGTATGTTTATATATGGCTGACGATGGCGTAAGCCGAAATAGCTATCAACCACACATTACATAATTTATGTAAAACTATACATTGCTATTTTTACACCATGTTATAATGGAGTTCTACCGAGTAAATGCCAATTCAGTCAATAAAGTTTTCAGTCAATAAGGTAAGTAAGCAGTCAATAAGGTTTAAAAAAAAAAGATATATTATTAAATAATATTCTTAACAGGACAGGATGCTCGCCTTTATTAACATTATTCCCCATAAATAGAGTAATCACCCAACCTAACTGATTGATTGCAGCTCATTAGTTTATAGTTTATTAGTTTGTAATGTTTAACGTCATTAGAAATATATTTGTTTGCTTTGTTTCGATTCTATAACCCTCTCTTGCGTCCCTTAAAAAGGAAAAATCCCAATCTAATTGATTAATTGATTGCACCTTATTAGTATCATTATGTTATTGCATTGTTTTGATTCTATCATCCCCTTCCTTGTATCCTTTAGAAGGAAAAAAACCCGTAATCCATTTTGTAATTTCATAATTTAAAATGTTAAAATGTTAGAATTTATCTTGCTTCATTACAAAACTTTACGATAGTAAACTTTACGATAGTAAGTCTGAAGATGCCTCTGAAAGAGACGAAACACGTGTCACAGTTAGTTACACAATACGTGGAATAATCAAAGTTATTTTAAATTTTATAATAAAGTTTTCATTGATTTAATTTGCATTTACTTGGTTTTTATGTTATAATTAAACGGACAGTATTAATATTTATGAGACCTAAATTTTGCTGAGCCACATAGGAAATAGTTCATGATTTTTATAGAAACGTTGCCAATGTATAATGTAGTCAGTCGATTGACTAAACACAATATCTGACCTGAAGTTGTTTATTATTTAGAGACTTTCTTATCACGTGTTACTGTCTTTGCATCACTTAAATTTATTCAGGGCTCACGTTCGGAGTACGGAAAAGCAATTAAGTGAAATAGGCGGAGTTTAACGGGAGAGGGGCGGTGCTACGGTATCCAGGGGTCGGGAAAGGGTTTCTTCAAAGGCGGCGAGGGGGTTGAATTTCGTAAAGACGACAAATTTGATAGTGGAAGGAAGCTGGGGCAATATTACTTCAAAACATACTGAGTGCCATCGTACACCGGATAACTAATTAACACTACTTATCTGCAGAAAAAGTTTTGAGGCTACGTTAGGGTAACACAGCCACTATACCATTTCAAATATTCTTAAAAAGCTCTTAAATCTCTAACAGATTGATTGTCATATGAGTATTTGCGTTAACTTAACTCTTTGCTTGCAAAGATTTGTGAAACTACAATAATACAGTGAATCAAAAGCAAACCTTTTATATACTTTATTGATTGAGTAGGCATTTACTTGGTAGAACTCCATTATAATACGGTAAGAAAAATAACAATTTATTTGAGTTTAACATAAATTATTTTATATATTTGTTGATAGCTATTTCGGCTTGCGCCTTCGTCAGAACTATGTTTTAAACGTGTATTAGAGATAGCTTATATACCTATGCTAGACAGGGTGCCCCGTACATCCTCTCTTTCTACCAACGTCACATGGAAGAATTTAAATAAGTTTAATTTATTGGTCTAAAGTAATGGTGAGAAAATAATCTGGGTATTTTTGGGTTATTTTTATTTACTGTTTGATATGATAAAAAATAGCCACCTTTTGATTTGAGAAAAATGCCGAGTTGACCAATTTAAATGGTTATTAATTAAATTAAACCTATTTAAGAAGCAAAAAAATATTAAATTTGAATTTTTTACTTTTTAATGAGTTCTGTCACCATCAATTCGGGTTTTATCTTGCACATTTTCTGGCATTTCAAATGCAAGAGTGAATTTGAACTGACGAGTAGTTAATAGTTTTTAAGGCTTTTATATAAAAATGAAAGTAGATCACTATGTTTAATTGTTATCATCTTAATCTGAATGGGCTGGTAAATGATTGATGTTCCAATGGATTGAGTGGGTAAATTTAAATTACCTTTAATTTATAAAGCAGTGGAATTTCACTGTAACCTGATAATCTCTTGCCTGCAGAATTATCTCGAGAAGGCATCAGAGAATCGATATAGGCCGAAAGCCATTCTTCTCAATGACCCTTAATAGATAGAGACGAAAAAGTAAGCTGACTTCAGCGATCGCGCCTTCTTGTCAGCAGCGATGGGAAGGGAATGCAAACAAGTAAAATAACTTAACGAAAAGACGACGGAGACTAGAAGATTTTTGGCGCCGAATCAAAGATATAAAAAAACAGGTTTTTTAAAATAAAACATTAATACCTTCGTGCAGTTAAAATGATAAACATGGTAAGCATAGTATAATAAACTAACTTTAACTTAATAATTTGCAATGGCTCAACTAAATACGCCTACTGCAAGACTAAGAAAATTTAAATAACCGGTGATACAACAAAGCTTAAGTCTCCACTTTGAACAGAATTTCGATAAAGAAGCCCATTGACATTACAGTATCGAAGATAGCAAAAAACAAAGATACTGAGTAAATTGATAAAATATATCATATAACAGTCTTGAGTATTGAAACATTCTTTTGTATTATTTAAATGCTTGAGTATAATACCCTATAGTCTTACTCTACGCTAGCAAAATAATAATCTCAATAAATATTAAACTCTAAATAAGAATATTTGAAATTATTTGCGTATAGAATACAATGTTTAATTTTGACTTAATTGATGACTACTGAGTAAACTTTGAAAATATTTAGTAAACTTTATTTAAATATTTAACAATCTTATAATATTATATTGAAGTTGAGACAAATTAATTAATAATTAAAACAAGCCGAGCTTTAAATCGTTCAGCTCTTAACCTTTCCTTTAAGGTCCAAAAAAACACATCCAATGCGGTGATTTGTAGCCAGTACGCTTCATGTAAAGATGTTGTTTATATGGTGATTTTTTCGTATATTTTATGTGCAATAAATCACTATAAAAAAACCAGATATCCATTTAGGGACTACACATCACCGGAACAGATGTTTTTTGTAAGTACCGATAGGAAAAGATTAATAAATTGATTTCTTTACTGTGTTACGCTTGCAATGCTGTTAATCCAACCCACTTAAAAAAAATTAAGTTCGATTTACAAACATTATACAGATTTTTGATATTGTCTTATTAACAAACCAAATCAGTTTTTTCTTTTGCTTTAAACACTGAATGGAATATCTGATTTTTTCTCCTACACTTGGCTGGAATACCGTATTGCATAACTATATTATATGGGTATATATAAAAAGATTCAATATTTCAGCTCAATATATATATTATGTCACTGGGTCACTTGAAAGGTATAGACTATTTCTTGAAAATCATTTGCCAATTTAATTTATACGTTGCTGGTTCTATGATATTACACAAGTTGGGAGAACTGTTAGAGCTGTGTCAATTATTCCTGTAATGTTTTAAATGTGCATAGTTTGTGCAATTCATAGCGCTTTGGTCTCAACGATAAATAATATAGTCATACAGAACGGAGGCGAATTGTGTGGGGTGTTTAAATGGAACACTACAATAGGAGGCAAACAAATCACGACAAATATGGTGTTCACACATTTCGAATACATTCGTCCGTTTAAATTTAATAATTTTATAAGTATTGTAAATTTGTCATACTTTTCAATAAACAATAAGTTTTTACTAAATTCCTTGACTGCTTAGTAAATTTTTTATTGCCAATAGTATGACATATTGATTCTCAAGTTTGTAAATTAATTATTGTTTTGGCGTACATAATACTGCTTGAAATTTCGTTTTCCCATTACGTTATAATTAGTAAATTTCTTAAAATTTCTGTTGCGTACTTCATGGATTTACATACAAACATGACATGACCTTATAATGCTATAAAGAGTAAAGGCTAACTCCTCTTAATCCTTTCTCTGCCCAACTGCCAAACACGATTTACCCTCTTACGACCAAATTTCAAGAATTAATTAGACAGCGATAACATAACAATAGAATTAGTTCTAAAAAAATTTAAATGTTTATAAACCATATTGATAAATATTTTTCGTAGCGATATTTTATAAATTTAATTAATAGATTGCATTAATTGATTGAATTGGCATTTACTTGATAGAACTTCATTATAATATAGTGAAAAAAATAACAATGTATTTTGATTCTACGAAAATGATTTTATATTTTTTTGATAGCTATTTCGGCTTACGCCATCGTCATAATTATAAGTTTAGTGGTTTAGTTTTTAAGTATCAGTCTATTAGTAGAACTAGTCGTTTTGAAGATGGCGTAAGCCGAAATAGCTATCAACAAACATATAAAATAGTTTCTGTAGAATTAAAATATATTGTTATTTTTTTCACCGTATTAGATGCATTTAAATACTAAATTGTTAAATAAATACATCTCAGCTCAATGTTGATTATGTATAACAGTGGTCTCCAAGCTCAATGAGGATGCGAGCTACTTTCAGATGTTGAAATTGCCTGGTGAGCTATTTTTATATATTGCTTTATCGTCGTCTTTTATTGTACCATACATATTATTATTACATTAAATAAAACATAAAATGCGTACTTGATTGACGTATTTATTAAAAAAACAAGCGAGTCCCCGGCATGCGATGCAATGCCACTCAGAGAAAGAAAGTTTTTATGTTTTAATTCTGATTATTGAAGTGCTTTTGGATACAACATATTTTTTTCTGTCTGGTGCGTACACAAATAAATCAGAAGGTTTTCCAACGTGTGAGTAGGCTACATGCAGCTGTGCATGTAAGAAGCATGGATTTTCCAAATATATCCTTCGTGAGCGACCGCTTGGCGATCACTGATGTATAGTATAAGATTTGTAACAGTAAAAATGTTGAATTTCAAATAAAAGAAATCTAGTTGAATAGCTGAATAAAATTTATGCTTTACTGAGATATATATCAATTATTTTAAAACTAGCCCCAGCGGAAAAAATAAAACGCTTTGATTACCCTCTAATTTTCGACTGTATAAACTTTTTATCGCTCACCTAAAAAAAAATAAACAATAAATTTGCTATTCAAAGTTATATTTTGTTTTTATTTTCAACTGAATCAAGTTCAAATAATTTACAAAGAAGAATGCATTAATTAGGTTTCATTAGTTTTACAGTCTTCCATTGTTTGAGGAGGGTTTTTTTAAACACTGCTGCGACAATTAGGGTGCGGCATATAAAAACCAGTTAAGGCAATCGTTAAACTAAAGCATTCGGCCACAAATTGCGGTAATAACCAAGCATTAAAGGAAAAAAAGCGTATTTTTGGGAAGAAAAAAAGCGGTGGCTCAGAGCCAAAACCGCATACAAAAAACAATTATCCCGAGAAGAGATAACACCAGGCAAATTTAACAGGTTTACGAAGTGGTTGTAGGTGTTTTATTAAAAAGAATAACTATTTGCTATTCCTGTGGCTAATACTTTCTAAGGAGACGTATTTTTGCCAACCTCTTCAGATTCTAAATACGTCTGTGGGATCTGGCCGATATTCGGACCTTTGATAATATATTTTTGTAAGACTGTAAGGATTAGAAGAAACAAGGAGTTTAAGTGGAGCTCAGATCAGTGTGTCAATGGCCAGAGTAGGAGTAAAGCCGTGTGATAGAAAATTAGTGGCGGTTCACTGTTATAATTAGAATCAAATGGATGTATTTTCAAACACTGGATCATGGTATTTAACTATGCAATATTATAATTAGTTTACGTTGGTAATACAAAAATGTCATCGAGTATACTAATTGCAAGAAAAAGCAAACAATGAAATTGATGGTGGTTGTGCATAAGCCAAAAACCGATACGTACTTTCAGGTATGATTTTGCTATTAATATTTATACTCCTGAAAACCGTTGTCAGTTGCAAGGGCTATTCGGCTGATAAATACGCTGCCTGTTGATGTTGACATCTTCGGCAGTGAACTTGATGCTTTGTTAAAAATATGTTTCTGTTCTGTTTCTTATTTACGTGTAATATTTTATGTAATTTTTATTATTTTGTCAAATGCATGGCACATTGGCGCTTGCTGTAATGCCATGTATTTTATATAGTTTTTTTGCCTGTAAATATATCGTTGATTAATAAAATAGTCAATATTTCATTTGTTTTCACATTTTTTTTCATAGCTCTATTTACGTTTGAAAATTCCTTCTGTAAATTTAATATTTAGCTGTTTAATATTAGATTATGCCTAAACAGCACCGAAGTATGATTTACTGTTGGCAATCTAATTAAAAAAAAAATAGATTTGTACTATTGATTGTTTGGAAAGGTTTTCATAATTGTAATAAAATATGTTTTATTTTAATTGCTGAAGTACAAAATGGAGAATAAAGTGGACTTGGATAAAGTAATCTAATCCTGGAGCAGAGTAATTAAAAAAATTTGCCGGGTTTATCGTCTGGAAAATGGGGTTAATTTTAGACTAATAATCAGCCGATTATAACGCTTTCAAACTATCCGTGTACTATTTATTAATGCTGAATGGTTTCAAAATGGAGTTTAAACAGTTTTTATTTTCTTCGATAAGTTTGTCAATTTTCATTATCAAAGATTTTATCTTACTTATTGTCTTTAGCATGGCTTCAATAGGCATTCACAGCTCATATTGAGTAGACATAGCATTTTTAAAATGGAAATTGGTTTAAGTCAGTGATGCACAACCTGCGGCTCCTCAAGAAAATTTCATGCTGTTCGAATATGACAAATTTCAATCACCTTTTTTTCGTCAGAACTTTTTTTTGGACGATGGGCGAAAATATACAAATTTCATACAATAAAAATATCGATAATTCTATCACTTTTACCCACGCGGCTCTCGAACTATCTGAGAATTTATTATCTGGCCTTTCTCTCAAAGAGGTTGTGCATCACTGGTTTAAATAAAAAAAACTCGAGTAACAATATTGTGACAATTCGAAGAGTAACCTGAGTCGACCACTAAATTGTCAATATTTTATTTTCAATCACGTTTATTTTAGAATATTACGTTTAAAAATATAAACATGGTAATTGTGGTATGTAATTTATTTATTTATTTATTTATTGGCAAAAACTATTAAAACATGGCATTACAGCAGCGCCAATGCGCCATGCATTTGAGAAATTAATAAAGATTACATAAAATATTACTAAAAATAAGAAACAGAACAGAAACATATTATTTACATAAGAAAACATAATTTTTAAACAAAGCATCAAGTTCACTGCCGAAGATGTCAACATCAATAGGCAGCGCATTTATCAGCCGAATAGCCCTTGCAACTGGAGATTCAAAGACCTGCAACAAGTTTTGACAAAGAAAATTGATTTGTCTTTGTTACGACCACGTAGGTAAAAGCTGGGAGCATGCAAATTTAAATTTTCAAGGATGTCAGGGTTAACGAAGAAGAAGAGAAAAATGTTTTAATATTGCAATTAGTCTTCGAGCTTCAAGTGAGTGAAATGATAGCATTCCTAAAAGAAACTTGGTTGGATAATATTCCATTAATGAATTGTCATACGGAAAATAGTTGAATTTTTGAAATAATAATAACGCAGAATTTTTATGAACTCGCTCCGGACGACTTAAATTTAAATTCATATGGACCCCAAATAATAGATCCATATTCTAGTTTGCTTAAAAAACTAAAGAAACATAAAGAGTACGAAACACAGTAGGGTTTTCAAATGGCTTACTTTTGCCGAACTATGAATCCAAGAAGTTTACTAGCCTGCAGGGTAATTGAAGAAATGTGGGAATGAAACGTGAAAGAAAAGAGTCAAATGTTATACCAAGATCAACAACTTCAGACAAACGCTGTAAAGTCATATTCGATATCTCATATTTATATTTGATAGGAAATTTTGAACGAGAGAATGAAATGCAGAAACATTTCGAAATGTTGAAGTCAAGTTTGTTTAATAAGGACCAATTTACAATTGAGTTTATATTATGCTGTAGAATAGTACAATCCGACTCATTCCTGATGGTTGAAAACAGTTTTAAATCATCAGCAAAGAGCAGATACTTTATTCCACTCATACTTAGCACAATGTCATTTATAAAAATGAGAAATAAAATAGGACCAAGGTTTGAACTCCAGAATATGTTGGAAAAATTTGTGATACGCACCCAGCATATTCAACATATTGGCGTCTATTTGACAAATAAGAATGAAAAAAATTGATAACCTTGTTCGAGCTTCCTATTGCTTTTAATTTATTTATTAGAATAACATGATCAACCCGGTCAAATGCTTTGGAAATATCCGTATAAATGGCGTCAACTTGACAATGAGAATCAAGAGAATGCAAAATATACTCACTATACACCATAAGATTGGTTACAGTAGATCGCTTTGATCTAAAAACCATGCTGGGCATTAGTTAACTGACAATCAACATGCATATAGATATATCTATAAAGTGATTCAAAAGCTTGGCTGGTGCTGATAAAATAATACAGGCCGAAAGTTTGTTATCTCAGACAAAGAGCCTTTTTTATGAACCGGTCTTATACGGGTCAAACTCCAACATTCAGGAAAAGTGAAGGTACTTAAAATAATAATATTCTTGTATTGTTAACAAGTATCATATATTTTGACTATTATTTTTGGCTGATGAAATATTATTTAATATTATAATAATTGCTTCAAATTGTGTTCGCAATGTTTACTTTTTCAAATTGTTTCATAAATATCTAAATAACACGATAAAATGAAAACCTTTCTTTCATTCAAAAGCGAATTTGGCTGTGAGCCATTCAAATGCCGTAAATGGATATTAAAAAGAAAAATGATAGACAAAATAATCCGCAGAAATTTCTTTCTTCTTTCTGAAACATTATTTGATAACGCGTGCCTGGCAAAAATCTGCTTCTTATTTGAAACAAAAATGTAGAAAAGAACGATACAGATAATATAAAAAAGTGCTTACTCTATTAAAACCACTTGATAAGAGATTTCTTCCGATGATAAAATAAGGTGTATTATATGGCCCTTTCTAAAGACGCATTATCTCTTATCAATCTAACTTAGCGTCTTTTGCCAATTATCTTTAATAGTTTCCCTAATCTTTTTATTTTCTTTGATAAAACGACTTTATTTGCCGACGACTAAATTTTGTGTTTTTTTTTCATATGGTGACTATTTGTTATGACACACAAGATTTTGTTTTTTATTTTTTGCTTAATTTCAATCACTCATTTTTATGGCAAATTGCTCACGCAGATCTTTACAACACGAAAACGAGTTTTATGATATATAATTTTTTTGTTGATTATTCCACGTATTTACTGTGTTACTAATTGTGACACGTGCTTCGCCTCTTTCAGAGGTATCTTTGGGTTACTATCACAAAGTTTGTTTAAGGCAGTATTCTGGTCTGAAATTTTAGGTGTTTTTGCAAGTGCGATAGAAAAAAAAGTAATAACAATTTTCCCATCTATTTTTTATACCAGATATTTATTATTATTTTTAAAATATACAAAAAAATATACAAACCAAAAAACTGATTACAGAAACAAACAAAAAACAAGTTACAGGCTGGTAAAGTAGGGGGTCTCAAAAAAATGACGCTCCATAATTGCCACGATCCCAACTTTTCGAGTCACTTATAATATAATTAAAAAATATATCCTTAATTGGTAAAAATTTCATTTTCGCGCATATTAGAGAAATGTAAAAATATTTATTTTTCGCAAAATGGCAGAGGTTTGAAAAAAAATATCATTTTTTTCCTGTTTTTTTGAGACTTCCGATTTTTTTAAAATAGTAAAAATTGTTTTTTTTACATTTATAATCTTAATATGCGCTATAACTGGATGTATTAAGAATATTCACACCAAATTTCATGTAAATGGTTCATTAAAACTTGAGACTATATTATACTAACGGCATTATGATAAAATTGTTGCATATTGAATGATTATACTCAGTTAATCTAGAAATATAATTATCACACGTTGGTTATGTATTGTATAATACTTTTCACTGTGTAAAGAGGTAAAAAGGCGGTAGTGGGATTTCTTGGAACGCCTGCCTAGCCATCGACCATGTTTTTAATCTCAACCCCTAGTAGAACGTTTATATTAGGTATTAAATTAAAAATTAAACTGGATTCTGCGAGTGCAGTTTGCTGCAATAATGGGTAGTAGAGACATTCACGAGTATCTTATTAAAGATTGAAAGTGGTAAATCAGGGACCCAGTCTGACCCGACCCCAAAGCTCATTCCCGAACCCGACTCAGCCCGATAGTTTTTTCAACTTTTCGAACAAAATTTTAATCAACATTTAAAATAATTTAGTACCATCTCGTCAAATTATAATATAAATTGATACCAACCTTTATTGTAGGATATCAGAACTCTCTCGAACGATCTTATTATCACCTCAGTCTATGAGTTTAAGTTGATATTAGGAAATAAATTCAATCTAATAATACTCCTTATTGAAAGTCATAGCGATTCAATATAGAGTAATTTCAAATTTTGTAAAAGAGACGTTTGGGGGCAACGTCTCCAAGTCGGAGCAGAGGACGACGTCGGGCACTAAATGTATCTTACTCTTTCACGGCTGAGAAGAGACATTTGGGCGCGACGTCTCCAAGTCGGAGCAGAGGCTGACGTCTCGCTCTAAATGTCTCTGACTCTTTCACGCCCTGAGTGCATGAGATACGTGGTATTTCATGCAGAGTTCGATTGACCATAAACAATGGATCACCGGGCGAATCTTTTAGCGGTTTTGAACGGTTTTGCTCCGTTAACATGACAATAAGTTGGGCAAAACCCGCTAAACACGGGTGATAATGAGCTTATTAGAAGCGCTTTTTACGTTATAAGTCAGTGAGAGATTAGCGAGCATTGAGTGAGTACTAAATAAGCTCTCAATCTTCTAATCCTCCTCCTAAAGTAAGCATCCTTAGCTACTGATATTTCCTTCGTAATCGCAATAAGCAAATCATGATAGAGGTATTGCCAATGTTAAACTAAATTCAGTGTATTGTATAATGTAACGTGTGTAAAATCTGTGTGTGTTTAACTTTTAATTAATTAAATAATGTGTGTTAATCGTACCCAATAACGCTTTGAGACCGTCTTTTATTATACAAGCATCCTGTTTCTCCTACTCCAATCCCTAAATTCCTCTCCTGAGTGTTGGATCGAAGGCTCCCTCTTGATTTAAGAGGGAGCCGAGATCAAGGTCGTCTCAATATGAAATTTAGATATACAATAATGACGTATACATTCGAAATAATCAGAACTATCTTTTATTTTTAGTGTACCCAGGCCCAAACCCAGCCCGGGCCCGAATTCAAACATTCATTACCCGCGGGTTTACCCGAGCCCGTGTAGACCTCTAAAGAGTGACTAAATTTTTTACCAACTCATCCAATCCTTAAAAAAAGCAGAGAAATAAGCTGACAAAGTCGTCCAGTAAAAGCAAATTTTTGTATCCTTGGTTGATATAAGTTGATCGATTGTACAACAATCATATAAAAAATAAATTAAATTGACGAAACAGACGAGAAGAACTTTGGCGCTAACGTGCCTAAGAGCTTAAAGCTTAATTAAATAGATATCCAAAAATCATTACATTTGAAAAATTTGCAAATTTATTCGGGGATCGACAAAATCTCAATTCTTCACTTGAGTCAATATACTTGTCTAACACGACTGGCTCTCAGTATACGGATTATACACAGCATACTTTGTATCAAACTGATTTCAGTGGCTGAGCTAGTCACTACAATTTATTTTATTTTATTTTCTATTTTCAAGCACACTACTGCATTGCTTAAAATCAGTCCCGTGCAGATCTGCTCGGGCCATGAATGTGAGGGGTAAATACTATTTTAAGAAGTCGATAGCGCTGTGAAAGGCGGCCATGAAACATTGGATGCATATACACATCGGGTGGTGGTGGGAAAAACCAACTTGAATTGTATTAAGCTGTAAGTAGTGTAATCATGAATGTTTCAGTGATTTTCAGTTATTTAAAAAAGTTCTGATCGTAAAAAGGCTTTGTACTTTTTTTTCAATGTGGCCGTTCACACGAAGCTTATCAAATAAAAGGGTAGTATAAGTCTATTATAATACATTTGCGTTTAATACATCGCAAAATCGTGAAACTTTTAAATTATTTGTTCGTAGTTGTCATGATTTCATGTCAAAGAGCCCACATTCATAAAACTTTACCAGTCCTCTCCACGACGACAGCTAAATTTATGCAGCCATTCGTAATAAAATGGCGAAGATTTAAAGCATTGCATTGCCAACATATGTCCAACCATCGACCACAATATAAATAGGCAACTTCATGCTTAGGGTGACCAACCAGTTATCAAAAAACCCCCTTATAAATTTGTAGCTTTACGATACTGAAGTTACACCAAGTAAAATATATTTTATTATTTCAATTAGATTTTTTTAATAAATAATTCAATATTCAGTTGACATACTTCTACCATTCCCGTCACTGTTTGGAAAATATGACCACTAGACGGTGTTTCTAACACTCCACAAACGCATCTTTTTTTAGTCATACTAGCGCACTATGGAATCACATAGAAAACATAATAGATGTTCATCAGCGACTTTGTAATAATGCTCGTACATATATTTTGCAAAGAACAGGACCGGTTTGACTCATAGCAAAAATTTTCAACTGATCAAACATTTCATTTTTTCTTTTCCTTTAGCGCTTTAGTGCAAAGTTAAAATACCAGTCCAGTGCTGCCCTATACCAGACCAAGTAATTGAGGAGAGAATTAGTTACTTCTCCTGATCTTATAGCGTTATGGAAGACGGTTGTTACACCGGCTGCATATACATAACGGGAGGTGGTAGGAAAACAAACTTGTTCACTCAAATTTAGGTACATTAATGGCTATTATATAGTTGAGAAAATCCAGAAAAGGCTTCATAAATGGAATCGAATTGGCACTAATTAAGATTGTTATGGCTTTACACGTTAAATGAACACGTACATAAACACAAATATTAAAAGTATATATAAATTATAAAAAAAAAACTTTAAAGAATGGAGATTATTTACAATAGAACTAATAAACACTTAAAAATAAAGCAAGTGAAGTTTATTTGGTTATAACTATTGAATTTTCGACTTTTAAAATTCATTTGCAAGCATGTCTTCAGTATTTTAGAACATATGGTCACCGCATTCATAAAGCATTTTGCCTGCATAACCATAAACTATCCAGATAAAAAGGTTCTAGCCTTTCCTCTATGTTTGATGTTAGGGCAAACTACGGACTTTTATTTGCGGCCATCGATACGGGTGTCATATTTTTGTTTGCTATACCAACAAACACCCAAATATGTTGTGGGAGTTTTGTTTTGCGACCAGAATTGGCGCGTTGAAGAAAATTTATTTGTAAAAGTTGACAAAAGCAATGGAAGCTTTCATATGGAGTGCTTTTTGCGGCGCTTTTAAAAGAATATTGTTTCTGAATATAATATTTTGCAGCTAGAGTTATATTATATTGTTGCCATAGCTTTGCTCTAGAGTTCGTCTCTCGATCATTTGTTTCGAACATAGTGGCTTTCGTTGTGAAGCTCATAATATATTGATTTGAGTCAAAAGTAAAGTTGTATTTTTAGTAAAAATAGTAACATAGTTTTAGTTATGAATCAGTTCATTCATTGATCATTCTTGCGATGAGCGAAACCGGTCTAGATATCAATATATCCAATGTTGAATAAGTACTTAAAATTTTTGTTATTATTTTATTATTCTTTGTGTTTATATTTGGTTACTATAAAACTTAAAATAATTTTGATTATTCCACGTATTGTGTTACTAATTGTGACACGTGTTTCGCCTTATTCTGTTTGAGTTATTCAGTCATAACTAAACCATAAACTTTGCGACAGTAAGTCCAAAGATGGCTCTGAAAGAAGCAAAACACGAGTTACGATTAACAACACAATACGTGGAATAATCAAAGAACTTCCATAAAGTTACCGCCGAATCCATCGAAAGTATTTTATTTCATTAGTTGAAAATGGGCAGCTAATTTCTGATCTGTCAAAAAATATGTAGTACAAAGAATAATGAGACAAAAAAATAGTCACTATTAATGACGTTAACATCACAAAATTATTAACTAATGAATTGCATAAAATCGAAAGGGTTAAACCTATTTAGCACTGGTGAACAACCTGTCCTATTGAGGATAATATTTAATAATACTTCATAATTGTTGATAGTTTTAATGTTCAGTATCATCGAATGTTTGTAGGTACGATACCAAAACATTAAATTATTTGGGGGAAAAAGCAGTCTTAATAGATCAATGCAAGAAATTTTCCAAGAGTTTGAACGATATTCACTTTTATTACGCAACTTAATTTGGCTACTGTTAAATTATGTAATAAATATGACGTCCATTACCAAAATATATTTATATTGAAAATTTCATAATAAGTTATTATAGAACACAAAGCTTGACTTAAATGTTGGCTTATTCCAAATATAGACTCAGTGTTTTAAGCCAAAGTGGTATTTGCCAATTGATTAGATTATATTATAACTAAACTGCAAGATAAAATTAAATTTTCGTTCACATAATAATTTAATAATACGACTTGTGGTTCTTTCTATTGATAAATTAACTGAACCTCTGATGGAGTTTGAATTTGTAGCAAACAAAAGTAATTTAGTACTGCAAACATGCAATTAATTGTATAAATTCAAGCGCTGTGGGAAAATACGGTCTCATTTCGGTATACAAGGAGTCCCGTCTTTATTTCGCTTGGGACTTAATTATAGAAATTTGTCAGAGGTTTGGGTACACGATATGATAAAACGTATCAGTGCAGGGAAATAAATCGCAATCGCACCGGCAAGGGTTACAATGCCACTCAAAGAAAGAAAGTGTTTGTGTTTATTGAAGTGCCTTCGGGTGCACAATATTTTAGATGAATAATTTCGATTTAATTTCACTTACATTGGTCGGTATCGATGACATTTGCCGTTTGACATTTGCTGTTTGTCTTTTGCCGATTGTCTACACGCGCCACCCACTGAAAGTCAATTTACTATGCCTATAACCTTTGCGCAAGTGTAACAATAAGTTGTCAAAAATGAACGGTATGGCAGAGCATAAAATATGAAAAAAAACAAGTGGATTTTAATATGTCTATAACCATAGCGCAAGTGCAAACAATAAGTTGACAAAGTTTTATCGCAACCGAATGAACGGTATGGCAAAGCCTAAAATACGAACAAACAAACTATTATATATATTAGATTGAATTTGAAGTGACTTTGATAATGCAGTAAAAGATTTGTAAGTAAAGAACCTATTTCATTTCGAATAAAAGCTGCAATATTGTTTTTTATAGAGGAGCTTACATTTTCACATGCAAAGACTAATGGATTTACAAAGTGTGCCAAGAAAAAGTAGAAATCAAATCAGAGTAGCTGTCGTATGCCTCAACACTAGAAAAATATAAAGTACAATAAAGCTATCAATTATAAATATCCAGTGTCTTTGACACTTTATGATCCTCAAATAAAGATGAATTATCAAAACTGACATTTTTATTAAATTAACGCTTGTACAAATTCTTTTTACTTTGTTTCAAAACCAATTAATGGCTGTTGGTTTAAACTTAAGAATCATAGTATTCAAATCACGTATAGCGATAAAATAAAACTTTTTAAATGACTTGCTGACAGCTGTAGAAAAAGTGTATTTGAATTTATCCACTTTTCGTACTTTTTTAGATATCGAAATGAAACATTTGAATAAACTGTTTCTCATATGAGTTGTATACGATTGTATTATTGAGACTTTTTTATATGATAAAAAATAGCTTCCATATGAAAAATGGTACAAATATATAGCATTTTTCTTTTGAAAAGTTTTCAAACTAAATCAATCCAAAAAATTGCCATATGTTATTCTGTTGTTTTTAAATAAATTAGTTTGAACTATACTTTGAT
This sequence comes from Himalopsyche kuldschensis, assembly GCA_028554975.1. NCBI lineage: Eukaryota > Metazoa > Arthropoda > Insecta > Trichoptera > Rhyacophilidae > Himalopsyche > Himalopsyche kuldschensis. The sequence continues at coordinate 17,645,901 of JAHFWI010000006.1, forward strand.
ATTATTACTTACTGCTTACAACACCATATAAAAGAATGTTAAACATCAAAATTGACGTATTTTAGCTGCGCTTTTAAATAATATTTAATAAGCGTTTTAAATTGAGACAGTTCTCAACTGTTCGCTAGTTATTTATTTTAACATATTTAGAAACTACGTTGCCATGTGTGGTTAATACAGAAATATTTAACAGGGATCAAATAAATACGTAAATTTACCATTTAAGGTAAAGTGTTTGCCCGAAACAAGACAGCTAAAAGGATGCAAATGAATTTTCAGTGAGTGGAAAAATTAGCAAAAGTAGCAAAAAGATAATTTAACTATTTAATGTAATTTAATACCTCGAAAGGATTGTGTACAAAATGTTAATTCGCAAGACGAATATTTTTGCGCGGATAGTGTCGTTTGTTGGTCCCTTGGGAAGTTATCTGCAGTTAATTGGTGATAAATGTCCCCCGCGTGTGCCATCTAATTAATGTTAGTTTACGAACCTTTAACACCATTATTACGATCAACTGCAAGGAGGCCTCTACGCCATTTTAGATAACTGAATAGAATTTTTATTTCAAAGTTATCCAAATATTAATTTTAAATTCTTACATAATGAAAAGAGGTTCTACATTCTACAAAGACTACTATGGATGGTTAGGAAAGGCTTTGTGGTAAGCTTTTAGCACTCATCGAGCTAAGATGTTTTTATCGAATGGTTGGGACAGAATTTGGAAATCACGAGTCTGTTGTCCCGCCACTATCATCATTATGGTGTACGCCACACCAGTGTGAGCTTTTGCTCACCAAAAGCATCTGAAGACTCTCCAGGTTGCAGAATAAGTCATTGAGGCAAATATGTGATGCTCCATGGTTCGTTACCCTAGTATTGTTACCCGGCTTCGCTCGGACTAAGCGACCAATAATTATTTAATGTTATATCATTCCCAAAGAATTACAGACCCACAGCATACATACATACATACGCCGTTTCAGTATTTCAAGTATTTTTACCTGGCTCCGCTCGGACTAAGCGACCAATAATTATTTAATGTTATATCATTCCCAAAGAATTACATACCTACAGACATACACCGTTCCGGTTTTATATATAAGATATTAAGAACTCGCACGTCAAAAGTTCCTTTTCCGTTGATTTGGAATATGTAGGTAAAGAATGCGAGCTTCACGCAATACTATCGTGGCGTAGCGGTCGATGTCGGAGATTACAACCGTCGCGATAGCCCGGCCCCGGCTCGAAACTCGGACGCAGAGTTAATCTTTTTTATTTTATAACGATAATGCTTCGCTCGGATTAAGCGACCAATAATTATTTAATGTTATATCATTTCCAATGAATTACAGACATACATACATACACCGTTTCGGTTTTATATTTAAGATTCATCACAAACATAATACTCTTAGCAAAAGGCTTTTTGAATCACTTTAATACATTGACATTTTAATTTATTTCTTTCTTAAATTTTCAACATCACTTGTGATACAAAAAATATTCAATAGCTTTGTATTGAGGTCAAAATAAATCCTCGTGCGCAATAATCGGTAAAAAAAATATTTCAGTTTAAGCAACATTTAAACAACTAAAAAGTTACATTGCGTGTATTCGGATTTTTTTAGTTTAAGAATGTACACCAATGTTTGTGTTTTTCTGTTTTGCAAGATTCAATAAAATATGTAAGCTCGCATGTTAGGTGACAATTAATTATTGAAAAGTCCACATGCTTAACACATTTTATTTGATAAACACATATTAAACAACCTTTATGTAAAAACAGCGTGGCTCTGTTAATTATAATAAAACCAGTTATTAAATGAATACTGTGTGATGACATGATTTTTAATATATTTTTATCATGTCCGGTTCCAATGTGGGTAATATAGGCTTGTTATTTAACGGAAATTGTAATACAGAAACCACTTGTCATTTGATCGCAAAAGCTCTTTTAATTTTTGCAGAGATTTTTATTACAGATAATGGAGATAGAAGTTTGATAATTATTTCTCGGCCAACGCTCCACTGAAAGGTTTCAATAAGCAAGAGAGAAATCTAAATGTTACAAATAACCATGCTTGTGAAAATGTAGTCATGAATCAATTAATGAAATTGTCCGTACCGAGATTTCAGAATGTGAAAACCGGATATGAATACGCGAAACGTTTACAGTGTTGATCACTTGGCTACAGTTGATGTATTTTAATGCATGCATTTTTTAATAAAGCAAACTATCCGACTGCATATACTAATACAAAACATATGTTCAATGTCGAAAGCTTTTAAGAAATATGTATTGATTATATTAAACTGATTATGTCAGACTGAACGAGCTTAGATATTCTATATCTCTGTGTTTAAATGAAAGATTTCTCAAAAACACTATCTACCGACGCTGAACCAATCGAAAGTATTTGATAATAACTCCCTATAACTGAGAAAACATTTTTTTCGTGACATCTAAATGGAAATCTGCAAAGTCAATTCAATCAAGGCATTCATTATTTTCTATGGTATTGTTATTTTTGCTAGCGTGCCTTTTCAATGGAGAGAAAAGCGAAGAAAAAAACATTTTCTTAATTTATCTTCTAAAACGACGTAAAATTTTCTTTTCAATGTGTTAGAGATCTTTCATATGTACATCACACAGTCCAAATAACAAAGCTATTGATATTCTACATTTTTTTATAGATTTGAGTGTAGATTATAATAAAAGTAAATATAATTTGAAATAAATCAACTTGATACAATAATAATTTTACGTTTATTCCCACTTAGTAAAAACCCGGATTGGCTTTCACATCAAATCAATTTATCACATTAAATAACTTATTATTACCAAATGAAGATGGTAGAACAGAGAAGAAGATTTTTTGTGTACGCTGTCTAAAAGGTACATATACTTGATCTAATGCACGTTTAACTCTTACCACTCTGCGGGTCACAGAGTCTGGCCGGAAAGAATCTGTTAGGCAACTCCGTGGGCCAGACTTCCTGGCCCAGCGCAGGTATAATGACAGATTTATTAACATATACTTTAGTAGACTATCACTCACTTAAGCAACACATTTTTTCTTTTAATTGTACATTTTTTTAAATCAGAGAAGTTTTGAGAAAATTGGGTCAGAGTGCAAAAGGTTAAAACATAGTTCTGACGAAGACGTAAGCCGAAATAACTTTCAACAAATATATACAATAGATTCTGTAGAATTAAAATACATTGTTATTTTTCCCACCGTACTTTTACTGTCCTTTGAAGTGAAACTGCATTTGAGAACTCATTTTCAATATACTGTTAAATAAATACATGTAACTGTGTTATGCCATGTAATTTAATTAAGATATTGTGTATGTTAGTAGACAATTTATATTGCGAAAGCGCAAACATGCTGTACATAATTATAATATAATCTGGACGCGAAAGTTGCGACTTCATAACTTAAACATTATTCCTTGGCAAACAAAGTGGTGACCGATAAATTAACACTTCGTTATCATTATAACTGTGGTATATACATTAATATACAAGAATTAAATATTCTTGATAACTGTTTGAGTTAAATAAATTGCGTAATGTCTAAAAATAAAATTGATGCCTATGTGCCCAATGGAAAATTTGTCAGTCTTTTTTTCAATCCGAAACATGGGAGTATAAACTGTAAAATGTTGATTTAAAAAGGATTCCGATATTATGTAAAGAAATGAATTTTAAATTCATAGTTATTCATGCATGTTCAGTATAATATATATATTGATTTAAATTGGTTTGAATGTACTTTTGACGATTTCGTTCAGCAAGATCTTTTTGGATATTGAAGCATTTGAGACATTATAATGATAAAAATAATAACACATTTTTATTACTTTTTCCACATGAGATTTATTTCATCAGGACCGGTTTCGCTCATGGCGAGCATTATCAACTGATAAGGAATACAATAAAACAGTGGTATTTATGCAAAAGTTAAGTATGAAAACAAGGTATGACAAACAATTGGTAAATCAACTAAGCAAATAGAATTGTATTCCTTATCAGTTGATAATGCTCGCCATGAGCGAAACCGGTCCTGATGAAATAAATCTCATGTGGAAAAAGTACTAAAAATGTGTTATTATTTTTATTATAATGCCTTTCCACCAAGTATTGACAGTGAACACCTTAAAAGTGAACATTATAATGATACTAGAAAAACATACTCTTTTTGTACTTATTTATGAGGTTTTCAATATATTGTTATTGCTTGGATTAGATTAATAAAAAATTCCAACAATGACAGTGAAGGCGACCGTTTTCTCTCGAAAAAAAAGAAATTAATAGAAAAACTAAAATAACTATTTATCAAACTTATTATTATAAGAATTTTATCACATATTCTTTTCAGTTTTTAAATTTTGTGAGTAAATGAAATCATTTGAGAAATAACTTCGAACAGGGATTATGCATGGTGAATGCGAAAGAAGGCATTGTTAAAACTTTTTCATGCTGTAAGCTGCTACAGAAATACTTTTTATAATAAGTGAGAAGCTTTTAAATTGAAAAAAATTTAACTTGATAAATTTATTATTCAACTCATAATTTACTCAATAGTAAATGAATTTATTTATTTATTGGAAAAAAATAAAATTGAATACATTGAATTACAGCTGACGCCAATGCACCGTGCATTTGACAAATTGAATAAAAATATCACATATTAAAAATAATAAAACATTTTTATATAAAATTTTAAATAACTTTGATTATTCCACGAATTGTGCTACTAACTGTGAAACGTGTTTCGCCTCTTTCAGAGGCATCCTCAGACTTGCTATCGCAAAGTTTGCTTAAGTAATGAAGCAAGATTAATTCTAACATTTTAAATTATGAAATTACAAAATGGATTTCGGGCTTTTTTCCCTTTTAAGGGAAGCAAGGGGGGGATGATAGAATCGAAACAAAGCAAAAAATAATTATACTAATGAGCTGCAATCAATCAGGTTGGGATTTTTCCGTTTTAAGGGAAGCAAAGGGGGGTTATAGAATCGAAAAAAGCAAACATATAATCATACTTCTAATGACGTAAAACAATACAAACTAATAAACTAATGTGGAATAATCAAAGTTATTTTAAATTTTAAATTAAAATGAACTTTCACAAAGTTACCGCCGAAAACAGAGCCGAAAAGTATTAAAACATTTTTAGTATTTATTCCACATAAAATTTATAGGAAACCACGATGCGAAACCGGTCCTGATCCAATAAATTTTATGTGGAATGTTTTATTAATTTTTATTATAATGTCATTTCATTAAAGTCATACGAGATTAACTCGATGATAAATAATAAATCAGTTGTGCACAAAATCAACGATAATTAACATACACCCAGCCCAAGATCTCTTTTTTCAATTGAAAAAATCCAACCTTGCCGAGAATTGGTCTCGGGTCCCCTGATCGCTAGAACAAAGCTCTTGCCACTAGACCACAGGGACCGACAACTTTTTAACTATTATAATGAACAAAATTCATCAGTAAAACTTCACATCGCTCTTATATGTAAACCTTTATATGTGACGTATTATTTCAATCCAAACATAATGAATTTGCTTCATATATACATATTAATTGTATGTCTGAAATCAGAATTTGAATGAAAAAATGTATTGATAAAGCTTTTCCGCGGACAGTCTCATTATTTTGCATTGTATGTTGAATTTCTATGAAAATTGTTGCTGATTCTAATACCGTAGTTATTAATAAGCCTACTATTTGAGTTTATCACATTTCCGCGTAATTTTATTTCAATTAAAATATTGTAATTAATAATTTATATTAAAATCTCTGCTAATATTGCCTTTTACATGTTGTTTATTAAAAGTCACAAACAAAATACTTAAAACATATGTATAATAAAAATGTATGAAATCAGGAAAATGATAAAATGAAATATTCCCAGTAAAAAATCTCAATTGTCAGGTATGTTAATTAATTAAGTATCACTATTTTTTCTCCTATAAAGAATTTATATTTTTTTAGTGACGCCATAAATATATTGATTGAGTAGGCATTTACTTGATAGAACTCCATTATAATACGGTAAGAAAAATAACAATGTATTATAGTTCTACATAAATTATTTTATATATTTGTTGATAGCTATTTCGGCTTACGCCTTCGTCAGAACTATAAAGGCGTAAGCCGAACTAGCCATAAATATGTTTATTAATGCCACTATTTTCAATATTGAAAAATATAAAAATGTTTGCCCACATGAAGTACACCTTTTTAATCATTGAGTGATTAACTTTTACATGGTACAAAAATGGCGATACATATTTAGCTGATAGTTTTATCCAGCTTTATATAAATATATGTTGTTATGCATTTTCAACGAGAATAATTGACAGTTATCACGATAATCTTAATTGGTTTGATTTAGCTTAAAGTTTGCATGAAGATAATGGTTTATATCAATTTTTTTTAAATGTAATAAAGAATATCTGAGTCTGTTATATTTTAACTACACAATAAAAGCTTAGTTGAACCAACATGGCCTTAGTAAAATTGTCAAATGACTCAATTGAAATTTAGTTACGTACTCTAATTTCGTGCGTTTTTGTTTGCTCAAAAATAAGTAATTTTGCTACGTATACTAAGGTCGCCAATGTGTTAACAATGCAATCAAGGGTTAATACGCTACAGCCTCAGCTTAAATAAGTTTTAAGACAGTTTGCTGACAAACCCATATTTTTTTTTCGATCGATAATGCATGATGGCTATGGTACTTATTATGCCGTTTTGCGATTACGGAATCAGTTAATATTTCCATCTACTTCTTTTTTGGCGCTACAGTATGGTGTGAAACTAAGCCACATGAATCGATTCTCTTCAATTTCTTTGTAAATACTGAAAAATCGCGTATTTGAGAAAAAATCCAACGAATTCGCGATCTTTCAACACTACTTTAGAGGCAATTTGATGCTTAATTTTAGAATTGATTTCAATTGAAAAAAGGTTTTTATAATGAAATAGTGATACAAAATTCATTTCCGTGCCTATGCTACGAATATAAACCAGGAAATATAAATAGCTGTTATAAACAATCGCTTAAAGGTTCAGTTAAATGAACTTTAATATTTATACGTTCTAATAATAATCGGAGAAAAGCGATTTCCTTGGTTTCTCAACACGCAATACGCTATTTTCCACATGAAGTTTTCTGTTATATCAGCAATGCAACACAATATGCCGTTAATTAAAGAATATTTTATTCACAAGGGCATGAATATTCATCAATTTAGTCGTTGAATAAGCCGTCTCTTGCGATAATATGCTATTTTTAAATGTCAGCCATTTGTGGATTTCTAATATGCAAACATGAAACTATTCTTATAGATTGAGTGATATTAAATGAATAGCATTTTCAAACATGTTTTCGACGTATTGCAAACTGTTCTCTTAACATATTTGTCTACTGAATAAATTTTGAATACGGAAATTGAACGATTTAATAAAACAGATTGAATCACACAACTGCAGTAAAACGAAGTATTTTTATGACTTTTTAGATAATAAGTTACCAGGTTGCAGTGCAACTTGTCAATATTCTTATATGTGCCTCAGATCAAAATTACTAAATAGTACATTTAATAAAATAAATTTGCATGTCTGTCAACCATAATTAGATGTAAATCCCGGTAATTACCTCAAATGAGCCAGCAAAATTGTTTCCTGTAAACAGAATAGAAGCCATATCAATTCTTACAAATTTAAAACAAACAAAGGAAAGTATAAATATTTTTATTTTTTTTATATAGAAATAAAATTACAAAAGGTTATTGAATCGGATATAGCAAAGGTGAAGAAACGAAGACTAACTGATCATTTAATAACTGTTCACGCAAAGGGAATGAATTATCTTCATTTGGAAACCATTTGTCCCTAAATAAGCATACCTTTGATATAACTAAAAACTTTAAAAACTTACATGTATTAATAAATCTGTAAACTCGATAAATTAGAAATCCTTGAAATAAACCGAAATACATTCATTCCATCATGCGAGTCATTAAATAATCAGTTAGTCTTCGTTTCTTCACCTACCAAGTATTCTTAATTTAAAAAAAGTCATAGAAAGCGTCTTGCTTTGGATTCAACCCCGTGACCATGGCAACCGAACGAAGCCAATTTCTCAGCTTAATTTAAGGAAGTAGAAATATCAATGAAGATCCAAATAAAAACAAACCCACCCACTTAACTTGAATAAGCAAAGCGAGCTTCGTATATAACGTACTACAGAAATTAACAAGTTTAACTTACTTAGTAACTAACACCAGCCAGCACTGAAAGGTTAACAGATAAAAGTTTTGTTCGAGCATGTATCCAGTGGCGGCTGAGTAGGTACGTCTGCTAGCGTGCGAAGAGGTGATCTCTCTGTCAGCCCAGGAGGAGATTGTTCAACTTGCATCACTTTACGTGTTTTAACATTCGCCTGTTTTTCGCGAAGCAAAAAAAGCTCACAGCACCGGAGCTTTTAACTCCCTCAATACTGCACGCTAAAGTTTTCGTTGTTAACTTTTTGATTGGGATATAAAACGGTGTTGTTGAAAAAGTTGGTTAATGGAATGAAAATTAGTGTATACATAATTTTTTTAAATTTCAAGTTGATGATCTAAAATTTATACATTGAAGATATTCTGAAGATCACATTGTTGCGTTGCAGTTATTATTACACTTTGAGTATGTTAACTGTATATTTATTAAGGGAAAGACATTATTTACATATGTATGTCAAGATAAATCATACACTTATTTAACACCTTTATATATAACACCTTTTGAAGATGCTATCGATAACTGAAACCAGGCTAAACGAAACTTATGTTGGCGCAAGAATGTGGAATTGTTATGAACTATAAAAGGGAGCAGTTTTTATTGAAATGTAAGTGATTTATATTACTAAACATTTGAAAAATAAAAGCTCTTGATATTTTTTTATGAACTGAATAGGCACATGGGCTAATTGATGAAAACATTTGGAGCCTCGGCTGGTTAGTTCTGTTAAAATTTATTCAATTCACCGATAGCGTGGAGTTTATTAAAATTACATTATAATGCCAAATAATCACATGGGGTTAACTCAATATGATTCTTTAGATAGTCAAAGTGATATTGATCTTGAATCCAGAGCTTTCTTACCACATAATTTAAGATTTTGCCACGAGCCCACAGAACATTCATTATTGATTGTTAAGTAACAAGCAATATTGCGGATAGCTGTTTTGTTTCAAACTTTCAAGCTAAAAACTTCTTAGAAGAAAACCCATTTAACATAGAAAGTGAAACGATTATAATAAATAATTATTCTAGTCAATTTTAAGGTGTTAACTGTCAATTAGAGACTCCAATTACTCGACTTTTCAACTACTCGAGTATCGAGTAGTAAAATTTCAAAATACTCGAGTACTCGAGTATACTCGAGTAGCTTCAAATGTACGAAAATATATATTTTTAATTCGAATTTATGTATATTTATAAATGACAAATAATTAAAGAAACTTATTGAATATTACTAATACATTTATTTCCATTTATGCAATTAAGCGACCCAAATTTTAAATTGGTTTGATGTTTTTTCTTTATAATTCTCGCAGTAGAAAAACTTCGACGATTATTACTAAAACGGAGTATTTTTCAAAATTGTACTCGAGTATTTGAAAAACTGATACTTGGTGGAAAGGCATTATAATAAAAATAATAATACATTTTTAGTACTTTTTCCACATAAAATTTATTGAATCTGGATCGGTTTCGCTCATGGCGAGAATTGTCAACTGACGACAATGATTGCCATGAGTGAAACCGGTCCTGATCAAATAAATTTAATGTGGAAAAATAACTAAAAATGTATTATTATTTTTATTATTATTCTAGTGTTATCACTTATCAGGTAATGTCATCTTTGATCATACATGAACTTCACTACATGAGACTAAAGCTAATATAGTTAAAGGTAATTAATACTATTTATCTGTTCTTTAACAAAATGGTTTTAATAAATTGAAATGATCGCTTTTTTATAATATCGATTTTTATTTAAAGTTTAGTTGCGCATTTTCATTTCAATGTTTTGCCGCAGTTTATATTTGTTAAGAACGGAGAAATCTTATTATATTTTCTCTTAAAGTATGCACGCGTTTTAAAGCCAAATAAAGGTTTCCCGTATTAACTTAAGCATATTTGCGCCAAGGAAATAAAATATATACGCCTTTTTTACGAGAAGAGAAACTTGTTAAATATATACATTATTTAGGACTGTAGGTGTACTGCACGAGCGAACATTAGACGTTTTTAAGGCACCGTACATTTTTAATTTTAGCGTTTACTGTGCAATTTTCTTTTTCAATTTAATTTAGAATTTATATACTGTTTGCTTTATGCTAAGTAATCTCTGCTCTTAGCAGAACACGTTCAGTCATTAAAGATGCCATTTATAAATATACATTTCTTTTTATTTTTCCACTGTTCTTATAGTGTAGCTTACAAAACCGACATTTAATTTCTTGGCATTTTCTTTCTGTGATAGTAACAGGACAAATTGTTATATTCCTTTCCCGAGTGTGCTCTAGTTTACGGAATGTCTTATTGAATATCGTGTCAGCAGAAAAAATTTCATTTGAAAGAAATTCATAGGAAAATTCGAATAATTATTGTGAGTTTTCAGTTACTAAATTATTTCTACTGCTATTATTATTAATCTTTAAAAAAATAATCATTTTTTTGTGCTAATTCTACGTTAATTTTTATAAAGGTAGAGGGCCAGATTTGCTCATAGCAAACACGTTAGATAAATCTTAAGTGAACTAAAAATGTTCACCAGTGAAAACTATGGTTAAAATGGTTTGATTTATTTAAAAATAGCGAGTACCCGGCATTGCATTCTCACTCTATAGAAATAAAGTGTTTGTGCTTTTGGATACATACCATTTTATATTTTTCTGTCTAGTGGGTAAGAATGTATCAGGTTTTCTTACACGTATAGAATATCTACACGTTTTGGTTTATTACTTATAGACAAAATGTCATCAAGTAGTTAAAATCCCACTTACACTGACACATTCAGTTTAAAATAATAGCAATGTATTTAAGTTCCACAACAATTATATAATATATAGTAGTAAGCTATTTAGATTTAAACTCACGTCAGAACAAACTGTTAATGTTTAAATATGAAGCGAAATTAATTGTAAATAGTTTAAATTACAAACCCATATTTTGTAAATGGGTTAATTAATTAAATGAATTAATTTTGATCGGCTAATATTCACATATATAACTGTGTAGAAATTTATAATATAAATTAATTTATATTTACATATACATATATAAATTATTTATTTAATACTTGATATCTCTTAAAGTGTTCACTATCAATACAATATAATGTAAGGTGAAATGGCATTATAATGAAAATAATTAGTAAGAAAAACACATTTTTAGTACTTATTCCACATTGTATTGGCGGTCTATAAAAATATATATAAAGATATTAGGGGTATGTATAAGAAGTCTTCAAAATTTTCATTATAGTCTATTTTAATATTTTAGATGGTTTCGGCGGTAACTTTGTGGAAGTTCATTTTAATATAAAATTTAAAATAACTTTGCTTACACGTATTGTGTAACTAACTGTGACAAGCGATTCTATAACTCTCTCTTGCGTCCCTTAAAAAGGAAAAATCCCAATATAATTGATTGATTGATTGCACCTTATTAGTATCATTATGTTATTGCATTGTTTTGATTCTATCACCCCCTTCCTTGTTTCTTTTAGAAGGAAAAAAACCCGTAATCCATTTTGTAATTTCATAATTTAAAATGTTAAAATGTTAGAATTTATCTTGCTTCATTACTTAAGCAAAACTTTGCGATAGTAAGTCTGAAGATGCCTCTGAAAGAGGCGAAACACGTGTCACAGCTAGTTACACAATACGTGGAATAATCAAAGTTATTTTAAATTTTATATAGTCTATTTTATTTATTTTTACTTTGAACTATTTGCATATTTGTAGTAAGAATTGTAGTCATACCTGAAAGTCTCGCTTAGCTTGTGTATAAATAACGCTGTATTTTTTATCAGTTGATAATTTTCGCGATGAACGAAACCGGTCCTGATCTCAATAAATCCAATGAATTGAACAAGTAATAAAGATGTGTTATTATTTTTAATGGCCGCTTTTTAAAACGAAACATTTAAAGGTACATTATTATTATACGGAAAGAAAAATAGCAATGTATTTTAATTCTACATAAATTATTTTATATATTTGTTGATAGCTATTTCGGCTTACGCCTTCGTCAGAACTATTAGTTACTACTATACAGTTAACTACTATATAGTTCTGACGAAGGCGTAAGCCGAAATAGCTATCAACAAATATATAAATTAATTTATGTAGAATTAAAATACATTGCTATTTTTCTTTCCGTATTATAATGGAGTTCTACCAAGTAAATGCCTACTCAATCAATACATTATTATTATTGTATATGTATTTGACCACGTCGACCCTTTACTTTGAATAGTTTCTAACTGCTCTTGATCCTATTTTGAGATGATTTGATTTGATAATTCAATAGATAAATTTCGCTTGAAACAATGAGCTAGTAAACATGCTTCAAATTAATTATTTTAAACAAATTTTTTCACGACTCAACCCATTTACTTATAAATAATAATCTTTCTGATATAATGATGGAAATGATGATGATAATCTTACGATTTATCAGATAGATTTCGTGAAAAAAGTGTGCAGATAAACTCCGAAATTCTGCTAGATCCAAAATGCAATAGTAGGTATATTATTCTGTAGTTATCATATGCTTGAATACGGTTACTACAAACTTTTCCGATGGAAAGGTCATTTTTTGCCAAAATGTCTGTTAGAACCTTTTAAAGTAAAGTAACAACTTGTAACATGTTGTGGGTATTGTCAAACTGTATGTGAAAAATTGTATTGAAAGTTGTTTAAATGCTAAATAATACATCGATGCAAAAGTTTTTTCACCCCTTGCGACAGTCATGTAAGAAACCTTTTGATGGAAAATATTTCGTATTAATATGCTGTACGCTTAAAGTAGAATAACATGTCGAAAACTATATTTTTTGGACAGCCTGTGGATAGTGATCCATTGTTTGAAGTTATATATATGTATTTTTGACGTTCAATAAGTCGCACGTTAATCGATATAAAAAACTTTAAAATAACGTCATCATTGATAAGTTTTCAAGGGGTTTAAATTCCAGAAATTTGAGCGAAAATTTAAGCTTTTAGCTTCAATGATACGTTAGTAAATATTTTTTTAACTTTTGGGCTTAATACGTAGAATAATCAAAGTTATTTTAAATTTTATATTAAAATGAACTTCCACAAAGTTACCGTCGCAACCATCTAAAATCTAAAGTATAAAATTGATTATTATTTATCTTGGGACTTTGTCCTCGCACCCCACCGAGCCCGATCACCCCCATTTATTGCAATAAAATTATTCATGTCACTCAATCTGTCAGTCTGTATATCAAATAAATGTCTAATCTGTACTTATATTTTCACCGGTATGTAAATACTTTTCAAATAATTTTGAATTGTTTTCTAAGTTGCTAACAAATTTCCAAGAAATTCAAACTGCTTGAATTTGTCATGTCAAACTTTCCATATGATTAATGCACGAATTCACCTCAGTAATAAACTTTCATGGGGTGGCAAGGCGGATATATTTAGATTTAAGTAGAAATTATAATCTATAACTGTGAAATTATAAACAGTTTATATATACAAGAAACAGTTTAATCGTTTATTTTAAAAACGTAACGAGTCACGTTTTTTTTTTCCAAAAATGAGTTATGTTTGCAAATATAAAATACCTAAATAAATTAATCTAACACGGAATTATTTATTGATTTATTTAAGCATTTTAAAGAATTGCAAAAACTGCATATATTACGAGTACAGGACTCGTAACGTTTTCGAACTACTCGTCCCGTATGACAGCAGATTCAAAGTTACAGTAGCAACACTTATGGTGCATCCGAAGCAAGCGAAAATTCATATACATACAGCGGAACCCCCAATTACGCTACTCCGAATTACGCGCTTGAAATATTCGTCGCAAATCCCCCAATTGAACGGTCGCATTTACAAGGCAAAATTAGTGACTAAATATTTCGTCCATATTTTTTTTGCTAAACATTTGACGTTCTAAACGTTTTGTATTTTTCATGAAAAAAACAAAATCCATAATTTTGTATGACATTCAATCCCCTGATTACACTACTCTTAGTCACATGGTACCAAATTTAGTGTAAATTGGTATTTTACTGTATTATGTATAGATAAATAAATAAAATGTTGATTGAAAAAATCTTTTTTCTCAAAGGTCTTCTAGTTGGACCATTCTGATGTTTTAATTGAACAAGGATCCTTATACGAACAATATTATGTTCATTAGATTTGAAATATTTTATTCGATACTACCTTTTTCAAATTCTGTATAAGTAGTCAATATACCACGATAAAAACGGCAATGGTCAACTAAAAACGTTTTTTTTTTATAAAACTATGTGTTTGAATAAATCTTTCTAAAATAAATAAATTAAACACAACAGTTTAGGCTTGAAAGGATTGAAAAGGGTAAACAGGGTTAAACACATCACATAAATCCATTTCCTTGATTATAAATTGATAGATATGTTGATTGAAAATCAATATACATACAACTATTCGAAAGTTTCAATTGAAAATTTAAACATTTAAATTCTGTAAGTTCATGGAAATAGAGTAATTTTAGCTTTAGTGGAATAATATCCATAATGAAAATTTGTAGTATTCTCTTGTTTGTACACCTGACGCTGAAACAATTACAATATTAGTCAATTAGTATTGAATTTAATACTTTTTAGGTCCATTATTTCCGACATAGTGGTACCACAGATGTACTTATAGACTCAAGTTGTCATTTTTTTTGTTTTAATAAAAGATTTTGACTGAGTTTCTTGAAAGAATTTCAATTGAGTTCTTACGATACTAAGTTTTAAGGACAAGATAAATGCAATTTATCCACACAGTTACTCGCACAATTTATTGAAATTCATTAAAATCAAAACTTTCGTTGATTAATCTAGATTATTAAAATAACAATTGAACAAAGGATCTACTTTTATTCATACATATAAGTGCTAGATTTATTACAACGCTTCAATTTAAGTCCACTAGTGAACTTTGAAATGACTGTTGATGACGAAAGACGAAACCCGGGTCGTCAGCAAAAAATCACATTGAAAAGTCCGAAGTTCAGACAATTCAAATTTTATTGTTCAGTGATCAAAAACTGTTTATTTTAAATACATCATAAAAAACGAATATTTAAATTTATATTCCAACAAAAATACTGATTTGATTTTTTTGTCCCCAGAACATACTTGTTGTTAGGTATATGTTTTTGCAAGAATTTGTTTAAGTGATTATTTTAAGCTCAAATCACCTTCGTGGAAGAAAGTCAAATATTTTTGTTGCATCTGAATTTCAAAAAAATTAAGTGAATCGTTTATTTTTACTTAACATATTACACATTTCAATTTGACGTATTGAAAAATACTTATAAACTAATAAATAAATAATATAAGTTTATAAACTTTTGGAAAAGTACAAAATTCAATCGATAACAATTTGAAATTCCATCAAGTACCGTCAGTGGAAATTCTTAATTATATTACACATTTAATAGAAAAAAACATTTGAAAAGTCTATTTAATTATTTATAATTCAATAAAGAATCATTCAATTTCATTTATTGGCTTAAAGCAAGTAGAAGGATTGAACGGATTATTGTTCAAAGTGAATTTATCGCGAGTAATTGTTTAGTCCTTCGAGATATTCCTTATTCTTTGATCCTGGAATCTTTGTGAGCAATCTTGAGAGGTATTCGAATCAAAGTCAGGCATTGAGAGTAAATTTTCTATTACATTATTATTTATGGAGGCATTTGTTTTGCAAATAATAGAAAAATTTTCCGTACTTTTGGAGAGAAAAAAAACATTTCAATAATAAAATAACAATTTGATGGGCATGAAAGTAGACCGATAAAAAGGTTTGAAACTACCTAGACGTGTTATATGAAAGCAAATATTTATAATATTTAGACACGTGAAAAGTAAAAGAAGAATAGCTTTACACGAGTTTCTAATTAATTATTTTCTAAATGGAAGCAAATTATCTTAGTAAATGATAAAATTATTAATTAAACGATTAATGATTACAATTTTCCACAATTAATCTTAGCCAAAAAACAATGTAGAAGATGACGATTATTTCTGTATGAAATTGTATTCTAATAATAAAGTTATGAATGAGGCTATTTTCATTAGTGGGTATTTATTTAAGTTAAACTTTTTAAAGAGGTAACTGTATTTACATGTTTTTTCCAATTTAAAATTTAAAATCATTTTAATATTCTTATGATTATAATGTTGTTCATAACTGATCTTGATATAGATAGAAAATTTTACATGGGCTAAGTACAGCTCAAGTAGGGTAAGCATATCAAAGTATTGAGATATATTCGCTAGCCTTTTCGACAACACGCCATTGTCAGAGCTACGTCTAGACGGATTATAGTTTACCTTTGTACTATACAAACAGCGTCCTTTATCTGTACATTTTGACAATGTCTTTGACCCAAAATATAAATCTACCTATTCGTTTGGAACTAAATATGCGTAAAAATTGCTGATTTTTACTAAATATATGCCCATAACATTTTAGTCGTATGTGGACATACATGTACTGTAAAGTATTTTCTCACCTTTTTGTTAAAATCATCTATCATATGTTTCATTTTTCTTGAATTTTGATTATTTATTATTTATCAGTGATTTTGGTCTTAAAAATATTTTTTTATTATTTGCTTTCATCGAAAACATAAAGTCAAAAGACCGTAAATCGTAAAACTAGATTTTAGTTAGATTCTTTTTCTAGAATTAACGTCAATAGATAATCATATATTCGCAGATGAACGTCACAAAGATTTAGAAATTTTTAGTAAAATATATCATTTGAAAGTAATTTTGACTTTCATACAAAAGCGTTTAAAAAATCATAAAAAATATTTACTGGTGAATAAATCAATAATATTCTTTCTAGATTGAATTGCTTCCATTTTTTTTCATATTTTTGTGTCGCAATAGTAAAAAAATTAATATACTAAAAAAATAACCTTAAATTATCCAAAAAATCTGTCAATAATATGTTATCATCAATGTGTTAATCATTGCTTGGTAAAGATTTCAGACAATCAGAAAGCATAATTTTTCTGATATATTTGAATTCCTGTTTTTTTTTGCAACGATTTATCCATAAATCAAATATGTATTAAAGTAACACAAATTAAAATGAAAGCTCTTTCAAGAGAATATGTATATAAAAAGGAAATCATGAACCAAACGCTTTTACATGGCGAGATTTATCGCATGGAGCTGCAATGAAAACTTAAAAACCTGCATCGTTCTTTCCGCTCCATATTTAAAACTTTTCTTCTATTGCTTCCGTGTCAAAAAAACTCGCGATCATGCGCAGATAGCTTGATCCAGAGCTTTGATATAGGCTTTTATACTCGCTACCTCCCGCAGCCTTCTGTCTCCTTAGTTAGATTTACGGTGGCGTGCCAGGCTTTGTGCAACTTGGAGCTTTCGATAATCCAACATTGCCTTAAGTGTGGTTCGTGACAGTTGTGTTGTTTGAAGTGGCAGATCCATAATAACCGTGAATGTCTTTTGTCATTTGCACAACATATCTGAAGCTTAAATTATTTAACATGAAGGATAAATATTTTAATAAACATTATTTGTGTTGTGTAAAGCATGTCAATCTACATCATACTTGATTTAAAGTTTACACAAACTCTTAAAAAATCCAACGATGCGTTATTTCACAATGAGTAATCAAGTATAATTAATCTAAGTTTAGAATTCTCAACTATTTAAATTGTTTAAGTAGGCTTTTGTGACGCCTTCAGCTCTTAGTACTTTGGTTCTTATGTATGCACAACTACGGTTAGGTAAAATAAGCTTATTATGCTCACCCTTAAATAATTTAAAGTTACAAAAAGGCTTGCCACTTGCTGTCTTTAAATTTAATAAAGCCTGAGTGCTACAAATAGCAGGACGAATGAATGTAACATAAATGTATGTACTTATCGTATACATTTTGCATTCTATACGTTGGTGTATTTTCAAGCTTAAATTCTTCCTGTGCTCAGATTTAAATTTAACAAAAATATGATTTCTTCAACGTGGTTAGTTTTATGAATCAAATGAAAACTAATTGTATAACTGAAATATTTTTTTAAAGATTAAATAATGTATGTGAAACTGCTTCCTTATTCACGTTTGATAGTTTTTTCTAAGATGATTTAAGTTTATGCAAATTTTTTACTTTTAAGTATTATTGAACCATTCAAAAAGTTAAAATTTTAATAAACGAATGATGTCATAAAGAGATTTTCGTATATTAAAATTGAAATGTTGTTTTTCAGATAAAGACTTTGTGATCGGAGTTCTGATGGATTGTTTTGATTAAAAAACACAGTTACCATTTTATGGAATCATCGAGTTTTATATAAATCAATTTAAGCTTGCTGAACAGGGCATACTTTTTAAGCAGTTACAAAATGAATCTTGCTTTTTAATAATGCATGGTTGTTAGTCAGCTACTAATAACGTAATATTTAAGCATTGTAGTAGTTAAAACATATTGACAGCACAAACAAAACTGATTATAATATCATTTAATAAAATCAACAGTAGTAAAAATATACTGTTCAAAATATATGGATATCTTTATAGCATTTGATCAAAAAGTTTGATATCCATTGGCGAAAGGTTTTGCAATATAGCGCAGGGCGGGACTCGTTTGAAGTTGATTGTATTATCAGCAAACGATAAGAGGCAAAGGTTGCAGGGAGACAGGCGCAATGCAGTTAAATTTTTATTTCAATTGGAGACCGTACTAAAATTTGATATATTCCATTATATAAAAACATATAAATATACAGACATAATATATATACCCCCAACAGAATATTATGTAAGGGTAGCAAATCATTAAAGATATCTCCGTTTTTATGTGACCAAAAAAGACTTTGGTCTGCAATCCTACAAAAGGTTCAAATAATTCCGTTTTTTACGATTTGCCTGTAAATTTTCTAAGCAATGTAATATTAAACTTAATATGTAAATGTTTGCACACGCATACAGATTAGTATAAACGAAGATGTATATATGTATGATGTAAAATTTTCATGAAATTTGTCACTTATGACCGCCGCTTTGCCTTTCGGATGAACTTGAACGGACAAGAAAGCCGGGTCGTAAGTGACAAAGCTTATGGAAATTTACAACATTCAAAGATTCAAATATAATATTGAAATTTCATCAAACGCCTTCAATCAAAATTCTCAATGTACGATGGTATTGCCAATAAGTTATGAAATCAGAATAAATTATGTAAGTTGAGAAGAAAAATAATTATGTAATTCTATATTTTACTCATTGCAGCTTTTGAAAAATTAAAAACAAAAGAAAAGCTTGTTTAATATTTTAAAAGATTAAGCGGTCATTTTGTTGGGTTTTTTGTGAACTGTTTTGTATAATGACCTTTAAGGTGTTAACTGCTACTTTTTGGTAGAATGGAAATATTTTAAATGTATAAAACACAATAATAAAAATAATAAAAAATTTTTTGTACTTATTCAATAAAACTCACAGCGAGCATTGTCAACTGATAAGAAATACAACGAAACAGTGATATTTATACAAAAGTTAAGTAAGACCTTATCATAAGTCACACCTTGTATTTCTTACTTAACTTTTGTATAAATATCACTGTTTCGTTGTATTTCTTATCAGTTGACAATGCTCGCTATGAGCGAAACCAGTCCTGATCCAATAAATTTTATGTGGAATAAGCACTAAAAATGTTTTATTATTTTTATTATTATGCCATTCTACGAAGTATTGACAGCGAACACCTTAAAACACGAGTACTCATTCTGTATATAGTTTAATAAATGAAGACTGCGGAATGATTTTAGTGAAGGCTATAGAAGAAAAGGAAGGGACTTATTATAATTATTTTTTATTCAAACATAGGAGAAAAACAGAGACCTGCTCACTCTATAAGACAAAATTATATGTTTTATTTAATAATTTATTTATCATTCAATTCACATAATACAGCGTAGCCATTCCAAAATTCTTACACCTTTTCAATTGGCTCATAATATTAAATATTTGTATAGCATTTATAATGAAACGGATCTAGAAGTATGCAAATAAAAAAGCTTGAAAGATTTACCTAAAAACAAGTTATTTTTTAATATTATTTTTATCAAAGCTCCCTATCATAATTGGCAATGCTTTATTCAAACCATTTTACGTTGAAGAAAAATGGAAAATTTTCAGTGTAGAAGAAAAAGTTTTCCCAATGAGCGATTCAAAAGCTCTGGGCTACAAAAAGTGGTTCAGATCTATGCTAATAGAGTCTCTTATCTAAAGAGAATTCCGCAACGAAATGGAAATTAAAGTAAACCACCATCTGCGGTTAATATTCGATATGGAATATTAAGCGTATTAGAGACTTGATCGAATGAATATTTTCAAACCAAATACTCAAACAAAGAATATTAGAATCAAATATGCATTAGTACATCACTAAACTAATAAAATAAAATTGACAATGAATCCATCAAGACGATATAGCTTAAAAAAAGTATCTCAAAGATTATATTAACAAGTAAAATATATTTAAATAAAATACATGTGAAATCGTTTAGCGGTGATTATATAAAAGCTAATAACATGAGCATGCCTACTAATTTAAAACGTTATTATCTGACGTCATGTTATTATAAGAAATGGATAATATTGATTTTTTAAAGTAATTAATAATATATTCTATGATACTTACTTCTATGATGTTAACTTTTGTCGGGAATGTATAACAAAGGTGTTTTAGAAAGATTAAGCTGTTTGCTTTTAATTTAGCAAACTATTTAACTGTGCCTTATTTATTTATATTATTTC
Organism: Himalopsyche kuldschensis; assembly: GCA_028554975.1. NCBI lineage: Eukaryota > Metazoa > Arthropoda > Insecta > Trichoptera > Rhyacophilidae > Himalopsyche > Himalopsyche kuldschensis. Next base: position 17,667,021 of record JAHFWI010000006.1, read on the forward strand.
ACCAGGAAATTATTTGTAATCATGGATGCGTAGGGTATTTAAGATTGCTCCATCTTCGAGTAGGTACTACTTCATATTACTATGTTAAAACTTGTTATAATAATAATTAAGAAAAAGCAAGTCTGTAGATTTTATTTTACTGATGGTGTTTGTAATGATGATCTACCTTTTCTGTCCAGCTTATCAAAAATGAACATATATTTATTTCGCTTTGTTTTTGTTTCAGAATTACCGAAGTTTGGTGACATGATTGGAAATGTGACAGTATCTGTTGGACGAGAGGCAACGTTTACGTGCATTGTTGACGATCTGGGAGCATACAGGGTAAGAACTGCTTACTAAAAGTTTGATGCAGATTACAAATAATAAATACAGTTTTAGCATAACAGGGTATAACTGTCGAAGCGAAAAATTTTGATCACATGCAATAAAGTCGAAACTAGTTGGAAGTAAAATGATATTAAAGACACCCGTAATCAAGATATCAATTTTAATTTGATATTGATCTAGCAGGAACCTTAACATAGACAAATTTTATCGCTAGGATAAAACTTCAATAACTTAAATGTTTAAGCATGTACGAACAATATTAATCTTATTTCTTGAAAGCTATAACAGTAGTCTATGAAAATCTTTTTTTTTGTTTTATTTTGATACACCTTACTCTTGTTATAGGCATTTTTAAATAACAGTATTTTCTAAATGCACTAAATAGAAGCAAAAGAATAGTTCGCGTGTATTTTAAGCTGGAAAAATAAGTAAACAAAGAGTCATAACAGATTTCCTGTGAAATTATAGAAGATTTGATTCTATGCTAAAAATAATGGCTTTAAATGTTAAATCGGCAAACACATGCAGATAACTTTTCATGCTTGTTTTCAAGGGTTATTTCCTTAGTTGGATTTACATTGACCTATTGAATATTATAAAAGGGTTTTGTTGATCAAAAATATCTACAATCGATGGTATAGACTTTTTAATGATAGACATAAAATATTATCGAAAACTTAAAGTTTATTCGTTGTATTAAAACTGTCTTAATAAAGACTTGTTTTAGTCCGTTTTAACTTGAAATGTATATAAGTAAGCTCATTAGTATTTTTCGTTACAAAATATTCAAAAATAAACGCCGCGAAACTGAAATTGCTGATAAGAATATTTTAGTGTATTTTTTCAATATTTTCCACCGTCATTGCTGTCCGTTTTTACGATAATATTTCATCATCCATTTTTATGAACAGCTTGAGCGATGAAAAGTTTCTCGACGTAGCACGTGAATACATAGCTACGCCGTAACACGAATCAGTCGCTACGACGTAGAGCGCGGGCATGTAGCTACGGCGTAGAGCACGAATAGGTACGCGACAGCTATAAAATTTTCAGCGACGAGTCCCCGTTAAGAGAATAACGGTTATTGTTTGTTCCGAATAATTTCAGCGCGAGTATCGATTGTTAAAACAGCGCCGCGTTCTCTATTTTTTTAAATATTGAAAGACAAACATTGGAATGCATTATTATTTGTAAAAACAATACACTGGAAAAAAATAACAATTGTACAATGAACGTTTTTAATTAACAATGCAAGTAATTTACTCGCACAAATAAAGTTAAAAGTTATTTTAAAATATAAGTACATCGATTTTTATAACTGTCTTTATTCACTCTGGACTCAAGCTTACACACATACACTATATATCCGTCTATCCATCGCGAAAAATAGTGTATACATCAAGAGTGCTTTAAAATCTGTGACAAATATGAAATAATTAATAAGTGCTAAAACTTTTCACTATGACAAAATGTTATAAAAGATTAAACAATCTTATGATCAAAAAGCACAGTCTTCAATACTTAGCTTTTAATTTAAGGGAATTAATGATGTCATAAAGAAAATTGAACATGATTCCTTTGATTTTAGATAAATCAATTAAATAAGATTGGACTGATAGAACTCCGTAAGGATACTATATAATATGAAGTGTCTTTATATTATTAATATTTTGACACTAAAAGCATCATTAATTAAAGCCTAAATATGATAATTAGAATTTTCTTGGTCCGTTATAAAATATTGAATAAAGTGTATTCACTCACTTTTGCGGCTATTTAAGGTGCCAGGAAATCTCGGGGACCCTCCGCATGAGGATAAGAGTTCATTTTAAGGGCTGATATTTTAATGAATTGAATCAATTGACCAAGAATATCAATAATTATTCTTGTTCGATTAATATAATTTATTATACTACCCCACAGGTCACGTAATCGAACTAAATTTTGATATAATATTCCGATTTTAAAATTGGTATGACAATGATATTTTGTTGAATTATTCGTCAGCATACTAAAACCAGCTAATTTTCACGTACAATATACGACATAACATGCAGTACAACTTTTTTAATCGCCTAAAATTCCATTAACATAAAAAACTTTACGATGAAGTTATCGCTATGTTTACAAAGAGTAATTTCTCAGTCCGCTGGCTTCATTTTTATTTTTGTTTCATTAAAATTAGGCAGTTAAATTTGTATGACCATCAATATAAGCGCAGTGTGCGAGCTTCGTTAATATTATTCAAATATTCCATTTATTTTATCAACACTTCATTATACAAACAGCACTTAAAGTAAATTGAGCAATTCAAATGAATACAATAAAGGTGAAGATGATTAAAAGAACATTATTTTCTTTAATTTTTGAGCTTTAATGACAATTCGCAACTACTGACTGATGTCACTCCACGCCTTGCTCGGTGATATCAGGTTTTATCAAGAATGGCTTTATACGTAGGCTCACCAAACGTGTAGGTTCAATCGGGATTGTTCCGGTTTTAAAAATTAGACCCAGCAGGTTTGGTATTTTGCCCCGGTTGTTATTTGGCATGTATTTAATGGGTCAGTAACTAATTCAAGTTTTGGTCAGTTAAAAATCAAAATGGTCAGTTAATATTAGAAACGGTCAGTTGTCATTGTATCAGAGTGAATGTGGTCAGTTATTAAATAAAACGGTCAATAATATATTTTAATGGTTAGTTATTTATTAGAAATGATTAGTATTTAATTCAAATAGTCAGCTATTTAAAAATGATAAGTTTTAGTTTGACCGTGAATTTTAAAATATGGTCGTAATAGGCCAATTTATGACATGTTCTTTTTATTTTAACTGACCATTTATTATTTTTAACTGACCGTTTTAAGTATTTATTACTGACCGTTTGAAGTATCTATAACTGACCATTTATCGAATTAGAAACTGACCAAATAATAAGTAGTCTTGTTTATTTTACGTGTCGATGAGACATGTTTAAAAACATCCGACTGTACTTCCATATTGATCTAAAATATTGTTTAACTAAAATTTGATGACACTCGCAAAAAGTTTTTTTACGTTAAAAAAAATGAAGAGTTCAATACAATTGAGTACTTTGACAAAATTGAGTAAAGTATTCCAACATTTGCAAAATAAACGTATCCATGCACCTTATCTGAATAAAATGATCTCATATATTTTATGCCTACGTCCTGGCTAGTTTTATTATTTCTTGTATCATAAATTTAACTTGTGCATACCATGCATTGACTCTAATGTACGACTTGTAAAATAAATAAATGATATTTACATTTGCTCTAAGTAAAAGATTTATATGCACGTTGATTGAAAAAATTGGCACTATTTGTTTCTTTTTCTTTAGCAAAACCCCCGCTTCTTTTCCGGTTAAAAAATCAATTATTTTAAACCTACATAGGCGGATAAAAATCATTTTTGTAGCAATTCAGCGTAACGAATTTGAATTATATCTTTAAACAAGATGTCAAGCCTTGAAAGTATTTTTTTAGAATGACATCGATACTAATAAAACGTATGATTTTGTATACAATGAAACAAAGATTGGCTGATATTTTGATATATTTTAACATAAGTTATTTGTATGACGACATAATTGACCTTAAAGGAGAGGGTGACGCTTTGCTTTGCGGAATTAGGCCGTTGAATATTAATTAATCCAGAAACTGTGTACCGAACATGCGTAGAGTTTGAAAAGCAACACATTTGACTTGACGGAGGGGTGCTAGCTTAATTGCTACGATTGCGTAGAAGCAGTGATGCACGAATGGGTTAAAAGTTATGATAGTTAAAATTTTGTAATATTCGTTCATACACTATGGCACAGACCCATCCACCACCCGCCACGGCCATACGCCTGGTTTTAGCAGACATTTCCCGTAGCGTACAACGTGAGGCGTTATACAGTTTTTAGTTTTGGAATTGTCCTGGGAGCAGTTGCCCAGGACTTGATAAGCTTGCACTAAAGTGTGCTTGACTGTCCCTTACATTTATTTTATACAAAAATCAAACAAAAATGGCACTGTTAAAACATATAAAATCTATATCTAATTATTGACACGTAGTTTCAATTGTATATTATTTTCACCGCTAAATTATCTGCACAGTCCGCGAATACATGTAGTCGTAGACTTACGACCGAGATACGTTCCAAAACTTTGGCCGTAAGTCAAATTGGTCCTCAGACGAATTTTATAGAAAACACTAAAAGAGATTTCTTTTTTTATCAAATTTTATATCCAAAGATGATGAAGGCTCTTTTCTCGATTGTCAGTGTGAATTGTCGTAAGTTAACGACTACCTGTATTTAAAATAGGAAATTCATTATATGGACACATATATGAACCTCAGTATAAATAAATACGAATGCCAGCAACTGATAAAGTTAAACATTGAAAAAAGCAGAAAAGCAGAAAATAAATTAAACATTGAAAATTACAGGAATACTTAATTTTTAATGAAAACTTTATAAAAAAAATCTACAGTGTAAATATATTACACTTTCTCTTTATTAAAACTCTTAATTATATTTTTTGTCCTGAATTTTCGAATAGGTAAATAGCGCTGAGAAATTAATGCCATTTATATGTTCTTTTTAATTATATTGACATAAGTTGACGGTGATATTAAAATTATATACGGAATATAAGTTTTTACAGCCAGCTTTTTTTCGGCTTAGTTTGCTTAAAATTTGTAATTTTTACTAAATTTTTAGTTCTGAGAAATTTCTGTGAGGCACTTCATTTAATATTACGGCTTCACGACTGCGAATAATATATGAAAGTTTTTTGAAAAGAAAAAAAAATGTTTTATATTTCTAGTTAATTTACGCAAAAAATAGAGACGTTTTTATATCAATATGGTTCAACAAAAAAAAAAAAAATTGTACCGACATTCAAATATTTCATTTTTAAAAACAATATTTATTCAAAAATATTTTACCACCGGTTTGTATTTAAAATAATCCAGTATTTGTATAATCTTCAATGTAATAATTTTTATATTTTCAGAACCACAATTACACATGATACTTTAAACGTGTTCTTGATAAGCATAGTCGATTCTAGATAAAAATCAAGCCTACAAAAAAAAAATATTGAATGTCTGTTTCAATTAATTTCGACTGATGTTGTTTTTTATATTCAAATATAATCAAAAAGAAAATACCACGATACAAACGATATAAATTAGAAAATATTTCATATTTGCGTAGTCAAAAATCCTTTTGAAACACGGTATGATTACTAGGAATAAGAACATATGCATTTTTTTTTGATTCTTTGTATTTTGCATGCATACATTTTTTAAATTGACATTTTTATTAACACTCGCGAGCCGGAGTCCTCAAACAGCAGAGGTTTTTTTTATTTACGATTCTATATTTAGGTCAAATGAATTGAAAAATAATAATTTTAGCCATTTATCTGTTAATACTTGCAAAGCCATGCAGTGACGGTAGTCAATTGAGTCATTGAGGTGAATAAGATAAATATGAATATGATACTATGGATTACATTTGAATCGTATGAGTTTTGCACTTTTCCATGAGTTTTGTCGCTAACGAATTAGGTTTCAACTTTCGGCACGTTCATCCATTTGAAGTGCACAAATCTAATTGAACTGACTTGAATTTAACAGTTCCAGTACATTCGTGTTCTTCAAATGTATTAAGATGCCGAAAGACGAAACCCGGGTAGTTAGCGACAAAACTCATAAAAAAGTACAACATTCAAACGATTCAAACTTGATATTAAGATTTCATCAAACACGTTTAGTCAAAATCCAAAATTTTGAGAGAAAACTATTTTTGTGAAAAACAACACTTTATACAATTATTAATTGACTTATAAAATGAGATGAAATGTAAATTAATGCAATACCTCGGTGTCATAAAAGATTTTTAGAATGCCTTTGTACAAGATTATTGATCAAGGTTTTCTATGAGGTAATTTTTTACCAAATGCTGGCGACCAACTGTTTATCCAGAGCTGATCGTATGAAAGTCAAATGGCCCAATAGAAATTGAAACAATCATAAAAAGTATGACTATTGTGCCAGTTTCATTTGATAGCCAAATAATTGACCAATAGCGAATAACTGATATATACTTAAATAAGTGAGCCAAAGAAAGTCCGCTTATCAAATAAGCCTTATTCTTTCATGCAAAGATGTACCAATTTAGGCAAACTTGGAGCAAATGGCATCTGTTTTTGTACCCACAACGTAGTATCAAGCTTATACCAAGTGTTTTTATTGTTTTATTTAATATCCATTGCTTAAACATTTAAAAATTATCCAAAACATACTTATTAAAATTTGTTTAAGTAATTTAATTTAAGAAATAGTTATTCCTTTAATATTTTAATGCAATAATTTTCTTAAGTTTTATCATTGTTAATACTATGCCTTAAATGTTATTTTCTTTCAGGTAGCGTGGCTAAGGGTTGATACGCAAACCATACTGACGATAGGAACCCACGTTATTACGAAGAACCACCGTATCGCGGTCACGCAGAGTGACAGACGAGCTTGGTTCTTGCACGTGCGAGATGTTAGAGAACTGGACAGGGGGTGGTACATGTGCCAGATCAACACGGATCCCATGAAGAGTCATACAGCATTCCTGGAAGTTGTTGGTAAATTAATAACGCTTAAAGATTAATAAATATGTTATAATAAAAATAATACAACATTTTTAGTACTTATTACACATAGAACTTATTGGATCAGGACCGGTTTCGCTCATAGCAAGCATTGTCATAATGGTAAGAAATACAATGTAACAGTGATATTTATATAAAGTATAAGTAATAATTACAACTTATGACAAAAAATTGGTATTATAACTAAGCAAATAAATTGAAGCAAAATTTAAGAAAGACAGATTATAATTAAAATGTTGAAGACCTATTAGCACTGCAAGCTATGAAATCAATAAAGCAATTAAGTATGAATAATCAATAGCTAAGTAATAACCAAAATAAACGCATTTAATAAATAAATTTTAATGTCTGTAAGTGAAGTGGGTATTCCAGGGAATGCTGAAGTCAACGAAAAAGTTCTGCGAAAAGAAATAAAAGGGGGAATTTTAATATGTTTGTATTCTTTATCGCCAGTATGAGCCACTTTAATACCGTTAGTTTTTAATTCAAGGAAAATCATTATAAATTAAACAAAATTTTCTTATAATATTTTGATTTAATTTATTTATTTATCCAAAAAACAATACAAATCATGGCATTACATCTGATGACGATGCGCCATGCATTTGACAAATTTAAATACATTTATTTTTATAAATAAATATACATACTGGTTATGCATGATAAAAATCACAAATTGTAGTCATAAAAACAGAGAGAAAAAAATAAAAAAATCGCATTAGAAATTTTACTCAGTATCAAAATATTCACGACTGAAAACACTGCTATTTAGCCATGTTTCCGTTAACGCTATGACATCATAGTCGTCAAACAAAAACCCGCCAAAAAACTCCTCACACTTTGTCTTCATACGTGTTTGTGTTGTTAAAAGAAATCCCTCCCACCCATCCGATTCTACAAGCGGGACGTAGTGAGGGTGGGTCGCTTACCACTAGCCTTATCCTAGTTCTCCTATCCTTTCTATCCGGACATGGTAAAAACAGATGAGAACTTGAACGATATGTACAATATTTTACTGTTTTTAATAATAGCATATTAATTTTACTAGCAATTGGCTTTCTAGTCAAAATAAAATTTGAGCATTATTAAAATATGCAAATATGTTCCTATTTTATTTATTTATTTTTAATAAATCTTTCCACAAAGAAAAACAACACAATTAAAGTGGAAAATAGTTGTTAAAAAAAAAGTCTTATGTGAATCTTATAATATAACGACACTGCGTTAACATATTTTCATTGAAAAAACTAACAACCAGCTTCTTCTTTGAAATTAAATATGTACACTATCAAATGACTGAATAATGAGAAAAACTAGTAAACTTATCGGCAGTAACTAATCTCAAAAATCTTCCGAGCGTATTAATTATATTACGTTACGAATATTAAATGAAATGACGTAATAAAATAATGCAATTCAAAAGCTCTCTCAAAACATATTTCCAAATAAGCAAAACTAAGGGTAGATGGTACTCCTTAGCGATAAAATGTCAAATAATTTACTAAGGCCTTATTTAACCAAACGCAGAGCGTTATACTAATTTTGCGGGAATCCCCCACTTTTGCTGGCAATTAACGCCTTCCAATTTTCTCTCCAAATAATCAACTGCCGCCCTTCATTCGGTTACTCGTCATTAAATTCAAAGCCTTTATTAATATAATTTAAAAACCTGATTAAACAATTAACCCACGAGAAAACACAAACATCATCAAAGCATAATTTTTGCGTCAATATTTACCCTAGTATGTCAATACGATGATTAACTGTGGCCATAAAGCTAGTCGTATGTAGAGAATAAAATAACTCGTCATCTCAACTACTATCGAGTAGTAAAATTTACTTAAAATTATTTAAAAATACTCGAGTACTCGAGTAAACACGAGTAGTTTCAGATGTAACAATTTTTTTTTAATAATTCAAATTTTTTGTTTATAAAAAGATGATAAGTAAATCTTTTCAAAGGCATGGGTGTTTCTGTTGTTGAAAATCCCAATCCCTTCCCACCTATCCGATCCCAAAAAGCGACGCATAGTGACAGCGATTAGCTAATCACAAGTCCTGTCCTAGTTCTCGTATCCTTTCCATCCCTACTCTCTTCGAAAACGAGAGGCTGAGCAGAAGTAGATACGAAAGCTTATTTATTTTAATTAATACATATGTATATTTCAATTTGTAAAAAATATATTTAAAAAATAATAGAAAATTAAACGTCTCAAATTTCAGCATTAAAAAGTCAGAAGGACCCAAAGCAAAAGTAACAAAAGAGATTCATTCACCCATCGGAAAGTCAACGGCAAAACCGTTTAAAAAATATGTATTACCTGACAGTAAAATCCATACGTTAGACTCAGTTAAATGCAATGATAAAACATTATATATATTTTTTTAAATAAGTAAACAAAATTTGGAAATAATTTTTTCAAAATACTCGAGTATCGAGTACTTGAAAAATGGACGAGTATGCTCGACTTTCTGACGTTGGATATTATGATTTCATTTATTTGAAAAACGTAATATATTATAATGTACTTTTAAAGGCATCATTTTGCGTCACCAGAGAAATAAAGCCTTTTTATTTTACAAGCGTGCCATTTGAAGTATTTTAAAATTTGATGTAAATACAAAAAAGTCTTGATGCATAAACAATTGTTTCTTTCGTGCAAAAAATAATCTTTTTACAACGGTGGTTTCTGTTTTTTTAAAAACAAATACACAAACAAAACCGTATTCAAAATCTGTTTCCATCATGATCCCAACTCAATGCGCCTTTTTTATAAAAACATTAATTTACACACGTGGCTTAAAAAAATGTTTCAATAAAATATCTCGTACCGCAGCTGCTATTATTGCTAATGGTATAAAAAAAATCTGAATGCTTTTTTTAGATAAATAATACCCATGTCATGAGTGTTTACTAAAATTATATTCAGAGAAAAAAAAATTACTTAAATGTTCAATACCTGAAAACATCGATAAAAAATATTATCTGTCAAAAGAATTTCATTACACATTAAAGAAAAATCTATAAGCTAATTTTATTATCTTGGCTATGCAACACTTTGTTAAAAAATCAGTGAAATATTAAAGTTTTCGGAAGAAGTGTTTTTGCCTGAATTTTCTTTGTAAGCTGAATGGTTTTCAGTTAGTTACCTATAAACTCTTTGGTTTTTATTTAATACTAGCTGTACCCTGCGCGCGTTGCTACGCCAGCAACTAAAATAAATTTGAAGGAAAGACATTACACAAATATTCTATTCAATTTGCATGTATTCAATACTCGAGAAATTTGTAAAAAATCGATATCAATTTTTGGGGGGGTTGGGGGTTGTTTGGCGAGGTGGGGTTTGGGGGGCGTATGGGGGGGTATGCCAGAAACCTTCGAAGGAGAGAAATCGAAAAATTCGTAACGCTTAAAAAAAAAATTGGGGGGTGGTTAAGGGGAGGGGCTGGTAGGCCAGAAACCATTGCGGGAGTGTACTCAGTAAATTTGTAAAGTTTCACATCGATCGGTCGAGCGGTTTAGTAGCCATAGCGGATATACAGACAAACATTCATTTTTATATATATAGATGTAGATCAGGGCGGTTGGTGAATTGAATGTACCAAAACAATTTTGTAATGCTATATTATAAAAAATAATATAAAATGTTTTTTTTTTAAGTAATAAATTAAATAATAATGTATGATGTAGAGAAAAATATTGCTGTGTTTGTACTATTAGTGTCGAAGCTTTTTAAATGCTTAAAAGGACTAACTTTCTTCAACAACAGTGACTTCTAAACTGACATGAAATTTTTCGGATATATTCAGATTGTAAGACCGTTTTAGTTTGAGTAAGCTTAATTCTACAACTGGGCTGATATTTTATAACAAATTTTACACAATGAGTATCAAAGGTGATATCTGGGGCCCGAAGAAGTTAATATGAATTTTATTGAACACTTGCTATATTTAAAAAAACGCTTTATTTCAATTTTGAGTTTTAAAACCCCTGTTATTTTTTTCTAACAATATGTACTGGATGCATCAGGTATAACGCACTCTATACAACGAAAACAATTCAATTAACATATTTCTCTTTGTCATGTAAAATTTAATATAAAAAAACTAAAACCAACACGTCACTACAAAATCACAGCTCAGCCCATAGTCCCGTCCCACATGTGCACTTTCGTTTCACAAACAAATGTTGTAGCTCGTTTGCTGTACGGGATGGAAGTGTAAAACATTTTTCGTCAGAATTTTTGATTCAATTAATTGAATTTTGGGTGACGGCACTTATATTTTGTTAAAAAAACACGACCTAGTTCAGTACTGCATTCGTGTAAACAATAAGTACCAATGTTTGGATAAAGTTTAAATAATATTATCTGAGTTTATCCTTTATTGTTCTGACTATGTGTTAGTCTACATTTGAGCCGCAGGCAGGAGAAATAAACCGCTATAATCTTAATATAAAATTTAAAATAACTTATCTTCGGACATTACCTTATCTAGCATCTTCGGATTTACTATCGCAAGATTAATTCTCAAATTTTAAAATGATAAAATTACAAAATGGTGTTTGGGATTTTTCCTTTTACTGGAAGCAAGAAGGGTGGAGAGGGGGGCGGGGGGGTTATAGAATCGAAACAAAGCAAAAAAATCATTATACTACTAATGACATTAAAGAACTCTCCTGAATGAGGCGAAACACGTGTTACAGTTAGTAGCACAATACGTGGAAAAATCAAAGTTATTTAAAATTTTATATTAAAATGAACTTCCACAAATTTACCGCTGAAACCATCGAAAGCGCTATAATTTTGTTCTTTTATATGAGTTTATATAGTTTCCATAGCATGGAAATGTCTACTTGTATAATGGGTGGGGCTTATCCGACGTTTTATCAATGAATTAATTTATTACAATTGAAATACATAGGTATAAGCGATATTGATATAGTCTCGTTAAATTATTTTTCAGTATTCTTAAGACCGTTGGACTGGAAAAGTATTTTTTCCCACCATGCGCCTGCACCATCATTATGAATAATATTCGCCAGTTTTTAAATCCACACATTTGTTGGATTAAATATTGTTTTTTATATGTTAATAATTGGTTTTTAATGTAGTAGCTTGTATTGCTAAGAGGTCTTCAACATTTTTATTAAATATAGTCTATTTGTTTTATTTGACTTTGATTTATTTGTATATTTGTATTACCAACTGTTTGTCATGCTTTCTTAAGTCTTTTTAGTCAGTTGTTGTTGCTCGTGATGAGCGAAATCAGTCTTGATATCAATAAATTCAATGCGGAACAAGTACTAAAAATGTGTTCTAATTTTTATTATAATGCCATTCCACCAAGAATTGACAGTGAACGACTTGAAAGTGATGAGCGATACTAATATTTACTACGCCTCAGCTTCGTGCACTTGAAATGCCTTGAGATACTGAAAGGCGAAACGTTAGCGACAAAGCTCACGGAAAAGTACAAAATTCAAGCAATTCAAATTTGACGTTGAAAATCTATCAAGCAACTTCAGTCGAAATCCTCAACTCGTTTTCAGTCGTTGAGTATTTGAATTTTGTATTTTTCATGAGTGTTATCACTAACGAACCAAGTATCATCTTTTGGAATCGTCAGACGTTGTATGTACACGGATGAACTGTTTCATAAAAAAAATACGTTGAACTTGAATTTAATATTGAAACTCCATCAAGCAATTTCAGTCGAAGTCCTCGATGCTATAAAAATTATATCCAGGTGGCTTAAATTATAAATGCAAACATATTTACACATAATAATCAGATATATTAATTAAGCTACATATGTATGTATTAATCAAATCCGATTTATATGCGATAAATAATGTAACCAAGATAATCCCCGCCGAATATTATAGATACTAAGTTATTTAGGGATGATCCGTTTAATATGATTAAATCCAGCGACTTATCCGGTAATATATTAATATTAAACGTAATCGTATAATTCTGTAAAATAATATACGAAATAATTTCGTTTGATATTAATGTAATATATCCGTAGATTATAACTTGATTAAATGGAAACCAATTTTGTAACTGAACGGAGGGGAGGTCGCCTTCCGTTTCCTGAATGGAATCCGGACGGACTCTAAAATAATAATTAATGGCTTAATGAAAATTTAACATTATTATTACTTCACGTGATTTATTTTGGTCAATGATTGTGATATTTTTACATTTTAAATTTATTTATCTTTTTAACTGGCGCAGTTTGCTATCAAGTGTAGCTGCTCTGTCATTAATGTCATTAGTGAAAAATAGCGAATGATTTTAGTAATAAAAATATTATTTTACATAATATATAGATAGTAAAGGAAGGTATCAAGGTGTTCACTGTCAACGTGTACTTGGTTGAATGGCATTATATGAAAAATTATTCAACAGTAAATTTATTTGGATCAGGACCAGTTTCGCCCATCGCTAGACTATCATCTAAAATTAATAAACCAAATCCATTTTTTAGTATTTCTTAATAAATTTAACTTGTTCTAACTGCGAATCTGAGGAAAAAATATTACTTTAAACTCTTAGAAATGCATTTTACTTTTATAATGTCCAGTGTAGTATTTCATTAAAAGGTGCTTTTTTTCGACAGTGTTATTCTATTGAATACATTGAGTGAACGTAATAGAAGTTGAATCCTGAAGTTTTGAAGTTGGTCCTGATCCAAATAATTTTGTTGTAGAATAAATACAAAAAATGTCGTATTATTTTTTTATTAAAGTGATAAATTCAAGCACCCTAACCTCTCTCAAGCTCGATGAGAGGAAGGATAGAGAGCAGAAGCAAGGGTGGGTTCAGTAGTAAGCTAGTCACTCTGGTTTTGTTCAGCGCATGTGATTGGATGAGTGAGAATTCTTCGAACAGAATCTGTAAATCGATTTAAAAAAGTCCTGCAGCCAATGACGTTGACTACTGCACCACGGACGTGATTATTTGATAATTGATCATTTATGTCACGTTGAAGTAATGAGGAAGAAGCATTTTAATTTTTTAACGGCATTGCTACCATACTTTACGTGGACGTGAGCGAGTTCACATGAATTAAACGGCTGACATCATTGCTTATTGCAAATATAAGCTGCGCTTTTAGTTGTTTTGTCATTACGTCATCGTTTAGTAATATATTTTTAAATTATGTTTTTTTTTTTTTTCTCCAGTTCCGCCAGATATCTTAGAGTACCCAACAAGTGGTGACCTGGTGGCAAGAGAAGGTGCATCCGTGACTCTGCGATGTGCTGCAACTGGTTCTCCCACTCCAAGAGTGTCATGGAGAAGAGAAGGAGGAGAGGCTATGCCCAATGAGCCGATCCCTCTCGAGCATGGTAAATATTTATTCATTCATATAAGAACAATACAATTTTTTAACCACTGTATGTCATAAGTAGGGTTTCCAGTCCCGCGCAAAAAAATTTGATCCGGGATTTCGAGATCGCAATAAGCCGATCCCGGGATCTATTTTATAAAATTTTTTAATGGTCGATAATTTTCATATTTATTAAATATTAGCCTTGTTAATGCATCATTAAAAATAATTAGGAATAATTGATGTCACTATCTTTTTATGAATATTATATTTTGGTTGTATATCCATTACTGAAGAGCGAAAATATTTAATTGAAATGTAATGTACTTGAGTATCGGTCTCGTTCGAATGCGATGTGATCACTAATTGAAACAAAAAATATGTCTGGTTTTGGCAATTTAAAAAAAAAACATATTGTTAAAATGAGGACACATTCATGGAAATAAATAATGCTTTAATTGATGTCAAATCAATCCAGAAAATATCGGAATTATGTTTTCTAATTCTGGGATTTCGGGATCCGGGATCCCGGGATTGGAAAGCCTAAGCATAATATTTAACGAACATGATATTTAGCCTAATGCTTCAATATGGTATTATTTTGTTGATTACATTTATTGTTTGAGCATTATAAAGTTTGATAGCCGTTTTTCTCATTGTCAACAGCGACTTCCATGGAGCTTTCAGCAGTCGGAACTATGTTTACAATCCCTCGAGTAAACAGGCTTCACATGGGAGCTTATCTGTGTATTGCAACTAATGGGGTCCCCCCGTCGGTCAGCAAAAGAATCACTCTCATAGTGCATTGTAAGCCTGCAGATTAAACCTTTTTTTATCACATGGCTTACATACAATAAAACGACACAATGGAGCCAAATACCTAAATTTAAAAAAACGCTAGAAATGCCAAAAGGAAATTATTGTTGTTTACCTGAAATTATAATAAGATATGTTATAACATAAAGATTAGAATACTATCAAGTAGCTTGCAAAATATTTAACTTCACTGCATTTTGCATGGAGTTAAATTTGTTTGAATTTTGTACGTGTTCATGAGTTTCGAACGACCCGGGTTGCGCCTTTCGGCATCTTCAGGAATTTCAAGTGCGCGGATGTACTTGAACTGACGCGCTGTAAACAGTGTGTATCGTTTATATACACAAATATAAGTAGGTCACTAAGTTAAATTGCTATTAAAATGAAAATTAGCGAAAATTTGATGTAAACGAGTTTCAATGAATAAAGTGGGTTTGTTATGATTATCGGGATTTTTGAATGTAGTATCGCAAAAAGTAATGACCATATAATAACATAGAAATATCTAAAATAACATAGAGATGTTAAAAATTGATTTAATTACTGATAACTGAATCTTTACCGTTCTGAAATAATAGACATACCTTTCGCAGTGAGATTAAACTGACTGTCACTTAAACACTATCTAGTATAGTCACTTCAAAACATAAATACGTATTTTTTTTTATCTAATTGGAAGATAATTCAATAATCTTCCATTCTATGGTTCCTTAAAGCTTGGCTAGCAATGAATTCCAATGTATAAACTGTTAGTGCTGTTGATTTATCAATGTTTGGTTTTTGCAATTCCTAGTTCCGCCAATGGTTTGGATTCAGAACCAGTTGATTGGTGCACGTGAAGGTGAAAGTGTCACTCTTGAATGCCACTCAGAAGCATTTCCAAAGTCAATCAATTATTGGACACTGGACGGAGAAATCATATCACAAGGTTTGTTCCAAATACTTTTCCTTTGTGTTTAACAAGAGGTTAGAGTTATTAACATTCGAAAAACGGTAGATAGAGAAATAACGTCTGATCCGAAGGGAGATCTAAAAATACCCCAGCTTTATTGTCATAGATTGCATTAAAAATGTTAATTTATGCTTTAACGTATCTTTATAAATAGTTCTAAAAAAATATGTATAATTAAAAAGATTTAATTTCACTAACATTGATCGGTATCGATGGCATTTGCCATTTGACGTTTGCTGATTGTCTACACGCACCACATACTTAAAGTTTATTGTACAATGCGTATAACATTTGCGCAAGTGCAACAATAAGTTGTCAAAATAAACGGCATGACAGCGCATACAACATGAAAAATATTGGTGCTTAAAAGACCTATTATAAGATGATTTTACTATGCCTATAACCTTTGCGCAAGTGCAAACAATACGTTGACAAAGTTGCATCGCAATCTGATGAACGGTATGACAACGCATAAAATACGAACAGACATGGTTTTTTTTTATATACATATTAGATCAGTGAGGAACAAACTAATTTGATTTTGGATACTATACAAAGAAAAATCATTTATTATGTCATATGATAAAGCTTAGACTGATTGATATTTTTTCATTGTATTTCCAGCGGACGAAAATTGTGAAATCAGCACATCGGAAAAGCTTTACGAAGTCGACATGCGTCTGAAGGTTAAGCGGGTAACCAAAAAGAACTTTGGGTCGTACAGATGCGTTTCAAAGAACTCTTTGGGGGATACGGACGGAAACATTAAGCTATATCGTAAGTAATCTAAACTTTCTACCTGCACCGCACACAAAGTTGGAAAACTGCCGATTCATTTCCTAGTTACTTGAAGACTAATAAAAAAACTTTATGGTATCAATACTTGTTAAATGATAGACAAGACATATACCATCATTAAAAAAGAAGTTTATAAATGTTTGATTTGATGAAATTAGATAAGAAATCTTCGTTTAATTTATAAATCGTGGCCAGAGGTTGGGGAAATTGAAAAACAAATATGTGTTTTTGAACGAATTCGGACGACGGAAGAAAATATGTTTATTTTCCTTCGCTAAATTTTGTTACAATGATTTAATAAACATTTAATTGCATTTTTTGATTCCATCATTGATTATTTTTTTCTTATCTTTTAACAAAGACAGAAAGTTGTTGATTAAGTTGGCGTTTACTTGGTAGAACTCCATTATACTACGGTGAGAAAACAAAAAATGTATTTTAATTCTACAGAATTAATTTTATATATTTACTTGTTGATAGCTATTTCGGCTTACGCCCTCGTCGCAAATATGTTTTAAACGTGCATTGGATTAAATTAAAATTTAGACAAGGTACACCATACATCTTCTTCTCTGTTCCGCCATCTTAATTTTATATGTTAATAATAATAATAATAAAACATAGTTCTGACGAGGGCGTGAGCCAAAATAGCTATCAAGAAATTTGTAAAATAATTTCTGTAGAATTAAAATACTTTGTTATTTTTCTCACCGTATTACAGAAAGTTGTGTTTTGTTTTTTAAATATTAACCTATTTCTACAAAGAATTGACAATTCAAACTTTGTTCGTAATAAATAATCATTATTTTTTCTTTCATATATTAAAGAAATATTGGTTTTAATGTTAGCAAACCTTGTAATAAATATAAATCGTTGAAATACTAGCTTAAATTAATCATCAGTATTATTATCATCCAAAATACGACGGTGAAAAGTTAAATTTTAAGAATTAAAGGAAAACCTTGTTAGTGTTTATATTTTAAAACTGTATTTAATTTTGCTGTTGGAGTATGAACCTACTATTTTGGAAAGTTTTATCGTTCAATAAAAATGGATATTTTTAGAAGCTTCAAGAATCAAACAATGTTTAAAGAAAAAGCTCTGCATTATTTTGGCAATGAACGAAACTTGATAAAATATTACGCGAAAGGGCGAACTGGTATAGATTTTAATCAACGATAAATTTTAGAACAGTGACATTTGAACTGTCTTGATTTATTTAAGCGGAAATTATCTCTCACGCAAAGTGAAGCTGTTTCCTGTCTTGATGTGATGGTTTTATCATTAAATGTCTAGTCAAAGATCAGAACCACTTTAAAAAAGTTTAATTACAACATGAGTGATTTTGTCATGTATTATATAATACAAAAGAGCTTTGAAATATCGTATAGGCTACGAAAAGTGGTATAGTTTGTGCCTTCTATATATCTACATATTTATAAATTCTTTAAATTAACTCTATTAAGTGAACATAAGCTTTCAATTTGTTGTGAAATTTACTAAAAAACTAATAAAAGATTATAGCTATGAAGTAGTATCGAGTATTATTGGTATTTTTGACTGACTAAGTACTTATAATAGTCATTTTTTTATGTTTACCTAAATCAATAAACATTATTGAAAAAAATAATAAGTAATTTAATGAACAGTTATGCATTCAAAATTTGTCAAAGTGGTTAGAGAATGAACTGATTGTGTGAGAACAAAATGAATACGTAAAGAAAATATGATTAAGTGTGTGTGCTAAGCCTAGTAATTTTAGTAAAAACTGAATACTTATTATAATTTATAAAAATATTTTCTGTGTTTATTAGCTTTTGTTTATTGTGCAAAACTTTATATATTGCAGACACTCACTCTTTTTGTAAAAGATAGAATCGGAGCCAACTCTAGGTGGTTACTATTTTAAAAAAACTCCTGGAAAAATTGGCCTGCTTGGTAGCGGATACTGCGTATAAATAAATATTATCAAGATGGTCCACATAATGGTTAAAAAGTGCTGTATTTTTTAACGACGCAAGGCTGAAAATTTGTTATTATGTTTATTATCCTGCCATTCCACCAAGTATTGACAGTTGACACATTAAAAGTGATAGTAAAACTGAACAATTGCGAACTTAAATTTTACTGATGAATTAATTATCATGTTGTATTCAGTACTTTCAACTTATTCAGGCTAGTATATTATTTCAGATCGATCGTGACAAAGCAGTTCCTGATTTTTTTATTTATTTGTTCATTACAGCCATCCCGAGCGAAACTCTACTAAAAAAACACAACAGTCCATACTACCATCACAACAGCGAAAATGAAGCTTCAATAGACGGTCCAGTTGAAGATAATACAATTCCTGATGACGCGTCAAGAAACGACAACAAAATGGCGGCTGCTATTCAAAGTGACGCATCCGTTGGTGGGAAACCACCCTTGACAGGTGACAGCGCGGGAAACAATGGAGCCCGATGTTCAATTCAAAAATCGAATTCAATAATGATGAATGTTGCTATTGTAATAACTTTGTTTTTGAATTTACGGCCCCTCAAAGCTATTTCGTGAGAGATGTATTTGCCAATTTAAATTAAAAAAATGTAAATCTTGCATTATAGAATTTTGTAAAAAAAAATGGATTAAGGCAGTATTCAGGTCTAGAATTCTGAAAAAGCCGTTTTTTTTTTATTGCATATTTTCAAAGTTCAAACATTTTAAAATATGTCCTTACAAGATTTTTGTTTAACTGTAGAGAAATAGCTACTTAAGTGAAGTAGAATCTAACCAATCTGGGCGGTTTTTAGCTTCCGCCATTTTGCAAAAAAATATGTATTTGACTTCCTTCTAGTATATACCAGAATTGCATCATTATTGATTACGAATTTATATTTTTTTTAATTTCATGTGACTAAAAAATGGCAACTATGGAGTGACATTTTTTTGAGACCCCCACTTTATCAGCCAGTAACTTTTCAGGCTTCTTTTTTTTTGGTTTGAATATTTTTTTGTATATTCTTAAAATATAAATAAATATATGGTAAAAAAATGGGCGGTAGAATTGTTTTGTCTATAGCATTTGAAAAAACACCTAAAATTTCAGCCTCTAGACCAGAATACTGCCTTAAAATTTTCATCAAAATCAAATTAAAAAAAGAAAATATATTTCATTCATCTTCATTCTAATAAACTAAATAAGTTATGCCTGGTTAGTCTCATTTTGCCAAAATGTTCTATTTAAATTTGAACAATAACGACTTCAATAAATGTTTGTCGTTAGCAATCATATGATAATTTATCATTAAAAATTCTTTTACCAAATTTCAAAATGTATTAAATAATTTGAGTAATTAAACAATAAAAAAATGATGTTTTTTGTTAGCTAAAAAGTTTTTGCTGAATTTTTAAATTACAGCGTAAGTTACGTTTTAAATTATGATAAAAGAAAAGAGAGAAACTTTTATTAGAATATTTTAAAAATAATTCAATCAGGGTTATAAACTTTTAACTTTAAAACTACAATTTTTTTCAGCTCTCCAAATATTCTCAATTATATTAGAAATTATTAAAAAAAACTACATTGAGAAAAGCTTTGTATATTTTTAATGAAAAATATATTATTTCCTAATAATTAATTAGTTGTAAATAATGTAAATAACGTGTGTAGAATGCAGTCTAGATTTATATTGTTGTAACTTTTAGAGAATGCTTTTATTTTTTGCCTGATCTTTAAAAAAATATTTTTCTTAAGTGAATGAACTCTCCATATCAAATTTCATAATACTACAAAACAGTGTTAGGTGTAAGGTGTTGAATATTATTAAAACATAAAAACTTATTTTTTGTCAAAAATATTGTACGATATATAATATCAAAATGTTGTATGTATATACATATTATTATATAAAAAAGTGATTTTTCTTTTATATGTTTTTGATGATTATGGTTTTAGCATATGAATAAATTTTGTACAAAGTAAATTGTGAATTTATTTTGATCCTTAAAATCAAGCTTGATTTGATTTCAAATATTTTTTTTAAATTTTTTTTAACCATGTCCGCTCCCAACTTGGAGCATATGGACTCCTCACGGAGTTTATCTCAACATTTTTTGTTTTTTTCTACGAGAACTGCTTGTTGCTCAGTTGCTCAACCTCTCTTTTTTTTCGAAGCGAGTAGGGATGGAAAGGATACGAGGACTAGGACAGGACCAGTGATTAGTTAATCGCTGTCACTATGCGTCGCTCTTTTTGGAATCGTAAAGGTGGGAAGGGATTTTCAACAACACAAACACCCATGGATTTGAACAGATTTATCGACTGAAAAAATCCGCTCGTACCGGGAATCGAACCCGGGCGATCCGGCACGCAAGCCAACGCCGTTGACACTGCGCCACGGACCGGACTGTCAAATATTTACTTTTTTTTATTTATCCAAATTGTTTATTCCTTCACGTTAAATTATCATTTTTCATTTCGTACAAAAATTTATAATAAAGATTTTAGAATGGATTTCTTTAAAAATGGATGACACTGTCTCGTTGTTTAGTTGTCAATATAACCGATATATAAAAGAAGAATATTTTTTTTCTTCTTTCTACAGTATATAACGGCTCTTTCAATAACAGGGTTGCCAGATTTCTAAAATCAAAGATCGGGATATTAAAAATTTAAAACGATCAAAAAAAAAAATGAAGAAATTATGAGAACATACGGAATTTTATTTTAATACATACATATATGCGTATGTCAATATAAACCCTAGAGAATAACTTTCCTGGCTTTTTACCTAGTTTAAAAATATCTTTGCCATCTTTACTTGATAAAAAAATCTAATTCATTACAATTGGAATTAAAGTTTTGACACGAATATAAAGAATGTTCCACAAACACATTCAACTGACGTCAACAGGTTCAAAATGTATTCATAGAAGTTACTACAAAAAATAAACGAGCTTATTTTCTAAATACGTAATTACGTTTTTTAAATATACAATTTTTGTAAAGTCGGGATTTGTCTGTTGAACTTGGGACATTCCCATTCAGACAACGACGTCTGGCAACCCTGTTCAATAAAGATGTTCAAAATTGTTTTAAAACTGAGATATCCACTAATTTTTGCTCATTTTTAAGCATATTATATGGAATTAAGCAACATGGCAAAAAACCTTACAAATTTCGAACGTCCCTATTGAAAGACCTGTACAAGTGAAGATAATATACATATAATATATTCAAATCCGCCATGCTACAAAGAAATTGAAATATTCAGTGATAAATTTTAAAACATACCTATTTGTTTATTTCAGTTTAAAACAAGTGTGCGAAATCTGATAAATTATTTGGTCAATCACGCCAACATAAGCTCGATAGAAGAATATTGCATTGCAAAAACATGTATATGGCGCTTCAAGATTTGACTCCAAGCTATTTATTGTTTTTTAAAGCTCTAAATGCTTGTGAAAGTGTTTTTCATAACTGTCACTAGAAATATAGTATAATGAGCCGATCATTTTCACAGAGTAAAATGAAAGCTTTTACTATGTGTGTCAAATGGCAAGGTGTTGAATGTGAACGACCAAAAAGGAAAGTTGATTATTTTTTATTAAATTTGATAGACAACGTAGCTATTCTAGGCTTCGAAGGCTAGAAAATATTTAAATAACTGTACATTTTTTGTTCCCTTTCAAAAGTGATACGCAGATACGGCTTATGAAAAACAGTAAAATTTATTATTCAACTGAAAAAGCCTGTATATTTGAATGCACAAGTAGCTTTTGTCTCGGAGAAAAGTGTCAAAAGAACTATCAAAGCTTTTATCTAAATTAAAAAGTTTGCGAATACTTTAAACTATTTGACAAAGTTACAAGTTTTATCTTGAGAAAAAATATATTTGTTTTGCAAGCAAAACATCTTTGGAATTGTTTCATTTTTTTATGAAAAAGCCTATTACATTTAAAAACTGTTTTTATGAGATAAATTTTATAAGTTATACATGATATTTAGTAAATTTAACTGATTAGTCTATATTTTTTTTTATACTGACTGATAATATTCAAAATAAAATATTTTTAAGACATCCTTAGCATAAATCATAAAAAACGCAATACAAGTTTTTATAAAGATACATAAAAGGAAGCTTAATATCTAAGACACGATTGTAAAAAAATAAGTGAATTTCTATTATTGGATGGCATCGGGTAAGTTAGGCAAATAGTTGCATGAAATATTGGTGGAAGTCGATTAGTATGGTAAGTATATCTGGATGAACTTCAAACTCCTGAAAGCATTGATTGTATTTTTTAAAATGGTACACATTCCACATTTTCACAAAAATCAAGGCCAGTCTCGCCCACTAACATCACTGTCCACTAAGATTAAACAGTTAAAGCCCACAAAGTAAGAATTGTTTATAATGAACAATTGAGTCAAATGTAACGTTTTTATAGCTACAAATATAGGTTATCACAATAAAATACTAAGTACTAGTCAGGGACAATTTTTTGTTAGTAACTTGATTAGGTAACTTGATAGGGTAACGCATCACTCTTTGTTTTTTAATTACACTTAAAATGCTCTACATTGGAAACAAACATGTTTGAAATAAAATCACTAAACGAAGCTTTTTAAGTGAAAACTTAATAATTGATTCGTATAATATCAAAAGCAAAACTAGATATCGAATTTTTGAAAAAAATACGGAAACGTTTTGTTGGCTTTTCGAGTTTTGGAATACTATCAAAAAATTTTTCAATTTAGAAAAACAGCCTATCAATGCCTGAAACTTAAAATCTGTATGAGCGGCCACATTGTAACATCACTGTAACTTTATGATTGGTCGAACGAATGATTGACCAAACCGTTCTACTTTTGTTTCCAAAGTAGTAATCCGTTCTGATTTTGATATTAACAATCATTTTCTGTTGCGTTTTTATACCACATGTACATTATTTTTGTACAACTATTTTAGTGCTAGCGATACACTATGATCAGAAGAATAATGTGATAGCATTAGTTCAGTTTCGAAAAATATGGGATAGTCCTACTTTTGATACCATACGACTCAATTGGCAAATAATAAATTACAAAATTGTGATTAATGTAAGTTGAAAAAAAGTTTTAAATGCTTTTTGGATTGGATTTAAAATTAAATATAAAATTGAATAGTAGTCAACCTCTGACATTTTGAAAAGCTTTTAATTGCTTAAAGCGCTTTGATCACCAATTTGGTTTACCACAGTGCCATAAACTGTGATTTATATGTTTTCTTACTCAAAAGATATTCGTGCTTAGAGAACATTGAGAAACAAGGAGAGATAGTATTTTCGACAAATTTTCAAAAAAAAAAAAAAAAAACAAAATAATAATTTAATAAAATTTTAAGCTTGATCGTTATAAAACAAATTAGCGTCAAAGCAGACAATGAATAATTGAAAATGAAATTGACGTAATAAATAATTGAAAATCGTCATAAGGCTATTATGAAGGCTTCGCTTGAGCTCTTTGGAAAACAGATGATGTATAAATCACTCTAACACCTGGCGGCTGTATAGTGGGCTCATTATTTAATGGCGATTGCCGTTTGTAGTTTCCAACGGAAGACGACTTCACAAAGCACAAAACAGGGTAGTTAATCACCAGGAGCTTTCCCCTACAGCCCCACGAGAATATCGATAATGGAATAGCTTGAACTTTCGAAGCTCGAAGACAACTTTAAGAAGTTTTGATAAATGATGATAACGTCTTCTTTATACCGAAGGTGATCGAATAATACCTGCCGTCTGATGCTTTGTGATATTTATAGAAATAGTTATACACAGGGCTGTGGAGTCGGTAAAAAAAAGTTCGACTCCGACTCTTTCTTGCCTAATTTTCCTATTTATGTGTATTCAATTAAATATCAATCCGGCCAATAGACAAATTTGATATATTATATGCAAAAATAAAAAGTTCAAAATTTCCGACTCCGATCACGAATCCGGCCAAATTGCCGCGACGACTCTGACTCCGGCTAAAAATCCCCGAGTCCACGACTCCGACTCCGGCTTCACAGCCCTGGTAATACAGATTATAAAAAATAACTTGTATTCTAACGCCACCTTCAGAGGCATCATCAGACTTACTATCTTAATGGTTGCTTTAGAATCATTCATTGTTCCACGTATGGTACGTGGAATAATATCAATTATCACTTTTACGGTGTTCACTGTCAATACTTGGTGGAATGGCATTATAAAAAATATAAAAATTTATTTGATCAGTACTGGTTTTGCTCATAGAGAAAATTCAAATCAGTTTATAATCCACCAAGCATTGCCAGTGACCATCTTAAAGGTGATGTAAAAAAATGTGTTTAATTTAAGATATATTAAATTTTATGGTACAATAAGCTTCCACAAAGTTCCGAATCCATCCGAAAGTTATACACCTGATTCTTTAATCACAACACAAATATGTACTGTGAAAAAACTTCATCTTTAAATGCGCCATGCATTTATGATTGGTCCGGATATCGTCCGGTCCGTGCCGCTGTGTCAACGTTGTTGGCTTGCGTGCCGGACCACCTGGGTTCAATTCCCAGTACGAGTGGAATTCTTTAGTCGATAAATCTGTTCAAAGGCATGGGTGTTTATGTTGTTGAAAATCCCTTCCCACCTTTCCTATCCCAAAGAGCGACGCATAGCGAGAGCGATTAGCTTCGAAAAAGATAGGTTGAGCAACTGAGTAACAAGCAGTTCTCGTAGAAAAATATATGTAGAGATAAACTCCGTGAGGAGTCCATATGCTCCAAGTTGGGAGCGGACATAGTTTAAAAAAAAAGTGTGATTGAGTTTTACCAAGCAAAACAATTGAATTGAAAAAAAATATTCAATGACTATCTGACAATATACCTTAAGCCATCTAAAAATCTTGTAAAAAGATTTCATATCTGGTTCGCGTAGGTTCGTTTTATTAATTACTGTATGAAATAATCACGAAGATTTGTGTGTTTAACATTTCACAGTACAACAAATGCTATTTAATGTAATATAATAATATAAAGTACATGTTTTCCAAAAGACGAGAATCATTTTTTTTGATTAGCAACATTTATTGTGAGCAATCAAAAAAATTATGTTGTTCGTAAGAAAACAATTAACTCACAACATGTTACTTTGTTACATCCGAAAACATTTTAACGGATAAACAAGGATGATATGCACCTAATTTGTTTGATCAACGAATTTGGCTTGAAAAGTTTTCTCTGCTAATTATCACAACTAAACAGCGGTGATAAAGTTAAGGTTAAACTAAAATAATCCTCAACTCTTTAAACTACCTCACACATCATTTATTGGCTAAAAATGCAAGAATAAATGGATAAAACTGTCAGCTACGGGATTTGAATCTATGGCCCTAAAACCAAGCAGACGCAGCCCTAAATAGTATTATTTTTGTATTACCGATCTTTCCGTTAAGAAAGGGTCAAAGTTTGACTAACAATCAGTTCTCGTATAATTAGTTCAGTTGAGTAGAGCTCCATTAAGAGTCCGTATCCGCAACATTGAAATTGGTCTGGGTAAGTATGTTTTCTTGAGTAACTAAAAAAATACATTCTTTCCTTATAATAATGAAGTTGTACCAAGCAAATAAATTCAATTCACTATAGATGTTCGTCTTGCAAAGACTATTCAATTTTTCAAATGATATTAATAAATCATTGAAATCTCAGATGGTATGTTCAAAAACTATACCGTGAACACATAATATATATTTGGCAGCCTGAAGTTTTCTGAAAACTTTGAGCCTGGTATAATGTTATTCGCAGAACGAAAGTTTTGACGATGTGGTATCTTATATGTTTGTTTAAATTCAAACTATTTTAGTTTTTGACCGCAAATTTTATAGCATTGTGCCAGAGTTTCAGAACAACGTCACTGCGTTAGATTATTTTAAACAATTATTTCGTCGTAGGCACTACATTTGATTTTGAAGTTTGAATACGAGTTTTGTTTTTATTTGAAGTTTTTCATTTGCTATTTAATTAAATATTTTGTCAATCTTTTCTTATTAAATTACTTAATTAACCTTGACGTTTGGATCCGTTCTAAAAGCTTTACAAAGTTCATTGTTTTAGAGAGGAAATGCTTTTTTAAAGCTCGCTTCTAGCTTTGAGTATGTTGACATTGGTGTTCTTATTGGGTTAACAAGTTTTAATTCGGTTTGTATTTCTCTTTAAGGGATTTTAGATAGGATGTTGTGAAAGGTTCGTAATTAGCTGATATCTATCGATACGTCACACTTTCAAGTCACCCTGATGGGATGGCAAAGAAAACTTCACAGACAGCCATGTTGGTAAATTCATCAAATAAAAATATGTGAATGATGGGAAATTAAAGCCATCTGATACCGCAATAGAATAGGAAAGCCGAGTGCGTTGAAAGCTTGGTTTAACGACGACCGATATTATTGAAAGCCTTACTGCTGATATCCTATTCTTTTTGAATTTACTACTTGAATTGTGATAAATGATTTGAGTTTGCTTCATTCGATGTACAACTTTAAATCTCGCTTAAACTTCTTATTTAAGTTATGAAAGTATATAGTCAAAAGCTTACTTCAGGATATGTCTATGACGAGCTAATAGACCAAAACAAATCATCAATGAAATCTTCACGGTAGCGTCATGTTATAAAAATATAGCAATTAAACTTACAAAATACACTGTAATTGATTTTGACATTTGTTTCGTTTACCAATTTGAATCAATCAGTTAAATTAGGAGATTAAAATATGTATTTTATTTCGCCATGCAAAAACGATAAAAATGAAAGAAATTCATCATCCAAGAGGAAATTATTTTTGAATCTAATTTCCTTTAATACTTACGCATTTCAAAATCATTTCCTGACTAACCTTTAAATAGGGGTGCAGGTTTCTTCGTTGAAAATAACGTGTGATGAAATTTTTAATATTATGAAATGCAATTATTATTTAAGCATTATAGATTTTTCAATAATATTCTGTTTTATTGGAAATTTATAAGGGTTTTATGTAGTCATGCGTTTTTAGGGCCAAAAAGGGTTCTGTATTTTATAGTTTAAAACATGTCGTATGAGTTATGGGTATTGTTTTCGAACATAATTATATCAGTATTTGCGCTTTTAAATTAAAACATGACAACATAATTAAAATAACAGGTAAATTTGTTTTTATTGCAAATTTGAAAAAAAGAACGATGAAAGAATATTCCAAAGAAGTTAACTGGGTGACTTACAAATAAATTTATGCTTTGCGTACGGTAAAAATATGTTTTTTTTCTCTTTAATTAAACAACTTAATTAACGACTCCTTCATAAGGTTAAAAGTTAAGCAGGGTATATTTTTGAACAACAACAAAATCGGCACATTTAAAAAAATATGGACGATTAGTAAAATATTTTGCAATACAGTGGAACGCAAGAAAAATATGATGCACGTTACACAAATAACACAGTATTTTTGAGGATTTCAACAGAAGGTTCTAGATCAGTGGTTCTCATGTGCGGCAACCAACAGCTTCATAGTAAATAATGATATTAAAAAAATATGTGGTTTTACAAGCTAGTTTGTCAACAATGGCTCTGAAAATGCAATCTGTACCAATGGTAAATTGACAGACATGTTTAGGTCCATTTGTCATACCTCAAACATTGCAGTCTCGAAACAAAAAATTGGTGCGGCCACCAGACATTTCCGTATGACCGTTTATGTTTACGATGCGGCCACAGTTAAAATTTTCGTGAGAACTACTGTTCTAGATGGAGTTTAAATATAAAATTTGAATCGTTTGAATTGTGCAGTTTTATTCTTATATATACACACTTGATCTCAACTTAGGCCAATTTTGAGGCATTCGATAAATTTGCAACATCATATGGGGAACGGGATAATTGTGTTTCCTCTTCAGATTCAACGCGAAGTAGATTAAACTCCACAGATTCTCAGTATACAGATACATAGGATACTTAATATCACTCTAACAAAGTGGCTGAGCAAGTCACATTTTCTTTTTTATTTTCTTTCTATTTTTCTTCTCTTTAAGCACCTTGGTGCATGGTTAAAAGATCAGTCCCGTGCAGCTCTGTCTCGGGCCAAGTAAGTGAGGAGTAAATTCGTTTCTTTTCTCGATCGTATAGCGCTATGGAAGGCGGCTGTGAAAAACGGCTGCACACACATAACGGAAGGGTGGTGGGAGAACCAACTTATATACATATAAACAATACAAACGATTTACTGCGTGTCAGTTCAAGTTCACTTGAATGGTACTGGAAATGCACGAAGATGTCAAAAAGCGAAACCCAGGTCACAAATAACATTGAAACGATAAAAAATTAATAAGACATCGCTGAATATATATATTGTTATTAAGTGGAATAGTGTTGTGATGATTTTCAAATGACGTTAAAAAGACTAATGTTTGAGTTGATAAAAAAATCATTTACAATATCGGTAGCTATTTCGGCATGAAATCAATATCAGAAAAAAATTTAAGATCCATAGTTATGACGGCGATGAGGAAAAAGCAAACTATAACTTTTTATCTTTTAACGAAAATATTTATGCTCACTTGAATTGATATTTATTCCCACTTGCAGATTTTATTGGCAACCAATTATTTGGTATGTTTCTAATTCGATAAATGGTTAGTAAATATTGAATAAATGGTCAGTAATAAATACTTAAAATTATCGGTAAAAAATAATAAATGGCCAGTTAAAAATTATAAATGGTACATTTTTGGTTCTCTTAATTAAAACAACTCGATGTCATTCTTTATGTTTCAAAGTATACTTTGGGATAATTTACTATAATAATTCTAACAATTAAAGACAAAATTTAAAAAAAAAATCGTAAACCTTATACTTATTTAAATAATATTATCTGCTTTCAAATACCTGAACTTAGGAAATCATTTCATTTAATGTGTTTATTTTTACAGAGACCTTGTCATAAATTTGCCTCTTATTTGCCTTATATTTGATAAAATTCACAAGCTGTCAGACTAAAACTTTCGATTTTTTTTAATGAATGACCATTTAATTTAAATACCAACAGTTTTTAATAAATTACTAACCATTACATATACATATCTGCCCATTTCGTTAAATATTTGACCACATTCATACTGATACAACTGACCGTTTATAATATTAACTGACAATTTTGATTTTTCACTAACCATTTATTCATTTCACTGACCAAAGCTTGAATTAAATACCGACCGATTAAATTCACGCCAATTTTATTGCTAGGAAAGCTTTTAAGTTATGGCATCTTAAATGATACTTTTTTTGTCATAATGTTTATTCCATAAACCAGGATTCGTTTCAATAAACAGTACTTTGTAACGAAAGCATAACCGTATATTATTTTGCAAACATTTAGTTAAAATACGTGGCATTTTCACGTAGCTTTGCTACTTAGTTTTCTCTATTAAGGTTGTCGTCAGAACGCGCTGCACAATTTATCGACTCTTTCAGACAGGGGCACAGAATAACCCGGGGGTGTAAATTGAGCGAGCTGCCAAGGAATGGGGAAACAAGGGGATGGTAATTAGCAACGTACCTTGCGTCCTGTTAGCTTCACCAGGCAAATGCCATACCATGTCTTAAATCAGCATTATACGATGTATTCTATTTTATTTGCATTGATTTAGAAAGAGAATGTCATGTCGACATCTATGTTTGAAAAGTTTCTAACTGTTCTTGACACTGTTTTGAGATATGAGCGTTTAAAGTTTCGATTGATTTAAATTCACTTGTAACAATGAGCAAGTAAAAATGTTTAATCATAATATAAAATTTAAAATAACTTTAATTATTCCACGTATTGTGCTACTAACTGTGACACGTGTTTCGCCTCTTTCAGAGGCATCTTCAGACTTACTATCACAAAGTTTGCTTAAGTAATGAAGCAAGATTGATTCTAACATTTTAAATTATGAAATGACAGCGATAGTACGTCTGAAGATGCTTCTGAAAGAGGCGAAACACGTGTCACAGTGTGTAGCACAATACGTGGAATAATCAAAGTTATTTTAAATTTTATATTAAAATGAACTTCCACAAAGTTACCGCCGAAACCATCAAAAGTATGTTTAAGCATATTTTTTTACAAATCTTGCTGAGAAATAATTATCTAAATGGAAATAATTATGACAATCTTAGAACTTTGTCAAATAAATTTAGTAAAAAAAGTGTGCTGGTGCAGTGCAATTCTGGTATTCACCTTACTTCATTATTCAACCATAAATAATTCTGAAATTCGTATATTGTATGATAGAATGCAAAAAATTGCAAAAGTTTTTCTGACCAGAAAAACTCAATGAAAAATGTCATTTTAGGCAAGAATATCACTTAGAACCTTTTCAAAGTACCGTAACGGTGTGTCAATAAATCACGCCTCTCAATAACTAGGCAAGTGCATAAAAAGCTAATTGTCTTGCTGAACAAACCCATTTACTTGTTTAGTAAATATTCACACTACAAGTGGACTACATACTTGTTTATCATGAAATTTAAAATTTTTAATTATTTAAATTCAAAGTTTTTTAATTGCTGAGCGTCTTCGAAATAGCTCGAAATATATATGATATCGCCCGAGCAACAAATGCTACCAACCACCTTGTACAAACGTACATTTCAAATCAAATCGATGCTTTTTACCAGAGCTGTGGAAAAAGTTCGACTCTGACTCCGACTCCAACATTGACCAAAAACACGACTCCGACTAAAAAAGTTTAATATCGTTTTTTTTTTTGCCTAATTTTCCTATTTATGTGTATTCAATTAAATATGAACCCTACCAATCCAGCCAATAGCCAAATTTGACGTATTACATGCAAACATAAGAAGTTTGAACTTTTCAAAATTTCCGCTTCCGAGTACGACTCCAGCCAAATCACCGCGACGATTCCGACTCCGGCCAAAAAGCCCCGACTCCACGACTCCGACTCCACAGCCCTGCGTTTTTGCATTAAAAGGCGTAGTTAAACGTTCATGATCTTGTATTTGATTACGCCAGTCTGTCATCAAGATCAAGGCGAATAGTTTGTCCTTTCATGCGTGACTTAAAATATGAATAATTAAAGGAAAACTATCGATTTTAATATTTATTTTTTCAGAACGATGTTAAAGCATAATATAGCATTTTTTAAAAGCAATCTATGCCAATAAAGCCAAACCACTGGGGTATTTTTAGACCCTCCTTCGGAAAACGCGTTATTCGCGGGAACGTCTTTCAAGGGTTAACGATGGGCATTAAAGTTTATTTTTTTCAATTATTTGACTAGACAGAATCACTTTTATGTGTTCTCAAAAAATATACTGAATATCAAAGAAAAAACAGTGAATGGCAAATGATTACTTTTTTTTATTATTTCACTTTAAAAGATGAGCTACTGCACTTGGAAAGCTTCGTTAGAAAACAATTCGATTCTTAATAATAGCTTCAAAAGTTTTCAGACATCAAATTGTTAAAATTATTTATTTGAATGTATTTATTCTGGCTCGCAGTATGATATAGTTTTTTCATAGAAGTATTATCACCAGGGCTGTGGATTCGGAGTCAGAGTCGGAGTCGGAATCGTGGAGTCGGAGCTTTTTGGCCGGAGTCGGAGTCGGAGTCGTCGCGGCGTTTTGGCCGGAGTCGTACTCGGAGTTGGAAATTTTGAAATGTTTGAACTTTTTATTTTTGGTCGCATTGATAGGGTTGATATTTAATTGAATTCACATAAATATGAAATTTAGGAGAAAAAATTTACGATATTACCCTTTTTTTAGTCGGAGTCGGAGTCGTGTTTTTGGTCAATGTTGGAGTCGGAGTCGGACTTTTTTTCACCGACTCCACAGCCCTGATTATCACGCAGAACATAACAAAAACGTTTTTTATAAATTTTTTATAAAAGCGTAGGTATTCTTTTATGGTTGTATGCTGAAATTCGAAACCTATTATTGTCTTAAGTTTTATGCAAAGCCATTGTGACATCCATAAATAAATAGTGAAACAATCTTTTTCTCAGAGTCAAAAATTGAAAATAAAATGGGTAGGCAGTACAAGGAATCATTGTTTGAAAGTGTTTTATCATAATATAGGGTCTTTTTATAAGGACGCTTAGTTTTGAAATGTAAATAAAACAAGTTGTTTGTGAGATTTCGACTAAATTTTAATTTCATTTGTAAGTATATTTTACGGCATTAAATATGGAATATAGCATCAAATGTCTGCCAATATCCATTCATAATAAAATGGGCCATGTCGCTAAAGTTGACTTTTTTGACAAATTTGGGTAAACTTCCAACTGCTCCAGAACCCAATCAGGCGTTGTCTGCGGTCGTTTACCTGAAGTTCCTTGGTAAGTTGGATTTTATACGGGTGCAGACATGAGGCCCGATTCAAAATTCGCTAAGTTGAAGTCGCAGAAAAGCCAAGTTCTTGTGAACAACGAGAAATAAGCTGCCTTGGGTTTTCCTGTACACTTTCACACACAGCAGCAATGTTTTCACCAGATTTGTATTTTGATGACGTACAGGTAGGTGTTGGCCGATTATTTACCAAACTGGTTGACTCAAATTTGGCCACTAAACAATGAATAATCTACTCAGCAGGACAAAGTAACATATTTTGAGCGTCCCTATTGAAATACCCTTTATAACTTTTATCTCAGTAAAAATACCAATGTATTTTAGATAAACAAACAATATTATACTGAATGTCGATTAAATACGATGCCATATACATTAATTTCTGTCCATTCTATCTTATTTTAAATGGCATAAAAATACATACATATATTGTAAATTAGTTTAGTCAGCACTAACTTGGGAAAATACATATTTTACTTCTATAAATTTTTTATAATATACAGTTGATAGCTATTTCAGTGTACGCCTTCGTCAGAACTATGTTTAAACATTTATTAAATTATTTTCAATACTGATGCAGAAAAAGTATAAAAAAAACAGTATATATAGATGAGTTAATTTATGCTCAAACATAATCCTGACGAGAGCTAAAGCCGACATAGTTATAATAAGTGTGATAATAGAGTTGTACCGAGTAACTGCAAATGTGGTTAAAAAAAAGTATTTGGTTTTACGAGATCTGCTTGTTATTTGATAGAAAAAAAATCCAGTGAAAGTGATTAATTATAGAAACAATTGTTTGTTGGTAGTTTTAAGTAAAAATCGTATAAAAAAGTAACATTACCATGTGTATCTCGTACCAAACAGATAAGCGATAAAACAAAACAACCACGAATCAACTTTATGAGCGGGATAGTAAAAAAAATAATTACCACCGCATAAGGCAAAGTTCATCGGCTTCAAATCGAGAAATGACCTGGGATCAGCTGTTAAGGCAGTGAAGCTCAGTGAATTAATTGATCCAGTAATTAAAGGCGTCATTGTACAAGGGTTGTTTTTAATCATTAACAAGCGTAGGCAGATGGATGAATGGGAAAAGGTTGTGTTGCGTTAAAAATAGACACACAATACGAAAAAGATTTTGGGAAGCGTTTTTTTTTGAAACGGTTAATGTTTGGTTTTTTATATTTCCTGTCATTTATTATCTGTTTTAAATCCATTAAAAATAATTATATTTCTTTATTTTGATAAATGAATACTTTAAGAAATATTAACAATTTTGTTTGTACATATTCCATAATAGATTTTATTTCTTAAATTAGGCAGTAAACATATCCGTAAAAGCTTCATTGATCTCCTTTAACGTGTTTACTGTCAATGCTTGGTGGAATGGCATTATATTAATAAAATAGAATTAAAAATTTAACCAAGTATTAACATTGAAAAGATAAAAATATAAGAATAACTTTTATTTATTTCTCATAAATACTGCTCCATTGAAACTTTCAAAAACTTAACTAAGACACCACTTGTGCTTAAAATTGAAAAATTGTCTTACAAATTTTTATATATCGCCGATTCAACGAGAGAGAGTTGACAAGTTACACCTTCAAAGAGATTAAAACGATCACTTTACATTGAATAATGTATTCACTTGTCCCTATTATATATTCAAAATGAATTTTACATTTTTTGAATGATAAATCCATTACAATTCACTTACATTTCAAATGCACGCTTTTGCCAGTAAAACAAAAGAACTAAGAAAATATCTAAAGACAATACTGAATGTTTTGTTTATCTATTTGCCAACAGCAAACACATAGGTTTTAACAAATGATTATTCATTTTAGTTTTTCATCTTCAGTCGTCACAAATCGTATGTTTGTTAAACCTTATCTTCGTCGAGGTGGACCTTTCTCAGTTCCAGTATTTCTCCAGGAAAAATCTCTTCTAAATATGGTATTAATAAAAAAAATCTGATACTACCAAACCCTTTCTAACGTAGAAACTTCACTGCCTATACGCCATTTAAACTTCACACAAGATAACGCTATCTTATCTCAAACTTTCTTCTTTCAAACGTAAGTTTCAAATCAAATGGATGCTTTTTACATTAAAAGGCGTAGATAAGCTCCTGCACTCGTAGTTTTGATTACGCCAAGCTGTCATGAACATCGATGCAAACAGGTTGTATATTTAAGGCGCGACTTAAAATAAGAATAATGATTATTTTTTGAAGACTATGTATAAAAACACGTTTAAGCAAAATATAACATTTTTTAAATTCAATCTATACCGATAAAACCATACCACTGAGGTATTTTTAGACCCCCCTTCGGATCACGAGTTATTTTCAGAGACATCTTTTGAAAGATAAATATATACGAAAACTTAACGCTTTCATCTTGTTTATGAATTTGTATTTATGCATATAGGCATTATTAACCGAAATAAATGTAAGTACATACTAGTTTACAATGACTACTGTAAAAGTTTCTGTAAATTCATAACTGCGTAAGCCACTTACTCGGATTTTTTATTTTTCATAACACTTGTTTGTTATTAAGCTCTTAGGAATTCCCAATTTACTAGACATTAAAGTGAATATAGAAACGCTTGATGGTCCACGCGGGACAGACTTTTTACGGGGATCCCCAAAAGATTCATTCCCAGATGCCATAAAACATGAATTTTATGATGCTCACTTAATATGAATATGAAGATAAAAAAGTTATGATTTATTGAATTATCTGAATATTAAAAAAATGAATGCCATTGGCATTGGGAGATTTTTTTTGCTGACGATATAGTTTTTTTGAAGAATTTCCACTACACATATAAAGCATTTGAAATGCTGATAAAGCACATTTGGAGTTATTTGCCGTATAAACAATATTTTTTGGAAAGATAAACATATATGGAAAAAACGTCAATAAGGCTTTTTGATGTAAAACTCTCTTTTAGGATTCAGTAGGCGGGAAAGATATGTTAACATCACAGATATTTGTATGAATTTGAAATAAAAACATACACACACGAAAGAAATCTTCATGGATTCAAGCCAGATGAAGGCGTTCTTTAAGTATGGCGAATAAATCAACTAAGCAGTTTGGAAAAAATGGAGGACGGTGAGCGCGAGCCAATGAAGCCACCTGAATTTGCGTGTCTGCTGCGCTGTAAAAACGCTGCCACTGAGGCCTCATATTTAAACAACGCCTCTCCTGCATTTTTTTTATTCGTGTTAAGTAAATACAAATAATTATCATTCTTTTGGAATTTATTTTTCTATCAGGGTATAAAAGTAAAGGTTTGTTTGTGAAATTTTATAATAAATTGGATGCGACTGGGGAAGAACTGTCAACGCTTCTGATTATTCGTATTCGGAACGTTTCCTTAGATTTGCGCGGGAAACTTAATTCGCTTTATTTTAATATTGCCAAGCTCACGTCCTGAGTTTATGTTTGGCATTTATTTACCTCACTTAACACGGAGAGTTATTCGGAAGTTTTTGTACGTGACCTAGAACTCACTCTTTTTGCCGGCATTCACACATATATAAATAACAATAAATTAGCAAAATTAACACGAGTGTAATGTTGTCAAGGAATGTCTAGAAAGTTTTAAGGTTATGTGTTCTTTAATTAATTAAAATTATTTGTCACACATTCACACAAGGAAAAACGGTTCTGTTTTGTTTGAGAGATTTTACATGAATAAAAGAGTCAGAAAATTATCAAGAGAATAAGATAGTATGTAATTTTTAGAATTATTTATTTTGAGCAGTTTTAAGATTTTATAAAAAGGATTCAGTATATAAAATGAGCGCTATAATATCATTTAGAAATTTTACGAAATATTAATATCTTTGGCTATCACTTAAAAAGCTAAATAGTACTTTTTGTATAAACCGTTGCTAATATTATATACATAACATATTTGACTTGATATTCTAAATAATGCTCGAAGTCGGGTTTGGGCAGAATAAAAAAGCAACCAATGAAATGGTATTGGAAA
Organism: Himalopsyche kuldschensis; assembly: GCA_028554975.1. Lineage (NCBI taxonomy): Eukaryota > Metazoa > Arthropoda > Insecta > Trichoptera > Rhyacophilidae > Himalopsyche > Himalopsyche kuldschensis. The sequence goes on from JAHFWI010000006.1 coordinate 17,704,317, forward strand.
ATTATAATTAAAATCTGTGTAAAAAATTCTCAGCTATGAAGTTAATTATAATTACACAGTAAAAAAATAACAAAGTTAGTTTTAGTTCTACAAAAATTATAAATCATATTTGCAAATGATAGTTATTTCAGCTTGCGCCCTCATCTATGCTTAAAATACCTATACTTATCTTTATGTATTTACTAGCGTATAAAAAGTAGGTATACAATTTTTAATTTACCTTTTTTGTAAAACTAAAAAACATTGCAATATTTTCACCCTATTATAATGGATATTATATCAAGAAAAATAAAATTCAATCGATACAGAATAATTAACAGGACAGCAATTTTGATGACAAATATTAACAATATATGTACATTAATAAAAGTTATAAAAACAGGCTTTTTTGTTATTCAATCGAGGTAAAAATAAAATGAATAATATTCAAGAGATAGAAGTTGAGATTAAAATTATCAGTGATAAATTGTATCGCTCTTTGTTTCAACTTTAAGTGTTATTTATTAATACCTAATATGAATTTAATGGCACTACTAACGATTGGGGATTAATTTTTAACAAGGCGTTGATCTTTTAAATTTACTCATTCCACTATGAATCCACTACAATAAGTGGGCTTAATAATTTGGACTAGAGGTCTCAAAATTTTTTGATTTACGGAACACACTGACTAGAAGTTTATACCTTTTGACACCTTCTCATGTAAACTTGAACTGACGCCTAGTTAATAGTTTGTATCGTTTATATATAGGGTATTACAATAGGGTTAGGCTAACCGCCCAAGTCCCCGTTAAATAAAATACTATACAAGCAGGGACGCTCAAAATATGTTACTTTGTCCTGCTGAGTAGATTATTCATTGTTTAGTGGCCAAATTTGAGTCAACCAGTTTGGTAAATAATCGGCCAACACCTACCTGTACGCCATCAAAATACAATATCTGGTGAAAACATTGCTGCTGTGAAAGTGTACAGGAAAACCCAAAATCTGCACCCGTATAAAAAATCCAACTAACCAAGGAACTTCAGGTGAACGACCGCAGACAACGCCTGATTGGGTTCTGGAGCAGTTGGAAGTTTACCCAAATTTGTCAAAAAAGTCAACTTTAGCGACATGGACTATTTTATAATGAATGGATATTGGCAGACATTTGATGCTTTATTCCATATTTAATGCCGTAAAATATACTTACAAATGAAATTAAAATTTAGTCGAAATCTCACAAACAACTTGTTTTATTTACATTTCAAAACTAAGCGTCCTTATAAAAAGACCCTTTATAAAAAAAAAACAAATCCAGATTACAAAGTTTAGTTGTTATTATTGTAATATGGATGAATAAGCAAATGTGTTGATGTAAGTGAGATTCATTGAATAGATTATTAACAGTGTGGGTAAATTACACTTCTCTAGGATTTTAAAATAATACAGTACAACGCAATAACTGTTTCACAAAGTTTAAAGTGTCAACGCATACAACACAATGTATTTTAAAAAAATGAGCATTTGAACGGTAGTAAGAGCGATTAGCTAGAGTCTCATCGTTGTATCCTTACGCTCTCCGAAAAGAGAATTATTTTTTTCTCATGGTTTTTATAAAATATCAGCCCGGTTGTAGAATAAATATCATAAATATTATATATGGAAGAAAACGGTCTTACCAACTGAATATATCCAAAAAAAATCATGTCAGTATAGAAGTTACTGTTGTTGAAGGAAGTTAGTCCTTTTTAGCATTTAAGATGCTTCGACAGTCGACAATACAAATACAACAATAATTTTCTCTATATCATACATTATTATTGAATTTATTTCTTCAGCATATCTTATATATAAAACCGAAACGGCGTATGCATGTCTGTGGGTCTGTAATTCCCTTTTGCATTGTTGGTCATTAAGTTGCCATAAAAACGAATATGAAAGAAAATATGTTTGAATTTTTATCGGCGAAGACATTTAGTCAAAATGTTATAAATTAGTCTTCTACTGAACTTTTCCCGGCTTTTATTATTGATAATAATGTTTATTATTTACGTGAAGGTATTATTTGACAGCAAATTAGATTTTTTCCTTGAATTTGGACATTTTAATGGGCGAGAATGGGGCTGTCAATATATGAAAGGGGCTGTGAAATGTCAATGCCAGTCTGAAATGTTCATTTTAATTCCATTTTAATTGACCTAGACTTTTGAATTTTGAAAGAAGTTGTTTCAACTTGGCCCGTCTGAATTTACGCGCCGAGGTGAACATAACCCCAAACTGGTCCGAGCGAAGCCGGGTAGCAATACTAGTTGTTTATAAAACAGAATGAAAAAAATGTTTTTGGTACGTTCAATTCAACAGCCGTGTTGATATATATATAATCAAAAAAACATGAGTATCATAGGTGATACCTGGGGCCCGAAGAGGTTATGCTGAAAAGGAGTTTCATTACCAATTTTAAAATAGCAAAAATTATTGTGGAAAGTGACTATCATCGTAGACAATCGATACAAGTAAGAAACTTGTGCATGTTTTCTATTTAGAACTTTAGAACTTTACGAATCACGCATTCATCTAAGATTTTGTGTTTGATAATAAGCACTGGAAAAATAAAAACCGGGGAATAATAGCACGGTGAATTAATTTGCCGTGAAAGCTGCAGATCATGATAATATTATTATAGCTTTAATTTTGACTAAGACGTTTCTTTAACATTCGCTCAGCCATGCATTCATAGTTAGTTGAGCCATTATAATTAATTAAATACGATTTAAAACGATGCCATGATTATCTTGTAGGTATATTTTCCCCGGCATTAGTATTTACTTTTTATTTTTTGCGTCATAAAATGGCTTAACACGTTCGCACCTGGTACGTAAACACATACAGTAGTACCTCAAAATACGAGTTTAGTTCGTTTCGCAACCTTGCTCGTATCTCGATTTTTCCCATTTAAATTAATTGTAATGCCATTAATCCGTTCCAGCCCCCAAAATAAGGCGTTGTGGAGCAGTTGTAGAGTGCCATATTTGTGTTAAGTATGGGATTTCTCAGTTGTGCGAAAAAGATGGAGCGAAGTGTGTTTTTATAGTAGGTCCATAGCGTTTGACAGTCGTAGAATCCAATACCAACACAGATATACATATATGGATTTGCCACTAATATATTCATATGTACCCCTTTTACACATACCCGCCATGACAAACTGGTGGGTCGTGTGCAGCCAGCCGATCCTCGTATCTCAAATGTTGCTCGTATTTCAAAGCAAAACTTCACTCGCTCGACCGCTCGTATCTCAAATATCTCGTATGTTAGGGCACTCGTATCTCGAGGTACTACTGTGTATTGGAGAGACGCTAATTACACGCCTGGTGAGTTATTCGATATTATTTGTTTTTATAGTACCGCATATAATCGAGCGCTGCTGAAACGTTCAAATATGAAAAACTATTTTTATACATAATTATATATGTCATCAGCTAACGTGATTAATTATGACGATTTTAAGTGGATGACTGAGGTCACATATTATAATATGAGCACCGTTTTGCGATCGAAATGTTTGAAATATAATTTCCCGTTTAACATTTTGCTTTGCTAATCAGATGATATTTTATTTAAAAATATAATCATCTATCACTGCGTTATGTTACAATGCTCACAGTTTGGTTCTTTGCTCTACGCTACGTGGACCAACGTATGTTGTCTTCAGAAGAAAAATATACGTAAAACTTAATTTTCATTAATAGAATCTTGTCAGCGCTAAATTCAATATGACGTGAAATATATGAATGTAAAAATAAATGTTTACGGCTGTTAAACATGTCGAGTTGGTCGAGTGTTAACGTCCTTGGCTTCGGCTTCGGAGCGACCGGTTTGAGTCCCATCAAATTATTAACTTCAGATCGGATACATGGATGAGCTGCTTAAAAAAGCCTTCCATAACCATCCGATCATAAAACCGGGACGAAACGAGGGTGATAAACTAACCACTATTCAAATTCTCATCGAAAAAGATTGGTTGAGCAAATGAATAGAAAATAGTTCTCGAAGAAAAATTTTGTAGAGATCCATAAGAGTTTATATCAGTGGTTCTCACGGGAAAATGCACTGTGTCCGCATCGTAAACATAAGCGGTCATATAAAAATGTCTGGTGGCTACACAAAATTTTCGTTTCGAGTCTGTTGAGTTTGGAGTATGTCAAATGGACCTACACATGGCTGTCCGTAATACGGAAAAATAGTTGAATCTTTTTTTGTACTCCCTAATACCCTGTCGCCAGCCGCCACTGGTTGTCAGTTTACTATTGGGCTTAAATGTATACGAAAAATTTCATTTGCTGAGTCTTTGTTGAGAAGTAAACTTAAAAAACCACAAATTCTTTAGTTTAAATATTTTATATGAAGCAGCTGGTGGCCGCACATGAGAACAATTAGTCTATGTGACTCACATTGGGATCCGTCACAGCAATAAATACAAAAATAGTAATACCGGTAAGAAAAATAACAATCTACATACCTATTTTAGTTCTACATAAATTATTTTATATATTTGTTGATATCTATTTCGGCTTACGTCTTCGTCAGAACTATGTTTTAAACGTGTAATGAGATAGCTTATATACCTAGGCTAGACAGGGTACCCCATACATCCCCTCTCTATGCTCAACCATACCAACGGTACATGGAAAAATTTAAATGAGTTTAAGTTGTTGGTCTAGCGTAATCCTGAGAGTTTAATTTAGGTATTTTTGGGTTATTTTAGTATCCAAGTAAATACCTACTCAATCAACAAAAATAGTAACTGATTTATTTCACAACACACATTTGTATTATTTCATATTCTTAAAAGCTTACCACGTTAAATAACTGCAGCGGTTCTGTGTTGAAACAAATAGTTTTCAGATGTTTGAAGAGTTAGACTGAAAGTGCTTGAGAAAATTTTGAATTCGGAATCTTCAGGCATTTTAAATGCAGGAATGAACTTTTGAACTGATGCCAGTTTTTAAAAAATGAATTATTGAATTATTTTATCTGGAATAGCAGTGTACCAATTTTAAATGAACAACCCAATCTACCAAACTCGCCATTGTTATAAACCTTTTAATGAATATCACAAATACAAAATTCAAGCACTTCAAATAAAAAAATTATTTTACAATAGATCGGATAAAACCTACCCATTATATTTGTTGGTATTTCCATATTATTAGCTCGGAATTATTTCTAACAAAACTAAATACCAATTATAATTTACCCAAATAATTCATTGAAGCATCAAGGCTTTCGCTTATTCATCTGGATTACGTAAATAACCATTAAACTTGTATACGATACGGTGAAACTGTATTCTCAGTGAAAAAGTATCAAGTAAAAGATTTCTATGACAACATTTCATTGGTCACGATCATTGAAATGAAAAAGTCGATGATTTGCCAGCCTAAAATTTTGGTTTGCTTCAATGAAACAAAATCAGCAAGTAGTCCTTTTCATAAAAAGAGAAACAAAGAAAAACACAGACAAACATTGGGCTGAAGATTGGGCGGTCAAATTCAATTTCAATGACAGCTTGGAAAAGAATATATTTTCACTGAGAATACAGTTTCACTGTAACATATATATAAATTTACTGCACGTCAGTTCAAGTTAATTGAGTGCACTTGAAATGCCTTTATATGCCGAAAGGCGAACACGGATCGTAAGCGACAAAATTCTCGAAAATCTTCAAAATTCAAACTTCTAGATAATTGTTACTGAAATTGAACGCTCACTTATAGTGGAACGTTCTGGTCTCGAACGGTTTGCATAGTATGAGCGCTTATCTAAGATTGGCTTATATTGTCTCAGCAGCCGTTATGTGGGGCGGCCGGTGGTTACTTACCCCTGGGATTGGTACATATGTACATACATATATACATTATATTATTATACACGAGCATACCGTTAACAGTTTTGTTAAGTAACATCGCTCTCTAAAAATATTGCCATGTAGCACATTATCTCTTTAGAACGTTTGATATCCTGATACTGTTCCACAAAAACACGTTAAGGTTGCTATTTTTTGGTGGACTCCTGATCAAGCCCCATTAAAGTTCCATTGTTTTATGACAACTGGTTGTATTGCAATCACGTTTTCACAACTTTATTTTGATGATGGTGATAATAAGTAATTATGGCTGTGTGAGAATTTGTATGAGTTTATATTGAGAATACCTTGATTCGGCTTTCTCATAAATCGAGAGGAAGCCTCCTATCCGATACTCAGGAAGAAGAATTTTGGGAACGGAGTAGGAAAAACATGGTACTCTTATAAACAAAAGACGATCTCAAAGCGTTATGTGGGTGCGGTTAGCACCCATTATTTAATTGTTACGAATTTTCACAGACTTTACACACGGATTTAACACAGATAGATTAACAATACACGTTACGTTCTACAATACATTACACACGACTATTATAATTGCAAAGGCGATATCAGGAATTTACTAGACTTTATCCTTAGGGAGAGGATGAGGCGCGTGCATTCTCAATGCTGTCCAATCTCTCACTGCCAACTGTATGAAAGAAAGCGGTTCCATTAGGTACCAAAAGACCGTTACAAAAATACCGTTAAACGTCACGCGTGATAAGCCATTATTTATGGGCCATCGAACTTTGCATGAATTACGATGTACTCTCATGCACCCAGGGCGTGATAGAGTCAAGAGACATTTCACATTCAGAGCGAGACGTCCGCATAAATGTCTCTTTACAGATTTGAATCACTCTATATTGAATCGCTATAGATTTCAATATAGAGTATTATTAAAAATGAATTTATTTCCTGATATCGACTTAAACTCATTGACTTGAGATTAATAATAGATCGTTCGAGAGAGTTCTGATGACCTACCACATAAAGCGGTGTTAATATATTCTATGAAAATAATAAGAAACATAAAATCAAAAATAATTTTGATGAGTCCTCATATTTTGTTATTAATTGTGACACGTGTTTTGCTTCTTTTAGAACCGTCTTTGGACTTACTATCACAAAGGTTGCTTAAGAACACGCATAGCGTGTTTCACTACGAACTATACCACAAATACAGCATTGAATGTGTTAAGTAATATAGCAATATCAATATTCTAAAATGCAGTTCGGAATTTTCCCTTTTTACGAGAAGCAAGGAGGAAAAGATTGAAACAAAACAAACAATAATGATATTACTAATGACGTTAACATTAAAAAATTATTCACTCATGAGATGCAAAAAATTGGGAAGGGTTAAACCCATTGCAAATAAATTAAGCAGTGGCGAGTAGAGACTCCAATTCGAGTATCAAGTACTCGATACTCAAGTTATTTAAAAAATACTTGAGTAATACTCGTAATACATAAATGAAGATTGAATTCCAAATTTTATTTGGTTTTAAGCAGCGGACAAAAAAACAAGATTGTCAATTTAGTTGATTGTTAACTTTTAAGCCGAAGTCCATAGCACCAGAGAGAGTTTTTTCTTCTGCTGGAATAAAAAAACAAAACTTCGATTCAAATATAAATTTGAGACGTTTAATTCTCTATTATTTTTGAATTATATTTTTTATAAATTGAAATAAATGTAATAATAAAATAAAATAAGCTTATTTATTTATGTATCATCTATTTATAGACACAAATTTGAATTAATAAAATAAATTTTGGTACATCTGAAACTACTCGAGTATACTCGAGTTCTCGAGTATTTTAAAATTTTACTACTCTATACTCGAGTAGTTGAGATGTCGAGTAATTGGAGTCCCTAGTGGCGAGAAATCTGTCATATTTAACTATTTGTAATTAAATATGAAAAAGAACTTTCACAAAGTTACCGCTGCATCCATCGAAAGTGGAATAGGAAATATTAATAATTTTGAATAATTATTGATAAATTGATTAAAAAATTAGTGTATGGAATTAGCGTTCTGGGATAGCAACTCGAGAGCACGCAATTTGATATGGTAGAAACCAGATGTCGTTAACTACAAAAGCGATAATTAACATTAAAAGTACATTATTTTGAGAAAAATAATCTATATTATTATAAGAGTTTTGTAAAGCTCAGCGTAGCACGAAGAAACACCTGCTACAGCTTCAAATCGTGTTAAAGCAGTGAATCTTACATAGATACGTGCTTTTCGTGTACTAAATATATCAATGTTATGCCAGTTCTAATGTTAAAGATTTGTTCAACATCTGTGAGATGTAGAAAACTTTATATAACTTGAATCGACTGGTTTGCGTAGCTTTCAAGATTGTGTCATTGACAGTTTTGATAGTTGGAGAAACTTGATTATTATGTCACGATATTTCCAATAAGAAATCACCGAAATGTGTGTCGTTTATATAAATGTTTTATATTAAACGATTGATAATTTGATACCCTTGTTGAATATACCGATTGAATATTTCATCTTAATGAGAACATGGTTGCATAAAATGCTTATGTGTCACAACTGTTTTTATATCTCATCTTTTTACACATTTTATAAAAGTAGACAAATAAATTTATCTCGACTTACCCTTTCTATAGAATAAACTTGCCCATTCTTATAATTATTTGAATGCTTTAATATTATATTTTTAGTTATAGCCGTGGTATGAATTTATCATTTTATAGGAACGATCAATCTATTTTTATTTCCGTATTATAATGGAGTTCTACCAAGGAAATGCCTACTCAATCAATCTATCTATTTCATATTGATTCACGATTGAGCACTGTTTGTCTGTACCAGATAATGTAATAATTCAGTTGATAATGCTCGCCATGAGCGAAACCGGTCCTGACCCAATTAATTTAATGTGGAATAAGTACGAAAAATGTGTTATTATTTTTACTATAATGCACCTTAAAAGTGATGAATGTTTTAATACTTAAGACTATTTTTTATTATATATAATATGTTTCATGTTGTTGATTTGCTAAAAGTTCCAATAATCATATTAATGTTAATGTTTTTAAATTTCGAAAATGTAGTAAGCTAAAGTTTTGCTCGATACAGTATATTAAATAATTTGGCATTGCTCATTCATTTATTAATATTAAGTGTATGGAGATGTAAGTCAGTGGCGCTTTTGATAAAAATAAATTATATATTCAAAGCGCTATTACACCTTTCGTATCTTGTGAAAGTTTGTGCAATGCAGTTTCAAGGAAATCTAGCATCGCCTCAAAAAGCTCCCTTGGGTATAAAAGTACAAAATGCGCAGAGCTATGAAAGCTCAGAAGCATTTCAGCACACAAAAGCCTCCCATACAAATAAGGCAAGTGCAAAGAGTTTTGTTGGCAAATTTTACAAATGCTTAAATTGTAAAACAGTCTTAAGTTTTATCTTTACATTCTAAGCGCTGGATTGATAAGAACTAAAAACTATCACAGTAAAAGTGATGAACTGAAGCACGATGGATAAAACTGTGCTTTTTACAAAACGTCTTTTAAATCTTTTCTCCGCTGTTCGGAACCGAATTTAAAGACATATTGTTAAAAAGCGAACTTTTTTGTTATTCGTTTTTTTTTATTTTTTTTCATTCACTTGATGACTATAAAAACAAAGACAGCATTCCCCATGTTTTGTTGAAAATTAGTATGCTATGAAATCACGTAGAGCTGAAAATTCCACACACGGTATCAAGTAACATTAATAACAAATAAGATATATAGAATTTAATTTTAGCTTGGAACAAAAGTGGTTTTTAAAAGTTCTGCAAAGACATTTTCATAATCAGTTTTCAGTATTTACAGTGAAACAAAATCGGCAGTTATTGCATTGTGGAAAATGGAGGTTGAAATTTTCATTATCTAAATGGAAAGTTTTTCAAAAATGATTGACAAAACGGTGTTAATTATATAAATTAGTGAATTAATGCTAATATAAATATTACGTGTAAATACATATAAAACGGAATAAAACGTTTTTTATTGATTTGCTAATATTTTAGGATTATAAAAACTCTCACTTCCGTTTTAATAGCACTAACTTTATTCGATTTTGTGCTATAAATCAGTAATATTCAAGACCCAATTTTTTAGAATATATCAATTTTTAGATTGCTATGAATTCCCACATGTTCTTTTTAATATTAGAATATTTCGATATTTGATTACTCGTTCGAAAAGCATTTGTTCTCTCATCAAAAATGAGAAAAAAAAAACAATGGATAACATTATAAATGGTCTCAATACACTTCAATAGGCTTCACTACTCTACCTTAAATTCTTCTGATACTATTACTAAAACAATAACAAAAACGTTAAAGCATTCACAATGATTGTGTGTTATTTCTAGAAAGACAACTATACTTGATATCTGGTGCATTTTAGTATTTTGACAGAAGATGCGCTATTATCAAAGATCTATAGATACAAAAAATAAAAACATTATTTTAAGATGAAAAAATAATAACGCATTTGGACTTATGCTGTTTTTGTTGGGCTATGTTCCTATGCAATACGGTACCCATGCAGTGCATTCGTGCAATTCTATCGCAGACTGCGGTCGCTTGCATGACATAATTGATATTATTTCGATATCTCAATACTTGGAAACTCAGAGAATAAAGTTGTGTATTGTCTCAGTTAAAAAAATAATTTGCGGGATTTTGTTGCAATCGAATAATGGAAATAAAAAAAGCAGTATAGATGAAGACTCACTTTGGATTTGAACTGATAATTTTAAACCATTCAATTGCGTCTGACTATTCATTCATTCTTGAGCTTATTTGTAATCAAGAGCTTGAGCTTGGGCTTTTCACAAAAATATCTATTTACAAATGTAGGCATAACCTTATAATAGAAATCATGCTTGGCTGCAATAAGGTACTGGTTCAGGACCGGTGGCAGATTAAGCACGTGGGGAAGCCTCAGATGCAAGATTATTTGGGAAGCTCTTTTTTTCGAATGATAAAAGCGTCGCAACATTTATTTGAGATAATACTTATCACAAATTTTGTTATTAATGTTGATGTCATTTCGAAATGAAATATTGAGAATTTACAGTATTGCCCATCGTTCATTGAATATTAGTACCATTGAAGATGATTTTTTCTCCGTGACATCGTAATATGACATATTATATGGGGCCATTTATGTTATTTTTGATGACCTCAAGATTTGTAGACCCCCAAGCGTCTCTTGCGCTCATGGGTAATCCACCACTGCTCATCAAAAACATTTCCACCAGTGTATAAAGCTCAAAATCTACTGAATCAATTATCATCCTAACAAAATATTAGAAATTGGAACAAAAAAGTGATTTATTTTAAAATAAAATGCCACACCATGAAGAATTATTGATATTGAATACCTTAGAAGTTTCTATGGATTATACATATTTTCCGCAACTCTGATGATATAACATTCATACAAAAAATCTGTTATGATTGAAACACGCGGCTTTTTAATGAAACAAATATAAAACTTAAATTGTGTACTCACTACTTTTTCACGCTCTAGAAAACATTTTAATTTATGAAGCTTTTACTAATTGACTTGTTAAATTTTACACTTAAAGCCTATCCTGAAACTATTGCAGAGCTTTTGGAGGGTCACATTATGTAGGCTATGTTTACTTAGGTTCGTCTCGGGTCAGATGTCTCGAGTCTGAATTAAGAGGTAAATGTCCCACCAAACACTATCAAATCTCGGAGGACAAAGGGTTGACAGCGTTATAGTTTTTTTGTGCGAGGTATAATGATTTTCACGAGAAATATTTCAAAACTGCTTATTCGGAAATAGTAAAAATAATGAAATAAAGAAAAGGCAAATATGAAACTTTTATGGTAGCGAGGTCGATCAGCAAATAAATAAAGTAATATTAACAAATATTATGGTAAATGAAAAAAAATTGTCAGCTGCTAAACTTAAAAGTATTAAAAATTAAAAAATGCTCACGGATAAGTAAAAAGTTCAAATTTGATATCACTCTCAAAAATCAGAATGAATTGTAAAAATTATAACATAAATCCTATTTAAAATGAGCTTTCAATTTTACATTAAAATAAGGAAGCCACTTAAGTCACAGTGAACAAAAATAATTTAATAATTAAGGCATTTTCAATTCAATTTACGTAATAAACGAAAAGGATGTTGTTCAATAAAACGAGGAAGCTTGTATTTTTTAATAACTTAACTCGCAATGGAATTATTTTGGGAAATTTATAAATAAGGAGGGTGCAATATAAAAATATGAATTGAACGAAAACATAAATAATGCTAAAAATATTTGAATTTATTTGATATTTAAAAGGCAATTACTTAAAGTAAGACATATTATAATAGCATGCAAAATACGTTATTATTTTATTTTTATCATAAAGTGAGACTGGTTGAATAACAAATCCATTATTTTATATGACAAATTGAAACAAAATATGGGATACTTTTTTATGCTAAAGATAAATTACGCATTGATTCGATAAAAAACAATAAAGGAAAATGTTGGATATCTCTAAAGTAATAATTTGTCATAGTTTGCAAATCATTTTAGAGATAACGATGAAAAATTTATGTACAATAATAATGTAGTAGAAATAACCGGTCGATTAAATAATATAGGATAACAAATGAGCAGTCAACAAGAATGAATCATTATTGAATAATGATAATAGAACAGGTTAATCACTATTTTTAAAATTATTTCATAAATTGTTTAACCATTCTAAATTAAGTTGCAACTCATTAATTAATATTGAATTAATTTTAAAAAGTATTGTTTGATTGTATCGATTCCCTTTCCTAGCGTCCTGTCAAAAAAGAACATCCTTACACTCTAAAAATTTCGTTTTATTTATTTAAGTACATGTATTCATCAAACGGTAGCGAAAATGACTATTTCAGCATAAGATTCATGGAGAGTTTAATCTTGATATTAATAGTGTGAGAATTTTCAAATCAATCTTAACCTTATCACCAAAGCAACCTAGCGATAGTTTGTCGGACGGTAATCCTTAAAATATTGAAACACGTGTTCCTTTTTGTAAGACAAGACGTGGCACACATAGGTAAAAGTATTTTTTTTTCAATTTTACAATCATTACTTAGGTAAATGTACCAGTAGCTGACCACTTAAGAGACAATTTCAACAACAATAACGACTAAGGTTTAGCATTGTACCGAATGATGGCAAAGAAAGTATACTCATATTCGATCATATGTGTTAATTAATATTATGTAACAAAAATTACGAAAGGGCCTGTTAAAAAAAAGTTGTGTTCAATTATTTAAAGCCATGTTCCTGTTTCAGTAGTTGACCATCTCACACTTTGAAAAATTCAGTAGTTGACCATGTCTATCAGAGTGGCCTCAGGGCTTTTTGTCACAACACTCTTGGTTGAATCAAGTAGCAATGGGTGGTTCAAGAACAAGGTACACACGGTTTCTAGATTGATCACTTAAGAAATTTGAAATAATACACTTTCCTCACTAGGTGTTGTTTTCAAATGGCCACTCTGGAACTCCATTGGCTATATGGTGATGTGTTAGTGGCTCATTCCGACCACAGATGCCTTAATCTTTTCGCCGCGTATGACCGCTATACATGTCCTGGCTGACATGCCCTCAGCGCGTATGACGTGTATAGCGGTCATGGGCGATGCACGGAGTTTTGAGCCTCATAAAACCGGTATCTCTAATGTTTTAGGGTTCAAAATCGGTTGAAAATATTACTGAACATATATATATTAACAATACAATCTATTGGCTTAAATAATTTATTTGTGGAACCTAATAAACACGCATCTATGCAGCGTGAACATTTCCGCCAATATCGATGGCCGCCATTGTTTTATAGCCGTTCTAGTAAGAAGCGTGCGCCGCTACTCATTTACAAAATATGAATATATTATTTCTCGAAAAACTTAATAATTAATTAATTAAAAATAAATTAGAGCCTAATAAATTAGAGATCCTAAGAGAACCTATTTAATTAACTTTGAGCCTCATATAACCGCAATATCTAATGTTTTAGGGTTTGAAATCGGTTGAAAATATTACTTATCTTATATATAAAACCGAAACGGCGTATGTATGTATGTGGGTCTGTAATTCCCTTTTGCATTATTGTTGCAAGTTGCAATATAATAATGTTTATTATTTACGTGAAGGTATTATTTGACATTTCTTTGACAGCAATGTTATTTTCTTCAGTGAATATGACAATGTATACGTATGTACTTGCAATCAAACGCTTATTTGACAGTTTAAATATATTTATTTGAACTGTCAATGTATGCTATCGCGTTACTACTAATAATAATTTAATAACAACGTAGGTTGAATGTAAATAAGCGATCGAGTGCAGGTGAACTTGAATACGTTCCGAGAATTATATTATACGCACGCTATATATTACGGCATCGGCGCAGTGTTCTGGTTTGCGATCGGCGTTATCTACAAAATGGCGGCGTTACCCCGGAATCGTATGAAGAATGATTATTGTTGAATTAAACAGAAAATACAAGAAATATATTGTATTTCATTATTGAAAAAATTACTTTAGGTACCAATTAACATATTTGACTTTTTGAAAAAATTTTATAATCTATATTTAAAGTCGAAAACGCGATTAACAAATCTGCAAAAAAGCTGCCGCGTACAGGGCATGTTCTCCATATTTTCTGACGCGGTGAAAAGGTTAACTTGTCTGAACTTTACAATTTAGAGCAATGCCGCATCTGCATTACTTATTTTGGGCCATTTTATTCTCAAATGGTCAACTACTAGTACATTTACCTTATATAAATATATTCTTTTTTTAATGTAGTTTTCTCAATACTTATAAAAGTTTAATTAAGATATAAATCGATACTCAATTACCTTTGTAAAGTGATTATGTTTCAATAAATCCAACATGCTTAAAATAGCAGTGAACGGTGATCCCTTATAATATATTACATATAGTATATTCTCGTTAATGTATTCATATTCATGGAGATTTATCTTTTAATGCTTTAAGTCTTTAAGACTATATCATAATGAGATAAAGGACGGATTAGCTTTCAACGATTAACACTTAATCGATTTCGCAACATCTATGCCACCTGGTACAAGATAAATGTGCACACAATGATAAATGAAAGAGTTATTAGAAAATGATTCTAACTGAATAAATTGATTAAAGAAATTTAATGACAAATTTACACCTGATGTATTTATTTGTCATCACTGACTGTGGAGTCGGTGAAAAAAAGTCCGACTCCGACTCCGACATTGACCAAAAACATGACTCCGACTAAAAAAAGGTTAACATCGTCACTTTTTCCCTCTAATTTTCATATTTATGTGTATTCAATTAAATATCAACCCTATCAATGCGGCCAAAAGCCATATTTGACATATTAAATGCAAAAATAAAAAGTTCAAACTTTTCAAAATTTCCGACTCCGAGTACGACTTCGGCCAAAACGCCGCGCCGACTCCGACTCCGGCCAAAAAACTCCGAGGCCACGACTCCGACTCCACAGCCCTGGTTATCACTTTATAAAGTGGGTAAACACAAAAGGATTTTATATGTATGACCAATTCAAAAAAGCCAAAAAATCTTATTTCTTTACTTATCTCCACAGAGGGTGAACAGCATATTGCCCTTGTATACTAATTGGTAATGCAAAATATTATATTGAAACATAATAAGGACAAATGTGGACATCTATCGATGTCAATTTCAAACAGCTACAAGAAAAATGGTTCAAGTCTTTGATAAAGTTTTCTCAAAGTAAATTTACCACTGCCATCTAGCGTCAGTTTTTCTTTTTAACACTGTAATCGTGTTTTTCTATTGAAAGGTTACTTAAACAAGTCAGGGATGGCCAGAAGTGTACTTTTCATTGTTTGTAATATGTTGATAATAAATAACATAACACATAAGGTATCATGTATTTTCCAAAGTTATACTTTTGAATATTTGTTTTTCACGATATTTGGATATTACCAAATTTGAATGCCAGTCAAGTGAAGTGATTTTTCGGTGATAAATTTTGGACTTACATAGCTTTACAATTTAATTTTGTATTAAAATAATTTTCCACAAAGCTACCGTAGGAATAAGCGAAAGTTAGGATTTGAACTTATTTGGTTTTACTATTCATAGTTTTGTGTGGGAACAATGCTGATATTTAATATATACATATAAAACTATTCATTTTATTTCTCTAGCGTTGTTTTCATCTGGAAAAAATGTTAAAAAATACTTTTTAACAACAAAATCCGGTATCTCAATTGAAAAAATAAAAATGCAGCCATAACATGTTTGGCTAATTTTTAAAACGTCAGCTCAAAATCAAATCCATGGGATCATTCCAATTCATTTAAAAATAAATACTGTTTTCAACTGCACTCTAGAATTCTATACGAAAGATGTCATTATTGTATGAACAGATCTCGTGCATAAAAGCAACATAACTATTTTGTAACGTTGCATTCTTTAAAAATGTGATTGGCAAGACCTACTGATTTCCGTTAATAAACCGTTAAGTTTCATTAGAGAAATCTTTTCATGTATAAATAAAAGAAATTACAAAATAAATTTTTACATATTCACTGTGTTAAAATACAAAATAATATCAAATTTGAATAGTTTGAATTTCAAAAGCTCGTGTGATTTGTCGCTAAAAATCCGGGTTTCGCCCTTTGGCATCTTCAGGCATTTCAAGTGCACGGATGCGCCCGAACTGACTGAGTTAAATCCCTATTAAAATGTAAGCTAGCGAAAATTTTATGTGAAGAAGTTTCAATGAATTAATTGGATTTGTTATAATTATAGGGATTTTTGAAAATACTAATGACCAGATAATAACATAGGAATATCTAAAATAAATCTAGGGTTTTATCCGACCTTGCGATTGATTTCAAGTCTTTGAAATAATATTTTATGATAGTAAGTGCTTGAATTATTAACACTTTGTTTACGGGTCTTTTCAATTACTATAGTACTAACGCAAAAATTTATGCACAACTGTTTTTTTTTTTTGCACACAAATTTGTGAGTTAATGACAATTATTTAAAAAGGTACACCATTGGTGAACATGGTAAAAGAAGTTATTCATTTAAAAATTGAAAACCGTTAAGTTGAGCTCGTTTAAAAACCAGGATTTCATGGTTAAATAATTTAAATTCACGCCCTATTACAAAATAATATTTTTTATGATACAATTGCTGTGTTTTAAGTTGAAAACTTCTCGATTTTATTTCGACCGGGTGATCGTACTCAAAAGCTCGTGTGATGTACATACATAAAAATAATACTTATTGTTTGTAAATTGTAGTCACCATATAATTAATGCGCGCGTCACTGTGCCCGATAAATCCGATGACACCTCCCCACGTGACGAAGGCTCCGCAGCTCGGAATCGAATCGCAGGCTGTTTAGGGTGTCAGAAACGCATCACGTGGCACTAGCACGGCAGCTGTAATCCTCCAGCGCTGCAAATAGTTTTAGGAGCTTAATGAGGTAGCTTATTTAACGGTACAGCAAACCGCAAATAATAGGCTGAATCCGGATACGCTGCGAGAGTATTTGCAATGATATTTAAAATATAGACCTATAATTATATCATTTATCAGATGGTGCAGTCTGTGGTAATTTCATTAAATTCAAACTTGAAATAAAATTTACTATCTATGTTATAACTTTGGTATTTGGATGACAAATTGAGCATCTCAGTAGTAGTTATTCAGCTAAAATGAGTTGTTAATAAGCCAAGAGATTCATCGAAGAAAAAACCAGATTATAATAGTGAAACGTATCAATGTATTCCATCCTGATATCAAAAAAACTGAAATATAGATATATTCCATTATACATATAAGATCTCAGATGCGGATATTTACGATGACATTAACGATTGGGTATAAAAAAAAAATGATTAACTTATTGTTCAATGATTTATTATAAATTTCAATATACATTAATAAATATCATTTTTTTAATCGTTTTCAATAGGTGACGTGTCAAATCTCGATGTTTCACTATCGTATTCACTGGTTTTCTCGTATCCGTTGGTTTGTAGACTTGTCCTCAATCATCGTTTTGGTATAGTAGCATCTAGAGATACGAGTATCGAATACTCGATTCTCGAGAATGCTCGTCCATTTTACAAGTACTCGATATTCGAGATTTTTTCAAAATACTCGGGTAGTACTCGTTATTATTAAATGAAGATCTATCAACTTATTGATTATATATAAATAATGTTTAACTATTGCTTTTAACTGAGTCTTACGTGTGGACTTTACTGTCAGGTAAAAAATTTTTTGCCGTTAACATGCTAAGCATTTTTTTTGTTGCTATTTTTTGCTTTGGGTCCTGCTGACTTATGATAATTATTACAAGTTTATGATGACAGAGACAAAATAAAATATTTTAAGAACAAACTTTTGAACCAATTTAAATTTGAGACGTTTAATTCTCTATTATTTTTGAAATATATGCTAAAAAAATTGAAATAAATGTATAAATGAAATTAAAGAAGCTTATATTTTCAGGTTCTCGATATTTTAAATTTTACTACTCTATACTCAGTGTATTAAACCTGTCATATTTAACTATTTGCAATTAAATATGTGCCATCTATTTATATACACAAATTTGAATGAATAATATATTTTTTGGATAGCCATCTGAAACCAGATGTCGTTAACTACAAAAGCGATAATTACTCGAGTACTCGTATTATATTTAAGAAAATTCCGAGTAGTTGAGATGCCGAGTAATTGGAGTCTCTACTAGTATCCCTCCATCACCTACGAGGGGTATGTGTCCCTAAAAAACGAAAAAGGGGCCTCCGCTCTGCAATGCAGTTGAATTTATTTTAGTTGCTTGTGTTATTTTTATTGTTTCAAACACACTTCTTCATCGCGATTCCATAAATGAAATCGAAACACTTTTTAATCATATATTTGTTTAGTGAATAAAATTTTTAGAAGCAAATATTATCAGAATTTTGACGCAGAATAATTATTAATGGAGCTTATTTTGTGCCCACGGAAAGCTCTGGAATTAATGACGCTATCCAATTTCGCTTTGCGATTCTGCGTATGGCTAGGGCAGAAAGCTTTTCTGAACAACGTGATGCACTCGACGAGTCCACTGCGATTATATGGCAAAAGCTCATTTAAATAGTTCTCAACTAGATAAACAGATGCAGCCAACTTAACGTAATTTTAGCGAAGTTGGTTTTTGTATATTCAACTTGAAGCATGACGGATTTAGAAAATCACAGGCAGGCACTTTAAGTATTAATAAATACATGTTTATTAAATGTACTAACTTGTGATTTTTACAGTGTTAATGATCATTCTTACTTAATTGATTTTTGATGAAGTACCTTGTATTGCTTTTCAACATTTTAGCTATTTTTTTTTTCACATTAAATGTGTTCACGGTCAATACTTGATAAAATAACAATAAATTTTTAATTCTACATAAATTATTTTATATTAACTTTAGTTCACGAAGGATCAACCGCCGAAATAGCGTGCATTATCAATTGAAGTTTAAAATAATTCATGTAAATTAAATACATTGATAATGCTCGTCACGAGTGGAACCGGTGCTTTAAACATTTATTTTTTCACATTTAATGTGTTCACGGTCAATACTTGATGAATTATAACAATAAAAATATAAGTCTTTATTTTGTTTTGATTTATTTGATCAGTTGTAATACCAATTGTTTGTCATATCGCTTACTTAACTATTGTATGAATTTCGCTGTATCTTTTTATTTTTTATCATTTGCTAATGATCGGCTAGACCGGTCCTGATTTAATACATTGAATGTTGTTCATTGTTATTTTTTACTATGAAAACTACATGGATACATAAATGTATACATTTGTATATATGAAAATAAAATAAAATAGATTTATTTTCACACCATAATACATACATATATTTGCAGTATCTGTAGTATGTGTTATATTTTAAATTTACTATAAATTTGTTGCAGCCCACGTAGAGAAGCAAAAATCGGAATGCACCCGGTGGAAAAAAGATCGAGTTGAACTGGTCTATAGGCCTCACATTAAATCAAAAATCTACTCTGTGGAAAAATCAATGTGTCAATTTGAAGTCGTATTAAAAAGATGAAAATGTTTGGCATTCAATTTGAAAGCAGTTTGTATAGTGAATTTCTATTTCATAAGAAATAAACTACCTCTTGAAATGTTCATGTTGATTTCATGCTAATCCATTACCCTAAAAAGCGATGAATATTTCCGATACAGAGATCTTCCGCACGATATTTCGCAGATTCACGGTATAACCGGGCATTTTTTCTTAACCCCACTCGTTCGGGGGCAATAGTTGAATTATCGTAATGCTCGGAGAATGTTTGGCATGCTAAGAGAGCATTTATCTTCCATCTCTGGGGATTTGGTTCTCATCTGCATAATCACCGAGCACCTGGCTTTCCCGGGACCAAGAGGGTTGACGGGAGGCAATGATACGGTAAGGCCCAGATTTAGGATTATGTTTGGCCCACGCAAGCGCTGCGTGACGCGACTGTAAAAGCAATCCAAATCGGGAAATGCTAAAATTGAAATTCTCAAAACTTTTGTACGTTACAAGGTACTTCATATTTGTATTTGTGCTAAAGATTCATGATATGTATTTTACGAAACAAAGTAAGATTGTAATCTAAATCAAAATATTGATTGAATTGGCATTTACTGGCCGAATTGTTTACATTTTTGTAATAAAGGCCCTAAGCTAAATGCATTGAAACAATTAGAAATTAATAAGTATCATTAATACAGTGACATTCTTAATGAGCAAACTAATATCAATCAATCACCACTTCTTAAGCCGTTACAAAGCGTTAATGCAAATTTAAATAACTCAACTTGATATAATACTTATTTACATTTATCCCCACTTAATAAAAAACCAGATCAGTTTTCATTTCTAGAATTAAATTAAATCAAATCAATGTGTCACATTTAATAAATAATTATTACCCTATAAAATTAGTATGGTAGAACAGAAAAGAAAATATATTGTATACCCTGTCTACAAAAATATTTATAGATAAGGAAATGCATGTTCTGTTGCATGTTCTGTGAACACAAAGTTCTGACTACGGCGTAAGCTAAAATAGCTATCAACAAATATATAAAATAATTTCTGTAGAAATAAAATATATTGT
This sequence comes from Himalopsyche kuldschensis, assembly GCA_028554975.1. NCBI lineage: Eukaryota > Metazoa > Arthropoda > Insecta > Trichoptera > Rhyacophilidae > Himalopsyche > Himalopsyche kuldschensis. The sequence goes on from JAHFWI010000006.1 coordinate 17,725,466, forward strand.
AATTTTTTTTATCGTGTTAAATCAAAAAAATATAAAATTAAAAGTAGCTTTGTTATTCAACGTATTTTGTGTCAAATAGGGACACTTATTTTGCCTCATTATAAAACATCATCAGACATACTACCGTAAGGTTACTTTAGAAATGAATAATTCTAATATTCTAACATTAAAAACGAAAAAATAAAGGTGGGAAAATGTCAGTTCTATGGTAGGCAGATACAAATAAATAATTATACTACCGATGACACCAACATTAAAACCATAATTAATAAGAAGCCTTGGTTTAGAAAGGCTAATTTCCAGAGCTGTGGAGTCGGATCGGAGTCGGGGCTTTTTGGTCGGAGTCGGAGTCGAAGTTGTCGCGGCGTTTCGGTCGGCGTGGCGGTTTTGAAAAGTTTGAACTTTTTATTTTTGCATATAATATGTCAACTTTGTGTCAACAAACAACAGTGACCATATCGTTTTTTAGTCGGAGTTGGAGTCGTTTTTTTGTCAATGTTGGAGTCGGGAGTCGTGGTTTTGGTGAATGCTGGCGTCAGAGTCAAACTATTTTTTACCGACTCCACGGTCCTGCTTATTTCATAAAAATAAACAGTTGTGAGCCTGTATTACTCAAGATATTATTAAATAATAATTCATTTCGGTTGCTGGTATTATTTATTTCTCAGAATTATTAACGTACATTTCATCATAAAATTATAAAAAACTTTTCACAATGAAGGTGATAAAGTGTACTGTTTTATTAGGCAAAATTATAATACAAAGCAAATTGTCTATTTAAGCTGATTGTGGGTGTTAATTTAAATCTCGAACGAAGGAATTTTGTGAATATTTTAGAATAAAGTTTAGGATAGTTTTTATTAAGACATAATTTCGAAGGTCAGTGTTGATTAACTAGCTTTTGTTTGTTGTTTGAAAAAACCGTGCTAATGTATCAAAGTATTGTTGAGCTAAGATTTCGATGCCCAAGTTTGACACTGGCTCGAGATTTCCCTTCTCCTTGTCGAATTTCCATAAATTTATCTTCCCCAAACCTCCGAAAGCAAAGTTGCGCCGTCCGCAAAGAAAAAAAAACAAGAGGCGGCGGGACGGCTGCGAGGGTGGGGGTAAATAATAAAACAGGCAAACAGAATGAATGTTTTACACAGATAAAAATAATCGGAAATGTGTTGGACGGAGAAGGGGTGCCTCAGTGACGTGCGCAATCGGTAAATATATGATAAGGGAAAATCATAAATTTTAAAAATTGTATTGAGATTACGTTGCGTGTAAGGCTTAGTTTGAAAAAAAACTAAAAAATGACAGAGACTCGAAACACTGATAAAGGTTACGTGATATTTATGCATGTGGGATGAGATGTGACCTATATATTTATATAGTTTCATCCATGTCTGCTCCCAACGTGGATCATATGGACTCTTTATATTTATCTCAAAATAGGATTTTTATACGAGAACTGCTTGTTACTCATTTGTTTAACCTCACTTTATCGAAAAGATTAGGGATTGAAAAGATGCGAAGACTAGGACATTTCAAGTGGTTTGTTGATCACTCTCGCTATGCGCCGCTTTTGGGATAGGAAAGGATTTTTCGAAAATCGAATCTTCAAGCAGATATTGACTGAAAAGAATCTGCTCGAACCTGGGCGGTCCGTCACGGAAGCTAGTGACTTTGACCACTGCACCGTTGACCGGGCGATGTATTACTAGTAAGATTAATTTGCTTGGTATAAATAATATCAGTCTCATTATAAATAACCAAAAAATAAAATTTCGCCAATTTATGAAAGCTAACAAATAGCGAAGTATTTAGTTTACAACTAATATTTCAGAATAATTTCCATGGTGATTATACCAAAATAGATATCATTTAAATTGTATGATTCGTGTTAATGCATATTCAATTAAAATTCTTCGCTTATTCTTTCAAATCCTCAAAAACAAAATATAGCACATCGTTAATTTCAGTAAATAGTCTATTAAACTAGATTTATAAAGATATTGTGATGGCGAAATATTTGGCTACCAAGAAGATTTCAATATCGTTAAATAAAGTAATGATTTTCTATTATTTTGTATTCGCTGCTGTTTTTCTTTAACCTTAAATTAATAGATCCAATATTACGAAGATGATAAAATATTTTTATTCTACATTGTCAATTGAGAGATCGTTTAATATCTCAAAGCAAATGAAATTTTATGAAAACCGGTAAATAATTAACAATCAATTTTTATCGCATTTTTAAGCGTATCTTTCCGTGGAATCAAATGCTCTCTTACCGTACCAATGGAAAGATTTTATCTCTCCGCGCAATAAACACTAAATCTCTCTTAAAGGTAAAATAGCCAAAAAACGTAAAGACAGAAATAAAAATCCTCTTGAAAGTGCTATCTACACTTCGGTCTCCTCTTTCCTTTTAAATCTATTGGATACTTTCAACTGACGTTGTTTTGTCGTGGTTTGAATGAAAATCGCCCGCCTGTATTGTTTCATTTGCACTATCTTTTTTAACCACAAGATTAATACTATGATTCTTTACACCAACTGAAAATTCACAATTTTTTTAACAAACGCATTGAAAAGAATCTTTTTTTTTTTTATGTCAATGTTGAAACTAGAAAATTGTATTACTAATACGACATTGATTAACATCAGAATCAAAAGTATTCTAGTGCAAATAATATTTTATATTCAATGAAAGATACAATAAATTAATAAAACATTTTTAGTACTCATTCAGCATAAAGTTTATTGGATCAGGACCGGTTTCACTCATGGCGAGCACTGTCAACTGCTCTATAATATTTATATATTATAATGCTATTCTACTAAGTATTGACAGTGAACACCTTAAAAGTTAAGGATACAATGTTTATCAAGAATTTAAAAAAAGTTGTATATACTAAATAAACAACTACGACGCCTGTCAAAAATCTGCCTATACCGGAAATAAACAAATATAAAATAAAGGAACAATGATGCAATATTTTGCTTGATTTCAAAATGCTACATTCGTTAAAAATAATTTGATTTTACATCATTTACAGTACGGATTTTTGCTAAAAACAGGCACATGGTTGAATTTAAAGATATCGACAATTTAACGAGGTTGCAAATTTTTGCATTTCAACAACGATATGACAAAGAAGAACGATGGCTTAAAATTAAAACTGCGTACATAGTGATTAATTAAATTTTCTATACATTCCTAGTCAGGACTGCTAATTTTATTCTGTGAAATGTTTTAGGCATGGTTAATTAAACATTTATATGTTTGCTGTGTAAAGAATCTGTCATTTAAAATCATTAAATTGGTTATATGTAATATGAATATAAGTTTTTGATCATATTTACTAAAAATTTGATAATGTTTATTTAATTAACAACCATGTATAACTTTATTAAAATCATGACTGATAGCTACAAATAATACAATGTTTTAAATGTGAAACGTTTCTATAACATCTTATATTATGTTACTAAATCAATAATGATTCATTGCGATAATATTAATTAGTTGATAAATATGTTATTCTTGAGAATATAAACATGGTGTAATTTTCACATATCATTCATTAGTTTGTATTAGCTTTTTAAATAGGTTTTCGAAGATATTTAAAACATGTAAACTAAACATACCAACTTTTTTTTATTCTTCGTATAAAATATTGGTTCATATCAGAATACATGAACTACCATTTAACTGTCATTGGTAAACGATTTATTTGATGACAGATAACAATATAAATTATTAATACAGTTTTAAGGTGTTCACTGTCAATACTTGGTGGAAAGTAGCATATAATAAAATAATAAAACATGTTTTTTTTAGTACATTTTTCCACATGATAATTTATTTCATGAAGGACCGGCTTTTTCGCTAATAGTGCGTGAAGCATTATTCAACATGATTTAACGAGCATTATTTTTTCCTTGAATTTAACATTTTAATGGGCATTATCAGTTGATAATGCTGTCGTCAATGAGTCTGAAACCGGTCCTGATAAAATGAAAAAATCTCATGTGGAAAAAGTACTAAAAATGTTTTATTATTTTTATTATTAACACAGTGAAAATCGTAACACATTTTTAATACTTACTCCACATTGGATTTATAAGGATCAGGACCGGTTACGCACATCGCGAGCATTATCAACTGATAAGAAATAGAAAAAATACTTGCTCGGTTCATGGTGCAGAGGTCAACGTCGCTGGCTTTCGTGGCGGTCCCAGTAAGAGCAAATTTTTTCAGTCGATACATAGATTCTGTTCGAAGGCAATGGGTGCTTGCGTTGTTAATCTCTTACCACCTTTCCGATCCCAAAAAGTGGCGCATAGCTAACTACTAGTCCTCTCCTTTTCCTCGTATCCTTTTAATCCATACTCTCTTCTAAAGAGAGAAGTTGATCACTTTTAAGGTTTTCACTGACAATACTTGGTGGAAAGGCATTATAATAAAACTAATATTACATTTTCAGTACTTTTTCCCGCATAAAATTTATTAGATCAGGACTTGTTTCGCTCATGGCCAGCATTGTCAACTGCATCGTCAACATCATTGTCATCAGTTGACAATGCTCGACATGAGCGAAACCGGTCCTGACCTAATAAAATTTATGTGAGGAAAAAGTACTAAAATGTATTATTATTTTTATTAGAGAGAGGTTGAGCAAATAAGTGACAAGCAGCTCTTGTAGAAAAAACATGTTGAGATAAATTCTTCAAAAAGTCCATATTGGGTGTTGGGATATATGGTACAAAAAAACAGTTGGTAATGCTTGCGATAAGCGAATCCGATCCTGATCATTATAAATCCAATATGAAATAAGTTCAAAAAATGTGTTTTGACGATGTAAACCTGAAATCATCGTGGATTCTGTAATAATTTCTTCATTCAATAAATAAGATTTTTTGTGACCGAGTCGAAATCGTACTATTTCAAATGTATTTCCATTTATGCATTTCGCTATCAAAGAATGTCTTGCGGGATATTAATAAAAGGTCTCTGGCAATATAACCAAACGGCTCTCTACATAAATATAGTGTTACCGTGAAAGGTGTACTAAAACTGGTATTTTTTTTTATTGAATATGACGCTTAATAGAACGGCGCAGGGACATTACTCCGACCGCCATAAAAATTTTACGTTTCGGCTACTGTGTAATGTCTAACGGTTTGAATAATGGCAGGTTATATAATATATCATTCTGGACTGTCATGTTTTTAAACAGACAGAATAAGGAATTGATTCCGTAAAAAAAAGATTAATTTTACAATATTATGTTAATTACATTATACATATGTAACTTGAATTATTTGAATTTTGTACTTTTCCATAAGTTTTGTCGCTAACGACGCGGGTTTTGCCTTTCGGCATCTTCAGGCGTTTCAATTGCACGGATGTACTTGAAATGACACTCATAAAACATTTTGTATCGTTTATATATAAAATACTAGTATTGCTACCCGGCGTCGCTCGGACAGAGCAACCAATAATTATTTAATGTTATATCATTCGACATAATTATATCACAAAATCTAACATCCAAAATAGAGTTAAAATAAAATCACAAACTTTATTTAATTTGATGACAGCTCGCCCCATTCTCGCCCATTAAAATGTCCAAATTCAAGGAAAAAATCTAATTTGCTGTCAAAGAAATGTCAAATAATACCTTCACGTAAATAATAAACATTATTATTAATAATAAAAGCCGGGAAAAGTTCAGTAGAAGACTAATTTATTACATTTTGACTAAATGTCTTCGCCGATAAAAATTCAAACATATTTTCTTTTATATTCGTTTTTATGGCAACTTGCAACAATATGCAAAAGGGAATTACAGACGCCGTTTCGGTTTTATATATAAGATAAGTAGATTACTGTTAAATTGCGATTAAAATGTAAATTTGATGTAAACGAGTTTCAATGAATTAATTGGGTTTGTTAGAAATATCGGGATTTTTGAATGAAGTATCGAACATACTAATGACCAGATAATAACATAGGAATATCTTAATGACGCACAGTGACAGCGATTAGCTAATCACCAGTCCTGTCCTAGTCCTTGTATCCTTTCCGACCTTACTCTCTTCGAAAAAGAGAGGTTGAGCAACTGAACAACAAGCAGTTATCGTAGGAAAAAAAAAATATCCTAATGATACTTCAACACTAATTTACTGTAGAATTCAGTCAATCTTGCCGTACTAGCAATGTTGATATAATTAAGGACTCTGACTGAGGTTTGATTGCTTCGACTGAGGGTGCAATTCAAATTAGATATTGAAATTACATCAAGCACCCTCAGTCGAAATCCGTAACATAATATGTTTTTAACTTTATTTTGAATTTGGATTGTAGCAAGTTAGTTTCATGCTTGGTTAAAAAATTGCGATATATTTATTACAGTCTCGTCAAAACTATTTGCAATACAATACAATAGCAGAGAAAGCCGAAATAGCTATAAACCATGTATTTTTGTAAATTGAAATACCTGCATTGCTTTTTATCACCATGTTATAGTGGAGAAGTATCAAGTAAATTTCAATTAAATCAATAGTTGTATGCAGTTAACAAATGTTTTATAATCGCTTTTCACAACGTTAATGACATACAAAGGGTTTTACCACTAAAATACTTGGTCGTAGCAGAGCTGCATGGGACTGGTTGTGAACTATGCAGTAGTGTGCTTGAAAAAGTATTGTAGTGAAGATTTTTTCTTATCTGTAATCAGAATACTGTGAAGCCTGTCTTATTTATATAAAATAACTCAAATTATTCCACGTAGTGTGTAATGTTTTGCTTCTTTCAAAGGTATCTTCAGATTTAATATCGCAAAGATTGCTTATCTTATAAAACAAGATTGATTACTTTATTCAAAAATGATAAATTTATGATTTTTCCCTATTTACAGGAAACAAGGACGGAAGGATAGAACCATAAAAACTAATAATAATACTGTTATATTACAAAATTATTAACTAATGACATACAATCAGTTGGGAAAGGTTAAACCCTTTGGAAATAAATTTAGCAGTGGCGAGCAACCTATCGTATTTAGGATAGAGGCGAAAAAAGTGACAATTAGTAACACAATACTCAAAGTAGTGTTTTATGTTTAAATGAATTTTCATAAAGTTTCAGTCGAATCCATCGAAAGTATCTGATGTGTTTATTTCATTGAATTTTATGAAGAATTGCGTTTAATTTGATCATCAAATAAATAATGATTTTTTCAAATGATATAAAGTAAGCATTGGTTGGTCAATCAAGTCAACGTGGCCTATAAGACCCACGTGAAGACGGACACCAGCAAACAGTTCTGCCTGTTCGAAATTCATCTGAGGGCAGTCCCATATAATGTGATTAACGTCCTGTCGGGCGAGCCCACATGTTCAATCCCGGCGCAAGAATTTTGCATTGAGCTCGTCGTGGCTGGCTTGTATTGTAACAATGTTAAATGTTTTAATTTATGAATTGAGCTTTTGATGGCAAGTTAATAAATAAGGAACTTAAGATCATTGGCCGGTATGTTTACTTTGTTAAAATAAAAGAATTTGTATGTGTTTCTTTGAAACTACAAACTTTATGAATGTTTTTTTAATCGTATCGTCTTTATTACTAAGATAAGTAAGCGTATTTAAGATCACGAATCCACCATTTATTGTAAAAAATCTAAATGAAATACAATGAAACATTTGAGAACCAAGCGAAATTTATTCAAAATTCTGTTATAATATGCTTTTCTTGGATATCAAAAGCTATCATTACATGCGTCGGTTTGATTTCATTCGTGCATTTGAAGTGCTTGCAGTTATCTAAAAGCCAAACCCAGGGTCGTTCGTGAAAAAAATCATGAAAATGTGCGAATTTCAAACGGTTCAAATTTGACATTGAAATTCCATCAAGCAATTTCAGTCGAAATTCTAATTTGCATCATTTGATGTTTTGTGAAAACCTACGACACAATACTTTATATGTGTATAAATAAAATGTTTATATCATGTCAGAAAATGATAAAATGTTGCCATTTTTACGCCTTAAATAAGTTAGTAGAATATTATAAGGTCAAGATGTAATGCAAAATCAAATACATACGTGGTATCAAGATTAAACGATTTTTTTTATTTTTCATTTTAAAAATGTTATGTTTGATGTATGTTATTAATCTAAATGATAATGCGTGGGAGCGATGCGAAACAATGAGTTGTGTACCGCCCTATTATCAATACCACAAAAAGTGATGGGTAACACCTTAAATGTCAATCTATATGATTATTATGTTGAAACGTGTATTAACTATATACTCGAGTATTGTATTGGTATTTGTCGATTTGTAATATTGTTAACGGTGTTTGAGTGACTTTTGCTAGTGTTCCAATGTATTATTTTCTATTGACTAATCATAATATAATGTCTAGAGAATGTAAAATATATCACATGAAAATTCAGTAATTATCAATAATCTAATATCGAGCTGTCATTCATTAAAAATGATCATTTTCCATACTTGACCACGAACAATACTTGATAATCAAACGTCTGCTACTGTAATTATCAATAAATCATAATTAAAACAAAAAAAAAACGATACGATAATGACAGAGCTCAGTCATAGGGTGAATAGCGTAAAGTCGTAAGTATTTTGTTTGCGAGCGAAACACTGGGGTAAAATTTCCTTTGTGGCGGTATTTACAAATTGACAGTCGAAATGGTGATTGCGAAATCGTGGCTAGCGAAGCTTTTGACAATATACTCTTGCCCAATCGCAGTAATTCTAAACTTTAACGACTTTGAATCCGTTAATGTGTACAGGAAGAGCTTTAGGCGTTGATAATAGAGATATTTCGAGTACTGGTTCACGTTTAAATCGTTGTTTTGTCATAAATTTTCAAACAAGCTTTGATTATTTATTCTTGTAGTCATTATTTCATTTTGTTTTTTTTTTTGTTTACCGGTCTCTAATAGTAGTCTAGTGGCTAAAAATCTAGATAAAAATACTGCGTATATACTGCTCAAATCCACAATTAGGTATTGGAAACTTGTACTGCAGTAGCAGTTCATCAAATTTGTTGGCAATCAGACAGGTGGCTTACATTAATTAAATATTCAGTACATAAAATCATTTGTATGAATTTTATGACAAACGCATTTTTATGTGTGCATACCAAATACGTTGAATTAATAAAAAAGTATTGTGATTCCACATTACCTCGGATGAAGTTATTAGAATGAAAGATAGATTTATAATTGTTTGTACACGTAAAGATATATTTTGTTTGCTTCCATAGGATAGTAATTTGATTTGCATTTACATGTATGAAAATGATTATGTAGAATCTATGGTATTGTTGATGATTGAAGGTTTGCAGGAGAGTAAAATATAATTACAATTCTTACAGCACATCTAAATATGAAAAGTTCGTGCAAGTGTCGAGAATGCAGACTGTACTGTGTTCCTTGTTATGAATATCAGCTGCTCAACCAATGTGTCTTGAAAACGGAATATTTCAATTAATTCACAGTATTTCATACACGAAATATAAGAATATGTTACCACAGTTAAAGTGTTAATTGTTACTTTATGCAAGAAAGTCATATTTTTTTAATACTACTTCCACGTGTAACTTTGAAAAGACCAGAACCGGTTTCAACTGATAATGACGTAACAAAAAAGGTTTCCATTTATTATCAGTTCAATTTTTCATTATAAAAGTTTTTTCTTAATAGGAACACTTTACTATTTATTTATTTACGAAAAAGCCAATCATGGCATTACAGCTGACGCCAATGCGCCATGCATTTGACAAATATAAATACGAGTATTTATATATACATACATACATGTAAATACAAAATAAAAATCACAAATTAATTAAAAACAAGATGAAAACATTGTAGTCATAAAAACAGAGAGAAAAAATTTATAAAATTACTATGTGAGTCATTATCTTTTATTACAATATATTATACAAAATGTATTAATATAAAATAAATATGGGCTTGTTAGTAGAGATTTTATATTTCCATTACAAAAAAATGTACCTGTCTTCCTTTTTTACAATTATAAATCCCGAATATTCCGATTTTCAAAGTCATATTACGACAAAAAATCAATTCAATATATCCAGGTATCGGATAAAAAGTATTTGATCAACGCGTTTGTTATACGGAAAAACTTTCGAGAACGTTCCGAGGCCTTAAAAGACGATCAAACAAGATAGAGGAAACTCAAAAAGGTTTCACATATATTCAATTGGAAAATCCCGAGAAATAAAATATTATATTGTTAAGGGGTGTTTTCATTTATGTTGATGTTATTACATCCGCTCTTACAGGGTGAGGTATTGTGCTACTAAAAGTACGTATCATATTTTACGACTAAGTTATTATACTATTTAGGATATCTTAAGAAATTATATTGTTTGATATTGTGTATAAATTATTGATCTTAATTAATACTCATACGTGAGGGCCAAAATTTTCTGGCATTTTTGAATTGTTTGAATTTTGTACTTTTACATGAGTTTTGTCGCTAACGACCCGGGTTTCGCCTTTCGACATCTTCAGGCATTCCAAGTGCACGAATGTACTTGAACTGACGCGTAGTAAACAGTTTGTATCGTTTATATACAAAAATATAAGTATATCACTAATTTAAAAGATTCACAAGATTCAATGAATTAGAACCTCAAATATAAGAGTGGCTGAGCATTTAGCCGCTTTTCGCCAAACAAAAGATAAATTCATTCAGATGTAATCGTTTTGATTCCACATTTTATAATAATCCACAAGTACTCAAAGAGTTAAGTCAAAACATACAATTATAAGCCAGTATGTATAAATTTTTTGAGCTTAGCTCGAGAGGATTGGGATTCTGTCCCGTGACTATATATCCATAATTTATCCGACATTGACCACTGCACCACGAACTAGGAATACATGGTAATATTTGGTAAACAACTAACATTGGTAGGCGGAAACGAAAGAAGAACTAAGTTGTTGGAATGAATGAATTTAGAAGTAAATACAAAGGTATCAATAAATAAGTTTTTTTTTGTATTTTTCCTTGAACAGTATTGTAATATTTAATTGTAATAATATCCATATATGTATACCGTCTTGCCACTTTTCCCACGTTCGCAGAGTCATTGAAGTATGCTCGGCTTCCCCAATAGGGCGATAAAAAAGAAAAATTGTCCTGCATCCGATGCCTAGTGAAATTCACAGTATTATTATATTTCTAGAAAACGTTTCTTAATCATTTAAATAACCAATGTATAATAGAAATGCTTAATGTATCGAATTGAAAAATTGCTTAAGATTATTATTACAGACGCCTTAGCATTGAGATGTTTTTTTTAAATTTTATTTTGCGAAACAAGAAGGAAAACAGAAAAAAGTGCGTTAGAAAATATTAGCACTACAGAGAAATTAAGATAAGCTCAACTCAAGTTCTTGGTGCACTGGTATTAAAATAAAGCATTTTAAGTACTTATTCCACTTTCAATTATTAGATTAGGACCGGTTTCGCTCATATGTAGCTAGCATTATCAACTGATGATGATAAGTAACGAAAAATTTGCGATTCGAGATGCCGGAAGACGAAACCTGGGTCGTTAGCGACAATGTAAATGGAAAAGTACAAAGTACAGTCGAAATCCTAAATTAATTAATATAATTATGTTGTTCACTGTCACTTGAAGAATAATAAATCAATTTTATTCTTATTCTCCAATTATTAATCATAAACTTAACATTTTAATAAGTTGACAATGCTCGCGATAAGCAGAACCGGTTCTGATTTTCATTAATTGATTGTGGGGTAAGTAAAATTTTCAATATAAAATGAAACTGTCTTTGCGTAACCGTTCAGTCAAAATAAATATCAACCATCATTTCAGAATTTTATTTTTATGGTTTGGATGTATTAAATTTAGTTGTAGAATAAAAGTCAAATTATGAATCTGAAAAACCAAACATGAACGCTCTAACAAAAAGCAGCAATTCCCGATACCGGTCCGCTATTCCGAATCCCCAGTTCGCCAGGGAGATAAACGTATTACCTTGCGTTACAATGGGGATAGATTTAGCGTTGAGAAGGACCTCTCTGCCCACCGGAGCCTGCTACGCTAGCGGACCAGCCTACTTATTCATGTATCAGCACAAAAGCGGGTTCGGTCCTAGCCGTAGAAATCGCCTCGCAAAGCACATTTTACATTTAGACTGGAGATAAAACAGCGGTCTGCAGAAATATTTGCGAGAAATAATTTGTAAAGGTTTCTTGAGTAACAAATTTTGGTTGTTTATTGTTGTGGGAAATGAGAAGAAATTAGTAGACGGTTTTACTGTTTGCGTGAGTGTTTGTATTTTCCAGAATAGTTATCTGATTGTGTTTGTATTTAGAAATATCAATATAAATTGCTGTCAGTAATTTATTTTGTAAGTTAACTATAAATACAGTGGTTCATCAAGATACGAGTTTAATTCTTTCCGTAACCTTCCTCGTATCTCAAAGCAATTTTTCCCATTGAAATTAATTGAAATGCCATTAATCCGTTCCTGCCCCCAAAATATGGCGTTGTGAAGCAGTTGGAGAAAACCATATATGTCTTACGTATGAGATTTGTTGGTTGTGCGAAATGGAGATGGAGCGTAGTATGTTTTTATAGTAGGCCCATAGCGTTTGACAGTCGAAGATAGACAGTATAGATTTTCCACCAATGCATGCATATGCACCCCTACCACACATACGCAAAGAGGACACAGATACCTATTCATGATATGCGAGATGCACGAGGCGCAGTCTATTGATGGGTCGTGTGAAGCCGGCCGTTTCTCGTATCTAAAATATCTCGTATGTTAGGGCACTCGTATCTCGAGGTACCTCTGTACCTACAATTAGTAATATATTTAAGATTTAGTGAAAAGTATTTTACAAACGTAAAGTGTTTACTTATAAGCTGCATACTTAGTAAGAACGCCGTAGGTGAGTGAAAAAGTTTCTTCACCAGTATAGGTTAATAGATTTCCGTATGTTAATATAGAAAGAATAGTTAAATGGTACGAACATATCAGCTCCATTTAATCTTGGAAAATAAAATCAAAACCACGTAAAAGCACTTGGGAAGATTAAAAACATGCACTGAATTTTAAGTATATTTTCATTCACCTAAAAAAATAATTATAAAAAAAATTAAGCCTTTCTATAGGAGCCACAACATGCATCACACATCAGGTCGCACCACTGTTTGTTAAAATCATTAGAACTTTAGTTAGGATTTTTTATTTTGAATTTAATTAATAATAGAATTGGTCCATTGAATAATGAGTTCCAATTTTTACATATGCTGGTGACACGTCACATTGTTGTCTTAAATTAATATTTGCTGAAAAATAACATGGTCATGACAGATATAAATGGTGCCTATTATTTCATAAGCTCTGCAGTTTTGCAACTAATATTTTTTATTGTTCTAAAATTATACGTAGTCATAAGTCAAAGTATTTGAAAAAAATAATATTAATGCTTAGAAAAAATATTGCTTCACCTTTCGTCAAAATAAATACAAAACCAAAGATAGTCTTACTTGATTTTGAATAAGTTATGTTATATTGCAATCAGTTTATATTTTGAAGTTTCCATTTCGCACTGGAAATAAGAAACCAATATACAACCGTTATTCAACTGTGCTAAAATATATTTTTACACTTTTTTAAATTGCCAATACCTGGAGTTAGTTCAATATAGAAAAACATTTAAAATCTTCATTATGAAATGTTTATTTAGCTATGTTACCATTAAAAAACATGTGTTTATTTCCAGACAAAATCACTTTAGTTCTTCACGCACTCCGTATATATAGTCTCAAAATAGAATGGCTGTATCGTGCTCTAGAAATCTCGAATGCGCTAGAAATATGCCTTTTTTGTGTAATTTAAGGCGTGGAGCCTTTGATAATATTACAAAGATTTCAATTAAATGAAATGTACTGCACACTATTAACCGACTTTAAATCGTTTTAATTTTACACTTTTTCAAATTTGAATTTTTTGAATTTTGTACTTTTCCATGAGTTTTGTCGCTGACAGTCAGTTCAAGTACATCCGTGCACTTGGAATGCCTGAAGATGCCGAAAGGCGAAATCCGGGTCGTTAGCGACAAAACTCATGGAAAAGTACAAAATTCAAAAATTCAAATTTGATATTGAAATTCCATCAAGCACCCTCAGTCGAAATACTTAATTACACTTTTTCGTTAGCAAAGTCACTACCAATCTGTGATTCCGCATCTTAAGGCATTATCATATAAAGCATCTTCAGTCAAAAATATTAATGTCGAGTTTCAGTATATCTTCATTCTCGGATCAATGCAAGATTCTTTCTATTTTAAATAAGTGACACAAGAGTTAACACTTTGGATAGATTCGGTCGTAACTTTTTTCATTTTAATATACTGTTTAAAATAGCTTTGGTTATTCCATGTATTGTACTATTTGTGACTCGTGTTTCGCCTTTTTTATGATCTAGTAATTATTAATTAATTTGTTAATTAGTATAGAATTTAAAAACTGATGAATTAATTAAGCAACTTTTGCGATAATCAGTTGGAAAATGCCTCCATAAGAGGTAAAATACCGGTCATAAATAGTAGCACAATACGGGGAATAATCAAAATTATTTTGAATTTTATATTAATTACTTGAGTTAGAATATGAAAATTTCTAATTTATTAAAAAGTTTTTTTTTGATGATTAGTAGTGTTAATAATCAAATACTGTGTTCTGTTTTCAGATAAACAAAGTTATTGTTATACGGTAAGAAAAATTACAATGTGTTAAACAATGAACTAAAATACATTGTTATTTTTCTTACCTTATTATAATGGAGTTCTACCAAGTAAATGCCTACTCAATCAATAAAGTTATTGTTACTATCAGAATCTAACATCACAATGTTATTGATGTTTATAAATACAAAAGCTTTTCTGTAAGTGTCATGCAGTTACGTGAAGCATTCCCCGTCATTCATGCGAAACGGTTTTCCGTGACAGAGTTTTTCCATACACAAAACTCAGTGTACGTGGCACCCCAGACGGAAAATACTTTTTTATGCAAATGATACAAAGTTGCGTATCCATTCCTAAAGATTGGAGCATTTATTTGAATGTCACACTGCACATAAATAATTCAACACTTGCCCGTTTGCCTGTCAAAGTTTCCGAATTGAAATCGTGACTATGCGATACAAAAGGTGAAAGAGCGAGTCATCGATATGCGGTACTGACTCAAACTCGAAGCTTTAAGCTCAATGATTGGTTATAACTTACAAACGCGGCCACAAGAGCTTCTATGTTGATAATAATTTATAATGTTGAATATTAGTGTTCTTTGTGCGAATGAAAACTTTGAAACAATTATTTAGTAGTCTAAGTACAAAGTTAAGTATGTATTGATTTTATTATACAGTCATATTGCATACGAGATATTTATTATTGAATATCGTATGAACTTTTCAGCTTACAGTATTGATTGAATATTATATGAGAAGAGTATTGAATTTAAGTAATGGTTCACTAAGAAAAAAACGTTGTTTTTTTTTTAACAAAAAGCTTGAATGAAAGCGATAATTATTTAAAAATTCAGGAAGGCTATATGCATTTCAGCAGGGGCTCTGAACCTTCGAGCAACTCCGAGCGCATTTGATATTTTGGAGAATAGTGACACACGCAGGTCAGATTTTTTAAAAACAAATCTTCAGTATTACATATTGTTTCCTGTGTAGCTTTGAGTATACACTGCATTCATATACTATTTTTAAATTTACCTTTACTAAAGAATTGTAAAAAAATTCCAGAAAGCGGCGTTTAAATAAAAACTTAGTAATTAAAATTTCTTCTTTAAAATAAAATAAATAGTTTTAATTTTTGCGATTCCAATAAATAACATACAGTTTAGATAAATTTGGGTGTTTTTCGTGATAAAAAACTTAAAGCGGACGCACGAACATAGCTCAGCGGGCGCAAATGTGCCCGCGGGCACGGGGTTAAGAGCCCCCCGTACAGTATAATAATGCAAGCTAACATCGAATGTATATTACTCGTAAAGAAGCAGTGATTATGAATATAATTTTTGCTAATTGTCTATGATTTAATATTTTTGTGTATTTTAATTTGTGAATTATTTGGGGAGTCAGATTACTAAAATCTTGCATCAGTACTCTTCATATGATCTCAACAGTCTGATCTGCATATAGAATAAAATCCATTGATAATTAAATATGTCGTATTTTTTAAATATCATAACAAAGCCTTTAATATAAAGTTGTTTTAATGATCATTAAATGAACAATCTAATTCAGAGAAGGTCTAGAGTCCGGCTCAAAATATTTCGCACAATCCCAAATCGGAATAATTGATAAGTTTACAAATTAAACTTTACAAATTTCATTTCAATCCCAATGAGGCTGTGTTTTATGCCCTAACAATATGAATAATAATAATATGCAACTCATCAGCTTTTGTTTGCGAGCTTAAGCTGTCGTAGCAGGTAGAAATGTAGACCACTGCTACGCCTGGCTACGAAGGAAATATATCTTTACCGCAACTGTGAGATTAACTCCATCCCAAATTCGGTTTATTTTATTTATGGGGCCAGCGTGTTATTTGTGGGGGATTAAAATAGGAGAGCGCAATTTATGTCTTTGAGATGATAATAATAAATATTTAAAAGCAATGTACGAAGTGATAGTTTGCCGCTAAGGGTAAATTTTAGGGATGAGCCATTGTTATGCAGGCGGTGATTACAAAAGCTTGCACGTTTGATGTTTTTTAATGATAACGTTATTTATATCCCTCCTGTTGTTTCCTTATGAATAAAAAATGTTTGTCTTTTACGAACAATGAGAACTTATATTTAAAAAATATATATTGAGAGTTTAAAAAATATAGTTGTTTGCTCCGTGGTGTTAACGTCGCTGGCTTTAGTTTCAAATAGCGCTCGGGAGCCTCAGTCGAGCCAGTGTCATTTTTCAATCAAATATTAATTTGATATCCGTTTGGAGACATCTCTCCCCACTATCATACAATATACAATATGAATAAAAAAATACCATACACCCTAAATATATAAATCGATTTGAACGTATGTATGTAACAAAAAATGTTAATTTACACAGTTTTCTTTCTTAACATTGCCTTCCCGGTGGGTAAGACAGTTTACCACCACTGTCACTTTATCTTTTATATCTATCTTAATATTAGTGAAACAATGTGTATACTTTTGGTATTTTTAAATCATTAATTTATATACCTTTTGTATAATATGATTTTTATCGACTTGTTACGTCGCAATTAAATAATAATGAAAATAAATTATTTTTGGATTATTATTGGCCGAAAACTCTTTTTAACGTCGCTACAGAATGACAGGGTTCAAACTTCACTGCCCATACGCGATAAGATATAGTTATTTTATCTCAAACGCGCCTCGTTCAAATGCACTTTTCAAATCAAATGATTGATTTTTAGACCCCTTTCGGATCACAAGCTTTTTTTTCAGGGACCGTCTTTCGAGGGTTAATATTTTTTTACTAAGCGTGAAAAAGTATGTTAAATATTTACTGTCAACGTCGAATGAACGTCTCACGCGATCCAAAATGCAGAATGACGACATATCGGCTACTGGGATCAAATATAATATTTATTGGTATATTTACGTGTAAAACAAGTGTACCGCCAACTTTTAATTATTAATGAAGAGAAAACAGTTAACAAACTTTGGAATAACATTTTATCAAATGAAACGTGATTTCGAAACTATTAAAATGTCAATTCAGGTAATAATATATACTAATTAGTTTTATTTAGTTTTTCTTCCTAAAGAAACACTAGAAAATTAACATGTATAAACTAATGATGGAATCGTATATAAACAAATAATTGTTTTTGTAAGCTTTTCTGCTTGGAGTCGTGTATTCGTTAATATTTACGTGTGTTTGTCATTATAATGCTAAAGTCGATATATTTATGAGGCATTCATGTAAGCAATATTGAACTTTAATATTTAAATGCCACAACACAATAATAACAGCTTGAGAATATTTCGATGTGTCAATATCGAATTTATTTTATTTATTTATTGATGACATGAAATGTCTTAATATTTGTAGAATACATTTACTATACAACTTTCTTATTATCATTTTCACCAGTGGACACCAAACTACGGCGCGATTTTTGATTATAATTTTTCATATATTATTTTAAACATTTTGTTGATATGGTTGTGAATTGGTGATAGTTGTATATTCAATTTATCATTTGGATTGAGATAAGAACAGGTCGCGGACCTTTTATTGAAAATCTATGAATGTAGCAGGCATATAAATTAATATTCTGATTGGTTTCCAATATGATTTTTGTCGTCAGGCCCTTCAAGTTTTTAGAAATTTCAATCCGGCCCGTTTCAAAAAAAGGTTGGTGAATCCTGATTTACAATATCACGTGAGAATGATGCACATACCATTGTTATTTTATTTTTTAATTAATACAATTTTGTAAAATAGAATCGATTTCAAATCAATGACTTACTAGCCAATCACAGAAAAAACTTTAAAGAAACGGGAATAATTGATATTTTTTTAATTTGCGTCATTTTTTAATAAACATCGGTTTGATTTAAAAAAAAAACACTCTAAATTGTGGTCAATTATCACTTATGCTCATATTATATAAGAAAGTCGATTATGAATTTTTGAGGATACGTTATCACCAACTATATCATTTATTTAAACCTTTTTGATATTTACTTATCAAGTACCCGTCATTACTTATCTAGCTTACATATTCTGGGAGTTGTACTAATTTTCCTTGCTGTAAGTAAAACCAATTCTGTAGTCGAAAATAAGGATTGGGAGCACCGTTAATAAATTGGTGAATAAAACATCATTAGATTTGTTTGAAGAATGTTTATACACAAATTAAACCTTCATTTATTACTGTTATATTATTCAACATTCATATAAAGTAAGTATATCAATAAGAATTATATTATACAAACTAGAATAGAGTAATTTGAACATATCCTTTGGGGTTTATTTATTGATTGATTGTTAGTAACATTACTGAATTATTAAAAAGTAGTACCGAAATAGTAATCATTAATTTTTTTACGTTTAATTCTTCTTGATCGAAATATTGCGAGTATGTCTTCCCTAAAAGATAAATAAACGAAAATTTAATAAGTAAACAGCATAACAAGTGTAGAATTAAAAATAACTTTAATTATTCATCGTATTGTGTTAATAGTTATGACTCGTGTTTTGCCTGGTTGGAAAAGGTTGATGAAATAAAGAAACAAGATTGATTGTAATATTAAAAAATTATAAATTACAAAAATAGCGTTTTACTTTTTACGGGAAGAAAGGAAAAGAGGATAGAAACGAAACAAAAAATTATTATACTTGTTAATTACAGAATTATTAACTGAGATGCAAAAAATTGGGGAGGGTAATACCCATTGGAAATAAATTTAGCAGTGGTGAGCAATCTATCATATAGGGTATTTCAATAGGGACGCTCAAAATATGTTACTTTGTCCTGCTGAGTAGATTATTCATTGTTTAGTGGCCAAATTTGAGTCAACCAGTTTGGTAAATAATCGGCCAACACCTACCTGTACGTCATCAAAATACAATATCTGGTGAAAACATTGCTGCTGTGTGTGAAAGTGTACAGGAAAACCCAAGGCAGCTTATTTCTCGTTGTTCACAAGAACTTGGCTTTTCTGCGACTTCAACTTGGCAAATTTAGAATCGGGCCTTATGTCTGCACCCGTATAAAATCCAACTAACCAAGAAACTTCAGGTAAACGACCACAGACAACGCCTGATTGGGTTCTGGAGCAGTTGGAAGTTTACCCAAATTTGTCAAAAAAGTCAATTTTAGCGACATGGCCTATTTTATAATGATATTGGCAGACATTTGATGCTATATTCCATATTTAATGCCGTAAAATATACTTACAAATGAAATTAAAATTTAGTCGAAATCTAACAAACAACTTGTTTTATTTACATTTCAAAACTAAGCGTCCTTATAAGAAGACCCTTTATTTAGGACAAAGCGAAACACGTGTAACAATTAGTAACACAATACGTGAATAATCATAGCTTTTATAAATTTTATACTCAAATGAACTTCCGCATAGTTACCGCCAAATACATCGAAAATGAAATGAAAAGTGTTTGTATTCAATATAAAGTTTTAACTGTAAATGTATTTCTTTTCATACGTTTTCAACCCCAAAGGAAAAGAATATACATTGTTAAACTATACAATTTTTAGCATGACTTAATATACAAAACATTAAAACAACGGTAGATTGTTATATCAAATTGTATCATATTTACATCTTATATAATATTATAGTATGTTTCTAAAATTGTTTGCTCTATAGACAAATTTACATTTTGAGAGAGTTTTGTATACGATAAAAATATCTTCATTGTAGTAATTAATACATTTGGATTAAATTTTAAGATTTTGTTCAACATTGTTTTATACAAATAAGTGCAATTTTTCACAGCTCAATTTCATGTTAACTTTACATGGTTTCATACAAAATCTCGTATGTATGCAATAAGTTATATTTGTATTATATTTTATGTTAAGCTTACAACAAAAGCATTATATCATACAAAAACTTGCAACTTTTTTATGACACTTTATATACAATGTATAAAAAATAATAATACACTACCTTAAAAATACTTATTATTTCAATACTCAAGTTTCATAAATAAAATTTCTATTTATAATTTAAATTAAGCTAATTATTAAATTGTAAAAACGTTAAAAACCATCGTTATTTTCATAAAAACAACTTTAAATACTTAAGTACTGTTTTGTTACAAATTATGAAATATTCCAGTGGCGTGCGATGAATAAATATTTATCATAAATTCTCATCTGCACTTATAATTCTTGTAGTTACTAGTGTTTATAGTAAACATAATAACTGCTGTTTGAATTGACTATGAAATTAGTTAAAACAGATATTTGAGGTTAAGGTACAGAAACATTTAATGAAAATAGATCGATAAATCACCAATCAAACGTCATTGAAAACAATTCTTATTTCACACGTTTGAAATGACTTTCAAATTTAATTGTTTAAATTCATAATAAAATCTATGAGGCTATTTTAATATAAATACCTTTAATCACTTATTTTCATTGGTGAAAGTGAAACAATAAAAGATTATTTACATATAAAGAAGTATATCCAACTGACAGAATAAAGCACGGGTTACCACCTGATCTGTCGCGACCCCGAAGGGGGTCACGGCAGGTTTAATGTGGGGTCGTCAACTTAAACAGTCAACCAAAAACATATTCACTTTCATGCATTTTTAATTACCTCATGAAAAATGCCTTTTTCAATTGCATCAGGTTTTATTAAAAGAAGTCGACACCCGAAAAAGGTTAAGAACCTATGGAGTGAAGTATAAGCAATAGAATGGCTTCATTTTAATTTTATTGAAATGAGAACTGCTTTAAATATGATTGACAGATTACATCGTTTGTAAAGGAAAATAATTGTTTATCTTATAGTTAAAAACATTCATTTATTGTTTCGTATTTATTGTTAACAGTAAAGCATTTTTATTTTTCATGAAGCTTTGGCTAAAAAGCTCAACTGTGTATAACACTGTTAATTAAATTATAATAATAAGTCAAAATTAACAAAATGTTGATGGATCCTAGGTAAATTTTGTCGAATAAAACATGGCTGCCAGAACTGAGGGCGGAGGGGGGCGGACGGGCTGACCCAAAAGCGTAGTCGTACTCTGAAATATTAAAATGTGTTTTTTTGACATATTCCCATTATATTAAAGCAATGTGTTAACATTAACGTAAATAAATTAGCAATCAAGCTACCACAATCGAATTTTTTAGTAACCATATAAATACCAGCAAGTTTTATTATGTTAATAGAAAATTTTAAATATCTTTTATTATTCTACGTATTGTGTTACTAATTGCGACACGTGCTGCCTTCAGAGGCATTTTCGGACTTACTATCAAAGTTTGCTTGCCAGTAATGAAGCAAGATTAATTCTAATATTTAAAAATGATAACATTACAAAATGTAGTTTGGGATTTTTGCTTTTTACGGGAAGCAAGGGGATTATAGAATCAAAACAAGGCAAAACAATAATACTACTACTAATGACGTTATCATTACAAAATATAAACTAATGAGATGCAATCAATCAGATATTTTTGGGTTAAGCCCCTTAAATGGAAATAATGTAAGCAGTGGCGAGCAACTTTGTCCTATTAAGGATATTATTTAATAATACTTCTTTTTTGTAAATAGTTTAATTTCAGAGTAAGTTTTGTTGTTATAGTACGAACTGCTTTGTAATATCCATTCATTAATATGTGTTTAAAACATGTATGCGTGTCCTTACCAACTATCTGATTCTAAAAATATCGATTTGCTTGTAATCCGTCATGTCTAGAGACTCCAAATAGAGCATCGAATACTCGATACTTGAGATTACTTAAAAAAATACTCGAGTAATACTCGTAATTTACAAATGAAGAATTTTTTATTCTGCGGGAATTATAAAAAGAAAATTTGAAACGTTTAATCCTCTACCATTTTTGAAATGTGTTTTTAAATTTAAATAAATGAACGAATGAAATTAAAAAGCTTATCATATTTAAAAAAAAAAATTTGAATTAATTAAATATATTTTGGTACACCTAAAACAACTTGAGTATAATCGAGTAATTGGAATCTCTACCCATGTCCAAGTCAGTGCAATAATAATTTTATATTGTCCACTAGTGTCAGCGCGCTAACGTCACGGTGCTGTTCAAAAAATATCTCTCTATACTGACTCTTTTATGAAAGAATAGGTTGAGCAACTGACTTACAAGTAATTCTCATAGTTCAGCTTCATTAAGAGTATAAATACTACATATTGGAAAGAAAAAACAAGGATTTTAGGTATATATTACTATCGCAAGTAATTTTAAATTCAGCGATAATAGTTAATGCACCATTATTCTAAAATGATGCCAAACCCTTTTTTTTCTTCAAAGTTCAAATAAATTGATATGGTTAATAGCCTTGAAGGTATTGTTGTAAAAGAGCTAGGTACGTTTTACAAATTCAGTTACCATAAATTGTTTTTTTTTCTAAGGCCACGTGTAGGACATAATATGTTTGAAAAAATATTTCACCCAACCTGTGTCTTTTCTGTCTTGCATGTCGTATTCATCGTCCACTTTGTTTTGTGCGTATTTTTGCTTATGGGTTTTTCTCCAATGCTTTTCTGCAACAGTAAAGGTATGAGGTGCGAGGGTCTATACAAAAAAAAGTATATTGTATTGCAATTTGAGCAGAATATCGATGTAGAACATTAAAGTGACGTTTGTTCAAACAAAATTGATTATTTACTGTACTAGTTTTGATCACATTTCAGATTGGGGATGTTTTTATGGTCAACTAAGTCTACTCACCTATTTATGAAAAATAATCGAGGGTAATGTGTATAAGTAGTTGAATAATATAGTAAAATCGAAGCCAACTTTAGAATGTAATGATTTATTAATTTTACTAACCAAAAACTATTATTATTATCGCTGAAAACCACTTTTAAATCAACAATTGTAATTGTAACCTTCTACGATCCAAGTGGAAAAACATGTGATTTTTTGATTTTTAGAAATTTTGTTTCAATCAACAAAAAGAAAAATATTTTTAGAGAATAAATATATATTTTAAAACGTCCCGTATAATACAAAAGACGTGAGATACTTTGAGATATGTATATACCTAGTTCCAGTTTAAAGAGATGTTTTCTAAAGGCTCTATTTAAACTTAAAACTTCATATTTATGAGTGCACTACGAATAGTTATAAAAATAAGTTTCCAACCCATCTAGTACAACTTTGTTTGTAAAAGAGTGATCGTAGCGACATTTAATAAGTTTGTTTTAATGGACTTTTGATGTAAGGGTTATGTACTTGTACAGATTCTACGCATGCAGGTTTTCAAATTGAGATCATAATAATCATTTTCTAAGCCTTAGAGTCTAAGGTGAACGAGTGTGTTTAAAATATAAATGATTTTCGTACTAGAGAAACAATTTTAAAAATATGTGTTCCTTCGATTTTTCTATGGAACATTTTTTTAACGTTAATTAAATTTATTTTTGACCCATGTATCGTATTTGCATACTGCTGAATTTAAACATTATATTCAGGGCTGTGGAGTCGGAGTCGGAGTCGGCGCGGCGTTTTGGCCGGAGTCGTACTTAGAGTCGGAAATTTTGAAAAGTTTGAACTTTTTATTTTTGCATTTAATATGTAAAATTTGGCTTTTGGCCGCATTGATAGGGTTGATATTTAATTGAATACGCATAAATAGGAAAATTAGGGGGAAAAAGTGACGATATTAACCTTTTTTAGTCGGAGTCGTCTTTTTGGTCAATGTCGGAGTCGGAGTCGTGGTTTTGGTAAATGCTGGAGTCAGAGTCGGAGTCGGACTTTTTTTCACCGACTCCACAGCCCTGATTATATTATTCAAAAGATGTGGCTTATTAATACTAGATTATGAAACATTCAGTAGGTCAGTTAATATTGTGAGACTTCAAGAAGTTTATTCATTTGTATTTGCTCATAATGGCAAATATTTCCCATGCAATATTACGTACTCATGTAACCTTTCAATGAGTTATTGACAGGTTATTTTTTGTAAATAATGATTTTGGCGTTAATGATTCAGACATTAGATTATTTGTAATTGGAAACGATGTTTTATCTGATTATTAAACATATTTTATTTGAATTATACTCTATATATATTATGACTTTATTTTGACATAATGTAAGCAGGTTTTTGCTGTAGATGATTTTGTTCTCTCTTAACCTCTTCGGGCCCCATGTATTACCTATGATACTCGTGGTGTTTATTTAATATCAGCCCGGCTGTTGAATTGTACGTACCAAAACAATCTTTTTCATGCAGTATTATAAACAATATGTTAAAGAAATTCTTATTAAAGCAATCAATGAAATAATAATGTATAATGTAGAAAAAAATATTGTTGTATTCGTATTGTAAGTGTCAAAGCATTTTAAATGCGAAAAAGGACCAACTTCCTTCAACAGCAGTGACTTCTATACTGACATGTTTTTTTTTGGATATATTCAGTTGGTAAGACCGTATTCTTCATTATATGATACTTTTGGTTTTAGTACGTTCAATTCTACAACCGGGCTGATATTTTATAAAAAATATGAGTAGGTATCATAGGTGATACCGGGGCCCGATGAGGTTAATTTAAAATTGAATTTCTGTAGAGGTCCCACAGTTATTGAAATATTCAAAAGGATATTATTTTATCAAAAAAATCTTTAAAAAAATCAACACATAGCATAATAATTTATTTGTGTGTCACAATTATTAAATGTAATATGTAATCATATTTCACGATCTGCGTGCAGGATAAAAAAAGGCTCACAATACATATTACCCTAATGCTTTATTTTATCAAAAATTTTATTCATATTTACCCTACAAGCGATCGATCTTTCTTGAAAACAATATAACATTTGCCGGCGTCATTTTGTAAAGTGTATTACGCTATTTGTTATATACGAAAATATACCTTTTTTTCTTGCCGGAATGATAATGTCTGGTAAAATTGGTGCCAGCGTAGTGGTAGTGGATGGAGCTGGTATTTCTGTACAGAACAAAAATATATAAACGTAAATAATTGAACACACCATACATTATTTATATTAAATACAGTATTGCTTACTTTGAAAGAGCCAGCATTTTTTTGTTTACATTTTGACGCCATTCCTGAGAATTTTCTGTTACTTATTATTTTACTATTTTTTCGTGAACATTTAAATAAATTTATTTTAAGTGTATTATCGCAAAAAGAGATATAAATAAAAATCAGGAATTATATGCAGGAAGTAAAAAAATCAATGATTTAACAAATACACGTTGAATTTATTTTTATATAATACATTGAAAAGCACTTCTTTTCCTTTAATAATATGACAATTATCCATTGTTTTAAAGCATTCCTTTTTTAAATTATGATATTAATGGGAAAGCAAAATTACAACCTAAGCATGTGAACAATTTTAGACAAACAAAATTTTATATATGTAAATATTTACTATTCATATTTTTTGATAAAAATGTTCTGGCTTATAACGACCTTAGTTGGTTATATAATATTAATTCTCTGATGATGGAAAAAAAACTTAAACGAGAGTTTTATCATAACATTATATGTTTTAGTCGACTTGTTTTAAAAATTGTTATATTCTTGCATTTAGCGTTTCTTCTTTAAAGCATTAACAGTTTTTCATAGAAGGTTTATAGAAACTGTAAGCACATGTATGGACTTTTTTAAGCTAGAAAGCTAAAATTTAAATAATAATAATAATGTGGAGGTTAAGACTCACCATCTAGCCTTATGACTCCGTCAGTCTCTCCTAGTGAATTCCTGGCGACGCACTTGTAAGATCCAAAGTCTCTCGAGGACACGCTGCGAATCTTCAGCATCATGTAGCGGTTGTACCCACTGTCCATGGAAACGGCCTCATATTTGTCACCTGTTGGTTCCATTTCTACGATGAAAATCATGCATTTATTTGGAAGACCAAGATGCTTCATAATGGTCTATATGAGATTTCAAAGATTTATTATAAAAAAGGATACGTTTATAAAAATTATAAAGTTTTTTTTACGTATTAACATATTTCGTATAGTCAGTATTCATAAGGGGTTTTAAAAAATATATTTTTATGGTACGTGAAGTTTGAAAGAAGTATCTGTTTGGTTTATATTGAAAAGAAAAGCACGTGTGATATAACACAATCAATGGTGTATTAATGATATTAATTTAAATTGTACAAATAAAAAATGAATTTATGCAATGACTACATGTCGATATGGAAACAAAATACATACCTTGAATTGGTCGTTTTTTTAATTCGACAGTAATATGTACTGGGAATATATCTGTTAATACTTAGTTTTGAGTGATATGTGATAGTAAAAATAGTTTCCCAGTTTCAAATAATACCTTCATATATATAACGAATAAAAGTAATCTTCTTAAAATCAAGTAAGGGTCATCACGAATCTACATAATATATGATTTTAATATAAGAAATGTTTTAATTTTTTTATTGCTAATTATTTACGTTTGTGAGTGTTTTTCTCACTTTTATCATTTCTTCGTATTATTGTACCACTCAAAAAGCATACTTTATTATCTAAAAAAAATAATTAAACGAGCTTTTCGTAAAAGCACTCAAACAAATTGACTCACAAATACCTTTTCATTTTTACACATGTCATAAAACACCGAGCTTATTATATCAAATTTATTTTCCAAATCACATTCATAAATCGTATTTATTTCTAGCAGTGTTTCGAGGAGAAAGATTTCTGTGTTATTTTTATGAGATGAGCACTACACTTCGGTGTCGATTTTTGAAAAGCTTTGCTTTACTCGTAATAATTATAATACGGAAAGAAAAATAACAATGTATTGTTATTTTTCTTTCCGTATTATAATGGAGTTCTACCAAGTAAATGCTTACTCAATCAATACGTTATAATTATATTTACCTAAATATATTACGGGAAACTCATTGGAAATTAGGGACGTTAATTAATAATTAAAAGGAATAAAATGATATTTTTTTCATAGAATAAAAAAACTATATTGTAACTAAATAAAAGTCAATAAGATAACAAATTTGAATCGTTTGAATTCTGTATGAGTTTTGTCACGTTGATCAGTTTAAGTTCACTCGTGCAGATGCCAAAAGACGAAACCCGGGTCATTAGCAAAAAAGTGATAATTTCATATTTTAATTCTACCACGCACATTCAGTTGAAATCCTTAATTCCGTTATATTGTGATAAAAAAGCAAAAAAAACAGCGTAATTTATATGAATTATGTACCTTAAATTTTGTTGTCAATGAGTTTCAATGAATTATGTGGGTAAGTTATAATTATCGCGTATTTTGAATGTTGATTCGAAAATACTTATTACCAGATAATAGCACGGATATTTCAATAAATAACTCTTGGGTTTAATCCGACCTATTATAATTGAATTGATTGATTTCAAGTGATTGAGTTTAAAAAAAATGATTTAAATTTGGCATACTGTTTGCGGCCCAGAGAAAAGTTTTGGACGAAATCGGTAGACCACCAGTTGAGGAACACTGATCTATAGGACACTCGATTTTAATTCATGAAGTCATAAAATCTTGAATATTTCTTTAGTTTGTGAAATCAAGTTTATCCGAAATGCCTCAACAACTTTTGTTATTTCAAGCTGTGATAGATCTGTAATCTGTATTCTGTCCGGTTGGTTTTTAAATTTAAAGAAATACTAATTTAAGCGGTCAATATTAGTAGATTATGCTGTGGTTTGTCTTTAAATGAACTATATTTGACTGCGGTGTAGGAAAAAATGGTTTGGACATTGCGGCTTGGGACAAAATAGTGTGCAAATATATTATACTACTAAAACACTCTGAAATAATGTATTTAAATAAAATAAAAGTTTCTCAAAGCCCAATTTAAAGAAATAATGTAAATCATTCACAGCAGTTACCGCACTTTAGTAGTCAATACGAGTAACTTATGCGAGTATGCTTAAACAACACTAAATATTTGATCATTGAGATCTTTCGCGTCATTGGTATATATTGTAATAGTGACAATAGAAATACATACATTGTTGGATATGACATTTAATATGTTTCGACACCGTACTTTGAAAAGGTTCTAACTGCTCAAGACACTGTTTTGAGATATGAGCGTTTGAAGTTTCGATTGATTAAAATTCACTTGTAACAATGAGCAAGTAAACATGTTTCAAATTACTTATTTTAAGCATATTTTTTCACAACTAGCGGTGAGAAATAATGATCTTAAAGATCTAATGATGGAAATATTTATGACAATCTTAGAACTTTGTTCAATAAATTTAGTAAAAAAAGTGTGCAGATGCAGTGTTACTCCGGAATTCTGCTAACTCCGTTATTCAACCATGGATAATTCTGAAATTCATACAAATGATAGAATGCGGTAAATATAAGCTTTTCCGACCAAAAGGTCATTTTAGGCAAAAATGTAATTAGAATCTTTTTAAAGTAAGGTAATGGTTTGCTATTGAAAACTGGCTCTCTTTAAAATATACGCAATCTTTTTTTGCACGCCTTCGAAATAACACGGTTTTAAAGATGTATTGATATTTTTTTAGATTTATATAGGTTTGGTAAAACTAAAACAAGAAAGACGTAGATATGAATTAAAACATTTATCAATTTTTTTTTTAAAAAGAGTTATGGCAAGTTATCAAAAATCATACAAGGATCTAACAAAAAAATTGTCACAGTGAATGATAACCGAATTCATATTAAAAATCAAAGAAACGAAACAAACAGAAGATGTTAATATTATTCAGGATACTTCCAAAGATGTGTCTCCATTAAATATTTCCAAGGATGAGAATAATTTTTCACTAGCGAAAAAAAGCAATAAACGGGCCTTTTTATTATCAAGAAGCGATAGTGAATGAATCAAATTCTCTATGCATAATTTACTTTTCATGTTGTATGGGCACTAGAGACTCCAATTACTTGTCATCTCAACTACTCAAATATCGAGTAGTAAAATTTAAACATACTCGAATACTCGAGTATACTCTGGTAGTTTCAGATGTACTAAAATTTTTTAGTATTTCAAATTTTTGTTTATAAAAAGATACATAAGCCTATTAAATTTTACTTAAACATTTATTTCAATTTGTAAAAAATATATTTAAAAAATAACAGACAACTAAGCGTCTCAAAATTAAGTAGTCAATAAACAGCAGGATCCAAAGCAAAAGTAACAAAAAAATTTCACCCAGTGGAAAGTCAACGGTAAAACTATTTAAAAAAAATATATATTACCTGACAGTAAGATACACGCTTCATTTAAACGCCATGTTTAAACAGTTTATATATACATACTAGTATTGCTATCCGGCGTCGCTCGGACTAAGCGACCAATAATTATTTAATGTTATATCATTCGACATAATTATATCACAAAATCTAACATCCAAAATAGAGTTAAAATAAAATCAAAAACTTTATTTAATTTGATGACAGCCCCGCCCCATTCTCGCCCATTAAAATGTCCAAATTCAAGGAAAAAATCTAATTTGCTGTCGAAGAAATGTCAAATAATACCTTCACGTAAATAATAAACATTATTTTATTAATAAAAGCCGGGAAAAGTTGGTAGAAGACTAATTTATTACATTTTGACTAAATGTCTTCGCCGATAAAAATTCAAACATATTTTCTTTTATATTCGTTTTTATGGCAACTTGCAACAACAATGCAAAAGGGAATTACAGACATACATACATACATATGCCGTTTCGGTTTTATATATAAGATTTATATTTTAAATAAGTAAATAAAATTTGGAAATAAACGTTCATTTATAAATCACAAGTATTTCTAGTAATCACGAGTAATCACGAGTACACGATTAGTATCGAGTACTTGACGTAAAATGGACGAGTATTCTCGAGTTTCGCGTACTCGATACTCGATTTGGAGTCTCTAAGGGGTACCTTATCTTGTTATACGTGCTTCTTTTTATACGTTAGCTTTGGAATGTATCCTTCATGTGTATGTAGGTGTATTTCACTTTTAATAAGTTGTTTGTGTACCATTACCCTAAATCAAAGTTTTCTTTACCCCTGCATACAAATATAGCATTTCGAAAAGTTTATATTGTCTTGAGACTGAGTTAGATATTTACTCTTTAGTCTGTCGCTGATGGCGAGCTAATAAATTATATTACACTCAATTTCAGCGGACGAGCCATGCGAAATACCAAACACATTTGCCAGAAATATGAATTTATGGTTCCACTAAATATTGATTAGAGAAAGGGAGAATATGCTTGTGATATTCAAGCCGTGTGACCTTTCTGCAAGTAGGGCATTTGAGCCTTAGATTCAGTTCAAGTTTAAACGTCAAATAAATATTCATTTACCTCATACATGTTTGATACTGTTTTCGTTCCGAATGGTTTCGAAGGCCAATTTGTTAACGTTAAGCTAAACAAAACAGATATTGAGGCCATTTTGATAATAAAGAAGATTTTGAGCATAATTTATGCTCTCAGAAGTGAGCTTAGGAATCTAATAGTAATGTATGATACAAGAAGCAGTTAATATATTACACACTGTATCTTTGAAAGTAAAGAGTTATCGATTTTCAATCATCTATGTCAAATGTTGATCATTACTCCAATTTTGTTTTAGAAATAATTAATTTTGAAACGTGCGCCTTAAAAAGAATAAGTGGATAACTAATTAATTAAAGAAATAATAGCTTGTATTGCTAAGAGGTCTTCAACATTTTAATAAAAGTCTAGTTTGCTTGTATTTTGCTCTTATTTATTTGCTAAGTTATAATACCAATTGTTTGTCATAACTTGAAATTCTTGTTTAAATTTAGTATACATATCACTGTTTCGTTGTATTTCTTATCAGTTGATAATGCTCGCCAAAAGCGAAACCCGTCCTGATCCAATAAATATAATGCGGAATAATTAATAATTTTTTTGTAGCAAAATAAACTACAGCTTGATTTCAAGATTCGAAAGGTGTTGAGGAAACACGGATAAGAACATCAAAAGTACATTTAAAAAAATAGTTCCCAAGTTGAATAAGCAAATTAATTATGTATGAAAGTTTTTAATCGTTTATTAGACCTCTTGACTGAGCAACCAAGAAGGTCTAATACCAAAAAAATACCGACCAGGCATTTGCAGGACCGTTTATTAGAAGCACATTGGGATAATTATTAAGTAAACACATATCAATTTTTTGACTCTGACAGTTCAATTAAATTTAAGTGACTGAATTGTTTGTATCAAAGTATTAAAACATTAGAGATTTTTAATGTGTTTGTCTCTCATAAAGTTGCGTAAAACTTATGTAAAATAGAAATAACGGCTAAATGCGTTGAAGTTACCTGAGAGTATCATATCTCCTCTTTCTGTTGTCCAGTAGTTGATAGAAGCAGGATATGCTTCAGTGTGGCACTCCAAAGCTACATCTTGTCCCAAGAAAGCTCCCTCCAATTGGTTAGGGATCGACAGCATAGGTGGAACTAATATTTCATAAAAAAAGAAAAATGTAATGCTCCGTCACACATATGTGGAAGAACTCCTCGAGACATGAAAATTTTCTGTGACTCACCCGGAAATAGGCTTATAATTAATAGCGCTTATTCGATTTCAGTATTTTGCTATCGTGGAGTTTAAGGACTTCTTATAGAGCTTATCTGAGCAAAAGCTTTTCTAGGAAAACCATTTATCAATTAGTCGTTAAATGATTTTTTTAGAAAAACGGTGGGAAAAAAGGATAGGGCTATAATCGGACTAGTGATTCGATCATCACTTTTGTTCAATTTTAAGCTGTTCACTGTCAATACTTGGTGGAATGGCATTATAATAAAAATAATAAAACATTTTTAGTACTTATTCCACATAAAATTTATTGGATCAGGACCAGTTTCAATCATGGCGAGCATTGCCAACTGACAATCAATGTCAAATGTCAGTTGCTCAACAATGCTCAGACAATGCTCGCCATGATCGAAACTGGTCCTGATCCAATAAATTTTATGTGGAATAAGTACTAAACATGTTTTATAATTTGTATCGCGATTGTGGTTTACAGCTCCCGTTTTTGCAGTCGTACACGTATGGAAGGTGATATAAGACAGCCAAGTTCTTCATGTTTTCAAGCATAAATTATGTAATTGATTGCATATTAAACAGCCCATCAACTGTAAGCTTGTTATGTTAAGAGATAACTTACATTGGACCATCAGCATAACTCTCTTGCTTATTGAAGGGGGAACTCCATTTGATGCGATGCACAAATATGCTCCCATATGAAGTCGAGAAACTTTTGGAATGGATAGCACCTCTCCATCCACGACGTTAACTGCGGAAAGAAAAAAAAAGTCAATAGTTTTTCAGTGTTAAGTTAATGTAAATACAACGAAAGCATATTTTATCTTCACATGCGGTCTCGATTGCAAATCGCATAATTTTTCAGAAACTCTATTCAGGTACTCTTAGGAATAATTATCTCTGGTAATCAATGCGTTGCCTGGCTAATTCTATTCTATAAACTGCAATTATGAAATATTTGTTTTCATTTTTGGACTATAAATTAATAAATTAGTAACTCTTGGCTATTTGTATAAACAGCATTGAATAAAACGACAGAACATATTTCATTGTAATGATCATAATTTTACGCGTCTCAAAATATTCAAGAAATGAAAAAAAAAAAATATTTTAGAATATCGAGAGATAATATATAAAATATTCTAAATCTAAAGACATGTGAAGTGGTAAATTAAAACTTTTTATTATTCTAAAATTCGATCACGTTCGACTTCATACAGAACTAACAGAAGTTTATCGTAGCCATAATTCACGCGAACAGCTAAACCAGTCCTGATCTAAATAAATTCAATGCGGAATTATCATAATAATGCCATTTCACCAAGTATTGACAGTGAACACCTTAAAAGTAAACGGTAATTATGTTAGAGCAAAAAGAACGCCGTTGAAATCCGTCAGTGTATAGCAACCAATTCAAGCGAGTTAAGCCGTCACATTTCCGACCCATCCAGTTAAATCTTAATTAGGAATACTATCTGAATATTAATTATATTCACCGTGAAGCTAGTCACGCAATCGTATGACGTGTTTAACCAACTAAAGACGCAGATTTCGGTATCCATATTAATCCCGGATGCCAGAATCAAAATTTATGATAAATTTAAAACAGTCAACGAGGTGGACAATTTTCGCAGAAAATAACGAATTTAAATGTAATTAACATAAAAAGCATTTTTTTAATACTTATTCCTCATTAGATTTATTAAGATCAGTACCTGTTTCGTTTATCACGAGCATTATCAACTGAAGATTTATGAATCAGTTGATAGTCCTCGCGATGAGCGAAACTGTCCTGATCTTAAAATGTAATGTGGAGTACGACGAAATTAAAACACGTTATAATTTTTATTATAATGTCATTCCACCAAGTATTGACAGATAATACCCTAAAAAGAATCTTAATGTGTTGCAACATTGTACCTTATTTTTCGATTAGATAGATATTGATTCTATTAAACCAATTGAAAATGCTCGCTATGATTGAAATCGGTTCTTATGCCATTGCACAAAAGAGTTGACAATAGTTAACCCATCAAAAGTGATAATCCATTTAATTGAGGTTGAAAAAATCTGTTTTTACCTTCCCCTCCCTCTTACAGAAGCAAATGTGTATTATCTTTGCTATCTTAATAACAAATCAAACATTTTTATTTCTACCAATATAATATAAATTAATTAAGAATTTTGACTGAGGGTGCTTGATGGAGTTTCAATACAAAAATTTATTCGTTTGAATCTTGTGCTTTTAGCTTTAGCTTAACATGTAGGTAAGTGTCATTAACAAAATACTCAGTTTCCAGGAGTTAAAGTACATAATTCAAACGATCCAAATTAAATAATAAAAAGTAAAATGATTTTTTTTTCAAATGTTCGTGATTTGCAAATGAGGCTAAGATTTTCTTTGCGTACCTTTAAATTTAAAATAAATAAGAGAGTGTTTGGCAAATTCAAGGCATTATTTATACTTTATGATCGAAGGTTGCTTATCACTCTGAAAGCTCTGAAAGGGTTCAACAGTTTCTAAATGACGCTCGACTTGATGTTAAGCGATGATTTGAGTGGAAACGTTTTATTTGACGCGTACGTGGTTAATAAAATTAATTGACACACTGTTCTGAGTTGAAATATGTCACAGTCTTAACAGCATAAGCGAATTAAGAGTACGCCACTGGATTTCCATGGGAACGTGATAACCGAAAATATCAGAATTCTACCGAAACTAAACGTGAAGACCCTGCACTAAAAGAACAGACCATTCTTTTGATACGAATATACTGTAACATAAAGAGGTTTCTTTAATTGTACATATATATTTGCTTTGAATAGGTATTTTTATTTTAACAGAATAAGCCTATTACTCGGACTTGAATGGATTGAATTGGCATTTACTTGGTAGAACTCAATTATTATACGTAGAAGAAATAGCAATGCATTTTTGTTTTACAGAAATTATATGATACATCATGTGATTTCCTGAGAACTAAAATATTTTGCTTTTTTTTTACCGTAATAAAATTAATGGTTACTTAAACATAGTTTTAAGTACTACTTCCGGATATAATTTTATAAAGATCAGGACCGGTTTCACTCCAGTAACTGATAATGCTTGGGATGAGCAAAACCAGTCGTGATATTTATCAAATTATATATGGAAGTCGAAGTATAAAAAGTTTTTTTTTAATTGAAATAATATATATGTTGAGACACCTCCATATGCACCACATTAAGAGCGGACATGGATACAAAAACAGTAGTTTTTCACTTAGAAGTGACAGCTAGCACAAAAAGACTAATTAATCTGCAAAATATTCTGTAAAAATTGAGATAAACTCCTCTTTTCGAGTCAAATAAATTTAATTTAAAAGTTAGGGAAATAAAAACAATTACACTGGCTTTTAATATAACACGTTGCTAATGGCTAGATTTTTTTTTTATTTGAAACTAACTGGTAATTGCGATTTAAGACGTAGTTAGAACCCGCTTTTGGTAATTACAAATGAAGCCAAATTTTATTTAAAATTATTAGCGTGTTTTCCAGATTGAAATAAATTCCTTTAAAAAGATCTTGGTTGTTATTAATGATCAGTTTTTTTTAAGGTAGAACTTTTTTTAAAGCTCTGTACTGTAGTTTGTAAAAAGTTTTCTTTGGTAATAAATGTTATACGACGAAGAAAACAATATTTTTTATAGAATATCAAAGAAGATAACGTATGTCAGAGTGTTTTATTTAATAGTAGTATTGCTACCCGGCGTCGCTCGGACTAAGCGACCAATAATTATTTAATGTTATATCATTCGACATAATTATATCACAAAATCTAACATCCAAAATAGAGTTAAAATAAAATCACAAACTTTATTTAATTTGATGACAGCCCCATTCTCGCCCATTAAAATGTCCAAATTCAAGAAAAAATCTAATTTGCTGTCAAAGAAATGTCAAATAATACCTTCACGTAAATAATAAACATTATTATTAATAATAAAAGGCCGGGAAAAGTGCAGTAGAAGACTAATTTGTTACATTTTGACTAAATGTCTTCGCCGATAAAAATTCAAACATATTTTCTTTCATATTCGTTTTTATGGCAACTTAATGACCAACAATGCAAAATGGAATTACAGACCCACATACATACATACGCCGTTTCGGTTTTATATATAAGATTATAAGCGTCAAAGTACGCTGAAAAATAATCGATCAATCTAAATTTGAGCAGCCAAAATCACTTCACATTGTTTTTCATGTTGATGAAGTAAAAAACAAAAGCCACTGTAGTATAATTAGATACCAAAAATGATGCACACATAAAAGCTTTTAAATTTTAGGCGATGTTTATGTTAAAGACATGATTTATTTCATATTTATTTGTATATTACACTAATGTGATTATATTGGGGATATTATAACTACAATGATAGGACAAATAAATTTCAAACAGCTTAACACTGTAACCAGGGCTGTGGATTCGGGGTTTTTTGTTCGGAGTCGGAGTCGTCGCGGCGTTTTGGTCGGAGTCGAAAATTTTGAAAAGATTGAACTTTTTATTTTTACTGAAAGTATGTCAAATTAGACTACTGGCAGGATTGGTTAGTTGATATATAATTGAATACACATAAATATGATGGGCAGAAGAAAAAAACTTGACGAAATTAAACATATTTTTAGTCTAAGTCGGAGTCGTGTTTTTGGTCAATCTTAGAGTCGGAATCGGAGTTGTGAATGCTGGAGCCCAGCTGATTGAACATTATATTGTGTAAGATATTTCTTTGTGCATTTTTTTTTATTGAGATGCAAAGGGCTTCATTTATGATGTGATTCTAGGCAGTCCCGAACAAAAATATATAAATAAACTTTCAATCGTTTCTATATTTATGAGATCATTCTTTTTACACATGCCTGACTGTATAAAAATAGCAAATATCGTGAGCGTATGCCGTAATTTTAACTAAACTACTTTTCAATTTCACCATGTTGTAATGGAGTTCTACCAAGTTTATACGGTAAATTATGGATATAAGGCCACGGGACAGAATCCCAATCCTCTCGAGCTAAGCTCAAAAAATTTATACATTCAGGCTTATAATTTTATGTTTTGACTTTACTCTTTGAGTTCTTGTGGATTATTATAAAATGTGTAATCAAAATGATTAAATCTGAAGAATATTACTTATTATTGCATTCTAAACAAATAAAAAACTTATGTGACTGTCTCTATCTGTATAATATTATTATATGTGTAGTCTGTGGTTGCATTTTTGCTCCTGTAAATTAAAACAACTCGATGTTATACTTATTGCGAAGTATTCTTTAGGATCTTCTATTATAATAAATTTAAAAATTAAAGACGAAACATTTCAAAAAAAATTGTCAGCTTTACATTCATTTCATTTAATGTGCTTATTTTTCATAAATCTTTACAAAAATTCTGCCCCGTGAGCATAGTATATCCATAATTTACCGTTTATACTTATTCAATCATTTAATATGATCGCTTAGTGCTTTTTAACATGAGATTAATTATTTTAGTGTATTCAGTGAAATAATTAATGCTAAATACATATTGAATCAATAAAACACAGTATGTAGTACTACTTCAACATATATTCTGATTGATATCAGGACCAGTTTCGCTCATTGCAAGCATTGTCAACTAATCTATTGACAATGCTCGCCTTGGTCCTAATGATGTGTTTAATTTATTTTTATAATTCCTCTTCTTTAAAAAGTGACGGTTAACACTTTAAAAGTTGGATGATTGACGTTTAAAAAAACATCTTTCACAAAATGATTGAAGCATCCACGAAGTCTGATGATTTTTTCTGCCAAATGGCAACCCTGCATCAAGCAGACGAAGATGATAGATTTTACTCTTAGATATTAAGTTGTTTTCGGTTATCTTATACCCTTAATTAGCAAACTACGAAGTACTCATCTTTATAATGAGTTTAGGTTATCTAATATCGTTAATCAACAAACCGTGAAGCTGTCATATTTATAATGAGCAGTGAATACCTTTTTGACACATGCAAAATATTGTTCCACGGTATTAGCATCCCTGATTATCAACATCTCAAATCAAGCGTACATACTAAATATGTGTTTTATGATATGCATAACGAGTTTATATAACAGGATTTGGAAAAGCCGTGCTGATAAAGCTCAAACGCGCTCCTATGATTATAAAGGAAACAAAATATATTGTGCTATTGCATATATGCACACTTTGAGAAAAAGTCTCTAAAAAATCAGCTTTATACATTTATAAAACCACCTCTGATTGTAAGAGATAAGCTCCTTCAGACACTATTTATTTATCACTCAGCTGATATTGCTTGCAATGAGCGAACCGTCTCTGATCTTTAGCAGAATACAAATGGAAGTAGTATATATAATACAACACAATGTGCTAAATTTATGAAAAAAACAAGCTTTAAACATAATTGAACCCTTGCCTGGAAGAATGTTGTATGGAATAAAAATATGAATATTTAGTTAACAATTGAAAAATATTGTGCATTTCATTGTGCATCGCGTAAGGTTAGGTTACTAAGTACTATGGCTTGCTACCATGTTTATTGTATTAAAAATGTCAAATATAAAACAACACAATTGTTAAAGTTTTCTCCATATTTATAAAAACAGGCTAATTGTTGTATATGTTACAGTGAAAGTGTATTCTCAATGAAAATGGATCAAGTAATAGATTTGCCGGCCTAAAATGTTGGTTTGCTTCAATGAAACAAAATCACCAAGTAGTCCCTTTCATAAAAAGAAAAACCAAAGAAAAACACAGACAAACATTGGGCTGAAGATAGAGCGGTCAAATTTAAATATTTTCAATGACAGCTAGATGATGAATATATTTTCACTGAGAGTACAGTTTCATTGTAACATATACAACATTCTTCCAGGCAAGGGCTCAATTTATACATACATTATCAGTGTATAAAAAACGCCTGTTGTTGCAAACAAAATTTTAATAGCGTTGTTTGCTTGGCCATTTGTTTTGGTCACTTCCATATTCATGCAGACGTTGGATAAACACTAGCAAAAACCTACGCAGCTTTTTTAAGAATTTTGAATTTGTTTATATGGATCATCAGTATAGTAACAATTGAGGACCAAAACCGTTATTATAAGGATAATTTTACAAATGATCAATTTATTTGATTACTTACCATTTTCCCCATTATAGCTGATGTCTTCTCCATCTTCCCTTCGCCAGATGATGTAAGGATCAGGATAGCCAGTTGCTTTACACATCAAACTCACGTTGCTTGACTCTCGGACCACCAGGTCAGTCGCAGTTTTTTCGTCAATGATCACAGGAGGAACTAAAGAAAAAGAAATAAATGTGAAAGACAATGAACAAAAAGTCTTTTTTTCTGCTACGCAGCGCAGGAGTGGATATATTTATTTTTAAATACAGCTTCTGATACATCCAAATGAATTCGTAATGAATCAGGTTTTTTGAAAGTCAAACAACCTCACTTCCGATATCGTAAAGAACAAAGATTGAGGTAGTAATTAGGGCTTGTACGTATCTTGTCAGATCAACGGCTCATTTTCAGAAGGTGGTTGGAACTGGTGACAACATCACAGTGATTCATTTTGTTGGACTGAATCTTAATTGTCTAATCTGAGATTCAAACTGTTTATTACGCAAACAAGAAAGAATAATTTCTTAGAACATTGCGCACGCTGCTAATTGACTCATTAAAAGGTATGCAGAAGAATTTTTGAACATTCAAGATTGAACAAATTTCACATCATCTAAAATATAAAAATCAATATTTTTTTGTTTGTTTGTTCGCACCATATGCGCTGCCATACCATTCATCCGATCGCGATGAAACTTTGTCAACTTATTGCTTGCACTTCCGCGGATGTTTGTGGCATAGTAAATTAACTAACAGTAGACATTGAATATAAAAATATCAATGTTTTTTCATATTTTATGCGCTGACATACCGTTCATTTTGACAACTATTGTTGCACTTGCGCAATGGTTAAGGCAAAGTACAATTGGTTTTCAGTAGGTGGCGCGTGTAGACAATCACCAAAAGACAACAGCAAATGTCATCGATACCGATCAATGTTAGTGAAATTAAATCGAAATTATGTATCTTAAATATTGTGCATCTGAAAGAACTTTAATAAACACAAACATTTTATTTATTTGAGTGGCATTGAAACGCTTGCTTGTTACCGGCTAGTAGTCCATAAAAAGAGAAATTAGAAAAATAAAAGAACGATTAATGTTCATATTATCAGGAATATTTTCTACAATTTAAAAACTGGCTAAAAATATTCACTAATTGAACAAGCCTCGTCCTTTAAATATAATACATACTTAGTTTATAGTAGCAAATAAATAGGTTTTGCATTATTATAGTTTGTATTTAAGTGATTAGTTTTTGGCAATATCCGTAAGGTACAAAAAACTGCTACTTAATATCATACCATTAGTGATATTGCTCATTAAAGATTCTATTTGTTATTCTAAATAATTGCGAAGGCTTTAAAAAACAAAAATTTAAAAGCATTATTTATGAGTTTTTAAGGGTCCGTATTTTGGTCCGCCGGTCGGCTCTGATTATCTAATAAAGTTCGAAAACTCCTTTGGGAAATGAAATAATAAAAATAATGTAGACCTTGCTGAAGCCATATCTTACGACTATAATAATACAAGAAGAGAACTGAGATAAAGTCGTTTTGCTATTGATAAGATCGCTTTTTTCATATTTTTCAAAGCACCGTTCATATAAAAATGATGAATTTATGAGTTATAAATGAACACTTGTATGAGCTTTGTAAATATAAAAAAATTTAAAATTAGCCATTTAAATAATTATTTCTCATTTATGATAAAGTTTCGATCGATAATTGATATAATAAATTAAAAATTTAATATATTTAAGTCGTATATTATCAAACGTAGAACTATCCACATGATAGCTTTTTGAGTATAATTTATATTTTTCAATTTAAAAAACAGCCCATTGATGTCAGAAACTTAAAATTTGTTTGAGCGGCCACATTCTAACATCACTTAGGATTACCACCTCTGTATAATTGACCGAACCATTCTACTTTTTTAGGGTGTTCACTGTCAATACTTGGTGGAAAGGCATTATAATATTTATTGATAAGAATTACAATACAACAGTGATATTTAAACAAAAGATAAGTATGGTATGACAAACAATTGGTAGAAAAACTGATCAGTTGACAATGCTCGCCATGAGCGAAACCGGTCCTGATCAAATAAATTTTACGTGGAACAAGTACTAAAAATGTTTTATTATTTTTATCATTCTACTTTTGTTTCCAAAGTCGTGAACCGTTCTGACTTTGATACAAAACATAATTTTCTTTTACGTTTTTATACCACATGTACATGGATATTTTACAAATATTTGATTGCTAGTCATACACTATGACCAGAAGAATAATGTGACAACATTAGAACCGTTTCGGAAAATATGACGTAGTTCTAATTTTGATACTGTATGATTCATTTATCTATTTAATTCATTCTGTAGTAAGAGACAAAAAAATACTTTCAACAATATGAAATATTATTGATATTAAAATCGCCAGATTACAGCTCACGATATAAAATATTCTTCGCTGTTACGTATTGTAAGCATACGTGCAAAGAAAAGGTGGTGATATATACAAATAAAGTATTGTCCTTTTCACACCAAGATCGATCTTCAATCATACTTTCAAGAAATCACATCTTACAATTACAAATGAAGTTTGTCAAAAGAAAAAATTTCGCTAGATGAAATGATAGCGTAGTTTTGATTCTAAATAATGAACATATAAAAAACCAGTCAATGTGAAAAAATAGATATTCCTTTTTTAATTACCTCTTACGTATCTGATATTGGAAAAAAATAATATCTTACAAGTGGTAAACTATTCAACCTTCTTTGATTATTATTTAATAGGATAATCGATGCTATAATGAACATTTGAATTAAATAATGTTGGGTCCGTGGTCAAGTATCAGCGTCATTGACTTCAGTAGCGGAAGTCAACATGTTCGAGTTCTAGTCAATGCAGTCTCATTATTTAATCGAATAATTGATTTATGCTCGGAAACATGAATGCTTGTTTTTCCTAGATTACCTCTTAAATCCATCCGATTATAAAATGTAACATAGCGAGGGTAATAAACTAACGACTAGACCTGATTTAGACCTTTTCTTACTACTCATAATTTCTGCGAAAAAGAAACAGCGACAATCCTAGGAATGAGCAGTTTTCAAAAAAACATCTGTTGAGGTAAACTCAATGAGGAATCCATTGGCCCGCATTGTAAGCAGACATGGTTAAAAAAATACATTAATAATATCGTAAAACAAGTTTATTCTTACCCACAACTTGTAAGTATCCTTGTCGGGACCTCATGGGATCAGTGTTGACCTGGCACATATACCATCCTCTGTCATTCTCCTGAACGCTCTTGATGTGTAGATACCATGAACGGTGGTCGTTATATGATAACCCAATCCTTGGGTTTTGTGATATTATGTTGTGATGAATGCTCAGGATTGTCTGCGTGTCCACACGCACCCAAGCAACCTGGGACAAAAAAGGAAATTTATAGTTCTGATTAAGAGTTTTCGCACGATAAGTTTTCCATGAAAATTTTAGCTGATCAATTTTCCGTGTACCGATTGTATAAACATGTTATTTTACATTGATGATAAAAAATATGAAAATTTGGAATAAATCAAAGTTTAACTACATTTAGATTTTGCAAAGCTCTGAAGCCTTCAGATGTTTGATCCCCTATTTTAAGCTTAACCTTTTTATGTATCAGACTTAAGTATAGCATTATGTATAAGTATTTATTTTATACATTGACATTTTCTGTGTATGTACATATTAAGCAATTGATTTAATACCAAATATCTTTAGTATAATAAATCAAAGCTTTACAAATTTGTAAAAATAATATTTTTTACTTTAATTTCCATTGTAAAAAACATAATTTTAATTGTTTTTACTTCCACATATATTTTGTAAAGATCAAGACCATTTTTACTCATCAATAGAACCCATAACAGTGTTTAGTGCTCTAAACTAAATATTACAAGGAATTTCCGGCCAATTATGTTTTGTTTTATAGTATTATGTATCTTTATATATATT
The DNA here is from genome assembly GCA_028554975.1 of Himalopsyche kuldschensis. NCBI lineage: Eukaryota > Metazoa > Arthropoda > Insecta > Trichoptera > Rhyacophilidae > Himalopsyche > Himalopsyche kuldschensis. Next base: position 17,768,984 of record JAHFWI010000006.1, read on the forward strand.
TGTCAAACGTTTAGCGCATTGGCGTCAATAGTTATGTAATGTGCTGTAGTTTCCATTTTGCACGGTATAAGTTATCGTATGACGTTTGATCCTTCAACCTTCAAAAGACGGTCCCAAAAAGAGCGCGTTTGCCGATGAGGGGTATATAAAACACCCCAGTGGTATGTTTTTACTAGCATAGATTGAATTTAAAAAATGTTATATTATGCTTTAACTTATCTTTAAACATCATTCCATATGTATATATAAACAAAAATTGATAGTTTTCTTATAATTATTCATATTTTAAGTCGTACATGAACGGACAAGTTAATCGTACCATAACACACTAAATAATCAAAACTATGAGCACGACCTTTTAATGTAAGAATAACGAAACTCGTTTGAGGTAAGATAACGTTATCTTATCACGTATGGGCAGTGAAGCTTGAATCCTGTCAATTTATAGCTACGTTATAAAGAGTTTTCGGCCAATACTAATCCCAATTATTTTCTGTTTTATTCAATTGCGACGAAACTAGTCAATAAAAATCATATTGTTTTTCTGCAAAAGGTGTACAAAATATTGAGTTAAAAATGTCAAAAGTTTACACATTGTATCACTAATATTTAATTGATTTATATTTAAGGTAAAGTGGCAGTACGGATCGTCTGTCACACACATCGGGAAGGAAGTGTTAACACTCCTCAAATGTAATTAAATTTTCTTTGAATGCTTTGTCATTAAAAGCAGTCTGAAATATTAATGTTATTTCTTTGCGTTATATTATGAGATAATAAATTTAATGTAATTCAAAATGCATACGCTTTTTAAACGCGTATGCTAAGAATAACAGGCGCTCGTAATTTTTCAGAGCGTCGAAAATTTTTAACGTTTTTATATTTTTTTAATTCACATCCTTCCTGGAATAATATAACAAAAAGATTAAAGCGTCCAGCTTAAAACATAATCCATTTAAATACGTTTTGTAAATCTAAAAATGTATCCTGTCACAGGTTTCAATGGGATTTAAAATGTTTTTTTGTTCATTCCTCTAATAACAATTATATTGTTTTATCATTTCATGATTAATGTCATATTTTACTAGAATATTTTTACAAAAGCTGACTACCTTTTTATATTCTGCCATTGACCTCTTGAATATAAAACAAATATATAATATATATATTTGGATTTAAATCTCTGTCGTTCATATTTATATAACCAAAATCGTTAACATAAAATAATCAGTTACATTTAATTTTATGCTTATTTTCGTAACATGTTTTTAGCCATAACACGCCATGCTTAAATGATATCATGTCCAGCCATAGAGTGACTATAGTCCTCTTCAAATTGGCATTACTTAAATGCTGCTTTAGAAACGAAACTTAAATCTTAAATATTCTTTTTATGCTAAAAAACACATTCATGGTAATCACGGTGTTTAACTTAAATAAATTAATTGCAATAGCTCAAAACATATGACCAAGCAAGTTTTAGTGAGTTTTTTAACCATGTCCTCTCCCAACTTGGAGCATATGGACTCCTCACGGAGTTTATCTCAACATGTTTTATCGTAGTTTCAGTTTCTCAACCACTCTTTCCGAAGAGATGATACGAGGACTAGGACAGGACTAGTGATTAGTTAATCGCTGTTTCTCAACCGCTCTTTTTGGAAGAGTGGGAAGGAATTTTCAACAACACAAACACCCATGCATTTGAACAGATTTATCGACTGAAAAAACAGGACGGGAATCGTGGCGATCTGGCACGAAAGCCAGCACCGTTGACACTGCGCCACTTTGGGCAGTGAAAGTTAACCTTATTTAATTCCCAAATATAACATACAACTTTTCAACATTTGAACAGTGTTTGTTCATCGATAGTGTATGTTAAAAATAATAACACGGGTTTCCATCATGAGATTTATTTCATCAGGACCGGTTTATCTCACGGCGAGCATTATCAACTGACGAATACAATAAAACAGTGGTATTTATGCAAAGTTAAGTTGCTTGGTTGTTGTGCAATTGTTTGTCATACCTTGTTTCGCAACTTTTGCATAAATACCACTGTTTTATTGTATTTCTTATCAGTTGATAATGCTCGCCATGAGCGAAACCGGTCCTGATGAAATAAATCTCATGTGGAAAAAGTACTAAAAATGTGTTATTATTTTTATTATAATTCCTTTCCACCAAGTATTGACAGTGAACACCTTAAAAGTAATCATTTATGTGTTGAGTTATTTCTTACTAGCAATTGTTGATGCACAATGCAATGCATACAAACTATTTAATTTTCAGTGTCTTTGTTAACAAATTAACTTGTAAAAACCCATTTTTATTAAATATCAATATTGACTATGAAGCTTCAGGTGGCCGCAGCAAAATCCTCTGGTGGCCGCACATGATAACCACTGCTCTAGAGCCCTAGACTTGACGTATTTGTTTGTTCTTAACCACATGCTCCGTTACGGGAAGATGTCAACTTTACATTCAAGATTAATTTCGTAGCTATAATTTGTGAGTAAATGGGTAAATGTATTAACACACTATGGGGAACGCAATATACGCGTCTGTCTATCTGTTTTGAATTCCCTCGAAGCCAATGTATTCAAAATACAAACAAATCAACGGTCTATTTAATGATTGAGTAGGCATTAACTTGGTAGAATTCTATTATAATACGGTAAGAACATTGTTTTTTTCTTACCGTATTAAACCAGCGGTCCGTTTAAATAATTTAGCTAATATAATACAAAAAAAATATTCTCTCAAATATTTAATTTAAAAACTTACCTTAAATCCTCTTAGATTGTCAATCACGCAAGCCAGCAGAGCATCTCGTCCAATAGTGACTGTCACGTTCAGAATTGGTTCAGCAAATTGTGGAAAGAGTGATTCTGAAAAAATAAATAAAAAACAATATTATTGATAACAGAGAAATTTAACTTAACATTAGAAATTCTTGATTTGAATATCTTAAACTTAAATTGGAAAAATAATGTTTCTGGTAAAATGAATTTTCAAACTCTTCTGCAAAATCTTCAACAACACATTAAAATTGTAAATAAAAATTTCTCCAATCTAACAATTGATCGCTCTTTTTTATTATTGGGAAATGAAATTTTTTAATTTCAATATTTGATGTGTAATTTTTCTGTAAAATATTTTAGACTCAAATAAATATCGTCAACTGGAAAACATGTTATCATTTTGCTAACTATACTATTTAATATACTCGTAAAACAACCACTCAAAAATATGTACACTTAAAACATTAATGTGTGTTCATAAAATCCAGACCGAAATCACAGCGCGCGTGTGTTCGAAAATGAAAATGCTCTCGAGTGGGTCGGGACGTTAATTTCAGGAACGCACTCGCGAAAAAATTCACTGCCCGGCAAAATGCGGTCGAAATTTTATAACGCGGCATGAATATTAAAATTCAATGGGGTCGCACTGTATGAAGGGTGGGCATCAGTGGAGTGCATTACCAATAGAGCGCTAGATGTCGCAGTGTTTTATTCATGAACTGTTGATGGTTCTCGCAGCTTCCGCGGCCAACAACCACCAGAGTAGCGGGGAAACGAACCGGGAAAATGCTGCCGAGTTGGACATGTTGGGAATATTTTAAATTTTATGTTTTATGTTACCTTTTTTTATATTCTGTAGCTAAAATAGTTTAAAAGGGAAATATAATTCAGATCGTAAAGGATGTTTAGTTATTTGAGTTGAGTTTGATATTTGAACAACGAACCTTAAATCATTAATACATGCTCATCTCATTTACGTATATAAATATAAATAATATTTACTACTTACTTTAACCAAATACTCGCTTTCAAAATCAAAGTAAATAATATTATGTTGAATCTATCAGTCAGAGCGCTTTATTCAACAATTATTAGGTCATAAGAAAACATTGAAATCAATATTGTATTTTTCGTTATCGTTTTTGGCTTACGTCTTTGGTAGAACTATGATTAAACTCAACTTGTTATTAAAATCATATAGTATCAGAATTGGAACTATCTACTTTTCGACTATTCGAAAAAAACACGAAAAACGTTTTGTTGGTTTTTTGAACTTATTTTTAATTGTATAAAAAGTTCATGAAAGCTTGGAACTAAAAAAATTGTATGAGCGGACACATTGCAACATTGCTGAGGATAACTCACCCCGTGTCTTAGGTTAAGCGACGCGAACCGGCAAGCGAATTTAGGAGAATCCAGTCAGTTTAAAACGTAGTTGATCAAAGGTCTTATGTGCCATCGCTCGGCCAGACGCAATTAACGCTCTGGTGAGCTTGGACCGTTTGATATTTTCAAGCGATTCGCGCGCGCCATGAGTCAGGCACTTGAGTCGACTTACGACATATGCCGTCCTGACCGGATCGCTTCGCCCACATATGACACTTGCATGGGCGAGGACTGTTTGATATTTTAAAACTCTGCCGCTTTCAAAGCTGCGCCGAATCGCCTCGCCCAGCTTCGCCCAGCTTCGCCCAGCTAAGACGACCCGTCAGTGATAGCTTGAAAGTATGATTTACGCAAGTCGTGACCATTATGATTTTCATACCAACCATAATTTTATTTTACGTATTCATTCCACATTTACATGATTTTTATGCAAATATTTTATTGCTGGCCATACACTATGACCAGAAGAATAATGTGACGGCATTAATTCAGTTTCGAAAAATATGAGATAGTTTTGCTTTTACTATGCGACTCAACTTATGTATGTATACTGGTCTTAGAAAATGTACACAAAAATCTTTTCATCTATTCTAACATCATCATTTAATTAATATTGAAAAATATAGTATGAAATAATACAAATTGATTTTATGTATTTCTAGCAGGTTAAAGCTCGTGGTTATTTCGACGCTGAAAACTTTATCATTGTCTTTTATTGAAGTATTTGTAGCTTGTAGCTTGGTCTTGTAGATGGTCTCATAGAAGTCAACTTTCATGTTTCTGCTGGAGTATTTAAATTGTTTATGCCATCCATATCAACATTTTTTGCTGTTTATAATAATTATTATTTTAATAGTTCTTTACCAAGAAAATGATCAAAGGTACACAAGCTCATCGAAATAAGTTCTGAATACTTATAATGTTTGTATCATGTCAACGGACATACCATGAAAATGCGACGATGGACCTGGCTTTTAACCTGATGGTCCCAAAAAACACATTCGGTCAGGTGATGTGTAGTCAGTACGCTTCATGTCAAGATGGTTTTTTTATGGTGATTTATTGCACATATGATAAACACGTAGTAATTTAGAAATTAAGTATGTCTTTGGGACCTTTACTGAAAAGTATAACGACAACTAATCTAAATTAAATTCAATAGTTTAACTAATAATTGTCTTACACACTAGTACCATGTCCATCGCTCGAGACATGTGAGTAAAACAATAAACGAATAGATATAACAATTGTTTGCAAAGACCAACTTTGCTAACCGAAAATCAATAATAAGTAATGCAATCAATTAGAAAAATCACCGGAAAAACTTCAGGCAAACAATTATATGTAGCCAATTAATAAAAAAAGTTTAGTGCTTTTACCAGCTTTGGCGCTCCATATTCGCACACGTAAGGCGACGTTTATTCCCAAGGCAAGACAACGTGAGTGAATTTGTGATAAAACAAAAAGGTGAACTATCCATTGTTGAAAAAATATATTTTATAATAATTATGAGGAGACACATTGCTGCCTTGTCAAAACGTGTTCTGGAACTGATACTCAACTTAATTAAGTACTTACGGTGCTTGATGGAATTTCAAGATCAAATTTAAATCGTTTGAATTTTGTACTCTTTCACGAGTTTTGTCGCTACCGACCCGGCACTGCACCGGAGTATCGTGCACTTGAAATTTCTGTGATGCTGAAAGGCGAAGGCCGGGTCGCTTGCGATAAAACTCATTTCAAAGTACAAAACTCAAACAATTTAAACTCAATTAAATGTTTAAGAACTACGAAAATATTCATATTATTTGGTTTGTTTGGATATTTTAGTCTGTTCTAGTTCTGTCGTATCAGATAGCTCTAATGCAATCATCGTTAGAAATCTTGTTTTAAGAACCAATTTGTTATTTAAGTATACCAAGCTGTATGCATTACTTAAGCAAACTTTGCGATGGTTAGTTGATTTTTTCCCACCACCACCCGTTGCGTATATGCAGCCAATGTTTCATGGCTGCCTTTCACAACGCTTTCGACTTAAATGAAGGAATTTACCCCTCACATTCATGGCCCGAGCAGATCTGCACGGGACTGATTTTGAGCCATGCACAAGTGTGCTTGAAAATATAAAATAAAATAAAAATAATAAAATAAATTGGAGTGACCAATACAGCCACTGAAATCAGTTTGATACAGAGTATCCTGTGTATAATCCGTATACTGAGAACCCGTCGTTTTAGACGAGCATTTTGACCTTAGTGAAGAATCGAGACTATGTCGATCCCCGAATAAATTTTCAAATTAGGCAACACAATTAGTAACACATTACGTGGAATAATCAAATTCAATTTAAATTTTTTATTAAAATGATCTTCCAAAAATTTACCGCCAAATCCAAATATTATTACATGCTGATTTATAATTGCACGATGTCTACAACAGGCAAAAGTTATTTCAATTTCTAAATTTCTCACGAAACACTTACACTGAATGCCTAAATTAGAAGCAAAATCTTTAAAACAATTATGAATCTGTATTAATTAAAAACCAGTACAAAAAAATAGTCCGTCGTAGTTCAAGCTGTTGAAATGGAAGCATATGATAGAAAGAGAGGGGTCAAAGCAGAGAAAGCTATCCTGCAAAACAAGCGGGCGTGATTGTAGCCATAAATCGGGGAAGTTACCTCCATTATGTCGAAAGTTTACGTGACAACAGCCAATGTATCACCACCGACCGCCACTGGCTAATAATAATACAACAGCCGTGTCACTTTGGGTACGAATGTATGTCGGAGCGCTTTGATACTGATTGAAATTTCGGGCTATTTGGAGCGGAAATAATATCATCGTAACAATCAATTTTACTCACCATTTGTTAATCTGATAATGAAAAATAAATTCACATATTACAGCAGCAATTTTTATTTCAATTTTGATCGGTACTCCATCGCTTTGTTTTTAATTTTTACATGAAATAATATAAAGCGAAATTAGTTTTTATTAACCTAGTTGTAAAATACATCAAATAGTTTGTTATTATAAAGTTAGTTTTGATATAGTTTATATTACCTATTTTGGTTAATCACAAAATCTTAAAAACTATGATTTGATAACAAAAAAGTTATTAACAATGTTGCTTATTTTTTGTTAAAAACTACAAGTTACTATTTATTGCCCCTTATCAATTGTGGTTTACTAATCAAAGGATATATTAATTAATAGACCCTTGATTGAAAGTTAAAAAAGCTTGTCGTCAAAATTCATTTCAAGTCTCAATATTATTATTTAAACTTAAAGATTAATTTTTTTAGAATATTTCAGAGTTTTTACTGTGCTAGTATTTATTTTTATTTTTGAAGACAGTCCTGAAAATGATTTTTCAGTTCACGTATAATTTTTGTTGTTTCCTCTATTTGATAGAATAAAGTCATTAAAAAACTATTTTCCCTAGTGAAAAATATTAACTAAGCAGACGTTGCTAGTATTTCAACTTCACATTTTAAAATAAGAAATAGTTTAGTCAAAAAAAAACAGCAAGTATATATTTTCTATTTTCTACCTTTAATTTCCTACTGTAACTATATGTCCGCGAGGCTGGCTCCTCGTTTCCTGGCTATTTTAACTCTTTAAAGTCTTGCTAACTTTGAAATGTTTGAATTTTGTACTTCTCCATTAGCTTTTCGCTAACGACCCGGGTTTCGCCTTTCGGCATCTTCAGGGATTTCAAGTGCACAGATGCATTTGAACTGACGACTGCACTGACGATGAACTGACGACGAACTGGTGACTGAACTTGAACCTTGTTAACTTTGTTTACCTTTCCCGCATGTAAGCTAGCTAAGTATTGACTTTCTAAGAGGTTCTTTCGCCTGAAGGCTTTGTGTGGGGAAAACACTTACGAGAATGATTGTCATGGAATCATTAAACAAGATTCAATTTTTACCAAGAATTGCTCGTTATGTCTACGTAAACTTGAGGAGTTTACTTTCCTTATAATAGGCATGTCCAGTCCCTAACTGAATCGACGAGCTTGGCTAGTAGCTGAAGACATAAATTAAATCACTTGGAAAGTGGAATCATGGTTAAATTTACAGGTGACAGAATATTCCAGGGCAGAAGTTAAAATCCCGCAAATCATATAAAGCGTCGTCACATTTATAATTGAAACATAATCACATAAAAATTAAGAAATAATAAAAAAGTATTTAAGTTTTGAGTAATTGCAATAATGGTAACACTAGACGGTGAACAATCTTTAGTCTGTCAGGACATCATTAGTCCTTAAATATTTAAAACTTAAGCAAAGTTTTTTCACAGTCAGCAAATTATAAAACTTTTTGCTAACAAGTTTCTTTTTACAAGCTTTCAAGTTTCATTGTTCTAGAACTAGATTATTTTTCTGAGCTCTTCTGTTATATTTTATTTTTACCTTGTCCGCTCCAAGCATGGAGCATGTAGGCCCCTCACGGAGCTTATGTCAACATGTTTTTTTCTATGAGAACTGCTTGTTCAACTTTTCTTCCTCATATTTTTCAAAGGAAGTATGGATTGAAAGGATACGAGAACTAGAACACTATCACTTTGCGTCGCATTTTGGGATCGGAAAAGTGAGAAAGAATTCTTAACTACACAAAAAAACATTGCTTCTGAGCAGAATCGATTTATCGACTGAAAAAAGCTGCTTGTACGAAGAATCGAACTCGTGTGGTCCGTCACGTAAAGCAACGACGTTGACCATTGCACCAGAGATCGGACATATTTACTATACAAAATTATATCTACTATGATTATTTTTTATTGTTTTTGTATCATATTGTAATAATTCAATGAATGAAAAAAATAACTTATGAAAAAGAACTTTATTATGTAGCCAAAAGTGGAAGATTTCTAGGTTGTAGTTTTAACGTATTGTTACTTTTTTATAGTTGACAAAACAGCGTTTAACGGCGGCCGTACTCTGAGCTTGGTCTATAAACTAAAATTAGACGACAATAAAACAGGTAACCTTCTTCCATTTTCTACACGCCGCTACGACTCGCAGACCTCTACGGGTCTACGCCACTATGGTTTTGCTACGTAATATCAGCATCGCTCATACGAGGCATAAAGAACCGAGAGCGGTATTTTGTAATAAAAAATATATAATGATGATGTTGCATCATAAATTTTATTTGTTACTTAATTTAATGTCGTCTCTATTTCGTTACACTATTTATAAATGTTATGTTGGTAAAACTTTATGAATTTGTTGTAAAAAGTGTTTTTATAACTTTATCTCATACAAAGATGAATTGTAAAATACAATTATATTTTTGTTTAATTTATCTTCATACCGCTGGTTAAAGCAAATTCTGTTATGGCTTGTTGAAATTTTTAAGGAGTCTATTAAGATGTGTTTTTTACTGACCGTTTTCGAGTCAAACATGTTTTCTTATGATTTTAACCTAGCCATCCCGAACACTATAGATTTTGTCCCAACAGCTACTTCACCTTAAATATCTATCTTAATACTAATGATACGATGTCTAAACTTTTGGTATTCTTAAATCATAGTTTTTATACAACATTTGCAGAAAAAAAAATATGATATTTATTGGCTAGCTAGTAGACGGAGTGTCTCATATGTGGCAACAATAAAAAGCGATAAGCGATAAGATAAGAGATAAGGTAATGTGACTGCGTGCACGGTTATTGGTTTGTTAGTCCGCCATAGCCGTTGGAGTGGAAACGTCGTCGTTTTCATGCGCGACTTAAATATGAATAATTACAGGAAAAATTCGGATTTTATATGATTTTTATTTTCAGAAAGATGTATAAATATACATCAAAGCATAATCAATTTTAATTGCAGTCTATGCCAATAAGGTCAAAAACCTGGGGTCTTTTTTTAACCCCCTTCGGCCTGAGAGTCATTTTTCAAGGATAGTCCTACGAAGGTTAAAACACAAATAAAAAGTTAGATAAAAATCAGTTTTTATACATACCATTAGTGAATTCATCAGTGGCTGATGGTGGTGATTGGCTTGCACTGTTACTGTTTCTGGTGTGACGCCCTGGAAAAAAAAATGCGTACTGAATTGTAAAAGACTACACAAATAAAGAAAAAATGATGATCCATAAACATTGAGGCAGCGTGATATAATTTTCATAATGGGAAATCTATGAAGACTATTACGTTGTTTTGCCTAATGGATAACCCTAATTATTTTTTACAGCCGTAGCATAACATTAAAATTTTTTTTAATGTGTAAATTGTCAATTCTTGGTAAATAATTCAAAAAATAATATTCATTTTATAGTACTACCAGGTTCACTCATCACGAGCTTTTATTAGATATTTTAAGCTGACCTTACGTCATATAAATGGGAGTAGTACAAAAAATGTGTTTAATTTATTTGAATAAATAAAAAAGCTATAAATTTTGATAAAATATCTTTATCTTGTAAAAACAAAGTATAAACTTACTTGGCTTTAGTTTTTTTTTCCATTTCAAAAATTCGTAATCTTAACGTCAACCTCTCCTAATAGTGACGCTAATCAATTGACGTGAAAAGTTCGAACTTTCCATTTGAAACCTTTCACAGATGCAAAAATATAAATAGAAAAATACCTTCACATTTTTGTGAGATGATCATGTTTTATCAATGAAAATTACATTGGGAAAGATTTAGGAAAATTCGATTTTCTTCCTATGCTAATTTCACTGTTGTAAAATATTTTACGCCAAAAGAATTGCGGTGCTACATTCCGACGTGCCGTAATAATTTGACGCTATCTTGAATAGTTTATCATCCCAACGGAATAACTGTCCTAGCATGAATGATGTGTTTATAAAATAGTAGCCAAGAAATAATAAAAAAATAATTTGAATTGTAAAACTAATTCGTTTTCAAATCTGTGTAAATGTGTTTAAAAAAAACATATTTATATCCTATTTGTTTGAAAGTTAAAAAAAAATTGGTAAGTCATTTTCTGACGACATTTATATGAGAAGCTTTCAACAACTAAACGAAGAGGGGCTTTTCAATAAATTAAAATTTATATCAATTCATTGGATTTCATACGTCAACATAAATCTTGTTGATATGAAATAGATACAGCGTAACAAATGTTTTTTTAAAAATCATCTTTTATACAATTGGCTCAACTAAAATCTAATTAAAAAAGGTTAAAAATTGATATTGAAAAGCTGCACAATAAAATCAAACAAAAGCAGGCCTGATAATTTAAATAAAAATGTTCATTATGTATGACGGTAAAAAAAATAACAATGTATTTTAGTTCTACATAAATTTTATATATTTTTTGATAGCTATTTCGGCTTACGCCTTCGTTAGAACTATTTCTGACGAAGGCGTAAGCCGAAATAGCTATCAACAAATATATAAAATTATGTAGAACTAAAATACATTGTTATTTTTCTTACCGTATTATAATGGAGTTCTACCAAGTAAATGCCTACTCAATCAATTTATTATGTTTTTTTGTAGTTGCTTGTAAACTGTTTCCTTAATCCTTATATCTAACCATAATAATGAATACATTATTACTGGCTATGTTCAGTTTGAACGATAACTGTCAAATTAGAATTTGAAGTTGATATAACATTTTTAGTACAAATGATTGACTCTAAGAGTAAGCAGGATAGAAAATTTTCATTTTTGTTTGTGATTATTACTGTCAGATATAACAAGTCAATTTTTATCTAAAAATAATCGTTAAATCAAAGATTATCAATTACATATTGAGACTACCTTAATTCCGGCTCCCTCGTAAATCGAGAAGGAGCCTCCTATCCGACACTCAGGAGAGGGATTTTGGGGACGGAGTAGGAGAAACATGGAACTCTTTAAAACAAAACACGATCTCAAAGCGTTATGTGGGTGCGGTTAGCACTCATTATTTAATCGTCAAGAATTTACACAGACGTTATACAACACACAAATATTATGATAGCGAAGAAGATATCAGGAATTTGACTCGAATTTAATTCTTAGGGAGAGGATTAGGCGCGTGCATTCTCAATGCAGTTCAATCTCTCACTGCTGTATGAAAACAAACGGTTACTTTAGAAAGAAAAAACAATGGCCGTTTCAAAAATCGTTAACACGTGCGCCCGCCCATAAGGGATTATTTATCGCCTAACGAACTTTGTATGAAGTACATGCACTGTCGGGCGTCAAGAGATTAGAGAAATTGAAATAACTCTATAATGAATCGCTATAGATTTCAATATAGATTATTATAAGAATGAATTTATTTCCTGATATCGACTTAAACTCATAGACTGAGGTGAAAAATAGATCGTTCGAGAGAGTTCTGATGACCTACCACATAAGGCGGTGTCTATATAAACTTTACTTGTCTCCCCTTTAAATAAAAGTGTGTAATTAGTACCTGGAACTCTGTTTTTATTATAGCTGGAGTAAACTTTGTTTTAAAGCTTTTTGTGAAATTGAATCCTTTTAAGAAAGCTCTCGTATAAGATTTTTTTGTCAATTTTATTACAGGGTCACATTTAACAGTGTTTTAACACCTGTTTATTACATTACAATAGCAAACCTTTGTCCAGTGTAATAATCCATTAGTCTTCGTTCGCTGAGAAGAAGCGTCTAACTCCATTTCGTTTCCAACAAACAACATATACAATTGATTCCTGAGCAAGGAGATAAACGAATTAAAAAGGTGAAAAACACGCAGAATGAAAAAAGGGCCCCCGAGCGACAATGGAGAGCCTTTTGTGGAAATTTCACTCAGGCTAGGCGGCCGCAGATGGTTTTGTTTGCATTTTGGTATTTTTCCGTCGTAAAAATACAGGTGGGTAGTATGTAGATAAAATAAACAGAACGTGTAGAATGAATTAAGACTAAAAAGGGTATTTTGCTGTATACAGCTTTTTTAATTAAATTAATAAGACCATAGCTATCTTATTAATGTTTCAATGAGGGATTTTTATCATTAAATCTTATTATTCAAGATTAGAAACTTCAAATGTGACGTGAGTTAACAATTGAATCCTTGCCCGGAAGAATTTTTTTTTTTTTCCTACCTTTACTTTCCTACTGAAACTATATGTGGAGTCCGCTAGGCGGGCTCCTAGTTTCCTGGCTATTTTTGTTGCTAGGGTGGATACAGACGTCTTTGTTTCCCTTTCCCGCATGTCAGCTAGCTAAGTATTGACTTTCTAAAAGATTCTGTCAGCTGAAGGCTTTGTGTGGGGAAAACACTTAAGAAAAACCCCTTACGAGAATGATTGTCATGGAATCATTAAAAATGTTCAATCCTTACTAGGAATTGCTTGTATTGTTTACGTAAACTTGAGGAGTTTACTTGTTGTTATATTAGACATGCCCAGTCCCTAACTGTTACTGAATCGACGAGCCTAGCTCGTAGCTTAAAATGTATCTCTTAGGGCTTTAGTTTAGAAGCTGGCAGGGATGCTGGCTTCTTCCACGCTTGCCTCCACTGTTGAAGAAATTGCTCTAGGAGAAAGGTGGGTGGAGCATAAGGTTTGAGACATCGTCCTGACGAGGTTCTTAGAGGCCTTTAGTTGGTTTTTAAAGTTAGATATTTTCACAGCTCGGAGAGTTGGAGCGAGGTGGGACCCTGCTTCAAGCTTTCCACGAAGCTGGCACGGTGGAGGCGTAGGGTCTCTTTAATGTCAATGCGGAAGAATGTTGTACCCAACAATATTATAGCTTTAAGATAAATTGATGAAATGGAACCAGCTATGTTTCGTGATATTGACAGAGGGCGACGCCATTTTGACAACTAAACACACAGCATTCTTCCACATACCTTTATCTTTAAATTCATATCACGAGATCAAATATATTATTCTTATCGTTTTATAGATCTTGAGCGATGTATTATAACATTTCCAAAATTATTTCATCAAAAACTTAACATTGCTATTTTTCACTTTTAAAGTGTTCATTTGTCAATGTTAAACATTATGGAATATTATAGATATTTTTTAAATAACACATTTTAAGAACTTATTCCACATGAAATTTATTGAAAATGGACCGGTTTCGCTCATGGCGAGAATTGTCATCTGAGTTGAATAAGTACTAAAAATGAATTATTAGGGCTGTTTTGGCGGTTTGGCCGGAGTCGTGTATTTTTGCTATATCATATAACATTCTAGACAAGGGCTTAGTTGTCTATTCAAAATTTTGAATGCGAGAAGTTTGATTTGGTCCCTATTTTCATTTTCTACCCAAATTTTGTCCGTCTATATGTAATTATATTAAAGCATGTTAAAAAATTATTAAAGCTGACATCTAGCAACCATTGTTTAATCTAACAAATGTTTGTGTATTAATCATTCATTTGACCAAACTAGCTTGATAAATCTTTTAAAAGTTGCCATTTTTTTAAGAATTGATATCTTAAATCTTAAAACGATTATAAATTTACATCTAGAGAATACAAATACTAATCATTTCATTAAAAGTATTCATAATACGGAAAACAAGTTTTCTCTTAACCTTATTCTGTTGAAAAGCTCTATAATTATTACGTATAATCCAGTATCCACATTGGAAGCGGAAACAGTATAAACGCGATGATGCAGCTATGTAATTATTTGTAGTTGATAAAAGCGATAATGAGCTTTTGTAGTTTGCTATTATTTTAGCTGCATGTTGAAAAGAGAAGCTTTGTTAGAATACGACTTTTCATAAACCTTTCTAATCAATTGACTTTTTGAGAATAAATGAACTCATAGCTTTAGAGAGCTACTTTTTTCCTAGGATTATTAATCGGTGGGTCGACATCGAGTTATTTAAAAATACTGTATTTGAATTTATCTTCGAAAATCATCTTTCTTTACCTACCACTATGGCAATGTACGATCAAAAAAGAAGAAACCAGGGCTGTGAAGTCGGTGAAAAAAAGTCCGACTCCGACTCTGACTCCGGTTCCAGCATTTATCAAAACCACGACTCCGACTAAACTTGTTTCTTGTTTCCCCTAATTTTCCTATTTATGTTTATTCAATTAAATATCAACCCTATCAATGCGGCCAAAAGTCAAATCGACATATTAAATGCAAAAATAAAAAGTTCAAATTTTTCAAAATTTCCGACTCCGAGTACGACTCCGGCCAAACCGCCACGCCGACTCCGACTCCACAGCCCTGGAAGAAACTAATAAACTTACTCGTCATGTAAAAAAATATATGATGTCTTCAGCCTCTCAGAAAAATAATAACACATTTTCTGTGTATCCGCATTAGAGACTCATTTTTCCATTTATCAAGCACTCGATACTCGTAATTTATAAATAAAGGTTTATTCCCAAATTTATTCTCTTATTTAAAAAATATCTATAATATTATACATCATGTTTAAACGTTGCGTTTAACCGAGACTTTTTTTAAAAATGGTGTTTTTGTTGACTATGGTATGCGAGAATTTCTTTTGTTACTTTTGCTTTGGATCCTGCTGACGTATCTTATCAATGACAAGTTTATGATGAAAGAGTCTAGCTTAGCTTATTTATCTATTTATCATCTATTTATATACACAAATTTGAATTAATAATATATATTTTAGTACATCCGAAACTTCTCGAAAAAGTTCTAAATTTTGCAACTCGATACTCGAGTTGTTGAGATGTCAAGTAATTGGAGTCTCTAATCCGTATACTGATAATTCAAAATATACCGTTACGCATATTATGATGGCGTTAATTTAATCGGGCGTTATAATGTACCCTTGGTCAAGATCATGTCAATCACAACACTATCGATGGTCAGTGATTTACTTAAAAAAGCGTAAATCAAGTGGCTAAAGCTTATTACCGAATGTAGTGCCACCGAAAAAGATGAGATCTTCCATTTTATCATGCTTATTTTTTTAAAGTCTGGCGAGTGTCAAAAGATTGAAAATAGTTGAGAACCTGCGGTTTACTCTATCGAAAATACGATCTTCAGTGATTCAAATACTGTAAATTGTCTGTTTTGTAATACGACACTCTCTCACCTTTAGCGCTGACAAATATTTATGTTTGCTTTCAGTCTGATGCAAATATGCAATATACACAGCAAATGGATGAATGCTGTTAGGTTCCTATCTAAATATTTCGTGATTTGGCGAGAGTATAATGTTTAAAATGTCAGATTTTAAACAAAGCATTATGATCTGATACGATATGCAAGTTTATTTATATTAAATTTTGTATGACGCATGAAAAGGTATATAAAACATACACATATTTTACGGTAAGAAAAATAACAATGTATTTTAGTTCTACATAAATTATGTTATATATTTGTTGATAGCTATTTCGGCTTACGCCTTCGTCAGAACTACAACTAATAGTTCTACTAATAGAACTACTAATAGTTCTAAAATACATTGTTATTTTTCTTACCGTATTATAATGGAGTTCTACCAAGTAAATGCCTACTCGATCAATACACCTATTTGTTTACATCTTCAAAAAGGTATTGGTTGTTCCTTCTCCTAGTAATGTTTCACATAAAATTATAATTAAATGCATAAAAATCCAATAAACGAGTATTTTTTAGTTGGAAATATTTGGGAAATTAAGGTGCTAAAGTAATAATAAAGGCTTCGTTTATATCGTAAAGATTTTTATAAAATTATGAATTTAATCAATAACGCGAAACTTTGTGATGTAAAATTTAATATGATTTTTTATTATTTCACTGACGTCACAATAAAAAGTGTTTCACGTCTTCATCTGAAGATTCATTACAAATAATTTTCCACAAATCAAACCTCAAAATCTATTAAAAATTTTCGAGCTATTAATAACAGTTTACTACTGAGAGAATTATTTCGAATATATCAAACTCCTCCATTCCTACTAATTGCCAATTAGAACATATTCATTAACTAACGTTGCTATTAATAATTCATACATGTACGGTATGATGCTTTAAAATGTCAAGTTAGGCATTTAAAAGTAGCGATGAATATTCTATATCTTTATAATAAGTAATGGACTGACCAACTGATCATTGTATAGTGAAAATTAAAATAGCTATTACTTGGATAAACCATATCCACTTCAGGGTTTTTAGCAGAATGAGCCGTCGATTAACTATAAGCGAATATGCTTTAGGAGCTCGTACAGCGTTTTAAAACAAAATTGGACATGGTTTTTGTGGGAAGCAGTGAACATATTGCAATCATGAAATACACATCTAAATCAATTGAAAAAATATATTTAAAATTATGTATCAATTTAGAAAACAATACCTTAACAAACTTGTGAGCGTTTAATTCTCAGTAAAATATTAATTTACCTAGAAAGAAAGTTTCAATGATCAAAGAGACTAGATTGAAAAATATTTTCGAATGAAAAGCATGTTCCGTTTATCGGAAAATTCTTCGTTTATTAAGGGCGTTTTGTGTTAATCAAACATAACCATTTTCCTATGTTTATACTGTTTCAAATATCTCATCAGTATTAACTGGAATTTCAATACTATATTTGTATACCGGGAAAAAATATCTATTCGTGTACTATGTTATACATTACAAATAATTAAATACTATTATAATATGCGAAAACAAACATCAGGTCAAACGGCTAATATTAATTAAACTTCGAGGAATAGCCGATGAAATATTTTATGAATTAGCTTAAAACATATAGTTATTACCAACGCAATTTCTAGATAGAGGTAAACAGTGTTCTCCATTGTACGTTTTATCAAAGATAAAATGTCCCAATGAAAGATCTTAATGTTTGATATTTAGACAGGCCATTAAAAGTTGATGGTGTAATCAGAAATGTGGGAATGAAAAGAGCAACCCTCATCATTATTATCGCTCTCCTATCTTGTTACTCCATAAATGCATGAAACCTATTAAGCTATTATTATATTCATCCAATCTCTACGCATTTGAATCAACTTTACTGTATAAAACTGTTAATTATGAAAAGGCTGAAATGGCATTCACTTCGTAAGCCTCAATATAAACAACAACGTTATAAAATGAAATGTTTATGGGCATTATACATTACGCCATCGTCAAGCGAATGCTCAGAGAAACTCGTATTTACCGAAAAAAATATGGTTCTGACAATATTTTAGTAAATTATATTTGTGAGATTGATAAAATTTCTATAATACAATATTATTATATTAAATGTCTTTGTTGTAATATTTTATGATAATATTAGACAATAGATGAAAAAAGGTTTACTTGACCATAATAATAGCTGTTATCATATTTTTTCCTTCGTTAAAACATACCAACATCTATCTATCTATATATATAAAAATGAATGTTTGTCTGTCTGTATTTCTGCTATGGACTACTAAACCGCTCGACCGATCGATGTGAAACTTTACAAATTTATTGAGTACACTTCCGCAATGGTTTCTGGCCTACCAACCCTTACCCCTAACCACCTCCCAACCTCCACCCCCAAATTTTTACTTTACGAATTTTTCGAGTTCACTCCTTGGAAGGTTTCTGGCATACTCTCCTATACGCCCCCTAAACCCCAATTTTTACAAATTTCTCGAGTACACTTCCGCGAAACTTTCTGGCGTACACTAAAATTGAATCAAATTGAATTGAATATTTGTGTAATGTCTTTCCTTCAAATTTATTTTAGTTGCTGGCGTAGCAACGCGCGCAGGGTTCAGCTAGTATGTATATAGGAATCATAATAAAAAAAACACATCACAAAATCTAAAATGTCGATTTGAAATTTAAATTTACCTTGCCAGAAGTTAAGCCTGCTATCATTTATTTAACTGTAAAAATATATATCTAAAACTGCTATACCACATATGCCGAAGATACTTAAGAACTCTAATTCTTTGTATTATCAACATTAAAAAGAAACCTTTTACGTTCAGTTCTAATAAGTAACTTCTAAATACAACTTTTATGCACGATGCCATCAAGATAATACCTTCTGAACTATTCGATGATTACTTATATTAACCTTCGTAGGACTATCCTTGAAAAATGACTCTCCGAAGGGAGGTAAAAAAAGACCCCAGTGTTTAAGCCTTATTGGCATAGACTGCAATAAAAAAATGATTATGCTTTGACGTGTATTTATACATCTTTCTTGAAAAAAAAATCATATAAAAATCCCTATTTTTCCCATAGTTATTCATATTTAAGTCGCGCATGAAAACGACGACGTTTCCACTCCAACGGCTATTGCGGACTAACAAACCAATAGACGTGCACGAATCCACATTACCTTATCTCTTATCTGATCGCTTATCGCCTTTTATTTTTGCCAGATATGAAACAATCCGTCCATGTTATCTATGACTCACTATGGTCACGTCTTCTTATCGCTTATTAGATTGAAAAATTCCGACTTCGTCTCTTTTTTAATCGATTACGGCGCAACTAGCCAAGTAAACATTATATTTTTTTTCTGCAAAAGATGTAAAAAACTATGATTTATGAATACCAAAAGTTTAGACATCAAATCATTTGCATTAAGATAGATATTTAAGTAAAGTAGCTGTTGGGACAAAATCTATAGTGTTCGGGATGGCTAAGATAAAATCTTATATTCTATTTTATATTTCATACAAAATTTGTCTTCTGATATCATAACTTGTAAGCTGTCAATTCGACAATTGTTTTCTGTCGGCCCTTTTTGACGCAAAAAGTTTTCACTTTTTATTTAGTTTGTATAGAACTGATACGAGATACTGATACATGTATTACATAATAAAACTTGTTGTTAAAGATAAAATACAAATCTCTTTTGTAAGAGAATAATCTGTTTTATGTTTAAGTTTTAGCGAATGAAAAAAAAAAATTGAATTTGCACTTAATTCGTAGTAAATTACTAAGTAATACATTATTTAAACTATTCGTTCTGACGATAGCTTCTGCCAAAATAGCTATCAACCAATTTACTAAATAATTTCTGTAGAAATTAAACTACATTGTTATTGTATTAAAAAAAATGACTAATTATGAAAATATCTTGTCCGTCGATTAAGACAACTTGAATAAGCTTTATCTTTGTTCAGAATGTTTTATGTTTTGAAGTTGAATTCGCACGTTAGGATTCTGCTCCTGAGACAATCGCATCGACAAAAAATTCATCTGGTAGGTACGATTTTTTTTAGCGAAATGATTGCTAATTTTCAAAATATTTCAAAAAAATCTTGCTGCTATACTATTGGAAATGTATTGAAACTAATATATAAAAATCAATATATTTTTGTTTGTTTGTTCGCAGTCTATGCACTTCCATACCGTTCATCCGATCGCAATGAATCTTTGACAAACTTTTCGCTTGATTCTTGGCATAGTAAAATTAGCTAACAGTATGCTTTTTATATAAAAATCAATGTTTTTCCATATATAAGGCGCTGCCATACCGTTCATTTTGACAACTTATTTTTGCACTTGTGCAAAGGTAAGAGACTTAGTATAATAAACTTTCAGTAGGTGGCACGTGTTTCGTACCATATACAATCGGCATAAGGCGTCAAACAGCAAACGTCAAGCGGCCAATGTCATCGATACCGATCAATGTTAGTGAAATTAAATCGATTTTTGAATCTAAAATATTGTGCATCCGACTTGTACTTAAGTAACACAAACATCTTATTTTTTGAGTGGCATTGCAACGCTTGTCGGGTTCCAGCTAGTTATGTTTATATATTACAGTAAAAGTGTATTCTCAGTGAAAATGTATCAAGTAATAGATTTGTATGACAACATGATTTCACTGGTCACGATCATTGAATTAATTGGCCCAAGTCGATGATTTGCCGGCCTAAAATTTTGGTTTGCTTCAATGAACTAAAATCAGCAAAGAGTCCCTTTCATAAAAAAGAAACCATAGGGCGGTCAAATTTAATTTCAATGACAGCTTGGAGAAGAATATATGTTCACTGAGAGTACAGTTTCACTGTAAACATATATAAGAAGACAAATCTTTCCTGCCTGAAAAAATCAAGATATTTCTAAAAAAATACTGTGTGAAAACATAATTGTATTCCAAAGGACGTCATTCTGTATGATATATGAGATGTAAAGAATAAAAAAATACTTAACAATACGGAATGTATCATTTTGTATAATAAGAACGAAGAAGTGTCATATGGGGCGTTTGGATTCTCTATTTCATTGTTTTATTTACGGAACGGCGAGGCAACCATTTTATGATTTCTACTTCGCCAGCTCGAGCCCTTACGATGACACGTCACGTTATTTTGTAAATGCTCCACTGGTTTTTAAAACATACATCTTCAAAGGCATGTATTTAATTTAAAAAAATGAATTTCATCACAAAGCGTGTTTGAATTTACTAAAAACACTTAATGACAATTTAAAAAGGTTACCAAAAATAAGAGATTGTGTTTTTTTAAATTCCTTGTATGCTAATGATTCATTTACGGTAATGTAGCCCAGTGGTTACGTTCCAGGAGGTTCCTGTTATTCTACTGTGCTTGTGGTATTTTATAATTTTAAAAAGAGATTTTTTTTTCATTGTAATGTTTAAATTATCAATCTATTGGCTGAATGCACACAATGGGTGGTGTTGGGTAAGGTTTTCCAGTCCCAGGGTATCCCGAGTTTTTTCAATACCTGATGAATCCTGGGATTGAAAAACATAATCGCGAAATTTTTGTGATTGATTTATTCGTCAAGCATAAACGATTTATTTTGAAAAAAATCGTAATATTACCTGGCATCTTTGGAGCATCGGATATTTGTGGAAAATAAATTATTTTCGCTGTGTATTTATGACAGCATCGAATGTCAAACATTGAGTTGAGTTTAATTTACAGGACGAAAAATATCAAGTAACAAAACTCGACCTCATTTATGGCGATAAATAATGTTTTAGTTGAGTGCCAAATACTTACAAATCTAAAATGGATCCTTACACCCTGGATGGTAATGGACTAATCATCAGTTAAAACGTTATTTATTTCCATTAATATATTTTCATTTCAGCAATGTAAAATTTGCTCTTCTTTATGCTATGTGCATAACCTTAACCTTACATACTTTTAATTTCAATGAGTTTTCAGATCGCATTCGAACGTGACCGAAAATCTCGCACATTATATTTTCAAGTGAATATTTTTCGCTCTTCAATAATGGATAAACAACCGAAATATAATATTGCTAAAAAAGATAGTGGCGTCAATTATTTTTAACCATTTTTTTATGATAACTGATAAACTAACTTTCCCACAATGTTATAAATTCTGAAATCGGTAGAGAAAAAATACCATCAAACGACTTGTAATTTCCAGGAATTTTCCTACAAGCCTTTCCCTCTGCAAAATAAATAACAATTACTTCTCGATTACATTAAAAACCATTTCTGTTTCAATATCCCATTGGGAATCAAAATGCTGATAATTAGCGGAACTGGTTGAAACAAAAAAGCACGTTTTACAATTTCAATGAAAGTTGTTGATTATTAATATTTTGTATGATTATTTAAACACAGTCACGAATTTATTTTCAAATCACGTGCGCTTAAACATAAAATATCTTTTTTTGATCATCTATTGAAACACCAATTATTGCATATTAATAAATATTACAACTTGCAACCGGTGCATTTAAAAGCTTTTAAAGATTACGTATACAATTTAGAATATGTATTTATATATTTACGCAAAAAGTTTCACTGCTTCTTCTAGCAGTAATTAAACGGTGATGATCGAAGACTGTCGGTCCCTGTGGTCTAGTGGCAAGAGCATTGTCTTAGCTATCGGGGGGTTGAATCCACGGCAAGGTCAGATTTCTTCAATTGAAAAAAAATAATCTTGGGCTGGGTGTATGTTATTTATCGTTGCTTTTGTGCACAAATGATATATTATTTACCATCAAGTTAATCTCGTATGACTTTTACAATTAAGAATATTTGGCGCATTGGCGTAAGCTGTAATGCCAAATATATATTATTTTAAATATTATTACATAAAAAATAAATATTGGGCACTCGTTGTCTTGACTGTACCTTACTACCGTATTAGTGGTAAAATTTATGTTGCTTTGTTTCTATGATCCCCTCTTTGCTTCCCGTAAAAAGGAAAAACCCCAAGCTGCATTTTGTAAATTATCATTTTCAAATATTAGATATTATTGCTTTACTACTGAAGCGAATTTGGTCATAGTAAGTCTGCCTGAAAGAGGCGAAACATGTGTCACGTTTTTAATATGTTGGTCACAATTTTAACCAATATTTGTGTATCCTATTAAATTTTATTATAACTAAACACTATATATTACTCAAAATACGTTTGTAGGTATTTTGAAGTTTCGAGGTATCCTCTTTCTTCAAAACCTTTTTTTTTGTCTTAATTTATTTATTGTGAATAATCTTCAGACATTTTAAATGTGACAGGTAAAAAAAGGAAGCTTGTGCATATAAAGAGATGCTTCTTTTCATATGAATGCGATAAAAGTCAATGTTTCTATTCTAAATAAGCTTGAGTGGCTTTTTAAGTTCAGCTTAAAATGTTTCACTTAATTTTCATGTCAAAAGATATACATCAAAAACGATCAAGTTGTAAAATATGTTCTACATGTGTTTACACTAAAAAGCAGGACAGGTAAAACTATTAAAATAATAAAGTTCCACATAAATCTGAATAATGATTGCCGCAAGCTTTTGATAACAAATGTGATGACTAGATTTTTCTAAAATGGTTTTTGATCGTAAAAGGTTGGAAAGCTGTCGTAGGAATGACATTTACATTTTTATATCGAACTTCTCTGTCTGTTGCAGATATGTGAACGTTTTTTTATTTATTTGCTTGGCTGTGTTTGTTTTCTATTAGTTTGCTTTGTAAATAATACCTGTATTTTGTATTGATTTGCACATTAACGGGCACGTTTTTATTCATTGGAAATCGCTGGCATTACTTCCGAGACTGTATTGACTGAAAATAATGCTGTATTATAAAAAATGACCAATTTGTCTGATCTCTCCACAATTTCTCAAGAAAGGTTCAAAAAAAGTTTAATTACCTACTTAGAATAATAATTTGTTTTATTTTAGTCTAAAGTTTGACACAATACAACCAATAACCAAATATCTCAATATTAATGAAACAATGTGCAAACTTTTAATATTCTTAAATTATCTTTTTTTACACCTTTTGTATATGAAATTTATTTACCAGTTTTTTCGCAATTGATTTTTAAAGAGGTGACAGAGGGAAAGAAATTTTTAATCTTTCTTCACTCTTCAACATAAACATAGGCGTTGAGTCACTAAACCGAAAAACTTCAGTGGGGCAATGCCACAATTGCCAAGAGTTTGGACACTCAGCATCATGCTGTCGTGCACAGCCACGCTGTGTGAGATGTGCGGGAGATCATTCCGCAAGAGAATGCACTCACACCAAGGCGTGTGGCCCAGCAAAATGCGCAAACTGCGGTGGACCGCACCCGGCTAACTACCGAGGATGTCCGGAATTTCCTAGAAATAAATCTAGCCCACCTAGAGGGCGGCCGCTAGCTCACACAAAAAGTTCGAGCTTGGAAAATACTCGAACTAGTCCCGATCCCAATTTGGAAAAACCTTCCGCCTCTATTGGCAACCACCAAAGAGAGAGTGGCATTCCAGGCCCGCAAGCTACCGAAGCGAACGTCCAGCTGGAATACAAAACCATGCTCGACGATTGGCGTAAGTTGCTTAGTGCCGGAAATTCGTTTCTGAGTAAATTTTCCGCCCACGTGGCGCCTATTGACACCAACAATGTCTAAAAATTTCAACCCGCATCCTTACAGGTTCTCTATTGGAACAGTGGAGGTACACTCAGACATGATAAGCTGGAGATAATTGATGTTCTATCAAGATACGACATTGATATTTTCTTGTTAACGAGACTTTTCTCAAGCCATCTCATCGTCCTACAATACCCAACTATTCCTTATATAGATTTGACCGCACTCGAACCTCAGGTGGAGGAACTGCGATTTACATTAAAAACATATTGACCACTGTGCAATCCCGTTGCCAGCACTTGCAGGTCAACTAGAAGCAAACGCGATAGTTGTAAATACGAAACATTTGGGCCTTATTAGATTTGTTTCTATTTATAGCCCACCTAATGGTCAGATAACAACTGAAGATCTCGAGGCCATTATTCCTCTTGGTGTACCCACTATTGCCGCCGGCGATTTTAACGCAAAACACGTTGACTGGAATAGTAGGCTGACAAACTCACGGGGCCGTCAACTTAAATCTTATATCACAAAGATTGGCGCTATTGTAGCGGCTCCTTCAGACAACGACCCTACCAAGGAACGGAGGTATTCCGGATGTTATAGACATTGCTTTAATGTGGAGTGAGCCTTCAATACGAAACTCATATTGTACACGAACTTAACTCTGATCACCAACCTGTTATTCTTCGGTTGAGAGATCCGTCGGACTCAAAATTAAATAGTTGTAATCAAACGCGAAACATAATCCAATGGAACGAGTTTGAGAGCTTTCTTGACGACACGTTAATTCCCCATGTGACTTGACAGATAGTGGAAGCATTGATTTTGAGATAAGTAATCTAACAACCCAAATTCACATAGCTGCTTCATATGCCACGAAAACGGTAAAAACTTCACCACATAGTAAAGCCCTTCCGGTAGACATCAGAAATCTTATAAACGAGAGGCGTCGTGCACGAAAAGAATGGAAAAATACTGCAATCCTTTAGTCAGGCAGCGTGTTAACCGGCTGACCGCCGAAATCCGACTTGCACTGAAAGACTATCGTAATAAGGCTTCTGATGATTATTTAAGCGAGCTTGTTAAGGGGCCGACCCCTACTGGGCTCTTCCAAGGTTCTCCGCGCAGAAAAGCACCCCTTAATGTAATGGAGCAAAGGGGCCTGTATTTACCATCACAGACAAAGTCGAGGAGTTTGCGGATAGCCTCGAAAGACAATTTACACCCAACATGATTGACCCAAGAAATGTAGACTTGAAAAAGAACGCGTTAAACATAGAAGCCGCCGCAAAATTAATAATAGAAAAGCGTATAGATGTTAACTGCCAACCAATAACTCCCACCTCATTTGACGAGGTGGAAAGTCTAATAAAAAACCTTCCTGACAGGAAAGCTCTGGGTAACGACAAAATCGGCAACAAGGCTCTCAAGCAGTTACCGCAAAAGGGTATTACCTCATTAGTAAATATTATAAATGCGTGTTTGAGGTTACAATATTTTCCCTCCCGATGGAAGGAAGCGGATATTATCTTGATTCCAAAACCAGGAAAAGATCACACTTTTCCAGTGAACCACCGGCCAATAAGTCTGCTTCCTGCAATGAGCAAAGTCTTAGAGCGAGTGATTAAAACCAGACTACAAGAAGTGGTTGATGAGAAAAGATCATCCCCGACACCCAACACGGGTTTCGGGCGGATCACTCGACCAACCATCAACTTCTTCGAGTGGTGGAATTTATCACGAGCGGATTCATTCAAAAAGAAGTCACAGCTGGCCTCTTCTTAGATATTGCAAAAGCCTTCGACAGGGTGTGGGTTGAAGGGCTTGTATTCAAAATGTCGAAGGCTGGAATTGGATTACCACTAATTAAGATCCTTAACTCATTTGTGACAGGTAGACGTTTTCAGGTAAAAATGAATGGAATCCGGTCCTCAACGAGGTCAACACTTGCGGGGGTTCCACAAGGCTCTGTCTTAGGACCCATACTGTATAATATATACACCTATGACATTCCCACCGGTGGGGAAAGTGATAGAATTATAGCCCAGTACGCAGATGATACATCCATCTTGGCTAAATCTCGTAATCGGCAAAGCGCAGTTGCACACGTCCAAACAGTTGTCGATACCATTGCGGACTGGTGTGACAACTGGAGAATTAAAATCAACGCAGAAAAAGAGCGCAGCAATAATGTTTTCTAAGGGCTTCATTAGAAAACATAACTTCAATTGCATTAGAATGCACAATACAGAGATCAAATGGTCTAACACAGTCAAGTATCTTGGACTAACCTTAGATAAGAGACTGAAGTTTAACGAACACACCGCGATTAAAAAGCGCCAAGCTAATGCTACTAAAGCGAAATTGTACTTTATGCTTAATGCTAGGAGCAAACTATCCATAAAGAGTAAACTTCTCCTATATACAGCAATAACTCGTCCAATTATGGTGTACGCCACACCAGTGTGGGCTTTTGCTCACCAAAAGCATCTGAAGACTCTCCAGGTTGTTCAGAATAAGTCATTAAAGGCAAATATGTGATGCTCCATGGTTCGTGCGTGGTTCGCTGTTACACAGAGATTTGAGTGTGCCAACTATTCGCGAATTCGTTCGTGAAACCTCTAAAAAAGTTTCATAAGGCTGTGGGCCTTCACGGTAACCAACAATCTCTTGCTTGCAGAATTATGACGAGAAGGCCTCAGAGAATCGATATAGGCCCAGAGCTATTCTTCTCGATG
Organism: Himalopsyche kuldschensis; assembly: GCA_028554975.1. Taxonomy (NCBI): domain Eukaryota; kingdom Metazoa; phylum Arthropoda; class Insecta; order Trichoptera; family Rhyacophilidae; genus Himalopsyche; species Himalopsyche kuldschensis. The sequence continues at coordinate 17,796,590 of JAHFWI010000006.1, forward strand.
ACCCTCCCTAGATAGAGACGCAATATTAAACTGACTTCTCAACTGTAGCGATCGCGCCCTCCTGTCGGAAGCGATAGGAAGGGTATGTCAACAAATAAAATTCAAGAATTAAAACATTTAGAGACGAGGAGACTGGAAGAACTTTGGCGCTGACACGCCTTAGAACTTGATGCTCCGTCAAGCAGATATCCAAAAAAAAAAATCGGCCGAAAACCTTTTATATCGTCGCTACAAATTGCCAGGATTCAAAATTCAGTGCACATAAGCGATTCGATAACGGTTTCTTATCTCAATCGCTTTTTACATTAAAAGACGTCGATAAGTGCTCTCACTCTTACAGTTTTTATTACGCCAGTCTATCATGAACATCACGTGAACTGCTTGTCCGTTCATGCATGAATTAAAATATAAATAATTATAGAAAAACTATTAATTTTTAAACATTTTTTTTTAAACGGTGTATAAAGATACGTTAAAGCATAATATACCATTTTTTATAGTGCAATCTATGCCAATAAAGCCATATAACTGGAGTATTTTTTGATCTCTCATCGGATCACAATTTATTTTACAGGGATCCTCTTTCGAGGGTTAAATAATTTCATATAACGTGTATTTATTATAAAATTTGTACAAATTATTGAAATTTTCCACAAATCACAAAATCCACGAACTGAGATTGATTTTAAAAAGCTTATTATTTTTAATTGGAAATACAATATGATGGAAAAATAGATTTTTATTTAAACCTATCATTTGAGCGTGAAACACTAAAACTTCTTTTACCAATATTATTTTAATGTTGGCATATCGGTTTGCGGCTTTGAGGCTTCATATCAATTGTTTTTAATACTATATAATGAATATTTACTTAATAAATACAGATTTCATTTTGAAGAAGTTAGTTCGAAAATAAAATAATACACAGTCATGATTTTAATCGATTCTTACATCTTAAATGTAGTCTTGAAACGATTGTCTCATAATCAACAATATTTGGATCCTAATTGTTAAAAATTTTCTCTTGTAAAGCCAATATACTCTATTGGCAGCGGGGTACCTATTTATTTCAGAACAACTAAAACTATTTCGGAAAATTAAATAGAACTACCATTTCAATTCATTATTAAGCGCTCTTTATTTATCCCGGTCCGTGGTACAGTGGTAAACGTCATTGGCTTCCGTGACGAGCCGGTCGGGGTCGAGTTCCTGTATGAACAGATTTTTTCAGTCAATTTTTCAATTCTGTCCGAAATCAATAGGTGTTTGTGTTGTTGAAAATTTATTCCTGGCTTTATCTTGCTTTTTCAAATCTCCTGAATCCCTTCCAAAACTATTTTCACCCATATACTGTATTGCAATATAGCGATATTGGCGGGTTCTGAGAAAATTTTACTATGAAATATAAGCAAAAGTAGGCGGTAAGAAGAACAAGGTTGACAAGCCCTCGTTTATACTATTCCTTTTTGCATTTTTTTTTTTTACAGAAATATGATTTTCACCAGTCAAAGATGACAACTAGGGACTCCAAATACTCGACATCTCAACTACTCGAGAATCGAGTAGTAAAATTTTAAAATATATACTATGAATTCAAATTTGTGTGTATAAATAGATAAGTAAATAAAAAAGCTTATTATATTTCAAAAATACAATTATTTGAATTTATGAAACATATATTTCAAAAATAGAAGAGAATTAAACGTCTCAAATTTTAATTCAGTTCGAAGTTTTGTTTTAATAGTTATGTTAGAAAAAATAGTTCTTAGTTAGTTATGCTAGTTAATAGTTATGTTAAATAGTTCTATCTAGTTTTTCTGTCCACTGTTTAAAACCAAATAAAATTTGCATTCGATACTCGAATTGGAGTCTCTAATAACAACTCAAGAATTGGAAATTGAAAGAAAAACTGGGCTAAAGATAAGATGATAAACTAACCATTGCAAGCTTTCATAATTAAAAAAATGAAGGATGAAAAAAAAAGGACCTTTATCAAAATTCATTCGTAGCGTTTATTCAACCAGTTGACTCAGGGAAAATTGCTGACACTCAGAATTGGTTGCACGAAGCTCCAAAGAACTTGCGAACAGTGTAATAAAAGCCCCTAAAAAGTTGCGCAAATTAAATTGCACAAGTTCGCCGGCTTACGACTGGACCGAGATTTATGGCTCAATTGCATTTCATTTCCTCAGTGCGACTTCACTAGAGGCTACGGGGATATAGAAGGAAACAAAGATTGCCAGAGAGCTGATTTGTTTTTGATGATTATTTATAGTGATTGCATGGAGATGACGTAAATCAAAATATTCGAACGTAAAATAATTCGAAAATTTCCTTGCTGTTGAATTTTTTAATAGTGTTATTAATGTTGGTTTACAACAAATCAGGGGAGGGGTTTGGAGTTGGAGTTCGGAGTCGTACTTGGAGTCAGAAATTTTGAAAAGTTTGAATTTTTTATTTATGGATATAATATGTTAAATTTGGATATAGGCCAAATTGGTTGGTTGATTTTTAATTGAATATGTTTATAAATAGGAAAAGTAGGAAAATAAGCGAGACGAAATTTAACTTTTTTTAGTTGGAGTTGGAGTCAGGATTTTGATCAATGCTGGATATGGAGCTGGCTCGTTTCAACCGAGCACGTGGAATTCTAAAAAAACTTATCTCAATTGAGAACTTCCAAAAGAGTAAGAAGGATTTTTCTATTTTTCTTTTCTTTAAGAAACATAGTGCATCATAGATCAGTCACGTGCAGCTCTGTATCAGGCCAAGTAAGTGCGAAGTAAACTATTTTCTTTTTTTGATCGCATATCATTATAGAAGGTGGCTATGAAAACGGCTGCATATACATAACTCGAAACTTACGAAGATGTGCACTTGAACAGTTAATATATATAATCATATAAAAATTGATACATAATTTATATGATGATCAAAAGTACTCTATGAGGAATGGTAGTATATTCTATCAAAATAAAAATAAAAAGATTTTTTCCAACAGATTAAAGTATGGGTGTAAAATTAAACAATTGACATTACATCGATCAAAGTAACTTGCAAATAAATACATGATAATTATATTCGGTGCCATCTGGCAGTATCCACGCTTACCTATTTTATAATTATTATGCAAAGCGGAACTTAAAGTGGAATATGAAAGATAATTGATTTTCAATTGTGATTGTAGCTTACAGGAAATGAATAGCGCAAATAATTGTACAAATTGAACGGTGAAAAGAGTTATTTTTTTATAATGGAAAAGTAAGGTAAATGTACTAGTAGTTGACCATGTACCGGTAGTTGACTTTTTGAGAATAAAATGGCCCAAAATAAGAAATGCAGATGCGGGATTGCTCTAAATTGTAAAGTTCAGACAAGTTAAGGCATCTGTGGTCGGAATGAGCCACTAACACATCACCATTTAGCCAATGGAGTGCCAGGGTGGCCATTTGAAAACAACAACTAGTAAGGAAAGTGTATTATTTCAAATTTCTTTAGTGATCAATCTAGAAACGGTGTGTACCTTGTTCCTGAACCACCCATTGATACTTAATTCATCCAAGAGTGGTATGATAGAAAGCCCTGAGACAACTCTGACAGAAAGTTCACTATAAAGCCCCCTGATTAGACATGGTCAACTACTGGATTTTTTCAATATGTGAGATGGTCAACTACTGAAACAGGTCCAAGGCTTTAAATAATTTAACAAAACTTTTTTTAAGCAGGCCCTTTCGTAATTTTTGTTACATAATAGTAATTAAGACATATGATCCAATATGAGTATACTTGCTTTGCCATCATTTGGTACAATGCTAAACCTTAATCGTTATTTTTGTTGAAATGTTCTCCTAAACGGTCAGCTACTGGTCAACTGGTGCATTTACCTTAGTTGGTTTTTTAATCAGTTCAACGTTTGACTGGTCTAACATGTATTTTTTTATTATGAGCCTACAACTGAATTTATATCAGTTGCTAGTAGGTAGTTGTTATGTACTTGGTTCTGTTAGAGCTTTTGAATAAACTACACGAGATTGTTCTGACGATGATTAAAATGTATTGAATTTTAATTGACAAAGTAAACGCAAATAAGAATAGTTCGTAAACTTTATATCTAAATTGTTTTTGAAAAGTATTAACAAAAAAAACGTAGGATCAATACAAAAAAGTTTCACATGATAAAGGCTTTGCATTTAAGGTGAGCTTTGCAAGCTTATTTTTTGATAAATTATTTAAGCGTGATATTTTCTGCGTCATAGTTCAGACATTTCAAATAGTGGGTGAAAAAGTCTCAGGTTTTTTGTTTTATTGGCCTAACTTAAATATTTATAATTTTTATTTCATTCTGAAGGCATTATAGTTATTAAATTGTTTGTAGTCAAACGCTGTGATATCACCTAGTTGCGCTTCATTGAAAAATAGTTTGAATCATTACACTTTTTTTATATCTACATAGATTAATGTATATTTCTAAGACAGAGCCGTTTCCTGTACCAAAATGGAGAAATGAGAGAACGATTCACATACTCTTGGTTCTTGTCGAAACATTCCTTATTCATTTCGCTTCACTGAAAAAACACATGTAGCGACTTTTAATCAGCTTATGTTTAACACTTGCTTAGCCATGCAGTAACAATTGTCTGATGAGCCATGGGAGTGAACCAAATATAAGCGAATAAGATACAGCTTGACGTTTCTAAGTAAAGCATCATAATAAACTACTATTTTATTGCTATTAAAATAAACGATACATGAATTATTGGGTGGGTACGGGTAATGATACATTAAACCTCGAAACACAGTCCCTGTAAAATAACGTTTGACTCGAAGGGTCCCCCCCCCTTCGGATCCTAAAAATACCCCAGTGTTACGGCTTTATTAGCAAAGATTGCATTAAATAAATAAAAAATCGATTATTTTCTAATAAATATTCATATTTTCTGTCAATGAACAGAGAAGATAATATGAATATTTTACATGCGTACGATTTCATATAATATCAATGACCGAAAATATTGGGCTGTGAAAATTAATTTATATTCAAAAACACAATGTAGAATAAAATACGAGTAAATTTAACAAGGGTATGCATAAGCGCGTAAGGGATATTTTGTATTCAAAATTAGATTAATTGGATTCATTAGATATTAATTTTATGTAAAAACAGTGGTTCCATGTTCAAGTTGTAAATATTTTAGGTTTCTTTAACGGTTTTATCTTGTGAGGTCTTCTTTGCGTTTGTCTTTTTTGGTTTGATATACCTTTTTCTCTGATGGTAATTTGCATTAATACGCTGTTAATCGATTGAAAACTATTTTTAATAGCATTTATGTTTGTAAATGTTACATACTTCAAAAAACAGAGCATACTGCCAGCGATTAGCTCACTGCCATTATTTGGAGTGGATTATTTATTTTTTCAATTTCAAAATTAGTGATGCTATATTTGGATGAGATTGATTAGCGGATTATTTAATATATACATAGTTGGAATAAAGGGATTTAATTAGAAGCAATATCAGGGTTCCAGCATTTTATTATCATATCTCACAACCAAGCTCGTTAGTTTGTGACGTGTAAGCTGGCGGAACGCTAATCTGTCGTTTTATTATTTATTTATACATTCGATTTTTTTATAACTTTATTTTAAATCTAAGGCTGTTGTTAGATTAGTCCCTAAGCATACGGTGCAAGGACGGATCTATTCGTATAGGTCCGTAACCGGCCTTTGTTGATTGCATTAATGACAGCATTAAACAGCATTTCTAGAATCAGTAACGTATAGGGTTTGCTAATTATTTAGAGTCAGTAATGCACACTTGAGTGCCTTGGCCTCCAAGTCCTGGCCAAATGCTCCCGAGACAACTCCATACTCGCAAACAGAACAGATACGCTTAACGTTGTTTCGCCACGGGACACGATCGCTGATACCGAATGTAAGGCCGTGGCGGGTGGTGGTTGGGAGTAGTTTAGTTTAGTCCCTAAGCATACCCAATCATATGGAGTAGAATTTAATATTATGCAAAAATAAAAACCAATTTTGTGAAATCTCAACAACTCAAAAATTGTAATATTGAATATTTTTCAATATGCTTTAAGTTCTGACAAATAAAATATCACCGCTCGTATCTTTTCATCAGAAAGATGTCGATAAACGCCAACTCTGAAGTTTACTTGTTGCACACTTTTGAAAGCTTCTGTTTTTGTCAGGCAGTTAAATTTAATACTAGTTACGATTTCGATTATAATAAAATGATATTACATATTTATAAAGGACAATGTTCCCGTGTTATCTTTTGTCTTTGTTTCATGAATAGCATTCGGGGCCAAAAGAAAATTTATACCTGATTGCTTTCATATTAGATGTTTCTCAACACGTGGAAATATGTTATGTAGAAATCAAAGATATAGACTTGATCAATTAAACAAATTCGTTTGCAGTGGTCGAATCTTTATTCTCAGTTTAGGCAGTTTTTTGAATTGAGCTTTAATTTTTCATGTTGTCAAAACCATGAATGTCTGCAGTGTCTTGAGTTCATCTTCATAGCGAGATATAGCCACAACGATAAGCTTATCACTAGCAATTTTCTACCTCTATCTTTGAGAAAAATAAAATTTTTGAAACTGTGTATTGAATAGTTATCTTTGGTAAAAACTTTTAAAAAGCTATACACTACATTAAGGGTGAATATAGTTTTAAAAAAATTATATTCGATGGAGTTCTTTCTTTTAAATAAGTGGTCATTCTAATATATCTCTTTAACTTGATTAGTTATAACAGTGGAACAAAGTTACAATTAAAAATTGATTTGCAAGTCTTAGTACTAACGATGTCAATTTCTGTAATATTAAAGAATTAATATTAATTAAACAAAATATTCCTCACTGCGTAATCTATTCTAGAAACGGGTCTAGAAAGAACAAATAAATTTTAAGTTCAAAATCAAAGTTTTGAGTATATTGACACGTGTATAGTTGTGCTGTAAAAAAAATCAGTTGATCCATTGACATGAGTCAAGTTCAAGTAAAAATAATACCATGTTTTTCGTTTCTAGGTAAAGCAAGATTATGAACTTTTAATCAGGAAAGCTTTAAATGAGTTTTAGTGAAAATATTCCACGTTACTTCACGGTGACGTAAGGCAGTTTTAAGGATGAATTTTAACAGGTTAAAGCCATGTTATTTTGCGTATTTTTTTGCATAACAGTTTAATTAGTGAAGTGTTAATATGGCATTGCGCTTTTATTTGCTATTGAACACCTGTGACTATTTATGAAATTTTGATTTCGAAACAAAAAAGGATAGAAAAAATAATTAAATGTATTCCTTGCAATACGGTGAGAAAAATAACAATAATTTTTGTTGGTGGCTAATTCGGCTTACGCCCTTGTCAGAACTATAACTAGCAACTATCACTATTAGGGTGTTCACTGTCAATACTTGGTGGAAAGGCATTATAATAAAAATTATAATACATTTTTAGTACTTTTTCCACATAAAATTTATATGATCAGGACCGGTTTCGCTCATGGCAAGCATTCAGTTGACAATGCTCGCCATGAGCGAAACCGGTCCTGATCAAATAAATTTTATGTGGAAAAAGTACTAAAAATGTATTATAATTTTTACTAGTAACTATATAAAATAATTTCTGTAGAATTAAAACACCTTGTTCTTTTTTCTCACCGTATTATAATGGAATTCTACCTAAGTAAATTCCAACTCAATCAATGTATTCCTTACCATCAGCGCTCACAAGGAAAATTATGGCAGACAGGAAAAATGCACAGTAAGACACCCCCATTCCGCTTCAGTTTGTTTGCTCCACGAGAATTTCACGGGTAGTTAGTTTTGCGGTTGTTTGTTTTTAAACATAGTTATATTATTATTAATGCAAATATTATATATTATTCCATCATGTAGCACTTTGGCATGCTCCAGCATATGCCCAATAAATAAAACACTCCAAGCTTTGAATATTCATACTAGCCCGCAATGTATGCGTTTAACATTGTTCCGAGCTTATTCGAAAGCTTTACGTTTTGAAACGGTCACTGTAAGGGTTTGAATAATCCAAGTCATAGAATAATACACGATAAAATTAAAATGCGCAAAATTAGAATCGTAATTCGTAAACTATTTGCATTTTTCGCCGATAAAATTTCTAATAATAAACAAATGAATAATTAGAAGAAAAAAATAATGGGAATTTAAAAAGTTAGCTAAAAACACGTGAATTATGTTAATGATAGAGTTACTTTGTATGTCTAGTATTAAAATCTACTGTCTTAATAAGTATCATTATAATATTTTCTACAGTAAATATTAATTACAGCTTTTCAACGAAGGCCGTATACTATAAGAAGTATTTATTCTTGTCAAAATGTTTTAGTAGTTTATGCAGAATGAACACAATTTTTATTTTGTTTAAACAAAAAAACAAGCTCAAAATTTTTGACATTCACTTTTTTTTGCTTTGATATAATTTTTTTTTTTAGGAAGATGGTTATTTCTTAAAGCATCAGCTTACGAGCTGATTCTTATCATATAAACTGTTCCTTGATTTGATTTAATAGCGGTCTTTCAACTAAAAAGATAATTGAGTTATTTTATACTTTTCAGGTATGATTTTCTCTTTGAAATTAAAAAAAATATTGTTTGCTCTTTCAACACGTTGGGTAAAAAAGAAACATTTCAATGTTTTGCTTTAATTAAAAATCGCGGCTGAGTATTTTTAATGAGCTTTCTTTAATTTAGAAAATGCATGGCCTAAATTTTCAAAGACGTGGAAATGTGATACCTGAATGTTTTTCAAGATTTCATTTAAATATTTTATTGAATTTATTCGCTGTTAACACGAAGCGTTTGAAATAAACACTTAGCGTGCGTGTATTGAGAAAATTAAATCAAACACAAAAAAGCATCTCGAAACGAATTATCAGAAAAATATATAAAGAAAATACATTGTAAGGTATTTTTTTCCGGAAATTCTCCAGTGGGAATTAATTACTTTGGTAGCTAATGCTAACGATAAAACGAAACGATTAAAATGATTTGCAACTTAATAAATATAAAAAAAAATAAAGTAATTTAGGGAAAACAAACACTGCATGGTATTAAATAAGCTGATTATATGAAAATCTTTACATTAATAACTGAAAGGTGTTGCTTTCAAAAGCTCCAATACAAGTTTATCAAAAGATTGTAATTTGCGATCTGAACAATAGAATTGTGTTTTTTTTTAAATTCATAGACAGATAAGCTATAATATTTGATTAATGAATTCAAATAATTGATTAACACAAAATGCTCTTCGCATATTTATAAAGAGTTTTTTTAATTTAATGGGGATAATTTTTTAATTAGATATTTTTAAGATGGTAAAACACTTAAATGTTGTTAAATTTACTGTGTTTTTAACTGTTTTCTGAATGTTAAAATTTAAAAAAATACGTAAAACATAAAATACCTCCAATAGTAATATTGTTTTTTTTTTGTCATCTCATTAGAGATAAAAACCTCAAATAAAAAAATATTTTTTTTAAATAAAAAATATCCTTCCACGGATATAATAAAAAAGAAAAGCGTGAAACTGTGCATTTTCCATGAAGCTATTGCGGAAAATAGACACTAAAATATTCAGCACCCCATTTCCCATCCGACGAATACCTGCCAATAAGTATGTTGTAAGCAACCACAGTTTCAGTTTAATACGTAACTACGGTATCGTCGATTCACGTAGCGAGATGAGCTTTAGCGGAAAGCGTGTCATCACTCACCGGAGGCTGTGAAGCGACTGATTTGCACTGCCCGATTCACGAGAGCTTAATGCCTACTTTCGGAGCGCACACATAATCTGGTACGATTTTACCAGAAACCTATGACCGTTTTAGGAAAGCTTGATACCCCGAAAAACTTAATTTTGCTGTAAAACAAAAACTTTTGCTCAGTCATTCAGTAACGATTATAATTTAAGCCATTTTACTTATTAAAAACATTTCAAGTACTTATTCCACATTAAATTTATAAGATCAGAACCGGTTTCGCTCATAGTGAGCATTATCCACTGATAAGGTATTAGAATTCCACTAAGTATTGACAGTGAACACATTTAAAGTGATTGTAAGTATTTACTAAATTACGGATGAAAACGATACCATATTTATGGTGAACCACTATTTTTTTTTTTTTCCGCTTCTAAAATATATGGATGACTTAGGATACTTCATGACTTGGCGCGTTTTGTTTAGGATGACCTGAAAGGGTTTTACAACCCCGCAAGTCTATGATTCGAACTTCTTATTTCAGAGAAAACAATAAAACGCTGGACACTAGTTGCCCTTCCTACATCCTGTTAGTAGGATTGGATAGAGAAGAAACAAATAAAATTGCATAAATCTGTCACTTATATAAAGATACATATTTTTTACAGTTTAGAACCATCGACTATCACTTCTACAAAAAAACGACCTCCACAATATAATGATAAAATTAGGGGTAAAATAATAGTGACTGTGGTCAGCAGGAGCATCAAAATACATGTATATTACCATGGCCATTGCTTTCAAGTGAGTTTGACTTGAAGTATATTGTCGACTAGTTAAGCTTGTAATTCAGTTAATTAAAATCATGCGTCATTTATCAAAATTGATGCATTTCGTAAGATTTTTTTATCGCGTACGGTTTTGTACTGTCAGTGAATACTAGCGCGGTATCATTGCATTTTCCAAACGGACAGTTAGAGCTTTCTCGCGCATGCTCAATCGAACGTAGAGCCTTTTGTTAAGGCAGTAAAAAAACCTTCCACAGTCAAGTGAGAGATGCAGCGCCCGCCGATAAGGTTGTGTTAGTCTTTCATATAATACTATACGAAAACCCATACATAGATAATTTAACTATCCAGAGCATGATATTATGGTGTACAAGTAATATATTGCACTGTGACTGAGATGTTAAGGTTTTAATGAAACAGTTTATTAATTATAAATGTTTCACTTTATATTATAACATAAATTGTACGAAAAATATAATAACAATTCACTTTGATTAAAAATTAGAATAAACGGAAGTCTTGATATGTTGAACTGAGCTACTGGACCCGTAAGTTAGAACTGTGTTGTTTCAAGCAATGGAGTCGTGGTAAGTTAATAGGTACCAGGTCGGTCATTGATTTCTTCCCTATTTATTTTTTTATACTAGAAGTTTTAAAATACGCGCAACTATTTTTTAAAAAAGCTGTACTCATTGCATATATTCAAGTACTTGAAAATTTAGTAAAAGTCAAAAAGGTGACAGGGCGGCGCCCTGGCTCATTTTCAGGTCCCAGATCGAAAGTTTATTGTTATATTGATAGTACCAATCATTGTTGATGCTTAGTTTATGATATGTGTTATTTGAATAGGACATTTATTAAGCATTCAAGTGAATTCAAATTTAAACTTAATCTCAATAAACATTTTCAATATATAGTAATAGTATTCAATAATTGATTGAATTGGTTATTTGGTAGATCTTTATTTAAGCTAAACATATAAATGTGTATATTTCCTTATTTTTTTTTAAACAATGTTTGAAACTATAATATTTTGGTTTTTCACCACTTATTTTGAAAATGAACGCATAGTGTGATAAGAAAATAGTCAAATTTTGTATTTACAATTATCAATCAGCTTAAAATGTAGCTGTTTTATTATAATGGCGTGGTATTCCAGTGTTATCACCATTGGCAGGATGGTTCTTAATTTAAAAAAATAGCTTAAGACTTGGTCATAGACAATGCGCCGAATTGGTTTCCTAGTCGAATATTTGTAACCAAATGACAGTTTAAAGAAATTAGTAAGCCTGGTCCCTTGAATTTTTCAAATGTATCTCATGTCTCATGTGATATAGAGTCATAATGAAATAAATATTTTTGTAATATGTGCTTTTTTAAGCATTCTTTCAGTTTAAAATTATTAAGTCTTTATTAATTTACTCGATGGGTAGACGTCACAGAAAACCAAAGAGATATTGACAGCAATTGCACGTCGAACCCCTTTGATCGATTAACAAAGTCTGTTTATTGGACCGATCGGTCACGCAGCATTCAAGTTGGTTTTTTCCACCACCACCCTTCGTGTATATGCAGCCAATGTTTCATGGCCGCCTTTCACAACACTATCGACTTTACGTAAAAAGGAATTTACCTCTCACATTCATGGCCCGAGCAGATCTGCACGGGACTGATTTTGAACCATGCACTTGTGTGCTTGAAAATAGAAAATAAAATAAATTGGAGTGACTATCTCAGCAACTGAAATCAGTTTGATACAGAGTATGCTGTGTATAATTCGTACTGAGAGCACGTCGTGTTAGACAAGTATATTGACTCTAGCGAAGAATCGAGATTATATCGATACATTTGTAATTTTATCAAATGCAATGAAGTTAGCCTTGGTTGCAATCAAGTCAGCATGGCCTATTGGGCCCGTGTGAGGATGGACCACAGCAAACAGTTCTCCTCGTTCGTAATTCATTTGGGGGTAGTCCCATAGGATATGATTAGTGTCCTGGTGGGCGTGCCCACAAGTACAGTCCGGCCTTAAAACCAACTTGCCCAGCGCGAAGAGCTTTGCGGTTGCAAAGCATCAAGTTAAGGAGAAGTTGCTTCTAAGAAACTACCAGTTGAAGAAAAAAATATGCTACGAACAACGTTTTCTGCGCCACTGAATTTTACCGTATATAATTAGTGGATGGGTAAACGATAGTGGGGAAAAACGGACATCTAAGACATCATAGTTTGAATTGGAATCCGAAGAAGTTCAAATCAGCTTTATGATTATTGAAGGGAGTTCCTTGAAAGTCTCTGATGAAAGCATGCCAATGTAATAATATCTATCGTGTCACTTTTACGATTCTTTTCATCGTGCAAATATTACTTCATATCGGTTGAGTGAAAAAAAGGAAAAAAATAAGGCTTATACATAGCTTAGCGCTTGGGTCGCGATATTTGAAATGGCAGATTTTGAAACGGAGTCGAAAACAGTTCGACATTCGAATTATTAAAAAAAGAGCTCATTTTTTTCAAAAAACGTTTATAAACTCACCCAAACATGAATCGATAAGCGATTAATAAATAAAAGAAGAAAATCATACTGTATTAATGTTTAAAATCATAAATAAATCAAAATAATAAAACATTTTTAGTACTTTTTTGCACATCAAATTTATTGGATCAGGACCGGTTTCGCTCATGGCATTGTCAAATGATGTTGGCAATGCTCGCCATGATCGAAACTGGTCCTGATCTAATACATTTTATGTGGAAAAAGTACTAAAAATGTTTTATTATAATGCCATTCCACCAAGTATTGACAGTGAACACTTTAAAAGTGATAAATAAATCAGTTAATTTTATTTTCTAATATAGATTAAGTAAAAGCGCAACAGTGCTACAGTTTTGGAACTCACAAGTTTCAATCTCAGCATGGTAATTTCGTTAATTAGCTTTTCAATCAAAAATATTTTTTTACCCGAAATTCTATCTCATAAAAAAAGAAGCAGCGTCTAAAAAAAACTTTGGCTGACAAAGCTCTATTAAGAGCCCATATACTCTACACTGTGAGAGAGCATGATTAAGAAAACGATTTTTAAACATGTCCGCTTCCAGGTTGGAGCATATGGACTACTCACAGAGTTTTATGTCAACATGTTTTTTTCTACGAGAACTGCTTATTACTCAATTGTTCAACCTCTCTTTTTCGATGATAGGCGGGATTCAAAGGATACAAAGACTACGACAAGACTTGCTAATCACTCCCACAAACACGCTTTTTTTAAATCGGAAGGGTGGAGAAGGATTTATTATTAACACAAAAACACATTGCCTTCGAACAGAATCGATAAATCGACTGAAAAAACGTGGTCATACAAGAACTCTTTTCTTGTATGACCACGTCACGGGCAAGCAGTACGTCACGGAAGCCAACGACGTTGACCACTGCACCACAGACCGGGCAACAAAATATAATTAATATAGACTCATGGATGGTTTTTGGATGTGTTTGTCCCAATACGTACCGGAAAAGGATATACAAGCATTGTATATATGTTACAGTGAAACTGTATTATCAGTGAAAATGTTTCAAGTAATAGATTTGTATGACAACATGATTTCACTGATCACGATCATTGAAATTATTGGCCCAAGTCGATGATTTGCCGGCCTAAAATTTTGGTTTGCTTCAATGAAACAAATTCAACAAGTAGTCCCTTTTATAAAAAGTGAACCAAAGACAAACATACGGCTGAAGATAGGGCGGTCAAACATAATTTCAATGACCGCTTGGAGCAGAATACATTTTCACTGAGAATACAGTTTCACTGTAACATATACATACATACACTCTATAGTCTATACCAGTGGTTCCCTACAGAAGTGTCTGGTGGCCGCACCAATTTTTTGTTTTGAATCTGTTGTGTTCGAGCTTTGTCAAATAGGCCTAAACATGTTTGACAATTCACTATACGTATTAATTGCATACAAATTTTTCCATTTTCAGAATATTTGTTGATAAATTAATTTGAGAAACGACATTTTTATTGAATATCAATATTTACTTTGAAGCTGTTGGTGGCCGCACATGAGAACCACTGGTCTATAGGTACCTTAAAAATGAGCCACAGAGGGATCGTCATAGACTCCACATTAATTCAATTGCCGAATAAAATAATCGTGTAAAAATCATACATTTTATTTTCAAGACTTTATTGTAAGTTAAGCACGATTTTGATAACTTCATCCAGACCAATAAATTTACCACATTTTTTTGGCACTGAGAAAACTGAGGTACTGAGAAAAATCGTAAAATGAAACGAATTGTTTGTGGATCTCATTTGTCACGCACACTACGTGTAATATATTCAAAGGTATTTTTTGATTGAAAACTGTTTTTTTCCATAATATATGGCATTTATTCCTTTCTAAAGAGTTTTTTTCTTTGACTAAAACTTGCTGAGATTTCATTGATTTTTTCTTATACCAAAATAAATAGTCTAATAATATTTTTAGATATTTATTCTGATTTTATTTTCAGATTTAATGACGTGTTTTAAAATAAGATTCTTTTAATGCCGAGATATTTTTAAGCGCAATCTTCTCAAAGGTCCTGTACTTAAAATGGGTAATAAAGCATTCATTGGCGTATGAACTTTGATGGTGTTTATTGTTCAAAACAATATAATAATATATTGAAAGAGATCCGAATCTAATATATATTTATTTTTGTAATCATGTCCGCTCCCATCTTGGAGCATATAGACTCCTCACAGAGTTTATCTCAACATATGTTTTTCTACGAGAACTGCTCGTTACTCAGTAGCTCAACCTCTCTTTTTTTTCGAAGAGAGTAGGGATGGAAAGGAATCGAGGACTAGGACAGGACTAGTGATTAGTTAATCGCTGTTACTATGCGTCGTTATTTGGGATAGGAAAGGTAGGAATGGATTCTCAACAGCAAAACACGCCCATGCCTTTGAACAGATTTATCGACTGAAAAAATCCGCTCGTACCGGGAATCGAACCCGGGCGGTCCGGCCACGCAAGCCAATAACGTTGACACTGCGCCACGGACCGGACTTAATATTACCAAATTTCTATACTGAATCTGTATCCTAATAAATAGCAAGCAGTCAAGTTGGAGAAAAACTTTAGATCATAAGAGGGAAGTAATTAATAAATTATATTTTATAAGGTTATTTTCCTCACATAATTTAACTTAAAATTAGGAATTATACAGTTTTTTTCCCACGTGGTGGTAACCAAAACGATTTTTTTATGAGAACTTGTATTTCTTTATGTCATTTGAGTCACCAGTCAAAAAGGTTGCTAGGCTGATCAATGTACTGTTTTTGGAAATGGATATTTTCAGCAGTGAGCTTGGTGTTTTTTTTTGCTCTCTTAATTTCGATATGAATGGTAAGTTGTGTCTTTTATGCCATTATTCGATGAATGATTGTTGTGTTTTGTTTTTATTTTATTTGTCAAATGCATGGCTCAATGTCATCAGCTGTAATGCAATGTTTTTTATGTTTCCCAAATTATTAAAAAAACCATTCTATTAACGAGGTCTTTAAATATTTTATTTAGCATAATTTTCGTATTAAGGTTTTTCATTAAACTAAAATCGTGTACGTTTATCGTTAGCAATGATAAAATATGCTCCTTACAATGAAATCGCTGGTATGGAAAACTTAGAAAGCTAACACTGTCTTAAAAAAATCGCTGAATGTCGAGTGAGTGACGTAAAAAAAGCTCAATCAAGCTGGAGTCATATTTCAGAAATAATTGAATACAAGGGCTGTGGATCAAAAGTTCTCTTTCATATATTTTAATATCAAATTGTATCTTGCATTCAAAAATTTCCCGTGCACCATTCGTTGTTATATTTTTTATTGCGAACTATGACTATTGCAATCATGTAACATGACTAGTAGTAAAATTACGTATTTTTTGTACGAAATTGACAAATTTTAGACTTGACAATTTTTTTACAGTTGCCTCATATAAAAAATGATTTTACTAATTTATCGATACTTTGATGAAGCTGTTTTACATGTTTTAGTGGACCCAATTATCAATTTTGATTGTCTTTGAAAGCACACAGTCGGTGTTTATTATCTAATTATAATATTGTTTCCTTAGAGCCAAGTCTTCTTAGTGAACTTAATGGGAATCATAACAAAGAAGGTCCATGAACAACACATGCTTTTCACTTTATTAATAGCTAATAAATTCCTCTTAACAATGCAATAAACCAATAATTAACTATTCATATCACTTTTAACTTTCAAAATGAAATGTTTAAAATATCTGAAAGTACTATTTTATCGTATCCTGCACTTTGTATTTGTACATTAAAACAAATCCCATAAATTAAACACTTTTTTTATGTAATTAATACATCTGAAAATAGCCTAATACAACAATAATTATTTATCATAAAGTCATACTGGCTCTTAGTGTACTTTTTTTACCTGATTAAATTTAAGTTCTTTTTAGTAAGTGAAAATTCAATCAATGGTTCTTGTCACGTGGTACCAGATGAAACATTTCTTGATAAAGCTATAAATAATCATGACCTTTAAAAGCAATCTGCAAATGTTGATGAACCCCGTTTCCTTATTACGGTTTTTCGACGGTCAGTTTTACTGATTCTTTTTCATATAATAAACAATTTTCTATTCTTAATTGAATCAATATCACATGTTTTTCAACTGTAAAAAACAAGGTGGAAAACTATCTCTAATTTAAATTAAAAAAATAAAACAAAAATAGTCATAGAAAATCCATCAACTAGAATGTAAAAAAAATACTAATACGCAAACTTGCGTCAAATATGGTTTGTAGATTAATCTTTCGATCATTTATAATACGGAATTACAACTTCATTATGGAGCATTTTGAAGGCGGGCAGAAGATTAACTGCTAAGCAAAATCACATATTGCTGTTTGCTTTACCGTGATGTTAATCTAAATAGAATATACTCGTTAATAATTTAATTAATTTACCAGTCATTAGGTGAACGTAGTCACTCCATATTACACTGGCATTTGAAGACGGCATACCTGGCACCCCTGCCTTACCCCCAGTAATTGACTATGAGCTACAAAGGCTTTTCCGAGAAGGAGAAACTAGCCCGGAGGTGCTGAGATGTACTTACTTATAAGGCTTGCTCGATCTATATGATCGAGATTCCTTCGTTTATAACAAAGAGTGTAATTGAGAGCACAATTGAAAATATCTGAAATGTTAATTTTAATGATTTAAAATAAATTGTGAGCTCGCTAAGAAAAGAGATATTTTATCATAATTTTGAATGCATACAATTTGTTGTATTGTTCAACAATACAAATAATAACACATACGACACCGTTTTGAGAGTGAACACCTAAAAAAATACTATCCAAAATTTAAAACTTTATATTCAAATTAAATGTAAGTAGAAATAATCTAAATTTGGGAATATTTTACATTTCTTGGGATCAAATTGAAAGTGAGAGGTAAAAAATTAATGTAGAAATCACTGGAACCTTATGATACGCAAATCAAAGCTCAAACAAATAATAATAATGCAACTTTATTAATAACCACTTAACTAAGATGTGTGGTGGCTTAGATTATGCTTATATTATTATATTAGAAGTATGCTTCGCTTCTACATTTTTAGGATAAATAAATTATAACAGTAATAAAAGCAACCACTCATCGGGCGCAACGCGGAATTTTGTCAAAATTCCAGGATAAGTCGTGACAATGGCATGCGCACACTCACTTGATGACGTGTAATATACGTAGTCAAAAAGTCAAAGGCCTTCGTTTCGCTGAAGTTTATCATGTTTTCGGGAAATTTAATTACAATTATATTACATTTTGACTACAACTTGAATTGGTTCAAGCCTATGAGTATTTTGATTTTCCGTTATATATACTTTAAATCACCATCTTATTTTTTTTTGTACCGTAAGGGAAAGGTATAACACACATCCGAGGTTATCAACCACTTGGCTTCCGGAACGGAAAATAATCTTGACTTTTCATCATAACGAGGCAAGTCAAAAGCGATTGGTTCTATATTTCTATCCTAAGCCACTGCAAAAATGTAGTTTGAGCTATTGAGTGACAAACAAGTCTAATAAAATTTCATGTTATCATAGCCCATTCACTAAAAATCGATATGCTCCATTTTTTTAAAAAAAAGAAGATTAAGCAATCTGTACTTGTTCTATTAATATATCTCTTCAACTTGAGTAAATATCATTTTCAACACAATGTCCAGCGGATGTGGTATAAAAATAAAATTCAATTTCAGTGTTAAGTTTACACAACTCATACGTATTTTAAAAAGCTTTTCCTTAAAATATATTTGAAAGCCTATTACTATTGAGCATGTTATCTCATCCCACGGGGCTTATATTTTAAATTTTCCACGTGATTAATTAAATTCACTTTATACTGACATCAAACTTATTATTTTATTGTTTAGTGAATGATTTTATTTTAACCTATTAGGTGACGGGTAGGATAAGTATGGCCGTGTATGGAGGGCCGTGATTTTCTTTCAAAAAATAAAACCTTATAATTATATACTTTTTGGACATATATTAAAAGTATCACAAACATTTACCATATAAATACACGATGTGTCATTTACGCCATCATTTATTCAAAAACCAAACCAACAAACGTTTCACAAAATTTCAGGGTAGTCACGACACTCTCACAGAAAATACCTGAAAGAGATATTATATCGGAAATGATTCATAATAAATTTAATCCTAAATGGATATAAACAAAAACGTTCAAAATTCTTGAAGCAAATTAATAGTCTTCCACTAGTGGTATGACACAAAACAATATTCTACGCATACTCTAATAGCGACACATTTCAATTCAACGAAACAGCTCTTTCTAAAATCGATTTATATTTATTTTTATATAATATCTTTAAAGTACTACAGCACAATTCCAATAGATGTCACTAAATGCAAGATATTTTAAAATTATTATAAACGTTGCTCGTGGCCTTTAAGCCACGTCTCAAGTACTGCGTGTACGGAATCGTTTGGCGTGAAAACACCGCCGCGTCATCTAAGAGATTTAATAGATTGAATTGATATAAATAATAATTGGTGTTATTAACTTGAACATTTATAAACAGTTAGGATAAGGGTTAAGTGAAACGAAATACTTCAATAAAAATTGAAAACTGTATTTTTAGAATTATTACTTCTCGGCTATCAGCAAGTTGCCAATCGTTTATTTTCAGGATTGAAATAAAATAATTTAATTAGTTTTAGTATGACCATGTCTCTCTAATGGCTTGAAAATTTGCGTTTGATCAACATAACCCTGTACGGTCGGGGGTGGATCGTGTTCCAATGTGGAAACATGTGTTTTTTGTCACGTAAAAGTTTACAACGGCTCTATATTTGAATATAAAATCACATCCTGGTGACCAAAGTACACAGTTGACGACATTATTCGGTAAAATTTTGGCCCAGATTGCAGGTACACACATTTATTAAAATCGGATAAAAAAACTTTAAATTTGGTTTTGTTAGTCTTACAAATAAAAACGACTTGATTTTTTAATCAGAATGCGAGTTATTCAGACAAATACTTTTGAGCTTTTAAGAGATGATGTAAAAAAAAAATAGCAATTTTCAATATACACACTTTGGGAAGGTATTTTAATGTTATTGCATTTCAAGGGTGAGCTTTGCGTCGGTGAATCTTATACCATCTGCTTTTTAAATTAAATTGAATAGTTTCAAATATTCTATTGCTATTTTAATTGTTGCTTTTATTCCATTTTCTGTTCAAATCGACAATTGCCTATTTGAAGTACTTAGATATATTTTACTCACCATTCTCTTTATTTTCTCCTCGAATACGAAACATTTTGTTTGTAGAAGTTTAACTTTTCACTTGCCCTACTGATATATGTCGAATAAGTAAGTGTGTTGCCTTTAATAGGTTTTCCACTGAAATAAAATCAGCTTCTCTTTCTTAGATAAGTTTTTTTTTAATCGGCAATTAAAAGTTGAATTGGTAAATTTTTCTTGCAGACAGACGCCGACGTAGAAAATGCGAATCTCAAATGTTTTGTATTTAATTGGTCAAAATCATGTAGCCATACTTTTTTAGAATTTTATCGAATCAAATGCAAAGTAATGTCAAAGATCGGAAACACACTGCCTCATTCACGATATATTAAAATTATTAGGCTATTTTGCACTGTACTTATTTGTTCTAGTAAGTAAATAATGAAAAGATACTAGTGTACACTTCCGATCATGTTTGATGGCAAATATTTTACCCATTAGAGTCTAATGATTAGACAGTGAAAATAATTTGACAAGTTTGCTATATCGACCAGCTTGAGCTGGATCGGTTCCTCGTCTTCATTTTACTAAGCGCTTTCTTGAATAAGTAATACACCTGTATATAAATAAATAGTTTGTTGTAGTTGGTATAGTTAGCATGTTCATGTGATGGTGAAATAACATAATTAATTCACCTTCGGAGAGTATTGAGTAGCATTAATTACTCTCGGGTAATAATGTGGTGTTTGATGTGTGACGTATGGCATATGACGTGTTATACGCTAAACAACAATATTTGTTAACTTAAAGGTATGTAGTTATGTTAATATGTTTTTAATTAAATATTATGTTGTTTGAACTTTGGTAATGGTTCTACTGAAATGCGCGTGATTTGGGGACGGAAATCGTGTGTTAATGTTTCGATTTAAATAAATACATTTTATTACCACTTCCACACATTAAGTGCCTTATTATTTTTTCCTAATTAACTCCGCAAACTGAATTATAGGCAAAATGCAAAAAGCTGCTGTGGGTAAAAAGATCAATATCAATGAATATATATTTTGGTGAACAAGTTGGTTGTCCCACCACCCATCCGTTATGTGTGTGCAGCCGCCTTCCATAACGCTAAACGATCAAGAAAAGAAACGAATTTACTCCTCACTTACTTGGCCCGAGACAGAGCTGCACGGGACTGATCTTTTAACCATGCACTAAGGTGCTTAAAGAGAAGAAAAATATAAAGAGAATAACAATGAAGACATGAATAATACCACTGCAGGGTTATTAATTGTTACCGGTCCGTGGTGCAGTCGTCAACGTCATTGGTTTCCGTGACGGACCAGTCGGGCTCAAGTCCCGGTACGTGCAGAATATTTCAGTCGATAAATCGATTCTGTTAAAAACCAATGGGTGTTTTTGCTGTCAAAAATCCCTTCCCACTCTTCCTATACCACAAAAGTGACGGGTAGTGAGAGCGATTAGCTAATCACTAGTACTGTACTAGCCTTCGTATCCTTTCAATTCCTGCTATCTTAGAAAAAAGAGAGGTTGAGCAACTGAGTATAAGTAGTTCTCGTAGAAAAATTATGTTGAGATCAATTCCGTGAGGAGTCCATATGCTCCAAGTTGGGAGCGAAAATGATTAAAAAATGTTTGGTTCTCTCGTTGCATTGGTTGTAATGGATTTGAGCCTAGTTTGAAACTTAATCGTTTTAAATTTGAGAAGGCTGTATTTAGAGAAGTTGGAGAGAACAGTTTGGTCTCGAAATTCGAAACAGTTAAAAATGATAGGTTTTAAAAGAATAAGATCATTACCAGTTTCACTCATCACGATTATTTAAATTTATCCATAAATCGGTATAACACATTATAATAAAATATGCGTTAAAAGTTTTTCGATTAAAAAATTTAAGGCATTGTGAAAAGGTTATCGAACCTACAGCTTTTTTAACCATATCATGATGTAATTAAATTATCCTCGGCATACAAAGAGTTAAAAATTCATTGGCTCAAGTCTTCAAAATAAATTTTACGTATAGTATAGCTCAGAAAATGAGAGCTGATAGGTGATATGATAGGTGATAGTATGAATACTGTACTTTTTATTTTCTGTCATTAGATGATTTGTCTGCTCTATAATTGTATCTCAAGAAAGAACACGTATGAGCGTGTTCACTTGAACGGCTGCTTTAACAGAACAGAACAAACCAATTTGGGTCATATTTAAAAACTTTGATTGGTGCTTAACCTCGTTTTTGATAAACTGGTCATAAGCTATTCCAATAAATAAGATTTAAAAAAACAATTGGCTGTGCTTGTGTCAATGAATTTATGGAGACTATCAGTGAAAATCATTTTCTTTTTTTTTTGGCATTTCATTTGCGCCAAATATTCTTAATTGTGAAAGTCATACAAGATTAACTCGATGATATATAATGTATCAGTTGTGCACAAAATCAACGATAAATAACATACTCCCAGCCCAAAATCTTTTTTTTTTCAATTGAAAAAAATTGACAATGCCGAGAGTTGAACCCGGGCCCCCCGATCGCTAGGACAAAGCTCTTGCCACTAGACCACAGGGACCGACTCATGAACGTAACGCATCAATTAAGCAATCAACAGTTGATATTTTAGCAGTCAAGGGGTACCAATTCATCATTATTTGTATATATCTGCTTGTTAGGAATAAAAACCAACTCTTCATAGACGATACGATAGCCGGTCATAAAAGGAGATTACGTTGTGAGAAGAAAAAGATTCAATGTGCCCCGAAAACCTTCGCCTTTCTCTTCGAATCTTAGTTTGAGTGTCAATAACAAAATTCGTTGTAATATGGCGGGACGTTAAAGTATCAATTCGGAAAAGTTCTGTCGACAAATAGATGTTTTTAAATAGAAGGAAAAAAGACGCGGAAGGCGCTGGAGAATAGTATATAGCTTGCAAAGCATACTGCACTTTGACAATGTCAAGCCGCATGCTGCTTGAGAAATCGCCTTAAACTCGCGGAGCTTAGCTGAGAGCTTTCGTGCCCTAGCGCTATCCGATAATTATATGTTTCTGGAGGTGGTTTTAAATAAAGATAACTGTTTGAGTTTCTTGCCTGTCAAGATGAAACGTTATGGGGAAAAGAATTTTATATATACCACTACCCTGGAAAGACGTTATTCGTGACGACAAAAATTGTATAGGCTGAAAAAAATAGCAATGCATTTAAGGTCTACTTAAATTATTTAATATGAATTTAATTAATAATTAATAAAAGTTCTTAAATGTGACTGATTATTACCATATTAAATTAAGGTGGTAGAACAGAAAAGAAGATGTTTTCAACACTCTGTCTACAACAGTATCTTATATATAAAACTGAAACGGCGTATGTATGTATGTCTGTAATTCCCTTTTGCATTGTTGTTACAAGTTGCCATAAAAACGAATATGAAAGAAAATATGTTTGAATTTTTATCGGCGAAGACATTTAGTCAAAATGTAATAAATTAGTCTTCTACAGAACTTTTCCCGGCTTTTATTAATATAATAATGTTTATTATTTACGTGAAGGTATTATTTGACATTTCTTTGACAGCAAATTAGATTTTTTCCTTGAATTTGGACATTTTAATGGGCGAGAATGGGACTGTCATCAAATTAAATAAAGTTTGTGATTTTATTTTAACTCTATTTTGGATGTTAGATTTTGGATATAATTATGTCGAATGATATAACATTGAATAATTATTGGTCGCTTAGTCCGAGTGACGCCGGGTAGCAATACTAGTATAAGATAAGTAAATGCATGTTTAAACATATTTCTGACAAAGGCGTAAGCCGAAATCAACAAATGTATAAAATAATTTCTGTAGAACTAGAATATGTTACTATTTTTTTCACCTTCTCATAATGGAGTTCTACCAAGTCAATCAATAAATACAAACTATGTTATTTTAGTAAATAATAATACTTACATGTTTTTTAATAACAATGGCAACTATTTTTATTTTTGTATATTCAACAAAAAAAAAAAGGAAATGAGTAGTCACTGTCGCAAATATTTTTTAATTATTTTTCGCAGTTATTATCGATATCGGCCGAATCGCAATTGGTTATTACAAATGAATATGTCAGAAGTTCCCTGCGACTACTTTTGTGATTGTTGTTTTCGGGCTCATTAAAAATCCATTAAGTACTTAATTATTATTTGCAGATAAATAATTTAATTTCGAAATTCAGTAGCAGTGTTTGATAAATTTGCCTATACTAATGCCTTTACTTTGAAGAAAGTCGAATAATTTCAACGATGCCCGCAGGCGATGTGCTTTAGCTTTGTATTCTGCTTACAGAAGAATAAAGCAAATACGATTTGTATTCTTCCCTTTTTCAAACCTATGTGCATGCGTTTTTTTAAGGCAAAGATGTTTATTTAGTATATGAATAAAACACGTTTATCCTTGTAAATGTACTTCTTTGGCAAACAACATTTTTACTACAAGCATTACAAAATTAGGCAGTGTATAATGGATACCAAGTGTTACAGTTTTGTGGGGAATTTGATTGGTTACCAATGTACCGTCTTAACACTCTTTTCATTTTTAGATTCAAAATTGTTAAGTTGTATACTTAAACAGTTACTCAGATCTCAATGTAGAGCAGGGGTTTCCCAACCTAATTGGACTCGAGAGCGCATTTAAAGAACGGCGGGCGCCAACTATTTTTTCTAAGAATATTAGGTATAAAAAGACAATGATTTTTTCAACCATGTCCGCTCCAAACGTATAGCATGTGGACTCTTTGCAGCGATTATCTAAACATATGTTCTTTTCTAAGATACTTATTTGTTACTCAGTTGCTTCTTTTTTTCGAATAAAGTGAAAACTCGCTGAAAAGATTATCAGTGTAAATTTTTTCTTGTTGTGCCTTTGTTTATAATTGTTTTTTAATTGGCAAGTAAAAAGATTGTCAATAAAGGAGACCATTGGCTCGATAGTCGTAAACTGCAGAAATCTCTCTTCAAACTGTCTTTGAAGCACTTGAATGTGTATGACAAATAATTACACGTTAAATTCACTGTTTGTTTCCTACCATTTCCTTCATATTTGGGAAATTCACGATAGACGTCAACTAATTTTGCAAAAATTTTAAGCTTAAACAAAAAATCTCAAAAAAATGTTTCGTGCTAATGGTGGTGGGCGCGTATAAATCGGTTGGCGGGCGCCATGGCGCCCGCAGGCACAGGGTTGGGAATTCCTGATGTAGAGTATATGGACTTTAATGTAACTTTACTCAACAGATTTTTTCACTTAGTACTGCTTATAACGGATATGATGTTGCAAATTTATCGAATGCCTTAAAGTTGGCCTTGATTGAGATCAAGTCAACGTGGCCTATTGGGCCCGTATGAAGACGGACCGCAGCAAACAGCTCAGCTAGTTCGGCATTCATCTCGGGGCAGTCCCACAGAACGTGATTAGCGTCCTGGTAGTCGTATCCACAAGTGCGATCCGGCCTTTCGACCAACTTGCCCAACCCAAATAGTATCCTGTTGAACTTGCCATGTCGAGTTATAAACCGTCGATTCCAGTGTAAAGCTAGACTCTTCACCTTGAGCCTTCACGTGACCTGGAGAACTTAGATATACAATTTGGATTTTCCCACCACCACCCGTTGTGTATATTTAGCCAATGTTTCATGGCCGCCTTTCACAACGATATCGGAATTTACCCTTCACATTAATGGCCCGAGCACATATGCACGGGACTGATTTTGAACCATGCACTAGTGTGCTTGAAAACAGAAAATAAAATAAAAATAATAAAATAAATTGGAGTGACTAGCTCAGCCACTGAAATCAGTTTGATACAGAGTACCTGTGTATAATACGTATACTGAGAGCCCGTGTTTCGAGTATATTTACTCTAGTGAAGAATCGAGATTATGTCGATCCTTGAATAAATTTGCAAATTTTTCAAATGCAATGAAGTTAGCCTTAGTTGCAATCAAGTCAGCGTGGCCAGTGAAAGATACGCCTTTTTAAAAATGTTAATGCGGAATAGAAACGGTTAAATCCATTTTTCTATGAGAGATATAAATAGCCAAATTATCTCGCGGCTTGGATTATTCCAAGCATATTGCGGTATCATTGTTAGTATAGTGTTGCGTGTCTAACTAGAAGGTCAGTCAGAAAGGGTTGGAAAAGGGTCAGATTGTACGCAAGTTTTCATAGTAAACTCCGGCTTCCACTATCAAATTACACATCTCATTTTAAAAATATATAAGTAAATGTGATCGTAATACTAATTCATTCTTCAAAAACAATCGTGCCTAAAACTAAATTAAAAAAGTACTTAGGTATATTAAGTGAATCATGAAAAAAGATTGTTCTTAGTAAACTTAACACGTCATTGAAATATCATTTTCTTGTCGCGTCCCCATCCGAATTAGATCATATGGGCCTTTTTTTAAAATAAATTCAAAAATATAACTTTATATTCCTGATATTTTTTTGAGGAATCGTAGATATGAATTGTTTATTTGTCGAAGATGTATAACTAACCTGCCAATTGGGATGCCACTGGCTAGATATAAAAAAATGACATTTAAATATTTTGCGAGGACGTGAAAGAGCACAGACGAGTAATTTCTTGCCAATTTCCAACATTATTTGTCATAGATTTTCACATGTCAAAAGCAACAAACCTATTTTTTGTATGTTTTAAATATACATATTTATAAATTAATAAAATATTGAAAGATACTACTTAAGCATGACTAGTGGTAAGCTAACTGTACTCGTTTCACCAAATAATTAAAATAAATAGCACATGAAATCAATAGTTATATTGAAAAATTAAGCTTTTTGAAGTCAATGACGTCAAATATAATAATATTATTCAAATTTGTATATAAAAAAAGATGATAAATAAATTAAAAAGCTTGTTAAATTTTATCATTTCATTTATTTATATAACATGTATATCAAAAATAAAAGATAATTAAAAGTCTCAAATTTTAAATTGGTTCGATGTTTTGTTTTAATATTTCCCGCAGTAGAAAAAACTCTTCATTCATAAATTACGAGTATTACTCGAGTATTTTTCAAAATACTCGAGTAACGAGAACTTGAAAAATGGACGAGTATTCGATAGTCGAATTGGAGTTACTAGTTGGGACTCTACCAAATACCAGACCAAATATCAATTTAGTGTAGATAAATAACACAAGATACTTTTTTTAAATGATAACTGTTAAAAATGTGACCGTGTAAATCGCGCGCTACGGAGCTAACCACAAAAGAAGTCTGTTTTAGTTGCCATTATTTAACCCTCCTCCCCCAGGAGAGGAAAAGGGCGACTCGCGACTAACTTCATTATTCAACTCTTTGACGTCGTGTGGGACGGGTCTGAGTGGGCTCTAACACAGAAAAGCAATTTTATTTCGCGGAATTACGCTCGGAATTGTAATATTAAATTTAAAGAACCAGCCGAAATCAACGCTAATGCGATGAGTCTCACTTTTTTGTGGCCCTGTTATCTGCACAATTACGTGCTTTAGATGGTTAATACCGCGAGGAGCATCCATTTTAACACCAAATTTGTCAAAATGAATATCGTTTACCGTAACGACAAATAAAATATATAGTATTGATATACACTAGTCCTTCCATCTCATTTACGTCTAGTTATATATTTTTTTTGTAAGAATTAACTCTCATGACCGTTGGACTCGAAAGGTATTCTTTCCCACATTGCCCGCGAATCCATTTTCTTATTAAAATCGATAATGCACATATTTGTATGCTTTTAATCACCAGTCTTACTTTATTGGTTTTAATATTGAAGCTTACATTTCAAAATTTTTAGTATAGTCTATTTGATATCAATAATGCTTTTTTCTTTGAATTATTTGCATGTTAATGTTACCAATTGTGTGTCATACCTTTATTAATATTTGTATAAATAACACTGTATTTTTTTTTATCAGTTGATAATACTCGCGATGAGTGAAACCGGTCCTGATCCTAATAAATTTAATGTAGGATAAGCACAAAAAAATGTTTAATTTTTATTTAATGCACATTCCACCAGTAAACATTATCCCAAATTATCACAATAGTTTGTTTTTGTGTAAAAGATACAAAATAATTTTTCTTCAGTTTGAACAAAGATGCATTGAAACGAATTACAAATTTTTTCATTTCAAAATATGTACTTAGAAGAGATGGTTACAATTACACTTTTCAAGTGATTGGGATATTATAAATTAAGTGGTATACTTTAAATCATACATGGGTATCTACCGGGCCGCCGGGCTATTTTGTCCGGCCCTTAAAGGCCGGAAAAAG
This sequence comes from Himalopsyche kuldschensis, assembly GCA_028554975.1. Taxonomy (NCBI): domain Eukaryota; kingdom Metazoa; phylum Arthropoda; class Insecta; order Trichoptera; family Rhyacophilidae; genus Himalopsyche; species Himalopsyche kuldschensis. Next base: position 17,825,292 of record JAHFWI010000006.1, read on the forward strand.
ATTTTTTTTTTTAAAAAAAATTCCTAGTCTATCAGCTCATACAAACAACACATATACAGTCGTGGAAATAGAAATCCGCGCACCCTTCACAATTCTATTCATTTGCGAAAATTTCCTCGAAATCTTTCCACGAAATTTGCAGATGGAGCTTATTGATCTTTAAGAGGATTTATTGCTAAAACCACTGCTTTGACGGATTTTTATAAATTATATTTGGTGGATGAAAAATATACAAATGTACGCGCATTTGCATGAAAAATCATTTGTATTTTCGGCAGCACATATACGTGCGATCAGTTTTTTTCGAGGATGAAACACACTAAATCAAAAATTTGAACGAGGATAACAATCTTTAAGCAATATCATCGCCAATATAGAGAGTATTGTAATTCAAGTACAAGGCCAAACTTACTTACACACTCAGCCACACTAAATTTTGTAATCAGTAATATTAATATTATGTCGTTCATTATATAAATAAAAAATACAAAAGATGTAGCAACATGTTTTATTGAATTAAATATAACTTATGTGTAGTTATTTGGTCCGGCCCTTGACTCGAAGACGGAATGACAATCCGGGCCCAGACCTAGGAAAGGTTGCCCAGGCCTGCTTTAAACTGACAAAAAATGTTACGTTTATTTTATGCGATCGTTTCTGCCCGGATGCTTGATGGATTATAAATGCTATTTTACTTATGCAATTGAACAATAATATAAGAAACTGAAAACTGAAAATACTTCAACTACGTGAAATACATCTAGTTACTTAGCAATGAATATATCGTCAAAATGTACACAAAAAATGAAAATTGCTGCAAAAAGTTTGTTGCAATATAATACGATACCACAATGTTAGTTTAAAGCAGCAATTTAGCAATAATTTAACTGTTTATATGCCAAAAGCGCGTTTACACGCTCTTCATTTCCGGGCACGCCATACCAGCCATACAAAATGAGCGTGTGAACGTTCTCGGTTTAATATTAAATTTTCCATTCACGATGGTGTATAAGATGTAAAATATGTTTTAACACACTGCCACATCTCGCGAAATGACGAAGTCATATTAAAATAATGGAGATTAATAACAATGTGTGTATAACAGCGATATAAATGAGAGCTTCGTTTGATGTTCACATGTGTGAGTTAACATCTTGTGGCTTATCGGTAAACGCTATTCTATCCTATACCTTAACGGCTAAGCGATGAATATTGAAGTTTCTGCCGATTTAACTTGTTATATCAAGAAGTAAGTGTAGTAAAAAAACTTTTTAGATTAATTACATTTACTAGAAGACAACCTGTCTGGGATAAATTTATGATAATGATCACAAAAACCTAATAAAAGTTAAAAGTTTTCATTGAAATTATTTTGGTTTTATTCACTTAAAAAGTAATTATTCATTGTTAATGGACGAATACTTTTTCAAATGCGTTCCGAACTACGTTTGGAAAATTCTTTTGTTTTAATTGTTTAAGTATGTCGTGTGAAAGAATAACGAGTTTCAGATAAAAAAACGTCTGAAATAATGTTTGTCTATTTGTGTAAAGGAATGTAAGATTGATAATAGTATAACGATGTTAAGAACAATAACTTTTTATCAAAGTTAAACTTTCTATTAAGCACAAGGTTAAGATTTTATAAAGTTTATTAATCTGGTAAATTAATTAACATTATCTGTGTGTAGGGAACGATTCAACTGAAATGGATATTAATTTTTAGTAGATGGGTATACAATATCGATTTTTTTGAATATCTATTTGAAGGCGCTTTAAATTCTTAACTTGCATTCCCTTTCCATCGTTGCTGGCAGAAGGGCGCGATCGATGCAGTGGCGAGCAATCCACAGTGAAGCCAGTTCAAGAGGTCAACTCATTTTTCTGTTGATATTAATATATCGGCTTATTTGAACACAGTTTTTTTCACTCAGTGGAATTATTAATATGAATCATTGCATTGATACTGATTTGAAAACAACAAAATATTTCACCGGCTGGTAAACTAATACATAATATTCTAATACTATTCATACTTATTTATTAAAAAGATCTAACCAATAAAACTGTTTCAATCATTATTGTCTATTTTGTTTCTGAATAGAGCATTTCAGGTAAATTGGCTGTCCTGTCGTCGCCAATAGTTTTTTTATATAGTCAAGAATAAAAGTCCGTTGTTTTAGGAACTTTTGAATAAAAGTTCATAAATTCAGGAATTCAAATCGGATATGGATTTCATTAAAGCTTTGCCTCAAGGCTTATAAAATTGAGATAAATTTTCCTTGAACTTAATATTCGATAGATAAATTTAAATTGAAAATTATGTCATTTACACGTTTACTGAAAAAATAATCGCTTATTTCAATTGAGCCAATAATAATTAATCCTTTGCTAAAACATGTTTTAAGTCAATTTTACTAGCCATATTCGTGGTCGAGTTAAAGCGCCGTTACTGAACTCACGGGCTGAATGCCAGAAAGGGCAGATTTAAAAAATGAATCTTGTTCAAAGGGATGGGTGTCTAAGATAATAAAATTTTCTTCCACACTGATCCTATCCTTAAAGTGAAGCGTAGACCGGTAAGCTATCTACTAGTCTTATATATTTAAAGAAAAGAAGTACATAGTAAAAACATAAAAACAGTTTGTATAAAAGTATATATGTAAGTAGTCCATACGATGCAAATTGGGAGTGAGGATGTTAAAAAATATATATTAGTTGATAACTCTTGCTGTGAGCGAAACCGGTCCTGATATAAAAAAAATTTGTGATATAATTACTTAAAATGTGCTAGTATTTTTGTTTTTAAAAATAAAATATAACTAAGAAAAAAGAAAACAGATTTCAAAAACCGTGTTAAGCTGTTATACTTAACCATTTAAGTGTTGAGTAAATCTATACTGAATGGGATTCAGCATAATCTTGCTTTATTATTAACTAGTATTGCTACCCGGCTTCGCTCGGACCAGTTTGGAGTTATGTTCACCTCGGCGCGTAAATTCAGACGGGCCATGTTGAAACACCTTTTTTCAAAATTCAAAAGTCTAGGTCAATTAAAATGGAATTAAAATGAACATTTTAGACTGGCATTGACATTTCACAGCCCCTTTCATATATTGACAGCCCCATTCTCGCCCATTAAAATGTCCAAATTCAACGAAAAAATCTAATTTGCTGTCAAAGAAATGTCAAATAATACCTTCACGTAAATAATAAACATTATTATTAATAATAAAATCCGGGAAAAGTTCAGTAGAAGACTAATTTATTAAATTTTGACTAAATGTCTTCGCCGATAAAAATTCAAACATATTTTCTTTCATATTCGTTGTTATGGCAACTTAATGACCAACAATGCAAAAGAGAATTACAGACCCACAGACATACATACGCCGTTTCGGTTTTATATATAAGATTACACTTTGCGATAGTTAGTCCAAACATGCTTCTGAATGAGGTGAAACACATGTCACAATAAGTTAACACAATACGTGGAATAATCGAAGTAATTTTTAATTTAATCGATTCTACTGTTTGAATCAAAAGAACGTTCATACTCCTTCAAATGTTAATTTTAATATAACCACTTTGATGATTTATTTTCCTTTGAAATTGTAACGTTCCAGTTATTTAAAAACTATCAAATCTTATAAATATTCCAAAGTTTGAATACTCATTTGAAGTTTTTGGCTGAATAAAAAATGGTACTTTATTTTGGATTAGATGTCGAACAATCGATACACAGGTCTAAAGATAATCCTTAGATATTGCTTCTCAGAATTTCGCTTTTACAGGTGCAACGATATTGGTCACAATGTTTGCCTTCTGAAGTCGATGAAAAGCCCTTTCGTATATAAATGATGAAATATCCTTGAGATGAAAAAATATTCGCGTTATATCTAATATGAATGAAATGAAATATTAAGGACGTGTTTCCAGCAGCTCAGTATTTTCTTGTTTGACACAGAAAAGGGTAAAAATAATATTCAAACATTTCATATCGATGATTTTTTTATTATTCTAATCCATAAAAAACTTTACTAACCTAGCCATCCCGAACAGTATAGATTTTGTACCAACAGCTACTTTACCTTAAATATCTATCTTAATACTAGTGATACGATTGTCACGACCTCGTATTTCCAGCGACATAAACTGGCAATCGAAATCTCTTAATTAAATATATAATTAAATAATCCAGTATCACTCAAAAAAAAAGTTCATAGGGCAACTCGAAAAAGGCAACATTGTACTGAAGTTAACGCCCCGGATATGAAAAAGTTAGATAAGAGTGGGGGGTTGTCCGGCGAGCTTGGAAGCCGGCTTCATCCAAAATGGCCTCTTAGTTGTTAGTTGTCGAAGGTGGAGGTTGCCTCCGAATGCTTGGAGGGCGCGTGAAGCGGCGACGCTCGGCGAGTCTGTGGCGGGAGCCCCAGATTAAAGATACGTCCCGTTTAGGGCGCGCAGTTTTTCATAGAGACTGCGCTAAGTTTCTAGTAGAATCCCGTGCGGACATTGTTGTTATGGCTCCCGCGGACACTGCAGTGACGTCGCTGTACCACGTGGGCTCCTCGATGGTTCGGGTAAGTGCATTTAATTCATTATACTGTGGGTCCTATATAAATCTGTCTCGCTTATATGTTTTGTTTACTAACTAGTGTCAAAGGCGATTTTCCTCAAAAATCCACCAATGTTAGGCCTAGTTTAAAATTAATTTCTAACTTGTTATGTTTCACGATGAAGGTACGTTAGCCTGGGTTACGTTGTGAGCTGAACGGTAGCGGTTGAAAAAGGGGGTTCAAGTAGAGCCGGGTTAATTTTGAAGCACTTCGCGGGAATTCGATGGAGGGATCCGTCTCACCACATGGTCGTTCCTGGTATAAATTCGAAAGTTTGACTGGATGTTAGGCCTGGATCAGAGCGATACAGACGATGTCCTGGATTGGATCGCGAGGAGGGATGGTGGTCTTTAGGAGTTTTCTCGAGGTGCTAGAATCGTGTGTTTGTTTTTGTTATTCGGTAATACTAAAATCTTGACTGGAATCGCCCTTCACATGACGCCTGAGGCTAGCGCGCCGATCATCGGGAAGTGAGATGAAGTGCGTGTTGCGCTCCAACGTTTAATATTGTATTTTCATGTGTGTTTTGTTATAAATAAATTTACGGCTGTCGGAATTATTTCGACAGCAAACTAAAGAACAAATGGACTTTTTATCTGAATCTTGTGAAGCCTTAATTTCCGGCGACGAAGGTTTTTCTTAGATCGCGTTAAGCGATGAGCGCCTAACGCAGCCTGCATTTTCATATGGGGTTAGTTTTCCTTGGAGGAAAACTGCGAAGGGGCTTTCCGAGTGGTGGAAAGACAGTAAAATCTTTGCGCGGAAACTGCGGTCATCTCACGATGTCTAAACTTTTGGTATTCTTAAATCATAGTTTTTTACACCTTTTGCAGAAAAAAAAATATGATATTTATTGGCTAGTTGCGCCGTAATCGATTAACAAAGAGAAGAAGTCGGAATTTTTCAGTCTAATAAGCGATAAGACAACGTGACCATAGTGAGTTATAGATAACATGGACGGAGTGTTTCATATGTGGCAACAATAAAAGGCGATAAGCGATAAGATAAGAGATAAGGTAATGTGACTTCGTGCACGGTTATTGGCTTGTTAGTCCGCCATAGGCGTTGGAGTGGAAACGTCGTCGTTTTCATGCGTGACTTAAATATGAATAATTATAGGAAAAAGAGGGATTTTTATATGATTTTTTTTTCAGAAAGATGTATAAATATTCGTCAAAGCATAATCAATCATTTTTTTATTGCAGTCTATGCCAATAAGGCCAAAACACTAGGGTCTTTTTTATCCCCTCTTCGGCCTGAGAGTCATTTTTCAAGGTTAGTCCTACGAAGGTTAATCATTTTCATAGTCACTTTTATGGTGCTTACTGTCATTCCATGATCACTTTTAAGGTGCTTACTGTCAATACTTGCTGGAATGGCATTATAATAAAAATAATAAAACATTTTTAGTATTTATATCACATAAAATTTATTGGATCAGAACCAGTTTCGCTCATGGGAGCGTTATCAACTGATAAGGAATACAACGAAACAGTAATATTTATGCAAAAGTAAAGCAAGAATTTACAAGATATTACAAAAAATTGGTATTAAAACTAAGCAAATAAAGTGATGCAAAATACAAGCAAACTAGACTATAGTTAAAATGTTGAAGACCTCTGAGGAATGCAAGCTGTTACATCAAAAATCAATTAAGTATGAATGATCATTCACTAAGTAAATTAGTTGTAACTCCTTGATGGAAAAGGATTTTATTAAATAAATAAAACACATTTTATGGTACTGCTTCTAAATATGTTCTGATAAAGATCAGTACTGGTTTTATTTATTGCAAGCATTATCAACTGACGAAGTCTATATTTATAGGCATGTGTGTTGAAATTAATTCGAAATATCCCTCGGTCGGTCCCTGTGGTCTAGTGGCAAGAGCTTTGTCCTAGCGATCTGGAGACCCGGGTTCAATTCCCGGCAAGGTCAGATTTTTTCAATTGAAAAAAAGAGATCTTGGGCTGGGTGTTTGTTATTTATCGTTGATTTTGTGCGCAACTGATTTATTACATATCATCGAGTTAATCTCGTTTGACTTTCACAATTTAGAATATTTGGCGCATTGGCGTAAGCTGTAATGCCAAATATTTTTTTAATTTATTCATTTATAAAAAAAAAAAAAGAAATATGTATTATACTTACAAAAACAAAATTATTTCGAATAAACTCAATCCTTCCTGGCGAGGTATTTATAAATTGATTGAATTATGAGACACTTTGTAAAAGTAAAGTTTTGAAAATTATTTAATATTATTATAGCTGGTTTGGACATCAAGCAATCATCAAAACAATAATAGTTCTGATACTGTTGTTAATTTTATCCTAAAATAACTATCAACCAAATTATCACAATAGTTTTTTGAGAGGAAACGAAAAACAATGCATTTTACTAATAGCCAAACGGTGGCAATTCATTGTTTTTAACACTATTCATATTGTTTTTCATGTAATAATAGTCATAATTGCTTTAAATCTAAATGTTACATTCTATCTATTATAATTGCCAAAAGAAATTCAGTGTCAAACAAGAAAAATAAAGACTTTTCTATAATTCCGTTTAAAAAATACTTTACTTAGACAAAAACAATGGCTTTAGGTCTATTTTATTATGCAAATTTCTTTAAACCAATCCATTCGAAAACAGCACCACAAAAACAACTTAAAAAAGTAATTTACATCAGCCTTAATACTTTCAAAACTTTTTACCAAACTAATCTTTCAAACCATCAAAGTATCGTAACACAAAAAAAAGAAAAACTTTCCCCTGCCGCGGCTTAAAATTTTTCTCTATAACAACAACCGACACGGTCCACTGGCCAATTTGGGGTCTATTCCATCAAATGGCAATCTGGAGTCATCGTCTACCCCAAATTCCTAACAGACCATTAGGCACATACTTATACCCATCAATCCTTATTTTTTAAACCCGTTCATTCACCGATCTAAACTCCCTCTTCTTTTCCTCCCTATCGGAACTTTTCCGATCACCGAAGGGTCATCGTAGGTGGTTGAGTTAAGCTTCAACCCCTGAGAGCCCTGAAGATAATTTTTTTTTAAAAAATAATTATAACCCTTGATGGAACATTGTGTAGTACTAGTTTTGTATTCAGCAATAATACCAATATTAAGTATTTCTGGAATGCTTGATGCAATTTCAATATCAAATTAGAATTTTTTGAATTTTGTACTTTTCCATGAGTTTTGTCGCTAACGACCCGGGTTTCGCCTTTCAGCATCTTCAGGCATTCCAAGTGCACGGATGTACTTGAACTGACAACAAGTTCAAGTACAAGTCAGTTCAAGTACATCCGTGCACTTGGAATACCTGAAGATGCCGAAAGGCGAAACCCGGGTCGTTAGCGACAAAACTCATGGAAAAGTACAAAATTCAAAAAAATCTAATTAATACCAATATTATTCTGAAAAAAATATATTAGAAAAAATATGACTGAGCAGAAATTAAAAATACACTTGGGCCTCTTATAACACGGATTTATACAACATGGACGTATAAATTGTCAAATATTTTTATACAACAAGCTTTATATAACACGGTTAAGGTAAAAAAAATCCAATAAATAATTGTCGTGGTATTGGTGGAGAAGGTTTTTATGACATGGATATTCATGACGTCCAAGAAATATTGGAGGATTGTACGTTGAACGAGGAAGAATTAATCGAAATGTTGGATGAACCTACCGCAATTAATGACTCAGAAAGCAGTTGCAACAAATAAACTACATGTTTCACATTAAAAATTAAAAATGGCGGCGAGGGAAATGATCCAATAATGGAAAGAAGTTAATGAATTACAAAATATTTTGGAAGATTTATATGCTAAAAGCAAACAATCGCTTATTATAGAATCTTTGAAGTCCACAAAAACGAAGTCCTCCGATGATGAAAACTCATAACCGATCTCAAAAAGAGTAAAACATATAGAATTCTATGTGATAGCGGTGATGAATGAATGGTATATTATGTTATTAAAATTTCTTTCAGTTAATACATAAATTTATAAATGTTTATTGAAAAAAAAATCAAGAAAATATTTGGAGCGCAAGCACTAAATTTGTAAGAACTTCAAACCTTGTATAACATGGATTTGTATAACACAACGTTTTTGTGGAACTATATAATCATGTTATACGAGGCCCAAGTGTACTATCGAATGGATGGGAAGGAATAAAAACATTACAGACACTCATGGCTTCGGAGGGGAATCCATCATTCTAAAGTCTTCACTTTCAATAATGGTGGAATGGCATTATGATAAAATAAACAATAAAATTTTAGTAATTTTTCCACATTGAACTTATTTAGACCAGACACTGCCATTCTAGTTCCTCCAAAGTAAAAACACAAGTTTATTGTATATATCAATTAATTTATGAGTAAACTTCGATTGAATATTTCATTTTATTCCAATGTTACATATTCGACACAACATTATTGTGCTACTTGAACACAATGGCTCATATTGTCAGTCCCTGTAGTCTAGTGGCAAGAGCTTTGTCCTAGCGATCAGGGGGCCTTGTTTCAATTCCCGCCAAGGTCAGATTTTTTCAATTGAAAAAAGAGATCTTGGGCTGGGTGTATGTTATTTATCGTTGATTTTGTGCACAACTGATTCAATATTTATCATCAAGTTAATCTCGTTTGGCTTTGACAGTTAAGAATATTTGGTGCATTGGCGTAAGCTGTAATACCAAATATTCTTTTTTCTTCATTTAAAAAAATTAAAAAAAATATTGTCGCTGAAGCCATCCTGGTTAAACAATATCATTTTTCCAGTTTGGCATTAAATATTTCAAGATTGATGTGTTCATTTGTTCGCTTTTATTGATGACTAGTATTGCTACCCGGCGTTGCTCGGACTAAGCGACCAATAATTATTTAATGTTATATCATTCGACATAATTATATCACAAAATCTAACATCCAAAATAGATCACTTTTAAGGTGTTCACTGTCAATACTTGGTGGAAAGGCATTATAATAAAAATAATAACACATTTTTTTTAGTACTTTTTCCACATCTGATTTATTACATCAGGACCGGTTTCGCTCATGGCGAGCATTATCAACTGATAAGAAATACAATAAGACAGTGGTATTTATGCAAAAGTTAAGGATGAAAACAAGGTATGACAAACAATTGGTAATGCAACTAAGCAAATAAATTAAGTAAATTACAAGACAAATAGACTAAAAATAAAATGTTCAAGACCTCTTAGCAATGCAAAACTAAAACATCAAAAATCAATTAAGTATGAATTTAACATTAACTAACACATCAAAAATCAATTAAGTATGAATTTAGCATTAACAAAGTAAAAGCCCAAATATTAAGTGAATTTAATAAAAATAAATAAAGCTAATGTCTGTCATCCATAATTAGATGGAAGTCCCGGTAATGAGTTCAAATGAGTCAGTGCCTGTAACAGAATAAAAGCCATATCAATATTTTCCTTTCTTTGATTTTAATTTGTATTTCTTATCAGTTGATAATGCTCGCCATGAGCGAAACCGGTCCTGATGTAATAAATCAGATGTGGAAAAAGTACTAAAAAAAATGTGTTATTATTTTTATCCAAAATAGAGTTAAAATAAAATCACAAACTTTATTTAATTTGATGACAGCCCCATTCTCACCCATTAAAATGTCCAAATTCAAGGAAAAAATCTAATTTGCTGTCAAAGAAATGTCAAATAATACCTTCACGTAAATAATAAACATTATTATATTAATAAAAGCCGGGAAAAAGTTGGTAGAAGACTAATTTATTACATTTTGACGAAATGTCTTCGCCGATAAAAGTTCAAAAATATTTTCTTTCATATTCGTTTTTATGGCAACTTGCAACAACAATGCAAAAGGGAAATACAGACATACATACGCCGTTTCGGTTTTATATATAAGATTGGTTCGTTAATGTCTTTCAATTTCAAGCAATGTAGTTTTTTCATAAAACCCAATGGTTCGTCAAAATAAAGATATTTTTGCAATCACATCTTCATATTTCAAAAACTAATATAATAATCTTACTAAAAATAAAAACACATTTGAAATATTTTACGGAGCTGAAAGTGTTAACTTCATCCTCTTCATTTAGATTCATACCTCAGCGTTGGAAAAGGATGGAATTTTTTTCTCACTGTGTAAACAATTCAACGGCTCAAGTTTCTGAGACCTATCTTTATTTTTCGCTATCATCGCTGAAAAGCTGTAGTATTATAGAAGCTAAATTTAAATCAAACGCATTGGCTTTATTTTAGTATTATAAAATAATGTGGAATACCAGGTAGTGTAAAGATAAAGCACATTTATATACATACATATGTATGTATAATCATTATTGTATGTGTTTGTTTTCACGAAGCTCTGTATGATTTTTAATCGGTTTATGCTTAAAGTTAAAGGATGTAATATTTTAATTCTTTGATGTTAAAATCGTATTTGATTCTGAAATATGTGGTACAAAAAGAGCGAAATTATAAATGAGCACATAGTATTTTCACGGCCCTATCAGTCTTACAAGATAAAATGGGGACAGAGCTTTAGCACGTGATTAACAAGGTTTTTGCTGAGGTTATTTTTATTTTGAAGTTCAATAGTTTTGATAGATTCGGTGGTGACGGAGTAAGTTTTAATATTAAATTAAATTGAATCACATATAGTTTTAAAATAAAAATACAATCACTTTTAAGGTGTTCACTGTCAATACTTGGTGGAAAGGCATTATAATAAAAATAATAATACATTTTTAGTACTTTTTCAACATACAATTTATTTGATCAGGACCGGTTTCGCTCATGGCGAGCATCAGTTGACAATGCTCGCCATGAGCGAAACCGGTCATTTTAAAATAAATTAATTCTGATCAAATAAATTTAAATATGGAAAAAAGTACTAAAAAATATTTTTTGCTTTTTTTTTTTTATATAAATACAACATTAAAAGAAATGTATTATTAGTTTAAAACATTTTAAATAAGGCAGGTGACTCACCACTACTAAATTTATTTCCTATGTGATTGATTAACCATTCCCTTTCCTTCCTCATATAAAAAGAAAAAGCCTAACCTTCTTTATTTGTTTTTTAATCAATCTTAAAAATAACTACTACGTAACCTTACGATAATAAGTCTAAAAATTCTTCTTAAAGAACTAAAATACGTGTTATTACTTGTTACACAATACGTAGAACAAGAAAGCTAACAATTTTATTGTTTATAATATTGCTCATTATAGGTTCTAACATGATAAAAAACAGAGTATCAAATGTAATCTATGGAAGTTTTTTGTTGTGCTAATACGTGGATATAACAAAACAAAGTAAATATAAAAAAATACGCAAATTGACTAATATTCTCATCAGAACGGTTTACATTTCAACCCATTAAGTGCATTAATCAACAAATGCCGTAGATTTATCATTTGACCAGTGTGACTGACAGCATAGGCCTCTGCTGGAAAAGTATCGTACTGAAAATTGAGGAAAAAACACACAGTATTATGAAAAATGTATTTTATGTGTACGAGAGACGTGAATTTGTTTGATGACTGCCACAAAGTGTTCTCTGAACAAATTTAGCAAGCCATTAGGTAACGATAAAGGGTTACGTCTGGTCGAAGGTCTTCATACAGTTTCCTAATGAGCTCTTTAGCCGGAGTTTTTCTAGATTTTTAGATTATATGTGATTTATGTATAGTCTCCTTTTTCATGATTCAATTTCGTTTTTGTGCGCAGTGCTTTCAGATTTTTTTTATAAGGCGTAATTTGGTAAATATTATATGTCAATTTTAATGTATGATATTTAATTAAATTGTAAAAGAGAAGAACGTTCCGGGGAATTCGCGCCGTGGATATTTTATATTTGTATTTAGCTACAAATATAATTTAATATTTACCCATACAAATAACTTTTTCGTTTTAAATATGTATTTATATTTTTAAACATATATCAACTCTTGCTGTGGACCAAAAATTATTAAAAAATTAAGCTTTCAAATAGATGTAAGTGTCAAAGTTTCATATCGGCGTAAACCTTACAGCAGGGGTCCTTAATCTTATTGCGACTCCGGGTGCATTCGAGATGAAATAGAATCGAGAGAATTGTGACGGGCGCAGGCCGAAATTTAAAAAAAAAAATCTTAAGTTCATTGTACATATTTGTTAATTTGTATCATTGTTTTCTGGGAGGCTTTTTCGAAAAATAAATTCAATAAATAAAATATGGGTTTTTTCGTTATTTCATATTTTGTGTAGGGCGTACGATAATAGCTCCGCAGGCACAGGGTTAAGAACCCCTGCCTAAAGCATTACCACATTGTCATTGTAATAAGCATATACGGTAAAACCTCCTATTGAGGGCCAGCTACAATTATTGGCCACTTACATATAAAATCTAGCCTTTTTATAAACCAAAACAACATTTCCAACTTTTGGTTTATATAATATAGTTCCCTTATTATTCCTCTATCGTTTAAACGTAAAATTGTCATTTTATGAATTCCCAAACGACTCCAAAAACGCATTTTCATCAGACAGCCGGAGTGTCACCGTGAGGCATGTGAGATTCTTGTAAATATTATAAGGATTGGACTTCAGTCTAAAAGCATCATACACGTTTGTAAGTTAATTAATTTTAATTTTAACTGAACAGAATTATTCGTCTTTAGTGAAGTTATAAAATAATTATTTTTATGCATTGAAAATATTTTTGAAAAAGGTTATTATGATGGTGGCCATAAAATGATTCCAAAAACACATACAATTTCTATTACTGGCCGGCCAAGCTCATCCTGTAAATTCTTAAAAAAAAATTCTAAAATATATTTTTTTATTGCATGAATAATGTTTAAATAATATTAGTAATCAATCACCTATATATTTGTTACATTTCTCCGATATTTTTAGAAAAATGTTGACTTTTAAGCCAAAAACTGCAGCTTATCAAATGATGTTGGAATCCAATAAAGAACTTGATTTTACACCCAATAATGATTTAGGATCATGTAATTATACATCTGGTTTCTGTTTTAAAAAAAAAAAAAAATTATTGCAACTTTTGGGGTGGCGAATAATTGAATCTTTTGGTGGCCAACAATTGCAGAAAGTGGCCCATAATTGTAGTTTTGTACCATTTTTTTTAAAACTATTTTTTTTACGTATTTTAAAAATTGATTATTATATACAAATCATCAATGTAGCACACAGTATTTTTTTATTTTGCCTCATGTATGATAAGTGTCCACAAAAAATTACTAAAGTTGAATAAATCCTTAAGTGGCCGACAATTGTAGGTTTTCCCCTATGTAAGTAACTATTATGAATAGTAATTAATCATACTATTGACAAATTATAGCCTTTTGTGATTATTGTATTTTTAAATCAATGCTTTATTTACAACTAGTTCCTCTGATTGATCGTTAATATAGGAGCGCAATGGTTGTGTTTGAACAATTGTTTACTTACAAACTAACTAAAAAGACATACCAAGAAAAATATATTTATATTAAAAATCGGATTGCATTAATTCATAAAATAATGAAGTAAGTTTTATTAATATTATATACATTTATAGCTGTTATGACAAATTATATCACAGTAGAATATTATTTCAAGCAGAAGCATCGAGAGATATTTTCCAAAACTAAATAAAAAAATACAACATTTTTAGTAAATTTTCGACATAAAATTTATTTGATCAGGACCGGTTCCGCACATGGCGAGCATTGTCAACTGATAAGAAATGCAAAAAAAACAGTGATATTTATATAGGGTATTTCAATAGGGACGCTCAAAATATGTTACTTTGTCCTGCTGAGTAGATTATTCATTGTTTAGTTGCCAAATTTGAGTCAACCAGTTTGGTAAAAAATCGGCCAACACCTACCTGTACGTCATCAAAATACAATATCTGGTGAAAACATTGCTGCTGTGTGTGAAAGTGTACAGGAAAACCCAAGGCAGCTTATTTCTCGTTGTTCACAAGAACTTGGCTCTTCTGCGACTTCAACTTGGCAAATTTTGAATCGGGTCTTATGTCTGCACCCGTATAAAATCCAACTAACCAAGGAACTTCAGGTAAACGACCGCAGACAACGCCTGATTGGGTTCTGGAGCAGTTGGAAGTTTACCCAAATTTGTCAAAAAAGTCAACTTTAGCGACATGGCCCATTTTATAATGAATGGATATTGGCAGAAATTTGATGCTATATTCCATATTTAATGCCGTAAAATATACTTACAAATGAAATTAAAATTTAGTCAAAATTTCACAAACAACTTGTTTTATTTACATTTCAAAACTAAGCGTCCTTATAAAAAGACCCTATACAAAGCTTACGGCATATTTACAGGGTATGGCAAACAATTGGTATTATAACTAAGAAAATAAATTGCCATGAGCGAAACCGGTACTGATTCAATACATTTTATGTCGTAAAAGTACTAAAAATGTTTTATTTTTTTTATTATATTGCCATTCCACCAAGTATTGGCAGTGAACACCTTAAAAGTGATTTCTTAATACGTTTAATGTTACTACAAAATCACTTGAATAAATTCATTATTCAGAAACGTAAAACGCTAATGCTATTTATAAATTGTATAATTCTATTAAAATAAAAGCATCCAAGCAAGATTTATAGTGGAGTTTCACGTAAGATTGCCTTATATGTTGGTAGTAGCTTTGTACGTAAAAGACGATATCATTCAAAATTAGTTTATCTCTTCCTGGAGGAAAGTAACCCTACCCGTTGGCAATTAATTAACTAGTCCATTTTCCATTTAACTGCTTTCAGAGAATGAAAAAAGACCCTTCCTTTGTTGAAAAAAAGCTTTCATTTCGCTCTCTTTGTGTGGATGTTTTTCTTGCGATATATATAAAATCCAGCTTTATTTTCTGAAATTAACTCAATTGCATGTTATTTTTAATTGAATGTTAATAATTCTTCACGCTTAACAAAAATGTGAGCTCAATGTAAACAAAACGTATTTTTTTAATAAGTTGTAAAAATGTTTTCCGATATTTTTCGTATAGCAATTGAATATGACTTTAATTGGCTAACTCTTTTACACGACGATTAAATAGTAATGTATTTATTGCTGTAAGAACTATCCAATTAAGATGATGACGTTCAAACTGTTTACTACTTACTAGCGAATTCTATTGTAATAATATAGATTTCTAGTGGATATTTTTCACTTTCAAACATTTAACGAATCGTCAAAAACTAAATATTCTGCAATAATATTGACATTAAAAAAGGATTTTTTATAAAACGACGTTTTCTTGTTTCACCCTTAAATTAATAGTTTTATCGATATCTTCTTTTTCATAGTATTTTTTATCGAAACGAAACCATTTGTAAGCCAGCTTGTCTTCTTTTGTAATACACACAATTCAGCAATTGAATTTATATGTTTCTTTGTATTATTTCCGTAACTTGAATTAAATTTTTACTTAATTTTTAGACAATGTGGATAGTTTTTGCTTTAAGACGCCTCATACAGCCAAGAAAATCTTTTTATTTGTGTCACCAATAGCCTTTTTGACCATTTATAGTATTCGTTAATTATATAATATCAAATTAGATTTTTTGAATTTTGTACTTTTCCATGAGTTTTGTCGCTAACGACTTAAACTCGCTAACGTTAAAAAAAGATACCTCCACCTTCGCCAACCATTTAATTCTTGAAAACCACACGTTTAATTTTGACGCAGTCATTAATTTGTAACATACTAACAGGGGTGAGTTTAAACTATTTTATCAAGAAATCTTAGAGATTAATCGAGCTCAGCTCAACGGTCTGCCAATTTTGAACGAGCAACTTTATTTGCCTAGTTCACCATTGTTGTACCCTTTTAAATAATTTTTAATTTTTATTTATTGTCATTTATTAATAATTGTCATTTATTTACAATTCAAGCACTTGCTATTATTAAATATCAATTCACTTACTATCATTAATGTAATATAATAATAAAGGATTGAAATCAATCAACTCATTAACTAGAGGTCGGATAGGACCCTAGATTTATTTAAAATATTCTTATGTTATCATTGGTCATTAATATTTTCAAAAATCCCCGTAATTATAACAAACCCACTTAAATCATTGAAACTTGTATTCATTCAAATTTCGCTAATATACATTTTAATAACCTTTTAACTTAGTGACCTACTTATATTTTTGTATATAAACGATACAAACTGTTTACTACGCGTCAGTTCAAGTACATCCGTGCACTTGGAATGCCTGAAGATGCCGAAAGGCGAATCCCGGGTCGTTAGCGACAAAACTCATGGAAAAGTACAAAATTCAAAAAATTCTAATTTGATATTGAAATTCCATCAAGCACCCTCAGTCGAAATACTTAATTATATAATTTCAATTTTTTTATTAGCAATTAAACTGTTGACACGTTTACTAACTAGGTAAACAGATGTCCTAATTATGTAAAATCTTGTATAATTACATTGACCAAATTTTCGAATCCATGGCAAAAATGTTGATTTATATACTAAAAGTAAGCTAAAGAAAGAAAATTATAACAGAGTTTTAAAGCAAGACCCTAGCACAGAATGAATACTATAAAAAATAACTCTTTATAAGTTGTGAAAATATTTGCAAGATTATGTTTCCAATTTATTAAATGAAGCATTTTCTAAAGTTTAAAGTCTGTCTTCACATAAAGCAAACTTGTCGCGAAGAAAATCTCGCAAAGAAAGAGATTTCACTGTCAGCGAATTTGCATTAATTTGCATGCAGCCGGACTCAAAAAACGTTTAAGAAAAACTCCTCCGAAAAGGTGGATAAAAATTCAAAGTGTATTTACTTGCTTAAATCTTGCTTAAGTCCGTGATCTGTCAGTAGCGCCTCATGGTCACCAGTTGCTTTACGGCTATAATTCTGCTTTATCATTCAGCAAATAAAAAGCTAAATAAATTTATTCCAGTCTGTTTCTACTCATTTGTTATTGAAATATTGTTCATTTTATAAAAATGTGTATCTTTGATTGTTAACTGTAAGCGTTTGGTTTGAATTCACGATGAAAACATACCTGGGTCGATACAGCTTATCAAATTTATGCGTGACATCATTTTAATATATTACGAATATACTGTTTTTGTCCTTTGATAATTTGTAACGGTTTGATTTTTTATGGAGAGTTTGAAATTTAAAGTATACAAAACGATTCTTAGAACTTCATTTTTTGAATGGTTTGGATTTTCTTATCAATATCCAAGTTCCAAAGTGTTATAAATAAGAAATCGATATTTCGAGATATTTGGCCAGGAAAATCTTGTTGAAAGTATGTCTTCTCACTTCACTCACTCACCTATATTAGTTGAAAGTCTGTTATCAGTAATAAATATATTTGTGATAAGAATATTATCATTAAACTTAGATTTTCCCTGTATTTTGTGTTTGTGTTCTTTGGAATAGCATAATTAATTCCAAAATGAGATCTTATGTAACCTACAGTTAATGCAGTAAAATTATGTCTTGTTGATTTTAGGAACTAATAATTTTGTGTATTCTAAAAACAGTTTGTATCGTTTATAAAAAAAATATAAGCTAAATTTCTATTAAAATATAAATTAGCGAAAATTTTATGTAAATGAGTTTCAATGAATTAAGTGGGTTTGTTTATAATTCAGGATTTTAAAATGTCGTCTGGCAAATACTAATTACAAGATAATAAAATAGGAATATCTATAAATAAATGTAGGGTTTTATCCGACCTATCGATATAGAATTGATTGATTTCAATTGCTTAAATTAATAATGAATGATAATAAGTGCTTGAATTATTAATTAATGATAATTATTTAAAGATGTGTAACAATGTCATCCGTGCACTTGAAATACCTGAAGATGCCGAAAGGCGAAACCCGGGTCGTTAGAGACGAAACTCTTGGAAAAGTACAAAATTAAAACGATTCAAATCTCATCAAGAGCCCACAGTCGAAATTCTAAATTATCTAAATAAAGAATTTAGTAAAAAAATACTTTCCAAAACTTTGTGCAAAAATTTCGCTACTATCTTTTCCAATAATTAGCGGTATAACTAATTCTGTTCTCATTCTGCTCTTTCGATCTCGTTATAAAAAGCTATGTCATCATGACTTTCATAGCGCCGGGCTTTTTTTGCGCTTTTTGCGCGAAACTTTTGCTACACGCCTCTGCTCCGAAGCTCATTGCTATTCATGATGGGGAACAGAGTGTGCAAGAAGTTCGACTGCGGTGTAAAATGTGGAAAAGTGCAAGCAGGTTGGGTGTGCTACCGCTTTTCTCTGAAGAATGCAAGCGTAAAAGTGTCTTTTGTTTAGTATGTAATGTCACAAAAGAATCTCTGTACATTGAAAACAGTTTATACTGCATTTAATGTAGGCACACATTACTTTCGATGGTTTCAGCGGTAACTTTGTGGAAGTTCATTTTAATAAAAAAATTATAATAACTTTGATTATTCCACGTATTGTGCTACTAACTGTGACACGTGTTTCGCCTCTTTCAGAGGCATCTTCAGACTTACTATCGCAAGGTTTGCTTAAGTAATTACTTAAGCAAACTTAGGTACACAACTTTATCAAATATTTAATGTTGCTTTTTAAAGAACGTTATTACCAATTGGTCGATTTTTAGTTCAACTTTGCTTAAGCCCAATGGAAACCATAATATAGACTCACAAAACACAATTTTAACAAGATGCGTATATCACAAAGAGCATTTAAGAGGTTAGAAAAATAAAAAAAGTTAGGTTATGATTTTCATTAACATCGAATAAGTAGGAGGAGAATTGAAATTGCAGAAACTAGTTTCGATATAATGTATCAACGAATACTTAAATGGCTATTTCCGCTCCCAACTTAGAGCACAAAGACTAGTCACAGAGTTTATCTTAACGTGTTTTTTGCTTAACCTCTCTTTTTCGAAGTGAGTATGGATTGAAAGAATACGAGGACTAGGGTAAGACTAGTGGTTAGCTAATTAATCTCGCTACGCCCCGCTTTTTAGACTTATTGTCTCCAAACAGAATCGATTTTTCTACCGAAAAAATCTGTTCGTACCGGGAAACTAGCCCAATTGATCCGTCCACAAACTCAACGACTTTGACAACTGCACCACGGATCGGGCAAAGAACGGCCTTTTAACAGTTAAACACTCACCGACAGTGAAGACCATTTTTACTAATAAAGTTTTTTTAGGTAGAATAAAACAATAGTTACATGTGATGACTTAAAATAGAACTAATTGCCAATGCGTTTTTTTTGGGCATGTTTAATTCTGTTATGTGTCTTTTTTGTGGCATGTTAAAGTAATTTTCTAATTTAAAATATATTTATTTCATGATTTCGGAAAAGCCTTCTAGGATTCATATTATTTGCATGACGTTAACACTAAATAACAAAAATGAAAAAAATATAAATCTTTACAGAGTTGTGTACAAGGCAAATGCTTAATTAATTGCAGACAGAACGCAAAAATAAATCCATCAATAAACTTTGTGAGTATCAGGGCATTATTTATTTTATCTCGCTGTAAATTATAAAGGTTTAAAAACCTTCTCTCTCAAGAGAGCTTTGAAATAAAAAATAAATGTTGGCGATGTAAAAAACTACCGATAAAAAAATGAATGAAAGTTTTAGTAGGTATTATAGGATTGCTAAATAAAATTTTAATAATTAAAATAATCCTGAGAATTTCTATCAATAATAATTCTCAACATTTAAATCGACTCGGAAAATTTCGACTCAACAAAAAAGATAGTGAAAACAATGAGGTGCTTATAAATTAATCCTCTATTTCTTATATATACGACAGTCGAAAACATAAAGATAAACCCTTGACAAACTTAGTTAGAGGCATACAATTTTATCAAAGGAATAAAGTTGTCACAGAAAACCCGCAATTGATGACACCATTAAAATAATAGTAAATCGTTATTAAGATAGTAACGGCATAGTTGAATTCGTGTCGTGGAATAATAGGCAGTAAACTATTTTATGGGGTTTAACAAAAACGCTTCCCTATCACGAGCATGACTACGTGGTTTAATGGGTTTATTTGAGTCACCCCCGTTAGATTTAATTTGATTGACTTAATTGAGTTATTTCCATATCGATCATGTAATCGAAAACAGCCACAAGTTTTCAACGGAATACGCTGCACCGGTAGCGATAAGTGGCATTTCTACAAGTTAGAATTAACAGTGATAAATTACTTTATGGTATACGCTACACCAGTATGGGCGTTTGCGCATCAAAAACATTTGAATCTTCTCCAGATTATTCTAAATAAGTCATTAGCGAAAATATGTGCATTATTTTCTGTTACACAGAGATTGAGGTATATCCACTATTCGAAAGTTTCTTCCCAAAACCTCTACAACAGTGGTCTCCAAACTCAATGAGGATGTGAGCTACTTTCAGAAATTGAAATTATCTGATGAGCTACTTACATATGAGAGCTTTGGAAGCAAAGTTAGCTTTCTACCAAATAAGCATCTTAGAAATAAAGCACAAAAACTATGTTTATGCCGTTAAGTTCATTGCAGAATTTTGATTTGCCCTAAGTAATGTTCAGGAATCATCACACATCACATCTTGATTTTTTAAATACATATTTAGATTCATTTTGCTACACTTTTTTAGATGTTTAAATAATTTCCTTAAAAATTTTCAAGACTGCTGTTTTTGCGCCCAAACGATTGATAAAATTTGATCCTAGGCAGAACTTTTTTTAAAGCAGAAAGCATCAAGTAGAAGAAACATTGATAATAGCAAATAAGCCAATTTATTGTAGGTTCTTAGACCAATTTTTGCTACAATAAATCCCCCTTCTAAAAAGAATACCTATCATCAAACGTAATAAAGACTTTATTCGGAAAAAATGTCCAAAGGCAATAGTTTTAGAGCGCCACCTGAGTTTGACTCGAATGATATGTATTAAGTAATTTGCGAGAGATACTTTTTGTAATTTCCCCGAATTTTTTTGACCCTTTTTGGACTCTTTCGTAGTATGAGCTTGCTTAACCCCAGTATGACGCGAAACAAACTATCTTAGTTTTGAAATAGTTACAATTTTACCCCAGGTATATGGTCCTTCCCATACAATCGATCCAAAAAGTACGCAGTTTTACCAACCACTCATTGTAATAATTTTATATCATTTACACAATGAATAATACACATTATCTTATTTTTATTTATAGATTTTGAATAAAAAACGAGCTACAGATTGAGGAAAAAGAAGATAAACAATATTGATATGCTTGAAAAGATAAACTAAGTTTAAGACACCTTTACAATATTCATTTCGAATTTATAATCATAATCATCATGATTAGGAGTATCTCGATGGAAATGCATTTTTCTTTTTTAAATAAGCCGCACATTCTTCTTACTGGTTTTAAATTCTGTCAAGCCGATCATGGTTCCGATTTATTCGGGTGTAGTTTTGTTATTCCACGTATTGTGTGCTAAGCAGTGACACGCTATTCGCCTCTTTGAAAAACATCTTCTGTCTAACTATATTAAATCAATTAAATAAAGCGCATTATATCGTAATACTACATTCATATGTAGTATAATAAAGGTCATAAACTTAATTCGGCATAGCGAGCATTAATGCCGAATTAGTAAAAAAACGGTATTATTTCAATAAAGTACGAATAATGTTTTATTATTTTTATTCAATATTAAATATAAAATTAAATGAATTGTGCTACTATTCAAGATACGTGTTTCACCAAGGTTGCTTAACCTTCGTAGGGCTATCCTTGAAAAATGACTCTCAGGCCGAAAGGGGGTTAAAAAAGACCCCAGTGTTTTGGCCTTATTGGCATAGACTGCAATAAAAAAATGATTGATTATGCTTTGACGTATATTTATACATCTTTCTGAAGAAAAAATCATATAAAAATTGCTATTTTTCCCATAATTATTCAAATTTAAGTCGCGCATGAAAACGACGACGTTTCCACTCCAACGGCTATGCCGTACTAACAAGCCAATAACCATGCTCGAAGTCACATTACCTTATCTCTTATCTTATCGCTTATCGCCTTTTATTGTTGCCACATATTAAACACTCCGTCCATGTTATCTATGACTCACTATGGTCACGTTCTCTTATCGCTTATGAGATTGAAAAATTTCGACTTCTTCTATTTTTTAATCGATTACGGCGCAACTAGCCAATAAATATCATATTTTTTTTATGCAAATGGTGTAAAAAACTATGATTTAATAATACCAAAAGTTTAAACATCGTATCACTGGTATTAAGATAGATATTTAAGGTAAAGTAGCTGTTGGGACAAAATTTATAGTGTTCGGGATGGCTGGGTTAAGCCATAGAGCTCCTATGTTGAGTCTATCTCGATATCGAATAGATGACGCGCAACTACTATTCCGAGTCTTGCTTGCTTTAAATATTTTTTAATTATTTTTTAATTACTCTTATTTCAAAAACTGTACACATTGCATTATATGGCTTAGTTAAAGATTGTAACATGTCATGATGTGATGTATCTTCCGGTACTTCGTTTTACCATGCTAATAAATACGCAAACCCTGTGATAGCAATCAACTTCTTAATGTAAAGAAAAGTTGCTGGAAGGAAAACAATAATATATTGAGAAGTGCAAAGGGTTAAGTAATAAAGTATGCGTGATGCTTATAAAGGGTATTTCAATAGGGACGCTCAAAATATGTTACTTTGTCCTGCTGAGTAGATTATTCATTGTTTAGTGGTCAAATTTGAGTCAACCAGTTTGGTAAAAAATCGGCCAACACCTACTTGTACGTCATCAAAATACAATATCTGGTGAACACATTGCTGCTGTGTGTGAAAGTGTACAGGAAAACCCAAGGCAGCTTATTTCTCGTTGTTCACAAGAACTTGGCTCTTCAGCGACTTCAACTTGGCAAATTTTGAATCGGGCCTTATGTCTGCACCCGTATAAAATCCAACTAACCAAGGAACTTCAGGTAAACGACCGCAGACAACGCCTGGTTGGGTTCTGGAGCAGTTGGAAGTTTACCCAAATTTGTCAAAAAAGTCAACTTTAGCGACATGGCCCATTTTATAATGAATGGATATTGGCAGACATTTGATGCTTTATTCCATATTTAATGCCGTAAAATATACTTACAAATGAAATTAAAATTTAGTCAAAATCTCACAAACAACTTGTTTTATTTACATTTCAAAACTAAGCGTCCTTATAAAAAGACCCTCTATTAGAACATGATAAATTACACAATAGATTTGAGCGGTAAATTGCGTCATGAGATTGATTTCCTAAAAAAATAAGCCAAAATCCAATGCATCGTGTAAAAGATGTTTGAAAATTTTCTGTTGTTAAATAAACAAGATAATTATCCGGCCTAATAGGGGAGACTTATAACGGGTCTTTGATGTTATGGTTGTTTCGGGTTAACAAGATCACAGCGCTAAACCGATTTACCTCTTCTAACGCGCAATCTGTTTTCTATCTCTCCGTCCGGACCTTTCACTTCAGTTAATGTGCTGTAATATGTCATTTTCTTCTTATATATATAATATCATCTGTAGGAATTCCTGGCGAACAGATTGTCTTCCATCGAACTTCTTATAACGCCATACATTATAGACGCCGTGTGTTTCATATTACCCCTATATCAATGACAACTGTTCTGTCTCGCCAAAGGGAATATTGAAGCCGTAAATCAGAGTATTGGATATAACTGAAACCAATTATGCAATAGCGGGAGAATTTATATATCATATTATGTTATGAGATACGGCTTTCTTTATATATTTTTTTCAAGACGTTTTCTCATCAATTCGAGTCATTTTTATGACGCGATGCGCTTAAAATCTTTTTAAAATGTTAGTTGGTGAACATAGTTTTATCGTATTTTTAACCATTAAAACAGTGAGTAAATCTAAGCTGAAAGTACTTCAACATAATCTCGCTTTATTGCTAATTACACTTTGCGATAGTAAGTCCGAAGATGTCTCTGAAAGAGGCGAAACATATGTCAGAATTAGTTAAAACAATACGTGGAATAATCGAAGTTATTTTATATTGAATTTAATTCATTCTACTGTTTGAACCAAAAACACGCCTATACTCATTCAAAGCTGAAAAAGTAAATGCATGATTTAAATTCCAAGTCAAGCAATGATTGAAATATGAAAAAAATTAAATCGGTATTTGCTAATGTAAAACTATCGATCGCTTTTAAGTAGTGGAGAAATGGGGCGAGGTCAACGACCTGGCACCTAAAAATGAGCCAGGGCGCCGCCTTGCCAACCTTTTGACAGTGATTCATTAACTACAGTTTTTTTTAATGATCACGCGTTTTTTTTATTGATTTAATTGTTAAAATTTGTAGTTTTTAACTTTGGACGGATATAAAAAAAAAGGGAAGAAAACCGACCTGGTACCTTTTTATTTGCTACAAAACCACTGCTATTAAGGTGTTCACTGTCAAAAATTTGTGGAATGGCATTGTAATAAAAACAGTAATATATTTTTTTAATTATTTAGTATAATCAGGACCGGTTTCGCTCATCACGAGAATCATGATCTGATAATGTATAACAATCGATTTTCCAAATGCAACGTTTCACTATGAGCACAAACATTTTTTATAATATACAAGTATTGGAACCCGGCTTCGCTCGGACCAGTTTGGGGCTATGTTCAGCTCGGCGCGTAAATTCAGACGGGCCAAGTTGAAACAACTTTTTTCAAAATTCAAAAGTCTAGGTCAATTAAAATGGAATTAAAATGAAAATTTCAGACTGGCATTGACATTTCACAGCCCCTTTCATATATTGACAGCCCCATTCTCGCCCATTAAAATGTCCAAATTCAAGGAAAAAATCTAATTTGCTTTCAAAGAAATGTCAAATAATACCGTCACGTAAATAAAAACATTATTATATTAATAAAAGCTGGGAAAAGTTCAGTAGAAGACTAATTTATTACATTTTGACTAAATGTCTTGGACGATAAAAAAATCAAGCATATTTTTTTTCATATTCGTTTTAATGGCAACTTAATGACCAACAATGCAAAAGGGAATTACAGACCCACAGATATACATACGCCGTTTCGGTTTTATATATGTACTACTCAATACTCGAGTAATTGGAGTCTCTACACACACATTGATAACGAAACAAATTTACCGTCGAAACTTTCGCGAGCGAAATCAATTCGTTTGTTTGAACTTGCAACAACAATGCATAAGGGAATTACAGACATACATCCCCCGTTTAGGTTTTATATATAAGATTTATTGCACATTTTGAGAAACCTTTAGGTAAGTATTTAGGTTTTTTTTTTCAAAATATTGACTCACCTGTTTTTTTTATTTTAAACACTTTATAAGATAATGTACATTTTTGATAAACATGTAAAATTTTTGACGTTCTTAAAACATATTTTCCATTTAATTTCCAATTGACAAAAAAATTTCAAATGAAATGAGTGAAGCTCGATAGTAATTTGAAATTTCAAAAGTAATAATATCAGAAACACCTAAAAGCAAGGTTTTAAAAAAAAAACTTTTTAGGTATTGTATATTTGAAAATTTTTTTCAATTCTACTGCGAATAAACAGGTCACGTTTTATTCGAGAAAACAAAAAAATGCAAAATGATAAGAAACTCTCAATAATTAAACCTTCATTCTTTCTTTCAAGAGTTGTTTAGGATATGAGAATGCGATAAGAAGGAGTGAAGCTGTTTTTTTTATGTGTCTCTTGGACAGTGTTTGATTTCGAACATTTAAGGACATCATTGTCTAATTGTAAAATAAGAATAGTGTGTTCAAAAAAGGAAAAGATAATTTTGTTCTTCAATACTTCATTGGACAATATTGTTAATAACTCTATTGGAACTCATCCTCAGAAGCACATATGTAATATCTATAAGCACTCTTTTACAACAAAGTAATTTTTTTCTTTAATCTGTACCGCATTAAATAAAATAATATGATTGAGGACTTCAACTGAAGGTGTTCAGTTCAGACCCGCTTTCAGGCATCAGTTCAAGTTCATTCGTGCATTTAATATGCCTGGAAATGCGACAAAGCTGACGGAAAAGTAAATCGAATGACCTTTAAATAAATATCATTTATTTTAAACTCAAGCACTTGAAATCAATCAAGTCTCTTATAATAGTTCGGATAAGGCCCACAAAATATATTCATCGACATGTCCATATTATTAAATGTAAATTATTATTAGCGATTCTACATTCAAAATACATGATAGCTTAATTTACCCACATAATTCATTGAAACTCATTAAAATCAAACATTTTCGCTAATTCATATGGCTTACGTTAATAACAATTGAACTTAGATATCTACTTTTAATTTTGTATTTAAACAATACAAACTGTTTACTACGCGTCAGTTCAAGTAAATTCATGCACTTTAAGTGCATAAAGATGTGGAAAGGCGAAAATCGTTTCGTTAGCGATCAAACCATAAAAGCTCATGGAAAAGTACAAAATTCAAACGATTCAAATTACGACAAAAAACTCAAAAAAACAAAGAAAGCTCACATTTTTTTTCAATCATGCTCTGCACATAAGTATTTTCATAAAGCTCACTTAACACATGTTTTACTATAAGATAAACACACGGAAAAAAATCTTTGATTGAAATATATTTCCAGCCCTAAAATACAGCATACGCTGTAATATGATAATGCGGGAAATACATATTTCAAAGTAAACCGACGTTTGCATTATGCGACCGCAAATCGAGATTATATTGTATTATTTATTTCATACATTGGACTCACTTCCCTTTCCGCATTGTTCGAGATGAATCCATATTGTTTTACTGTAGCGCAAATTCCCATAAATAATAAAATAACATACTGTGATATAGATAGCTTTATGCATTCAGTGGACTTAAATTGATTAATTTAAATCCATAGCCCTCTGCACTCTTCAATATGCTATTTTTCTCCTTACAGAAACTGCTCAATAGATTTGAGAAATTGATTGATATCACAGAGTTTACGTATTTATTAGCATGGTGAAACGAAAAATATACCACATTATGATATGTTACAAACTTTAACTGAGACACACAATCCAACATATTTGGTTTTTGAAATACAGATAATTTCAAATTAATAAAAAATAATTTTCCAATCAAGATTTACAATGTCTAGCAGGACTCAAAAGTTGCGTGTTTTACCTATACGATGTCGAGTTAGACTCGACATATACATACATACATATATGCTCTTAATATTCTTTTGAGGAATCGTGAACATAAGTTTAACTATTTATTTATTTATTGGCAAAAAAACTATATAAAAAGCATGGCATTACAGCAAGCGCCAATGCGCCATGCATTTGAAAAATTATTAAAAAATACATACATAACATATAACACAAAAATAAGAAACAAAACAGAAACATATTATTTACATAACAAGACGAAAAATTTTAACAAAGCATCAAGTTCACTGCCGAAGATGTCCACATCAACAGGCAGCGCATTATCAGCCGAATAGCCCTTGCAACTGGAGATTCAAAAAACCTACGTGACAAACAAGTTTTGACAAAGAAAATTGATTTGTCTTTGTTACGACCACGTAGGTAAAAGTTGTTTGTTCTCCCAAGAAGAAGGGCCACCCAAGATACCACCTGGAAGAGTTTTAATGATTTAAAGTGGTATTGCTTCGGATGTTGACATATTTAACATGGACGTGAGTGAGTTCAAACGAGTAATATTTTTAATGTGTTATGTACATAGTTGATTTTTTCGCAACTCACTCGTTTGACTTCTTTGCTACACTGCAAAAGTAATAAACTTTAAAATGTGATTTTTTGCAATGTACGTATGTGTGTATATATTATATATATATAAATAGATTAAAAATGTCGGTTATACCTAATGGACAGTTTTACCTTTTTCAATATTTCAACGCAATTGCATGCATACATTTGCCATTCTTATGTATTTACGCAAATAAATATGAAAATTAGTAACTGAATTTCACATTGATAAAGTGTATGTATTTTTATATTAAATTATTTTGGAGTGCAATCCCCTGGAATTTATTTTTAAGGCAATATCCGAAAAATCCATGATTCAACTTGTATTGAAGAAATACGATATTAATTTTTATTTGAAATAGTGTGATACAAATATGCTCGTTGTCTCTTCCCCCCCATACACAATTTATTTATTTTTAATCCTAAAATTCCAGAGTTTTACATTTTTTTACTTCAAGAGAATTTAAAATCTCTGCTTTCAACTCGTATTTTAAAAACCCATTTTGATGTTATTTAATCCGATAAAATAATTTGATTATAACAATGAATTACTTAATTTTTTTCTGTACCATTAAAACTTCATAAATTTATTCGCCTGTGTAGACAGTGAATTTTATTTTAGTATTTTTAAACAAATAAAACGTTTTTGGAATGCATTCAGCTTAATTTCCCGCGAGACCTGCTTCTTCGAATTCTTTCCTTTGTTTAGATATTTGACCAGACTTGATAGTGCTGAACACTATTACATAATTACTTTTCACCCGAGAGATTGTGAATTTCTATCAAAGAGGATTTGCAAATAATAATATTATAAAAATTTAAGTAAGTATCTTTTCACTGAAATGAAAAAAAATATATACTCATTATAGTGATCGTGATCCAGTACTGAATTTCCACATAGCTTTTAAGATGCCTTTCCTATGGGCATAACAATATCTTATGTGAAATGATTGAATTGACATATACTTGGTAAAACTCCATTATAACACGGTGAAAAAAATATCAATTCATTTTAATTCTACAGGAACTATTTTATATATTGTTGATAACTATTTAGGCTTACGCCATCGTCAGAACTATGCTTAAACATACATTTTCTAATCTATATATAGTGTTGTAGACAGAGTACACGATACATCTTCTTTTCTATTCTAACATCCTAATTTTATATGGTTATAATAAATTATTATATGTGCAAACGCTAATTTTATGTATTTCTCGAAGTGAAAGTTAAACTGGGTTTTTATTAAGTGGGTGTTGTTTCAAGTTGATTTATTTAAAATTGCTTTTGCCTTTTATAATGGTTAAAGAAACGATGGCGTAAGCCGAAATAGCTGTCAACAATATATAAAATAATTTCTGAAGAACCAAAATAGGTAAAATTTTATATTTTTCATCGTGATTTGTTTCAACTGAGGTTTGACATCGCATTGTCATTTGTATAGAATGCAATACCAGTATTAAATAAAACCAAGATCAAGATGCTTTAAACGTTTTTTCCATGCCAAAATAACATCAGTGCTTTGGTACGATTTAAAGATTCCTCTCTATTTACTCATTAAAGGAACATATTTTTATTTGTAGTAAGAATGATCAGGACTGGTTTCGCCAACCGTGAGGATTTTGAGCGAATCGGCTTAAGCGTGATATGCCTGACGCTTGTTTTATCCCGTAATATCCAATGTGATCCAGAATGAACAGCGAAAATTTTTCTATAAGCGGGTATGAAAAGTCACAGGCGCGTCAAAAAGGCTTGCTTAATTTTCCAAGCGCCATTTTTAAATTTTCATTTATGACGTCACCGTTTAGTGAAAAAATAATGAGGCAGAATGAAAGGGTCCTTTAAAACTCCAGTTTTGTAAAATTTAGTTTATTTTTTATTATATCCGGACATTACTGAACATTAAATCAATACGAAATCAAAACAATTGGTGATACTCTTTTATTTTTCTTTGTGATCTCTGATCCTCTTATATACACTTATAATAATTCTCTTCTTCACTAAGAAACATTTATATTGATAATGCGAAAATGTTTTAAAAATTAACCCTCCTGCAGTCATCGTATCCATTTAACGATAATTTTCGTAATAAAATGCTTTAGAAAACTTTGCGTGAAATTGAAATAAAGTGAGAATTTTCCCGTCGACTACAAATGAAATTAAGATATTTAATTAGCAGCTTAACACCTGCTTATCCATGCGGCTCTCGTAAGATTTTAAGCAACTAAAAAGTTAAATATTTCACTCAATATAGTCAGTAAGTATTTATAACTTAAGGTATTCACAGAAAAAATAGTTCTTCATTCAAAAACAAAATCAAAAATTCAAAAATATAATGATTTTTACGCAAAATCGTTAATTTTCTCTAATGCCAATTGATTTTGCAGACTTTAAATCTAAGGATGCGATAGATATATGCACAAATAAATGTGTTAGAAAGATACACATGAGAAATACCTTAGAGAGAGACATACCGAAAATCATCCTAAGTTGAATAGAGAGCGCAAATATTTATAACTTTACAGTAAATTTAAAAGGTACCAAAGGAGGCTGTCTTCATTCTTTTGTTATTTTTTATAATGTGGCATTTGCCTTGGCAGAAATACAACAGTGCCGAAAGTTGAGCCTTTACTGTTTTGAGTTTGTTTGTGTAATATGTTCAAGTCATTATTTAATATTTTATGCCAGAAATGTAATAAATAGATTTTTCGTTCAAATTTGCATGTTTTGAGATTGCACGTATACTTCGTACGCACGTGTACTATATTATCTTTTCCCAGATTGTAAAATCAACTCAAAGCATAGGATAATAAAATAGTGGATAACCTTTCAGAGGATTATCAAAGAATGGCAATAAAATTTAAAAGCTTTGTGAAAAAAGAAGCCGCTAAAATTATATTTATCATAAAGATATGACATTTATTATGAGTACATACTTTTAACTATTTCTTTAATCTTTTACGGGTAGCAAATTTAATCTGTAAATGCAAAAAATTTTTACTATGATGATTTCTGTCACAATCTTAAAACAAATTTCATTATTCTTTCAAAAATCATTTTTTGCAAACTTGAGCACTAAAACACAATAACTTTTGTTTTATTCGATACTAAGTATTGTAATATTTCAAATTACTTTTTCTAAAATTATATTTAAAATCGTAATCAATAAACTAATTTTGTAAGATTGGAAAAGAGATAGCTCCTCAATTGAATTTCTCAATTAAATTGTATTTTGTGTAAAAATGATAATATATTATGTTTCTACCTCTGATGAATTTAAATAAAATGAAATATCCAATACTGGCAAACAATGATTAAAAAATATTTTCCTATTTTCCACTTTTTGTTATTTGTAATTGTATTAAAAATACGATTTCATCACAGCTAAAATTTTAACCAAATAATTAGTAAATGCGAGATTGTATCCATTCGAAAACAATATTCTTGCCATATATATTATATTATCAACCAAAACACTATTGGTAAGAAAATGTTTCTTTTATGAATCGCACAAATATAGCGACAGCTGGAATAATACAAATATATTATTATGGACTATCCAAACAGCTGTATAGTACTGGTAATATTACGTCTCGGCGCATCCCCGTCGGTCAACAAATAATTATGATGGCCTGCCATATGCGGTAGGGCGTCAACGGCGGACGTCGTCAATGCAGACAGTCTGAGACATTGCAATTGAGATGTTGGATTCAAATATCAAGCACATAATGATCGCAATTCATTCCAGATGATTTTCTGTGCTTAATCCGTCATTTTAAAATAAATTAAAGGTTTAAATGATAGCAAGGATATATTTATGAGCAAATACACATTTAAAAAAATACTTTTTGCTTAAAATAGGGACCTTTTATGACGATTGCTTGCCGGCGCTCGTGAAAGCGCCCCATGGTGGAATACGACAGATTATTTGCATGGATGGAGAGGGGTTAATGAAGATCGCGGGAGGAAATTGTTTTTCTTCCCTTTCTTATTGATCATTGAAAATTGCACCATCATGCTTGACACTGAGAAGCTCGTTTTCTATTCATGATTTAATTAAAATATCTACGATATAAAAGCTTTAACTGGCTGAGCGACTCACACAACAAATCCACTCAAAAGCTTCAATACAATGAACGATTTGTTCGACAATATAGTAAGAACAAAATTTGGTGACTTTTTTTTTTACAAGCTCCCAACTTGAAGTATATAGGCTCAAACTCTCTTTTCCAAAAAGAATAGGGATCTAAAGGATACGAGGACATGGACAGCACTAGTGGTTAGCTAATCGCTGTCTCTAAGCGTCGCTCTTTGGGATTAGAAAGAAGGGAAGGGATTTTTAACAACACAAACACCTTTTACCTTCGAGCAGAATCGATTTATATAATGAAAAAATCTGCTCGCACCTGGAACACTCTAAACAAATCTACATATTGACACCGCATTATGTGGTAGGTCATCAGAACTCTCTCGAACGATCTATTTTTCACCTCAGTCTATGAGTTTAAGTCGATATCAGGAAATAAATTCATTCTTATAATAATCTATATTGAAATCTATAGCGATTCAATATAGAGTTATTTCAATTTCTCTTATCTCTTGACGCCCGACAGTACATTTGCTTCATAAAAAGTTCGTTAGGCGATAACAATCCCTTATCGGCGGGCGCACGTGTTAACGATTTTTGAAACGGCTTTTGTTTTTTTTTTCTAAAGATACTGTTTATTTTCATACAGCAGTGAGAGATTGGACTGCATTGAGAATGCACGCGCCTAATCCTCTCCCTCAGAATTAAATTCGAGTCAAATTCCTGATATCTTCTTCGCTATCGTAAAATTTGTGTGTTGTATAACGTCTGTGTAAATCCTAAACAATTAAATAATGGATGCTTACCGCACCCACATAACGCTTTGAGATCGCCTTTTCTTTATAAGAGTACCATGTTTCTCCTACTCCGTCCCTCAAATCCCTCTCCTGAGTGTCGGATAGGAGGCTCCTTCTCGATTTACGAGGGAGCAGGAATAAAGGTAGTCTCAATATGTACAACAGATTATTCGTGGAGAAAAAATGTGTATATGATAGTTTGAAAAGATCACTAAAATAAACAAATACCTCAAATATGGTGTTTGTCAATAAGATATTAGTCGAATAAAGAACTATATTGGCAATCGAAATGTGTTGAAATGTGTTGAAATGTGCGATGAAACTATGTTACAAATAAATATGAAACGTAATATAGGTACCGAAAGTTTCTCGAAGAAACTTTATCACAAGATACATTCAAGTTAAGCTGCATGCTTCGAAAAGTTTAAACATATATGATAAATGTTTTTCCGAGGACTTTTTTAGTTTCAGACTTGAACGCTTCTTTTTCAGAAAGAGAAACGTGAGAATATATGTAGTTGTCCTTAGAATATTGAGAAAATAGCGCAATTATTATTTATTTAGAAAGACACTTCAATAATAGATAAAATGTATAATATTAAATTTGAATTGTTTGAATTTTGTAAATTTTTCATGAGTTTTGTCGCTAACGACCCGGGTTTCGCCTTTTGGCATCTTCAGACATTTCAAGTGCACGGATGTACTTGAAATGACTGAAGATGCCGAAAGGCGAGTCCCGGGTCGTTAGCGACAAAACCCATAGAAAAGTACATAATTCAAACAATTCAAATTTGATATTGAAATTCCATCAAACACCTTCCGTCGAAATCCTTAATTGTATAATATTGAGTTTTTAAAAAAAATATTTATTTACTTTTCATTCTTCTTCATTTGGGAAGAAAATTTTATGAAATTTTAACATTTTGATGAGGACAGCCGCAATTGAACAGTCTATATAATTGTGGAATTAGTTGTGAGCGTTTAAAATACTCACGATGCGTGAAGCCGGTCTTCATCTTTATAAAATATCTGTGGACATAAATATCTTCAGTTGACAATGCTCAAGGCCAGCGAAACCTGTTATGATCTTAATAAAATTAATGTGGAATAATTACCAAAAATGGTTAAGTATTTGTATTTTGCCCGGTCCATGGTGTAGTGGTCATCGTCGTTGGCTTGCGTGTCGGACCGCCTGGGTTCGATTCCCGGTACGAGCAGATTTTTTCAGTGAATAAATCGATTCTGTTCGAAAACAATTTGTGTTTATGTTGTTCAAAATCCCTTCCTCCCATTCCGATTCCAAAAAAAGTAGGGCACGCAGTGAAAGCGATAAGCCAACCACTAGTCTTCGTATCCTTTCAATTCCTACTGTCTTTAAAAAAGAGAGGTTGAGCGACTGAGTAACAAGCAGTTGTTGTAGAAAAAACATGTTGAGATAAACTTCGCGAGGAATCCATATACTCCAAGTTGGGAACACACATGCTAAAAAAAAAAATCCTTAACAATAAAATATTTACATGATTGAAGCCTTTAATAAAACTGAAAAAAAACATACATAATAGAATCAAATGAAAATACATGGAGTGAAAAGGTTTTAAAGAGAACACGTGTTTTATTAAATATCATCTTACCGACCACTTTAAATTAAATTGTTCCTGTTCATAATACAAAACTTAATTTGACTCAATTTAAATAAATTCCAGTAAGAATTATTAGTTAACAATATTTTGCTTATAGTGTTAATAATATCGAGCGTAACATAACCTCACTTTTAACCTAATCTTCCTCAAATTACCTCTAATAAGACCTTTTTCTGACATTTGATGCTAAAATAATTAATATCAGACACATTATGCTCGTCGTTGTTATCTTAAATTGGCCTGTCAAGCAAATCAGGTTTTTGGCTTCAGGTATAAATTTGTTCCGGTCTGCAAATGTTCAAGTCTTGAAGCGTATAATTAAAGGAAGTTTGTTGTTTAGCACTGATTGCTGTTAAGCATCACTATTTATGGCCAATCTCCAGGATTCCAGCCAGTATTTATGGTTAAGGGTTTGCAAACTATGGACATGGAAATTGATTTTGGGCTCACGGTATTTCTGTTGATAATTTGACGTCCGTGATTAAATGTTAAGCGATCGGCTTTTATCATTTACTGAGAGTTTTCAACTAGGTATGTATATGAAATATTGAAACTAGTCAATTTTACATCAAACTCAAACAAAAATGATAATGTAAAACAGTTGGAAGATTGATTGAGTCTTCAATTATAAAAATATCATATCATTATACTCTAATTTAGAAAAATAATAACGTTTTCAGGAAAAGAATGAATATATTATAAAATAAATGCATGTTTGAAGAAAGGTAATCATTAAGATTAAGTTGTTTAACGATGTTTGAAACATATTACTACGCTACGTAGTTCTGACGATGGTGTACGTCGAAATACGAATGTGAATCGTTTCAATTACTTTTTTATTAGTTTTGTCTCTAACGACCCGGATTTCGCCATCCGGTATCTTCAGATATTTCAATTGCACAAATGAACTTGAACTGACAAGTTCAATCAGTTCAAATAAGACTCGTGGAAAAGGCTCGAATTCAAACGATTCAAATCTTATGTGGAAATTCCATCAAGTACCTTCAGTCAAAATTATGGATTTTATTGATCATATAGAATATTATAGATTATACATTTGAGTTTTTCTTGGCTTTTATCGGTGTCTGTTCACTAAACCTTTACTTACCGAATAAAAAACCAAACAGAGAAACTGATTTGACCGATTTATTTTAATGAGAAAAAAAAGTCGAAATCATAGATATGTATGTAACTACGATGTAAAGAATCAAATATTGTTTACAGTATTTCACGAAAATAACAAGTATCACTTAATATTTATGGTTATTTCGTGCCCGATATCATTTTTGGTTTAGTTGTCATTTCAAATCAACGTGTCATATCTATTTTTATTTCTATTTTAGTGTTTGCCTTCTCGCCGTTTAAAAATACATGTGGATATAGCATTGCATCACGTCCGCAGACCACGAAAAGAATTCTCAGAGCAAAGAATACCTCCGTAACTTTTCATAAAACCGAATATTTATTTGGACGTAAAGTTTTACTCGCACCTTGGCCCTTTAGTAAAACAACAGTGGTCGTCGTTTCGTATCACCGTCGACCAGAATGATAGGAGGGTGTTCAGAAGAAAGGCACTTTCGATTCTTCAACAGTATCTACATATGTGGGGCCAAATGCTAGAAGTGCCTATGTCAAGTATATAATTGTTTACTAAAAATATTTTGTCGATATTTTTCTGAAAGCCAATTGAAATTGATGGCATTTGCTCGGTTGATAATGTTCGCCATGAGCGAAACCGGTCCTGATCAGTAATTAAAATGTGTTAGTATTTTTATTAAATGAAATATGGTTGATGACTATTTCGGCTTACGCCACTGTCAGAGTTATAGTTCTTCTTATAACTTAAGTTGCTGTTCAATGTTGAACTATAGTTTTTTATAATATAGGGTCTTTTTATAAGGACGCTTAGTTTTGAAATGTAAATAAAACAAGTTTTTTGTGAGATTTCGACTAAATTTTAATTTCATTTGTAAGTATATTTTACGGCATTAAATATGGAATATAGCATCAAATGTCTGCCAATATCCATTCATTAAAAAATGGGCCATGTCGCTAAAGTTGACTTTTTTGACAAATTTGGGTAAACTTCCAACTGCTCCAGAGCCCAATCAGGCGTTGTCTGTGGTCGTTTACCTGAAGTTCCTTGGTTAGTTGGATTTTCAAAATTCGCCAAGTTGAAGTCGCAGAAAAGCCAAGTTCTTGTGAACAACGAGAAATAAGCTGCCTTGGGTTTTCCTGTACACTTTCACACACAGCAGCAATGTTTTCACCAGATATTGTATTTTTATGACGTACAGGTAGGTAGGTGTTGGCCGATTATTTACCAAACTGGTTGACTCAAATTTGGCCACTAAACAATGAATAATCTACTCAGCAGGACAAAGTAACATATTTTGAGCGTCCCTATTGAAATACCCTTTACTTATGGTTATTGTTACTTATAACTGTTTTTCTTTCACCGTGAAATTTATGGTACCTATTCAATTCAAGTACAGTGGTGACTATACGTACGATAACTGACTGAATGAACATATACACTTATTGCACTTCATCATCTATGCGAACATATACATATTTTGCAGCAATATATTGACATAAACGTTCATTGTCCTTATAATCCATTCAATTTAAATCGAATGACATAGGGATTTATAGCATAAGAAGAAAAAGTTTAAAGTATTTTTTGATTCTTAAGTCTAAAATCTAGATTGAAAAATTTGACATCAACACTTCAAGCATTAAACTCCATATATATAATAAGTAGTGAATTGATTTTTGTCAGTAAATTAGTTAACAGAATAGTAGAGATAAAATAACAATCAAAATGTGTGATAAGTCAAACATATAATAGATAGGCGTTGCTCAAAATATTCTTTTTAGAATTATTTTTATAAATAACACTGCAAAAATAACGCATACACATATTTCACATACCCAATTAACAAAAGCTATGGTTAAGGTAACTATTAGTAACCAAGTACTTTTTTTGTTGTATTTTATTGAATTAAGTTTTTTTTAACTGTGCTTTCATGAAAATGTGTAATTTAACAATGGAAACAATGATATGAATGTTGCTTGACTATGTAAATTTCTCACTGAATTTAGATAGAAAACGTAAGTATTCATTTTTCGATACAACACAATTTTCATTTGTGCTATGAAACAAATATATATTTTTACTTGAACTTCCTCAAGAAAAGCTGTTGTGATTGGCCCACCAAGGGGTGGTCGGCATTCGAATTCAGGTCTCGCGCACTACCCTTCCCTCTGCCCGCAAATCGCTTCAGGTGCTCACAAAAGTGGTCTCCTCCCTCAGGGGATGATGTGCTTTGCTGATTTTACAACGCCACCTATGCCCACCGAAGCCTCTCTTTTACCCAAATAACAATTCTTACAATATATTTAACGCAAAAAAAATTGTATTTGAGTTACATTTTTTTTTAATAAAGTGGTAGTTTTTCATGCTAATAATTATGAGATGACCCGCTCAGACGCAATTTCTTCATTTCATAAAAAGCTGTCAATCCGTTAAAAGAGTCAATGTACAAGTTTAAGCTCACCATTAAACTGAAACATGGCACCTTTATCGATATATGTACATAAATTAGCAATGCTTTTTATGCATTGTTGTATTTTATTGAATTAAGTTTTTTTTAACTGTGCTTTCATGAAAATGTGTAATTTAACAATGGAAACAATGATATGAATGTTGCTTGACTATGTAAATTTCTCACTGAATTTAGATAGAAAACGTAAGTATTCATTTTTCGATACAACACAATTTTCATTTGTGCTATGAAATAAATATATATTTTTACTTGAACTTCCTCAAGAAAAGCTGTTGTGATTGGCCCACCAAGGGGTGGTCGGCATTCGAATTCAGGTCTCGCGCACTACCCTTCCCTCTGCCCGCAAATCGCTTCAGGTGCTCACAAAAGTGGTCTCCTCCCTCAGGGGATGATGTGCTTTGCTGATTTTACAACGCCACCTATGCCCACCGAAGCCTCTCTTTTACCCAAATAACAATTCTTACAATATATTTAACGCAAAAAAAATTGTATTTGAGTTACACATTTTTTAATAAAGTGGTAGTTTTTCATGCTAATAATTATGAGATGACCCGCTCAGACGCAATTTCTTCATTTCATAAAAAGCTGTCAATCCGTTAAAAGAGTCAATGTACAAGTTTAAGCTCACCATTAAACTGAAACATGGCACCTTTATCGATATATGTACATAAATTAGCAATGCTTTTTATGCACTCTCTTGAAAGTTGAAGATCATTTTCAATATTGAAATATTTTCATTTCTTTTCCGGGTGCCGAGTTAATAACCCTGAAATACTCAAGACCTGCATACTTCACTTTTAAGGTGTTCACTGTCATTACTTTCTGGAATGGCATTATAATAAAAATAATAAAACATTTTTAGTAATTTTTCCACATAAAATTGATTGAATCAGGACCGGTTTCGTTCATGGCGAACATTGTCAATGTTCACCATGAGCGAAACCGGTCCTGATTCAATAAATTTTATGTAGAAAAAGTATTAAAAATTATTTTTTAATTTGAATACCCGCATACTTGTTTTAACTATTATTATTTCTATACAAATAATTTCCTGTGTTCCTTATGTCATGTCTGAAGATGCCTCTGAAAGAGGCTAGATACCAAACTCGCGTCACACATAGTTACACTGTACGCGAAATTATCAAAGTTATTTAAAATTTTATATTAAATGAACTTCCACAAAGTTATAGCCAAGTCCATCGAAAGTATCTTTATTATATTTGTCAAATACATGGTGCATTGACTGTATTGCCATGTATTAGTTTCATTTGCAATAAACAATAAATGAAAAACATCATATATATTATATCTGTCATTAAAGCAAAGTTCCTTTTAAATTGTGTTGAATTTTATCTGCAATTTATCATTACTAAAAAAGTCGCATGGTAACGTCTCTATCGTAGCAAATTAAATATTTTTAAGACCAAATAAATTAGATAAAAACATTTCCCAATATTTAAAATAGTGTCAAAAGCAAACATTGCTTTGATTAATTACAAATTCAAAACCCACGTTCAACGATTGTATTCGTCGAGTTGGTTTACATACAAAATAGTAATTACTCGTTATAATTATTTTAACACCCCACAAATAAAAGCGTGCTTAACGTATCAAACAGAAATATTCGTATTTAATAAATTTCCCATTTGATTGATGTTGATGAAATTGATTCTCATCATGACTTGCTACTAGAGACTCCAATTCGAGTATCGAGTACTCGATACTCGAGTATACTCGTCCATGTTTCAAGTACTCGATACTCGAGTATTTTGAAAAATACTCCAGTAGTACTCGTTTGAGTAATAATCGTCGATGTTTTTTCTACTGCGAGAATTATAAAAAAAATATCAAACCAATTTAAAATTTGAGTCATTTAATTCTCTTTTATTGTTGAAATATATGTTGCATAAATGGAAATAAATGTATTAGTAATATTCATTAAGTCTCTTAAATTATTTGTCATTTATAAATTATACACAAATTCGAATTAAAAATATATATTTTGGTACATCTGAAACTACTCGAGTATACTCGAGTACTCGAGTATTTTGAAATTTTACTACTCGATACTCGAGTAGTTGAGAGGTCGAGTAATTGGAGTCTCTACTTGCTACGCTGTCTAAAAATGTGTTCTTACAGATGTTATTTATAGGTAAACGTTATATGTAAATAATAACATTTTAAAAATACCTGCAAAATACTACCTTTTATCGATGAGCCATTTTCAGAAAGCTGTAAAATAATCCTCCTTCAACATCCACATTAAGAAATAATATGACTGAATAAACGATTTTAAAAGAATATTAGATATACATAAGTTCATGCATTGAGTTGTATATTGAAACATTGTATATTTAAACACGATTCGTTGAAAAACACTCCAAAAAATTCACGCCATAAATGGTAAACAGTCTTAACAAAAAATATTCCGAGAATTTTATATAGTATACAACACCTTTTTTATTATCTTATGAGAAATCACCAAAGTTTATTTTACAGCTGTAGTTACATTTGAATTTTAACACTTGAATAATATTCTTAAGTGTTTTTGAAACAAGACACATTGGACACAAACTTTCTTAGATCATTTGCTACTTAAGTATGCAGTTAAAAATAACTTTGATTCCACGTATTGTGCTTCTAACTGTGACACGTGTTTCGCCATCTTAAATAATAAATTCATTAACTTAAGCAAACTTTGCGATAGTAAGTTCGAAGATGTCCGAAGTAGCACAATACGTGGAATAATCAAAGTTATTTTAAATTTTATATTAATTAAAATGAACTTCCACAAAGTTACCGCCGAAGCCATCGAAAGTATGAACTATAAAAGGTTTAATTTTTTATTTGTGAGGCTATCAGGAACAAATCATTATGGGGAAAAAGTTCCTCTGTATTTGAAAAACTAGTATTCACACAAAAATAAATTTCTGTAAAGAAAAAAATATTTTGTGATAAACTAATTGCAGTCAATAATATGACCAGGCAAGACTTGAATATATATTCATTTGCTGATATAACTTGCTGGGCACGACTGTTACTTTTTCTAAATTGTTGAAGTAGAAATTTATATTTTGTTTCAATTCGATGAAATGTATCAAATCATAAAACATTTTATCACTGTTAATTACAAATGCAGGATGCGGAGAAAATGTTTTTTTTTTCAATTTAGATATAATTTGGAGAGCGTCGCTTTGGTGGATATTTATTATTTAGTTTTAATAACGTAAAATTTTTATGTTTTTAGTGCGCCAATAAATAATAAATAAAAAGGCACATAAAACGAGCAAATTAAAAAAAAAGCGTCACTCAGTCAACAGTGTACTTATCTTATTCATAGATTTTTTTACACCTTTTTCAAAAACAAAATAAAAAAACGAGATA
Source organism: Himalopsyche kuldschensis (assembly GCA_028554975.1). Classification (NCBI taxonomy): domain Eukaryota; kingdom Metazoa; phylum Arthropoda; class Insecta; order Trichoptera; family Rhyacophilidae; genus Himalopsyche; species Himalopsyche kuldschensis. The sequence goes on from JAHFWI010000006.1 coordinate 17,867,218, forward strand.
AAACACAGTTTTACGAGCATTTTTACTCGACGCAGGAAAAGCAGTGTTTATCCATGAGAAATGAAATATTCTACCTGATTGCTATGTGTTTTATTCTATTTCAATCAGGACGCGCCAAGACCTGCTGAATAAATGAATGCGCGGTAGACCGCAACTCTGAGAAATCCGTCAGAAAGTTTTTCAACAATTAATCATTCGGAAAAAATACATCCATCAGATTACATCTATAGCCAGCAGTTATTTATTACTTGTAACGGCTTTTTTCTGAGACAATTTAAAGCAAATAATAAAATACATTTAAAATATTTTAAAAATCATCAATATTATTACAGACGTCGTTAATTTACTACTAACTGTAAACAGTTAGTTGCACAGTACGTGGAATAATCAAAGTTATTTAAAATTTTATTTTGAAAAGAACTTCCACAAAGTTACCGCCGAAACCATCAAAAGTATTGTCATTCATTTATGTTGGAATGTGAACATTCTTGACTTCAGTTACTGGGCACGCTACATTTTTCAATTGATCATATTGATTTCTGTTTGGAGACATGGATGTCTGTATTTTCCTCAATTCTCTCCATTACCAATCTGATCCCAAAAACAGCATGTAGCGAGTTCGATTAGATAACTACTAGTCCTGTCCCTTTGTTTTTAACCATGTCCGCTCCCAACTTGGATCATATGGACTCCTCACGGAGTTTATCTCAACAAATATTTTTTTTTCTACGAGAACTGCTTGTTACTCAGTTGCTCAACCTCTCTTTATCGGAGAGAGTAGGAATGGAGAGGATATGAAGACTAGTAATTAGCCAATCGCTGTCACTATGCGTCGCTCTTTGGGATCGGAAAGGTGGGAAGGGATTTTCAACAATACAAACGCCCAAGCCTTTGAACGGATTTATCGACTGAGAAAATCTGCTCATACCGTGAATCGTGCCCGGGTGGTCCGGAAACGCAAGCCAACGACGTTTAAACTGCACAAAGGACAGGATCCAGTCCAAACCATACCTTTTATCACTCTTAAAGTGTTCACTGTGAATACTTGGTGGAATGGCATTATAAAACATTTTTAGTACTTATTCCACATAAAAATAATTGGATCGGGATTGGTTTCTCTCATGGCGAGCATTATCAACTGAGCCGTTGATAATGCTCGCCATAAGCGAAACCAGTCGTGATCCAATAAATTTTATGTGGAATAAGTACTAAAAATGTTTTATTATTTTTAATATAATGCCATTCCACCAAGTAATGACAGTGACCACATTAAAAGGGAAGTATGCAGGTCTTGAGTATTTCAGGGCTATTAACTCGGCACCCGGAAAAGAAATGAAAATATTTCAATATTGAAAATGATCTTCAACTTTCAAGAGAGTGCATCAAAAGCATTGCTAATTTATGTACATATATCGATAAAGGTGCCATGAGTCAGTTTAATAGTGAGCTTAAACTTGTACACGCGATCCAATAAATTTTATGTGGAATAAGTACTAAAAATGTTTTTTATTTATATTACATATGTACCTTTTATATTTAAGCCCTTTTTGAACAGGAAAGATTAGGCTATAAGCATATATTGTAGAAAACTTCTGTTTCTAGCTAAGTCTATCTTCATAAGAAAATCATCTACTACTAAAATTAATCAAACGTTTTTATTGTCCGTGTTGCCCAGTGGTCAGTTTAGTTTTGTTGACTTACAGTAAAGAATGCCAGTAAGGGCACTTCCAAGAATTTATTTATTAATTTTCATTCAATATCATGAATGCCTTTGGTGTTTTTATTACAGACATTTTTAAATAGAATGAATGTTTTATTCGAGAAAATATTTTTACATGCTATTATTTTATTCATTCAAAAAAGGTAAGGCCCACTGTTGAGATTTGCTTGGATCGGTAATGAGGAAACTTTTTATTTTGTAAGATTTCATTATAAAGATTCATCAAAATTCAAAAAAAGAATTTCTCAACTAAATGATACCTGATAACACAACTGTACTACACACAGGATTAGCTGAAACAGCTGTAGATAAAGCTTTTCTTAGGCAGCTGCATCTCTTATTACATCACACAGAAAAGATTTGCATGCCAAATACATAATTTTTATCAATCCATTAAATTTTCATAACAAATGTCAACAACTACCAAAGTAAACACATTCTTTTCATGTAATTTAATTTTAACAGTTTACTGAGTGAAAAATAATAACTTTCAGAGTGAACATAGCTGCAGCCGGCTCGCGAAACGGTCATGTCATTTCAGCTTCAGTTTCTCGCTGCATTCAGTTTAAAATAATTTTATAAAGTTACAACAGTTGCAAAATTGCCAGCAAAGCGTTAAGAAATCGTGACTGAGATGTTTTTGTTTTACTTTACTGAAAGTTACACTACTTCCTTTGGAAAATAGTGACAGCTGTACTTTATAGTCAAATGTCCACAAGCGTGTCAAATAGGATAGAATAATCAAATATTAACTACCAGTACGTATTCCTCAAATCTTATTTATAAAACAAAGACTGATCTTTATAATTGGTTTCTGATAGGCTGTTCTCGTTTTAATGAGATTGCTCTAACTAATATTCTTTTTTCGGACGGTTGAAATAAATAAACTTGAAAACAAACGAATGTATTGTATTCTAAATAAAACACATTTTAATGTACCACTTCCACGTACATATATTCTGGACCGGATTCGCTCATTCCGAATGTATTTTACGTACAACACGACAAAATTTATTGTTTACTAGCTGTACCCTGCGCGCGTTGCTACGCCAGCAACTAAAATAAAATTGAAGGAAAGACATTACACAATTATTCAATTTAATTTTTGGGGGGGAAGGGGGCTGTTTGTCGGGGTGGGGTTTGGGGGGAGTATGCCAGAAACCTTCGAAGAAGTGAACTCAAAAATTCGTAAAGTTTAAAAAAAAAAAAAATGGGGGGGGAGGTTGGGGGGGAGGTTGGGGGGTGGTTGGGGCGAGGGGTTGGTAGGCCAGAAACCATTGCGAGAGTGTACTCAATAAATTTGTAAAGTTTCACATCGATCGGTTGAGTGGTTTAGTAGTCCATAGCGGACATACATACAGACATTCATTTTTATATATATAGATAGATAGATAGATTATTTTTGAATTCGTATTTTCAGAAATGTGAATATATTAACCTGGATTACAAATATTGTGCGAAGCCGGGAAACCACCCATTTCCTTTGAACGCAGTAAGTATCTTTTGAATACTTTTGTTTCCTCTTATTGAGTAGAGAATAGTTTTAATTTAATAAATCATGTAAATGTCAACGACTCAGGCTTCTGTTGCGTTCTGTTTTACAGGTTCGAAACCCAGTGCGGAGAATTTAAAAAATTGAGCTTTTAACCTGTCAAAAATGTTTCGTCTGCATTAAAGTATGTAAAAAAAGGTTGTCGTGAAGTTATTAAATATCAATGCCAAATTTATCTAGAAATATTTTATTTTCTTTTATATTTTATTATATTTTAATTATTTAGTTTATTTCCTTGCAAGAATCACCTGTTTCAGTCGAATATTATAAATTTAATTACAATCTATGTTATAGAAAAAGCAAGATATACATAGTCATTGGGTTTTAGATATACATAATATACCTTGCCCGATTCGTGGTGTAGAGGTCAACGTCATCGTCTTCCATGACGGACCACCCGGGTTCTAGTTCAGATATTTTCAATCGATTTATCGGTTCTGTTCGAAGACAATGGGTGTTTGTGTTGTTAAAAATCCCTTCCCGCCTTTACGATCCCAAAAATGCAGCAAGTAGCGAGAACGATTAGCTTACCACTATTCCTGTCCTAATCTTCGTTTCCTTCTAATCCCTACTCTCTTGAATAAGTGAAAGGTTGAGCCATTGAGTAACAAACAGTTTTCGCATAAAAAACACGGTGAAATAAACTCCGTAAGGAGTCCATATGCTCCAAGCTGGGAGCGGAAATTGTAATAAAATATAAGCCATTGATAAATACGAGATCTCCAATGAATAATTTTTTTTTTTAATTAAATTATCGGAGATATTACTTTATATGGCATAGAAAACCACTTGTAACAGGACAATACAAAAACAGAATAATTGATCGGCAAGTTCTGTACAATATCTGAGCTATAATTGTAAATAAAAGTGCACACATATATATGTATATGTGTATGATACCACAACCCAGTACTGTTACTTGTTAAGGATATTGTAACTAAATCGAGAAGTGCCACCCAGGAAAGTTTTCCTTGGTATATTGACTATGATGAGGGTACGACATTCGCGCGACTGTCCGCGCCAGATAGTTTCCTGCGTCTTTTGCAGATAGTTACCATTTATTTGTTTATTACCAACGATTGTTTGGTCGCCAATTCGCCATGGGTGTTCTTTATATGTAAATCACAATGGAATACGGCTTTTAGGGGTGAGGCAAAATGCACTGACAAATCAATAGTTGCACACAAATGATTTTGTTAACATGTTATTATAAACTGTTATATTCCTATTTTTAAGTAACAAAAATGAAAGGTTGATGTTTCTACTTTTGATGGTTTCGGCGGTAACTTTGTGGAAGTTTATTTCAATATAAAATTAAAAATAACTTTGATTATTCCACGTATTGTGCTACTAACTGTGACACGTGTTTCGCCTCTTTCAGAGGCATCCTCAGACTTACTATCGCAAAGTTTGCTTAAGTAATGATTCATTACTTAAGCAATCTTTGTATTATTGATGTTTTTGCTGCAAAATTCAAATGTTATCATGAAACAACAAAAGTTATTGGTAGTAAATTGTCATTGGAAGAAAGTTTTTTACTTAATGCATGTAAAATAAAGCATTTTGAACATTTACAACTAATTCCATAATTTTGTAAAATGATCAAGAAATGTCTTGCATTTCATTAAGTTGAGGCCTTAATATACAATACTTTATATACATAATAATTATATTTTCACAATCACCGAAATGAATATATATATAACTTTAAACAACAAATCTAGTGAAATGAGGCATTGACTATCATTACATAATCATTATTTTAAACTTTTAATATATAATGCATGAAATTAAATAATTTAGCTATGTACGTAATATTAATTGATTTGACATCGGTTAATTTACCTAGGTATTTAGTTCAGCAAGCATCATAGATGATACATACTGAGACTACCTTGATTCGGCTTCCTCGTAAATCGAGAGGAAGCCTCCTATCCGACACTCAGGAATTTTGGGAACGGAGTAGGAGAAACATGGTGCTCTTATAAACAAAACAATCTCAAAGCGTTATGGGGTGTGATTAGCACACATTATTTAATCGTTAAGAATTTACACAGACGTTATATTACACAAGTACATTGAATTTAAATAGAATACAAAACACAAATATTACGATAGCGAAGAAGATATCAGGAATTTGACTCGAATTTAATTCTTAGGGAGAGGATTTGGAGCTTGCATTCCACTTCCTTGGGCCCACAGCTAGGAGAAGCCCCTCAACACGACTTTAAGACTTATCTGGCAAGCGCGTACATTCTCAATGCGGTCCAATCTCTCACTACTACTGTATGAAAGAAAGCGGTTCCATTAGGTACCAAAAGACCGTTACAAAAAGACCGTTAAACGTCACGCACGATAAGCGATTATTTATGGCCTATCGAACTTTGCATGAAATTACTTCCTATCTCATGCCCTCAGGGCGTGAAAGAGTCAAGACACGTTTAGAGCGAGACGTCTGCATAAATGTCTCTTTTACTAATTTGAAATTACTCTATATTTAATCGCTATAGATTTCAATATAGAGTATTATAAGAATGAATTTATTTCCTGATATCGACTTAAACTCATAGACTGAGGTAGAAAATAGATCGTTCGAGAGAGTTCTGATGACCTACCATATAAGGCGGTGTCAATACATACTTCTGACGTGTTGTGATTAAAATATTTTTTTATAATTGCTGTTGAAGTAAATTTGTTTTCCTATACTACATATTTTAGAATGTCGTTAAAATGATTAAATAGCACGAATTATCGAAAAGCTATTGTAAGTTTAATAAAGTGGAACTTGTTTTATGCTTAAAAAATAATAAAAAAGTGTCATAGTTACGTGATCAAACAGTGAGAGATCAACGACCTGATCCGTAGACAAGCAAAGTACAAAACTAATATAAATAGTGTTTTGGTAGACAAAACTTGAAATTTGGTTGTAAAATCGGAATGGCGCTCTAAAAAACGGTCATCGTAGTTGAGCTTTTTATTTCATGCCGTGTTAGAATGTCACTCGAAGCTCCCCCTTGGGCAATAGATGTCTATCTATGCTTTTTTGGAGATGCGACTTTGTTTGCTTATACAAGGATTTTATCACCGAGCGAATTTTTCACTATTAGCTACCTAAGAATACTATTTTATTTTAGAGTTCTTTCAACTGCACGAGGGGCAGGAATTGGAAAGGGAACGAAATAAATTGCGATAATTAATATTGTAACGGCTGTAATGATTGTAGCTTCACAATTAGAAATACTTATAACGTCAAGAACTTTTTGAAAAGCTTTTGTATTATTAAAAAATTTTCGTATTCGTATACGTGCTTAGTAATAAATAATTTTATTTTCATGCCATAGTCAATTAGATCGATTTTTACTGATAAATCCAGGGCGGTGGAGTCGTTAAAAAAAAGCATGACTCCGAATCCGACTCAATCATTTCCTAAAAACACGACTCCGACTCCATCTGCAACATTGACCAAAAATACGATTTTGTAATGTAATATCTCCGTTTATGTATATTGTGCAGGAGAGGGTAAAAACTGATAATTTTGAGAATGAGAAATTGTGTGTTTTAAACAAAAAAAACTCTTTTAAACGATGTATTTGTACCACTGATGAAATACAACGAATAAATGACAGGTGACAATACAAAATGTCGGAGTTGGATAATTAGCAGTGTAGGTTTAAGAACGGCAATGGAGATATCAAATTTTCGGAAAACGTTTTTCCGATACAGTTACATAGGTTTCGGTTATAAAAAAAATTTGCGACATGCAAATTACATGATACAATTAGATGGCATTATTAGGTTATTTTCAGTCAAAATTGGAATTAAAAACAGTGCCATTTAAGCCATCGATATATAATCATCTATTGCCGAAAGAAGAATTTTTATCTAACTACAATATTTAAGATGATTTTTTTGTGTTTATATCCATTTTTATAAGGTGAAATATGTTGCAGACATGATGCTTATTCGTATTTTAGTTAGATATATTTACATAGAAAATAAAAATGCCAAATTAAGCAAATAAATTTTGAAATATATCAAAATATATTGTATGTCAAATATCGGAATATCTTCCTCCTGAATTCTTAAAATTACAATGGAATAAATAAGCCGGGATCTAAATATCGATAAACAAATATTTTTCAAAGCATACTAAGCCCATAAAATTTATTGCGTGTCATTTGTTATCGTTACAAAAAAAACATCACTGCGAAAAGCCTTCGCAACTTTTCAACGTGTATACTTATATAATAATGTCCATTAAAATCTTGTTGTGAATCAGTGTGGTAAGCCAAAACCAAAAAGCTGGGCGCTACAGCCTGACGGGTCTCGGATCATAACCCGGCTAGAACGACGCCTTGCGCGTCCAGCCGTCGCGGCGCCGGATTTATGACAACTTTATTTTCTTGTACATAAAAAAATCTACAGAAAAAAGCGAACACCACTTAGGGTCGATGATTTTACCGAGAAGCTTTTTGTACTTTAAATAACAGGGAATATTATAGTGAGCACATTACTTTTTATCATTATAGTTTTTGGTAAACATAAGCGTAACGGGATAAAAACAAAATATACAATAAGCCTCGAGAACTTATAAATCTTGAACAAATGTATAAAAAATATAAAACCTTATGTATCATGCTTTAAAACATGTATAAAGGTTTGAGATAATTTCAAAATATTTCCAGTAAAATATATCCCAAGTATCGTTTGATAACTTGAAGTAATAAGTTATTATAATATACTACCCATGGTTTTATCCAAACAATTTTTTCTATGGATGCTCACGTTCAAAAGTTTAAATGCACAAAGTAAAATGTACCTGGCCACATATCCTTTTCGGGGTGCAGCGACCGAAGCGCGCCGACTGAAGCGCGCCGACATAAGCGCTCAATTTATTATTTTTATAAATACATATATTGATTTATTACATTCATAAATTATATTTCATTATTATAAAAACTGTTAAAAAGATTGAATAAAAACACAAAATATACAGAAGTACAAATAACAAAAAATTATAATTTATTATCATTCACACATCCAATATATACAATAATACAAATAACATAATTATAAAAAAAAACATACATAATTACATTTACATATTTATATTGTTAGGTTAGGTTAGGTTAGGTTGAAATGAATGAAAAAAATAAATATTTGGCGCGCTTCAGTCCCGCGCGCTAATGTCGGGGTTGTATTGCACGCGCGATTGTGTCGGCGCGCTTATGTCAACGCGCTTCAGTCGGCGTGCCCCTTTTCGGCTTATCCGAGGCCAAAATGATAATTCCACAATTCTTGAGATTGTTAAATTGAATTTCTTTGATATTTTTTTGAGGAATCATGAACATGAGTTGTTTTTTCTTCCAAGGAGTAGAACCAGCCTGCCAATGGGAATTTCACTGGGAAGAGCTTTAGTGATTTTTAACGGAATTGCTTCGGATGTCGACATGTTTCATATATACGTGTGTGAGTTCAGATGAGTTCTATTTTGTATGTATTATATGTAGTTGATTTTATCGGAACTCACTCGGTTGGCTTCTTTGTCAATTTACAATGTATTTTTTTCTTCCAATGGTTTCATCTTTTACCACATGCAAAAATTATAAACTAATAATTTTTAAATATACATCTACATATATTTAAATATAAATTGATCATAATTGTATTCTTATAACCCAAAAAATTACGTGCCGCAAATAAATAATGCATTTAAATTCAAACTAAATTCAATTGTATGATACCACTTATAAATGCTAGTAATGTAGTCAAGTGGTCAACATTCTTAAACGATCTTTCCAATTGATCCCATGTTTGAGTCCACGCCCAAAAAATTCACAAGTTGATTTTTCAATCGATTTATAGATTTACATCAACATTCCATTTTACCCATATTTATTTTACAAACAATAAAATTATATTGGCACACATTGTTTTATCTTTGCACCATGCCAAAAAAATTTGGCTTATCTACATAGGTAATAACCGGCTCTTGTAAAACTACTTCTGTTTCGATTGGAGTATAACATTTCAAGTGAATATCGTACACAAAAATATAGCTCAATGTTCCGTATCGTATTTTTTTTTTGCCCAAGTTTCATGCATAAACCATTTTAAATCTTTTTTAATACAACGCTTTGCAATAGAAAATCAGTGGTTTCATTCCATTATTGATTATTATTATCAAAACATAAACAGTTAAAATAAGGAGCAGTTATGAAAAATAAACTCAAACATGGTAATTAAAATAGATGAACATGCATAATACATGGTGTATGAAACAATCGGTGGAATAAATTTACAGATAATCATATGGATTACTTAAAAGGTTTAAGCTAACTTTTTATCAGTTTACAGCAGGGCTGTGGAGTCGGTAAAAGTCCGACTCCAAATTTGACATATTAAATGCAAAAATAAAAAGTTCAAACTTTTCAAAATTTCCGACTCCGAGTACGACTCCGGCCAAAACGCCGCGACGACTCCGACTCCGGCCAAAAAGCCCCGACTCCACGACTCCAACTCCACAGCCCTGGTTTATAGTTTGAGATGAGCAAAAAAGATCCTGGTTTATATGGAAGCTCTTGAAACAAAAAAAACGAAGTACGGAAAAAAATTTTTTTTTTTTTTATGAAAACCAGTCTGGAGTAGTCATTGCCAATACGACGTTACGTCAAGAAATGGATAATTTGTATGCTGTTAAATATTTACGAAAAGTTCTAGAAAGATCTGAAACTTTAAAGTTCAAAACACTGAAGATAACGACGTAACGTAAGTAAATACATTACCGGTACATCAGAAGCAATACATTAAAGGTGTACTAGAACTAATTGAGACAAGAAATGTCCGACAGTAAGATCAATGTTGCCCCGCGTTGCTTTTGTTTTGCTGAGTTATAGCCCCCAGGGGAGCGGACAGGGAGTGGGGCAGATGGGGCAAGCGGCGCAAGATGGGGCGGGGCGTTGGAGAGACGCGGAATAAGCGGGGAAGGAGACGGGAGGCGATCGCGGATATTGGGATATCGGCAGATTTGCGAGCGAGACATTCGGATATTTTGGATTGAGAACGGTTGCAGGGGATTTTCGATATCTATCTCGAATGTATCTGAAGCGTATCGGGGATTTAATATTATATTATGTACAAGGTGAAACTATCATGACGGTATATCTATACTAACCTTCCACGGAAGAAGGCAGTAAGTAAATTTGTGAAACTGAGCTATGAATTCTATTTGATAAATTAATATTTTGACGTGACAACGTCTTATAAATCGATGAACGGCCCGCTGCACGCACGAAAAAACATGACTCATTGTCCCGTTTGTCGCGTTACGCCGAAGGCAAGCGTGCGAGCGAGAGCGCGGATAAGCGATAGAGAGGCACGATCGGCCTACCGTTCGGATTGTGCCGCATCTATCTCTCTTCCACTCGATTGGTCGATGCGTCTGAGTAGAAAAGAGACAGCGGCAGCACACAACTTATACACCTACAGTACCTACACGTGATCTGTTTACAACTGTTTATAAAGTGAAGTGAAATGTTAATGTGGTATCCATACAAAATAATGATAATTCAATAAAAATGATTCCATTTTATTCATAAAAGTATGCAATCATTTCATCAATGTTTTCTTATCACGTTGTCACGTTAAACTATCGTCCGTAAACCGACTTTACAGACAACCATTTTTTAAAGTCTCTTAATGGTGCTCACTTTAAAAGAAATAAAATACCCAAAATACGTTAAAAACCCTTCTAGTGCTCCGCAAAGCGTGTGCCGAGGCACTAGGGACTCCAATTCGAGGATCGAATACTCGATACTCGAGAATAGACATCCGTTCTTCAAGTACTCGATACTCGAGTAATACTTATATTTAATAAACAAATATTATTTGCTTACATAAAAAAAATATTTCTAAAATATTTAAGCGTTTCTTTTTACTGTCAGGCATTTTTTTTAAATGGTTTTACCGTTCACTTTGCTATGCGAGAATTTATTTTGTTACTTTTGCTTTGGATCCTGCTGAGCTATTTTATCAATGGCAAGTTTATGATGACGAGAGTCTATGATGACAAGACAATTTTTTTTATCATTTCTTTATATACACAAATTTGAATTAATAATACATATTTTGGTACATCTGAAACTACTAGAGTATTCTCGAGTATTTAAAAAAAATACTACTCGATACTCGAGTAGTTAAGGTGTCGGGTAATTGGAGTTTCTACGTGGCACACTGGTGTACCGTGGTCATGAGTTGGTGTGCCGAGGAAAAATTCAAGTTTTGTGAATACAATACACTTTGAATAGCTGAGAGCGAGGGTTTACAACGCTCACTACGATTAAATAATAAAAAAAAGAGAATGCCTGAAGATGACCAAAGAAGAGATGAGAGCAGCCTTATCAACGGTTGCTCCAAATTTTGATCACCTGGGCTCAGTTAAGCAGGCTCAAATTTTTAATCAAACTTCTTTTCATATTATATTGAATAAAAATATATATAATGAACATTGTTTTTTTTCTTTGGTGTACCTGTACAATTTCTTGATTTGGTGGGTGTAACTTCAACATAAAAAGTTTGCGGAACACTGTTCTACAAGTATAAAAAAAAAGTATTTGTTATTGTAGGCTTAACGTGTAAGATATCTTTGAGCTTTAAAATGAAGTTAAGTAAGTCTAAATATTCAAATGAACCCACTGTTCGATAGTACTTATAAAGCGGTAACGTTTAGTAAAAGTATTTATAGATCTATTTTGTAGCAAATTTTGTAACCTTCAATAATTAAATCTCGTATTATTTTAATTATATTTGTGGGAATACAAATAAATTCTAAATTAAATTAAAACTTCTCAATAATTTCAGAAGGTTTTTGTTAAATTACTTATGCTTTCTGAAAATATTAAGGTAGGGTGTCAATATGAATTCTTGTTCCGTGATAAAACCTTAGACAAAAAACTCTGCTATGATTTATTTTTTATCGCTTTCAATTTGATTCTCACACAAAAATAGTCTACAAAATATCATACTTTTAAAATGACTATACCTTAAAAATACTTAGTTTTTGAAACAACACAAAAGTAAAATAATTTTTGGCCAATCAAAGAGTACCGAGAATATTTCAGAGTTCTTAAAGATCTCTTAGTTCTGTTTTTTGTTTCTGACTTTTAACAGTGACGAGCTTAAATTTTGGCGTAGCCGGACAAGACTTGCTTCATAATCAAAGTTTGCCGAAATGGCTTTAACGATGGCGCCGTCTGAGAAGTCGAAGCGTAGCGTAAATGCAGAAGTCAAATCAGTTTGAAATTTAGCAGTGTTTGTTTTGGCGTACAAATTGTTTTTGCGTTTCGACTCCTCAGACGGCGCTATCGTTAAAACCATTGCGGCAACCTTTAATTATGAAGCAAGTCTCGCCCGGCTACGCCAAAAGTTACGCTCGTAACTGTGGCCTAACTCTTTTCGAAAAAGAAGGGTTGAGCAACTGAGTTCACGTAGAAAAAAAAATCTTGAGATAAACTTCGTGAGGAGTACATATGCTACAAGATGAGAGCGAACATGGAGAAAAAAAATTCAGAAGCTTAAACATATTAGTTACTGTTGACCTTAAAATATTTTACGCATTTTTTTTATCAAATAAATCGGGGAAAAAACATTTGACTGACGCCGAAGAGATGATTAAATAACCATTTATCTTTGTGAAAAAAAAACCTTCCTAAATTAAAAGACAACACGGAAATTCGGAAATTCGAAAAAGCAGTGTTGTGTTTCAACAAAGGCCATTATTTTTTGCGTTTAATTTTTTTTACTCCGGCAAGACAATTTCTTAATAGAACCAATTAGAAAGAGAACTGCAAACGGTTCGTCTCTGTCGCACTGATTACCAGCTGTGGGTGGCAATTATTCTGATTACTTTTCACTCGTTCTTTCTTCATTTTTATTAAACCCTCAAAAAACCATTTTTTTCTATTTCGTAAAAATATAAACACTGAAAAAAATCAGTTTTTTTTATCAATTTGAAGTGAAGGTATTTTTGAGAGCAAAATTTCCTGCTTACTATGAACTACTTTTTAGCAGCTTTTTTGAAACAAAGGAATATTAAAAAAAATAATTATAAAGTACTTTTTGATATACAAATATTAATTAGTAGCGGTAGTTTCTCATTTCTATACGAATGCTTCCCTAACATTGTATACCTTTCCTTTACGGTTCCAAAAAACATATCCAATCCGGCGTGTGTATACATTACGCTTCATGTACATTGTATGTATTCAATAAAAATAATAACAAATTGATTGGATTAGAACCGGTTTCACTTATGGAGAGCATTTTTTTTTTTCCCATATCCGCTCCCTATTCGGAGCATATGGCCGCCACACGGTGCCTCCAAGATTCTCTGTCTCCCGCCAACCTCCTCGCATCTTCCCAGGTCATCCCGGCGTCCCTTAGCTCCCCTGAGTACATCCTATGGATGGTCATCAGAGGCCTTCCGCGGCGTCGGGATCCATCAGGTTGATAGAAGAGGCAGGCAGGATTCAGGCTCCCCTGGGGCATCCGCAGCACATGTCCAAGCCAGGTCCATCGTCGCCTCTTAATTTTGGACGTAATAAGGGGCTGGTTTTTCCGCTCTCTTACCTCCGTATTCCTGACAAAGTCAAACCACTGTACTCCTAGTATTCGCCGCAGGCATCTGTTTTCAAAGCACAGTATACGGTTACCCTGTGTTTTTGTGATGTGCCATGACTCGCACATGAACCGTAAAGCAGCACAGTCAGTATGCATGCGTTGAACAAGTGGCACTTGGTTCTGACCGAGTACAGCCGTGAGTCCCAGACTTTCCGCATTGAATTTAATGTTGCTCGTGCTATCCCTAATCGGATCGCGAGCTCATTACGCGGGTTGCCATCTCCCGTGATGTGTACTCCCAAGTACCTAAAACCATTGACTCTCTCGATTTCTTGCCCCGCACTCAACAGAGAGTAGTCTGGATCTGGACAGGCGCTGTTGCAGAGCACATTGGTTTTACTCGCGTTGATTTTGAGGCCAACGCGATACGAGTTGCTCTGCAGTCTATCCATTGTTTCCTGGATACCCGCAACTGATTTGTCAAAGATGACAGCGTCGTCGGCATACTCGAGGTCACATAGCTTCAGGTTGGGAGCAACGGTTACTCCTCGGTCAGGTGGAATTGACTTCCTCAGGATGAAGTCGAAGATTATTATAAAGAGGAACGGAGCTAGAACACAGCCCTGTCTGACGCCGGTAGTGATGCCAAACCATTCCGTAGTTACGTCACCGATTCTTATGCAGCATTCACTGCCCTCGTGCAAGCATTTGATGATGGCGATTATCTTGGGTGGGATCCCATAAAGCTTTAAAATGGCCCATAGGGAAGGCCTATGCGGACTATCAAAGGCTTTCTCGTAGTTGACAAAGCCTGTGATGCAAAAATAAAAAGTTCAAACTTTTCAAAATTTCCGACTCCGAGTACGACTCCGGCCAAATCGCCGCGACGACTCCGACTCCAACTTCACAGCCCTGGTAATAAAAACTATATGAGTACATAAAATGTGTGACTATTTTTACTATAATGCCATTCCTCCAAGTATTGACAGTGAATACCTTAAAAGTTTACTTAGTAATTGGCAGCTTAGTTGAAAAAGGTAGCGATATGCGAAACCGGTTTTGATCTAAATATATTTACTGAGGTATAAGTAGGTACAAAAAGTTTTTTTATGTTAGGCCATCCTTCTAATTATTGACAGTGTGCACCTTTAAAGTAATACTGACATACTATTTGACAGACAGCGGAATTATTTATCATTGATGTTTTATTCCCATTTTTGACATTTTTTTATCTGAACTTAAATTCTTTAATAATCTCGAAAATCCGAAATGATTACTGTGACGCCTTGAAGGGTCTTTATGAAAACTTTGGGGTCCAATTGTCTTAAGTTGAAGTCGTTAGCTTTTCGGGGGTTAAAATGCTTTAAGAAGTCAAAATGCTTATGGCGCAATTTGTTGGGGTCACTAGAATGCGAGACTTGTTAAATGTCAACAGGTTTTTAATGAGATATTTCATACTTCATATTAAATAATAATGTATTTGGAGTTCTTCCTCTTCGAAAATCTTTTAATGAACAGTAATAACTTTTATTAACAGCCATTGTGTTATTCTCGTTCAAGATGAATTAGTGAAGCTGTTATTTTGTTTATTCCTTTAACTTTTATCTTAAAAGATTTGAAGAATCCAAAGTGTTTCTGAGATTCAAATAATTATAAATGATAAAGAGCCCTTAGATTTTTTTCAAACCCTTAAATCCAAATCTATTAAAGAAAGTGTGAAAGATGTCAAAAGCTTAAAATTATAATTTTACGTGTTTTTTTGTTTGTGATTACGTAAATTTGTCTAAAACTGTAGAAGATTGGCTTTGGTAATACAAGCTGGTTCTCCCACCACCATTCCGTTATGTGTGTGCAGCCGTTTTTCACAGCCGCCTTCCAAAACGCTATACGATCAAGAAGAAAACGATTTTACTGCCCACTTACTTGACCCGAGACAGAGCTACACGGGACTGATCTTTTAACCATGCACTAAGGTGCTTAAAGAGAAGAAAAATAGAAAGGAAAAAAAAATGTGACTTGGTCAGCCACTTTGTTAGAGTGATATTAGGTATCCTATGTATCTGTATACTGAGAATCCGTGGAGTTTAATCTACTTCGCATTGAATCTGAAGAGGAATCAAGAGTATCCCGTTCCCCATACGATGTTGCAAATTTATCGAATGCTCAAAATTTTCCTTGGTTGAGATCAAGCCAGCGTTGCATATTGGGCCCGTATGAGGACGGACCGCAGCAAACAGCTCAGCTCGTTCGGCATTAATCTCGGGGCAGTCCCACAGTACGTGATGTTCAGGTATATTTTGCGATAAGGGTGGCGTCAGAGGGACGCCTTCAATATCCGTGTTGATGCCGTTCAGTAAAAGAGTAAGCCTTGTAATAGTAATAAGAATTATATTTTTCAATTTTTCCCATTGAAATTAATTGAAATGCCATTAATCCGTTCCAGACCCAATTGTAGAGCGCCATCTATGTCGTACGAATGGGATTTATCGGCTGTGCGAAAGAGATGGAGTGTAGTATGTTTTTTATGGTTGGTCTATAGCGTTTGACAGTCGAAGTAGAATCCAATACCAACACAGATATACTTATACGAATTTTCCACCAATACATTCATATGCACCCCTTCCACACATACGCAAATCGCACACAGGATCCCTGGCCGTTTTTCGTATCTCAAATGTTGTTCGTATTTCAAAGCAAAATATTGCTCACTCGACGGCTGTATCTCGTATGTTAGGGCATTCATATCTCGAAGTACAACTGTACAGTGCTAACATCAAATGGAAATTTGATCTCTGCTTCGTTTGCATCGCATACTTAAAAAAGTCTTGAATCGATAAAATACAGTGGAACCCCGATCATACGTTCTCGCATTATACGTTTTCCCGCGTGGTGCGCTCATTTTCTATAGTCCTGGAATTTAGTTCACATATAAAACTTTCTCGCATTAATCGTTTGTTTTATACGGTCTCTTGAAAAACGTAGAATCGGGGTTTCACTGTATTCAAATTCACTCTAGCGACTAGTTCATTTATTTTTAACTAATTACTGTCATTTTAGAAAAGGTCCAATTTCCTAATTTTGTCGTTTTTTATTGTAAATTGCATCTTGTGTTGATTTAATGTAAGCATTCTTGTCTCTTAACACTTTATCATCCATGCGTTTGTATCGCAAGACAAGTCTGTCAAAGAATAAGCATGCTTCAAATATATAAACATCAAATTTGAATTGCTTGAATTTTGTACTTTTCCATGACTTTTGTCGCTAACGACCAGGGTTTCGCCTCCTAACTGAGTCAGTTCAAGTAAATCCGTGCACTTAAAATGCCTGAAGATGCCGAAAATCGAAACCCGGGTTGTTAGCGACAAAACTCATGGAAAAGTACAAAATTTAAACAATTCAAATTTGATATTGAAATTCCATCAAACACTCTCAGTCGAATTCTTTAATTAAATATATATAAATATTGACAACTAGATTAATAATGTGGTTTTTTATTAATATTTCGAATGATAAATAAACACGCTTATGATGGTTGAACTGTCTTTTACTTAAAACATATCAATTTATAATTTTGAACGTGTCATATATCAAAAAATATCACATTATATAAAAACCATGAAAGATAATACTGAATTACTCAATAATAAAAAAAAAAATTTACTGAATAAGTATCAAATTTTAAACGGTTGAAATAAATTTAATTCAATCTTTGCCAATAAAGCTATACCACTGGGGTATTTTTAGACCCTCTTTCGGATCACGCGATATTTTTCAGGAACCGTCTTTCGAGGGTTAATTAATGATAATTTAGAAGCAGACAAACACAATAATGAAAAAAAATTCTTCACAGTATATATGTATAAGTATCGAATATTTAAACGTTTCGAATAAATTTAATTGTAAAAAATAATTAATTATCAATTGAGCAAAGAAGTGCTGTTTGGCGGTAGATGGTGTGTAAAAGCTTCACTTAGTAAAGAATGAAGAGAGAGAGCATAATGAGATTGCTTTTTTTTGTTTGATAAACAAAACCTGTTGACACTTGTTAGATTTTCTTTGTCAAAATTAGTTCCAACGTTTTTGCCCTGCAGGGCTGTGAAAAAACATTATTCTATTCTGCAATACAAATTACAAATCAATTTGTGACACTTATATATTTGTGATACTTATAAGTGATTTTTTAATAGTTAAGCAATGGTGACAATGGTGATTTTTGTTTTAAAACGTAGAGAGTTTAATGTATTGAAATATTTAAAATTGAGCTGTAGTTTACCAGTCAAAAAATCTACCAGCAATGTGACAACTGACACTTGCAAATAAATTGAAACTTTAAAGAGCTTGGATTATAATTGTATGTATTACGGACAGTAAAATCTTTGCATATATGTTCTCATTATTTTCCTTTTTAGAGACAAATATTCCTTTCCGACAGATTTTTGGCATGGCATGCTAAGGGTTAAAAAAATATATGATGCGATTTTGTTAATTCGTGTTAACACATTAACTACGGGAACGTGGAATATGCGTCGTGTCTAAATATCTCAAGATCTCTCCTAAAGTCAATGTGTTAAGTTAAAAATAATAAGACATTTTTTTTTATCCCACATTACATTCATTTAGATCAGGACTGGTTTTGCTATCGCGAGGTATTTCAACTGAATGTGCTTCTGTGTTGTGGTCTGAGAATCCAACATTTATCTATAATTTTATTGATTCAGTTGGGATTTACTTACTAGAATTCCATTATAATACGGTGAACAAAATAAAAATCTGTTTTAATTCTATAGAAATTATTTAAAATATTTGTTGATAGTTATTTCGGCTTACGCCATTTTGCTTAGTTCTGACGATGACGTAAACTGAAATAGCTATCAACAAATATATAAAATGATTTTTGTAGAATTAAAGTACATTGTTATTTGGCTCACCGTATTATCTATCGATGACCCATTCATATATTTTTTTGTGAATGTTTCAAACCGAAAATATTGGGTCTTGAGAAAGATTAACATTTTTCATTCAGATCATAACTCACACAAACTCTTACTACAGAAAACGTGAAAATGTTTCGATTGGAATGTGAGAAAAACGCTAATAAACAGTGATTTGAAAACTAACCCTGTGTCCACATATAAAAGTGTGTACAAAAAATGACCCCCACTGAGAATACGCTGACCTAAAAATATATTTTATCATAATCAACACCGCAGTGTTCAAATATTTGAACAACTCTTTTATTAAAGGGTACGGCCAGCCAGGGAATAAAGAGTGAATGTATTTCCGCAAAATCTGTAGGCTCTGTCGATACAGAGTACATAATGGATTTTTTACTGATAAAAATTACACGATTATACATACTATAAGATAATAACATACAAACCTTCAAACGTGATATCGTAAAAAAAATAATAAAGATAATGAAAGTGTTAACGTTGCTGTTTTTCGGTTATGACATAATTTTTAATTTCTTTCGAAACTCGATTGAATTATAATAGAAAAAGCAGTGATTTTAAAAGCTCTTCGCATTTAAAGATGATTTTTAGGTTTTGATTATATTATTTGTTTTCCTTGTTTTGATTCTATAACCCCATCCTTGCTTCCCGTAAAAAGAAAAAATCCCAAAGTTCATTTTGTAATTTTATCATTTTAAAATATTAAAATTAATCTTGCTTCATTATTTAAGCAAACTTTGCGATAGTCAGTCCGAAGATGCCTCTAAAAGAGGCGAAACACGTGTCACAATTAGTTACACAATACGTAGAATAATCAAAGTTATTTTAAGCTGTATCTTTTAATGGTATCATTCATATCCCATCACTAGCATTTTTTTTTAAATTTGATACATTTTTGATAAAGCTTAAAGTTCTGAGAAAAATTTGCGTTAAAGTTCTTCCCGTCTCCTTCGATTCAAAGCTTAGTTTTCATATTCAAGTTGCATTCTCTTCCCGCTGTAGTCGTTAACGATTCCTAGTGAAGCCAGTTGAAGGGGTGTCAGCTTACTTAATCGTTTTACCTATGGAGTTTCATCAAAATTAATGGTTCTCAGTCTAAAGCGATGTTCAGATGCTTTCTCGTTATTATTATGCAGTTAAGAGATCGTTGGGTTACAATGATGGCCCACTGCCTTGTAAAACTTTTGAAAGGTTACACGATCAAGCTCGCGAATAGTGGAAAAACTGAAATATCTGTGTAATGGACACCATAGTTTGACGAGTTGTTGCTGTATAAAAGAGAAGCTTACTTTTAAGGGTAAGTTTTCTCCTATCATTAATCATTAAGTACAATTACGATTTTGATGTATTAGTTTGGCGTTTTTCAATCGCGGTGTGTTCATTTAACATAAGTCTACAATCTAAGGTAAGTCTAAAGTAGTTAACTGTATTGGACCACTTAATCTCTGTATTTTGCATTCTCATGCAACTAGTGTAAAAATCACTAACATACCCTATTCACGAAATTTTCATAAAAATCTACAGTTTGTTTTTAATTTTGCATGAATATTTTACTTAAGATTGCATGTATGGCTTACTCAGTGCTTTACTTAAGTCTTTTTTTAACAAGCTTTGTTAAATAATTCTTAGTAAAAAATAGTAAAACGATTGAGTGAGACAAAACACGGGTATATAATAATATTATATCTTGCATTATTAGAAAAATAAGTGCCACTTATTCAACGCATGCATATTGACTGTGCTTTACGGTTGCGAGACATGGCACATTACAAAAACACAGGGTAACCGTATAATGTGCTTCGAAAACAGATGCCTGCGGTGAATATTAGGAGTACGGTGGTTTGACTTTGTCAGGAACACGGAGGTAAGAGAGCGAACAAACCAGTCCCTTATTACGACCAAAATAAAAAGGCGACGATGGACCTGACTTGGACATGTGCTGCGGATGCCCGAGGGGAGCCTGAATCCTGCCTGCCTAATTTATCAACCTGATGGATCCTGACGCCCCGGAAGGCTTTTGATGACCATCCGTAGGATGTACTCAGGGGAACTACGGGACGTCGGGATGACTTGGGAAGAAGCAAGGAATTTAGCGGGAGATAGAGAGTCTTGGAGGCACCGTGTGGTGGCCATATGCTTCGAAAAGGGAGCGGATAAGAAAAAAAATGAAATATATTAAAAAACTTCTTTTCTCAGAATCGGAGAACAATCACTGAGATTTGGCTTTGCAATCAATAACTGCATAATTGTAACAAAGCGTAATTTAATGATTGAAAATAAACGACAAAATATCATCGTTGGGAGCTTTCCCAAGATAGATATTTTAATTTACGTACCACATATTTTACACGCGCTGAATTGACATTATGTTGTAGCTACTGAGAGAGCTCGGAATATATTTATTACACAGTACATGATTTTACATGCCAAATGTAATAATTTTGCTTTCATCTGAAAATAAAGTTTTTTTGTGTGCAGTAAATGTGAAAATAATTTCAAATAAAATTTTTGTGACAGATAAAATGTTATCAAAGTGGCCAGAAGCGATGTGTGAATATAAATATTCTCATATTCAAACGATGTTTTTGTTTAAATTGTGAAGTTAAAATTAAATATAAACGAGAGAAGTTCAAAAAAAGTTCTACAAATAATAGCTGCAAAAACATTTAATGTAAAAAACAATTAGAGAGGAATTATTTACTCAATACAACTAAATATCAGGGCTATGGAGTCTATAAAAAAAATACGACTTCGACTCCAGCATTCACCAAGAACACGACTCCGACTAAAAAAAATTTTTATGTCGACACACATTTTTTTCTTACCTTTTCTATTTATGTGTATTCAATTATATACATAATATCAAACAACTAATCCTGCCACTATTGTTATAAATTATATGCTAAAATAAAAAGTTCAAAATTTCTGACTCCGAGTACGACTCCACAGCCCTACTAAATATCTTGTATGTTATCAAAGTCACATATATAAAAATATTCCAGGTCAACCTCTGTGGTCAAGTGATAAAGGCGATACTTAGCTACATGTTGGATCTGGGTTGCAGTTCCAGCAATATCAGTATAATTTTTAGATTTTTTCAATTAAAGATCTTGAATATGGTCATAGAGCTGAAAATATTAAAAAAAGAATTCTGGAAAGAAGTCACCATTCTTAGATTTCTAATAATCCTTTTCAATGTATATGGGGTTAAACAAAATATTGATTAAGAATACAACGATAAATAAATGAAATTATTACTGGAATTGGTCTGTACCCTCTTATGTGCATATATATTAAATATTAATATTAATATTTTATACGACATGCCAATAATATCACAAAGCTTAAGCAATCTCATTAAATTATAAATATTCAATACCCTTTTGTATAGTAGTCTTTCCCTTATGAATATATTCAGTAGAGAAAAAAAACACTTTTTCGATAATCTTTGTCATCTGACCTGGCAAGGGTCCGAAGCACCCTCGCTACGACCCACCCGGGGCCGGCTGTCTGAGTCAATTAGTTTCATACGTGGACCTTTCTGTTTATTACCGCGGAGTATGTAGGACTCCCCTCAGTATGGAGTGGCGACCTTACGAGAAGAATACAAATTGCAAGGTTATTATTATGCTCCGCTTATGTATCAACTTTACGGCGCGACTGCTTCTGCCCTTACGTGAATAATAAATTGTTCATTTATAAGCATAGCCTACCTGGTTGTACGATTTCAGAAAACAAAGCCACTTCAGAAACAAACGTGTTATGGTGTTTAGTTATAAACGTAACTATCATTATTACTTATACTTTTATATAAATATTTCTATTTTACCTAAACCAAGAATTTTTTTACTGTATCGCACTTCGGTGTTGGCAAAAATATAACCAGTGTTTGCTTTAGATATAACAGTTTAATTTCACTATAATATTTTGGATGTCCATTTTAAATTTTTTGATTACTGAAAAATGATAACTTTAAAAGTGTTCAATGTCAATACTTGGTGGAATGGCATTATAATAAAATAATGAAACTTTTTTAGTACTTATTCTTCATAAAATGTATTGGATCAGGACCAGTTTTGCTCATGGCGAGCATTATTTATTTATTTTAAAATCACATTAGACATTTTCAAAGAAGTCAACCGAGTGAGTTCCGACAAAATGTTCGAAATTAGAGAAGAGTCCTAATCCAATAAATTTTATGTGGAATAAGGCAAAAAGTGTGTTATTATTTTTATAAAAAACTAGTATTCGAACCCGGCTTTGCTCGGACCAGTTTGGGGTTATGTTCACCTCGGCGCGTAAATTCAGACGGGCCAAGTTGAAACAACTGGCAACTTAATGACCAACAATGCAAAAGGGAATTACAGACAGACCCACAGACATACATACGCCGTTTCGGTTTTATATAAAAGATATTTTGGTTCATTTGAAACTACTCGAGTACTCGAGTATTTTGTAAAATGTACTACTCGATACTCGAGTAATTGGAGTCTCTACACACACATTGATAACGAAACAAATTTACCGTCGAAACTTTCGCGAGCGAAATCAATTCGTTTGTTTGAACTTGCAACAACAATGCAAAAGGGAATTACAGACATACATCCCCCGTTTCGGTTTTATATATAAAGATGATAACATTATAGACCAGTCATTCCCAAAGTGGTCGATATCAACCTCTGGAAGTCTTTGAGATGTAAATGGGGGTCCACGGTAGGTTTTAAAGTTAATCCAAATATTGAAGTGTTGCTATGAAAGCATCAAGCTCATCCCTTTCATTAATAGTACTGTTTTTTTGTGTACAATACATTATGTAAAAATCTTACTAGGTTTCATTCTGTGTCATTAAAAGTTGACTTGATTAGTTTTAGATTTTTTTTATTTTAAAAGTATGTATGTTTTCAATTGAAACACTTTATACCCATTCTTGCCAAAAGTATTACGCCAGTTGAAATTATTTCGAATCTCGACAGTCATTTTTACTGATTGCTGAACAGTTATTGATTGGACTGGTCATAAAACTATGTCATTGATTACACAAAAAATATGAATCAGTAAGTTTTTCACAACATGCTTTTTCATTAAATAGCTTTTTCTAGAACATGATCGATTTGAAATATATGAATATACTAGTATTGCTACCCAGCGTCACTCGGACTAAGCGACCAATAATTATTTAATGTTATATCATTCGACATAATTATATCACAAAATCTAACATCCGAAATAGAGTTAAAATAAAATCACAAACTTTATTTAATTTGATGACAGCCCCGCTCCATGCTCGCCCATTAAAATGTCCAAATTCAAGGAAAAAATCTAATTTGCTGTCAAAGAAATGTCAAATAATACCTTCACGTAAATAATAAACATTATTATATTAATAAAAGCCGGGAAAAAGTTGGTAGAAGACTAATTTATTACATTTTGACTAAATGTCTTCGCCGATAAAAATTCAAACATATTTTCTTTCATATTCGTTTTTATGGCTACTTGCAACAACAATGCAAAATGGAATTACAGACATACATACATACATACGCCGTTTCGGTTTTAAATATAAGATTATATTACATAATAAATACATATGTTCTATTCTTATCATATAAGTATTACAAATAAGTGGTGCTAATACAAGTATTTTTTTGTTTACTAAAATGTATAAAACTTACAATAATCTTCCATTTTCGTTCAAAGCAACAAACTAATAACAAACTTTATACTGCAAAATGTGATTGTATGGTTAGTTCACGTAGCAAAAACTACTTCTGTATATGAATTAACTTAATTTTATAAAACAACACTTTAAGCTCGGCATGAAAGTTTTTCCAGGGAGCTTTCTAAGTTGGAGAACAGCTTGAGGCTGTGTTCCGGCTGCAACCACTTGCTTGCATACAAATCGAGATCACGCATCATTGTTTCTCACACTGCCTGTGTAAGTAAACAATGTTTTTTCATCGATGACAATATATTGTTATAAATACCATTAATATAAAATTTATTCATGCACTTGGAAGGTGTTAAGAGTAATTTTTTTGTGAATATGCATAATATCAGATGATAATCCTCACGATGAGCAAAACCGGTTCTGAGTATTATAACATATGTAGAAATAGTACTTAAAACTATTTATTCAGTGTACATATAATTTATAAATCAGTTCAGAAGATGAGATGATCTTCGCTTTTTTGGCGTTTGATCTATTCGGTTGCAGTTACCACAGGTTCTGACACATCAAATAAACATATTAAATGTATTTATGAATAAGATAATTACTAGTCATTCCCCTATCCTTTTATAATTACCGAAGATAACAAAAAAAAATGGATTGAGTGAGTGACAAATAGTAAGAAAATTAAAAAAAAAATTGCGCTGCTCTTGAGGTGAAAATAGACAAATACAGTCAGAATGTTAGTTGTCAAATACATGGCGTATTACAACACTTTGTCAAATCTAGTAGATAACTTAAAACAAAATTGAAGTACACGTAATTATGCTAAAATAATATAATTACAAATTTAGAAAGGTTTGAATTTTGTAATTTTCCATGAGTTCTTTCGTTGACGACCCACGCTTTTCCTTTTGGAATCTTTAGACATTTCATGTGGATAAATGAACTTGAACTGACGTACCTGGGTTGTTAGTGACAAAACTCGTGAAAAACTATAAGATTCACACAATTCATATTTGGTATCGAAATTCCATCAAAACACCTTCTCTCAAAGTCCTCAACAATATAATTACCTATATATTTTTTACTGATTAGATATTTACTTGGTAGAAATCGTCTGTAAAACGGTGAAAAATAGCAATGTATAATTGTTAAGCTGTTTCGGTTTACTTCAAAACAATGAAAGAGTTCGTAAAAGTGTGTAAGCTGAAATAGCTGTCAATTATATGCTATTCAAAATAATATTTGTACACCAAAAAACTTTTTATATTTTGTCATTGATCTATAAATTATTTAAAGCAAAACATGTTAATATTTCAAAAGTATGAACGATTTTATCAACTAACAGTTGTACAGTTTTCTTGTCAAGCACATAACCAATTAATGAACATTAAAGGGATATCTTATTACTATTATTGAAATTGTTCAAATGACGCAAGTAATATTAGAGAAGTTTGCAAACCAGCGCTTCCCCGTTTGGCCCGCGGCCCGCCTGTATCTCACCACAACTCGTCACGACTGCGAGCTCTGCGACCCTCGTGGTAAACTGCTCTGAAGATTTCCCATAGCCTCTAGGCAACTGATAAAACCCTTGTAATTTTTATTCCTTGTTCTATTGTTAAAGTAGTAATTCAGAATGTTTGAACTTTCTTAGTCCTGCCTTAATCACTTGGACGTTTTTAATTAAATATTGTTTGATTTTTGATATTATTTCATACGTCAATTACAAGGACTTTTGATCAATTCATTACCCACAGAGCTCAGTTTATTAAAAAAAATATTTAAAAAATTTTCATGACTATTTATTCTTTGTTTTATGTTTATTTGCTTAATACATTTCACCGTACGTGTTTAAGTCGTTATTCTTTTAGCCATGCCTGCTCCCATCATGGAGCATATGAAATTCTCCAGGGCTTATCTCAAAATATTTTTTTCCCACAAAAACCCAGTTGCTCAATTTCTCTTTTTTGAAGAGAAAAAAGGATTGAAGGATACGGAGACAAGGACAGTACTAGTGTTTAGGTAATTCCTAATTCCCTTCGCGCTTCTTTTAAGAGTCTGAAGGGTGGTAAGGAATCCTTTACAACATTTCTGAAAGAATCTGCTCATAAATTGGATCGATACCGGGCCGTCGTCCGTCAACAATATTGATCACTACACCACGGGCCGGAAATTTCAGCCGTTATTCCATGCTTTAATTTATTTTGATACATATAAACTATCAACACAAAAAATTTGTTCGAATGTTTTTGAATTTGAATATGTGAATTGTTTATTTGTACTATTTCTTTTGAAAAACATTTATGGTAAAAAGCTCTTGGTGTGGCTTGGGCACGACTTTAAGATTCCGCCGTAGACTAAAAGCTCCGTGTTATTTTACAACAAGCTCGTGGTCTTCACTGACTCATCATATTGCACCACTGCACCAACGATTTGCATGCTGTAAGAGGAAGAGGCGTAACTTTGTGCTCGCCGTACGGTTGTAACATTGTGTATAAACGTGGTGAATGAATATATTTACTTATCATCAACGTTATCTTAGTGTGCTAAGAAATAAGCATTCTATCAAGCCTTTAATGTACCTCATAATATTCGGTTACGGAATATTTCAAAATAAATTTTGAGAAACTGTCAATCAGAAACTTAAGAGTATCATTGCTGAGATCAAATATTTCATTGAATACTAAAGACTAGGAACGCGAAGAAAATCTGAATATTACATCTTTTCTTTTGATCAGATGACAATGCTAGCGGATATTAAAGCACGCCGTTTTATACAAATTTAATGCTTTTTCACCAGTTGGAAAACTGCGACTCTAGTTATTGGCTAAGGTTATAAAACGTATTATAAGTGTTTGGTCACCTAATAGAAGTTTACTAAATTCATTCTTACAATTTTTTTTCATCTCTTTATATCCGCTCTTTCACTGCCAATATGGAGCACATAATTACAGAGCCCTGATAAAGATCAGATTCAGTCGCTTAACCTCTCTATATTTGAAGACAGTAAAAGTGTCTATGGTGGATTTACCTCTCTCGCTACGCTCTTTACCTTAGCAATGAATGGCCAAGAGGCAATTTTTTTAATCAAATAAATCCATTTTTGAATTGTTTTAATTTTGTACTTTTCCATAAGTTTTGTTGCTTACGACCCGGGTTTCGCCTTCCAGTACGTTCAAGCATTTCAAGTGCAAGGATGTACTTGAACTGACAGTTCATCTGTGCCTTGAAGGTCAGTTCAGTTCAATGACATCCATGCATCCGTGCAGAAGAAGGTCAATTCAAGTATTCAAATCAAATTTGATATTGAAATTCCATCAAGCACTCTCAGTAGAAATCAAAGATTTTTTACAATTCAATGCGCTCTTATTAAATTAAAGCAATTATTGTACATTCCAAAATAGGAATCAATTAAGTAAAAAAAAAAAAAAATGCCTCACGTATTAAGCATGCACGATACGATATCGTAAATTTACTTTATTACAGCTTTATAAGGCACCATATCACCCATTCATTATCAATCATGTCTCGTAAAATTTTATTAAAAAAATGACACTTTTTCATGATATATGCTCCTTATTCTTACAGAAAACTTTCCTTAAACGAAGTCACAAAGCAAAAGCTTCATGGTGTATTCATTCTGGAAATATGTTAATATATAACAATTGTGCGGTGGCTCCGCTGTGTGTTAGGAGTCCAGGGCCCGTTGGCACGTTGCAGGCTATTACCATAAAGACTTCATAATCGTCCTTAGAGACCCATAAACAACAGACTTACTCCCTTATTCCTTCGCAGATGAAGCCTTCTTATTCTTCTATGATATCCGTATCCTTCGGTCAGAACTCCTTATAGAATTCAATTAGTGTGATAAAACAAATTATTATACTAACTAACTAACGTATGTTGTTATATGTATCATTTAACATTTTCAACATCAATCAATACAGGACACGCGAGGTAATATTTTATTATTTAACGTAACTAAAAAAAAAGATTATATTTAAAGAGTTCTCGTTATTAGTTTCTCGCTGAAAATTACATTTGGTGAGGGAAAAGAAAGATAGATTTGGTCAGGGCTGTAAAGTCGGAGTCGAAGTCGGGGTTTTTGGGCCGGAGTCGTCGCGGCGTTTCGGCTGGAGTCGTACTCGAAGGCGGAAATTTTTTAAAGTTTGAACTTTTTATGTTTGCATATAATATGTCAAATTTGGCTATTGGACGGATTGGATGGTTGATATATAATTGAATGACACATAAATAGGATAAGTAGGAAGGTAACGTGACGCAAAAGTATTTTTGGTTAATGTTGGAGTCGGAGTCGTATTTTTAGTAAATGCTGTAGTCGGAGTTGTATTTTTTTTAAACGGCTCTACAGCCCTAGATTCGGTTATCAGGATCAGGGTAGGAGCAAAAAAGACAGCATATGCACTTTTTTATTTGAATGTTCAAACATAACTATAAATAATATCGATTGAAAAAAGTTAGGCGACGCCTAAGAGAATTTTTCAACTTTATAGTTACAACATTCATTATAATTTTTTAAGTATTTTACTATTTAAATAACAATTTGTTTTAAATAATTATTGTGTATGAACAATAAGCAATATCATTAGCTTAACACACATGAAATAAGATACTATACAAAATTGTAAAGAAGCTTGGACGTTAATTGACTTGAAAATATATTAATACAAAGCAACCACTATCAATATAAGATATGATCTAAAACGACAGAATTACAAATTTCCATTTAGATCTAGTTTTTGTTGAAGTATTTT
The DNA here is from genome assembly GCA_028554975.1 of Himalopsyche kuldschensis. Lineage (NCBI taxonomy): Eukaryota > Metazoa > Arthropoda > Insecta > Trichoptera > Rhyacophilidae > Himalopsyche > Himalopsyche kuldschensis. The sequence continues at coordinate 17,896,505 of JAHFWI010000006.1, forward strand.
TGTGATCAAAAGTGATGGTTTTTACTCAGGCTTTCGCTTAATATAGATATTTCAATTGAAAATTAAATACTCTATAGTGACATTATTTTCAAACGACGTAAAACGTTGTCTTTTGAAACCCAAGTAGCGAGGAAATTATATTTAAATTATCTCTATGAATATTGTGACATAAGTAAAAGTTTAAGTTTCATCGACAAAAGATTCTTTGTGTGTTGTAGGTATATGATGTATATTACTGTTCATAAAAACCTATATCTTTTGCTAATAAAGTATTTTAAAAACTTCCATTTAAATCAAGACTGGAGAAAGATTCATTTAAAAACTATTTACATATTCATAATGTGCTTGTCTATTTTCACTACTTATTTTATAACTAATCATAACTGATTTTGACTCAGGCATTGATTTGTTACATACTAACAGGGGCGAGTTTAAATTATTTTACCAAGAAATCTTAGAGATTAATCGAGCTCAGCTCAACAGTTTGCCAATTTTAAACTTTATTTACCAAATTCACCATTGTTTTACCCTTTTAAATAATTGTCATTTATTAATAATTCAAGCATTAAATATTAATTCAGAGACTTAAAATCAATCAACTCGTTAATAATAGGTCGGATAAAACCCTAGATTTATTTTAAATGTTCCAATGTTATTATCTGGTCATTAATATTTTTAAAAATCCCCATAATTATAACAAACCCACTTAATTCATTCATAACTTGTATACATTCAATTTTTGCTAATTTACATTTTAAAAGCCAATAAACTTAGTGATCTACATATATTTTTGTATATAATCGATACAAACTGTTCACAACACGTCAGTTCAAGTACATCCGTGCACTTGAAATGCCTGAAGATGCCGAAAGGCGAAACCCGGGTCGTTAGCGAAAAAACTCATGGAAAAAGACACAATTCAAACAATTTAAATTATATTTCAATGAATAAATCGCAATTAAAAGGACGGTCTTGGATACCAATTCATAATTTTAAATGCAACTCAGGCACTTGACTGGAGTGCTAACATCTTTGAGTTCTTCATCGTAATCTTATATGAAATGAATGAAAAAACTAATCATTTTAAACATTCAGTTGAATTGACATTGAAAAAAAATAATCAATAAGCGTTTTAATAATAATACAAAACAATTGAAAAAGATCAACTATAACAGGTTGAAATCTAAGCCATATTTTAAAAAAGGGTTAAATTACCATTTTATTATTAATGCTTAAGAAATACCAACTGAATGTATCACAAAGATGTAAAGGTGGCGAATAAAGACAGCACTTGATTAGAGTTTTATTTAACCGATCGAGCTTTTGAATCATTCAATACATGCAAAGTTTTCAAAAAGTCCCGGCTTTGAAAGTATTAATTACTTGAAACAGTTTCGCCCTGCTGCGTGGTTTATAGTTTGGTTTTGCTCGACATAGAACGGCTAATTTTACTTGCTACGTTTTCCGCTGTAACAGAGTATAAAGGGAGTGATTGAAAAGTTACAATATTGCAATTAAAATTAATTAAACCATTCGCAAAGCTTCTCAAGAAGTCGTTTCATTTATCCACAGTTTGATACACAAACTCAAAAATGAACTTGGTTTCATAAATTTAAATATATTCAGACAACGTAAATTAATAAATAGAATTCTCATATCGTTAGTAAAAAAACATTAACTGAAATCGATCCTCACCATATAATATGCGGAATCAGGACAGTAAAATATGTGCTATTTATTTAAATATAAAGTTTTCCCACCAAGAGTTTACAGCTATAGCACACTTACAGTACAGTAGCAGTATCTTATATATAAAACCGCAACGGCGTATGTATGTATGTATGTATGTATGTCTGTGGGTCTGTAATTCTTTGGGAATGATATAACATTAAATAATTATTGGTCGCTTAGTCCGAGCGAAGCCAGGTAGCAATACTAGAAATACCGAAACGGCGCATGTATGTATGTCTGTGGGTCTGTAATTATTTGGGAATGATATAACATTAAATAATTATTGGTCGCTTAGTCCGAGCGAAGCCGGGTAGCGATACTAGTTTATTATAGAACATGCCAAGCTTTGGATGGTATTTTTAATAATGTATATCAACAACAAAAAAATAGGCTACTTTGTACAAAATTTACCATTGATTTGCAGAAGTTTTCTTATTGATTATATAATATTTAATGGTGTTCAAATTCCTCTCTCACCAGATAGAAAAATATTCTGCCATTAAATTTAGAAATATAAGAAATACTTTAACACCAGATCCTCTTTTTACGCGGTTGTTTTTCACAGAAATAACACTGCTCATGTTTTAATTTTTTTATTTATAATAAAACCATATTCTGAAAAAAGGCAGTAACGTTTATTATCAAGTAGCAACACTGAATGAATTTATGTATCTTTGTTTAATTTAATTAAACTGAAAACTATGTAAATTGATTACTTGTTTAAATATTAAACACATTCGATTTTTAGTAATGTACATTTTTGTGTGGGCAAACAGTTTTTTTGTTTGTATCCCCTTTGGATCATTTGGAACGTATCTTCCATGCAAAAAAAAATCGGGTGTATCTATGCTTGACATGAGAATTAAATAGTATTGTGTAACAGCACACAAATAAATTATATTAATATATTTATTATAATTAGTAAAAATATATTGAGTCGTAATTGAATAACATGTAGAACGCCCTTACACTAGAGGGTGGTACGGAGCTTTCGTCTACGTGAGCCTTCCTCCGGCTGGTTGCATTAATTTCTTTGAAAACGAAACAATGATGCCCTCAGTGCCTGTTTAAATATTCACGTCTACATTTCGGCTTGTTTGAAAATTGAACTAAAGCCGGTAGCAGATCGTTTGTATGGAAAATGCTGGCAGTCGCCTGTATGAATTCTATCAAAGGGGGTGTAAAGGCATGTGTGAGGGGAAGATTTAATTCGGATATCTATTATGAACTTAATTTTCTCCGGTAAGCTTCTGGCTTGCATTTTTTTTGGAAATAGCCTATTGCTTTATATCTTTCTATTATTTAAATTTTATTATATAATACTGAAAATGGTTGATCTGGCGTAGAGCTTTAATGTCATTTTTTTTGCTTAAAATAGTTTCACGAAATTCATTGTCTTAAAGCAAATAATAGTCTTTTTTATTTATTACAATTCACTGAGCATATATAAAGGGTCTTTTTATAAGGATGCTTAGTTTTGAAATGTAAATAAAACAAGTTGTTTGTGAGATTTCGACTAAATTTTAATTTCATTTGTAAGTATATTTTACGGCATTAAATATGGAATATAGCATCAAATGTCTGCCAATATCCATTCATTATAAAATGGGCCATGTCGCTAAAGTTGACTTTTTTGACAAATTTGGGTAAACTTCCAACTGCTCCAGAACACCCAATCAGGCGTTGTCTGCGGTCGTTTACCTGAAGTTCCTTGGTTAGTTGGATTTTATACGGGTGCAGACATAAGGCCCGATTCAAAATTCGCCAAGTTGAAGTCGCAGAAAAGCCAAGTTCTTGTGAACAACGAGAAATAAGCTGCCTTGGGTTTTCCTGTACACTTTCACACACAGCAGCAATGTTTTCACCAGATATTGTATTTTGATGACGTACAGGTAGGTGTTAGCTGATTATTTACCAAACTGGTTGACTCAAATGTGGCCACTAAACAATGAATAATCTACTCAGCAGGACAAAGTAACATATTTTGAGCGTCCCTATTGAAATACCCCTTATAAATACATGTATTCATATATATACATACATATATACATGTAAATACATAATAAAAATCACTAATTAATTAAAAACAAGATGAAAACATTGTAGTCATGAAAACTGAGAGATAAAATTTATAAAATCATATTAGAAATTTTCAAAGATGTCAACCGAGTGAGTTCTGACAAAATCAACTTTTATTCATAAAATATAGTATTCGTCTGAACTCACTCACGTCAATATGAAATATGTTGACATCCGAAGCAATGCCGTTAAAAATTGTTAAAGCTCTTCCCAGAGGCATTCCCATTGGCAGACTGGTTCTATCCATTGGAAGAACAAACAACTCATGCTCACGATTCTTCAAAAAATTATCAGGAACATTCAATTTAACATTTTTAAGAATGGTGGAATTCTCATTTTGGCCTCGGATAAGCCGAAAGAAATATAATGCCAAGTAGATTTCTCTTCGAGCATTCAAATTATTGAAAGTGAGCATCCCTAAGAGAAAGTCTTATGCCAAGTCTTGGTCGACATTGTGCAACTTTGTTTAAATTTAAATTTATCCTTATTTCAAAAACCGTACATATTGGATAATGGGCCTTGGGTAATGTTTGTAACATGTCATAATATGGTATATTTTTCGTCATTTAGTTTTACGATGCTAATAAATATGCAAACTCTGGAAGATCCATAATTTTTTGAAATCTATTGAGGAGTTGCAGGAAGGAAAAAGTAATATATTGAGGAGTGCAGAGGGTAAATGTTGTGGAAAAGAAGCTGACTTATCAAGAAAAAAGTCAAACCAAAGTAATCACTAAATATTTTATAATGAACAACAAATTTATTTGTGCAGCAAAAATGACTGACATTTAACTGTCAGTCATTTGAAACAAAAGACCAAGTGTCATCCTCCGAACAAAAAAAATGCCTAATAATCATGTAACAAAACGATAACTCTTAACCAGGAAAAGCTGGTCAACCTAATATAAACGCCATGTCAAAATTTCCCCTTTTAGTGAAATAATTTATCATTTTTTTTTTCGAAGTCTAGGCATTTGCTTTGTATTGACAGTCATACACTGTGATGATGATAAATGATGGTTTATTGATACATCAGTAACTCCCTCAGCTTTTACAGAGCTTTATGTGAAAGCTTTTTATTTATTCACTGACAAAAAATTGATATAATGAAACATTTTGAAGTATGATTAAAAATCGTTAATTTTTTAAAGGATGTCTTTTTTCGTATTGTAAAACTAGCACACTTAAGTTTGGTAAAATATATCTTTTATAAACCTAAGAAGCACTTTATTTTTTTGTAGGAATTAAAATTACGTACTTTCATTAATTCAGAAATATTACAAAATATGCGAAAAATTTCAGCTGTTTTTGGTACGGGAAAATGATTATAATACAAATACCAACATACTGATTTGCAACGTTCGTATTTTTTTAATTTGTTTTATATCTTCTCTTCATGGCATATAAATTAGTTTAAAGTGTTAATAGTTAACAGAATAAGTTTTAATGATAATGAGTTGATATTGATATAAGTAAGAATGAACTTACAGCTTATTCAGTTTGAAAACTTTTTTTCATTAAAAAGCAAGAGTCCTGAAAATTATCACAAGCAGGAAAATAAATGCTTTACTGTCTTATGTTACCTTGTTTGTTGTTAATGTAGATATATGTATAATCGGTCATTTTGAAACTGGATTAGAATGAAAACAAAAATCAATAACCGTAGATGGTTCACGTGAGAATTTTATTCAAAAATACCTGGTGACTTCTAGGTACTAGAAACATGAATATAAACATACTTGAAATTTTCGAACATACTTAGAAAATATTATAATATTAACTCTTCAGTTGTTCATATCTTTTTATATTAATATTTTTCGACCAAAAATAGATAACAGACGTTTATTCAACTACCATTGCTTATTTTCCATTTTAATGTAGGGGTGATTAGGGTTTCCAATCCCAGGCCAAAAATGTGTTCCCGGGATTTTAGGATTGCTAATAGTCGATCCCGAGATTTAGGTTATTTTTAAGTGGTCGATTGTTTCCATACTTATTAAATAGTGGCCATGTTACTACATCATTGAAAACGTATTATATGTTGGTTGTTTATTTATTATTGAAGGGCGAAAATAGAATCTACAATGGTCTTCTCAAATTCGATCTTCCTAATTCCGGAGCTGAGCTGATCAAGTATTAAAAACCTTCAGGATACCAGGATTTTAGGAGCCGAGATCACGGGATTAAGAACCCTAGTGGTGATTATATTTTTTTAAACGATTAGAATATCACATAAGACTTTACCACAGATATGAACATATTAACTGATTCGAAAATCAATATTTTAAATATCATTTCGTAATTTCGATTGAAGCTATTTGGCTGCACTGCTTGTAATGATTTAAAATTTTTATCAATTATGAATATTTTTATAAAGAACGACGGTTCTTTATGAGTGCAATGGAAACATGGTTACTTTTGAAATGATCCTCTGACGTGTTGCCATTAAGTTAATTATCGGATTTTGCTGTGCCTTCATGTTATGACACGAATGACGGGAAAAACAAATAGTTGATTATAATTACACAAGCGATAGCATCGCATCGGCGGGAACGCCTGACTAAAGCTACGATATGCCCGCCAACCCTCTACGCCCTCTACGGAAGGGGTCCATGCCGTAGTGGAATTAGCATATTGATTCGAAAAAGTTTAAAGTTACTTATGGAAACAGTGGCAGTTTCGACTTGATTACTAGTTTCGCCTATGTCATGTAATTTAAGTTTCGAACAGTTTTTTTTACTTCATATTAAGTTAGAAAACATTGAATCTTTCATTTTAGTTCATAAGTGTAAAATAATTAAGCTCTATTATTTTTATGCAATAGTTCCAATAATTAACGCGTAAATAAATTGAACGGTTATAAGGAAAAATGTATTTAGATCATATTAATAGATCGTGTATGATTAGTTTGTATTGTGAAGCTTGCTTTAGTCAAATTGCAATTTAGCTAAACAATTTTTTCTATACGGAAATATGTTTCTTGTTATCCGATTTTTAATTAAAGGTCATTCACTGCGTTGTGAAGCTTGCTTCAGTCAAATTGCAATTTAGCTAAACAATTTTTTCTATACGTAAATATGTTTCTAGTTATCCAATTTTTAATTTAAAGGTCATTCACTGCGTTGTGAAGCTTGCTTTAGTCAAATTGCAATTTAGCTAAACAATTTTTTCTATACGGAAATATGTTTCTAGATATCCATTTTTTAATTTAAAGGTCATTCACTGCGTTGTGAAGCTTGCTTTAGTCAAATTGCAATTTAGCTAAACAATTTTTTCTATACGGAAATATGTTTCTAGATATCCAATTTTTAATTTAAAGGTCATTCACTGCGTTGTGAAGCTTGCTTCAGTCAAATTGCAATTTAGCTAAACAATTTTTTCTATACGGAAATATGTTTCTAGTTATCCAATTTTTAATTTAAAGGTCATTCACTGCGTTGGAGTTATATACATACAGATATTACGGCATATAAATATAATATTGTGTAACGTTTCAATTTATTTTTCCATGATTTTTTGTCCACCTGGCATTGATTAAGAAAAGACTTTTTCTGTAGCTGGACTTACACAAGTATCTGATCAAAGCAGACAAATTTGAGTATTCATTGTTACAATTTTTAGTTCTTGGTTTATCAGTGCAACTTGATAACTAAAAGAAACCGTATTTTCAAGACGCTTAATAAAACCAATCCTTAATAAAGGGTATTTCAATAAGGACGCTCAAAATATGTTACTTTGTCTTGCTGAGTAGATTATTCATTGTTTAGTGGCCAAATTTGAGTCAACCAGTTTGGTAAATAATCGACCAACACCTAGCTGTATGTCATCAAAATACAATATCTGGTGAAAACATTGCTGCTGTGTGTGAAAGTGTACAGGAAAACCCAAGGCAGCTTATTTCTCGTTGTTCACAAGAACTTGGCTTTTCTGCGACTTCAACTTGGCGAATTTTGAATCGGGCCTTATGTCTGCACCCGTATAAAATCCAACTAACCAAGGAACTTCAGGTAAACGACCGCAGACAACGCCTGATTGGGTGTTCTGGAGCAGTTGGAAGTTTACCCAAATTTGACAAAAAAGTCAACTTTAGCGACATGGCCCATTTTATAATGAATGGATATTGGCAGACATTTGATGCTATATTCCATATTTAATGCCGTAAAATATACTTACAAATGAAATTAAAATTTAGTCGAAATCTCACAAACAACTTGTTTTATTTACATTTCAAAACTAAGCGTCCTTATAAAAAGACCCTTTACCTATCTATGATATAGATTTGTTGAACTTCCGGTTTGATTTATTTGTCTGGTATAGTGGTTACAATACTTAGTCGTATTTATTGAATTGGTCTTTAGCTATCAACAAATATATAATCATAGATACAATTATATAATAAAAGCTATAAAAAAAATAAAATGAAATAATTTCTGTGGAAATAAAATATATTGTTATTCTTTTCACCGTGATACTTTGTAGAATTTATAAGAATTTTGCTGTACCGGTTTTGATATTTGAAATACCAAAATACAGGTATTACAATTTTTCCCGGTATTTAAATCCCTTTACGTGCCAGAATAAATATTGTCTGTGAATATTTTGCAAAATTTATCTTGTTAAGTTTAAATGGTTATATCCAGTACCAAAAGTGTTACTTGTGAAATTTCTACGCAAACCATATCGTGTTTACATAACAACTTTATCATCGAACAACCCAGTGATGTAAAGCGAGAGCTTATGACGTTATTTAAAATGCATTTGCTGCATGCAAAATGCATCGCATAATTTCAACATACCACTCACAAGCTTATTATTAATGCACGTTACGATTGATGGATGCCTATCAATTATTCAGGACACACAGTGCTTAAAAATGTATTGAACATAATTCACAAAAAATATTATTTGTGAAATATTTATGTTCAATTGTTATTTTGAATGAACTAACTGTATATTTCACTTGGTTTTTTGGCGACAAAATGAAACACGAATAATCATAGTAGCTCTATCTATTTTTGCTAAGTATGTAGTCGAATGGTTGACAATTTTGTATTAAAGATTACTTAGATGATTGCAATGTCGATGGGTTTGAATAATACTACGTGAAATTTCATCTATTGGATATGAGGCGTGACGTGTATATGTTACAGTGAGACTGTATTATCAGTGAAAATGTATTCTTCTCCAAGTTGTCATTGAAATTAATATGACCGCCCTATCTTCAGCCTTATGTTTGTCTGTGTTTTTCTTTAGTTCGCTCTCTATGAAAGGGACTACTTGCTGATTTTGTTTCATTGAAGCAAACGTAAACCTAAACGACAAACCCATGAAAATTAAAAAGTTAAAATTTGTATACGATTCCTTTGAAACTTTAACCCAAATGATACGTTGAAATGAAAAAATTCAATGTCAATATTTCACGTACAAGTTAGCGAATGAGCTTGAACTGACGTGAAGTAAATAATTTGTATCGCATATGTATTTAATAAAAGTTTAATTGTAACTTTAGAACTCCAGATGAATAAAAATTTTTTTTGATGATAATGAGGTTCAATGAATTGCATGGACGCAATCACTATTTTCATGAATTTTACTTGAGATGCCGTAAAACTTAGTTGAAATATTTTACTTTGAATTACTGCTTTCATTTACTACAACATACCTTTATATTGGTAACTTCTATGATAATACTGTGTTAATCATAGGGTAAAAATCAATCGGGTTTTGGTATCTAGTATCAGATTCATATTCCTGCGTCCCATTGCGTACGTATAAGTGACGAGAGGAAACGTCGCCAGCGCCACTCGCTGTATCGGATAAGAGAATGAGGCGCTCGCTCCCATAAAAAGGGTGTTACCGTAAAAACAGCTTGCCGAGATAAGTGAAGTAGAAAACTGCTTTATCTTTGGTCGCGAAAGCGTAATAAAAACAAACGCACGTCGTTTGTTACGACTAAATTCTCAAAATGAAACATACAACCTTCGGGCCTATGGGTGACAATTCTGGCAATATACAGCTTAGTCCTTTGAAGGCGTTACGGCATTATTTTATTGTCATTACCGCTTTTTGCTTTCCTAAATAAACACATCTTAATATTATGATTATTTACGTATAATTTTTGAAATGTAGTAACTAAGTACTGATTAGACACTCCAATTAATCGTCATCTCAACTACTTGAGTATCGAGTAGTATTTTTTTTAAATACTCGAATATACTCGAGTCGTTGCAGATGTACATACCAAAATATATAATATTAATTCAAATTTGTGTATATAAATAAGCTCATTTTAATAAATTAATACATTTATTTCAATTTATGAAACATATATTTCAAAAATAATAGAGAATTAAATTTTGTTTTTATATTCCCGCAGTTAACGAAAACTCTCTGTTGCTGTGGAAGTCGGCTTAAAAGTAAGCAAAGAATTAAATAGTACTATCTAGTTTTTCTGTCCGCTGCTTGGAAAAATTAAAATTCGGCTATAAATCTTCATTCATAAATTACGAATATTACTCGAGTATTTTTCAAATTACTCGAGAATCGAGTACTCGAATTGGAGTCTCTACTACTGATGCATCCGCTACCGTTTGTTTTCTTATTTATAAATGGTAAAACCAATTTAATTGGGTAAATTGATGTTATTCAAAACAGTCAAAAATCGTTAATCAAACATTTTGTATTAAAGTCACTATCAAATAATCTCCTCTTTCTTTTAAGAGGACAGGATGATATTCAATGTGGAAGTCTGGGACTCACGGTTTTACTCTGTCAAAACCAATTGCTACTGATTTAACGCATGCATGACTGCTTTCTGGTTATGAGTAATGGTACATTACAAAAAAAAATGAAAACTTATACTGTGTTTCGAAAACAGATGCTTTCGGCAAATAATAGAAGTGGGGTGGTTTGATTCTGACAGGAACACGGAAGTAAGAGAGCGGACAATCCAGCCTCTTCTTACGTCCAAAATAAATGGTGACGAGGGATCTGGCTTGAGAATGTGCATAGGATGTACAAGGTGGAGCTACGGGATGACGGGATGATCTGAAGGAAGTGAAAAGGCTAGCAGGTATAGAAAAAAAATCTCTGCTAAAATTGGCTTAAGTAATGTATTACAAAGGTTACTCCACGGCTTGACACGATGTTTGGACAAGGATTGGATTGCACAAGACAAGTTACCTGATAGCAGAGGTTGAGCTGTGTACTTTGAATAGCTAAGTTTAATCCTCGAATAAATATTATTAATCTTCACTAGTTGACTAAGGTTTATAAGTTATGGAAGTCCTTCATTACAAGTAGTATTATCTTTCAATGTATACTCCGTCTTAAAAAAGGAGAAAACAAATATGGAGGAAAGCTTGAAAACTTTAATAGTTAATACAAAAAAAATCAAACATCAAAACGCGAAGCAGTGCAATTTTAAATATAATGATTAAAGATAAATAATTTCGTATTTTTGTCTTTTGTTTTCATAAAAAATGTTTATGAGAATTAAAAAAAAATCTTTCGATATACACGACTGCTTTCAATTATCACGTTTTTCTTTAGCCAATAACATTTCAATTGGAGCTCTTCATTACATGGAAGCAATACCACTCAAAAACTCTAACAATGATAGCGTGATATATTGGACAAAAAGAGCTTGTGACAGATTAAAAAAAATACAGAAACTTCCTACATGGAAAAAAGGCCATCTGTAGTGCAGTGGATGATTTATTACCGCATTATTTGTAGGTACATATATAAAATTAATAGATAACAAAAACTACTTTTTCAAGTCACATATTATTTTGTTCATTAAAATAGCTTTGATCATTTGTGCATAAACTAGTTTCCAAGCGATTACGTTGTTCCGGGATAATGTCCCAGCCATCTTGATTTTGTTTTTTAAATAAAAAATAAATCGTATTTTTTTAAATAAAATTTTATTTTATTTTAAGGTATTTTTATTGAATTTCCATTATGATTTTAGGAGTTGGTAGATAGCTAGTTTGTCTTCACGCCATTTTCAAAGGTGTAACATATAAACCAATTTTCCTTATGTATTAAAACCTATAATTGAAACAATATTTTATATATCGACTAAAGGTGCATGATGAAATATCGAAATTAAACTTTAATAAGAATTTAATTTAATTTAATATTTATAATTTTTTGTCACCCATGACCCGTGTTTCACGTTTTGATATCAAGTTTTCTTTCGGTCTTTTCTAACTCAATCGTGCACGTGAAAAAGCTGGAGATGCCAAAAGGACAAACCTGGGTTGTTAGTGAGAAAATTTAAAGACAAATCCACAATTCAAACGTTTCAATATGAATACAGTAAATTCAGATTGACTAAACTTGTACTGAGGTTCATTATAAAATTTAAAAGCTTTGTTATTCAACTGATTTCAATTTATGCTAAAAGAGAAATATAGAGGTGTTTCTTAAGGAAACGAAGCTCCTGTCAATTTGTATAGCATAATCAATCAAATAAAAAAGTTTTCAGAGTCATTTTTGTATCAAAACTGCATCTCCACAATGTGACCGGCGAATCCTTCAGATGTATGAATAAAATCAGTCCATTTTAATTGATATAAAACAATAACGAGAGAACATTATATTTTATTATATGTTGTGATAAAATATGCTGCTAAATACGAATGTGACAGCAAAAGATAATATCATCACATCATTCTATGTTTCTACGTACGGTCTATTTAATTATGATGCTCTGTTGTTGATTCGAAATAGCATACTCGCTAAGCGGCTTTTGTTCTCTGACTAAGCCGTTTCACAGGTACTACTTGTTAAGAGAATAACATGGGATGAATTTCATAGCATGCATCACGTACTCAGCTTTTAGGTAGTCTGCAAGGGACGGAAATTTATAGTGAATTGACATTTATTAAATATAAAAATAATTGAAAGACATTTAAAAAAGGATAGATTTTGAGTAGGAGAAAGCCAAACTGACAAGGTGGCTTGATAAAAATTGTTATTATGTAGGTGCAATGCCACTGTTTTTTTTATTAGATAAATTTGCTTTAAAATCTTCGCATACGTTAGCTGACAACTTAAGCTCAAGCTAACATTATACCAATTCACTTTAATTTGACTAGGGAATGTTTAAAATCAAAAGCAATTCAATTCAATTTTTATAGTTTTCTGATTTTTTTTCCCCATATCCGCTCCCTATTCGGAGCATATGGCCACCACACGGTGCCTCCAAGATTCTCTGTCTCCCACCAACGTCCTCGCACGTTCCCAGGTCCCGATCCCAGATCCCGGCGTCCCTTAGCTCCCCTGAGTACATCCTATGGATGGTCATCAGAGCAGGCAGAATTCAGGCTCACCTGGGGCATCTGCAGCACATGTCCAAGCCAGGTCCATCGACGCTTTTTAATTTTAGACGTAATAAGGGGCTGGTTTGTCCGCTCTCTTACCTCCGTACTCCGTCTATTACGTATGTTAATTTACAAATTGGATAGTTTATGTGTGAATTTTATCGATTTTTTATAATATAGCTAGCTTAAATAGACAATGTGTACATTTATTGATTGAGTATGCCCGGTTTATTTGGTAGAACTCCATTATAATACGGTAAGAAAAATAACAATGTATTTTAATTGCCTATTTAATATATACGTTGACTGGAGTATTTCTTTACGCCATTTATTCATTAATACAGGAAAACAAACAAATGCTTTATCATAAAAATCGCCCAAATATATGCAGAAATCATTTGATAATGCATTCCTTATAATTAAAATATGTTAGTATTATACACTAAATATAGCTGGAAGCTATTTATTTAACATGTGCTTACACAAAACAGTCAATTTTTTGGTGTAAAGTTTGGTACCAATTCCACAATTTTATCTCATTTATAATCAGTAACATTTATAACTGATACACATGTAAAACCGGTTTTGATCTTTATACAATACATTTCAGGTTTATTCATGAACTTGAGTGCCTGAAGATGCTGAAAGAAAAAACTCGGATCGCTGACGTCAAAATTTATGAAAAGTTAACGGTTCAAAAAATCCGTTTACGTTATTTAAAGTATTCAATTTTGTATTATAATTTCACATAAATTGCTTATACTCCTAATCTTGATTTACGGTATCGTTTACAGTTAAGAGACATTTTGTTTTGACATCATTCTATGCGAGTGAGAATAGTGTATAAAATAAATATTTTGTATAAACGTTTCAATCTTAAATATAAAACCGAAACGGGGGATGTATGTCTGTAATTCCCTTTTACATTGTTGTTGCAAGTTCAAACAAACGAGTTGATTTCGCTCGCAAAAGTTTCGACGGTAAATTTGTTTCGTTATCAATGTGTGTGTAGAGACTCCAATTACTCGAGTATCGAGTAGTACATATATAAAACCGAAACGGCGTATGTATTTCTGTGGGTCTGTAATTCTCTTTTGCATTGTTGGTCATTAAGTTGCCATAAAAACGAATATGATAGAAAATATGTTTGATTTTTTTATCGGCGAAGACATTTAGTCAAAATGTAATAAATTAGTCTTCTACTGAACTTTTCCCGGCTTTTATTAATATAATAATGTTTTTATTTACGTGAAGGTATTATTTGACAGCAAATTAGATTTTTTCCTTGAATTTGGACATTTTAATGGGTGAGAATGGGGCTGTCAATATATGAAAGGGGCTGTGAAATGTCAATGCCAGTCTGAAATGTTCATTTTAATTCCATTTTAATTGACCTAGACTTTTGAATTTTGATAAAAGTGGTTTCAACTTGGCCTGTCTGAATTTACGCGCCGAGGTGAACATAACTCCAAACTGGTCCGAGCGAAGCCGGGTTCGAACACTAGTAGTGTATAAAATACATATTTTGTATAAAAGTTTTAATATGAAATAAAAATAAACCCAATAAAAAACATAAAATAATAAATAACAGCCCGTGCAGAAAATTCTTCCCGTCGTTATCAGGCAATGACGTAATACAAGTAGTTTTATACTAAATACATGTATTGTACAAGTGAAGGTGGACGAAATCAGTGTTCCACAATTGGAAGTTTCACAGTGCTCTTATTTCCACAATGGTCAGCATATTTCAGTTCGCTGCGGTCTGAACGGCGGACCAACTTTGTGGAACTATAAAGTGGCCATGGTACTTGTACATGTATATCTAAAAGGGTGAAGCTTTACACATTGGCCCATAAAATTTCTAAATATAATTATATGTCGATTTTAATTCTAGTTTACCCGAACAGTGTATTTTTTCAAAAGGAACATTATTCACAACTATTTTTTAAAAAAAATATATTTTTAAGCTGCTTTTTAAAAAGATGCATTCATTCATGTAATGACGGTATTTAGTGAACTGTCAAACAATGTTTCAAAAAAAATATTTTATTTATTAAGGACTTTGACTGAGGGTGCTTGATGGAATTTCAATATCAAATTTGAATTGTTTGAATTTTGAATTTTTTTCTGACGTGGTCAGTTCAAGCAGTTCAATGCTGAAAGGCGAAACCCGGGTCGTTAGCGACAAAACTAATGGAAATTGATCAGTTGGTAATGCTCGAGATGAGTGAAACTGGACCTTTTCTTTATGAGAAAACATGTGAAAGAAGTACTTTTAAAACTGTTTTATTCCATCAAAAAGTGAACGGACGTTTAATGGTGACCTTAAATGTGATATTATTATATTGTTAAAAATAAAATTTAAATACTTGTGAGCAGTATTAAAATGTTTCAATTATTTATTTAAATATAAAGCATGGTAACCAAGAATCGACAGTTCAACACCTTAAAAGCAATTTAATTCCAACATTGGTGAAAATTATTTTCGACAAATATCTAAAACTTTTTAGGGGGAAAGATTTTAGTGGGAATAGGTATATTCCTCGACGGAAGTAGCACAAACAATGTGTTTTCTTTCTTAAAAAGTTTAAATGTTTTTATAAATACAAACGAAAGTGTCTTTTTTATTTGAGTATTATACATTTCTACCAAGAATCGACAATCGAACACCACAAAAGTGATAAATTCCCTTCATCACTGTTTTCGGTTCCTATCTGAAGCTGGATATTGAACAAAATACTCCGATGGTTTCATCCTTTTAGGAGAGAGTGATTTCAATGGAAATATACTCAAGAGGAATGTGCCTTCCCACTATACATACTTCATGTTTTTGTTCAACTGAATTAACTGCATTGTTTTGACAAAATTCCACACGTTTCATTTTAAAACCTTTATTATTTACGAGACGAAGTTCTGAATGGATATTTTCAATAAAATATGTATCAAAATTTATCGGGCTTCAACTACTACACTTTCGACAAAAAACTACAAACAACATTATGAGAATCTTTTCCTATTTTTCTGGTGGACAAATATTGTAGATGGCCAAGAGTTATCAATGATACTCTACTTTCTTGTTCCATGCTTATGCCTCCAGTATACAAAATTTTGCTCTCTACATTCTGTATAACATAAAGTAGCCTACGCATTGAACAATCATTTTAAACGCATTTGTAAATATAATAACAGTTAGCTTTTAAGGTTTTACAAATTGATAAGTAACTTTTAGTTGTTGAATTAGGGTAAAATATTTTTTCAATTTGTTAAATATGCATTCTTTGTATTTAAAAATAATAAGATTTTTTTTTACTGAGTAATAGCTAAATTTGCTGATTTAATTGGTATTTACTTGGTAGAACTCCATTATCACGGTTAAACACTAGTAATGTATTTTAGTTAAAAAACGAACTTTTTTTTATTCTGTAGAACTGAAATACATTGCCCTTTATTCACCGTATTATTATTTATATGAATATAATACAGTTATTAATATAGTACATTAATATATTAATATTGTATTAATTAAGTACATTAATACAATAGTATAATACAGTTAAGCCAAGCCAATGCCAATTCAATCAATTTATAAAATTAATAAATGAATCCAATTTAAGATCAAAAAAATAGTAGTTTTACTTAAGGAAAGAAAACATAAAATTAAATCGAATTCAATATTTTCTCAAAACTGAAGCAAACTTTATCACAACTTGTAATTCATCCATATTTATGAGACGAACTCAGCAATTCACTTTTATTATACGAAAATATGAGTACACAAAAAGACAAAATGAAAATGTTTCTGGATAAAGGAAAATTCATACTACATAGAAAGTGTGCGTCCAAAATTATATTAAATCTTAAATTATTAACACCCAACCTATAATAATTTGTGTGTTCAAAAATTTATTTAGGTAGACAGTAAATTATAATGTCATTCTAAATAACAAATCTCGATTTTTACTTAACTTAATAAAAACAAAATTGTGTGAAATATAAACTTTTTAAAAATCATAACAAAGCTCTGATTAGGAAGACTATCGAGAATTAATCTACCCCTTTTATTTCAGTTTCATCTTAATAGAGAATAAGTTGAACTATACGTTCAAAAACTAAAGATGACTATTTTGTACTTACAAATAGTTGATATGTAAATAATAGCCAATCATCGTGCTTGGTTTTATCATGGCTTATAATGACGTATACCCTTGCATCAAATAACCTAGCACTAACTTGTAAACGTGTAGAAATCTATTTTACACAATATAAGCTCTCAATCTGGAGTGTGTGGAATCGTACTCACCTATCAAGGCAACACTTTAATGCATTAGGACTGGTTGTAAGACATTTGCAAAATTTTAAAGCTTCAGCTATCCCCAATTCAGTTATTAAAAATGCACAGATGTACTTGAACTGACATACGTGCACTTGAAATGCCTGAAGATGCCGAAAGGAAAAACCCGGGTCGTTAGCGACAAAACTCATGGAAAAGTACAAAATTTAAACAATTCAAATTTTATATTGAAATTCCATTAAGAACTCTCAGTCGAAATCCTTAATTATTAATTATTTGCCCGCCTTTGGATAAAACTTCAAATTTTAGATGAATGATTCCATTCCGGGACTGAAAACCCATGACCTCTCAACCGAGTGACTAACTATGGCATTGACCACTCTACTACAGTATAGAAAAAATTATAGCTATGTGGATTTATTGAAATCGGTCTTTACTTTAAAAAAAAGATAGCTTTGAAAGAATACGGCCAAAGTTATGTTACATAACAAATTCGATTCGGGCAAAAGGCCATTATGTTTTTTATTTGTAAGTTATTTTATCAAAAAATACGCGGAGTAGAGTAAAAATAAGGTTATTGGCCCAAGTACTGGCAAAATAAGGCTTTTAATATACACATAATGTGTACATTCTCCCAGGCCCGTTAGTTTTGGCTCAGTCAGACTTCGGGCCGATTGCCAAGCTGGAGCGAAATAAATGTTTTGGCGACGCAATAAATCAGCGAAAAAAATTGTAATGTTTAGAAGAGTGGATTTGTACAAACAAACAAGCTTCGAATGCTTTCCGTTGTTTGCCAAAAAGATTAAATCAACTCGGATTGACGTAAAATGTAACTAAATCAATCGAATCGGAAATGGCTTCGATTCAATCAAGCTTAACATTTTAGTTATTCACCCTTGACCTATTCGAGGAATGGAAATATGATCGCATCATCTTATTTATTCAAACCCTTAATAAACCCATATTCTGAATCGTATTAATTTGTAATGGAATACTTAAATCAAAAATGTTTGCCGACTGGTTGGTAAGGAAGGACGCGTTAGTAAGTAACGTATTCTGTCACATTTTCCATGACCGGTCCGTGGCGCAGTGTCAACGTTGTTGGCTTGCGTGCCCAGTACGAGCGGATTTTTTCAGTCGATAAATTTGTTCAAATACATGGGTTTTTTTGTTGTTAAAAATATCTTCCCACTTTTCCTATCCCAAAGAGCGTCGCATAGCGGGAGCGATTACCTAACCACCTAGTCCTGACCGAGTCTTCGTATCCTTTCCATCCCTACTCTCTTCGAAAAATAGAGAATGAAAAACTTCGTAATAAGCAGTTCTCGTAGTAAAATTTATGTTTATTATGAGTTTAACTCCGTGAGGAGTCCATATCCCATCCATGTCCATAAGAAAAGCATTAAAAAGTTCCCTACTTGAATGAATCTGTTCAAAATTCATTTAACAGTTTGACTAAAATTAAGATCATTATAAGTATGTATTCGTCGATTCATATCTATAAGACTATGCCAATACAAATGTGTACTATTTTTCCCACTTACTAACAGTGAATTTCTACGCGTTTTTTATGAGTTATTTGGTAAAGGCAGCAATATATTTTATTGCTTTAAACCTGTGTCATCTTAATATTATTTATGATTCGATTCTCATTCAAATCAAAACGTAAGTATTTATAATATTATCGCTTACTTACAAGAGAATTAAACGAAATACTCTACCCGTTTGATGTGTGTATTTTGCACATTGTGAATATTATAATATGCGTGTTCTCCGCCGTTTAATGGATATTTATTCAATGAATGATATCTAATTGCTCTTCTGATTTGAAATGATTTCGTCAAATAGACTCATTTAGCTTTTGCTTTTAAGTCTAGATCCTAAATTGAAGACAGACGATAATGAATGGATATATTAAAATTAAATGTCGACTTAGTACGTTCATCAATTCATTTATAAAACTTTCGGTTGATGTAATCCAATCTTGGGTCACTGTAATAATTTAAGAATGGAAATTACTTCTCTAATAAAATATTAAAGCTCCACAAAAAGAGGCCAAGAAATATTTCAACTAGAAATTTAATCGAATTCCCTGATTTGGCTAAAACCAACGTAAATACTTTCACGCAATTATGACCAAAACTTTTTTGCAATATTCAAGAAATTCCAATCAAAAACTTAGACACGTTACCCTATTCAGTAGACTGCCTATATCAAATAATGCGAAAACTTAAAAATATTATAATTATAATCGTGGTTACCTTGCTCCAATAAAGTTAATCTCAAATATTTAAATTTCGGGGCTAATTCCGGGGCGCCATGATCGTCCGCCGGTGGTGGAAGAAGTCCACTTTTAGTGTAGAGCCAGTAATAAAGTTTTGTCCCCGTATCTTTTGAAAGCTCTCCTAGTAATGTAATGCATGCCGAGGGACTCCCTGTACCAATTACAAGGCTCATCGACTCTTCTCCAGCCAGCTGCTTCTATGATAAACAAAGATGGGGGGGGGACAACGTTTCGCATTACTCTCAAATTCAGCGTAAGACCCGGCGAATAATAGCAATAATTAAAAAAAAAAACATTTTTTTAACAGAAAGAAGTCTTTGACTTAATTTGAACTCTGCCGTATTGATGACGAGTTCTTTAATGAGCGGAATCTAATGAGATGTAAATTAAGAGAATTTTAAATTTATGAATTATTAATAAAACAATTAGAATCAATTTTAGTCTTATAAAATAGTAGCTGTATAATATGTGGAAAAATAAAGTTATTAATATTATTTTATTTAAATTCAAAATTTATTATTGGAACCAAAATTTGCTGTCGCTGCCTTACGATTTATTTTTTATGAGCTTAATATAATTAGCACGTAACGCCCGCGGTGCAGTGGCAAACGTCGTTGGCTACCGTGACGGAACTGACGTCTACGATTTGTTTATCTGTTCGTACACATGGGTGTTTTTGTTCACTCAAAATTCCTTCACACCGAATAAAAGAGAGGTTGAGTGACCGAGTCGCAAGTCGTTTCCGTAGAAGGCCACATTCTCCACACCAGGGGTGCACAATCTTTTTTTAACGATAAACTACCGAAATACTGCGTATTCAACCGTTTTCTAAGATATTGTATTATAGTGAATTTTTAGTTGAATACTCATCCCGAAATCGTATGTCTTAGAAAAAGTATTTTTTTTATACAACATAGTCAACAAAATTAAAAAAAAATATATTATGTAAATACTACTGGGAAGAGCTTTAGCAATTTTAAGCGGCATATATGAATAAATGTATTTAAATTTTTCAAATTCATGGCATATTGGCGTGAGCTGTAATGCCATGATTTGTAATTTTTTTTTGAATTAATATATAAATAAACAAAAGCGAACATAGTTTAATTTTAAAGTTAATAACAAAATTACATGAGCTTTTTATAGTCGCCAACATAAATATCACTTTACGTCTGCAAGTAATACAAAGCTTTGTAAAAGATCAAACGATTTTTAAAAACAAAAAGTATACGTCCGAGGGTAAGAATAATGAAATATACGGTGGGTTATTATTGTAAGAATACCCAATTTATCTGTGTGTCAAAAAAATCCCGACCGTACAATGCACGCGGAGAAAAATATATGAAAACATATTAGACGCGAAACAAGATTAATCTAAAATTTCCAAACAAGTGGCTGCAGGCAAAACGGAGGTCATAAAACATTACGTTAGGTAACAATAATTCTCTTTATCCCAAAGGTATGATATCATTACGGGCATTTATCATTTATAAAATACTCCCATGTCTATATATTATATGTGGCGAAAATACTATAAAAGAATCTCTAGATAGGTACTTTTTACAATTTTTATTTTATAAAAATAGTTGATGTTACATTGAATTTATTAAATCAGGACCAGTTTCACTCATGGCGAGCATTATAACGGAAAAAAATACAACAATACAGCGATATGTACATATACAAAATTTAAGCCAGAATTACAAGGTATGACAAACAATTAGTATTATATATAGCTAAGCAAATAAATCGGAGCAAAATAAAAACAAAATAGACTTCATTTTTAATGTTGAAGAACTCTTAGCAATATAAACTTTTACATCAAAAATCAATTAACTATCAATAATTATTAAAAATGTAAATATCACGAGTAAAGTTGTTACACCATTTCATATTTATATACCACTGTCTTTCAAAACAAATCTTCATTATTCAGTGTAAAAAGGTCCTTTTATGGTAGGACATAGCTCACAGATCACAGTTCCCGTATGGTTTCAGATTCTTAAAACGGGATGTAAAAATGCAATTAGCTATTGATTAGTCCCGTTCATCTATTCCTACTAAATGGGGGCAATTGAATAACAACAATTTCTTCATAATCTTCATCTTAACAATCAGAATCCATATGCTTTACAGTGATTGTGAGGGTTATTGAAATAAAAAAAGAAGTGATGAAAAAAAATCAAACGTTATGAAAATAAAATCATAATAATATAATTAATGTTCATAAAAAAATTCCGAATAATAATAATATATAATGGTCAAATTCAATCTCAAATATTTATAATAATTGTAAATTTATTCATTGCGGCTCTTTACCTTTTTGGGTCTAAATATATTATTAGTTCTTGTTCGTGGACTATTATGATAAACAGACCGAGCGTGAAATAAGCAAGTCAATGCGGTGAACCTAATTAGGCCGAAGAATACCGGAAGCCCGGAAAAACCGGAAAGGCGATTTTGCCACTACGTGTTGGAATGGATTTATCAATCTTTTGCTATGACGCGGACGTGAAAAAACAGGTTACACAAATCCAATTTCGAGAAATCCTTTTGAATTTCTCCTTTGTAAAAGAAAAGAGATTATTATTTGTCGCCGTTTTCGTGCACAGTTTTATCTGGTAGAAACATTTGTATAATAGTTATATTTTGAAAGTTAAAAAATTTCGACACGTGAAAATTCTGAGAGCTTTTGGTGCAAGATGCTTTTCCATAGTCAAAAGCTCTTCTTTTTTTTAGAGCTTCTACACGTGAATATTCTGAGAGCTTTTAGTGCAAGAAGCTTTTCCATCGTCAAAAGCTCTTATTCAATGAAAATTATTTTCTTTTATTTCGAGCTTCTACACATGAATATTCTGAGAGAGCTTTTAGTGCAAGAAGATTTTCTATCTACAAAAGCTCTTTGTCAATGAAAATAATTTTCTTTTATTTCGAGCTTCTACACGTGAAAATTCTGAGAGAGCTTTTGGTGCAAGAAGCTTTTACAAGGTCAAAAGCTCGTATTCAATGAATATAATTTTCTTTTTTTAGAGCTTCTACACGTGAATATTCTGAGAGCTTTTAGTGCAAGAAGCTTTTCCATCGTCATGAGCTCTGATTCAATGAAAATTATTTTCTTTTATTTCGAGCTTCTACACATGAATATTCTGAGAGAGCTTTTAGTGCAAGAAGCTTTTCTATCTTCAAAAGCTCTTTGTCAATGAAAATAATTTTCTTTTATTTCGAGCTTCTACACGTGAATATTCTGAGAGCTTTTGGTGCAAGAAGCTTTTCCATCTTCAAAAGCTATTTATCTATGAAAATTATTTTCTTTTATTTTGAGCTATCATGTGAAAATTCTGAGAGCTTTTCAGCTCTTTGTCAATGAAAATAATTTGCAATTTGAAAAGGGAAAAAAATATATAATAAGATTTAAAAATTGTTTCCAGGGATATTTACGATAATAAGAAACAAATCTTAGTAACATCTGTTAGCTTTACCTCAAATAAAATAAAAACGGCTGAATATATCGATATTTTAACAAACAAATTGCCTTGTGAAAAGATGTGCCTGCATAAGGTTTCTTTTAAAAATACGATATTTATTCATAAATGAACTCGTAGTGGCGTTTGCGTGCCCGCACGTCGTGGCCCTGGTGGATATACCGATTTCGCGTGCCTGCACGCCGTGGCGTATTAACGGCTAAAAGCTAAATTAGTTATTTATTCGGCGTTTGCAGCTTACATGCTTTTGATAGAACGCGTATTAAGTTGTGTGCATTGTGATTATCGAAAAAATTACATACTGAAAAAACCAAGGGTAACGTCTTTTTGCTTCTCACAGTCGATAAGAAAAAAACATTTTTGTCTGAAAATAGTATTTGGACTCCATTTATTATACAAAGCGGGCGAGGCGAGGTTAAAATGTAAGAAAATAACCTTGATTTAATAAAAGAGCATGTCTTATTTTGACTTTACATAGATACTTTATTATGTAACCTTGTTTTTGAAAGCCTAATACACCTGCAAACAAAAACAAAAGCGTGTATTAAAACAATCGAATAAGGGCAAATCTGGATACAAAAATTAAGACAGTGAAAAATCGCTCTACTTTATCTTGCGCCAGTTTCGCGTCAGACAATTAGTTAGCGTCACGATGGGCTATGTATTTTTAAGGCTTGTAGGGAGCCACTGTGCGTTTTCTAAAATCCGTCATAAGCAATGGATTGAATTAAATTCGAAAGTAAAAGCTCTCTGAAGCTTTGTAAGTTACCCGATGGTAATCAGGAAAGCGATTTAATTTAATAATTAATTATAACAGTGTGTTTTTTTCTGTAAAATTTGGAATGATTTATGATGTGATCGATCAAGATTATTTTATATACAAGATAATTCAACGTGAGCTTTTGTTTGTGCAATTTCATTTTATCATTCGTTTTTAGCGCGATTGTTAATCACGAAATTTATTTATACCTTTCTAACATTGTCTTATTACAGCTGTACGATATGATAATTCTTTTTTCCGAAACCATTATTTAATTATATTTCAAAATGAGTTTTTTTTATTTGTAGGTGATATAAAAACATAATATCAGCAATGAGCTTTTGATTATATTTAAGTCAGGGTAACTTTACAACATTTGGGTAAAATAGACAATCACTCTATTATCGTTTTCAACAATATGTATTTTTGTTTGCGAATTGAGCGGTGTGGAAAAAGATTTTAGAGTGTTTTTTTTACAATTTCATTGAAAGGATGAATTCAAAATCAATGAATGAAAAAGACATATCCATCCGAGTATAGACATCCTGAATTTTGAACGCGTAAGGCACCAGTCTCAGGAGGCTACCAGTCAGAGAAGGTAATCGCCACTTGAATTCAGTGCGTCTAATAGTTTCCCGTTATATATTTTTTCAAGATATGAATGTCCGTCGGTGCTTGGCAAATTCGAAGGATAAAATTTATTCATAATTTTTTCAATAATTTGTAAATTTTGTTCAAATGAATGATATTATTGTATATATATATACATATTCTAAACCACTGATCAGCTAATCTGTAAAAAAAAACGTAGAACCAATGATTACTGGACAATTGCGACTTACTCCTATACTAATCTTTAATCACAGTCGTCTCTATCAGGAAAATTTGAACGGTCAAAACATAAAACCATTTCGTATGAGATACTCTGTTTGCTACAAAATATGATGAGCTATGCTGAAACTCTAGCTTTAGAAACGATTTTAACCACAGCTTTATAAAATATTTCAGAAGTAATAATGGTAGATGAAAATACGAAAAAACATATTCCTGTCTTTTTACACATTTAATACATTTAATATCTCAACAGAAATCACAAAAGCTTCTGACCGTGTCACACCCTGGCGGTAAATATCGATTTAAATATTAAGCTCATGAAATACAAACTTTCCCAAGTCATTTGTTGAGCCTTCGAATGCGATTTTTCTTACGATCGTTTTGATAAGGTAATGCACCAACCTCAGTGTGTCATTCAAATAATCTTCCTCTTCGTGCTTTTCAGCCCTGTTCTGTGTTTATCTTGACATACAAGCGACGAAGTGAAATAATGTCCACCCTCACTGTTAAAAATTTTATGCTTTACACCTTATACCACCCCACTAACTGGGCTAAAAGTTATGAGTTAATAATAAGGCTTAAACACGAAAACTAACATTACAATAGTACACAAGTCAGTCCCTGTGGTCTAGTGGCAAGAGCTTTGTTCTAGCGATCTGGAGACCCGGGTTCAATTCCCGGCAAGGTCAGATTTTTTCAATTGAAAAAAAGAGACTTGGACTGGGTGTATGTTATTTATCGTTGATTTTGTGCACAACTGATTCATTACTTATCATCGAGTTAATCTCGTATGACTTTCACAATTAAGAATATTTGGCGCATTGGCGTAAGCTGTAATGCCAAATATTTTTTAAATTAAAAATTTAAAAAAAAAAAAAAAAAACAAGGGGGCGCAATTCTCCAAGCAGATTGTGTGGTACAAATCTCATATTGTTAATTAAGCAATAAATTCAATGTTTTTTGTAATATTTTTTTATCAACACTACTAATCAATAAAAGAACAATGGTAAGCTGGGTTTTTTTGAAAATCTACGTTCGATGTGAATAGATTTAATGTGAAAAATAAAATCATTTTTTTTCTAGAATAACCGCTTTTAGCTCAGTCTCTTAACCTCTTTTTAATTCGACGAAAGTAAGAATACAAAGAATAAATCAAGAACAGGACTATGCTCTGCTTATAGGATCAGATGAATGGGAAAGAATTTTAATGAAACGAAACCCTTTTGAAATCTCTTCGTGTATACTAACTTCAGAAAAGGTATTATTTGATATCGTTAATGATTCGAAGCTTTAAGATTTTTACTAGTAAACGAGATATCTTCACACATTAATCAGTTACTTAGAAGATTATCAGTTACATTATAGTAACGACTTTTAAAAAATGACGACATACCAATTTTGTTTTGAAAAACCTTTTATGTTACATGTTCGGGCATTTTGAAAAACTGTAGAAACTAAGTTAACCTACAAAGTAAAATACAAATTAAATAAAAAATGGTTGTCTGTAAAGTCGGTTTACGGACGATAGTTTAACGTGACAACGTCATAAGAAAACATAGATGAAATGATTGCATACTTTTATGAATAAAATGGAATCATTTTTATTGAATTATCATTATTTTGTATGGATACGAAGAAGGAGTGAAATGAAAACTACAATTTTTTATTGATATACTTTATTCGCACTCATTAATTCAAGGATTAATTACCTTTATTGCCGCAATTGTTGTTGTAATATAAACAATGAAAACCACATTAACATTTCACTTCACTTTATAAACAGTTGTAAACAGATTACGTGTAGGTACTGTAGGTGTATAAGTTGTGTGCTGCCGCTGTCTCTTTTCTAATCAGACGCATCGACCAATCGAGTGGAAGAGAGATAGATGCGGCACAATCCGAACGGTAGGTCGATCGTGCCTCCCTATCGCTTATCCGCGCTCTCGCTCGCACGCTTGCCTTCGGCGTAAC
This sequence comes from Himalopsyche kuldschensis, assembly GCA_028554975.1. Classification (NCBI taxonomy): domain Eukaryota; kingdom Metazoa; phylum Arthropoda; class Insecta; order Trichoptera; family Rhyacophilidae; genus Himalopsyche; species Himalopsyche kuldschensis. The sequence continues at coordinate 17,923,269 of JAHFWI010000006.1, forward strand.
GCAACAAACGGGACAATGAGTCATGTTTTTTCGTGCGTGCAGCGGGCGTTCATCGATTTATAAGACGTTGTCACGTCAAAAATCGAAGCTATTTCGGCGTTCATTTGATCAATATATTTTTTTAAATTATGAATTGTTGATTTTTCACCAAGTCACAAAGGTTGATTTTTAAAAATGCCTCAACCATTTTTCACATAGATTATTGCATTTTAATACAAATTATTTTAAGAAAAACTGATTGTTTGTTAACCTTCACATTGAGCCAAATCAGAAAAAGAAAACAAAAAAACGACTGTGTTTTTCACGGTGATGAACTGGCGACATCAAGTAAGAAAGAGATAGGACATTATGATTAAAACATATTAACAAAGTATTTTTTTTTAAATTTAATTTTCATACTACGGACGGAGCCCCAAAAATGTTGGTCACTGCACTATGAGCATTATAAAAACGTATTTACAATAGAAAAAAATCAATGTCCCTTCCAAATATGGAGCATATTTAAGACTACTAGTTTTCCCACGAGAACTTCTTGTTACTCGGTTTCTCAAGATATATTTTTTGAATAAAGTAGTGATTGAAGGATAGAACTGAGATGAGACTAGTGGTAAAATAACAAATTTGATGTATTTTAACATAAGTCCATGCATCGACTGAAAAAACAATATGAACATATCCATAATGGGACTCGACCACGTGACCACCACAATCGAAGCCTTTAATGTCATCTATTCGACCTGCATTTATAATAACCCAATTCAAACCTCCATTCTAATAACTTATTATATTACATTGACTGGTGTTAAACTAAATTTGCTAAATGTTTTCCAATGAAAGACGAATATGTTTGGATATGTGACATTCTATTATTATACATCGCCAAAGAAGATTATAAGAATTTAACAAAAGATGATGAAGGGCGCTTCCAAGCCGTAAATGACAAGTCACAATTACTCATAACTAAATTTTGGTCAAGTACTGATAATATTTAAATATATAAAACCGAAACGGCGTATGTATATTTGTGGGTCTGTAATTCACTTTTGCATTGTTGGTCATTAAGTTGCCATAAAAACGAATATGAAAGAAAATATGTTTGAATTTTTATCGGCGAAGACATTTAGTCAAAATGTAATAAATTAGTCTTCTACTGAACTTTTCCCGGCTTTTATTATTAATAATAATGTTTGTTATATACGTGAAGGTATTATTTGACATTTCTTTGACAGCAAATTAGATTTTTTCCTTGAATTTGGACATTTTAATGGGCGAGAATGGGGCAGTCATCAAATTAAATAAAGTTTGTGATTTTATTTTAACTATATTTTGGATGTTAGATTTTGTAATATAATTATGTCGAATGATATAACATTAAATAATTATTGGTCGCTTAGTCCGAGCGAAGCCGGGTAGCAATACTAGTATTTAAATAAGACCATTACTGTTTTAAAATAAGGTTTTATTTGATACAGTAAATAAATGGCACTTTCATTATTTGTAAATAGGGTAGAAGAATAATTATTATCATTCTAGAAATCGCATAATAAGCCTGATGATGATTTGTCATACATATTAAGGCTCGGTTATTGTTGGGTAGATATGAAAATGGAAGGGGGGTCACCCGTTATTGGCTGAATGGGGGGGCACAGTGGTCCTTATGCATGGCTCTCACGTGCTCCAACTAATAACAGTTCGTGCCGCAATTATCTAAAGCAGTCGTTGAAAACAGAGGCACGCGTATTCTAGTTAACTAATTATCAGTATCAAACGTTGGACAAAGATATTCTCAAGCCCTTTGCATCCAAGCCCATGGTAGGGAAAGCAATGCCGGGCAACTATTACAATACAAGTATTTGAAATAAATATAATCTATTGCCACAACATTCCGGTACGTGGTGTAGTGGTCGACGTCTTTGGCTACCGTGTCGGACCACCCGGGTCTATTCCCGGTACGAGTAGGTTTTTTCAGTTAATAAATCAATTCTGCTCAGAGGCAGTGGGTGTTTGTGTTGAAAATCCCTTTCCACCTTTCCGATCCCAAAGAGATACGAATAGTGATAGCGATTAGCTAAAGAATAGTCCTGTACTAGTCTTCATATCCTCTCCATTCCTACTCTCTCCGATAAAGAGAGGTTGAGCAACTGAGTAACAAGCAGTTCTCGTAGAAAATCATTTGTTGAGATAAACTCTGTGAGGAGTTCATATGATCCATGTTGGGAGCGGACATGGTTAAAAAATATTGCAAATAATAAAACATGTTTTAAAAATAGTAGTAACCGTCGACAAGAATCAAATGACTGATATTAACAATATATTGTTTTCGGTGAACGGGCCATTCAAATTGATTAAAGAAACTTTAGCAAACTAATATTAAGCCACTGCCTTTACTTAGACCATTACGGAAGGTTAATGCAAATTTAAATATATCAACTTAATACAACACTTCTTTAACCCTCCCCATACTGTGCTAAAAACTTCCGCGAGCTCCGGTGATATGTATTTACTACACCATATGAAAAAGTTATTTAAAAACCGGAAAAATGTGAATATTTCTAGACATTGCTTTGATTGACTATGGTTGAAGTTGAAATATAACAATTTTTGTAATCTAAGTGTCTGAAAAGAAGAAAAAAACATCGCAATTAGCTGCCGCTCCGACGTCTTCACCCGTCGGCAGTCGAATTCGTAATGACGAAATGAATGGCTAGTTCGAAGTCGATCACTTCTACGCATGCGCTTTCGCGCCGGAGCTGAACACGTGCATGAGTACGCTCGCACTCGCGCTTACACACGCGCATAAATTGGAATACGTTTGTGTGTATGGGTGATTCTTTGCCCGATTCTTCCACTAATTATTTATTTCCATCGCTGCAAATGAATAACCATACATAACTGAAATTTTATTTAATACGTAATAACATTACTGAGGAATACAAAAATTCTCAGATCAGTATCTATTATATTTAATAGAAATATTCTCATTATTAGAGTCGAGTTGTAGTAAATACATATCACCGTGCAGCGAAGGTTTCACTTCGAAAAAAAACATAAAATTAATTTGTCATATTTCAGTTAGTCATTGATTCAGTTTCATTAATTTATTATTTAAATATAAAATAAGGATCTAAGAACAGAAAATAAGATGTCTTGTGTACCTTTATCTAAATCAGTATATACATACATACATATATCAGTGAATGTACGTCTAATCATAGTTTTGGCGATGTGCGTAAGCCGAATAGCTTACATATCTTATAATTTTGTAGTACTTAAATATATTCCATTTCTTTTCACCGTGTGCTAAAAGAAACAAACAAATATTAAAAAACACACTCAAATAGTATCTTTTAAGAAGATCATATATCTAAAATAATCACTCAACGGTAAACACTCTAGCCGATATACATTAACTTAAGAAAGCTCGTATCTGACTATCAAAATTACAATCAAACAATATTTTACCAAAATTAAATTACACACTTAAGTTATTTACGGTGAAAAAATAACAATGTAACAATTATAAATTCTAAAGAAACTGTTTTATATATTTGTTGATAACTATTTTTTAAGCCTGCATTTACTAATCCTTATATACAGTTGTAGACAGGGAACACAATACATCTTCTTCTCTGTTCCACCATCCTAGTTTTATATGGTAATAATTAGTAATTAAATATGACATATTGATTTGATGTATTTCTCGAAGTGAAAGCTAATCTGGGTTTTTACTAAGTGGTGATAAAAGTAAAATTTTTACTTTAGAATCGTATGTGAAAATGTTTCACTCCCCTGGTAATAACAAAAAAAAAACACCTTCAGCAGTCGCAAACGATAGGTGACTATATTCCATCGCATCCATAACCGATGGTTTTATGGCACCTAGGCCCCCGGTCACGGGGACCTCTTACTGGGGCCCCGTCGTTAGCTTTGTGCGTGGTCCATTATTAAGAGTGGACCCTCGATAAAAATAAATGCAGGACATTTATTTAAGTCTAACTGTTTGCCTTTCAATCTCTGGTCATTTTCTCAGTAATTTGATAGGAAAGCGATCCACGAAAAGAAATTGGATTTGTTTTTAATGTGGAATTATCGAGTCGAGTTCTAAATTTAACTTAAAGTCAAGAATTTTATATCTTGGTAATTAAAAACAAAAGAAGATACTCATTTTTCAAAGTTATTTAAAAATTATTGAGTAATTAAATATCCTTAATCTAAAAATATACTGATGATTCATGAACGCAATTGGCTCTTTCTGTAGCCGAGTCATCAGCACTCTTCGGTGTTCGACCTATTCAGATCAGTCCACGATTCAAATCCTCGAACGGACAATTTCTAATGTTGATAGTTCAATCTATCTATGGATTCGTGTTTAAATAATGATTGTTTAATGATGTTCACAATTCTCTTCCATCCATTTGACCATTGAGCCATATTACAACTTAATTTCGTATTTCATCTTTTAATCGTTTTAATTTTTTACATTGTGTTCTGTCACTAATAGCCCGGGTTTTGCCTTTTGGCATGAAGATACCATTTAAATAAAAGTACTCCGTAACCCCGTCAAAATTAAAAGACCTACAGAAATCTCAATTTATATTTGTTATCCAATTGATTGGTCGTCAATGATATCAAATCATTAGTAAATTTATCCAGTTTGCAATCGATAACTTTCAAAATTAGTGTTATTATTTTCATGTTAATCATTATTATAATATATATTTTACCACTTTTAAGGTGTGCACTGTCAATACTTGGTGGAAAGGCATTATAATAAAAATTATAATTCATTTCTAGTACTTTTTCCACATAAAATTTAATTGATCAGGGCCGGTTTCGATCATGGCGAGCATTTTCAACTGATAAAGAATACAATAAAACAGTGATATTTATACAAAAGTTAAGTTTGAAAAACAAGGTATGACAAACAATTGGTAAAACAACTAAGCAAATAAATTTAAGCAAATTACAAGAAAAATAGACTATAAATAAAATGTTAAGAGACCTCTAAGCAATGCAAACTAATACATCAAAAATCAATTATGTATGAATTATCATTATCAAAGTAAAAGCCCAAAAATGAGTGCATTTAATAAAATAAATAAATCTGCATGTCTGTCAACCATATACACATTAACCATGTTTTTAATATATATTTTATTTAAAAAACAAAATCCGTATCTGCTTCCAATGTGCAGTATATGGCCCCGAGAGCCTCGAACAAAACTTTGTCACAGAACCCAATGACGTTGACCGTTGCACCACAGACCCTACATAAATAAATATTTTATAAGCCATACAACTTATTCTATGCATCATTACAAGTTCATATGTACACATGAAATGCATGAAGATGCCGAATGGCTAAGCTTGGGTCGTTTTTTACAAAGCTCTTGGATTTTTACAAACTTAAAACGATACAATTGTAATATTAAATCTGTTATCAAATTGAACAGATGCATCTATGTAGTTACTAGTTGTTAGCTAATTGCGGTATACCTCTCACTTGAAAGATGAAATAGGCGATAGGAATAGGAAATAGGTGTTTATAGCATAACAGAATACAAATTTATAAAGATCCATTAAGCACTACGCGACGATATCTCGATTTTTTAAATAGTTCGTCAAATTATAATATTATCCCCAGTCCGGTCTGTGGTGCAGTGGTCAGTCGTTGGCTACCGTGTCGGACCGTCCGGGTTCGATTCCCAGTACGTGCAGATTTTTTCAGTTGATAAATCGATTCCACTCAGAGGCAATGGGTGTTTGTGTTGCTAAAAATCCCTTCCAACCTTTCCGATCCCAAAAAGAGCGACGCATAGTGACAGCGATTAGCTAACCACTAGTCTTTTCCTAGTTCTCTTATCCTTTCTATCCATAATCTTTTCGAAAAAGAGAGGTTAAGCAACTGAGTAACAAGCTATTCTAATAGAAAAACATATGTTGAGATAAACTCTGTGAGGAGTCAATATGCTCCAAGTTGGAAGCGGACAGCGGTAAAAAAAATATATTTAAATATTCTATCGGGTGTATGCCCAAGAGCTTTAAGCTTAACTGCTTTCGAAGTTCCATTTTTTCAATGGAAAAACACATATTTTCGTTATAACTGTGAATATGTCAAGAAAAGTAACGTTAAATAAAAATTATAACAGATTTTTCCATTAAACTTACACTGAGTTCCTTTTTAAGCTCTAGGTACATCAATATCCGTGAGAAAACAAGATGTTCAGACGGTGAACCTTGTCATGAAATGGACTGAAGAGCAGCGAAGGGTCAAAAGTGAGAGGTTAGTGCAAAGCGGTGATCATAAATCACCATAATGGCGTACGATTTTTAGCAGGGAGCCCTTCATCCCGCCGGCTTGAATCAATTTTCAACAATTCCTCTTATTCGATTCAGTACCGACACTCAAAGTGTTAAGGACCCATTTGAGTAGATTTTTATTTTATTGTACCTAATGGTCCTCATTACTATTGTCCACCCGCTTTCAGATTAAAGCTTTAATCACGGGGCTTAAACTGCGATTTTAAATTAATCTTTGGCAAATCGTCACTTTCAAATTGTTTGGATGAAAGTGCCGAACTTCAGTTGATCAAAAAGGTTGTTAGTGTTATTTAAATCAAAATTTTCACGCAAACTTGATACTCGTTGACATTTTAAGTTTTCAAGACGTCGACGCTTAAATCGAAGTATTTTGTTAACAACTTATCCTGTGCTAAAAATATTTGTACACCTGAAAGCTTTCTTAAAAAATTTATCCAATCAAATTGACCTAATATTGGGATAAAAAAATTGCAAGCTTTTATTAAAAATAAATAAGGTTTTGATATTTTTTCAACGCTATTTATACAAATGATGACAAACTTGTAAGATACATAATATCTACGCTATTATTTTAACTAATATCAATAATACTATCCTATACAAAAAAAACCGCTTGGTGTAATTTCAATCATGGCATCCTAAATATAAAATTGCTTCGATTATTCCACGTATTTGTTGCTTAAGTACTGTCTCTCAAAGAGGCAAAACACTTATATTTGGGTGAACAAGTTGGTTCTCCCACCACCCTTCCGTTATGTGTGTGCAGCCGTTTTTCACGGCCGCCTTCCATAACGCTATACGATCAAGAAAAGAAACGAATTTACTCCTCACTTACTTGGCCCGAGACAGAGCTGCACGGGACTGATCTTTTAACCATGCACTAAGGTGCTTAAAGAGAAAAAATAGAAGAAAAAAAAGATAATGTGACTTGCTCAGCCACTTTGTTAGAGTGATATTAAGTATCCTATGTGTCTGTATACTGAGAATCCGTGGAGTTTAATCTACTTCGCGTTGAATCTGAAGAGGAATCAAGATTATCCCGTTCCCCATATGATGTTGCAAATTTATCGAATGCCTCAAAATTGGCCTTGGTTCAGATCAAGTCAGCGTGGCATATTGGGCCCGTATGAGGACGGACCGCAGCAAACAGCTCAGCTCGTTTGGCATTCATATCGGGGCAGTCCCACAGTACGTGATTAGTGTCCAGGTAGTCGTGTCCACAAGTGCAATCCGGCCTTTCGACCAACTTGCCCAATCCAAATAGTTGCCGTTGAATAAAACACTTGTCATAAATAGTAACACAATACGTGGAATAATCAAAGCAATTTAAAAGTTTATATTACCTAAAATAAACTTTACCAAAGTCAAAGTTACCGCCGAATCCATCGAATGTATTGCATTACTGCGCTAGCGTTAATGGTAACTGAGTAATCGTATAAACTTTTACCGACGATTTTGCTTATCCAAAGCGCTTTCAATAAAGTCTAAGACTTGAGGAAAAATCATTTTTTTAAATAGTTTAATTCGCAGAAGGCTTACTTCCAACCGTAAAAAAAGTAATACGAGATTCTCAAAGTCCTAGCACAGACAGGGTTTAAACTCATTTCACGTTTTTTTGGATCAACAAAACATTTTAATGATATTCGAAAACAGAATGCAACCTTTTAAATATTCACTCCATTTCAGGTATTCAAATTATCCGTCAAAAATGGTTCGATTTTTTTTTTAAAATATACAATAATCATTTTGATTTTACTTAAATTCAATTTGGTTTGAACTCATTTTAAATAATATAAAAAATAATCTGTACAGTTTATGGGCATTATTATGATTTAACTTCAATGCCAATTCTAGTTATTGGAATCAGCCTCACGTAGGGTTTCCAATCACGGGATCCCGAAGATTCTCAATACCTGTATTTGTGGGATCTATTTACTTGATTGAGAATCCTGTGGAGCCAGGTATATTGGTCAAACAGGAAGAACTTTTAATACCAGATTTAAAGAACATCTTCATTTGGAAACCATTTGTTCCTAAATAAGCATACTTTTGATATCACTAAAAACTTTAAAATCCTGCATGTTATCAATAAATCTTTAAAACTCGATAAATTAGAAATCCTTGAAATAAACCGACATAAATTTATTCCAGATTTATTAAACGATCAATTAGTCTTCGTTTCTTCACCTTTATTATATCCGGTTCATTAACCTAAGCTAATTGTTTTTCTTCCTTGTACACTTTTATTTCTAAAAAAAAAAAAAGCTTCTTGTTTTTAATTTGTAAGAATTGATTTTGCTTTTATTCTGTTCACAGGAAACAATTTCGCAGGCTCAATTGAAATAATTACCGGGATTTCCATCTAATTGTGGTCGACAGACATGCAGATTTATTTATTTTATTAAATGCACTCATTTTTGGGCTTTAACTTTGTTAATAATAATTCATATTTAATTGATTTTTGATGTTTTAGTTTGCATTGCTAAGAGGTCTTCAACATTTTATTCTTAGTCTATTTTTCTTGTAATTTGCTTAGTTGTTTTACCAATTGTTTGTCATACCTTGTTTTTCATACTTAACTTTTGTATAAATATCACTGTTTTATTGTAGTTGACAATGCTCGCCATGAGTAAAACCGGTCCTGATCAATTAAATTTTATGTGGAAAAAGTACTAAAAATGTATTATTATTTTTATTATAATGCCTTTCCACCAAGTATTGACAGTGAACACTTTAAAAGTTTCTTATTGTTGAGTATAAACTAACGTACCTATCTAAATTTTAATAATTCATGAACAATATCGACCATTTAAAACTATCCCCAATCCCGGGACTAGCTCCGGAATCGATTTATTGCAATCCCGAAATCCCGGAATCAAAATTTTCATCCGGGATTGCAAACCCTAGCCTCACGTTATTTCACATTTATTATACATACACTTGGTACACATGTACCAAGAAATTTTCTTCAGTGGTTGTCTGAAAATAAGGGCAAAGAAATCTGAGTGTAGTACCTAAGAGGAATAAACTATGAACAAACTTCAAGCAATGAAATTGAATAAGTGCCTGCATACAAGTGGTCATTAGGAACATAGTTGTTGCTCGGGTTTACGTCTTATTTCTCAGTTTTGGAATAGTGACGTAGGTAGCATTTTAGTGTTGTTATAGAACATTATTGTGTTAATAAAACAACAAAAATTGTTTGAATATTGTAATTCGGAATGTGAATTACGTACAATGGAATATTGGATATTTTTTTATATCCTTTTATTCGAATATTTGATAAAAGTTTCAATTGTATCTATATCAATAAAACCGTTGGGCTCAGAAATGAGATTAGGCGTCACTTTTAAAACGTACTAATATCTCTCTCACTAATGGTCCCTAAGACTTATTCAAGACTTAAAATAATCGCTTAAATTTTGTACTTTTCCATTAATCCTGTCACTAACAATATATCTTTCGCCTTTCTTCACTTTCAGGCATTTCTAAAAAACTTTAGTATACTGACTGAGGTCATTTGAATAAATAGATGATATAAACAGCTGTGTCCAATACTCCACGCACTTGATAGAAAAATATTCTATACATTTTATAAAACAATAAAACAGCGAATAAATCAAGTAGAAAAGAAAATAAACTCTCTACGTTACCAAGGCCATGTTATAACGCATCAGGACAGCTCATGTTTGTGTTTGAGTTTCAATAATCTATTATGATGAATGGTGTGCTATTATTTTTTTATCTCAAAAACTAAGAACTTTTCTTCATTTAACGCAATGAACGGATTACATTTTATCAAATTCATTGACGCTCAGAATGCTATTTTTATCGGTTCCTAAGGTTACAAATGAACAATGAGTAAAGAGTACAATAGTATATCTAGTTTATAAAGTATGTATGTATATGAAACCTACTGAGATGAAAGCAACTACAAAATTTCACTGTATAATAGAAATGTACGGTATACTACGTAACGCTATATCGTCTTAATTTCTCGTGAAACTGCAATTTTGCTTTGATTCAAAGCATATCATAAAATAATACCGAACAAATTCACGTTGGGAAAGCTCTATGTAAAGTGTACGTGATTCTGTCTATCGGAGTCTGGCTCGGATAATGGGATTATGAACTTCATACGAAACGCCTTTAACCAGAGGATTTGCGGATCATTAATGTGTGCATAATGTACATCATTGTCGTAACGTGTCGAGTAAACTTTACTATGCAATTGCGATATTATTTTCGCACAACCTGTTAATAGCTTTACATTAAAGTTTTTTTAATATGCCGTGGCTAGTTATAATATGGAAACTATTACGGGTAAAAACAGCCAAGTAAAAAAAAAAAAAGAATTACATTTCTTACGATTATAACATTCTACAAGAAAAAAAGTAACTGCGCTGTGGTAAAGGAAAGAATAAAAAAGAAAAATCTTTAATACAATGGACATTCATCGGCAAAAATGAGTTCAATGTAAATTTGTCACAGTAAAGTCAGTAAAACCCATATAGTTCAGTGAATTGTATCAAATTTCTTGTCTTTTTCATAAACTTTGTCTTAGATACGAGGCCTGGAAATGCGACTTACGGATGTGAACAAATTAGCTAATTTAGTCTTAGTAGAATCAAATTGGTTAAATTGTTTACTTTTCCATGATTTTTCTCCCTAAAATAGGTTTAAGCATCTTCAAGCATTTCAAGTGAACAAATGAACTCATGAATAAGTACAAAATTCAAACTTTTCAAATTTGATTTAAAAATTTCACCAAGCACCATTTGTCGAAATCATTATAATCGTTATATAAGAAGTAAATACAATAAAAACTATCAAAAACAACGTTTTACAAGATGAATAAAATTACAATTTTTAATATATTTAGGCAATCTCTGTTTTCACAGTTCTATGAAGAAAAGAAATTAATTAGTTTATGGTATTTTTATGATGCGTTTTCAAATAGTCGATCAAACATTTTTGACTTTGGAAGACATTAAAAAACTGTAATAATATAATATTGCTATTTTTTTATAATTTTTTGCAGGCACTAGTGATTCCACGACGAAATACGAACGTGGCTAACTCTAGCGTTAAAATAAACTGGTTTGTTTCCGTAACACTCTTTGCCGTATCAGCTTAAAGCTAGCCGAGCTTTGGGTTCCAATACAAAGCGCCATTCCATTATATGCGATACAGTTCTTTTTTATATTCCCAATAATTATCATCGAGTTATACCATTTAGCTATTCTATTGAAACCATATTAAAGCAGACTTGGTACACATTGTATCAGCATAGTGTTTTTCGATCAGCAAATTTATTTCCCATACAAACATATTTTGTTTAAATATTTTCTAAAGTTATAACACTTGCATTAACTACTATTATGAATTAAAATTCTGATCTTCTTGTCTTATTTATTACTCAAATAAAACAAACGACTTCAGATCGATGTTTTTCCTGGTATACTTTATCAATCACATTCTTGTGACCCAGACAGATAGGTTTTGATTATTCATATTCCTAATTAATGATAAATGCTCAAAATTCATGATTTTTTAAATACAATCATTTGTAATTGTATACACATATGTGCACTATGGTGTTAGCAACTGACAATTCTTGTCAACGAGGCAATATTGTTAAACAAATAATTCAAAATGTCTACAGATTTCTTTCGCTTTCTATGTATTCTATTGCAGTAAATGATATTTTTTAATTTAGAGAGGATTTTGATTCTGAAAAAGTAAAGTTTTTGACAATTACGTTAAATATATAGTTGATGTAGGACCAAATCAAATACTTATACAATTTTCATTTCAACAAATCTGGCATTTATAGATAACAGTGTAGTGACTGCCCTAAGTTCTACATAGGGAAAATGAATTTAAGAGTGGCAGAGCATTTAGCCGCTTTTTATTTATACAAAAATACTTCAACCTTCGCCAATCATTTAATTTTTAGAATCACGCGTTCAATATAGACTCAGGTATCGATTTATTACATATTAGCAAGGGCGAATATAAATTGTTTTATGATGAAATATTGGAGATAAGCAGGGATCACCTTAATAGTTTACCCCTTTAAAAAAATATCAATTATTAATTATTCAAACACTCATTATCATTAATTATAAATTCAAACACTTCAAATTCAACTCAGTAATAATAGGTCGGATAAAACACTACATTTATTTAAGATATTTCTATTTTATCATATAGTCATAAGTATTTGCGATACTTAATCTAAAAATACCCGATAATTATAACCAACTTCATTTAATTCATTGAAACTAGTTTACATCAAATTTTCGCTAGTTTAAATCTAATAGCAATTTAATTTAGTGATCAACATTTATTTTTGTATATAAACGATACAAACTGTTTACGACGTGTCAGTTCAAGTACATACGTGCACTTGGAACGCCCGAAGATGCCGAAAGGTGAAACCCGGGTCGTTAGCGTCAAAGCTCACGGAAAAGTACAAAATTCAAATTAATTCACTTTCATGATGTGTTTTATAAATACATTTTATTCCCGAGTTCATTTCAACCGACGTAGTGATCGTATATTTAAATTATTATATAATGATAATAACAAAATATATACTACACGATTTGAAGAGATTGATTAGGGCTTCTTACAGAAAATTTTGACATTTACTTTTAATTATTATGCATAGACACCTGTAAATTTTAGCAACGAAAAAAACACAGGTATTAAACAATGAAGTGTGTTTAGCAAAAGAAATAATTATTAACGATATTTTCTCTAAGTAAAATGTTGCTTCCTTCATGAATATTTTCTGAAAATTGTTTAATTTTTCTGTGTGTTAGTCTAGCTCTAACAAGAGGCAACTCAATCATTCCTGCTATGTACAACAAATACCATGATTTTAAAAACAAACATCGCCTGTCATTTTTTAGATGGCTTATTGTTACTAATTTTGGCAACACCGTAATTCCATTGAATACGTCAGTATAGAGTGATATTGAAATCTATTAAACCAGAGATAGGCATATTGACAGTAGCTTTGTCCGTTTCACGAATGACACAAATGGAAAATTAATTCGTTTCTGTTGCCAGTCGAAATTGAATGCTAAAATATTGCACCAGCCGAGCGCAAGCGATTTATAGTTGAATCAAACTTACCGCGTTTTGATCGGAATGCATGCATGCAGTATCGATTATGGCAATGCTTTTAAACATTTTGGTGATGGCACAGAATATTTTCATTTTTTTTCAGCAACAAAAAAACACTGCAAGTCAGTGTGGAACATGTACATTATAGAATACTTATGTAGCATGTCAAGTGACGTTGTTTGATGACAATTTGTTGTAATTAAGTTGCTCAAAATACTTTTTTGAGAAGGATATAGCAAAAAATCGATTGATATAGTGGTAAATCAATCATTCTTGGTTTGCCTGGTTTTTCGTGATTTTTATGAATCGTTTGACTATCAATACTACGATAAGTTACCAACTTCATTAGTTTACATCAGAAATATTTATGTTTTTAGTCCATAAATCGATTATATTTTCCTGTCCAGGGATTCAATGCTATCTACGATGTATAATAAATACATGTATATTCTAAAGTTTTACATTTTATCAAAGTATGCCGGCGCTGCGATACGATTTAAAAATGTACAACAAAGGTATATTTATAAATTTTTAAATCCTCTTATATTCCTTAATCTGCAGACATCAACATACTCAGAATAGACAAATCTATTCATAAGACAAACTTAGAAACAAGTGTTGCTGTTTTCTCTTGGAAAACATTTGCCATTTTTTAGTTATTAAAATTGACATTAGTAACATTAATTCTTAGCCAAAACTATAATTTGTATGTGATATATGATGTAAACATTGTTCCACCTTCACACAGTATACAGAGTGTCGTGACAAAATATAATTGGGAAACGCTGGAATATGGTAATTCCAACACATATAAGATACGTTCAATGTATTGTTTGCGCAACAATAGATAATATCCGTGTTGTTTCAACAATGTTCGCAATCTTCTTTTCAGTAAAACAATCGTTTATTGTATTAAATATCTAGTTTCATACGGCAATGGCGTACAGGTATAAAATCAAGCTAAATATCCAGAAATCTGAAATTCTCCAATCATCGTTTTGCAGAAAACATCCCACTTTCTCTTATATAACCTTCGCAAAGCCACCAATACATGATATATTTACATGATGTATTATGCAATACACGTAACCACTTTTAAGATATAAACAATAAATTCTTGGTGGGATGGTCATTTATTTAAGTTAATATTTTACAATGAGTAATGCGGCCCTGCTTATTATAAAATTTGTAGAATTAGTAAAAACACAAAATTTGCGTAAGAGGCTCGGGTAAGCCCGCGGGGCCGGGTAACCAAGGCTTGGATTCGAGCCCGGGCCGGGGTCGGGCCTGGGTACACAAAAAATAAAACGCTAATCCGATTATTCCGGATGTATACGCCATTATTGTATATCTAAATTACATACATATTGCAATTTGATAAGTTGACATTAGTTTATTTTAAATGTTGATTAAAATTTTGTTGAAAGGTTGAAAAAACTGTCGGGCTGGGTTGGATATTCTCGGGCTCGAGCCGGGTAGAATTTTCAAAATTGCGGCCAGTGCAGACCTCTAATTTTCGTGAAGCGCAGTGATCCGATGTGTTTTTTTGCGCTATAAAAAAGTTAACATACATACAAAAAAATGGAGAAAGTATATTTTTTAGTTATTCGTGGCGAAATACCATTTCTTTAAACTTGAAAGTACAATCAATACTTATTTGATTTTATATTTACCTCCATGAAATTATATCGTTGGCAGCATTACATATTATACAATTTTTTTTAACATGTCCGCTCCCAACTTGGAGCATAAGGACTCCTCACAGAGTTTACTTCATATATATTTTTCTACGAGAACTGCTTGTTACTCAGTGGCTCAATCTCTCTTTTTCGAAGAGAGTAGGGGATTTAAGGAATACGAGAACTCGGACAGGACAAGTGGTTAGCTAGTCGCTCTCTTTTTCGCTCGCGTTTTTCAACAACACAAACACCCATGCCTTTTAACAGATTTATCGACTAAAGCCGGGAATCGAAACCGGGCGGTCCGGCACGCAAGCCAACAACATTGACCACTGCGCCACGGATCGGACACGGATATTATACTTACATGAGTAAATTCAAAAAGAACACCTTGCTAAACATCTAATGTGTGCAAAATCAGTCAGTATTTGTTAGGGGTTTCCTTGTTTTCAACCCAACAAAGCTTGAATATCTTTTAGCGGAACAGCAATTTCGGCAGGGTATTATTTTTGTACATTAACAATGCACTTAAAAAAAATATCTTTGATTTTGTTAATGATGCCAATCTGTTACAATCAAAGCGAAGGGGTGTTATGTCAGAGCAGACGTGACATCTTCATATATTGCCGAATTAATCTGACACCTGAGACAGAAACACACGTCGCCATATTAATCTGGCATTATCCGGCTTGCGTGTAACGCAGTGTGCTGCTATAACGTATTCACGTTTACCTTTGCAATATTCAGCACGTCATTATTACCCTCTTTTAAAACTTGATGTTTATTTTACAAATTTGATAATATTGATCAACAGTGAATTTTTAAGATGAAATGGAGGTTTATGTTTATTGTCATATCGTCTTGTGTTTTAATAATTGTGAGTATCAACAAATTTAATGAAAAGATTATTATAAAAATGATAATACATTTTAAGTACTTTTCCCACATAAAATGTATTTGATCAGGACCGGTTTCGCTCATGGTGAGCATTGTCAACTGATAAGAAATACAATACAACAGTGATATTTAGACAAAAGTTAAGTATGAAAAAAAGGTATGACAAACAATCGGTAGAACAACTAAGCAAATTACAAGAAAAATATACCCCTTTGCAATAGATAACCTATTAGCAAACTAATACATCATAAATCAATTTAATATAAATTATCATTAAAAAAGTAAAAGCCCAAAAATGAGTGCATTTAATAAAATAAATAAATCTGCATGTCTGTCAACCATAATTAGATGGAAATCCCGGTAATTATTTCGATTGAGCCAACGAAATTGCTTCCTGTGAACAGAATAAAAGCCATATCAATTCTTACAAATTAAAAACAAATGTATTATTGTATTATTATTTAAAATGTATTATTATTTTTATTATAATGCCTTTCCACCAAGTATTGACAGTGAACACCTTAAAAGTGAAAAGATTATTGGTTCATATCATTGGCGAAGAGCAAATTTGAAACGCTCATATTGATATAAGCTTAGAAACCGTATCAGCTTCGCACATCGCAATAATTATCAACTGTTGAAATATAAATATCACAGGGCTAATATAAAATTATAAATAATTATTATTAGTAATTTTCAGCCAAAAGTGGAGTTAGTAAAATTAGTATTTAAGCCATCGATATACTCTTAAAAAAGTGTAAAGTTTTAGCGCAGTGATGGACAAATGCGGCCCGCGGGCCACATGCGGCCGAAAATGGATTTTTTTGCGGACCAAAATAACAGATACTTCATCAACAAATTTTTCATTAAATATTATAAAAAATAGTATTCGATATGTGAACAAATTATGCAGTAACAACGGTATATAAAAAAATCAATGTTATTTTTTATTATTTGCGCTTTGTGCAAGTCTTTTTGAAAGCACCTACATTTGCGAGCAAGCATTTTCAATATTAAAACTAAATAAGTCTCAACACAGAAACCGCTTGAACAATGATAATCTCTCCTCGGTCCCTGTGGTCTAGTGGCAAGAGCTTTGTCCTAGCGATTTGGGTTCCCGGGTTCAATTCCCGGCAAGGTCAGATTTTTTCAATTGAAAAAAAAAGAGATCTTGGGCTGGGTGTATGTTATTTATCGTTGATTTTGTGCACAACTGATTTATTACTTATCATCGAGTTAATCTCGTATGACTTTCGCAATTAGGAATATTTGGCGCATTGGCGTAAACTGTAATGACAAATATTTTTTTTATTAATAATTTAAATAAAAAAAAAACAAAAAATCTCAGTGCTGTACTGAGGATAGCAACCACAAACATTGAACCCGACATCAAAATGGTTGCTGCCAGTATACAGTGTCAGAAATCTCTACAAGTTCCATCGTGCAAATCTGCACGTAATATGGATCGAAGAAGGATAAAAGTTGCTGATAAAATTATGTAATTATTAAATTAAAAATAAAATTTATATCTCATCTAGTATTATATGTATGTATAACAATATTTTCCTTCAATTTTACCCTTTGCGGTCAGCGAAAATTTTTAAATGTATAAATTGGCCGTTCTCTCAAAAAGCTTGTGCACCACTGCTTTAGCGAGTATTAGTGGATATAATTTTGAGTACCACAGAGAATATTTTAAAAGCAGTGGAAACTCCTGCTTGAAGATAAAAAAAATATAATAAATTCATCTTCCAACTCGCTCCAACATTAATTTTCGTTTAAATAATGATGCCTTTGATAATAATAAGCTAATAAATATAATTGTTAAAAAATATTAACCTAACCATCCCTAACGGTATATATTTTGTCCCAACAGCTACTTTACCTTAAATATCTATCTTAATACTAGTGATACGATGTCTAAACTTTTGGTATTTTTAAATCATAGTTTTTAACACCTTTTGCAGAAAAAAAAATATGATATTTATTGGCTAATTGCGCCGTAATCGATTAAAAAAGAGATGAAGTAGGAATTTTTCAGTCTAATTGTCGATGTTAGTAATCGCTGGGAAGAGCTAACATACAATTTCACGCCCATAAGCGATAAGAGAACGTGACCATAGCGAGTCTTAGATAACATGGACGGAATGTTTATTATCTGGCAACAATAAAAGGCGATAAGCGATAAGGTAAGAGATAAAGTAATGTGACTCCGTGCATGGTTATTGGCTTGTTAGTCCACCATAGCCGTTGGAGTGGTATCGTCGTCGTTTTCTTGCGCGACTTAAATATTAATAATTATAGGAAACATAGGAATTTTAATATGATTTTTTTTTCAGTAAGATGTATAAATATACGTCGAAGCATATTCAATCATTTTTTTATTGCAGTCTATGCCAATAAGACCAAAACACTGGGGTCTTTTTTTACCCTCCCTTCGGCCTGAGAGTCATTTTTCAAGGATAGTCCTACGAAGGTTAAATAAACAAAAGAAATAAGAATTTTCATTCTTTGATCTGAATGTGTTTATTAGGTTCAATGGTACGTATTTCGCAACCACTTTTGGTATACCTATTTTATATAATACAATAATTCCAAATCAAGCGCATATCATTTACACCAATTTTTGAGAGTAATATCATGTTAACGAATGATTTTGCGTATATTTAATATATTATAATAGTACATAATACTTATTTATAATATCCTTAGAACTTCATTTCTATATTATAAAGCTGGGAGTACACGCAAAACACAATAGTGCTTAAGGCGCCGTCAAGATCATTAAGCCCCTCTCAAAGAAATATAACTGACATTTCGAAAGAAGTATCTAGCGAATAGGTATCGCTTTCCATCTAACAAAGAATATGAGCATGTTCCCCCGAGCAATACTGTACATGTAAACGGTATTATCATTATATATTAAATTAATAGTATTTTTATTCAGCCGAACATAATTATTTCGACACAAAAAGTTTATACAGTATATATTTAATTATTTACGTAATTTATATAAACATATATCTCTACGTGAATCAATTGTTATAAATGTAAAAAAAAATATTAATGAATTAATTTTTAAATTTTTTTTAAAAAATCTTGTTTCTTTCACACGCTATCTTTTTGCCACAATTACTTACAGGCAGCAGTAATTTAATCAAGCACCACACAAAGGGTCATTTTTACACATACAAATTTTACCTATTGCTCAATTTCAATTCAAATTATTGTGAATTTAAAAATTAAAATTATATATTTTTTTTCTTGATATCGCTCCCTATTCGGAGCATATGGCCGCCACACGGTGCCTCCAAGATTCTCTGTCTCCCGCCAACCTCCTCGCATCTTCCCAGGTCATCCCGGCGTCCCTTAGCTCCCCTGAGTACATCCTATGGATGGTCATCACAGGCCTTCCACGGCGTCGGGATCCATCAGGTTGATAAAAGAGGCAGGCAGGATTCAGGCTCCCCTGGGGCATCCGCAGCACATGTCCTAGCCAGGTACATCGACGCCTTTTAATTTTGGACGTAATAAGGGGCTGGTTTGTCCGCAAAAAAGAAGAATATAAATACTAAAAAAATCTGTTATCATTGTTTCTAATAAACCATTCAATAAAAATAAATAATCGACTGAAACTTAAATATTGTATGAAAATTATTTAAATATCTGTTTGTAAACGCGTAAGAATCTTTAAAATAAAGCTAAAATTATGCCTTCGAAATTGAGCATTCGTTGGTTTGGCACGCTTAGATGATTTGGTTTTTCGCGCCGACAGTCAATATGTATCGTGAATATGAGTGAATAAATACCCTAACTTCTCAATAAATTTCAACAGCAGATTTTTTGCAACACACTCGCATTAATTGGACACTGGTTGTTAATATACTTAAAATTACAGCATAATTTTTTTTTTTTTTTTTTTATATTTTTTAAAAAATGTAAAAAAAATATTTGGCATTACAGCTTACGCCAATGCGCCAAATATTCCTAATTGTGAAAGTCATACGAGATTAACTCGATGATAAGTAATAAATCAGCTGTGCACAAAATCAACGATAAATAATATACACCCAGCCCAAGATCTCTTTTTATCAATTGAAAAAATCTGACCTTGCCGGGAATTGAACCCGGGTCTCCAGATCGCTAGGACAAAGCTCTTGCCACTAGACCACAGGGACTAATAACTTTTGTACTAATTCCAGGATTTAGCCGATTATGCTCGCTACGACAAAACCGGTAAAGTTGGGGGGAAAAAAAATATTTATTTAAATATCCTCTCTATCTCCAGAGAACCCATGAAAAGTGATCATAAAAGATTTTTTAATAAACTAATTGAAAGATGGAGTATTGATGACTAGTAGACGGTGTGACGTCGTTCATGTTACTAAATACCGGAACAATCCATCACCGAAAGGAAGTGCGGACAACCTAGTATGTACCGTTTATCAACATTATATGATATGTCATCTATGCTATCATATCTCATATTTATGATAATACATTATAGTAGTATATTAAGATTGATACCTTTACTATCCTGGTACTTATAATACCCAGGAAATATTATAAGATTTATAAGTATAATTCTAAAAGAGCAAATTTATTATTTAAAGAGAATCCAGTAATTCTAAATAATTCTAAAGCTTTATAAAAATCAGGCGATAAAGAAATGATTATTTATTACCATTCAATAAATAAGACTGAGACAAAAATTTGTGTTATTTATTTAATAAAAAAAAATCTTATTTTAATCAAATAACGCCGTGGAAAATCTTTGTTATGAGCAAAAGAAATTGCAAAGTAAAAAAATCCTTATTAAAAACAAGCATCAATCTCATGGAAAGTATAACTGAGCATTATCGGTAGATAATACTCAAGGTCAGCCAAACTGGACCTGCTCTTAATAAAATTATATGCCAAAAAAGTACACTAAGACGTGTCCGTGAACAAATAAAGAAAACTTTTAAGGTGTTCACTGTCAATACTTGGTGGAAAGGCATTATAATAAAATAGTTTGCATTTCTAAGAGGTCTTAAACATTTTATTTACATATAGACTATTTTTATTGTAATTTGCTTCAATTCATTTGCCTAGTCGTTTTACCAATTGTTTGCCATACCTTGTTTTCCATACTTAACTTTTGTATAAATATCACTGTTTTATTGTATTTCTTATCAGTTGACAATTCTCGCCATGAGCGAATCCGTTCCTGGTCAAATAAATTTTATGTGGAAAAAGTACTAAAAATCTATTATTTTTATTACATTACATTTTAATTACATTTTAATCATATCCGCTCCCAACGTTGAGCATAAAGACTCCTCCCGGAGCTTATCTGAACATATATTTTCAACGAGAACTCCTTGTAACTCAGTTGCTCAACTTGTCTTTTTCGAAGAGTGTAGGGATTGAAAGAAAGCGAGCTACGGCTAACGGATCTCTCGCCGCTTTTGGTATCGAAAAAGGAGGACAGGATTTTTAAGAACATTCAACACACCCATGCCTTCGAACAGGATCGATAAATCAAATCTGAGCTTTTCGTTACGGAAGCCGATGACGTTGACCTGTTCATCATGGACTTGGAACAATTATAATTATACATAAATTACTGTAATTCAACATTATTCCATAATGTCAGTTCAATAGTACACTCACGCAAACGCTTATTGTTAAATTATAAAACAAACTTTTAACTCGCGGTCTTTCGTTTAGAGTTTTGCCTGCAATAACAGTTTCTATTTCAATGAATAAGGATATACATGCAAATTTAATTTTCTCGGAATATCGCGAAAACGGCGGTATGTTATGAATGTACGATCGACTCAGCTGCGTGCGTAATGGGGTTTTCTATGAAAAATTTCTTTAAAAGATAACAGGGTTTTTTTTTTAATAAAACCCACAATTTTTGTTCTGCATAATGTAAACAGTTAGCACATGCAGAAGCCCCGTGACCGTCTGACTGGAAGAGTATTTTTTGCCACTTTGCGTGTGAATCAACATTATTATTAAAAATTCCACATTTGGTAATGCAAATACGTTGGACGATTGAATTGGCCTTTGCTTGGTAGAACTCCATTATAACACGGTGAAAAATTTGACAGTGTATTTATCAACCAAATGTTATATAATTTCTGTAGGACATTGTTATTTGTCACACAATGTTACATACGTTGGATTTTATATTGTTAGTGATCATTCTTACATCATTGGTTTTTGACAAGTTATATGTATAATTACAAAGATCAAACTTATCTAATGTTTTTCACGACTCCAACTCCAACTCTGGTCAAAGATCAGCAGCGACTCCAGCCAAAAAAACCGTGACTCTACGACTCCGACTCCGATTTCACAGCCCTGGTTTCAATAAATAAAATTGTAATGTAGTGGCTTGCATTACTCAGCTCAAGTAAAAGCTATACGTATCAAAATTTTTATTTTTGCATTGATTATTAAATACAACGAGGAACAGATACATATGAATACAAACACACCTGCATTCACTTATTCGATGCTCTCACTGTCGTTTTGCATCGCATATATTCGTTCGCCATTTCCTCTGTAAAAAAATCGAAAAAAGTCGCATTACAACGAGTAAATCGCGTAAAAAAAAGTAACGACGCCGTCCAAATAAATCGCGCAAAACAATTCGCATTAAAAGTGGACTTGTATACCATTTTTTGATGAATTTTATACTATTCAATCAATTATTTTTTGAAAGTTATTAAAAAAACCTTTTAAATTAAATACCTTGTTCTATGGATGTCACTGTGTTATTTCTGTGTTTGCAATGGAAGACATGAAAACAGCACAAAGCCTTTGTTAGATGTTATTTAGCTTTTGCACAAAAGCTGCGTCTATTTGAAGAAATTTTCGCTCATTACAATATGAACGACAGGGCGTAGCATTAAATTACAATATTTCCATTCGCTCAAGATTATTATCTTAAATAATATTAATAAGTTTCATTATTCAAATTAAAGCTTCAACAAAATCAGGGTATATGAAAGCTTAAAGCGAATGCTTAGCCACCAGTGATCTGGAAGCATTTCACTCAATCTATTCCTCATATGTAACGTCATCGTGGTCGTACCTTACTAAATCCAAACATTTTTTTATTACGACTTGTTTCTTGCTTAGGTCATGTGAGTCACCAGTCACAAGACCTGTTCGGCTGATCAATACACTGCAGGTTGATATTTTTAGCAGTGAACTTGGTAATAATGCTCGTTATAAGCGAAACCTGTCCTGATCTAAAAAAAATAATGTAGAATAAAGAGAAATGATATATTTTTATTTAAATACCATTCAACCAAGTGTTGACTGTGAACACCTTTAAAAGTGGTCAGATAACTTGTTTTTTTGTTCTTCTTTAATTTTTACATTATATCTCTTATGCTATTCTTTGTTGAATGATTGTTCTGTTTTATTGGATGCCATATGCTGTCTTTATTATATTTGCTTTTATTAAATGCATAGTGCATTGGTATCAGCTATAATGCCAAGTGTTTTATTTTTCCTAATATACAATAAATTCTAAAATGATATGTTGTCTTTGATGTCAGTTATAAACGACTTTTTAAACGGGTTTTTCACGATAAGCTTGTAGGTTTTCTCGATAGGTAATTGTGTCTACTGTAACGCAATAGGGTAAAACCTACAATTGTCGGCCACTTAAGGATTTTTTCAACTTAAGTAATTTTTTGTGGACACTTATCATAGAAGAGGCAAAATAAAAAAAAAACTATGTGCTAGATTGATGATTTGTTTATAATAATCAATTTTTAAAATAAAGTTTTTTTCACAGTAAAATAATAGTTTAAAAAAAATGGTACAAAACTACAATTATGGGCCACTTACTGCAATTTTTGGCCACCAAAAGATTCAATTATTGGCCACCCCAAAAGTTGTAATAAAAAATATTTTTTTTTTAAAACAGAAACTAGATGTATAATTACATGACCCCAAATCATTATTGAGTGTAAAATCAAGTGATTTATTGTTTTCCAACATCATTTGTTAAGCTGCAGTTATTGGCCAAAAAGTCAACATTTTCCTAGAAATATCGGAGAAATGTAATAAATACATAGGTGATTAGTAATATTATTAAAACATTATTCATGCAATAAAAAAATATATTTTAGAATATTTTTATAAGAATTTATAGGATTAGCTTGGCCGGCCAGTAATAGAAATTGTATGTGTTTTTGGAATCAGTTAATGGCCACCATCATAATAACCTTTTCCAAAAATATTTTCAATGCATAGAAATAATTATTTTATAACTTCACTACAGACGAATAATTCTGTTCAATTAAAATTAAAATTAATTAACTTACAACGTGTATGATGCTTTTAGACTGAAGTCCAATCCTTATGATATTTACAAGAATCTCACATGCTTCACGGTGACACTCCGGCTGTCTGATAAAAATGCGTTTTTGGAGTTGTTTGGGAATTCATAAAATGATAATTTTATGTTTAAACGATAGATGAATAATAAAGAAACTATATTATATAAACCAAAAGTTGGAAATGTTGTTTGGGTTCATAAAAAAACTAGATTTCATATGTAAGTGGCCAATAATTGTAGCTGGCCCACAATAGGAGGTTTTACCCTACTTGTTTTTAATATGTCAGTCAAGCACAGATTATGATATAAGCATATAAATATATAGGCGTAGTTAAATATTACATTTAAGCATTGAATTGATCTGTTTCGGCGTGTGATTTATGTGATATTATGTGTGAGATAATTTTAATCTTTTTCGTACGGTTTTGACAGTTTATGCAAAATACACATCTCTGCATATTTTGTAAGATTATCGTAACCTTACTTAGAAATGGTTCTAATTGACATTTTTGCCTAAAATGACCTTTTGGTTGGAAAAGCTTTTATTGATTAAGTAGGCATTTACTTGGTAGAACTCCATTATAATACGGAAATAAAAATAACAATGTATTTTAGTTCTACATAAATTAGGTATAATCATTAACAATCATTAACATTAATATGTATAATCAGTCCATTGAAATTCTTAACGATCAGATTACAATTAACAGTTCACCTCTGTTAAAACCTTTAACAAACAATAAATTTAAAACAATTTAAAATAGATGCACTTAGACATTGCAGATTTTAAGTGGTTTCACACGATCAAATAACCCAAAAATACCCAAATTATTGTTTCCCACCATTACTTTAGACCAATAAATCAAACTTATTTAAATTCTTTCATGTGACGTAGGTATGGTTTCAACAGAAAGAGATGATGTAGGGGGCACCCTGTCTAGCAAAGGTATATAAGCTATCTCTAATACACGTTTTAAACATAGTTCTGACGAAGGCGTAAGCCGAAATAGCTATCAACAAATATATAAAATAATTTATGTAGAACTAAAATACATTGTTATTTTTCTTTCCGTATCGGAAAAGCTTTTATTTACCGCATTCTATCATACATATGATAAAATAATAATTTAAGAATTATCTATCGTTGAATAACGGAGTTAGTAGAATTCCGGATTTGCACTGCATCTGCACAATTTTTTTACTAAATTTATTTGACAAAGTTCTAAGATTAACATCATTACTTCCATAATTGGATCTTTAAGATCATTATTTCTCAACATGAGTTAAGAAAAAATATGCTTAAAATAAGTAATTTGAAACATTTTTACATGCTCATTGTTACAAGTGAATTTTAATTAATCGAAACTTCAAACGCTCTTATCTCAAAGCAGTGTCAAGATTAGTTATAACCTTTCCAAAGTAAGGTATCGTTATGACAACACTTGGACATCGGTTTTTGATTTAAGGTTTTGCATCTCATATTATACGTGTCGACCCGTAATGATATTTTTTCTATCTAGCGAATTGTTTTAAGTTCCAATGTATGGAATGTACGTGATTCAATTCATAGCATTGCTTGCAACTCGAGGTGATGTAAATCAAGCTTCAGACAATATTTAACTAAGGTTTTATGAAATAGATATCCTTTTTTGTCATTTATTTCACAATGGTTTTATCAAACATCAAAAAGTTGTGTCTTTTTTTATGAGAACAGTTTTCCATTCAAGAGTTAATTTGTTAATCAATCCTTAAAAAATAGTAAGACATTTTCTGTGATTATTCAACAGTTAATTTATTTGATTCATTCAACCTCATTTAAGTTCGATGAGGGTAGTAATAGAATGGATAAAGGCTAGAACAGGACTAGCGATGAACATTATATATGTTCATAGCATTGCATTGGATTGGAATTCATTCCCACCCAGGGAAGGAATTTTTAGGCAACATATGTATATGTCTTAGAACGGAATTAATTAATTTAATGAAAAATACTGCTCTTGCTGGGACTTGAACCCGTGCGGCTCGTAACGGATGCCAACGACGTTGACCTCAGCACCACGGACTTGAATAAATTATTTATCTTATTTTAAGCCGATTTATGGTGCATATTTAAATATCAATTACGATATTTAAGCTATATACAAAATTCCAAATGATATTTTTGGGCAGAAAGCTGTATCAAACATTTGCTGAGCCATGCAGTATCGATAATCAATTGAGCCATCTAAATAAATAATGAAGTTGATTTGATACCATTATTTTGTTTTCAAGCAAAGCACTGTTATCTTTTACAATTCATTTGATATTAAACAAGAAATATAATTAAAATTCTAGCCATATTTTCCTCATTCGTAACGATGGAGTTTTTCGAAATGTTTTTTACGGGCCTAATAAATGACGATGTTTTTTTGATTTGCTGCATAGAGGTGTGCTAATCTGATCAAAAAAACACAAATTGAACAATATTTTACTTAGCTATCTATCGCTGTAAAAAAAACTATCAATATTCATTAGAAAACGTAGTAAAAAGTAATAACTAAGCCCAACAAAGCAAACTATCTCCGGCTTGAGCAAACATAGTAGATTAAATAAAGGGTCTCTTTATAAGGACGCTTAGTTTTGAAATGTAAATAAAACAAGTTGTTTGTGAGATTTCGACTAAATTTTAATTTCATTTGTAAGTATATTTTACGGCATTAAATATGGAATATAGCATCAAATGTCTGCCAATATCCATTCATTATAAAATGGGCCATGTCGCTAAAGTTGACTTTTTTGACAAATTTGGGTAAACTTCCAACTGCTTCAGAACCCAATCAGGCGTTGTCGGTGGTCGTTTACCTGAAGTTCCTTGGTTAGTTGGATTTTATGCATAGTGCATACATAAGGCCCGATTCAAAATTCGCCAAGTTCTTGTGAACAACGAGAAATAAGCTGCCTTGGGTTTTCCTGTACACTTTCACACACAACAGCAATGTTTTCACCAGATATTGTATTTTGATGACGTACAGGTAGGTGTTGGCCGATTATTTACCAAACTGGTTGAATCAAATTTGGCCACATAACAATGAATAATCTACTCAGCAGGACAAAGTAACATATTTTGAGCGTCCCTATTGAAATACCCTTTAGTATCATATAAAACTATCTTTTTTGGTCAGATTATATCTTCATTTTCTATTCGAAGATCATATTTTGGCTATATTTTATTAGATCACATAACCTTGCTCGTTTTTGATATAAATAAATATTGTATAAATTTTATCGCAAGCGATTAAAAATAAAATGGTTTTAATAACCTTTAAATCCGTCCTTCAAATTATATCAGTCCTATTTAACTACCACTTGGGATATACGGTCACTATATACTGTAATATTAATGAATATTTAATGGGCTACGGTATAATTTTATGTATGTCAAAGTATACGGCCAGACTGAAATAATTTCACAGCGATAAAAAAAGCATTTTAAAATAAATGGATTACCCAAAAAAATATTTCTCATTACAGCAAGTTCCAGTGCGCCCATTAGTTTTTCGTTAAAAAACACATGAGATATATTCAAAATGGTTTATGAATTACGGAAAGTCTGACGAAATCTTATCGCCACAAAATACGCCAAATCTTACCTTTTATTTCTACCCAACTCGTTTTAGAGTTCAATCTTATTGTTGACTGTAACAATAAAAGCATCATGAATTTCACAAGCAAGCTGCTGAGAATACATAAAACAAAGAAAAAACTACACACAATATTTTCAGATGAATAAGTACACCTGTATACGTAATACAGCGGTCAGCTCTCGCAACTAGCTAATCATACTCTTCCCGCAAGAGCTAATTTTGTAAGATTCTTCCTCTTTCATTTTACGCTTATAATTATTTATCCGGTCCACGGCGCAGTGTCAACGGCGTTGGCTTGCGTGCCGGATCGCCCGGGTTCGATTTCCGGTACGAGTGGATTTTTTCAGTCGAAAAATCTGTTCAAAGGCATGGGTGTTTGTGTTGTTGAAAATCCCTTCCCACCTTCCCGATCCCAAAGAGTGACGCATAGCGACAGTGATTTACTAATCACTACTCTTGTCCTAGTCCTCGTATCATTTCCATCCTTACTTTCTTTGAAAAAAGAGAGATTGAGCAACTGAGTAACAAGCAGTTCTTCTAAAATTCGTGAGAAGTTCATATGCTCCAAGTTGGGAGCAGACATGGTTAAAAAAGATATATATATTTATGTGGTATGTGTATATTTTTGTAATGTGAAAGTTAAGCCAAAAATCATAGAGAAGCAATGAAACCGTTTGCGCTCATTTGTTCATTTGATCATTTATAAGAAGTGGAATAAAAGCTCACACGAAAGCGCAACTTTCAGAAATGGCTCAATAGATTGTAGTAAAAAAAGTTAATCTTGAAAGAGAAGCTACACTGCATATCTTTTACACATCTCAACAGTGGATTTTTTTTCACACAGAAATATTAAGTCATCTTTGTTTTTGAGTCTGCTGTGCTAATAAATAAATTTGTAATGCACTCATCGCATATTTCTTAGCAAAACAACATTATTCGTGTTACTCTAGACATGTTTGCATTCCGTGAGTTGGATCGATTCGTTCTCTTAAGTAGGCAGTTAACTCTTCCAATCATTTGTAATTTTCCCAAGTTGCAACCAAACTGGCAGTAATTACGTGGCGAAATGATCTGAATAGTAAACATATCGTCTTGAACATTTTTTCCATATCGTTGTCAATGTCTGAGATGTGGATGCAATCAGTCCCTTGAACGTAACTACATACTACATTAATTTGCTCAACGTAAAACATTGTCACATATTATAGTTTCACCACCTTAACGATAGCATCAATGTTATCAATTTGAATTAATATTAATATTCAATGTCCTCAGTGAAACCGCTAAGCCCCACCGTAAATATAGCCGTTTTGCATTTATATTATGAAATTGTATGCGGAACAAAGCATGCTAGTGTAGCATGGACAAAAGCAATTTGATTACAGGATGGCAGGAAACGCATTCAATGTAACAAGGATATGCTCGGAAACTAAGAAACGGGATGGGGATTGGCTCAATGTTACCAATAATGGTGACAACTTCAAAACCTCTCTTTGCCACACATGCTAAAAAAATCATTTATACATTATTGATACAAATATTCAAATTCTTTATAGGAGCCAACACATCCTTTATAGTGGGAGTGCTTTGTTAATATATTGACAAGGTTAACTAATTCAATACAAATTCATTTTTTATTTACTTCTCCAACGATTTTTTATAATTATTATCAGGACTGGTTGCGCTCATATTACTCAAAACGAACTTAGTACATTCTTAGTTTCATCATTGTGTCCATGAAACTTTGCAACAAAAGCTCGATTAAGTCTAACTTATGATTTGACTGAAGGTTCGTGTTGGAATTTCAATATCAGATTTCAATTGTGTAGTTTTCTGTAGTTTTTTATTATGTGCCTTGCCGATAGCGACGCGGGTTTCGTTAAACATCTTCATGCATTTCAAATGAGAATAATCATGAATAAACAAAGATAATTTAGAAAAAATAGATGGCTTATGGAGCCAATAAGCCAAGCATTTACAGTCTAAATCATAGGTTCCCAACCTTTTTTTGGGTGGTGACCCCTTTTTATAAAAGTCATGTGAGACCCCGATGGAATTGAAAATTAAATTTTTCATTAATTAATTTAAAAAAAGACAATTAAGATATGTACATGAGATTGAATATATTTGTTAGTTGACTGTATAAGTTTGTAACCCTACAGAAAACCTGCCACGACCCATGGGTTGGGAACCCGTGGTCTGAATCCTCAAATATATTAACCAAAGTGCCAATATTTTGAAATTTATCGGGTCGATTTTCGGAAAATTTTTAGGAAAAATATTTATTTGAGAGGCCGATGTTAGTGTTAAAACGAATTTAGGGAGGCATAATAATGACGTATCAGGTTTCAAAAGTTTGTTGTCGTTCAAAAACTTCTCAACTTGTGAAATTATAATTCTAATATTACGGAGTGAGCCAGGGCGAAGTTTTAGGTTAGATCGTTGACAAGCACGAGATGCTTGCCAAGTTTGATTGATACTCGTATCATATTATCTACACTATGTATGTATTACATAATGTCAGGCGTCAGCAACGTAGTCAGCAGCTGCAATAATACTTCATTATAGTATACATATTAGAGCGATGGGATGAGAGTTAATAAAAGCCAAGAGGCTAAATGATATTAATTTAATATTAGGTAATCCTGGAATTAATGTCGTTTTTTACAGTAAAACTCAAATTTGATTTTTTAAATCCAGTGTTGTCTATGACTCTTTGCCATCTATTTTCAAGATATAAAATTCCTTTCTCATTAAAGGTCTTTGGTTTAGATTCGAATAACTCCGAGAGACCTGATTTTAGTGCTTCAATATTGTTGATTTTTTTGTTCCTTAATTGCGTTTCTAAAGAACGAAACAAGTAATAATCATTTGTGCCAAGTCCGGTGAATAAGGCGGATGCAATAAAACCAAGGTCCTGGATTTTTTCCCGTGTAATATCGGCAACGTGCGGACGGGCATTGTCATGTTGAAGAATAACATTCTTCTATTCATAAGAGCGGGTCTAATTTCTTGTAAGTTTGTGTTTAATTTGTCCATCTGATCACAATAGAGAGCTGCAGTAATATTTTGTCCTTGTTTTAACACTTCATAATAGATCACGCCTTTCGAATCCCACCACACACACAATAGGGCTTTCTGAGGGCTTTTGCTTAGCGTGTGAGGAACCCAAATGCCTTCTTTTTGAACTTTCCCCAGTTTCACGATGTCCCGACATTCTTGGATAATTGATCGATGGTCATTGTCAGATCTGCTTCAATTTCCGACTTCAGGGCTGCTTCATCCACTTGACTGCGCTGTCCACTTCGAGGCTCATCTTTCAAATCGAGATTGCCCGAGCGAAATTTTCTGAAACATCGTTAGCACTTCCTTACGACCAGTATATCACCGTAAATCTCACAAATGGATTCCGTTGCTTCTGTTGCAGTTTTTTTTTAATGGAACAAAATCAGTATACAGCTTCTTTAAAGTGTTTCCGAAGGACACGTCTCTGCCATTTTTTGTAGATGGGTTAGAATTGTTTTTTTTTGTTTAAAAGACAGGTAAAGAATCACAGAGAAGAGAAAAACAATAATACACGTCTTTACTAGGCAACAGACCCAAACACACTGAGTCAAAGGTGCATATTAAAAAAACGACATTAGTTCCGGGATTACCTAATACTTTCGATGACTTCGACGGTAACTTTGGAGTTCATTTTATTATAAAATAACTTTGATTATTCCACGTATTCAATACGTGGAATAATCAAAGTTATTTTGAATTTGATATTAATTTTAGATACAATTTGATTCGTTTGAATTTTGTACTTTTCCGTGAGCTTTGTTGCTAACGACCAGAGTTTCGACTTTTGGCATCTTCAGGCAAACCAGATGCCGGTCCAATTGATTTAACATATGTACATATGCACACATTTTAAAATGCAAAATACACACACGAACTTGTGATAGCATATTTTTTATCTGTTAGTCTGTGTCCAGCCCTTGCTTGGACTAGATCAAATTCGTAATTTTCGTATGAAGTTTGCCCGAGTTATCTCGCGATGTCCGTTTTTGACAATTTTCAATGCCCGAGTATACTTGGGCGTGCCCGGGAAGTGGTTAAAAGAGTTTGAACGGACTGTCAGTTGCACTTGCAAAAGTAAAAAAATCAAGTGATTCAAATTGCATATTGAAATTTTGTCAATCATTTTTAGTCAAATCCTAAATCACTGACCATCATTTTATCAGCAATTTAATGTCTTTCAAGGTCAAACTGAAAATAAAATGCACCAAGAACACCCATGTCCAGAATATCAACAAATGTGAAATTGAAAAAAGCTACAAAAGTGAAAAATAATATTTACCCAAAATGAAGATATATCTTATATATAAAACCGAAACGGCGTATGTATGTATGTGGGTCTGTAATTCCATTTTGCATTATTGTTGCAAGTTGCAATATAATAATGTTTATTATTTACGTGAAGGTATTATTTGACGATTCTTTGACAGCAAATTAGATTTTTTCCTTGAATTTGGACTATTTAATGGGCGAGAATCAAATTTGTCATCAAATTAAATAAAGTTTGTGATTTTATTTTAACTCTATTTTGGATGTTAGATTTTGTGATATAATTATGCCGGATGATATAACATTAAAAAAGGCAAAGTAAGCCATTTGAAAACCCTACTGTGTTTCGTACTCTTTATGTTTCTTTAGTTTTAAGCAAACTAGAATATGGATCTATTATTTGGGGTCCATATGAATTTAAATTTAAGTCGCAACTGGAGCGAGTTCATAAAAAATTTCTGCGTTATTATTATTTCAAAAAATTCAACTATTTTCCGTATGACAATTCATTAATGGAATATTATCCAACCAAGTTTCTTTTAGGAATGCTGTCATTTCACTCACTTGAAGCTCGAAGACTAATTGCAATATTAAAACATTTTTCTCTTCTTCTTCGGGGCCAAGTTGATAACCCTGACATCCTTGAAAATTTAAATTTGCATGCTCCCAGCTTTTACCTACGTGGTCGTAACAAAGACAAATCAATTTTCTTTGTCAAAACTTGTTTGTCACGTAGGTCTTTTGAATCTCCAGTTGCAAGGGCTATTCGGCTGATAAATGCGCTGCCTATTGATGTTGACATCTTCGGCAGTGAACTTGATGCTTTATTTAAAAATTATGTTTTCTTATGTAAATAATATGTTTCTGTTCTGTTTCTTATTTTTGTGTAATATTTTATGTAATCTTTATTAATTTCTCAAATGCATGGCGCATTGGCGCTTGCTGTAATGCCATGTATTTTTAATAGTTTTTTGCCAATAAATAAACATTAAATAATTATTGGTCGCTTAGTCCAAGCGACGCCGGGTAGCAATACTAGTATTATATATTTAAAAGAAATCAAAACACATAATCTGTCTTAAATGTTTTGGATCACTGGTTTATACTACGTAATACACTGATGTGCAAAGTTTTGCATATTTAACGTTCAAATAATTACGTTCGCTTCGACGATTTTCAATGAGAAGTGTGAATACAGTATACTTGTAATACTCCTTGCTTTCTTCAGAAGATCTTATCTAACAGTTCAGTGTCATTTAAAGCTACATACTTAAAATGAAATGTATTGAAAGTAATTTTTATCGTGTAACGATTAAAGCTTCATATGGAAAAGATACCATTTATTTGATTTTTTTTATTTGACTTTTGAAGCCGAGGATTTGATTCCATGTATACTATGTATTCTTTATGATTTTTCTTACAATAATGGTTTCTATATATTTTTCTTATTAATTGACTAGGCATTTACTTGGTAGAACTCCTTTATAATACGGTAAGAAAAATAACAATGCATTTTAATTCTACAGAATTTAATATTTAATTCTGACGAGGGCGTAAGCCGAAATAGCTATCAACAAATATATAAAAAAAAATCTGTAGAATTAAAATACATTGTTATTTTTCTTACCGTATTATATCTTTATTATTTGATTTAAATATAACCCTGTTTGATATTATGTGTCATTAATTAAAAAAATCTCACGAAGAGCCAAGCCGATTTATAATTTAACATTTTATGCGTGGAAGTACCTAGTTCAAAAAATATGTTTTATTTATTTGAATATTGGTAAAGCATTTCCACTTAGAATTGTCAGATAGCACATTTAATTTGGATCGTTTGAATTTTTTACTTTTCCGCAGGTTTTGTCGCTAAGAACCCGGGTTTCAGGCATTCCAAATTCAAGTTCATGTATGTACATGCGTGCACTTGAAATGCCTGAAGATGCTTAAATGTGAATCTTGGGTGCTTGGCGACAAAACTCACGGAAAAGTACAAAATTAAAGAGATTCAAATTTGATATTGAAATTCTATTATACACCTTTAGTCGAAATTCTAAATATTAACACATTTAAATGAAGTGATATTACAAAATCGTATTTGATTGTTAAATAACTAGTATTTCAAGCCATTATATTACAGTGCGTTAATGTTTAAATCAGACTATTTCACTTTTCGGGACTCACGGTTGTACTCGGTCAGAACCAAGTGCCAACACATGCATTCTGACTGTGCTGTTTTACAGTTGCGAATCATGGCCCATTACAAAAGCACAGGGTAACCGTATACTGTGCTTCGAAAACAGATGCCTGCGGTGAATATTAGGAGTACGGTGGTTTGACTTTGTCAGGAACACGGAGGTAAGAGAGCGGACAAACCAGCCCCTTATTATGTGACGATGGATCTGGCTTGGACATGTGCTGCGGATGCCCCAGAGGACACCTGAATCCTGCCTGCCTCTTCTATCAACCTGATGGATCTCGACGCCCTCGGAGTCTTTTGATGACCGTCCATAGGATGTACTCAAGGGAACGCTGGGATGACCTGGGAAGAAGCGAGGAAGTTGGTGGGTGATAGAGAATCCTGAAGACACCGTGTGGCAGCCATATGCTTCGAACAAGGAGCGGATATGGATACAAAAATTCACTTTTATTAAGCAAACAATTGTCGAAATTTGTGTAAAAGTTATGGTATACAAAAATGGTTACGTTTTTAAAAAGGAAGTAAGCTATACCAAAATATGTCGCAGAATATTTCATAATGAGAGTCATGTTCTGAAAGTTTTGGAGTTATATATACCACAGAAGTAACGGTTGAGGCTCATTTCAATGTGTTGTATGATATTTATTACCCCTTTTTCTTGAAGTAGGTAACATATCGTTTTTCTTGTCAGCATCGTGTTTTTAAGTCATAAACGTATGTAACATGTAAATTTTCCAAAGTATTTGTTTTAATAAAATCAATTGATATACGAATTTATTTTTAAATAAGGAAATTTTGCGGCGTATAACTGATAAACACGCTCCGATTCATGGAATTAAAAGACAATTTTTGAGTAATAAAATTCTATGAAAAAAACATAACGGAAAAATGAAAACGAACACTTGTCAACTTTTTATTTCTCATTAATGGCCATTTTTAAATTGAAATAACCCATCCCATTACAATAATAAAACGATTTGAAAAAATGCCTCGCGTACGTTGGAAAATTTCCAAACCCTTTGATAGCGGACATGTCATATGCATTTAATTTTCCATTACGGCTATCTAAATGTTCTGAGTTTCGTGAAAATTTTATTCCGAAGAAAATTATGTAACGCCACCTAGCGCTCATTAAGTTAAATGAAAAAGTTTTCATTTCAAAATTGAATATGTGAAATGTACAAGATATATTTAACATGTTCTGCTTACATTTTGTACGTAGCGCTTTGAAATTGAACATTTTTTCATCTGATTAAATACAAGACTTTTTCCCATTAGTATTCATACATTTTTTGAGGAGGTATTCCACATTTAAAACTTATTTAACGGCATTTAATAAGTGATTACTCAAAATTTCACTTTCGTATTAATATTTCATTTTCAAAATGAAAAAAAAATCACTTAAAAATATATGCCTGAATAAATTTGAAAAAATTCTGATAGTTTTAATGAATTTTCTCTCTTTGAATATAACTAAGCATTGTAGATTACTTACAAAGTTTTTCAATAAGAGCATCCAATTCTTTAAAACTACCAACGATCTAATATAAAATACTTCAACGAAGGCTCTTTTTTTGAACGTTTATTTGAAATATTTTTAAAAATATTATCATTTCATATTTAAATCTGTAGGTATCATTATTTAAAAAATTACTTGAATTGAATTACTTACCGGAAATTTAATTTATTTATTTATTCATGAATAAAAAATATCCATTACACGAATTAACGTTTAATCAATAAGAAAATAATATTCCCTCTTATAAATCGAATATTGTTCATATTGATTTTCAGAAATAAGCCTTTAATTATAATGTCTTTTGAAGCATTTTTTAATCATTTATTTAGCCAGCACGGTGTCGCTTTTGTAGAATTTAAGCTCTGTTTATTCCAGGAAAATGATCTATTAGTTTTAGAAAGGCAATAAGATTTCTTTTTTGTATAGGGAAAGGTTAAACCCACTTAAATTATTTAAACATTATATTTAAATTCAAGTGAAAGTGTCAAAAGTGATTTTAAACAACTATTTTTTAAGTGCTTTCTATGGATTCGTCGGCAACTTTGTATAATTTCATATAAAATTAAAAATAACTTTGATTATTCCACGTACTGTGCTACTAACTGTGACACGTGTTTCGCCTCTTTTAGTGGCATCTTTCGGATAATCAGAGTAGTAATTTAGAAATACTCCACCGACAAAATAACAAGGGCTTAAAAATGAATATTTTAGAATTTTTAGAAATAAATAAAACTATAAGGTAACAAAAAAGTAAAATTATTAAAAAATATCCTTAAAAAGACAGGTTGCTCGCCACTTCTTACATTATTTCCAATTAAAGGGTTTAACCCAGCCCCTATCTGATTGATTGCATCTCATAAGCTAATATTTTGTAATGCTAGCGTCATAAGTAGTGTAATTATTTGTTTGCTTTGTTTTGCTTCCCGTAGAAAGACAAAATTCCCAACAGCATTTTGTAATTCAATCATTTTAAAATATTAGAATCAATCTGTTGCTGCGATAGTAAGTCCCTTCGGAGGCATCTTCATGCCTCGGAAAAAAGCGAAACACGTGTCACAGTTAGTAGCACAATACGTGGAATTATCAAAGTTATTTTAAAATTTATATTACTTTTATAAATATATTGAAGATGTGGTATTAGCAGACTCAATTTGTGTGTTATAAATGCGAACAAAATAAAATCTTACGTCAGGACCATTCATCTATACCTTCGAACAAAAATCGATAGATCGAGGGAAAATCGAAATATATCACTGCCATGGAAAATTCAGCGCTGAAATTTCCTCTCAATGTACAAATTTCAAAAACGTCTCTTGTTAAAGATGAATTGACGCTGGCGTCAAACTACTGAAAATTGGGAATCACATCTGCTACCAGAATGTTGAAACTTGTATGCGAATATTTCGCGTAGGCTGGCCGTACCTATGAGATTTTCAATTTGTTTCGTATCTTCCTGTACTCAGAAGAGCCTAACCTTTGCAATCTTTTGACAAATTTGTATAACGTCCAATTACGCTCATGTTACCGGATACTTTTTCTTATTTTAACTGTCCAAATGATAACACTAAGAAACAACTTATTCGCATGTATTTGCTGTCTTAAAAAAAATGTTTATTTCTTTTACGCTTATTTGCTCAATGGTTCTACAGACATTATAAAAAAATTGGTTGTCTGTAAAGTCGGTTTACGGACGATAGTTTAACGTGACAACGTCATAAGAAAACATTGCATACTTTTATGAATAAAATGGAATCATTTTTATTGAATTATCATTATTTTGTATGGATACGAAGAAGGAGTGAAATGAAATCTACAATTTTTTATTGATATATTTTATTCGCACTCATTAATTCAAATATGTTTATTACTTTGAACATTTCACTTCACTTTATAAACAGTTGTAAACAGATCACGTGTAGGTACTGTAGGTGTATAAGTTGTGTGCTGCCGCTGTCTCTTTTCTACTCAGACGCATCGACCAATCGAGTGGAAGAGAGATAGATGCGGCACAATCCGAACGGTAGGCCGATCGTGCCTCTCTATCGCTTATCCGCGCTCTCGCTCGCACGCTTGCCTTCGGCGTAACGCGACAAACCGGACAATGAGTCATGTTTTTTCATGCGTGCAGCGGGCGTTCATCGATTTATAGGACGTTGTCACGTCAAAAATGATCGATTATTTAGCATACGAGAAAATTTGTTATCTGCTCTGGCTGTTTTCTTACCTTAAAGTATGTATTTTTACTTAATATTAGTGTATTTAATATACCAAATCAATTATATTCAAGTACTTGTTTTTATCTTTTTAATAATGATGTCTTAGATGAGTGTAAAGTACTATCTGGAAATTGCTACTGAAAATACTTTAATTTGTCTCATTAAATTTACATTCTCCGCATAAAAGTAAACTTCATTGTAATATTGTATAGTATATTTGTAAGCATTGCATTAAAAACGAATATTAGAGCTCGTTGAAATGTGTTGGACATTTAACCATATAATTTAAATATTATAAAATAACGTTATATTTTAATAAATCGAAGACATCACTTTGATATCAAAAAATCTTGAAACGGTTTTTTTTCCCGCCTTAATCCAAATATTTTCCGCCTCAAAGAATAATACTTACATGAATATTTTGTCGGTATATATGTAATTGTTAAATAAAAGAAATTAACTATGTGGAATAGTCATGAAAATGGACGTTGAAACTTATCTGACGTCTAACTAACATTGAGTCGAAAAAATACAAACACAATGTTGATTGAATTGGCATTTAACTTGGTAAAACCCATTAAAACAAAGTGAAAAAAAGATTGCACTTTTTTTACTTCTACGAAAATTATTATAAAAAACTTTATATTTGATAGCTACCTATGTATATTATGATTTTTGTAGATCTAAAATAAATAACTATCTTATTTCACCGTACTATCATAATACATAGCCAAAAAAAAAATTGTCATGATAATACGAAATGTTAATTTCAAAGTTAAACTATTTACAGTTATACACGTGGAATGGTTCTGATATGAGACTTGTACGTAATATACCTACTTGATGAATAAGAATTAAACCGGTAGTCATCGACTCCTGCCTTAGGGGAACATGGTAAATTTGCGACACCTGCTCTGATGTATCTAAAGTATCGATGGAGCACATTCGCCTTATCTTTTGCAGGTATTTCCGAACTTATTTTCGTATTTCCAAAGTTATTGGGTCGATTCAAATAAATCCATGTTACTGTTTTACCCGTGCAGTGTATTGCGAGTCAAAACATATTCACTTATTATTTTCACTTAGCTTACATTCAGTCTCACAATTCTATACTTATTCAAATGGATACATTTTTCATCTACACAACTTTTCACAATTTGACTTGAACTGAAGTATTAAAAATATTTAATTCACGATTTTTTTTAAATTCTCGAGTAGTTTTAGATGTACTATAATATATATTATAAAATCAAATGTGCGTATGTTAATAGATGATAAATAAATAAATAAGCTAACCTGGACTCTTGTCATTCATGGAAACAATTGAAATTCTCTTAAAGCATAGTCACCGGCAAAACCATTTAGATAAAAAATATTACTAACAGTAAAATCCACACGTTAGACTCAGTTAAACGCAACGGTTAAACATTATGTACAATATTATAGATATCTTTTAAAGAAAATTTGGGAATAAACATTTATTTATTAATTATGGGTATTACTCGAGTATTTTTTTAAATACTTGAGTATCGAATGCTTGAAAAATGGACGAGTAATCTCGAGTATCGAGTAATTGATACTCGAATTAGAGTCTCTATTGTAGCATGTATAACTATTCCCATGTACAAGTTCTGGAATCGTAATTTTCCTACCAAACAATACATCTCTAGTGAATATTTTAAGCAACCTACATATAATCCATTTGATTTTGTTTTGAAAACTACTGCGTAACTTCCTAAATTTTAATTTTAATACATTCAAGGTCAAATAAAATCAAAACAATGTATTCATTATTATTCGAAACATAGATCATTTTAATCCACAAAACTGATGCCTTTTCTTATGATATACAAAATATACAGCAACTGAAATGTCAGATGGACAGATAATATTGTTTCATTTGATTTATGGTGAAGATAGCGCTTTTTCATAAGCAATAAAAACAATGAAAAAAAAGCTCTGTAAAGCGATACCATAGTTGGCAAACTAACTAACTGCAAAACGTTTCGTTTTTATTGGGCCTGGAAAGTTGCGTATGGCCGGAAACAGTGTGATATATAGCTTTCAGTCACGAATGCTTGGAGGACTCAAAAGCTTTTCATCGGAAAACTATTCCAGCTATTAAACCTTCACTGTGTTGTCAAGTATAAGTTATTCGTAAACATAGGTCACGTAAGAACGACTCTGTGGTCAAGTAAATAACACAGTTATCTGCCAAGTAGAAGTTATCGTTAACAATGTACTGATAGTGATTTTTGGGTAGGGTAATAAGTAGAGACTCCACATCTCAATAGTATCGGGTAGTAAAATTGAAAATACTCGAGTAGTTTCAGATGTACCAAATATTTTGTAGGTAATTCAAATTTGTGTATTTAAATGAATGATTAATAAATAAATAAGCGTATTTAATTCATTATGCCCAGCTGCGCATCCATAGTCGGAAATCAAAAGATTATTTTATATTTTTTATTTTGTCTCTTGTCATCATAGTCGTTGATGAGATAAGTCAGCAAGACCCAAGGCAAAAGAAACAAAAGCAATTCTCGCACAGCATTGTCGACGGTAAAATGATTAAAAATATATATTACTTGAGAGAAAAACCATGCGTAAGCTAAGTTAAACGCAACGGTTAAAAATTATATAAATATATTTTTTAAATAAGTAAATAAAATTTGGAAATATCTCTTCATTTATGAATTACGAGTAAGCTCGAGTATTTTCAAAAAAAACTCGAGTATAGAGTACTTGAAAAATGGACGAGTATACTCGACTATCGAGTATTAAATACTCGAATTGAAGTCTCTAGTAAATATAAGGCCTTAAAACTGCCATCTATCCTTAAAGGCTATGCTTAACTTTTGACACATTAAAAAATGCGTATTAAAATTTAAACGAATATTGAACAATATTTGAGTGCTTGCTCGAGTGGCCAACGTCATTGTCTTAGGTCACGGTACTCGCAGGCTTGAGTCCCAATAAGAAAAAAATCTAAAATTAATTTTTCAATTGAATTTGATCGAAATCATTTATAATATTGTTTTAGGACATATTCCACATTCGATTTATTGAGATCAAGACCGGTTTATCTCATTGCGAGCACTATCAACTGATTGTCGCGATGAACAAAACTGGTCCTGATCTCAAGTAATCAAATTAGTATATTCTTATTATAATGCCACTCCACCAAGTTTTGACAGTCAACTGATTAAATGTGAAATCATTTATATCTCAAATTTACTCCCACATCCAAAAACGAGGCGAGCAGAGATCGATTAGCAAACCACTAGTCCTGCCGAGCCATATCTCTCTATGCATATTCTCGCCGATGTGTACATACGTTTAAAAGTGCTTCTTGGTCATGTTCTCTGAAAAGGTTGTAAAAAAGCATTTGTATATATGTATACTTGACTATTCAGTCATGAATAGACAAGTTTGAATCGATAAGACTGTGTACAACGCAATATGTTTTCACACTTGCGGTATATCCAACCATTCATGTGCACGGATAAACTCAATTGTTCTATAAAAAAAAATAAAGACATGAGTTGATATTAAATAATTAAAATTTCACCTAGCACCGCTAGTTGATATCATGGGTTATATGATTAAGAATCGTCAAAGCCATCCATTGTTATTTGTATGCCTTTAATTGCAAATTATTTATAGAAAGGCAATATTTTTCAATAAATAAAGCAACATAGCTTAAATTTTACGAAGCCAGTCTTGATCATTATAAATAATTATTCACCTTTAATGTGTTTACTGTCAATACTTGGTGGAATGGCATTATAATAAAAATAATTAAACATTTTTAGTACTTATTCCACAATATTTTTTTTTTGGATCAGGACCAGTTTCGCTCATGGCGAGCATTATCAACTGATAAGAAATACAACGAAACAGTGATATTGATACAAAAGTGAAGCAAGAATTAATAATTAACAATTACCTAACTGCATGCTAACAATAAATCTTTAAGACTCGATAATTAAGAGATTTAAGAAATTAATAGACATAAATTCTGACCTAACTCTAATTTATTTAATGAACTTTTTTTTGCGTTTTTACTGTTTCGTTGTATTTCTTATCAGTTGATAATGCTTGTCATGAGCGAAACCGGTTCTGATCCAATAAATTGTATGTGGAATAAGTACTAGAAATGTTTATTTACTTTTATTATAAAATATTATGTTGGGTTAAATGCTCTACATTCGTAAAAGAAATAGTTGCTTCCTTTATTAAAAAATATTATCTTGACTTTGATGAAGCTGCCCGCCTACGCCTATTTTTTAATACTAAATTAAATTGTGTATATTAACAAATAAAAAGAACTGTTTTTCATTAAGAAGAAAGCTCGCTGCGTAGATGTATTTCTATTCTGTAGCCTTTTAACGTATTTATAATTCCTAAAAATGGATGATGCCGTAATTAATACCTTTGTTTGAATTCACATACAAAGAAGCTGTATTCGCTGTAAGTCCTTGGGGCTGTTTACCTACTCCTAACTGATATGATAAAACAAGGGTAGGGGTATTTCTATACGACAAAAAGACGTTCGAGTAATTACAAATGCCGACAAAGTGTTAAATTAAATTAGAACGTTAATTGAAAAATGGTTTTATACTTAAGTCGTCATGTCTTAAAAGCATTATTTGGAGACCGTTTACTTCACGAACAGCGTTTGATAATTTTGTTAAAATTAATATTTATTCCAAGCCGTATACTGTAGATTCGTTAAATCAACGCGAAATAAATATTGACCCACATTTAACCTTACCTAACCTTACCTAACCTTACCTAACCTTACCTTACCTCACCTAACCTTACCTAGACATTACCTTACCTAACCTTATTTAACCTTACCTAATCTAATCATACCTTACATAACCAAACCTAACCTCAAGACACGCTGATATGTTAGTATGTATGTGTTAAAAACTATTTATAGTAACGTCTCGCCAAAAAGATGAAAAATAACAAAGAATTCACAAGATGAAGTTCATGTATAATTCAAACATGTTCACATTTTCGAATACTGTAATGTTTTAATATTCGGTATTCAAATATCTGTTTTCAGTCAATATTTTGAATCTCTTCTGACAATCCAACTCAAATTATAAAAATGTTAATTTTTTTTCTCAACCATCTTTTACAATGAATTTTTTGAACATCTATTGCAACCTTATAAATTATGTAATGGCAGATAAAAAAAAATTTACACAAATAAAATTAAAGTAAGTACATTGTGTAAAGATTCACTAAAAAACAAGAAAAAAGACAGACTTAGAAAAAGTAGTTTTACGATTCAATTCTGAACACATTCATCCTCACTGTCGACACGAAAACCATACAAATTTATTATTTATGCGACACACGCGTACATTTGTTTTTATTTATTCCGTGTTATAAAATTTGATGTATAAAAAGTCAATGTCGCGAGTTTTTAGATTCGAACTCCGATTTCACTGCATTGATATAATATATACTCATTCGAACACTAAATGTAGTTGAAAAATACATAATTAACATAGGTACAAAGATATGTTGCCATGTAAATAGTTGGGCTGAACATTATTTTTATAATTGTTTAATTTATCAACATATTTTTGTAACTACGCCTACTTCCAATGTGAAAGATTTGAATTTTAAACCTCTTTAAGCCTCACGGCCCCGTTTGAGACCAGTGATTATGGTGCACTTTGCTATCGGCTTTGATTTATGAAAATAGTTTTCAACATTTCATTAAATATTTTTGTCATAATGAGGAATATAAACATATGCGTTACATGGTTGACTCTTGAGATATGCGTTGTGTTATATCTGGCGGACCATAAAAACAGCTTTATTAATACTGTATAAAACATTCCAATGCGGGTACAGATTTTTTCCATTCCTATAAATGTATTCTTAGGGCTGAATAATTCTTTTTTTATATACCTGTAGCTAAAATGTATTCGTTTATTTGTTAACCTAGAGAATTGGAAATCGTACAAGCTACAATGCTGGTCTCTGTTTGTAAATTATAAGCAATCTTTTATTTTGCTAATGCTTTTAATTTTACCCACATTGGCTGACTTGCTTTAGAGATATAATTATTTTTATAATAGGTATAGGTCGCGCAAATATTTCGTAAAAAATGCTCGGGCGCTTGAAGGTTAATAAGGTTGTTCAACAGAAGCTGCAACAGATTCATTGAATTACAGTTTTTCACATTTGTAAGGCTCTGAAGAGCGAATTAATGACTTATTCACCCCTTGTACTGCGATTAAATTTTTCCTAAAAAATAT
Organism: Himalopsyche kuldschensis; assembly: GCA_028554975.1. Taxonomy (NCBI): domain Eukaryota; kingdom Metazoa; phylum Arthropoda; class Insecta; order Trichoptera; family Rhyacophilidae; genus Himalopsyche; species Himalopsyche kuldschensis. Next base: position 17,967,830 of record JAHFWI010000006.1, read on the forward strand.
TTATGACACTATGTAAGTTTTTGAATAAAATAGTCTTTTTAGTTTTTGAATAATTCAGTAATATAATTATTTCTCGGTACCCCTTCAGTATAATTCAATGAATTATTTTTTATTTTGAAGATTATATGTTAAGCAACGAAAGGAAACGTGAATATAGTCAATGGAAAACAGGATTTAATTTAGATTTAAAATTTGGAAAAGGTTGTGAAATATTTTTATTTTTTTTTAAAAGTCAAGTATGAAAAAAATAAATTAAATTTTGACCAAAAATTTCTTTTATTCTCCAAAAGTACACATAATATATCAAAATTATTACTAATTTTGTAGACTGTGGTATTTTTTGAAGCATTCTGGAAGATGTAGGGCGACTAGACATTTTTTGCTTTTCCACGTATTCTCGCTTCTCTTTTTATTTTTGATACTACACTTTACACAATCTTGTGGGATTTTTTTTCTCCGTTGGTGGAATATGTCTGGCGTTTTTGCACTGCAATCTAAAGGTTGAATCAACAAATAATGGTCTTCCTCTAATTTTATAATTTGGAATGGTAATACTTATTATTGGTAATATTTGCTCGGCTACATCTAATCAAAAAGAAGAATATTCTTGTCATTTTTCTTTAGATGTCTTCGAGTACAATACAAATGAATTAAAAATATCCATATCGAACATAAAAAAGAAAATTTTTCATTGCCTTTTAAAAAAAATCGCATTACAGGAAAACATGCAAATACCTGCTAGCACCCGTCGCAATTAAATAAGGTTTTTATTCGGTTTTTTATGCTTTCATTAATCTATAATAATTGAAATACGTAGAATAATGTTTCATCTTTTGTTTACCGTAAAAAAAAATTATGTTAAAAAATATTGATAAAAAATTGGTGTCTGTAAAGTCGGTTTACGGACGATAGTTTAACGTGACAACGTCATAAGAAAACATTGATGAAATGATTGCATACTTTTATGAATAAAATGGAATCATTTTTATTGAATTATCATTATTTTGTATGGATACGAAGAAGGAGTGAAATGAAATCTACATTTTTTTATTGATATATTTTATTCGCACTCATTAATTCAAGGATTAATTACCTTTATTGCCGCAATTGTTGTTGTGTATATAAACAATGAAAACCACATTAACATTTCACTTCACTTTATAAACAGTTGTAAACAGATCACGTGTAGGTACTGTAGGTGTATAAGTTGTGTGCTGCCGCTGTCTCTTTTCTTCTCAGACGCATCGACCAATCGAGTGGAAGAGAGATAGATGCGGCACAATCCGAACGGTAGGCCGATCGTGCCTCTCTATCGCTTATCCGCGCTCTCGCTCGCACGCTTGCTTGACAAACGGGACAATGAGTCATGTTTTTTCGTGCGTGCAGCGGGCGTTCATCGATTTATAAGACGTTGTCACGTCAAAATATTACGTATTGAATTTGACCACGAGTGTACCTCGTGGTTCCAGTACAAGGGGTAAAGAGGTTCCACATTTGAGAAGTGCACTGTCAATACTTGGTGGCTTGGCGATATAATAAAAAAAAAATACTTTTTCCACATAAAATTTATTAGATCAGGACAGGAAAGTATGCTTAAATTAATTAATTTGAACCATTTTTACTTGCTTATTGATATATTTTTAATAATTGAAGCTTCAAACGCTCATATATCAAAACAGTGTCGACAGCAGTTTGAACCTTTTCAAAGTAAAGTGTAGAAATGTATGTACATAGGTTAGATCTGAGTTTGTACAAAATGCTTAAAATACAATTTGTTTTTAATACGTTGTAAATGGTAACGTTGACCGCTTCGACATACGACATTACAACCCAATGGCTGTACATAGCATAATGATGTAATGAGTCAACGGCTTTTATCTGTGGCGTTTATTACAGAATGAACATCTCAGCGCTGGCATTTTGATAGTGCTCAAGATTGTCAGTCAAGGAACGTATGTGAGTCGCGTTAAGGGCAATTTGCATATCATTCCAACTATGTAACGGCCCCTAACCAAAAAGCAATTAGCCAGACTTAACCGGGCGAGCGTCTTAACCTTGCTTGCTTTTGCGGTCGTTGATTAACTGTGCTCGCGCTCGGGTAGCGCAACGCGGAATACGCATTCAAGACAAATGACATCTTAGATAATGTCAATAACAGAACTTACTTGATATAAATTTACGCTGTGTTACATCGTGACCTAATTGTATCGTGTACCTTCTTTGTTTTGATACACGGTATCTATACATATATACATATGAAAACGAATATCTTGGGTTCCTATACCGTTCATCCGATTGCAATAAAGCTTTGGTGAGTTGTTGTGCGGATGCTTGCAAAGGCTTTACTGCGCGCTTTTTCCCATATTTTATTTTATATTGTATTTAAAAAATTTTGAAGAAAATATATTTGGCATTACAGCTTACGCCAATGCGCCAATTATTCTTAATTGTGAAAGTTATACGAGATTAACTCGATGATAAATAATGAATCAGTTGTGTACAAAATCAACGATAAATAACATACACCCAGCCCAAGATCTCTTTTTTTCAATTGAAAAAATCTAACCTTGCCGGGAATTGAACCCAGGCCCCCTGATCGCTAGGACAAAGCTCTTGCCACTAGACCACAGGGACCGACCCATGTCTAAATAGGAAAGGCTGCTCGTCACTGCTCACTTTATTTCAAATGCTATTAACCCTTCCCAATTGATTGCATCTCATTAGTTAATATTTAGTAATGCTAAAGTCATAAGTAGTATAATTTTTTGTTTGTTTTGATTATATAACCACCTTCTTGCTTATCGTAAAAACGAAAAATCCCAAACTCCATTTTGTAATTTATCAATTTAAAATATTAGAATCAATCTTAATACTTTCGATGTATTCGGCGGTAACTTTGTGGAAATTCATTTTAATACAAAAATTTAAATAACTTTGATTATTCCACGTATTGTGCGATTGTAATTTCGAAGATGCCTCTGAAAGAGGCGAAACACGTGTCACAGTTAGTAGCATAATACGTGGAATAATCAAAGTTATTTTAAATTTTAGAATCAATCTTGTTTTATTACTTCAGAAAACTTTGCGATATTAAGTCCGAAGATGCCTCTGAAAGAAGTGAAACACGTGTCACAATTAGTAACACAATACTTGGAATAATCAAAGTTATTACATTAAAATGAACTTACACAAAGTAATCGCCGAATCCATCGAACGTATCAAAATAATTTACTAAATCATGATTTTATTTTAAAGAGTCGTAAAGTAGTTATTGGTTTTCACGACGCAATCTTTTTAATTTCGATCAATCGTCAAAGCTGAAATGTCATAAAGAATATGTTTTTTGGCCAACAGTCAACACTTCTCTCGACAAATAGCAATATGTCGAAATGAACTAATAAAAGTATTTGGGTTTACGACATATTGCTGTTTGTCAAACGATGTGTTTTTTTTCATACAAAATATTTCATTTATGATAATATTGTTCAGATGTTTATATGCGAAGCATACTAAGTAAAACAATCACGGCTATCTTAAATTTTATGATGGATTTTTTCGGCGATTTTAACTTCAGTGCACATGATTAGGCGTAGGCAGCGCAATTTATCTGTCTAAAACAACTTTTTTTTTGATGTTATCAATACGTTCTCAACAACTTTTTCTTAATTTATTTGGACGTGATGTAAAAAATGTTAAATTTGACACACATAAAAATGTATGAAATACGCGACGTGTCTGGACGAAAATTATTGAAGCTAAATTACTGCGAGTATTTATAAATCCTGTTTTGCTTTGACTTTACTCAAAAGAAGGACTGGACATTCCGATACCAGGAAAACTGACTCGAGTTCCGTATTGTCTCTTAAATTATTGATTTCGAAGAACACAAAAACGTTTGTACGCATTCTTGCATTTAAATCAAACCTTAATTTGCATGTTTTTCAATAATCATCTGTGATTACTCCAAACGATTCTTATGTTACAAAGTCCTATTGCAAATTTGGCACACCTTTTGTGGTCTTATTTAATTTTGGTTATGTTTAAACAACTCTGTTTTTTTTTTATTATCAGTTAAAAATGCTCACGGTGAGTGAAACCGGTCCTGATCTAAATAATTTTATTGCAGAATTAGTATACCGAAATACTTGTTATTTCTGTATACTTTATAATAAGTATTATATTAACATTTATATTCCACGAATAGTAATACGTAATTTGCCTCTCTGAGAAACAACTTATGAACCACATTCGTAAGGTTAATGTCTGCATGTCCATTTTATATATTATTAAGGTAAAAATAGTTTCCATTAATTGTTTGTATTTGTTCTCATTAAATTATATTTGTCAATTTGCAAGACGTTAACTAACAAATGAAAATAATAACACGGTAAGAAAAATAACAATGTATTTTAGTTCTACATAAATTATTTTATATATTTGTTGATAGCTATTTCGGCTTACACCTTCGTCAGAACTATGTTTTAAACGTGTATTAGAGATAGCTGATAATAACTTAAACTTATTTAAATTTTTCCATGTGGCGTTGGTATGGTTGAGCAGAGAGGGGGTGTATGGGGTACCCTGTCTAGCCTAGGTATTTAAGCTATCTCTAATACACGTTTAAAACATAGTTCTGACGAAGGTGTAAGCCTAAATAGCTATCAAAAAATATAAAAAATAATTTATGTAGAACTAAAATACATTGTTATTTTTATTACCGTATTTTAATGGAGTTCTACCAAGTAAATGCCTACTCAATCAAGAAAATAATAACGCTCGCGATAAACGAAGCCATTATAAATTATTATAAAATATACGAAGAAACTGTACGAAAAAATGTGTTTTATTTATTTGCTAGCCTTTTTTAATTGTCCGATTGTATAAATCAATGTCCGAATGGTGATGTAAATATCTGGCAATCCTAATGATTTGTCAGTACGTATTTGAAGAGTTGAGGTATTTTGCACAGACTCCGTCACACTTAGATATCTACATCTTTGAGTAGTAACCTAAAGTCTTTCATGTATTCGAGGTGGCCATTTGAAATAGACAACTTGGCCTTTGTAACTAAATACTAGTCGGGATGGCTTTTGAAACTCTTGATACTAACTGCGAAGCAATCGGTCAATACTAAATGTCATTTTAACTAAGAGATACTCTGTTAATTTACTTGGATAAATTTGTCAAAAAGTTGCCATGAATATTATTTCAAATCAAAGATACTCGAATTATTGGAAAAGTTTGATGAAGACGTAACTATCATCATATGAAAACCTTTCAATTCCATGCTTTTAATTATGATGATGCAACCCCATTTTAAGTAACGAGTTATTTAAGTTTATTTCGGGAATAGACTTATCATTTAAACATATTATGTCATGCCTAAATTTAATATAAATCGCCTTTAATATACATATAAGACAAAGAGGCGTTAGTGACAAATCTCTACGGTTCAGGAAAGCAAAGAGAGTGAACACATATTGTGCCAATATTTTCGATGGTTTCGGCGGTAACTTTTTGGAAGTTAATTTTAATATAAAATTTAAAATAACTTTGATTATTCCACGTATTGTGTAACTAACTGTGACACGTGTTTCGCCTCTTTCAGAGGCATCTTCAGACTTACTATCGCAAAGTTTGCTTAAGTAATGAAGCAAGATAAATTCTAACATCTTAACATTTTAAATTATGAAATTACAAAATGGATTACGGGTTTTTTTCCTTCTAAAGGAAACAAGGAAGGGGGTGATAGAATCAAAACAATGCAATAACATAATGATACTAATAAGGTGCAATCAATCAATCAATTAGATTGGGATTTTTCCTTTTTAAGGGACGCAAGAGAGGGTTATAGAATCGAAACAAAGCAAACAAATTAGAAATATATTTGTAATTTCATAATTTAAAATGTTAAAATGTTAGAATTTATCTTGCTTCATTACTTAAGCAAACTTTGCGATAGTAAGTCTGAAGATGCCTCTGAAAGAGGCGAAACACGTGTCACAGTTAGTTACACAATACGTGGAATAATCAAAGTTATTTTAAATTTTATATTACATATTGTGCCAATTAGAACTTCGTTTCTTTGCCACTTCTTTTCATTTATTATGTTTTTTTTTAGATCATTTTTTTGGCAAGCTGTGTATACCTTTTTTGTGAACCTAACTTCATATTTAACTCACAATCACCAACATGTTACCAACGTTCTTTTGGCTTGGTATGGGCAATATATTTATAACTAAACTGATACCATTTTCTGAGCAAAGTATAAATAACATCAGAACCGGTTTCGCTCATATCGAGCATTATCAACTGATTATCAATTATAATTATTAAAATTATCATTGCTCGCTATAAGCGAAACCAGTCCTGATCTAATACATTTAATGAGGAATAACCAATAGAAATGTTTCATTATTTTTTTATTATTTTAATACCATTCCACAAAACTCAACTACAAAAGTGATAATATATATATTTTTCTCTGAATAGACAAAACGTAATGTTTGTACCACATCCGTATATTTTATAATGATCGGTACTGGTTTCACACATTGCAAAACGTTTCAACTGAATTCAGTATATCGTTTAATTTATCTACATATATGTAAGAATGAATATTCTGTTTTACCTTACATTGTAATACTGAAAAATAATGTAAAAGCCATGAAGGTACGCCATTTGATCGGATTTAAATAGCTTACTGAGAACTTTATACTCAATCAACGGGGTGCAAAACCCTCTTGGTTACTCATTGCTCATCAATGCGGCATTAATACCATTCAAAATTGACGTCACAAAATCCAGTGGCGTACTGGCCCCCCTTATTGATTCATCTTCTTAAGCCTCACCTCGTCCCCCTCCAGCGCGCAATAAATCAGCTTCCTTTATCTCCAATGGAAACACAAAATTGCTTTTATTCAAACAAGCTATCTCTTGTCAATGCTATTTTCCCATTTCTCTGCAGCCATTATTGTTTAGACTGGTTGCCCCGGCACTCGAAAGATGGTGTTAATCATTAATGACTGTCCCATTGGAAATTAACCCTTAAGCTACTGTGCTTCGAGTCTCGACCACATTTTATATAATCATTTATATTGTTCGATTAGGGAAACTTAAATTTAAACAAGCAATTTATGAGAATGGATTACACTTTTAAAAAGTAGTTCAATTAATTTTCCTTGCTTAGGAGGCGATCACGGAAACTGAAATCATCCACGAATTTCTCGAGGAGTTTTATAGTTTATTTGATTTGAGTGTTGTTAATATAAAAACTCAGTAGATCTCTGTGGTCTAGTGGGAAGAGCTAGCGATCAGGTGGGACTGGGTTAATTCAATTGAATTAGAAATCTCGGACGTGGGTGAATATATGCCATGAGTTGTTCTTTGATTTAATCGGTAGAATTCCATCATTACACGATGATAAAAATAAAAAAAACAACAATGTATTTTAGTTCTACAGAAACAATTTTATATATTTGCTCATAGCTATTTTGGCTGACGCCATCTTCAGAACTATGCTTAAGCATACGTATCAAGAGTTATTCTCGACTGTTTCCTAAAAAAAATCATAAAGTTTATCTCATATGACTTTCATATTTTAAATAATTTGGCGTATTGACATAAGCTGTAATGCCAAATATTGATTTATCTTAAGAATAAAAACATTTTTCATTTTATTTTCCGATTTTAGCTTGCAGCATACCAAACTAGTTATTTTAATTCATAAACAAATAAAGATGACGTAAGAAAAGAACAACAAAACGCTGCCTTGTTTTGATAGTGTCCTTTTTCAGGATTAGATAAAGATTGTATGGGGAGAAATTAAAATTTCAGAAACACCGTTTCTTTAGGATAAAAATTCATTGAATAATTTTATTTCGGAACCCAGAAATATCACAACAATCAAACGAAACTTAAAAACATGACAATACAAAATGCAATAATATGACGCTAAGATATTTTCTATATTGCAAAATATGTAATTCCCGAATAGAGATTTTCACGAGGGAGGAAAAAAATGAGCGCGAAAAGGGAATTCCATAAAACCGGGGAAGTGAAAAGTGTATAATCAGGAAACTGTTCCGTGTTTCCTGTTTCCTCAATACATTTTTTTGCGCTTGCCACATCGGATTTATCATTTTTCGTATGACTTATTTCGTGTGGACAAGAGGGGAAGTTTTATAAGGAATATTCCGGATATATTCTTATACTCAGCTATCGATTGATTATATGTCAGTAGAGACTCCAATTACTCGACATCTCAACTACTCGAGTATCGAGTAGTAAATTAAAAAAATACTCGAGTACTCGAGTTACTTGAGTAGTTTCAGATATACCCAAACATATATTATTAGTTCAAATTTGTGTATATAAACAAATGATAAATAAATTATCATTATAAACTTGTTATTGATAAGATAAGTCAGCAGGACCCAAAGCAAACGTAACAAAAGAAGTTCTCGCATAGCATAATCAACGGCAAAACCATTCAAAATATAAACCTGACAGTAAAATCCACGCGCAAGACTTTTGAAATAAATTTCGTTTATTAACCATTTCCCGGGCACGCCCGAGTATACTCGGGTATTGAAAGTCGTCAAAAACGGACATCACGAGATAACTAATTTGATCTAGTCCACGCAAGGGTAAAAGATATGTTATCACAAATTTGTGTGTGTATTTTGCATTTTAAAATGTGTGCATATGTTTATATGTGAATATGTTAAATCAATTGGACGGGCAAGTGGTTTTACGAATATTACTCGAGATTTTTTAAAATACTCGAGTTTCGAGTACTTGAAAAATGGACGAGTATTCTCGAGTATCGTGTACTTGATACTCGAATTGGAGTCTCTATATGTCATACACTAAGTAAAATAATGAATTATTTTAATTGATCAATAAGCCAGCAAATTAAAGCTATGCTTTCGTTTAAAAAACATAATGAATAATTTGGCAGTAAGTTTGATAAATGTGAATTTTTTCGAGAATACCACAATTTGACTGGCGATGTTCATTCAACGTTTTGAAACCGTTGAAGGTTCTCTTATTAAGGACTAGCTAAATTTGACGTGATTAATTTTGATGATATGTATTATAAAAAGACTGAATATTTTATTGATAACTAACGTAGCTTTGCAAACACGTTCAAGAATAGGCCTATCTTTATAATACTATGAAAATAATTTTAAAAAAAAAAACACCCCTTTAAGGTTTGAATCCTTTTTTACAATATACAGATAGAAAATGCTTCATTAACTAAGTAAAAAGCAGGACTGTGGAGTCGGAGTCAGCGCGGCGTTTTGGCCGGAGTTGTTCTCGGAGTCGGAAATTTTGAACTTTTAATTTTTGCATTTAATATGTCAAATTTGGCTTTTGGCCGCATTGATAGAGTTGATATTTAATTGAATACACATAAATAGGAAAATTAGTGGAAAAGGGTGACGATATTAACCTTTCGAGTCGTGGAGTCGTGATTTTGGTAAATGCAGGGGTCGGAGTCGGAGTCGGACTTTTTGTCACCGACTCCACAGCTTTGGTAAAAAACAATAAAATCAAATACAAACGAGTTTGTTTTCGTTCATTCCACGAATGACGAACTGGAAGTATTAATCACTTTTAAGGTACTTTCGATGGATTCGGCGGTAGCTATGTGGAACTTTTTAGGTTTTTTGAAATTTTAGGCACTCTCAATTTTTAGTTAAATAGCACTATATAAAAAATAAAAACAAATTTTTGTACTTATACCTCATTAGATGTATTATATTAAGATCAAGACTGCTTAAACTCATCGCGAGCATTATCAACTGGATGTAACCGGTCCTGATCTTAATCAATCTAATGTGGGGAGAACTACAAAAATGTATTATTTTATTCTGACTCCCTTAGATTTTTGACGCTGATTTAGGAACAATTATTACACTACTGTTACACTACTGACTATCTATCTATATATATAAAAATGAATGTCTGTATGTATATCCGCTATGGACTACTAAACCGCTCGACCGATCGATGTGAAACTTTACAAATTTATTGAGTGCACCCCCGCGATGGTTTCTGGCCTACCAACCTCTCCCCCCAACCACCCCCCCAACCTCCCCCCCCCCCCAATTTTTTTTTTAAGCTTTAAGAATTTTTCAAGTTCACTTCTTCGAAGGTTTTTGGCATACCCCCCCATACGCTCCCCAAACTCCACCCCGCCAAACAACCCCCTTCCCCCCAAAAATTGATATCGATTTTTTACAAATTTCTCGAGTACACTTCCGCGAAACTTTCTGGCCTTCACCCCCTCCTCCACCCCAACCCCCCAATCCCCCTTACAATTGCTGGCGTAGCAACGCGCGCAGGGTACAGCTAGTATATAATAAATATCATAATATAATTTAAAATATCAACTAGATGTGCTTGATGGAATTTTAGAGTCAAATTTGAATTGTTGGAATTTTATAATATAATTGTATAAAAATCCCTTTCACAAAAACACTTTTAAGTGCTTCTCAAACAGTCGGAAGTTTCTTGAATACTATTTGTCATTTAATTATGACGTTTGAGAGACAATCATTATTTTGGGTGCGACTGGAATAATTCCTTACGAGAAATGATCACAAGGCACGATAACGAGCTTAATTAAGTCACAGGACTTAAGTCCTTAAGGGCGTCTCACAAAGTGTCACGGTACGTTTTTCGGTTTTAAGACAATATCATTTTGAGCCTGTCTTTATATTGACGAGATGTTGGATAAGATGACTCAAAAAGGTCCTGACAAATATTATTTTAAAAATAACACACTTTCTGTACCTAGTTTTTTTTTTTTAACCATGTCCACTCCCAACTTGGAGCATATGGACTCCTCACGGAGTTTATCTCAACATATATTTTTCTACAAGAACTGCCTGTTACTCAGTTGCTGAACCTCTATTTTTCGAAGAGAGTAGGAATGGAAGGATACGAAGACTCGGACAGGACTAGTGGTAAGCTAGTCGCTATCACTATTCGTATCTCGTTGGAATAGGAAAGGTGGGAAAGGATTTTCAACAACCCATGCCTTTTACCCATATTGTATACACATTCATATATTTTGAGTGACTAAAGTTCTTTGAAAAATCTATCTATAATATTACTTGTTACAAAACATATTTTGAGCTTGCAAATTTTTAATTTTTTAAAAAACCATGCTCCAGGTGGAAGTGCTATAAGAGGTAACACATTTTATAGAAAATTGCTATAGGATGGTGGTTTTCGTGGTTGTGCCTGATATTTTTTTGAGGGATCGTGGACATGAGTTGTTTGTTCTTCTAAAAACTACCAGCCTGCCAATGGGAATGCCACTGGGAAGAGCTTTAGTGATTTTTTACGGAATTGCTTCGGATGTCGACATATTTGAGTGCAGGCAAGTTCTGATATATATGTATTATAGTTGATTTTGTCGGAACTCACATGGTTGACTTCTTTGCCAATTTCTTCAATGTAATATTTTTTCATCTTTTTTCACATTGCAAAAGCAATAAACTTATACTTTGTGGTCGTTGCAATGCACATATGTATTTATATACAGTGAACCTCGATTCTACGTTTTTCAAGGAACCGTATAAAACAAACGATTAATGCGGGAAACGATGAATGCGGGAAAGTTATAAATATGAACTAAATGCTGGGACTATAGAAAATGAACGCACCACGCGGGAAAACGTATAATGCGAGAACGTTAGATCGGGGTTCCATTGTATATATACAAATTTTCAACTGATGCTTGCGATTAGTGAAACCGGCCCTGATCCTAATATACCTAATGTGGAATAAGTACAAGAAATGTGCTACATTTTTTTAATACAATGCAATTTCACCAAGTGTTACCTTAAAATTGTGAACTTAAAAGTGAACACCTTAAAATTGATTGATTTAGTTGACTGTATAATATATTTTATTGATTATAAAGGCACTCGCTGCGAGACTGGCATCCAATGTCATTCCACAAAGTATTGACAGTGAACACCTTAAAAGTGTCTGCAAAACAAATAGAAAAATAATTTGAAAATCGGCTCGTATAAAAGAAAAAAAATATCTATCTAAAGTAAAGACTCTCATATAATGCCATTAAGATGCCGCCGTCGTATGAAAACTATTTAAGATAATCTTAAGTACGAAGTCTGGTTAAATAAACGGGTAAAGTATTTATTATTGTGTTCAAGAAATAAACTAAAACTATTAAAAAATTATAGCACCTTGCTAAGCGATGTTTACAGTTTTTACTATTTCTCAACTTTAATTAAAAAGCATGCCATGTAGAAACAGTGTGATAGCAAATGAAAACCATACACATCAAAATCGCTATTATTCTTTTAACAAGATTTTTTTTGCGTTGGTTGACACTAGAGACTCCAATTCGAGTATCGAGTACTCGATACTCGAGTATACTCGTTGATTTTTCAAGTACTCGATACTCGAGTAGTTTGATAAATACTCGAGTAATACTCGTAATATATAAATGAAGATTTATTTCCAAATTTTGTTTTGTTTTAAACAGCGGACAAAAAAACTAGATAGCACAATTTAAATGATTGTTGTATTTTAAACCGAGGTTTTTTCTACTGCTGGAATAAAATTAATTACATTGACATTAATTCTCTATTATTTTTAACATACATGATTCTTACATTGAAATAAATGTATTAATAAACCATATTTATTTATTTATCATCTATTTAAATACACAAATTTGAATTAATAAAATATATTTTGGAACATTTGAAACTACTCGAGTATACTCGAGTACTCGAGTATTTTTAAATTTTACTACTCGATACTCGAGTGGTTGAGATGTCGAGTAATTGGAGTGCCTAGTTGACACCTAATTACTTTGCTTGACAATTACCGCAAAATATGTATGTATATAAGTGGGAAGGTACTACGGTGAAAATTTTTAATGAACCAAAATTTTCTGTTTTTTCTGATCTATTATTGTGTCTTTCATTATGTTTCAAAATATATAAAAGCTCTGATTAGTTATAAGTTGTGTATTAAAAATAAATGCTTAGTTAATAAAATGAAAAGAATTTTATAAAAATTTACAGACTTGTGGAGTCGGAGTCGGAGTCGTGAAAGACTTTTAATTAGTTGGAACACTTTATTTCTCCTTATAACATTGCTGGATTGGTTGGTTGATATTAAATACACATACATATTGAGAAGACCTTTATTCCGGCTCCCTCGTAAATCGAGAAGGAGCCTCCTATCTGACACTCAGGAAGAGGGATTTTGTGAACGGAGTAGGAGAAACATGGAATTCTTTAAAACAAAACAAAACACGATCTCAAAGCGTTATGTGGTTGCGGTTAGCATCCATTATTTAATTGTTTAGGATTTACACAGACGTTATACAACACACAAATATTACGATAGCGAAGAAGATATCAGGAATTTGACTCGAATTTAATTCTTAGGGAGAGGATTAGGCGCGTGCATTCTCAATGCTGTCCAATCTCTCACTGCTGTATGGAAACAAACGGTTACTTTAGAAAGAACAAACAATGGCCGTTTCAAAAATCGTTAACACATGCGCCCGCCGCTAAGGGATTATTTATCACCTTACGAACTTTTTATGAAGCACATGCATTGTCGGGCGTCAAGAGAGATAAGCAATTTTATTTATGGGTTATTGCACTTAATATGAGATACCGTTCACTCGAAGTGACACAGCCAGAGACATTTGGGAGCGAGCCGCCCGTATTATAAGAATGAATTTATTTCCTGATATCTTAAACTCATTGACTGAGGCGAACAAAAGATCGTTCGAGAGAGTGCTGATCTCCCACCATACTAGGAGGTGTCAATATATACCTACATATAGTATAGGAAAGGAAGAAAAAAAAAGTGACAAAATTAAACGTTTTTCAGTCGGATTTTGAGTCAAGTTTTACGGCAATGTTGGAGTCAGGGTCGTGTTTTTGATCAATTCTGGAGTCGGAGTCGTGTTTTTTTAACAAATACACAGCCTTGGAAATGCGTGATAAGATCAACATCGATTACCCAACATGCATTAGTTGTACAACCAACTGAAGACTTTTTCTCCTTTCAGAATAGTTATCCGATTAAGCCGAGGATAAACATATCTTAACTTGTGAATTTGTGCTGTTACTTCCATGAAATACTATTGGCTAGAAAAAAGTTAGTCGTTTGACATATATAAACTGCTTAACACTTCCGTCCCGGTGGGTAAGACAGTTTACCACCATTGCCACTTCATCTTAAATATCTATCTCAATATTAGTGATATAATATGTTAACTTTTGTTATTCTTAAATCATTGTTTTTTACACCTTTTGCAGTAAAGAAATATGATTTGGATCTACTAGTTACGTCACCATTAAATAAAAAATAAAATAAGTCGGATTATTATTGACCGAAGACCACAACTAATTTCAAACTCATATTAAAAGACATAGTAGGCGTTCACGCAAACAGTTTTGACTACGTCAGTCTGTCTTGAACATCAATACGATCTGCTTGTCCGTTCATGCACGTCTTAAAATATGAATAATTTTAGGAAAACTATCGGTTTACATATATATTTTTTATAGAACGATGTATAAAGATACGTTAAAGCATAAAATAACATTTTTTTAATGCAATCTATGCCAATAAAGCCATAACACTGGGGTATGTTTAGTCCCCCCCTTCGGATCACATATTATTTTTCAGGGACCGCCTTTCGAGGGTTTATTAATATGTCTAAAGAATAACATTTTTTAAGTGCTTAGAAATTTAATGTTAGATATATGATTCACGGGAACTTTTATATAACGTAAATGAAATAAAACTTATATTTACATATAACATACATCCCAAGGATAAAATGCCACATAACAATATGTTTGGAAAGGTTTATTTTTTTTATACAAATTTTGTCTATTCTGGGCATAATTTTTTATAAAACAGCAACTAAAAAGTATATATCAAACGATAGATAGCATATATATATATTATTTGCTGACATAATATTTTTTCATATTTCCTTAGCACAAAGGTTAACCTTCGTAGGACTATCCTTGAAAAATGACTCTCAGGCCGAAGGGGGGTAATAAAATACTCCAGTGTTTTGGCCTTATTGGCATAGACTGCAATAAAAAAAATGATTGATTATGCTTTGACGTATATTTACACATCTCTCTGAAAAAAAATCATATAAAAATCCCTATTTTTCCTATAATTATTCATATTTAAGTGGCGCATGAAAACGACGACGTTTCCACTCCAACGGCTATGGCAGACTAACAAGCCAATAAACGTGCACGAAGTCACATTACCTTATGTCTTATCTTATCGCCTTTTATTGTTGCCAGATATGAAACACTCCATCCATGTTATCTATGACTCACTTTGGTCACGTTCTCTTATCGCTTATGGGTGTGAAATTTAATGTTAGCGCATCACAGCAATTGCTAACATTGATAATTAGACTGACAAATTCCGACTTCTTCACTTTTTGAATCAATTACGGCGCAACTAGCCAATAAATATTATCTTTTTTTCTGCAAAACGTGTAAAACAGTATGATTTAAGAATACCAAAAGTTTAGACATCGTAACACCAGTATTAAGATAGATATTTAAGGTAAAGTAGCGGTTGGGACAAAATCTATACTGTTTGGGATGGCTAGGTTAAGGATATTTTTGATATAAATGATAATTTAAACAAGAAATAAACCATTTAATGTTGTGTTAAGAACATTATTTAGTTCAAATAATAAGTCGCCTTACTTCATCTTCCCGTATAAATAATTTTCATTGTAATCATGGTTTTATATTCATTCAATCTTCCACAAATTATATGAAATACGGCATTTCATTTCATTACCAAACGCTTCTTAGC
Organism: Himalopsyche kuldschensis; assembly: GCA_028554975.1. NCBI lineage: Eukaryota > Metazoa > Arthropoda > Insecta > Trichoptera > Rhyacophilidae > Himalopsyche > Himalopsyche kuldschensis. The sequence goes on from JAHFWI010000006.1 coordinate 17,983,703, forward strand.
TGACCTATGTAGAAAAAAAAATTAAAAGTAAAGATACCTCATTTAATTCCATCAGCATTAATGTAGGAATGTTAATTAGCTATTTCATCATGGGCACAAAAAAACTGAGAGTATGTTTGCCTTGATCACATACATACTTTCAAGTCCACCTTACTTGGGAAAGGTTCTAACTGCTATTACTGTTTTGAGATATGAGCGTTTGAAGTTTCGGTTGATTAAATTTTTTTTAAAACTCTTCCTGAGAAATAATTATCTTAAAGATCTAATGGTAGAAAAAATTATGAGAATCTTACAACTTTGTGAAATAAAATAAGTAAAAAAAGTGTGCAGATGTAGTGCAACTCCGTAATTCAACAATAGATAATTCTGAAATTTATACATATGATAGAACGCGGTAAATACAAGATTTTCCGACCAAAAGATCACTTTAGGCAAAAATGTTAGTTAGACCTTTTTAAATTAAGGTAACGAGTGGACATAACCCATTTTTTAAAAAAACCTTATGATGCATTTCTGTCATATAAACTGTGAAAAAGTCTTAGCAATAAGAACGACCAGATTACTATTAACGCTTCGCCTCTTCTAAATCCTTTAGCAAGCAATAAACTAAAAACAATTTAAAAATTAAAAATAGATGCACTTAAGACATTGCAGATTTTAAGTGGTTTCACACGATAAAAATAACCCAAAAATACCCAGATTATGTTCTCAACATTACTTTAGACCAATAAATTAAAATTCTTCCATGTGACGTTGGTATGGTTTGAACAGAGAGAGAGGATGTACGGGGCACCCTGTCTAGCCTAGGTATATAAGCTATCTTTAATACACGTTTAAAACATAGTTCTGACGAAGGCGTAAGCCGAAATAGCTATCAACAAATATATAAAATAATTTATGTAGGTCTAAAATACATTGTTATTTTTCTTATCGTATTATAATGGAGTTCTACCAAGTAGATGGTATACACCCAGAGTTTCTCAAGTACGGCCTGGAGGCGCTTCTGCACCCCTTATACCAAGAAAATGCCTACTCAATCAATAATAAGAAAACACTTAATTTTTCACCCAATCTTGTACATAATATAACCGTTAAACATACAACGACATGGTAAGACAAAAGCTTTGGCGTTTTTTGCTCAGTACTATTCATGTAACCAAACAATTGCGGAGCTTTCAGCGCTTTTGTAGAATAGCCGCTGATATTTTGAATAATGAATATCAATCATATAAATCCAAGTTAAATCAATAAAAAAAATATTTAACGACTGGTTACTTGGCAGTGTTTTAATGAAATAATTCCGTTGACCTATAAAGTTCTTGATCTAAAGCCTAAAAAAGTTCATCCAAGAAGTCGTTAAACGCAACAATAATATTCGAAGCGCAGATCGGGTAATACTTACGGCTATAAATTAAAAAGTTTATTGAGAACATTCGCGTATTGGCGCCAGAAAGGTTTACGAGTCTTTCGCCAAATTGTCCATCATTAAACGTACAAGTTACTGTACAATACACATTTTATGGGTGAATTTACGTAATGCTTTTAATAAAGTTTAAATATAGTAAAATGGCACTTTGTATAATAGTATTCAAGCCAAGCGCATCGTCTGAAGAAATCCACAAAATAATTCATTTGCTTCCCGATTTATTTGTATCCATATATTTCAAGGAACTCTCTGAACCAACATTGTATACTGAAAAGAACGTTTTCATTTCATTTTAAATTGAAATGAAAAAAGCTTTACAAAACTAAACAAAGTTTGTGAAATGTAGTATTTTGAAAGTTGCATGACGCCTCAAATTTCAACTATGAAAAGCTTATGATTTTTTTTAAAACGAATTGTCTTAAAATCTCTGAGTTCTTTCTTCAACTCCATTTACTTTATTCGTTCTATGTGTGGATAATATGGCCACGAAGCAGTTACCTCTATGATCATTTTTCACCCACCAATTACTTTGGTTCTTCTATAGACATGCCAGCATCCCTTGAGTCCACCGAGTACAGCCTATGAATAGAACTCGACGGTCGTACAGGACACCGGAATTTCACTAGTCGGAAGAAGAAGCAAGCAAGGTTGAGGTATCCGTGGCACGTGGCACATCCATTCTTAACGTCTTCCGTTGACCAAAAACATTATAAGCCACATTACACTGAATTAATCAATATTTAGCAAGAATTTAGCTGGTGTGATTGTTGTCCTTTTCATTGCTTATAGTTACTCTTTTATGTACATTAAAAACGTTTAAAATTACTAAAACCACTTTAGTACTCTTACCCCGTGTCTTAGGTAAGCGACGGGAACCGGCAAGCGAATTTAGGCGAATCCAGTCAATTCAAAACGTAGTTGATCAAAGGTCTTATGTGCCATCGCTCGGCCAGACGCAATTAACGCTCTGGTGAGCTTGGACCGTTTGATATTTTCAAGCGATTCGCGTGCGCCATGAGTCAGGCACTTGAGTCGACTTACGACATATGCCGTCCTGACCGGATCGCTTCGCCCACATATGACACTTGCATGGGCGAGGACCGTTTTATATTTTAAAACTCTGCCGCTTTCAAAGCTGCGCCGGATCGCCTCGCCCAGCTAAGACGACCCGTTAACTGTAGTGTACTTACTCTTCTAATTCTCTTCTAGTACTCTTTGTTCCACTTTAGAAGTAAATGCAAAAGCCAATCTAAAAAATCAAGCACAATCCAAAAAGCCAATGAAGGACAATTCATTAAAATGCATCGTAAAAAACGTATAAGATATATTTTCTATTTAGAGTGACGGTTTGACTATTAACTAACTCAAACTTTCCAAAAACAATCAGTAAAATAATTTTGATGAAACATTCTTTATTATTTTAAAATGGATTGATAATTTGCAAGACTAAATAAACTTAAAGCTTTTTACATCATAGTAACATTTCATGTTTAATGTCAGCTTTTCATGCAAATTTTATAGCTTATGCCGGAAATAGGTTAACATATTACTATTTCAATTTGAGAAGGTTTATGATACTTTTTTACTTTGCTTTTATTAAAAAATTCAAAAAGATTACTAACTCTTATGGGTATTAAAAATAACTTACCTCAGATGATGTCAGATGTAAAAGTAAAGCGACTTTTAAAATATCAAGTTGAATTGACTAGAGGACTAGAAGGAGTTTTGCTTGTTTTTATTTCACAACAAACATAATCCTTTTCAACCAGGGCTGGATTTTAGATAAAACGTCGACTGTTTATATAAGATAGATTAATTGTTTATTGTAGCAACGGACGTACAGAACAAATTATTACAGATGACGAATCACATATGGATAAAAATAAAATTTTAATGTATGATATTTTTTTACGTGAAAAATTGTTGCCAAATATATCGTCAAATTTTATAATAATGTATTATTCAGCTCGTGGCTTTGCAAAAGCCTTCTTATTTAAAATGATGAAGGTGACAAAGAAGGATTAATATTTTGTTTGTGAATTCCGTCGTAGATAAAGCTTTTAATCTTCATGATCGTAAAGAATAATAAATACTTAAAATAATGACAAACTAAATTGATATCTTTGGTATTCCACGTTGTGTCAAACATTAATGACACGTGTTTTGCTTATTTGAGAAGTATCTCCAGGCTTACCATCGTAAATATAATTTAGTTAATATAGTTCACTTTTGAGGTGTTCACTGTCAATACTTGGTGGAAAGACATGATGTTAAAAAATAGTAAAACATTTTTTGTAGTTATTCAACAGTAAATGTGTTCATACCAGAACCGGTTTCGCTCATCGCGAGCATTTTCAACTAATAAAAAATACAAAAATACAGAGCTCTATACACAAACCTCTATTTATTTGGTTAGTTTTTGTATATGTAACTCTATATTGTAGTATTTCTCATCAGTTGAAAATGTTCACATCGAGTGAAACCGGCCCTGATCTAAATAAATTTACTGTGGAATAAGTAAAAATATTTTTTTATTCCAAAAAGAAATGCCAAAAAATAATAGATTGAAATGAGATAACAAGAATTTTTCGAAGTTTTCATATTTTGTATTTTTTTTTAATACATCAAGTCATTTGGCTGACTGATAAATAAAATGAACGTAGGAACCGTAGCTACGGGCCTGTATTCAACTAAGTATATATGTGTATTTTCTCTTCAAAAACACCCATCACACAAGGTTACCCTAAAAAACGTGAAATATAATGTAGTAAACACATTAATTAAAAATTGCGCCTAGAGCTATGCATTAACTTGTTATTCTTCATTGAGTAAAATGTATTTTCATAGCTCAGACTTTTTGAATGGACCACGATATGATGCTTTTATTAAAGACTTCAAAAGCCTTCGAAATGAATTTTTCCCAGTAAATATTTAGAGTATGAGTAGGAAAATAAGACAGAAAGAGAAAGGCGCAGTTTTTTAAGGCCACTGGTTCTCAACTAAGAGCTTTGAAGCCTAATGAAACTGAATTGATTACAGTATAAATTTATTGCAAAAAGTTAAATGAGTTTCAGTATTATTAATTGTTTTGACCATTTTGGTCAACGTCGTTGGCTACCGTATTGGACCGCCCAGGTTCGATTCTCGGTACGAGCACATTTTTTCAGTCGATAAATCGATTCCGCTCAGATGCAATAGGTGTTTGTGTTGCTAAAAATCCCTTCCCACCTTTCCGATCCCCAAGAGCGACGCATAGTGACAGCGATTAGCTAACCACTAGTCCTTTCCTAGTCCTCGTATCCTTTCCATCCCTACTCTCTTCAAAAATGAGAGGTTGGGACACTGAGTAACAAGCAGTTCTTGTAGAAAAAACATATGTTAAGATAAGCTCCGTAAGGAGACCATATGCTCCAATATGGGAGCGGAAATGGTTAAAAAAATATATGAATATTACAAATATGACATAACAAAACTTAGTACAGTGAAACCCTGATTCTACGTTTTTCAAGGGACCGTATAAAACAAACGTTAAATGCGGGAAAGTTTTATATATGAACTAAATGCCGGGACTAAAGAAAATGAACGCACCACGCGGGAAAACGTATAATGCGAGAACGTAAGATCGGGGTTCCACTATAATAAATTGCATGAACGGTAATTTGTATTGATCATTTTGCCATCCCCAGTTTGCACAATAAAAAATATGCGCTGTTATAATTTTCACATTCAAAATAAATCGAAGAACCGCAAGTGGCTCACGGACCACAGTTTGTTTATCTCTGAGCTATTAAATCACCACTAAGCATAAACCAATGAAAGTAAATAGTCTCAACATTAAATCAATGTTTAAATCTACTAGCAATAAAACAGTTCTGGCAACACTTCTCTAGTGCAGGGCAAATGATAAAAGAGTAGAACTAACTTTTTAATTAAATTTTATGAATACCGCCAAGACGTACGTAATTTCCTCAGTTATAAAATTTTCATGTAAAGTCATTACCGGCAGATAGGCAAAATGGCTTTCACATGTCTATTACCAACCCAAGCCTAAACGTTAACCTAGTTATAGAAGTGCCCGCTATTTCCTTTACGAATGATTGATACTAAATGCACACAGCGATATGAAAGAATTTACTGTCACTTTATCCTAAATAATATACACTTTAATGTCATCCCTTGATAAAAAATGCTTTTAGTATTTTTAATATAAATATATGGCTGTAGAAAAAAATAATCACTTTTAATAACGTGTTATCATATTAAAGTATATGTTTTTTATAATCCATATCTGATCAAAATTTAGAGCACATGGGCTCCTAGTGGAGGTATCTCAACATATTATTTCGTACTAATACTGCTTGTTACAGTCTGACGTCTTTAACAGTTCACTCGAGTATGCGGCAGTCGTTGACACTAAATAATTTTTCTCCCCTCTGAAAAAAGAATCCACCTACCACACTTAGCGCACGCGTTCAATCTATATCGGTCCCTGTGGTCTAGTGGCAAGAGCTTTGTCCTAGCGATCAGGCGACCCGAGTTCAATTCTCGGCAAGGTTAGATTTTTTCAATTGAAAAAAGAGATCTTGGGCTGGGTGTATGTTATTTACCGTTGATTTTGTGCACAACTGATTCATTATTTATCATCGAGTTAATCTCGTATGACTTTCACAATTAAGAATGTTTGGCGCATTGGCGTAAGCTGTAATGCCAAATATTTTTTTAAATTAAAAAAAAAAAAAAAAATATCAAATCGCCACTCTTTCGAGTGCATAAGTAGCGTGGTCAGTCTGTATTCAGTAGTTTAATAGTCGTGTGTGGGGGTGCGATTGATTTTTTAAACGATACAAACACCCATGTCTTCGTGCAGATTCGGTTCTGTTAAATAATTTTTTTAAAACACATTTTTTACCAATTCTAAATGTGTGTTTCATTAAGATCTTGCCCGGTTTTGCTCATCGTGAGCGTTAAGAAATATAAATTAAAAGATACTTATTACGATGGATTTTACGAAAATTTTGTGGAAGTTTTTTTTTGTATAAAATTTAATTGAAAACACTATCATACCTGTCTGAATATGTGTTTTAAAAAGCCTAACCACGTTTCATTACTTATTACAAAATAAGTCAATGCAAAGTGTATAAAATTGAAATAATTCAAATTTTAAAGATAGAGAGGTTTAAAATACAATGATCTTTATTTCATAACAAACTGACTGAATTGATTGTTTGAATGTTGTACATTTCCATGAGTGTATTGACCCGGGTTTCACCTTCAGTATCTTCCGGCATTTCAATTCTTAAACTGACGCGTAGTAAACAGTTTGTATCGTTTATATACAAAAAATGAATGAGATCACTAAGTAAATTAGCGAAAGTTAATTTATAACAATTAATATAACCGCAATTATTTCTGCAAATAGCTAATTGGATGTGGAAGATTTTTTCAGGAAGAAAAAATATCAAAAATACGACATTGCATTGTTTATCTTTTTTGGTGTGAAAAGTTTTTTTTTTTTTTGAATACGGTACTCGTAGAATCTTTGAAACGATCCCTACTGTCATTACCTCTGATATTTATGGGCCATACAGCGCCTTAACCTGCCTTTCTGCATGGTGAAAACAAGGAAAATATACCGCGTTCAAGGACCTTATGCTAATCAGAGACTAAAGTGGTTGAACAGGTTTGGCCCTTCGGAGCCTTATAAGAGGAAAACTGTTTCCTTTTTTTATTATTGCCTCCTTTCTCTTCAAATAGCTCTCTTATATAAATGGTTTGATTCTTTTGTGGGCTCTGAAGTATTTTCTGTATAATTGAATGATAAATTTTTATGGCTCAATGGTCGTAGAGGCAAATTCCTTTTTCATTAATATCATTCTAAATTAAAAGCTCCATTTACATTTTCAACTATTTTCAACTGTCGTGCTTTATTTGTAGATTGCCTTAGGACTTGGAAGACACTTCAATTTCACTATAATTACTGGATATAAGATGACATTACAGGTTTTATATTTCATATTATTTGAAGTGCTCTTGAACAATACAACAGTCGTGTTTCTGGAAACAGCAAAAAAGCTAAACTCATTTGCAAAATATTACTCCAGAATTCTAATGAGGACGTTATACTTACATGGGTGATATTTAATGCGGAAAACAATAAAACATATTGAAATTGCATCAAGCACCTTCATTTGAAATACTAAATTAAATAATGTACTGAGCATAGTTTATTACTTTTGCAAAATGGCTGTGCAATTATGTTTAAAGATTTAATTGTTATTTCTGAGTGAAATTGCATAAATTTTAAAAATACGCTCACTCAATTTATTTTATCTATTTCACATCCTACAAAAGGATTTTAAATTTGTAGATACAAAACATACCAGGGGTGGCCAAAGCGTCGATCGCCTATCTGATCTGTATAAATCTCTGGTGCCCGTCCCAAGAAATGTGCGAGACAAGTCGTGTGACAGGGGCGACACGCTTAAATCTCGAAGCTAGCCGAATATCGACAAAAATCTCTTTCTAAAACCCGGCTCAAACAAGGGTTGGTATAGATTAATGTAGAATTTAAATTACTTCTTTTAATGTTGGTCGATCGCCGCCAATAATTTCAAATGAAAATCAGTCGCGGGCAAAAAAGTCTGGCCACCCCTGATATACATTTACTATTGTAAAGTATATTAATTAAGATTTTTGACTAATAGAGCTTGATAGAATTTCAATTTTAAATTTGAAGAAAGATCCCTAAAGGTGAAACTCAGGTCGATAGCGACAGAATTAAAGGAAAAGTACAAAATTGAAACGATTCCAATTTTAACGTTATTTATAAATTGAAATAAATTGCTGCTAACAGGACTTTTACGCATGCCCCAATTTTTTTAATTGGACAGGTGTGTGAAAGAATTTAAAGCACATCTTTCCAAAATAGCACTATGAGTTTTTTAGCCGAACTCAACAACGTTGATACTTGATACCATCAATTTAATCGCAATTAAGCTTGCGGTATACTTAAAACCAAAATATATATAATTACATGCGAATGTCTATTCTATAATAGCAATCGTCACACTAAATCATAAACAAACAAAATGCTTTCCATAAAACAAATCAAACGTCTATAACAATATGTGTATGCTCTGAAAATTTGCGGTCACTCTATTGAATTTGTCACACATTTCGGTTTGCCATACTGTACTTAACTCACTGTATGTAAACTGAGCTTCAAAACAAACATTTGCACTAGCCTTCATTCGAGAGAAATGTTGACTATTACTAAACAATTCATATAATATGTAGCCCATTAGTCTGCTTTATAACAGTAACTTTGAACCATTTTCGCTATGACTTACATAACTCTCTGCAGTATGCAATTAAAAATTATATAAAACAGAGTGCAATAATGCAAAAGTGCTACATAATTAGTGTGCGAAAAGTATGTAAGTACAGTATCTGAATCGATTGTTAAAATAAATAATTACGCCCCTTTAAGGTGCTAACTATCGATTCTTGTTAAACGGGCATACTTTATTATTTGAAACGAAAAACACACAGTCGCTTCTTTTAGTGTCGCGAACTTTATCTGCCAAAAAAAACTTACAGCATATTTGCTAAACTTTGATATAAAAAATGATACTTCTGGCTTATTTAATAATGGCATTTTTTTAAAAAACACTTCGGCTTAATCAGAACATTTTATTTAAACAATCGCCTGTTAATATTAATCGACGCTTGTATCATTCGAGATATAATTCCGTAAAATCGATATTTTTTTATCGATAAGCTTTATTTACTTGTGATTCTTTTTCTTTATAACATACCAAACGCACTTTGTACTTTTGACATTTACAATTGTTATATTCGTACTAGAATTCTTACCACACTCAAAGATACCAATGAAAAACACTTGACCGTAGCTTTGATATTTTTAAATCGATCAATGGATTGTATGTCTAAATTAATTGTCACTCATCCAATCTCTAGAGAAATAATGTGCCGTTCACTAGTCATGTCCTAAAGCTATCTTTCTATTATTTGTAGTACCATCCAGTCTTCGTAAAAAACTTCTGTCCGCATTAAATTATCTCATAAAACAGTTCGCTATGACTGCACGCACTCATTTTCATAACTTCCCAGAAAGTCCACACAACATGTTAAAATCGAGATTCGGTCTGCTCTACATTACAACTAGATTTTATGAGCGCGAGGAATGTCTTTATGGTTTAAGTATCCGTCCATAAAAGTTGTATGTAAAATAATATCAACTATAACAAAAGGCAAATATTTGGCCCGGGCCTGATATTTGGCAATGTAATAAAACTATTTACGAGTTGTATGAAAAGTACTTAACAGTATTGAAACCGATATATTTTATTTTGAGAATGGAGGCGTCTTTAAGCAAAAGCTGATATGTTGACTTGTTCAGCAATATAAGTTCAAGCTGAAACAATCAATTATATAAGTAGATTTCTTTCATTGTTTTGCATTTAAAATTAAGACTATGATTATCAATAAAAAATAACTTTGATTATTCCACGCATTGTATATCGATATGTGGAATAAGCAAATATAATTTAAATTTTATATAAAAACGAACTTTGAACACAATGTTACCGCCGAATCCATCGAAAGTATTATTATGATTACTTTGAATTGCCAGTCAACACTTGATATCAATGAATATAAGCGAAATAAAATTGGTAATTACATCATGGAATTTATCGGCTTCTTTATGTATTTATTGTGTTATTTAAAACAGTTTATTTCGGGTTAAATATCATGTATGAATGACTTTTTTACTAAATTTTGTCAGCTGATCAGAATTTGCTTTTAGAATCTTCATATTTTCATGCTTTATTCAATAGTTCGATCAACCTGTATTTTTGAATACCTGCATTTGCATATGTGAGAAATAAACAGTGGTTTAGTAAAAAGATTATGAATTGTACCTTTTCCTATGTTCAATAACTTAACGCATACCTTCCGAACAATCCTAATCGGACAAAAATTCTAAACTTTGCCGGTACCCAAACTATACTGGAAACATTACGTAAAAATACTCTCAATGGAGCTTTTACCGGAGGCAGTCAGAGGCGTTTAAATGCTAAGGTTTCAGCTGGGTCAAGTGTCTATTAATTATAGTTTTAATTTTTAGCGTTAAATTCATTCCCTTCTTTATTTACGATACGGTGAAATAAAATATTAAAGGCAATACGATATCGCACAAAGTGTATTGTACCATTTAAACGACTGTCGAATGAAGCACTTCCTCCCATAAGTGTGAAAATTAAACGTTATTGAAGATATAAAATTTAAAATAACTTTGATTATTCCACGTATTGTGTAACTAACTGTGACACGTGTTTCGCCTCTTTCAGAGGCATCTTCAGACTTACTATCGCAAAGTTTGCTTGAGTAATAAAGCAAGATAAATTCTAACATCTTAACATTTTAAATTATGAAATTACAAAATGGATTACGGGTTTTTTTCCTTCTAAAGGAAACAAGGAAGGGGGTGATAGAATCAAAACAATGCAATAACATAATGATACTAATAAGGTGCACTAAATCAGATTGGGATTTTTCCTTTATAAGGGACGCAAGAGAGGGTTATAGGATCGAAACAAAGCAAACAAATAAATATATTGATAATGACGTTAAACATTAAAAACTATTAAACTATTAACCAATGAGCTGCAATCAATCAGTTAGGTTAGGTGATTACTCTATTAATTGGGAATAATGTTAATAAAGGCGAGCATCCTGTCCTGTTAAGAATATTATTTAATAATATATCTTTTTTATTAAGAGTTTTATTTATTTCTAAAAATTCTAGACTATTCATCTTTAAGTTTTTTTTTTTACTCGGTGGAGTATTATATGTGGAGTATGTTATTGAAGATTTTTTGTAAATCAGTTGAAAACTTTTACTCCGCAGATAAAGCAATAACAACTATAACATTAAAATTGTAATTGATAACTCTGTCATTCCATACAACACATACCTCGTTGTATCACAATACAAATTCAAACTAAATGTATTGTGACACGTATCAAATGGATAATTGCGTTTATGTACTTAGTATTAATATAGATAATTAATACTGCAGACGATTTGCTTAATAAATTGAAATAGTTATAACCACTATTAGATCGGGTTTCTATGTTTGAATCAACCAGTCAAAATTGGTTCATAATAGCAGTTTTGGGTGTCATTCAGGGTTGCCAGATGATGGAAGATGAGTCTTACGATTCTGACAAGCATAACACGCGAAGTTTGTTTCTTCTGATGCTCCACATTTAATATTTCGATTAAACTAAAAATAAATCATTGTGCTAAAAGCTAACTATTGTGTCAGTCTTAAGTATAAAAGTATTAAATTTGAAATCATGGGCATGAATAATTGAGTTGATCTTGTGTGATTTGGAGGAAAAATATTTCGTTTAGTATTGTTTTCAGTTTCTTTGTGCGCTGATTCGAAACGTAAATATTTGTCTCTGGACATCACTGAATGTATTCCAAATGTATTTATGTCAAGGTATATTACAGCGACCTATATCATTAACAAGAATACGTAGGCGAACTATGTTTCATGGAAATCAGTAAAAAAACACCTTTATGGTGTTAACTATCAATTCTTGGTAGAAAGGCATTATTGTAAATAAAGAACACTTTTTTGTACCACTATATAATTTCATAATGTGAGCGTAATTTCATGACTGTTTTTTGAAAACAATTGTAGTGGAAAGATACCTTAAGATATACATAGTTTTGTTATTGATATTTCAACTCTTGAAAACCGTTATTATTTCGATGGTTTGTGGAATAATCTAAATTCCGACACTAATTTATTTGTTCTCACTCATTTTTTTTGAATATTTTCACTGTTAATTCGATAATTTGCAGTTATCAAGTTATGCCCAAATTTTGTAGAGTTAAGTTAAGTTAAGTTAAGTGAAGTTGTACAGTTTTTTCGTTTTATTTATGAAAAAGAAAACAAAAATCGTTTTGTTTTGCGATTTCTCTGATATATTTTTAAAATATGGAAACCCTAGTGACAGACCGCTGTCAGCTTACCGCTGTGACCACATCAAACATTTCCCTCAAATAGTCAATGCAGCATAAAGCTAATTATTGTTATCCTAGAAATGAGCGCAAATAAATACGTTGAATCAAATTTTGGATAGAATTACTACCTTACCTTCATACCGCATTTTCAAAACGCTGCCACTGTAGCTCAATGAAATATTATTTAGGATTTTGAATGAAGGTGTTTGATGAAATCACATTTTAATATGTCTTTTCCAAGAACATATATTATTTCACGTGCTGTGTAGCAACGCACTACACGTGCCTTTATACTTGCTATTGTAAAAGTTGCTTTAATAATAAAGTTAAAATCATTCTCATATTCTAACATGATAAATAACAAAATGGAGTTTGAGATTTTTCCTTATCACAAAACGCAGGAATGAAGAATATATACTGAGACTACCTTGATTCGGCTCCCTCGTAAATCGAGAAGGAGCCTCCTATCCGCCACTCGGGTAGAGGGATTTTGTGAACGGAGTAGGAGAAACATGGAACTCTTTAAAACAAAACACGGTCTCAAAGCGTTATAGGGGTGCGGTTAGCACCCATTATTTAATCGTTAAGAATTTACACAGACGTTATACAACACACAAATATTACGATAGCGAAGAAGATATCAGGAATTTGACTCGAATTTAATTCTTAGGGATTAGGCGCCTGCAGGCCACCATCAGCGCTTACCACAGCTGTAAGACTTATCTAGCAAGCGCGTGCTCTCTCCCTGCTCTCAAATCTCTTACTGATCGTATGAAAAAAAAGCGGTTCCTGTAGGTAGCCAAACCGTTGCAAAACGACCGTTAAACGTCATGCAAGATAAGCTATTATTTATGGCCTATCGAACTTTGCACTCATGCACTCACGGCGTGCGAGACGTAAGTATCGAGGAATCGATACTCGAGTATACTCGTCCATTTATCAAGTACTCGATATTCGAGTATTTTGAAAAATACTCGAGTAATACTCGTTTTAGTAATAATCGTCGAAGTTTTTTCTACTGCAAGAATTATAAAGAAAAATATCAAACAAATTTAAAATTTGAGTCGTTTAATTCTCTATTATTGTTGAAATATATCTTGCATAAATGGAAATAAATGTATTAGTAATATTCAATAAGTTTCTTTAATTATTTGTCATTTATAATACACAAATTAGAATTAAAAATATATATTTTGGTACATCTGAAACTACTTGAGTAATTTGAAATTTTACTACTCGATACTCGAGTAGTTGAGAAGTCGAGTAATTGGAGTTTCTAGTCGTAAGTGATAAAACTCACTGAAAAGCTCAAAATTCAAATTATTATAATTCGATCATTGGTGCTAATTATGTACTTTATTGTCCTATGACTTTTTTTTGAACGTTTTGTTATTTGTATACACACATTTATTGTATTGGGGAAACAGTACTCTTTTATGTACGATTAGTTAGGTGTAAAAATCTTGAAAAATCTCAGCGAAAGGATCTACGCTTAGCTATCAGATAGTTCAAATGTTGGCAATATCGAATTCAGAACTGACTATTTAATACTTTCTTCCCCATCTCTAATCGGCTTATTTTGTGCTGAAATACGGGATACAGATTGTGTGACCAGCTAACTACAAGTCCTGTCCAACCCCACTAATTTTTCCTGGCCATCTTCAAAAAGAGAGTTGGATCACTTTTAAGGTGTTCACTGTCAATACTTGGTGGAAAGGCATTATAATAAAAATAATAATACATTTTTAATACTTTTTCTACATAAAATTAATTTGATCAGGACCGGTTTCGCTCATGGCGAGCATTGTCAACTGATCAAGAGAGTTGGATGTTTATTTTACTACTCAATTTCGTAAACACAATTACTTTTAGGACTCCATATACTTAGAAGCGGACATACGTATGAAGCAATAAATAATATCATTATTTTATATTAAATCCACCTGTCAGATACATGCGATGATGTAGCTGAGCTTGAATGGTGTAATAAGACCATCGGTAGTCAAACTGTTTAATTTATTAAATTATACATTGTATTTCTAATAAAAATAATAAAACATTTTTAGTACTTTTTTCCAGGGCTGTGGAGTCGGTAAAAAAAGTCCGACTCCGACTCCAACATTTACCAAAACCACGACTCCGACTAAAAAAAGGCTAATATAGTCACTTTTCCCCTAATTTTACTATGTATATGTATTCAATTAAATATCAACCCTATCAATGCGGTCAAAATCCAAATTTGAAATATTATATGCAAAAATAAAAAGTTCAAACTTTTCAAAATTTCCACTCCGAGTACGACTCCGGCCAAAACTCCGCGACGACTCTGACTCCGGCCAAAAAGCCCCGACTCCACATTTCTGGTTAAATTGCTTATTATTTATATTATGTGTGAAGTGTGTCAATGAATACAATAAATATTTGATGAATTGAAAAGTTTCTTTTAGTGACCATAGAGAATAAATCACTAAATAAAATGCGTTCAATGTATGACACAACATAAATTAAAAAAACGTTACAAAAACAAACTTCCGCAGGTAGATACATAAAATACACTGTGAGAAATGATATCAGGCGAAAGCTTGGCACACTGTAGCGGTGTTCGAAAGCTTCCTTCCTATTGCCACCGGTACTGGCGTCGAGGCGCCCGGCACATAGCCTCTCGTCGGAGACGTCTAGCAATAAGCACAGGGAAACACTCTGCAATACAATATGAAACAAAGCGCATTATGCGACAATTAAAACAGACTTTATAGCAGTTGTATTTTTAACTGCGAGCTAAATAGTGACAAATCTTTTGTATCTATTTCACATTTTATATAACGACTACTGCCGGTAAAGTTTGGTCGGGCAGATTTATCAACAAATAAAAACAAAACTTATATAAATCCGGTTGAACATTGCATGATTATTTTCATCAATATTATTGAATTGAAATGATTGATTGATAGAATCATTTGTCTTTTTTATATCAGTGATACTCAAAAAAATCTCACTAGTATTGAATTTGCATTAACATGGTTGAACTCTATTTTAACACGGTTAAAATAATAGCAATGAGTTTGAGTTTGATAATAGTTTGAGTTCTTCAAAAATGATAAATTTTAATGGTTGATAGTTAGTGCGCCTTTCGTCATCGTCAGAAAATGATGCTACGCAGATGCACGACACTATCAGACAGAAATATTATAATTTTTGGAGAACTAAAATACATTGCTATTTCTTTCACCGTGTCAGAATTATGTTTCTTGTTATGAGACATTTATCACTACTGAGGTGTTTACTATGAAATCTTTGTGGAATGGCATCAATATTCATGTTTCCACATATATTATATAGAGGTCAGGGCCAGTTTTGCATATAGTGAGATATAAATTATGTATATAATCAATATAAAGGTAACTAATCAGGAAAAAGGTTTTGTTATCAGATAAACGATTATAATATATTTGCAAAAAAATCGAAAAAATATCTTTCAAGCAGCAACGATTATTTAAATTTGAGTATTGCATAATTTTATATTATTCTTTCATTTTTCTCATTGATTCATTAAATCACCTGGGACTAGAGACTCCAATTACTCGACTTCTCAACTACTCGAGAATCAAGTAGTAAAATTTCAAATTACTCGAGTACTCGAGTATGCTCGAGTAGTTTCAGATGTACCAAAATATATATTTTAAATTCTAATTTGTGTATATTTATAAATGACAAATAATTAAAGAAACTTATTGAATATTACTAATACATTTATTTCCATTTTTGCAACATATATTTCAACAATAATAGAGATTTAAACGACTCAAATTTTATATTGGTTTGATGTTTTTCTTTATAATTCTCGCAGTAGAAAAAACCTCGACGATTATTACTAAAACGAGTATTACTCGAGTATTTTTTTAAATACTCGTGTATCGAGTACTTGAAAATGGACAGGTATACTCGTAATTGGAGTCTCTACCTGGGACATAAGCCTGTGCTTATTTTGAAACTTCCAACAACATAATTATTATAAAAAAATTACCATTAAACTAATTGCATAAAAAAAGCAAACAGTCTTCTTTAGAACGTGAACATACCTTCTTTTAATGTAATTTCACTTAGTTGAATATAAGGGAAGGAATTGAGGAATCAAAAACTTCCAGGCGTAAGGATAGTAAGGGTTTATAAATAGATTTCAAAATGTGCTTACAAAACTATTCGTACTGAGATTCGAGCTCATGAATGCAACAACGCTGACTACTCGGCAATGGATGTTCTCAGCCAAAAATATATTTGAAGCAAAATAAATTCTTTATTTCTATCAGTTCTATATTCTGTTTTTAATTATATCCTTTATAAAATTTGTAAATTGAGTCAAATGAATGATAGCGTGCATTAAGCATAAACAAAAAGCATCCGAGTGCAATTAAAACCTGTTTTATTACTTGCTCTCAACAAGAAACATTTTGCCTGCTCTGTAAATAGGAGAAAATTAAAAACAAACAACCGTCATACTTCTTTGTATCTCTATGAAAATTTTCATATTATTTTTGTGCAATTTTTAAGAGATTATAAATTACTGTCATAATATTTTGATGAAAACATAAAAATATGTGAGAATTGTTAATTGTATTGGTAGAATTCTTTTATAACATGATGAAAAAATAGCAACATATTTTAGCTCTACCAAAATTATATAATGTAGATTTGATAGCTATTTCATCTTACGCCTTTGTCAGAACTATGTTTAACTGGCTTCGAATAGGTACACACTACACTCTGAATTCTTTAACAGTTCACTCGAGTTTGCGGCAGCCGTTGATACTAAATAAATTTTCTCCCATCTGACATAAGAATCCACCTACTGCACTAAGCCCACGCGATCAGTATATTTTAAATAAGGGAATTTAAAATTTTCGAACTCTGGCAATCTTTTTTTTGTCAGGGTCATTCAGGACATTCCCACAGCGCCAATTCTTCGAGTGCATAGATAGCGTGGTCATTTTGTACATCTTTTCATTTTGTATCATTTCAAAATGAAAATATAATCAATTTGCTAAGCTTAATACTATATTTTGTAATATAAAATTTGGAATTGAAAGTCTTTTTGCACGCTCAAAAATATAATTGTTGTTTTATTGTAGGTAAATAAACTTAAAAATGGCAACTCAAATGCACTTTGACATTTCGTTAGCAATATTGTAAAATTTTCTTTCGCGATTGATATTATCATGAATCAAATTATTTAAAAAAAAAAATGAAAGACAGCTTTCAATAAGGCAGTATTCTGGTCTAGGATTCTGAAAAATCCGTTTTTTTTTATTGCATTAATTCAATGTTCAAATCAATAAAAATATCTCCTTACAAAATTTTGGTGTAAATTGTAATTATTTCTAGAGATATAGCTACTTTAGTGGCGTAGAATCTAACAAATTTAATTTTTCTCGGAATTATTTTTCAAATCATCTCATGTTTTACATATCCGTTTTGAATAAAATTTATTGTCAGTTTTCTTTAAACATTATTTTATGGTATACACTTGGATTATAAGAAAAAATCAATTTTTACTATTTTTAAAAAATTCAGTAAATCAAAAAAACGGGGGAAAAAAAATCTTTTTTTCAAACCTCCGCCATTTTGCGAAAAAATATTTTTTTGACTCGGTTCTTGTATATACTAGAATTGCATCTTTATTGATTACGAATATTACTTTTTTTTATTTCACGTGACTAGAAAAGTTGGGATCATGGCAACTATAAAGCGTCATTTTTTTTAAAACCCCTACTTTACCAGCCTGTAACTTTTTAAGTCTTTAGTTTTTTGGTTTGAATATTTTGTTGTATATTCTTAAAATATTAATAAATATCTGGTAAAAAAATGGTCGCTAAAATTGATATTTTTTCTTTTCTATAGCACTTGCAAAACCACCTAAAATTTCAGCCTCTAGACCGAAATACTGCCTTAAGTTGAGACAATTAACTTGTTGAGAAAATGTGTTTGCCATTAGCTATGTTTTTAGGTTTAGTTTTAAAATTAATATGATGTGTGTTATTCCCTATTGTTTGATCAGTTCGTATGTTATATTCATTGTGATTACAAAATAAACTAAATCCTATCAAATAAGCACGAAACTTGTTTGCTTATTTTCCTTTTTTAGCGGTAAAAACTCATTAAAATGTGAGCCCAAAATAACAATAGTCGCAATGACAGCCAAAAAAAGAAAACAAATAAAAAATACCTTTCAGCATAATTTAGCATCTTTCCACTTCCATATTGAAAATACATGACTTGTAAACATGTACATATTCGTAACTCACAAATGTCACTCCCATTTCTAGACGGCTGAAAAACAAGAGTACACTTCCACATATATTATATAAAAGTGTGCTCATATTACGGAAGATAAACATACGAATAGATACTTACCCTTCGCCATTTCAGTTTGCAACCAGACTGCTGATTTTTGTCTACGCTGTACCCAACACAATATTTAAGTCAGTAAAAATACATTAGACAAATTAGATGCATATTATTACGATTGTATGGTCTAACTTGGTGGGTGTAGAGACATACGGGCGAAACTACAAAAATGGCTGTTTTCAGTTAAATATGGCATTTTCATGCTCAAATGCAGTTCTATTAGACATAAAAATATGAAACCTGTACGAAGAGCGGTTTAACAGATATTGCAAGAACAATGTATGACATTGAAAGCTTTTTTGCCATTTATCTCAGTTCGTTGTTTTAGTAGTTTCGCCCGTATGTCCCTACACCCACGACTCAAAAAATATTGGATTACAATATTATCACTAAGAATTTAGACTGAAGGTGCTTGATGGAATTTTAATATAAAAATTTAAAACGTTTGAATTTGTACGACCCGGATTTCACCTTTCGGCATCTTCAGGCATTTCAACTGCACGGATGTACTTCTTCACGTTATCAGACTCATCCGTACACTTGAAAGTCCTGAAGATGCCGAAAGGCGAAACATATAATCGTTTTCAATTCAAAATTGAATATCTACAAAACACCTGTTTTTTTTAAAAAATATTTGGCATTACAGCTAATACCAATGCACCAAATATTTTTAATTTTGAAAGTCATACGAGATTAACTCGATGATAAATTATGAATCAGTCCTGACAACTCAACGGTACATTATTGACTTCTTTGTATATAGGAGAATATAAATAGGAAAGATTGGAAAAAAACGTAACGAAACTTTTTTTTAAACTCGGAGTCGTTTTTTTGATCAATGTTGGAGTCGGAGTCGGAAGCGTGTTTATGGAAAATGCTAAAGCTGGAGTGGGAGTCGTATTTTTTTTAACGACTCAACAGCACTGGATAATCCATCAAGCTAAAATATTTTTCAAGCATGCATCTTTAAATATGTATTCACCAATCAAATAAATTCGCGGCTTTTTTTTTAAAATAATGTTATTTCAATCAACCAGTCTGGCTGATTTTTTTTTCATAAAACCGGTACCTAGGCAATGGAGATAAATGTAAATAATAAAATAACTTCTGACATCGCAAAAAAAAAAGATACAGCTGCTTTGATTCGGCTAACCCACCCTGACACCCCCTTTGGCTGACAGAGGGTTAAGAATCGTATTTATGATATCCACTCCACAATTTTGAGAAATAAAATAATTTTAAAAATGGATTTGACAGTTGAGCGACATCGGCGAATTTTTCACACAAAATCTTATGAAAGTTTAACGATACGTAATTTTGCCATTAACGGGCAAAGTGGGTGATAAATGATTGGTTAGTCTAATGTGAAATTCACCGATTCTAAATTTGAGTCGTATAGTATCAAAAGAAGAACTATCCCATATTTTTCGAAACTGAACTAATGCTGTCACATTATTCTTCTGGGCATAGTGTTTGGCTAGCAATTTTGCTAGTTGCTACTGTAGATGTACCATCATAACTTGACCGCCGCCAAATTTCGGAACTAAAATTGTCCCCATAAAGTGGATATCTTCAATAGCCATTTAAGTTATATTGTTTTGATAGAAATATATTTTCATGAAGAGTTTATTTCATTTATATTTATTTTAGATAAAAAAAATGTGTCATTAAACAAACGATTTTGGTTGAGTTTTGCAAAATCACACACGCGACGGTGGCGCCCTCACTAACGGTCAAGTTATAATGGTACATCTATAGCAGGGGTGGCTAAAGCGACGATCGCCTATCTGATCTTCACAAATATCTGGTGCCCGTCCCAAGAAGCGTGCGAGACAATTCGTGTGACAGGAACAGCACGCCAAAATTTCGAAGTTAGCCGATTATCGACGAAAATCTCTTTCTAAAACACGGGTCAAACAAGGGTTGGCAGTTAGATTAATATAGGGCTTAAATTACTACTTTTGATGTTGGTCGATCGTCGCCAATAATTTCAAACGAAAGTCGATCGTTGGTGAAAAAGTCTGGCCACCCCTAATCTATAGCAAAGTTGATGTTTGGTAATTAAACTTATAACTTTATTCTAAATTTGGATTCCGTACTTTTTCATGAGCTCTGTAGCTTACGATCAGGGTTTTACTTTTCGGTATCCTCAAGCATTTGAAGTGCATGAATGAGTTTGAGCTGACAGTTACCATCACTTAAAAATCTCAATCGAGTCGTATAGTATCATAAATGGAAATATCCAATATTTTTCAAAACTGTGCTAATGCTTTCACGTAATCTTCTGGTCATAGTGGAAATAAAATATTGATAAAAAAATAATGTACGTGTGGTATAAAAACTTAAAAGAAAATGGTTGGTGTTAAAATCAAAACGGTTCACGACTTTGGAAACAAAAGTATAATGCTTTGGGCATTGGTACATTCGACTAATCACAGAGTTATCCTTAGTGATGTAGCAATGTAGCTGCTCATGTTAATTTTCAGTTTCAGGCTTTCATAGACTGTTTTGAAAATTAAAAAAAAAAAAATAAAGCTCAAAAAGCATGTTTTTCTCAAAAAATCGAAAAGTGGATTGCTTTACTTTTGATACTATACGACTCATTTAAAAATATATTTGTGGTGACATCTAGAAATGTTGTACCTACTGAATAACAAATTTTGTGACAGCTGAAGGTTTTGTTTTATGATAATATCTCAAAGCCAGTTGATTTCTTTTATAAATAAATATGTGTTATTTGCTTGTAAGAAATACTGGGTCAGAGATAGAGACTCCAATTTAAGTATAGAGTACTCGACACTCGAGAATACTCGTTCATTTTTCATTGATTCTCGAGTATTTTGAAAAATGCTCGAGTAATACTCGTTTTAGTAATAATCGTCGAAAGTTATTTCTTTTGCGGGAATTATAAAAACAAAACTTCGAATCAATTTAAAATTTGAGATGTTTAATTTTCCATTATTGTTGAAATATATGTATGTTGAAGAAATTGAAATAAATGTGAAATTAAATAAGCTTCTTTATTGATTTACCATATATTATTATTTACAAATTCTAATTAATAATATATATATTGACACATTTGAAACTACTCGAGTATACGAGTATTTTAAAATTGTACTACTCGGTACTCGAGTAGTTGAGATGTCGAGTAATTAGAGTCTCTAGTCAGAGATCAAGTGTTAGGTATACAACATAACAATCATACGAGTCAGATTTTGTGATATGGGATTCACGACAACTTAATACTTAGATACAATTAACTACTACCTGAGTAGATAATTCGATATAAGTAGGATTTCTAGGACAAAGTTCTGTTTGATTTCTGGCGAAACTTTGTTAATCATATGGAACCGGATATCAAATAACCATTAACGACAGAATCAAATTTCTATCTTGGAAAAGACTAACACGAGAAACTTATTTAATTATCGTGTAGTATTTACCTTCGGAAATGTTTAAAAAACAAAAAGACAGCACTCGTCTTACCCAATTTTATTATATTTCACCAATTCATAAATAAGAGAAAAACATGTCTCCGGGGCAAGTGGATGGCGTTTTTAAGCCTATGTTGTTGGGAAACCTTTAATTGTCGTTTACTTTCAATATTGTATTGAGTTTCTGCGTTTTTCCTACCACCACCTTCACATATACTGGTAGCAGAGAGAATTCGATAAACTAACGTTCCGTCATTTTTTCATCCAACTTTTCTATCAATTAATTTTCCAACGAAAGATAGTGAGCGGATGTATTACGCTTACAATTATATTTGTAATGGTTGTATTAAAATCATAAACTTAACCTTTGAGAGACGGTCCCTGAAAAATAACGCGTGATCCAAAGGGGGGTCTAAAAATATCGCCAGAGGATGGTTATATTGGCATAGATTGTAGTAAAAAATGTTATTTATGCTTTAACGTATCTTAATACATCGTTCAAAAAAAATCGATAGTTTTCCTATAATTATTCATATTTTCATCGAAAAATCAAAGAATCGTCGTGTTTGCTTTGATATTCATCACAGACTGGCGTTATCAAAACTATAAGCGCGAGCGATTATCTACGCTTTTTAATGTAAAAATCATCGATTTGATTTGAAACGTAAGTTTGAACGAGGCGCGTTTGTCATAAAGTAACAATATCTTATTTCGTATGGACAGTGAAGTTTGAATCCTGGTAATTTGTATTGACGATATAGAAGGTTTTCACCCAATAATAGTGCAAAAGGTGTAGAAAATAATGATTTAAAAATACAAAAAGTATACACATTTTATCACTAATATTAAGAAAGATATTTAAGATAAATTGGTGATCGTGGTCGACTGTCTCACCCACCAGGAAAGATAAGTTTATGATATAACACATTTTATAAGCTGTGTGTAACTTAAAAAAGAGAAACAACAAATTAATAATGAAAAAGACAAAGCGCTCTACAAAGGTTTTTCAAGAAAAAATATTGTAGTTCAAAGTTTAGCGTTTACTTCTACAGTGAATAAAAAAGGGATACAGTATTTTGAAACCATCATTTGAATGACGCATGTCAGACTGCCATTTATTTTTCATTAAGCTTAAGATTTAACACACGATACGTTGTTGTTCATATTTACAAAATAATGCAATATGATATTCAAAAATACCCATTATAACATGTAAGCTGGATAGCTTTGTGATTCCACCGATTGTGTAACAAAAAGGAACACGTGTTTTGCTTCCTTAACACGTGTCAACAACAACATATTTATCAAATGTAATTGTATATTAAAATGAATATGGAGATATCTCAAAGTAACAGCAAAATTCATCGAAAATATTTAGAAATATCTTTTATAAGGTGTAAAGTAAGACTTAAAAGTGCTGGTCACAATGCGGTGCCCCAAAGATACTCTTTCGTCTTTCTATTGCGTTGTTTTCACGTGATATGCTCTCATTTTCTATATCCCAAAGCTCACCTTCTGTCCAGGAAGCCAAAGCCCAAAGAGCTGGGAAAAAAACACATGCAGGTTGACGCTTTCTAGACGTATCAGCTCCCAGTTCTAACAATTCTCCAATCCTTCAATGTTATAAAGCAGTGCCTAGTTTGGTTCTGAAAACAATATAAATAGATACTAGGAAACTAAGGTTTCACATAACAAGATCTACACGTTTAAAGTATTAACTCACAGATAAGAAAACATCTTAAAATAAATGTTTTGTTTGCCAAGCTTCTATGGTTGTTACGAACTGCTGTATAAACGGCAAGTTCATAAGAAGTGGATTGGTGAGTTTATTTTCCTGTCCCTTTCATGTTAATTAGGTCCTTATTTCAGATTCCTTTATTTTCCGCGTGGCTTGCTAAGCAAAATGAATTGAATGAAGACTTTTTGTTGCTTTGTTGTAATTTACTGATCCCGGCTTTAAAACTTGGACAACCTACTTTGTAGCCTTTGTAGACGAATGCGGTTTCAGGTTTCGTCGAAAATACGTTTTTTATTTGTCGTGAAATTGACACAAGGTTTCCGGTATAATTTATTTAGCAAACTTTTGTGATGACGATTATTTAATTAATTCTTTTTGGGGATAGTGGTCTGATGAAGCATTGAGTCCTTGAGCGCCTTAGCGTGAAAATTATTCAAATCTACTCCGTCTTAGAGCTCAATTTTACTGTTCATTTACATTCCCCTCCCATCGTTTCGACCAGAAGGGCGTGATCATAGAGGTGAGCATTAGTGAATTGTTTAGTGATATCGGCTCAAGAGAACAGTCATTTTTCATTTTGCATTTATATGTTTATTTTCCGATGTACTTTTATTGACGTGTCTTGTATCTATCAAATTAAATATGTCAATTGCTCGAAAATCAAGAAAAAACTCGCCCCATATGGTTATAATAGTGAAAAATTATAAAGGTACTTAGTATCTACCATGTCTGCAGTTTCCAACCATTAATTATATGTTAACAAAGGTAAATACTTTTTAAATTCTCTTTTCAACGAAAACTGTTTAATACAAATTCTTGTCCCTAAAAACACTTAGCAAGCAAGCTTAACTTAATAAGAAGATAGTTTAATACATACATACAATCAAATTAGAATTTTTTGAATTTTGTACTTTTCCATGAGTTTTGTCGCTAACGACCCGGGTTTCGCCTTTCGGCATCTTCAGGCATTCCAAGTGCACGGATGTACTTGAACTGACGCGTAGTAAACAGTTTGTATCGTTTATGTACAAAAATATAAGTAGATCACTAAGTTAAAAGGTTATTAAAATGTAAATTAGCGAAATTTGAATGAATACAAGTTTCAATGATTTAAGTGGGTTTGTTATAATTACGAGGATTTTTGAAAATATTAATGACCAGATGATAAAATAAGAATATTTAAAATAAATCTAGAATCCTATCCGACCACTCGTTAATGAGTTGATTGATTTCAAGCCTTTATTATTATATTACATTAATAGTAAGTGAATTGATATTTAATAATAGCAAGTGCTTGAATTGTAAATAAATGACAATTATTAATAAATGACAATAAATTAAAAATAACAATTATTTAAAAGGGTACAACAATGGCGAACTAGGCAAATAAAGTTGCTCGTTCAAAATTGGCAGACCGTTGAGCTGAGCTCGATTAATCTCTAAGATTTCTTGATAAAATAGTTTAAACTCACCCCTGTTAGTATGTAATAAATCAATGCCTGAGTCCACATACAATCAACAGAGTATACATACTATATAACATAAGGTTCGAAATAACATACCTCACTCGTATTTTATTTGAAAGCTTTTCAAATTTGAATCGTGTGATTTTTGTACTTTTCCATGAGCTTTGTCGCTAACGATACATTTCAAGTTAAAGACTGAACTAATATAATACCTTTTCAACAAGTATTGACAGTGAACACATACAAAGTGATGAATAAACTTAAGCTGACTGATTTGACTGAGTCGCTGAAATAAATTACTTATATACCTTAATTAGACCAAAGAGCTTAAAAAACATAATCAATTATACATTTTTAGTATTTTAATATACTTCTTGTATGACATATGTTTTTGATTGTAAAAAAAATGAAATCAAGACATCTAAAACCGATGTCAACAACTTGGTAATCAATAATATTATTCTGAGAGCTCACATTAAAATTAAAGTAAAACATGCTGTGTAAAGTACACATCGAGTGAAAATAAATACGGAAAAGAATGCATAAATCACTCCACGGAGACATTTATATTTGAAGAATCTTGGCGAAGCTTTTGAAAAGCTACAATAACACAGAAGCATAAACATTAAGCACGGAGTAAGAAGGAGATGGAGCATTGATTTGGTCTGGCAAGTTTTATTTTGCAAGCCTACTTTAAAAACGAACAAAAAAGGCCTGAGGAGACTCCCAAATGGAACTGACGTAACCATTCAAATATTTGTGTTACTCTGTTAATATTTAAAGATTTACAGTAATAAACAATATTTTAATAATAGCCTATGTTTTGTGCTTAGTTTGGTGCGGTGCGCGGTGATAAATTGTTTAAATATTCTTTCAAATGAAGAAGTTTAGGAAAACATACATTTTCCAGTTGTTTTCAATTATTATACGGCAGTGAAATTTCAACTTGTACAGAAAATAAACAACTGAGAAACGTTTTCAGATTGCGTGAAATGAAAGCTAAAAGAAGAAGATCTTTTTATGTGTATTCACATATCAATTGAAAGCTTTTGATTCAAGACTTCGATCGATTAGAAAAATGATCATAAATATTGGCCCTTCGATTTTCGGTTAATCATCGTCCACTTCTTACTGTGGTGTATGGGTTCATAAACATGTCCCAATGATTTAAGAGACAAAATTCCAAAGATTTTTGCATGTACTTAAACTGCTCTCATAAACATAATCACTTAAATAATATTCTGAGATATTTATCCTATTATGTTTAGTTTAAATCGTTTGAATTTTGTTTATTTCCATGAGTTCTGTCGCTAACGACCCAGGTTTCGCCTTGCGGCATCTTCAGGCATTTTAAGTGCACGAATGAACTGAAAAATGTAATATTGAATTTAAATCAACAACCTTCAGTTGCAATCCTTAGTTAAACCCATTATTGTTGTTAAATTTTCTAAATAACACATTTAATATTTTTGACCTTTTAGAAGTAATTCAGTTATAATTTTACTAAGATAAAAAATCTTAAATTAGTTAAAAACTATTAATAAGAGGAATCAAAGATTAGTTATTATCAGGAGGTAGATAAAATAAAAATAGCACACTCTTTGGTTGGCTTTATTTTCAAGAGAAAGAAAATTTTACCCTTGAAAAATTTCCTATTGATAAAATCCATTAGGAGTACATACTCTTAATTGGGAGCATATGATTTATGTAAGATGTCAAAAATGTATCTATTTTTTAAATTTAAGTGACTACAACAATGTTGATATATCTTGCTAATCTTTTTCAGATTTTCGAATAACCAATCCAATACAGTCAAACATAGTTATGATAAATAATATTTCATATACATGTCAGTTACTAAAGCAAAGCAAATGAAAATGACTGACAGTTGTAGCGAGTATAAATAAACCATATGAATAAATGAATAAATGTCATGTCCAAAACGTGTATTTAAATCGAAAATCATTGGATATTTCCACAAAATATTGTCATCTGACAAACAATTCGATAGCGGGTTGTAACCCACTTCTTATTTTCAGTTCGTTTAATAATTTATAATACATACGAAAATGGTTTCATTTCGTGTTCCCGATGTTTTTTTTTGTTATTTGTTTGAGTAAGGGTTGAAAGAATGTCATGAAAATGTGTAAATCATTTTTACACTTTCACTTGAGTTTTAATAAAAATGAAATACATTTTATCAATAAATGTTATTGACCCTACCCAATATGTATTTTTGCACATAAGCTAACCTTTCTTAAATTTAGAGAAAAAAAAATTAGCATAAAGTATACACACAAGTTAAGCTCTACCGAGGCGTCAAGGAGATCGATATTTTTTTTACCATGTACGCTCCCAATTTGGAGCATATTAGCTCTTTGCAGAGTTAATCTCAACACGTTTTTTCTACGAGAACTTCTTGTTACTCCGTTGATCGACGAGATTATGGGTTGAAATGATACGAGTACTTGAAAAGGACCAGCGGTCAGCTAGCAGCTCTCAATACGCATCGCTTTTGTGATCGGGAGGGTGGGAAGGGATTACCCGATTTTATTTAGAAAAAAATACCCCTGCGTAAATATTATATATTGATAATCTCTATGTAAACAAGTAATAAAAATAATAACACATTTTTAGTACTTTTTCCACATGAGATTTATTTCATCAGGACCGGTTTCGCTCATGGCGAGCATTATCAACTGAAGATCAAATCGAATCAAGATCAGTGGAAAAAGTACTAAAAATGTGTTATTATTTTTATTATAATGCCTTTCCACCAAGTATTGACAGTGAACACCTTAAAAGTGTTAAACAAGTAATGATCATTTTATAAAATTAGTAGAAACGAATAATGTAGGTATTTGATTTTTATAAATAAACTTATAATGTACACACAAAATACCAAGAGTTAAAAGTCAAAGTAAAAATAAATAAAAACATAATATTTTCAACTGTCTTATCAGTAGATTAATCAGCTTCTTTAATATTGTTTCAAAAAAATGTCAATAAATTTCTCTTATCCCTCGATTCTTTCAAACCGTCTTGCCTACCCATCGTCCAACGACGGTTCAATTCAATATATGACTACTGTCTATTCTCTTGGAAGGCGGTGTTGTATGAAAGATTTGGACGTGAAACGATAACAGATGCTCGTAGTGATTGATGGCCAGCTAGATGATTAATGAAGTTGATGAATAGGAAGAAAAAAAAGAACAAACAAAAAAGACTTTTTGTGGTTCTAAGGTGAGATATATTTTCGTTTGTTCGTGAGAAGATCAATGTGAGAATATTTTGTTTTACATCAGTAAATAATTTTTAGTAAAAAACGTTCAAAAGATTAAATAATATTTGTTTTATCGGACTCAGTAACTGCTTTTGGCCCTGTTTTGAGATATGAGCGTTTGAAATTTCGATTGATTAAAATTCACCTGTAACAATGAGCAACTTAAAATGTTTAAAATTACTTATTTTAAGCATATTTTTTCACAACTCTTGCTGAGAAATAATGATCTTAAGGATTTAATGATCACAGTCTTTGAACTTTGTCAAATAAATTTAGTAAAAAAAGTGAGCAGTGAAACTCCGGAATTCCGCTAACTCCGTTATTCAACCATGGATAATTCTGTAATTCATATAATATGTATATGATAGAATACAAGCTTTTCCGACCAAAACGTAATTTTTGGCAAAAATGACAATAAGAACCTTTTCAGAGTAAGGTAACGAAGTGGCAGTCCTATATCTCAAAATTATCTTAGAAATTAAACACATTCTCTCTGCCTGTACGCCGTAAGAGTAATCCAAGTGTTATGTTATGCGTTACAGTTAAATAGAGAAAGAAGCTATTGTGACTATCTTAAGCTATGTCTGCAATCTTTTTTGATAAAAATACTACCAGTACTAGACTTCTAAAGTTTTCCAAATATCACCAAACGCGTTCCTGCCTGTCAAACATCCTTTGGATGCTCATTAAAGGTTTAAATAATGAAGTGCATCCAGTCGGAAAAAGAACTGGTCTTATTAAAGCTCTCCTATGGTATCCATAGATGATCCAAAAAAGATTATTGAAGATTTTGAATGGAACATGTTTTACTTATATACCTTCATTTTAATATGTCTTTTATATTTACCAAATCAACCCACCGTCACGATTACAAAAATTGAACAGTCGATTTTTTTTGTTAATTATCTGTTTTGAATTCAATCAATAGATATGCAGTTATTTTGATTACATTTTTAGCCGCTTCATCAAGATCAACGCCACCAAGAGGCAACGTGTGAAGCTACTTGTTTGTAATTTAAGGTATATTTTAATCCCACAAAAAAATCATCTATTAACAAATTATTTATTTTTTTACTGTCGACGAAATATGTGATAATTTATTTAAAGATATTTACAAATATATTTTTCAATAAATTCAATAGCCAAATTTGACATATTATATTCAATAATAAAAAGTTCAAACTTTTGAAAATTTCCGACTCCGACTCCAGTCAAAAAACTCTGACTCCAAAGCCCTGGAAAAAATACTTGATTACGCAGACTAAATTTTTTTTTTTGTTTAATTTAAGTGACGTAGCTTATTCGTTAATGCGTGACAAAAACAACATATCATTTCTTTTCAGGAAGCAACTTATGTTTGTAAACCGCTGGTATCCTATCACCCTTTTTTCACTAAGTTCTTCTAGATTTTGCGTCTACGACAAAAAAACTATAAAACACACCAATATCGTCTTTTTTCCTTTGTAAAAAATTCTTCGAACCAAATCGACAGTTTGCGCGCAATCTTGATACAAGTAAAGGCTTTGGCGTAAGAGTGATGTACACAACGCGGCTTAGCGAACAAATGCGTAGCTCGTGTTTTCACCGCTTTCCGATGATCGCGATCATCGTCTACGCCGATCCCTACGCCACCCTTAGAGCAAACGGCGCTCAAACTTTTTATCATCGTAAGCCCGTATTTTGTCTAAAAAATTACTACGTAAAGAAAATTGTATAAGATACATCAAGTATGTATCTTATAAAGTATTATTTAGATATAATTTATTAATGATACTTTGTAAGCAATATTAATGCAAAATAAATAAATGAGATAAACGTATCTCAATTTTAACTGGTTTTGAGTTATAGTTGAGATTCAAAATAATTTATTTATTCGAAAAAAAAAACAAATCATGGAATTACAGCTTACGCCAATACGCCGCCATGCACTTGACAAATATAAATACATTTATTTTTATATGCATATATACTTGTATAAAAATAGTAAAAATCACATTAGAAATTTTCAAAGAAGTCAACGTTAAAGTTCAGACGAAATCAACTTTTATTCATAAAATATAGAATTCCTCTGAACTCACTCACTTCAGTATCAAATATGTTAACATCCGAAGCAATGTCACTTAAAATTATTAAAGGTCTCCCCAGTGACATCCCCATGGGCATTATATGTAACGTTAAGCGTCAAAGATTCATATCCAGGGCTGTGGAGTCGGGGCTTTTTGGCCGGAGTCGGAGTTGGAGTCGTCGCGGCGATTTGGCCGGAGTCGTACTTGGAGTCGGAAATTTTGAAAAGTTGATAGAAAAGGGTTGATATTTAATTGAATACACATAAATAGGACAATTAGGCAAAAAAAAAGTTACAATATTAATCTTGTTTAGTCGGAGTCTTGTTTTTGGTAATTGTTGGAGTCGGAGTCGTGGTTTTGGTAAATGCTGGAGTCGGAGTTGGAGTCAGAGTGGACTTTTTTTACTGACTCCACAGCCCTGGTAATATCAATAGAAGAAATGGATACGAAAATATTTCAATGCGTATTAAATTCACAATTTCACTTTAATTCATTAGAATGAAAAAAAAAATATAATTAACAAATAATGAAGAAAGCCAAAGCATTGCTTTTAAAGGTTATGAAAAAAAATGATTAGTTCTTAGAATTTTTTTAGCTCGCATGAAATTAAATTTTTTCTGCGTCTAATGGGAAGAGTTTAATTTCATGATTATGAACCAATTGCTTTTGTTGTTTTAGTTTGTAAATGTTTAATTTTAATTAAGGATTTCGACTGAGGGTGCTTGATAGAATTCAAATATCAAATTGGATTTGTTTGAATTTTGAACTTTTCCATGAGTTTTGTCGCTAGCGACGATGGATGAACTTGAAATGACGCGCAGGAAACAGTATCTATCGTTTATATACAAAATTATAAGTAGATCACTAAGTTAAATTGCTATTAAAATGTAAATTAGCGAAAATTTGATGTAAACGAGTTTCAATGAATTAAGTGGGTTTGTTATAGTTATCGGGATTTTTGAATGTAGTATCGCATTAAACTAATGACCAGATAATAAATATCCAAAAGATAAGGAATATCCAAAATAAATCTAGGGTTTTACCCGAAATATTATTAATCAATCGATATTTGAGCTACAAAACTAATGGAAAAGTAAAAAAATTCAAACAATTCAATAACGGTAATTTTGTGCATCAAAGTTATCTTTATTATATAAAATAAAATACTTAAAACTCTCTCCACAGTTTAGTGTCTAATGTGATCCGTAGCCATTCTCTACGATTGTTCTGCGTAGCGCTTATCTCGCCATACGGTCTCTGTAGAGACATTTATCTTGTTCGAGGATATCGATGCCCTCCGTTATCTACGGCTGTTATTCTTTGAAAGAGAGATGCTTCGAGAGCCTGAGCGTTCTGGGCGATTGAGATGCGAGATATCGTGTACATTTTTTTTTATTCGGAAGTATTTATGTTTTTATTATGTACTTATGTTTTTTTTACGATAAGAATAATCGTGTAGCTCTTTTCCTTAATTGCTTAATATTGACCTTGATATGGTAAATCGGTGAATCACTTTTATTTAAAGAAACATTTGCCACCGAGCTTAAAAAGGGCCAAGATGACGATTTTTAGCGTGTAATGTTTAAAGATATGTGTGAGGCCTTATGCTAGAAATGCCTTTATTAAATATATAAATTATTCAGTATAGGCAATTTTTTATTATTAAAAATAATTTGGCGATGTGTTTCTGAGAGTTATGGAAATCCCGGGATTTCCATCAAATTATGGTTGACAGACATGCAGATTTATTTTTGGGCTTTTACTTGTTAATGATAATTCATATTTAATTGATTTATGATGTATTAGTTTGCATTGCGAAGAGGTCTTCAACCTTTTATTTATATTCTATTTTTCTTGATATTTGCTTAATTTATTTGCTAAGCTGTTTAACCAATTGTTTGTCACACCTTGTTTTTCATACTTAACTGTTGCATAAATATCACTATTGTATTTTATTTCTTATCAGTTGACAATGCTTGCCATGAGCGAAACCGGTCCTGATCAAACAAATTGTATGTGGAAAAAGTACTAAAAATGTATTATTATTTTTATTATAATGCGTTTCCACCAAGTATTGACAGTGAACACCTTAAAAAACTTCTTACACTGATAAAACTCAACTTTTGATCATCTGTGTAAACATTTCTCGCTATGCCAAACTATGCTGCATCACTATTTTGACAAAAAAATTAACAGTTCTTTTATGTCATTCATTTTATATGGAATGGCATGGATATTTATAGCATAAATCCTCAGATATATTTCATTAAACTGTAGAAAAACACTGATTCTTAGCTAAGTATCCAATGTCTCATTTATAAATGAAGTTTGATGAAAGCATTACTAACGTTAAAAATATGTGCTCAAATTTTATATCAATCAAAAAATACTGATACAGCAGTGGTGCACAGCCTACAGCCTGAGGGTTGCACTTAATCCAAGGCGACCTTATTCCTTAAAGAACAATAAATACGTACCTAGAATTTTATATTCAGCAGTTCTTTGTTCTCAAATTTTTGTTACACATTCTTTCACTGCCAGCTATTTTTATCATTCCATAAATGAATTAAAAATCAGTTCATTATTATCACGAAATATAAAAAATGGCGCAATTTAGTGTTAGAAATTTCGTTAATACACTCAAAAATGATTAAATTTTGCATTGGCATAAGTTGTGCATCCCTGAGTGGCCATTACTTACAAAGAATATCATTGTATATGCAATATATGTTTATTGTAACATTCATTAAAACTTATGTCAAACTTTATGTAGAATTCACGGAACTGCAATGTTCATCTTACTACTGTAAAAGCATTCATATAATAAGAGAGTTGAAGTTTTGCACAAATAAGCTCGTATTAGACTTATATGCTTGCAAATTAATGCTGCAAGCCATATGCTCAAAGTCACGTTTAAGCGATTAGGTAAATGAACACATTCGCTAAGGGCTTTATATAACGACATCAAATGGAGTTATTATGCTATGTGGGCGTGTAAACGTAGGAGTGAATTCTGCTTATAAAAATAATTTAGTAAAACAAAAATCATTGTTTGTTCATATTAATATCAAAAAAATATTATATGTAAAATATTGTCTGAGATATACTTTCTCTTATGTTTATTTGATAGTTGAATAAGTTTAATACAAACCTAAAAAAGTGATAAGAACCATATTAGTAAATTATTCGTTTTTTATTCTAGGTCCTAGGTATATTTAGAAAGATTTATTTATTTATTTTATTTATTTATTTATTTAAGAAAAAGCAAATCATGGCATTACAGCTGACGCCAATGCGCCATGAATTTGACAAATATAAATAAGTGCATTTATATATATATACATACATACATGTAAATCTATCTATATATATAAAAATTAATGTCTGTGTGTATGTCCGCTATGGACTACTAAACCGCTCGACCGATCGATGTGAAACTTTACAAATTTATTGAGTACACTCCCGCAATGGTTTCTGGCTTACCAACCCCCCAAAAAAATAACAATGTATTTTAATTCTACAGAAATTATTTCATATGTTTGTTGTTAGCTATTTCAGCTTACGCCCTCGTCAGAACTATTGATGAGGGCGTAAGCCAAAATAGCTATAAACAATTGTATAAAATAATTTCTGTAGAATTAAAATGCATTGTTATTTTTCTTACCGTATTACTTATCAATTCAGTTATTATTTATAAATGTTTTCGAAAAAAAAATTATGACTAATTTTTTTCATAAAATTTTATTGATATTTCAATACAAGCATAAATAAGACATACCTGGTTTTTATTATCAACTATTCAAACGTAGAATATAGAGAACGAACTGTAATAATCATCGAATTTTCAGAAAAAAATTTGTTTTTTTCCTTTTTACTTGAGCTTCTAAATAAAGCAAGTAAATAGTTATTTTCACCTTGAGTATCCATAAAAAAGAAATGTACAAAGTAGTTAAATAGTAAAAACTCAAATACGCTATTTTATTTAGAAGTTCAAAAAGATATCTTACATCAGACCACGTTTTGTTAAATTTAACCATATAAATGCCACATAGTATGTATACCAAACACTACCACTTAACTTTAAAAACGCTCTTGGGTTTAATATTGTACTAAAGCGTTCAATGCGAGGGCTGTTTTCCATATTTGAGAAGTAAGACAGCTAGGGGGTTAACATTAAAAGATACCTCGCATTGTAAAAGTGATCTTTAAAAGGGGAAAAAAATGCCAAGAGATTAGATACGCTGGTATGTTTGTTTTGTGGTTTTTATAAACAGGTAAAATTAAATATTTATAATCATGAATATAAAGTACATAATAACATATAAGATATTATAATTTAATGACAATATTGAAGATCCCATTATATCCACTATGCCTTTTTATAATATTTTTGTCCTCGTTAAGAGAGTTTAAAGAGTGAATATCTAAAAAAAGAATGGCTGTAGCTCGAGTTTTCAATATGTATTTTATGAATTAAAATAAATAATTACAAAAATCGGTTGTCGGCTAATTTTTTCAACCTGAAAATAATTATGAAAAAAAGAAAGTCATTAGGTAATTATATATTAACTTACTTATATATATTTGTGGATTAAATTATCAGGTCAATCAAATTGATTTTATAAAAGGGTAAAAACTACTATTGCGGGCCAGCTACAATTATTGGCCACTTACATATACAATTTCGTTTTTTAAGATACCAAGCTAACCTTTCCAACTTTTGATTTATTAAGATGGTTCTGAATTATTCCTCTATCGATTAAACACACAATTCAAATTTGATGTATTTTCAGACAGCCCCAGAACCGCATTTTTATCAGGCAGCCGGAGTGTCACTTAATACTAAAGCATTTGCATAGTTTTATTATATCACTGGGTCCTTGATCGAGTGTCAACATCGATGGCTTATGTTGCGGTGCTCACGGGCTCGAATCTCAGTGCGCACATGCTCCACGTGCTCAGTGTAAATATGCTACACATCAGGAGGGGACATTTATATTCATGTATATAATCTCCAGTTGATAATCTCTAACAATTTGTGATAGACGAAAGTATTTTTTGGTTGCTAATACAACATAATCGGTCGGCCCCTGTGGTCTAGTGGCAAGGGCTTTGTCCTAGGTTTAATTCCCATCAAGGTCAAATTTCAATTGAAAAAGAGAACTTGGCTGGGTGTACGTACTTTATTGTTGAGTTGTTCATTACTGATTCATTATTTATCTCTCTATTATATCTCGTATGATTTTCACAATTAAAAATATTTGGCGCATTGGCAGTAGCTGTTTTACTAAATATATTTTTTTAAATATTAAATAAAAATAAAAATAAAATAATATTATACTATGTATGTACATATATGTAATTGAAACCAAAAATTATAATTGATAAAAGATATCAACGGGCAACGCGATATCTAAAATTCATCATTAAGAATGCAATTCGCTAAAGAATAAAAAATATTGGCATTACAGATTATAAAAGTCGAGATACAGAATATTTAAAAATAAAATGAATCAAAAACTGGTTAGTTAAATAAAACATTTTACAAAGAAGATCAACCCGATAAGAAAAAACGCACCCATGCCCAAAATCTAAAATAATCTTAATTTTATAATGATAACGCTTAAACAAGATCGATTTCAAATTGCCGGATAAAATTTTTATTCATACATATATCAACATAAAATTGTAGCTGTCAGCAGCGATTGGAAGGGAATAAAACGTGAAAAAAACACTAAGCTTAGATCACTTTTACTGACAATACTTGGTGGAATGAAATTATAATAAGAAGTTGTCAGAAATAGTTGGAATGATATTATAATAAAAAAAACCATCAGTTGATAAAGTTCGACATTGGCGAAACTAGTTCTAATCCAATAAATTTTAAGTACCAAACAATGTGTTCCTATTTTTACTAAGCTTAGATATTAGGGAGACTGAAAGAACTTTGACGCCAACGCGCCTTGGAACCCAAAGCTCCATCAATTAGATATCAACAACAAAAAAATCGTTTGTGATATGTAAGTTGCTTTTGTTGATTAACATAATCAACAATACATATGTTATTTTTTATCTTAAAACAGATCTGCCAGTGACTGTATATTTTACTTAGTAAACGAATTTAATGAGTAATATATATCCACATTATACTTTAGCAACACCTGAGGTGCGAGTCAATTTTCTATTTTTCTTCCCCAGCCACCGCCGACAAAAAAGAAAACTTCCATTATGGTGTCTCTAATTAGAAAAAGTGTTGAAGTAATCATGAAATCGTTTAGTGGTCACGTCACGTAGCACAGTAAGTAAACGTGTTCTATAGACATCGATGTTCATAACGGCCCTCTTTATTTGCCATAACAGAGCACTTTGATGGCTATCGGGTGCGGGTTTGATTATAATTTACTGGGTACCCGAGTGCCCTCCGCATGCAATGGGTTAACTCGTCAAGCTCCGAGCACGACTTCGACATAAATATTATATTATTATTTAATATATATAAAAAATAATAAAACATTTTTAGTACTTAGTCCACGTACAATTTATTGGATCAGGACCGGTTTCGCTCATGGCGAGCATTTTCAACTGTTGACAACTGTTTTGTCGCTGCTGACAGAAAGGCACGATCGCTACAGTAGAAGAAGCCAGATTACTTATTCGTCTCTACCTATGGAAGGTTAGCGAGAAGAAGGGATCTCGGTCTATATCAATTCTCTGATGCCGACATAATTAAGTAGGCAAGAGATTGTAGGGTTACAGTGATGGCCCACTGCCTAATGAAACTTTTTAGAGGATTTATAAACGAACTCGCGAAAAGGGTAAAATTGATATCATGTATGATTGTTATGTTTCCAAGCATAGCAACATTATTTATGGATGTTTTTTAGTAAGTAAATTAAATTTTAACAACGGTGCACTAATGTAACTTATGAATTTTTTGGCTAGGCTTGTTAAAAAATGCATAATTATCTTTTTATTAATATTTAACTATAATTATTTGACATCGATAAAAATGGTTTGATATCTACATTTTTTAACTTTTCCACGCGCTTAATATCTTTTGATTAATGGAGTGATGAGATACTTAAATAAAACACACGCTTTAATTACAATGTTTTTTAATAAATACAAATTTCAGTAGGAAAACTCAACGGCTTGAAATATCGCACAGATTTATATATATATATTTTTTTTTTTTAAGAATTTAAAAAAATATTTGGCATTACAGCTTACGCCAATGCGCCAAATATTCTTAATTGTGAAAGTCATACGAGATTAACTCGATGATAAGTAATAAATCAGTTGTGCACAAAATCAACGATAAATAACATACACCCAGCCCAAGATCTCTTTTTTTTCAACTGAAAAAATCTGATCTTGCCGGGAATTGAACCCAGGGTCTCCAGATCGCTAAGACAAAGCTCTTGCCACTAGACCACAGGGACCAACACTGGTTGCTAACATGTTAACAACGTTGTCGTTGTCAAACTTCATAGTCACTTAGTATCTAGTGTGTTCGTTAAAATTCGATTAACTTTGACTGACAAAACAATGAATAAATTATTTTTGTAATGAAATGCCAATCATTTTAATACAAAAAAATAATTAATGACACTAGAAATTTTCATCAGGAACAAGTGTGTAAAAAGCTTAATTACTTTTTTCCCAGTAAGTTTACTTGCAAAGCATTTTTTGACTATTCATCCTGCAAAAAACTACGTGAAGCTTTTAAAAACAAAAACCGATATGTCAACGTTTTTGTTTCGAAAAATCTTGGAATCGGTTATTAATTCTTCTATTATTCTAATGTTATGATTGGCTATTATCATCATTTAATCCAACTATGATATATTTAAATTTTCTTAACTTTACCGCCAGGAGTAAATAATAAAAAATGATAATGTACCTAATAACGAAGCGCTCTTTACCTACTAATGTTTTTCGAAAAAAGAATTTACTATTAAATTCATTATAAATGAATAAAGTAATTAATTGAAAATCCTCACGATGAGCGAAAACGACACTTTTCTTCACAAAATGTTAATATATGAAAACAGTAAAAAATAATAAATTTTTCCCTATTTAAAAACGATAAAACATATGATGCTTTTCTAGTAAGATATATCAGTTAACATTTTACATGCTAGTAACACCTTAAAAAGCCCACTAGTAACTAAGCAAAAAACTATCAATATGGTAAAATTATATTTCAACTAATTATGTATATAAAGCAGACGGCTCTGTAGTGCCATAATCTTATCTATAAAACCGAAACGGCGAATGTATGTCTGTGGGTCTGTAATTCCCTTTTGCATTGTTGGTCATTAAGTTGCCATAAAAACGAATATGAAAGAAAATATGTTTGAATTTTTATCGGCGAAGACATTTAGTCAAAATGTAATAAATTAGTCTTCTACTGAACTTTTCCCGGCTTTTATTATTAATAATAATGTTAATTATTTATGTGAAGGTATTATTTGACAGCAAATTAGATTTTTTACTTGAATTTGGACATTTTAATGAGCGAGAATGGGGCTGTCATCAAATTAAATAAAGTTTGTGATTTTATTTTAACTCTATTTTGGATGTTAGATTTTGTGATATAATTATGTCGAATGATATGACATTAAATAATTATTGGTCGCTTAGTCCGAACGAGGCCGAGTAGCAATACTAGTAAAATATATTTTACTCGATATCACAATAAGATTTAATTCATGTGTTTCAGAAATGGTGCTAAATTTCTTACACCAATTGTTTTTTATAACTAACATCAGACATATGTTTCTCTTTCTGATAACATATCCTTGATTCATTATATATTTCATAAATTTGTAATGCTCATGATGAATGACATCGGTCCTTATCTTCATCAAATTATGTTGGAAAGTAGGACTTAAAGATGTGTTATATTTATTTAACACAATTTAGACGTAATAATAGTAATTCTAAAAATATTTGGTTGAAGGCTATTCTGGAAAGTGTGTATATGTAGGTTATGTCAACTTTATTTTTTGATTTATTGATTGAGTAGGCATTTACTTGGTAGAACTCCATTATAATACGGAAAGAAAAATAACAATGTATTTTAGTTCTACATAAATTATTTTATATATTTGTTGATAGCTATTTCGGCTTGCGCCTTCGTCAGAACTATTCTGACGAAGGCGTAAACAACAAATATATAAAATAATTTATGTAGAACTAAAATACATTGTTATTTTTCCTTCCGTATTTTATTTTTTGATTTAATCATATTTTATTTTGATAAAATATTACATAAATTCGATACCAAAAAATTTTTTTGGAATGTCTGTCGTTGAAAAATGATTTGTTTTGATCGAAAACATTTTTACCTGGCATTGTCGAACTCTGTTTTTTGTCACAAATTATTGAAAAACATGACAATTTACCAAGCAACAAAAAATGAAATAATAAAGAAAGATCGCATAGTATTTTATTCATATTTCTCGTTATTCCATAAACAGAATACCAAATTACTTTTCCCTGCCTTCTTATAAAGGCAGAATTTTCATTTTTTTTTTGCTTGCTTAAAGAGAGCCAACTTCTCGGTCAAACTAAATGAAAAGTAAAAAAAGCGATAATCACAACATATTCTGATATAGCGCTTCCGTCTGATTCACTTTTGTTTTTTGGCTTATTTTAAAATTTCCGTATTTCCGCCGAAGAACCTTCTTTTTTGAGTTTCAAGGTTTGTTTTTCTTCCGTAGATATTCTTTTCAAAAGTTAAGTTGAAAATTAATTTCCCCGACCACTTTTTGAAAAAGCAACGCACCCCGTTTCATGGTGTTATCTTGACGTTAATTGAGACAGATCTTAATTTATAGCGGCTTGCTTTTTTCGGGGGGTGGGTTTGATATTATTTTTAGTATTGGAACAAACAATCGGGACAAATGAATGGATGAATATTACGAAAATTCAAATCTTGCATGAAAATAATTTTTGGAAGAATAATGTATGCTTTTCATACGTTCATTGACAAAGAATTTATAGAATAATGGTAAGTAGTTTAATTGAATTTCATTTCTCTTTTTTTTTTAGATTAAATTTATAACTTTTAAAGTGTTCACTGTAAATACTTGGTGGAGTGGCATAATAATAAAAATAATAACAATTTTTTTAAACTTATTCTACATTGAATTTATTTGATCAGGTCCGGTTTCTCCCATGGCGAGCACTATTTACTATTACCGACTGATAATAATGCAGATTCGAAAGTAGTAAATTGCAGTTCAAGAGAGTTCAAGAGACTCATAGAAGACCCCGTCAAGATTTTTAACTTTAATAATTTGATTTTTAATTTATTAATAGATCGGATACAAACTATTTACTAAGCGTCGTTGCATGTTTATTCGATCACTTGAAATGCCTTAAGATGCCGAAAGGCGAAACCCAGGTCTTCGCCGACAAAACTCGTGGAAAGGTACAAAACTCAAGCGATTCGAATTTTTTATTTTTTTAAATTTTTATTGTCAATGTATAAAATATTTATCTGTAGGCCACGCATCATGAGACACGAACAATTTTGTTTGGCTCACATAGTGATTTCAGTTGGGCATCCCTGGTTTATATGATTCAAATGATTTTTTTTTTCTTCATTATTAGTGCAAAAACCTAAAAAAAAAATGAAGTTGAGTCATTCAACAACTTTTGATTGCGTCTATATTAGTATAAATGAAAAATTACATTTTTAATGTCACAGCTTAGCAATAGTCAACCCGTTGAGAACGACCTCACCAAAGTGTGCAATAAAACGCGATCCT
Source organism: Himalopsyche kuldschensis (assembly GCA_028554975.1). Taxonomy (NCBI): domain Eukaryota; kingdom Metazoa; phylum Arthropoda; class Insecta; order Trichoptera; family Rhyacophilidae; genus Himalopsyche; species Himalopsyche kuldschensis. The sequence goes on from JAHFWI010000006.1 coordinate 18,025,367, forward strand.
CAGCGCATGACAATTTGTAAAATATGTTAATATACAAAATACATAGATTAGGTTGGCTGCTACAGTGCGTGACCCTTCCTTATCGCGGTACAGTGCCCGACCTATTGGCACGTAGGCCCCCATTACCGTAAAGACTCCATTATAGCCCTGCGAGACCTATAAACCTTAAGCGAGGCGTTGTTTGTACTCAACTAAACCTTTGTTTTGTAGAGAATGGGAACTTTGGAGTTTAGACTATCGCGCTGAGTATGTGAAGATCACACTTTGTGTAAATTATTAAGATTTCAGTTTTCCAATTCAACGATATTTACTTTTAATCTTTAGTGTTATGGCAGAGAGGTGTTAAAATATTCAGAGTCATCATTTATCAAGAACTCATACCATCATAATATGTCTTACCATGTTTTTCTACCATCCGAATAGTTTCAGTTTTACACTCTCAAACTAAATGGATATCTTCAAATTTTTAATTTATTGTTTCTTTTTTCCCGCTCATTTATCAAAACACTCAACATCAACAAGAAGAAAAAAAAACCATGATATACATAAGTTATTGTTCTTATTCGAAGCTGTATTAATTTATAAAACTTTAATTCCTGAAAGCCAAATATGTATTGGTCGAACAAGAAGAATGTTAAATATTAATTAACGTCAAGCTTGTACGGAAAATTGTATATTATTTCAATAAAAAATAATCATAAATTCTATATTTGAAAAAAACGCATTTAAATATCGAATTTCAAAAACTAAAAAAAATAATTATTGAATATATTGAGTGTTCCAGACGGGGAAAAGATTTTCATTCCCAATTAACCTAAGTGCTGTATGTTATTGCTAATTATCTCTTTGATATAAACTTTACTAATTGTTATTGAAATTATTTATGTTAGTGACACCGAATGCCATTGAAAAGTTTTCCCATTTGCCAATACTGTTAATGAATGTTTGGGACTGTATCAAAATTAATAATAATGCTTTGGAATCATCATTGGCCACATATTTCTTTCGACTTATCTGAGGCAAAAATGAGAATCCCTTCATTCTTGAGAATGTTAAATTGAATGTCCCTGATAATTTTTTGAGGAATCGTGAACATAAGCTGTTTGTTGTTCCAAGGAGTAGAACCAGTTTGCCGATGGGGATGGGATGCCACTGGGAAGAGCTTTAATGATTTTTAACGAAATTGCTTCGGATGTCGTCATATTTCACACGGACGTGAGTGAGTTCAGACGAGTACTGTTTGTTATGTATTATAGTTGATTTTGTCGGAACTCACTCGGTTGACTTCTTTGAAAATTTCTAATGTGATGTTAATAATTTTTCCTCTCTGTTTTTATGACTACAATGTTTTCATCTTGTTTTTAATTAATTCGTGATTTTTATTATGTATTTACATGTATGTATGCAATGACGGCTGGTGACGGGGTGCTGGGGGGTGCAAAAGGAAGATTCAACTATTTTTCCGTACTACGGAAGAGAAACAGTTGGTATTGCGAACATCTTAATTGAAAGTCCATGCTATAGAAGTGTTTTAAATCCAATGAATAGGAAAGAATTCTTGCAAAAATGGTTGAATCTTCCATTGCACCCCCCAACACCCCGTCACCAGCCGTCACTGCATGATCAAATTAAATAAGGTTTGTCTCGTCTGTCTCGAATGCCTGATCTGGGCAACTGAAGCCACTGACTCAGATTTTATTTATTTATTTGGATATCAATTTGACGGAGCATCAAGTTCTAATGCGTGTTTGTGCAAAAGTTCTTCTAGTCTCCTTCGTCTCTAAATTTTTTAAACTCTTGAATTCTATTTGTTGACATTTCTTTCCCATCGCTGCCGACAGGAGGGCGCGATCGCTACAGTTGTGAAGTCAGTTTACTATTGCGTCTCCACCTAGGGAGGGTCATCGAGAAGAATAGCTCTCGGCCTATTTCGATTCTTTGATGTCTTCTCGTCATAGTGCTGCAAGCAAGAGATTGTTGGGTTATCGTGAAGGCCCACAGCCTTATGAATCTTAGATACTCATAATAGATGCTTGAAAAACTGACATATCGAGCAAGCAGTTATTTTAATTTTTATGTACACCTACTACTAGAAACCATTTCATAAGCAACATTTTTCCGTGGAAAAAGCTATTAAATCATTAATAATTTTTTTGAATATTTTATTCAATTTTAAATATAATGTTAAGCTTAAAAGCGCTTTCCTGAGTTATAAATTGTTAATGCGCCAAAAAAAGAACTTTTTAAACCTTGGAAAAGCTTTTATTTGAACCTTTGAATCGTAATAAAGTTATTACGACGCTTCTTTGCACATAGATTTCCATTCCGAATTCGAAAATAGTAATAAATAAGAAGGAACTACCGACTGACGCATTTTTCGCTATTCAGCTTGAGGATAGAAAATTCTAAAGTATTTATAGCTCGGTTTTATGCCTAGTTTGACAAAAAAGTACTACCAAAGGTCAAAGAAGAAATCTCGCAAAATTTGTTTATATATTCAGGGATATAACATAAATTCTTTTAAGTTATTTTTTCAGTGTAATTAGGTTAACTATACATTTTTGAATATATTTCATGTGTATGTTTGCTAGCCCGTAATAATCCACCCAAAAAAATATATCTCAAGCTGTGAAGTAACCTTTTGCTGACCATTTTAAATGGTCTTAAAATTATGTAAGCCTCCTTAAAAAGCGCAACAATTATACTTATTACCGCTCTTCGATCATATAAGCGGGGCGTAGCGAGGTCCACGCTTTACACTTCTATCCGAACGAATAATGTACAAAGTAAATTTTAAAAAACAATGTAGAAAAACTACATGGCTTACATATTAAAGGTAAGGTAATGGAAAACGTAGATTTAGAAAAAGCTTTAGTGGTAAAACCGATCGATTGTAAGTATACATATTTTTGAGGAAAATGGTTTACACTAGAGACTCTCAATCGAGTATCGAGTACTCGATACTCGAGTATTTTGAAAAATACTCGAGTAATACTCGTTTTAATAATAATCGTCGAAAGTTTTTTCTACTGCGAGAATTATAAAAACAAACAGCAAACCAATTTAAAATTTGAGTCGCTTAATTTACTATTATTGTTGAAATATGTGGATAAATGTAAATAAATGTATTAGTAATATTCGATAAGTTTCTTTAATTATTTGTCACACAAATTCGAATTAAAAATATATATTTTGGTACATCTGAAACAACTCGAGTATACTCGAGTACTCGAGTATTTTGAAATTTGACTACTCGATACTCGAGTAGTTGAGATATCGAGTAATTGGAGTCTCTAGTTCACACTCAATGTATCTCTCATAGCATTCTCTACTCCTCATTTAGTAAATAAGTTAATTTATATTGCTTCAATAACCTTCAATAAATTTCCTTAAGGTCACGGTCGATTTCATGGAGAAAATAATTATATTAGTAAGTATACATGCGTACTAAAAATGAGACAGTATTACAGATAAATATAATTATCCGATAATATAAAGCACAACTTTTCTTGACAAATAACAAATAAGTTCATAAAAATAGCTGATACATCTCAACAGCCCTGGCAAACAAAATTGCTCTTATAGTTTCTTGGTCCCGGGGTATGAGATGATTTTGGACGTCTTCTGTTTGCGGCATTCGTGGCGCCGAGACGTCTAGAACATTAATAGGAAGTATGAAGGATCTAAGTGTTTCCGGCTTTTTGCGTTTTTATCTTATTATTTTTTTTATTTTTTGCTAAGTGTACGATTTTTTCAATACATTTTGACGTTATTGCTTACACAGATTTGATTTCAAACTCAGAATGATAAATCGTTTTTAACAATTCGCGAACACGCAATAATAAATTATTGTCTAAGCTTATTCGAATTTATGTCGAAAGAAAAGATATGTGAAACTTATGCTACAGTAAAAAATTACTTTAGCTCTACGTCTGATATGTTTGTTCATCACGTCGTAGCACTCAGAATAGGAAATAAATAATCTAACATTATTTCAGTGTCCCTCTAAAACTACAAAGAGACTATTTGTAAGAAAACTTAAAAGTAAGGCTTTTCAATAATAATATATGATTCTACATATAAATAAACTTACAAAAACAATTTTGTATTTCAAAAGATAATTTTTGTATAATTAAGTATTTCGACTGAGGGTGCTTGATGGAATTTCAATATCAAATTAGAATTTTTTGAATTTTGTACTTTTCCATGAGTTTTTTCGCTAACGACCCGGGTTTCGCCTTTCGGCATCTGCAGGCATTCCAAGTGCACGGATGTACTTGAACTGACGCGTAGTAAACAGTTTGTATCGTTTATATACAAAAATATAAGTAGGTCACTAAGTTAAAGGGTTATTAAAATGTAAATTAGCGAAATTTGAATGAATACAAGTTTCAATGATTTAAGTGGGTTTGTTACAGACAAACCCACTTAAATCATTGAAACAGTTGATAATGCTCGCCATGAGCGAAACCGGTCCTGATGAAATAAATCAGATGTGGAAAAAGTACTAAAAAATGTGTTATTATTTTTACTATAGATTTTGTCCCAACAGCTACTTTACCTTTAATATATATCTTTATACTAGTGATACGATGTCTAAACTTGCAGAAAAAAAATATGATATTTGCGCTAGTTGCGCCGTAATCGATTAAAAAAGAGAAAAAGTCGGAATTTTTCAGTCTAATAAGCGATAAGAGAACGTGACCATAGTGAGTCATAGATAACATGGACGGAGTGTTTCATATCTGGCAACAATAAAAGGCGATAAGCGATAAGATACGAGATAAGGTAATGTGAATTTATGCACGGATATTGGCTTGTTAGTCCGCCATAGCCGTTGGAGTGGAAACGTCGTCGTTTTCATGCGCGATATAAATATGACTAAATAGGGATTTTTATATGATTTTCTTTCCAGATAGATGTATAAATATACGTCAAAGCATAATCAATCATTTTTTTATTGCAGTCTATGCCAAAAAGGCCAATACACTGGGATTTTTTGTACCCCCCTTTGGCCTGAGAGTCATTTTTCAAGGATAGTCCTACGAAGGTTAAATGAGTTTATACTTAAAATAGCCCCTTTGCTTGCTTGGCATTGCAAAGTAAGTGATATACTTTGCATATTTCACCTCCTGATCGTCACACAATATCACGTAACCAACTTTTTATGTCTGGGAAATTCAGAATTTTTAGGATAATTTTTCGTTGCATCAACAAAATCTTTGATCATCATACCTATTGTCTTTGCTTTGACTAAACAGTTGAAGCGAACTTAGAGCTTCTTGCTTAGAGCAATTCAAACTAAAACGATGTACATATATCTTAAAAGAACACAACTATCTTTAGCTTATCGAAACTAATAAAAAGAGTCTAAGCCAGGGTACTAGCTAGGTTGTTAAAAAAAAATGTTGCGTATCGTGATCGTCAATATGATAATCGATTAAAAAATTATGTGAATTTGAAATTTAAATAAACTCTTTTTTAAGTCGGAAATATCAATTTCGGTTGCCGAAGTTAAAATAATCTGTTAAAAGGCCTTTGCGGGTACGCTGCTGGTAGCGCTTCTTCGAAAACTTTTCGGATTTGTCGCGGATTGAAGTCGATCTGCGAGACTAAAATACCAGACGCTTTACATCGCTTCGAGTCGCTTTGGGAAGATTATAAAATAAGTTTGCGTGCGATCTGAAATGTGGACGTGCCTTTTGATCATTGCTAAGCGCTACCTCTATAGCATTTAATCTCATTACAGAAAGCCGGGGCAATAATAATTATAATATAACGGTTCTTTTTCACAATAAGTATTGATATTTAGCAGAATTTTCCCCTTATTATCACTTGAATTATTTGTATAGGTTTATCCGAAAGACATTCCTAGTAGAAGCACACTTCAATGAAATCAAATAAGAAAATATTTTGTTCAGCAATAATTAATTTAAGATTTCTATTGAAGTTGCTTGATGTTATTTAAGGTGCACGAATTTAACTTGAACTGAGGCACTTCGAATCCCTGAAGATGACAAAAGGTTGAACCCAGGTCATTAGCGACAAATCTAATGAAAATGTAAAAAATTAAAACGATTAAAATGCAACTATAATTGATAAATACAATAGCTTTTTTGACATCACGCTATCATCAGCGCGGTGCAATTACTCTTCTACTAAAGGGCATCAACACGGATATTGAAGCCGTCCCTCTGACGCCACCCTTGTCGCAACATATACCTGAATATCATACTCTCCGTTCATTCGTATATGAGCTGGCGTACAAAACGGCTCTAACAGCTTGGCAAACTATGTGGTCTGCATCCACCAAAGGGCGTCAAACATATATTTTCTTCCCAGACGTGACCTGGAGGCTCAAGGTGAAGAGTCTAGCGCCTGGACACTGGACTTCCCAGTTTATAACTGGACATGGCAAATTCAACGGCAAACTATTTGGGTTGGGCAAGTTGGTCGAAAGGCCGGATTGCACTTGTGGACACGACTACCAGGACGCTAATCACGTACTGTGGGACTGCCCCGAGATGAATGCCGAACGAGCTGAGCTGTTTGCTGCGGTCCGTCCTCATACGGGCCCAATATGCCACGCTGACTTGATCTCAACCAAGGCCAATTTTGAGGCATTCGATAAATTTGCAACATCATATGGGGAACGGGATAATCTTGATTCCTCTTCAGATTCAACGCGAAGTAGATTAAACTCCACGGATTCTCAGTATACAGATACATAAGATACTTAATATCACTCTAACAAAGTGGCTGAGCAAGTCAAATTTTCTTTTTTATTCTCTTTCTATTTCTCTTCTCTTTAAGCACCTTAGTGCATGGCTAAAAGATCAGTCCCGTGCAGCTCTGTCTCGGGCCAAGTAAGTGAGGAGTAAATTCGTTTTTTTTCTTGATCGTATAGCGTTATGGAAGGCGGCTGTGAAAAACGGCTGCACACACATAACGGATGGGTGGTGGGACAACCAACTTGTTCACCCAAAAATTATATCATCAGGACTATTACGCTTACTATTTTACTTTTTTAGTCTTCTGCTTAAATACATTATTGGTTGTATGTATATGTAGTTATGGGTCAACGTCATTAGCTTCGATTGCGTGTGGCACGGGCTCAAATCGCACGATAGACAGCTAAAAACATTTATCGAATTGTTGATATCTCTTTGGAGACCTGGATGTATATGTTGTCTAAAAATCCCTCCCACACCCATCAAATACAAAACATGAAAACAAAGCGAGAGCTTTAATCTAACCACTATCCTGCCCTGGTCGTATACATTCTGCCTCTTCTCTCTTTGACAAAGAAGAAGTAACGCATAATTCTCGTAGACAAATTCTGTTGAAATAAACCCCATTAAAAATCTATATACTTCACATTGGAAGAAAACATGGTTAAGAAAGAAAAACATGTAGTCTGTTTACAAAAAGATAATTTTGCATCTTTGTTCGGAGAAAACAAATCTTCGTGATAATGTTTATTTCAAAGATCAATCTCAAAAATGGTTTACCTTTTGTGTAATAATCAGGGCTGTGGAGTCGGAGTCAAAGTCGTGGAGTCGGAGGTTTTTGGCCGGAGTCGTCGCGGGGCTTTGGCCGGAGTCGTACTCGGAGTCGTAAATTTTTAAAAGTTTGACCATTTCATTTTTGCATATAATACGTCAAATTTGGCTATTGGCCGGATTGGTAGGGGTGAAATGTAATTGCATATACATCATTAGGAAAATTTGGGAAAAGGGTGACGATATACAACTTTTGTTATTCGGAGTCGTAGACGTGCTTTTGATCAATTTTGGAGTCGGAGTCTGAGTAGGAGTCGTGGTTTTGATAAATTTTGGAGTCGGAGTCGAATTTTTTTACCGTCTTCACAGCCCTTGTAATAATAAAAAATGGATTAAATGTTTTCGTTGTGAAATCCTTTAATAGTAAAATATTGTTATGGCTGCTTTTTCCAATATTTGGTAACGTAAATTATATGAAAGCTTAGAATATTTTAATTTTAATTCAGATACTGAAAATACGAACATTCTCACCACTCCACTGGGATAAAAATAAGCCTTCAGGAGTTATTCTATCACTGAAAGATGGTGCAAATCTTTATAGGATTATTTGATTTCACTGAAGCGATATCACAATTATTAAAATTAGATTTAAGACTTTTTTGCGTTTCAGAGGGCGTTGAGTTCGACAGACAAGTCTTAAAAAACTTTGTGGAAATGATTTATTTTTTAAGTACTAAGTTAAGTATAATAGAAAATAAATTTTAGAAATATTATTTTAGAAAGGACATTGAAAAAAAATTTGTAGGAAAATAATTATAGTACTTTCAAGTCGTGTTTGACGCTTAGTAAAGATATATTGTTTTAATATCGAATGCTTGTACCACAATAAAGAATTTTGTTAATGGAGAAATGTATTTTGTGAACGTAAAAAGCTAGCTATTCACAATTATGTGAAGTACCGTCGAGCGGGGTAAATAGAGACTGAGGGTCAATAGAGACTCCATAGAGAGATATATAAATAATAAAGGTTCATATATTACAATCTGTTGTTTTGTCTCTATTCACCTGACAAGTCTCTATTCACCCTCTCTTGTCTTTATTCACCCCGATTCAATGTGAATAGAGACATCGAAAAAAATTGTCAGTGTCTTAATAACGATAGTGAATATTTGAAAAATATTGTCATGAATGTGTAGTAGGACCATAAAAACACACGTCAGGCCATTCGTATTTGAAATATGTGGCGCATGTATGAAGATACATAGTTGTGAATGGTAAAAAATTGTCTCTATTCACCACGTTTTACGGTATCCTAAAAATCATTCGATATGTCTACCGTGTAAGTCATAAAATACGTTTTTGTTTTTCTCGTCTAATTTGTTAGTTTTATCGATAGTTTATTTTTTTTCTATGCATTTTATTAATACTAGCATTGACGCTGATTCTATTCAATACAATAGATAACAATTGTATGTATCTATATTGTATTTATCGGTTTTGTGCGAGTATTTGTAGACTTTCTTTTTACTAAGTACCACTGAACGATACGGTAAAATTGTCGCTATTTCATAGTTTTATTTAATATATCTATCTATCTATATATATAAAAATGAATGTCTGTATGTATGTCCGCTATGGACTACTAAACCGCTCGACCGATCGATGTGAAACTTTACAAATTTATTGAGTACACTCCCGCAATGGTTTTTGGCCTACCAACCCCTCCCCCTAACCACCCCCCAACCTCCACCCCCGAATTTCTTTTTAAATTTATGAATTTTTCGAGTTCACTCCTTCGAAGGTTTCTGGCACACCCCCCCCTATACGCCCCCAATCCCTACCCCGCCAAACAACCCCCCTTCCCCCAAAAATTGATATCGATTATTTACAAATTTCTCGAGTACACTTCCGCGAAACTTTCTGGCGAACACCCCTCCCCCTACCCCACTCCCCCAATCCCCCCTACAATTGCTGGCGTAGCAACGCGCGCAGGGTACAGCTAGTTTTTATATATAAACGATACAAACTGTTAAAAAACAGTTTCCAGTATCCAGTTTATTCATGCACTTGAAATGCCTCAAAATTTTGAAAATGGAAACCCCGTTCGTAACCGACAATACTCACGGAAAAGGAAAAATTTAAAGGATTAAAATTTGATATTGAAAGTTCATCAAGCACCTTCAGTCGAAAATCTAAGTTATATCGTTGTATTGATTGAGTAGACATTTACTTGGTAGAACTCCATTATAATACGGTAAGAAAAATAACAATGTATTTTAATTCTACGGACATTATTTTATATATTTGTTGATAGCTATTTCGGCTAACGCCCTCGTCAGAACTATGTTTTAAACGTGCATTAGAAAAAACTTATATACCTCGGCTAGACAGGGTACACTATACATCTTCTTCTCTGTTCCACCAACTTAATTTTATATGGAAATAATAAGTTATTAAATGTGACAAATTGATTTGGTGTATTCATGAAGTGAAAGCTAATCTAGCCAAGGTATATAAACTTGTTGTAATGCACGTTTAAAACATAGTTCTGACGAGGGCGTAAGCCGAACAACAAATATATAAAATAACTAGTATTGCTACCGTCGCTCGGACTAAGCGACCAATAATTATTTAATGTTATATCATTTGACATAATTATATATAAAATCACAAACTTTGTTTAATTTGATGACAGCCCCATTCTCGCCATTAAAATGTCCAAATTCAAGGAAAAAATCTAATTTGCTGTCAAAGAAATGTCAAATAATACCTTCACGTAAATAATTAACATTATTATATTAATAAAAGCCGGGAAAAAGTTGGCAGAAGACTAATTTATTACATTTTTACTAAATGTCTTCGCCGATAAAAATTCAAACATATTTTCTTTCATATTCGTTTTTATGGCAACTTAATGACCAACAATGCAAAAGGGAATTACAGACCCACAGACATACATACGCCGTTTCGGTTTTATATATAAGATTTCTGTAGAATTAAAATACATTGTTGTATTTCTAACCGTATTATATCGTTGTGTTTATTTTCTTTATTATGTTTTTTTAAATTATATTATCAATGCACGTTGAGTTCTGTATAATTTTATAAGGCAAGCGATGTAAAAATAAATATTTGTTTTAACTAGTTAAGCTAGTGATGATTACATTTACCTGGAAAGTATATTATTACAAAGGAACTATCCAAGGAGTTGTTTGATTATTCTGTAACTGTTTTGTTGCATTTAAATGATACTTTGAAATTAAACAAACTTCTTGTGCTTTGTTCTCGTTAACTTCTTTCGTTTAATGTTAAAAGTTCTCAAAACCTTACAATTCGAAGCGCTTCGTTTCACAAAGTGAACATTTAAAAGCATGGAGATGCCGTAATGATTGTTTGGGATTATTTTATTTCTTATCTCAGCAAAAATAAATGTAAAAAAAACATCACACCTTCAAAAAACAAAAATCAAGCAATATATACTACAAACAAATAAAGAGAAGCGAATTGAAAATCTTCAGAGAAAGATATTCCAAAACATACATATTTACAGCAGGTTATATTTAATACGGTAAGAAAAATAACTATGTATTTTAGTTCTACATAAATTATTTTATATATTAGTTGATAGCTATTTCGGCTTACGCCTTCTTCAAAACTATGAGTAAGCCGAAATAGCTATCAACAAATATATAAAATAATTTATGTAGAACTAAAATACATTGTTATTTTTCTTACCGTATTATAATGGAGTTCTACCAAGTAAATGCCTACTCAATCAATAGGTTATATTTAAAATTATGTTTTAGTGACAGCGAGGTTTTTGGTTTAATAGTTTTAATTGCCTTCAAGTCAGATGAATTTATTACGAAATTTAATTAGTTTTCTGTAAGCCTTTGGTTTTACATGATTTTGTTTTAGTCAGGGTATATTTTTCTAACTACATGCATTTTTACTCCCTTAGTCTAAGACCTGAATGGAGACTCAAATGAACTTCTATCACATTTCTTTTCACATTTCTGCATTTCTAAAGATTTATATAATATTTAAATATACATTTTTTAATTACTGAGTAATTTGTTTCAAATTATCGATTGTCATTTTTCAGTTTACAAATTTAAGGCAGTTTTTATTCATGGTATTAGTAACATGTGTATTTTAAATATGAAATACTAGTATTGCTACCCGGCGTCGCTCGAACTAAGCGACCAATAATTATTTAATATTATATCATTCGACATAATTATATCACAAAATCTAACATACAAAATAGAGTTAAAATAAAATCACAAACTTTATTTAATTTGTTGACAGCCCCATTCTTGCCCATTAAAATGTCCAAATTCAAGGAAAAAATCTAATTTGCTGTCAAATAAATGTCAAATAATACCTTCACGTAAATAATAAACATTATTATATTAATAAAAGCCGGGAAAAAGTTGGCAGAAGACTAATTTATTACATTTTGACTAAATGTCTTCGCCGATAAAAATTCAAACATATTTTCTTTCATATTCGTTTTTATGGCAACTTGCAACAACAATGCAAAAAGGAATTACAGACCCACATACATACATACGCCGTTTCGGTTTTATATATAAGATTCAATGAAAGACATAAGATTTACCTCTTCCCTGGTCAACTTGTTTACGAATATTCTAACTACTATGTTTTAAAAAAAAAATTATCAGAATTGTGTTAAATACACCCGTGGAGTTAATCAGAACAAATAATGCAAACCTTTTTGATAGTCGGCGATAGTTTTGACACTGTTAACTCTTTTTATTTTAAAATATTTATTTGTAACACACTGCAATCAGGTGACTCTATATATGAGGTCACTAGAGGTTAACGGGTTTATTTTTCTTAGAAGTAAATTTTTGATCATGACAGTTTTTTGTTGCAAATGCAATACTAACATTAAGATACAAATCACAACATGTTGATAAAATCAAACGAATGATGTAGAAATTAACTACATATTATATCTGTTTGAAGTTGCATTATTAATATTGATCCAGACAACTTTCGACATGATAGATATGTTCATGTTTAACAAAAACATCTGCGCGCCAAAAAAATCCGAACGGATACATCACATTGCAATAAGGGGAAACTCAGGGGACCGGGATACAAGGATATGTTCGAACTGTTTTATTTATTTCCACGAGTTCCGAGCACTTTTTCATGTCTCGGCCAATCCGTCATCTAAAAGAGGGTCGCATCCCTGCTCGGTCCATTTAACCACCCCATCCATCACTGCGACCGTGGCGGCCTCCACTGAATGTGTACACATGATCTGATGTGTGACACCCCTAACTTGTGTGCCCACCCCGAGTACTTGGCCACGCTTTTATGAGCCAGTTCTTTGCATGGTTTGAATCAATTATGCATTGTCAATAAGACTCCTACTGCCTTGAATATGGACAGCAAGATTACTCGTGAATTATTTTGAGTTGATTTGTATTGTATTGATTAAATTGACATTTAATTGGTAGAACTCTACTATCACACGGTGAAAAAATAGTACTTCATTTCAGTCTACCAAAATAAAAAAAATATAAAGTAATTATATTTGATAGCTTTGTCAGCTTACGCACTCGTCTCAACTGTATTTTAACATAATTTTTACTATCTGTATACAATACTGGTGTAGTAAAATACATAATACATTTTCTCTTCTGTTCTAAAATCCTTACTTAATCTTAGTAATAAAGTGTTTATAAATCGTGACGAATTGATTTTGACGAGGTTGTAAGCAAAAATACTATTTAACTTTATATCATACAATTTTTAAAGAACTAAAATACATCGTTATTTATTCATCGTGTGATTATTATTGTTTCACCGTGTGATACGCAGACTGAAAGTTAGCGAATATATGTGCACACGACTTACAAAAAGGTTAACAAACTCTTAGCCACTTTTATATTGGTTTTTCTTATGATCCAATTTAAATGCATTTTATGTGGTCCGTCTTAATTGATTATTTTTCTTATTCACTCGAGCTTTAACTCTAAGATTTTAAATATCGATAAAGTAAGCTGAATTGTAATCAAAATATCAATTAATATTTGTACTCACCAACTCGGCCTAGTAAGATGTTATGTGTAAAATCGTTTGCTTTCGACTATCATATAGTTTAAATAGACAACCCCTACAAGTTTCCAAAAGTGTATAGATACTAACTGAAAAAAACGGTTCGCCTTCTTTCCGGCTTGTGCCAAACGATGATTCACTCAATCGTTATCAAAAGGCGATAAGTAGCATAGTTAAAAAGCGTCACGGAACTAATTTGTAGAACGATGAACTTCTCACAATGTTTGTCGTATTTATGGTTACGTTTAAACCGAATATTAAACGCATTAATACTGGAATTATATTGCTATAGCCGCATTATAATGGCATTATAGTGCAAATAATAACACACTTTTGGTTATTATGCCACATAGATTTATACAGATCAACTGATAATGCTCTCAATGAACGAAACCAGTCCAGATCTTAATAATATCTAAGTTATAATATAAGTGGAATAAGTAATAAAAATGTGATACTATTTTTTTCTTCGAAATACAATTGTAAAAAGATCACGAGCGATTTCGCATATTGAGAGAATTTTTAACTGATGACAGGGTAAAATGAAACAGGGTTATTTGCATCAAATTGACAAATACAAGGACTGGACTGGATTATGGAGATAATCATAAGTGAAACGATTATGATTTCTTTCAAATAATTGAGAATCATAAATTAATCCCAAATTTAAAATAAAAAGCATCAAGTGAGCAAAAAGAATATAATTTTAAATAAATTGAAAAATTGAGAAATTTTATGTAACCACTTTCTGAAAAACTTACACAATCAATGATTCTATAGGACGCTGCAATAAGTGGCGTTGAAGTCTTTGGCCGCTAATGACTATCTAACTTAATTGATTTTTGATGTGTTAGTTTTGCATTGCTAAGAGGTCTTGAACATTTTATTTTTAGTCTATTTGTCTTGTAATTTACCTAATTTATTTGCTTAGTTGCATTACCAATTGTTTGTCATACCTTGTTTTCATCCTTAACTTTTGCATAAATGCCACTGTCTTATTGTATTACTTATCAGTTGATAATGCTTGCCATGAGCGAAACCGGTCCTGATGAAATAAATCAGATGTGGAAAAAGTACTAAAAAATGTGTTATTATTTTTATTATAATGCCTTTCCACCAAGTATTGACAGTGAACACCTTAAAAGTGACTATCTAAATTGTTTTCAAAGACTAATATAAATGATTAAAAGCAACAAAAAGAAGATACTTTAATGGGAATAAAAAGTTCTTTACGCTTAAAAGTATGATTCTAGAATTAAAAAAGAAGTGAATTTCAAATTTGAATCGTTTGATTTTGTACTTTTCTATCCCCCTCAGTCGAAATATTCTTAATTAATGAATTTCAATTTCATATCGAGAATGAATCCTCACTGTTTCTTAAGTAACCATCGAATCCATCCAAGATACATTTTCCATACATAGTCTTTCAATTTTCTATCTATTAAAATTTAACAACCTTGTTTGCTTTACACAATTCAAGTTTCTTCATAGGAGCTTACTACTCTTCAGTAGATATTATGCCAGTCTAACAAATTGCCCTTTTATATGGCAGGCTATATTTACAGGTATAAGAATATCATATTAAATATTTAACCAATACATTTTCGTGTTGTTAATATTCTGCCAATCAATTAAACATATTATTAAAAGTCTTAAAAAAGCCGAGATGCTTTCAGTTATGAGTAGGGTTTCCAATCCCAGGATCACTAGGGTTTCCGAAACCTGATGAATCCCGATACTAGAAAACATAATCTCAAAATTTTTGAGATTGATTTATTTATCAAGCATGAACGATTTAATATTTCAAAAAATCGTAATATTACGTCAATTACGTGTACTTGCACGTGTCATCTTTGGAGCACCGGATGTTCGTCGAAAATAAACTATTTGCATTCAGATCACATTCGAACGAAACCGATACTCTTGTATAATAGATAATCTACCGAAATATAATACATATTGATAAAAAAGACACTAACATCAATTAATTTTAACTATTTTCAATGACAAATTAACATGGCTTATATTTAATAAATATGAAAATTATCAACCATTAAAAAAATATTCCAATTCCCGTGACCAGTCCCGGGATCCCAGATCGACTAATTGCAATCCCGAAATACCGCGATCAAAATTTTGACCCAGGATTAGAAACCCTAAGTATGAGTTTGTTTTAGAAGCAGAAATATTTTTTATATTTTTCTTTTGCTTTATCACATACATACATCGTATTCATAATGATTTTTTTTAAATATAAAACAGAGGTTCTTATTTCGGGGTACTTAGCATACCTTGAAAATTAGGAAAAATAACTCTATTTATATAAATAAATTTAATTTATCGAATCTTAATTTAATCGTCATGCTAAGACTGGCTTACATAGCTAAGTTAGCAATAAAGTCAAATAACTAAATCAAAAAAGCGACTATTAATATCAGCTACTTATATCGATGTAAAGCAGAATTGACAGATCTGATATTATACATGTTTTAATTACGTACTCTATTTGAGATCGGTTTCACGTACGAATTGAAACGTTGTTACATAATACTGTTAATATCACTATTTAACTGTGATATGAGACAAAGAGAATTCAATGTACAAACGAATCAGCTGTAAATAGATCTCTGCTCCTTAAATATCAAAAAAGGGATTGATTGAGTAGGCATTTACTTGGTAGAACTCCATTATAATACGGTTAAAAAATAACAGTGTATTTAAGTTCTACATAAATTATTTTATATATTTGTTGATAGCTATTTCGGGTTACGCCCTCGTCAGAACTATATTTTAAACGTGCATTAAAACAAACTTATATACCTCGGCTAGACAGGGTACACTAAACATCTTCTTCTCTGTTCCACCATCTTAATTTTATATGGAAATAATAAGTTATGAAATGTGACAAATTGATTTGGTGTATTCATGAAGTGAAAGCTAATCTAGCCGAGGTATATAAACTTGTTCTAATGCACTATTGACAGAACTATTGACGAAGGCGTAAGCCGAAATAGCTATCAACAAATATATAAAATAATTTATGCAGAACTAAAATACATTGTTATTTTTCTTACCGTATCAAAAAAGGATGTACACTTTGAGACTACCTTTATTCGGGCTCCCTCGTAATCGATAAGGAGCCTCCTATCCGACACTCAGGAAGAGGGATTTTGGGGACGGAGTAGGAGAAACATGGAACTCTTTAAAACAAAACACGATCTCAAAGCGTTATGTGGTTGCGGTTAGCATCCATTATTTAATTGTTTATAGTTTACACAGACGTTACACAACACACAAATATTACGATAGCGAAGAAGATATCAGGAATTTGACTCGAATTTAATTCTTAGGGAGAGGATTAGGCGCGTGCATTCTCAATGCCGTCCAATCTCTCACTGCTGTATGAAAACAAACGGTTACTTTAGAAAGAAAAAACAATGGCCGTTGCAAAAATCGTTAACACATGCGCCCGCCGATAAGGGGTTATTTATCGCCTTACGAACTTTTTATGAAGCACATGCATTGTCGGGCGTCAAGAGATAAGAGAAATTGAAATAACTCTACATTGCATCGCTATAGATTGCAATATAGATTATTTTAAGAATGAATTTATTTCCTGATATCGACTGACTCATTGACTGAGGTGAACAATAGATCGTTCGAGAGAGTTCTGATGACCTACCACATAAGGCGGTGTCAACTTATCTTTAGTTTTTTTTTTTTTACCACGCTCCCAACTTGGAGCATATGGACTCCTCACGGAGCATATCTCAAAATATTTTTTTCTACGAGAACTACTTGGTACTCAGTTGCTCAATCTCTCTTTTTCGAAGAGAGTAGGGATGGAAAGGATATGAGGACTAGGACAGAACTAGTTTTTAGATAATCGCTGTCACTATGCGTCGCTCTTTGGGATCGGAAAGGTGGTTAGGGATTTATAACAACACAAACGCCTCTTGCCTCTGGGCAGAATCGATTTATCGACTGAAAAAATCAGAATCGAACCCGGTCGGTCCAACGCGGTGGCCAACAACATTGACCACTGCACCACGGACCGCGTGCAGACACTTATTTATGTAAAATATTATTTGCTAAGATGGTCGATGAATAATAGTGCAGACAAAATTGTTTATACTAAGGCACACGACAGTAAAACTTTTTAAATCCGATTCTCTTAGTTATATTTTGGAAGACAATGTTTTTATAGTTTTAGTATGGTAATAATAAATACTATGACACACGACATATTATCTTTTTTAAAATTGATTCGCGTTGTAATATTGTTTCCATCGCTTAAGATCAAGAAACAAATAAAGAGCATTATGATTATCAATATATTTAGTTGACAATTATTATTTTTGCGATAGGTGAAACTGATCCTGATCATTTTAAATTCATCAATCTCTGAGTGACCCTGTGAGAATGTCTTGAATGACGCCCATAAAAAATGATTCCCTAATTTGATATAGACTGAAGGTGCGGTAGGTGGATTCCTATGTCAGAGGGGAGAACATTTATTTAGTATCAACGGCTGACGCACACTCGAGTGAACATTTAAAGAAGTCAGAGTGTAAGAGTTGAATTTTCGTAAATAAATCAAACAACAGATTCCGTTTTTACGTGAACTCGTTGATATTTTCTCTTTATCGCAGATTATAATATTAAAAAATGGGGTGACAAAATGATCTGTCCGAGCATTTTTATTACACCTGGTTATGGGAACTGGATTTGTAAATAGTGAATGTTAATACAAAAACCCAGATATCAATAATCAATAACTAACGTAAATGATTGGTAAATTATGGATATATGGTCACGGAACCGAATCCCAATCCACTCGAGCTAAGCTCAAAAAATTTATACACACTGTGGAGTCAAAATGATTAAATCTGAAGAATATTACTGATTACTGTATGAGTTCTGAAAAAAAGAATTTGTTTTTTATTATTAGCCTATAATAAAATTATTCTTCTTATTTTAAACAAATAATAAACATATGTGACTGTTTTAAGGTGTTCACTGTCAATACTTGGTGGAAAGGCATTTAAATAAAAATAATAATAAATGACGGAGTCAACAACAGATTTTATACTTTTTATAACATGGCGAGCATTGTCAACTGATGGTTGACAATGCGCGCCATGAGCGAAACCGGTCCTGATCAAATAAATTTTATGCGGAAAAATTACTAAAAATGTATTCTTATTTTTATTATATGTGACTGTCTCTATCTGTATAATATCATTATTTGTGTAGTGTGTGCTTGCATTTTTGCTCCTGTAATTAAAACAACTCGATTTGATACTTATTGCGAAGTATTCTTAAGGATTTTCTATTATAATAAATTCTTAAATTAAGACGTTACATTTCAAAAAAAATCGTAAACCTTACATTCATTTCATTTGATGTGCTTATTTTTCATAAATCTTTACAGAAATTCTGTCTCGTGACCATATATTCATATTTTACCAAATGATTTATAACAAGAGCATATTTCGTGCACAAGTCTACCTTTCCTCGCCTGCGTGGTGTTAGAATTAGCAGTAAGTAGTTATCTCAAAATATGCTTCGGCATCTCAAAACCCATCCCCACTTCAAAGAACACAGAAAATGCATTAGTCAATTTATAATGTTAGGGGATGTTCAGACGGCGGTAAATGGGGATAGAGTTCATTTTCCACGAATACAGTTTATGTCGTCAAATTATTATCACGGATATGTGGGGGGAGGGTGTGAAATATAATTGGTCGGGAAATGGTCCATGACATATGTGTTTAAAAATCGTATGTCACAAGCATCGGAGTTAAGTAAAAAGGGGATATGGAGTAATGCTGTTTTGTGAAAAAGTGAGAGAAAACTTTCATCCGATTTTTTTGATCTTTTAACATCTAAAAGCCTGACGGTCCCGTATGGCACCAGTGATTATGGTGCACTTCGCTATCGGATAACACTGATTTACGATAATAGTTTTCAACATATGAATATTACCTTTCATAAATAATGTCTTTGAGATACCGATCCACAATTTTATTTTCGGTTTCGTTAAATATTTATGTCATAATGAGGAATATAAACATCTGCGTTAAATGGTTGACTTGTGGGATATGCGTTATGCTATATCCCGCAGACCGTAATAAATCAGCTTTATTCACACTATAAAATAGATTTCAATGCGGATACAGATTTTTTTCCATACCTAGAAATGTATCCTTGGAGCTGGCCGATTCTTTTTTCAAGATAGCTGTAGCTAAAATGGATTCGCTTATTGGATAACCTAGAGAATAAGAAAGCGTACAAGTTACGATGCTTCTCTTTAATTATAAATTATAAGCAATCTTTTATTTTGCTAATGCTTTTAATTTAACCCACAAAGGCTGACTCGTTATAGAGAGATAATAATTTTTATAAGAGCTATGGTTCGCGCGAATATTTCGCAAAAAATGCTCAGATGCTTAAAGGTTAAGAGATAAACGAGTATAAATTTGCTTCAAAGTGATTGCTTTCAGTAAGTTAAATTCCTCAATTTTGATGTATACAATTTGAAAATTTTTTACAAAAAAAATAATTTGTGAAAATTATTCATTTACTAGTATTGCTACCCGGCGTCGCTCGGACTAAGCGACCAACAATTATTTAATGTTATATCATTCGACATAATTATATCACAAAATCTAACATCCAAAATAGAGTTAAAATAAAATCACAAAATTTATTTAATTTGCCCCGCCCCATTCTCGCCCATTAAAATGTCCAAATTCAAGGAAAAAATCTAATTTGCTGTCAAAGAAATGTCAAATAATACCTTCACGTAAATAATAAACATTATTATTAATAATAAAAGCCGGGAAAAGTTCAGTAGAAGACTAATTTATTACATTTTGTCTAAATGTCTTCGCCGATAAAAACATATTTTCTTTCATATTCGTTTTTATGGCAACTTAATGACCAACAATGCAAAAGGGAATTACAGACCCACATACATCCATACGCCGTTTCGGTTTTATATATAAGATTATTCAATAAGATTAGACCCTTCCGCTCATCGCGCGATTTAACGAGGTGACATGTCTTTATTATTTTATAAAATGATGTTAGTAGTAGAAATATTCATAAATATTATTTTTTTTTCATATATTTCTTATTATCAATAAAAAAAGTTAGCACTTACACCTCCAGATAGTTTTTTTTTTAAATTGAGCAAAATGAATTAAATTCGTAGTAAAAAATAAGCTTTCTAGTATAGAAAATTATTCTTGATTATTTTTATGAAGTGGTGAGCAGAAGAAGATATCATAGTTTTTGTCTACGGCATAAATTAATGAATTTTCAAAGTGAAATATCAGTTTTGCATAAAAAATAGCTAGTATCTTTTTCTAAAATTGTGTCTTTAATTTTGACAGTTATTATTTATTATCAATAAACGCTTTCTGGAGAATATACGTAAAAATACTATCGTTTAAAATAGAGCGGACACATTTTATATTTGAGAAACACCGGTATAAAAATAGTCTAAATCTATTTACTTTAAATAAATTGAAATCGGTTTTGCTTCAGTGTTGCTTTTCATAAAAAAACCATTGCAATATTGAATTAAATAAACTTACGTAAATATGAAGTGAAAATCGGCGGTGGAAAAATATTTTCTCCGTCATGAAATCTGGTCCCATTAAAACGTCCATTACCGCAGCGGCGATACCTACTTCCGGAAAAACCGCAAATGGAGACGCAGTGCGGCCGGGCCGGAAGTTCAGTGCAGATATCTACATCCGGTATGACGGCTACCAGCTCGGATATGATTTATAGCCACTGGCTATGAGGGTTACCGTTTGCAAATTGGTGATTGAAATTTATGCCTGAAGACATAATATATTATATATAAATGATATTATTGTGATTCGCTGTATCCGGCTTAAAACGCAATGAGCTTACGAACGGCATAGCTACACAGTTAAGAACTCGGATCACCGATTTGATAATTATATTTTCTGTAGTCAAGTATTCAACGTCTTTAGTCACAGTTTGGGATCGAATCCCAGTACGAACATGCTGATATTTCATCAATTTGAATCGAATAAATGTGATGACGGAAAAATTGTATCCATCCATAATAATGTTTGAGTGATTAAAGATATGAAAGAAAGTCATTAAAGATAATGGAATAGTAATTTCGAGTTTACATCTAGGGTAAATTGAAAACCTTTATAAATTTTGGACGTCTTATTAAGATAGAGTTCAATAAAGCTTAAAGCTACTTGTTTTGTATTGTTGACACTATTTTTTTTATGCACACAGTGCAATAGTATAAATGTAGTATGTTATATGTATCTGCAATATTGCTTATTCCATAAAATTAGCAAAAAAAATAATTTGACAATTGAAAGGAAAATTTTAATTTGCATATCGATTTCAGTTTGAATTATATGATAGGATTAAGTTTAAAGAAAATTATAAACAGAAGAGCACTTGCCATGAATTCTGGTTTTTATTCGTATACTAAAACAACTTTAAAGACTCAATTAACTAACAGCTAAGCCTCGCAAAAACTTCTCTGTTAAAAACAACAATGTATTAATCTTCTTTGTATTCCGCAGTGACCGTAGAATACATCGTATAGATTGTATTTATCTTGAAAATTGGTTAACAGACGTAACTGGTAGAGTTGGATATTACTTTTGGTAGGATCTTAATCCACCAGCCTAATTGTTATTCAGTGGTAAAAAGCATAGCAATCAGATAAGGGTAAATTTCAGTTCTATATTTTTCCAATAAAATTTAGATTGTCATTTTGAGTTGCAAATAAATGATAATAAAATGTTCTAAATCAGCATATTGCACTTCGACTGTTCAAAATCAAATAAATTGTTAATTTATTTAATGAAAATTCTATACTGGAGTTGAGTATATTATAATTCCGCTAACATCCGGTCCCAAATAGTGAGTGAATTTCCATCAAACTAACCGATGCGTGAATAGCCTTCTTGCTAACGTGTTGTTCTGTTTCAGGTTCTTTAAAAGCTTCCCAAATGCACATTTAAAAAAAACTAAAAAAAAAAAAACATTGAAAATATTAAATGTTTGGCTGATGCAGTTGTGATTGCGGTGCTATCGATATTTTGCCTTAGGGTATAATGTGTACTGGCATCCGTTTTCAAAACTTGCGTTGAAATATAAAGACAGAATTTTAAATTC
The DNA here is from genome assembly GCA_028554975.1 of Himalopsyche kuldschensis. Taxonomy (NCBI): domain Eukaryota; kingdom Metazoa; phylum Arthropoda; class Insecta; order Trichoptera; family Rhyacophilidae; genus Himalopsyche; species Himalopsyche kuldschensis. The sequence continues at coordinate 18,048,154 of JAHFWI010000006.1, forward strand.
TTTATGACACTATATAGATATTATTTATTGGTAAAAGCAGCACCAATTCCAAAAATTATGTCATCGATATTGTCGCGATATACAATGCATGAATGAATAAAAATACAAAAGTCTAAAATCATAAAAATACCCTAGGTCAATGTTTAACGAGTCATTATTTTAATAAAAAAAAAAATTGGCATTACAGCTTACGCCAATGCGCCAAATATTCTTAATTGTGAATGTTATACGAGATAAACTCGACGATAAGTAATGAATCAGTTGTGCACAAAATCAACGATAAATAACATACACCAAGCCCAATATCTCTTTTTTCAATTGAAAAAATCTGGCTTTGCCGGGAATTGAACCAAGGCCCCCTGATCGCTACAAAGCTCTAGCCACTAGACCACAAGGACCGACAGCTCAACAGTAGTTTTACCATTTTTTATCCGTTACGAAATACGTGCAAAAGACTTGATCGTTTACTGCATAGCTTATTGTTGAGTAAGAAAAATAAACCAAAAGCTATTCAAGTTGATACGGTAAGAAAAATTACAATGTATTTTAGTTCTACATAAATTATTTTATATATTTGTTGATAGCTATTTTGGCTTACGCCTTCGTCAGAACTATGTTAAACAGAATTGCCTGAGTAGCCATATCGGCTACTTTCAATTTATTGATTGAGTAGGCAGCAAATATATAAAATAATTTATGTAGAACTAAAATACATTTTTATTTTTCTTATCGTATTATAATGGAGTTCTACCAAGTAAATGCCTACTCAATCAATATACAAGTTGACTTCCCACCAATGTCATTTATCTTGACGACGCGAATATTTCGTGGCCACCTCTCACGCTGGAACGCTATCGAAACGAAGAGTCTGAAGAATCGAGGTGATGACGATCCAGACACACGTGAGAACGGAGCTCAACAAATACTTATTCTCATTCGTAAGGAGGTGGAAATAGTGAATTGGGCCAAGAAATCAAACAAATTAGAAAAAAAACTATTGAATGAATGTTTTTTTTTCAAACCTAATAAGCAAGCAAGCCTGCCAATTGACATAATTTAAATGTTTCGTGATAATGTAACAAATGAACTATCCATTAATTAAAATTACAATAGTGTTTCATTCATTCGATTTTGGATATCTTAAATTTAAATTTAGTTGCATTTCTTATTGAATCATGTCATAATAAGTCAAGCGGATTATATTTTTTAAGTCTTCACTTAGTAACCGCATAAGTCTTTTTTTCAATTTATTATATTATGTGTAGCTAAACATCAATAAAATTATTTATTGTTGTGAGAACTATGGCATTTTTGGGTCCACAAAAGATTTCAAATGTTATAAAAAGTATAAAATCTGTTGTTGACTGCATCAAATATTATTATAAAATTTCACATGTTCACAATTTTACCCAGCAGCAGAATGATCAATGTTTAAAATGATCATATAATTTTAACACCATGGTCAGTAACGTATTTTGAAAACAGAGGATGCCATTGGTCAATTTTACTCGATTTGCATAGCGGGCAGTTTTTAATACCCGGTGTTAGACATCTTTTTCCTTAATTGGATTTTATTCAATTCACTGTTATGAACTATTTTTCATTGCAAAAGCAAAATTATAATAGCTATTGGGAATTTAAAGGGGATTTTAAAAACGAGCTTTTTTATTAAACAATAAATTCATAAATAGTTTCCATACTTGCGATCAACATTATTTTATTAATTAACATTTCTCGTTTCAAAAAAAAAATACAAAACAACGTAACGGGAGGCTAACAATTGCTTTTCGATTTTTTTCATATCTTTTATAATCTTTTTAATTATTATTTATATTATTTATTTTAAGATAGCGACATGATAGAGCAATAAGTCATAAGGAGCATTAACGATAAATATCTTCCAGTCTCATTAATTTTATAGTTTATTTAAATTCCCTTCCAAACGTTGCTGACAGAAAAGCGCGATCGCTTTAGTGTGACCATATATCCATAATTAACCAACTTTCCTATATTATACGTACAGACTATAACTTGACAGAGTGTAACTTGAATGCTTTTTGAAATAATTCCATTGTTTCTCATATGGATAAATTAATTTAGCACACAGGTTAGTAGATGGCATTGGTGAGCATATTTCTAAAAATATGCTCATTCAACATTTATAAAAAATTCCAATCTTTTTCAAGTTGCAAAATTTTATAATAACTTTTATTTTTTGAAAGTTTCATTCGTGAAACATTTTGGCATTGAAAAGATATACTGGCAAAAATTAATAAACATTACAAACACGAAGCTTTGTCGATATATTTATTCGCACAGTAGTGTTCTTACTATTAACTGTTTTTAATGCATTGTTATCTTACATTTATTTAATTGGATTTTATCGAATTTTTGATAGATCAAAAGTATTTACTTAGTGGACATAAACATATTATTCTTTTGGCATTGTTCGTTTGATTTTGAATACATTATATGCGTGATTTAAGTATGAAGACTTTAATATATTTTTCACCGTACTAAATTATTAAAATCAAATACAAATCTCTCTCGAAGAACATTTCATTCATATAAATGTTCTTTAATTATTCAAATGGGTTTGAGATAAGTAAATATCACTAAATTATCATCTTTATTGTCATATATTATTAATTGTCAAGTAAATATAAATTCATTCAGACAATACAATATTAAGTATTAGGGTATGATAACACAAATATTGAACGGCTTATTTATTCATATAACATTCCTATATGTATTAATTAATATTCTGGAATTTGAAAATAATATCGGAATATTTAACTTATTAACGTAAATACTGTATTGGTTTCAAGCTGTTTGCTTTGCAGAATGTTTGACTTTGATTTGGACAATGATTGATACAATGACTAAAAGCTTTATTGATTGAATTGACATTTAACTGGTAGAACTACATTATAAGACGGCAATTTTTTAACACATTACAAAATATGTTTATTCCCACTCAATCAATTTGTCACATTATTACAATATCAAATTAGAATGTTAGAACAGAAGAGACGATGTATCGTGTACCTTGTCTACACCAGTATATATAAATAAGTTCATGTACATATGTATAAACATAGTTCTGACGATGATGTTAGCCGAAATTGTTTTCAATCGTATATCTTATAATTTTTCTAGAACTTTTTTACGTTGCTATTTTTACGTCGTTAATTAATTATTGAATGGAAGGCATTTGAAAAAAATACAAAACACGAAAATAGTCTCGATTAAATAAGATAACAAAAGTGCATTAAATGCAGGGCTGTGGAGTCGGTAAAAAAAATTACGAATCCGACTCCAGCATTTTCCAAAAACACGACTCCGACTAAAAAATCATATTTACGTGTATTCAATGATATATCAACCAACCAATCCTGCCAATAGTCAAATCTGACAGATTAAATGTAAAAATAAAAATTTCCGACTCCAGCCAAAAACCACCGACTCCATGACTCCAACTCCACATCCCTGATTAAATGCCCAGAATAATTTATTTAACAGAACATTTTTTAATTAAAAAAAATAACGTAAAAATTGATTTGCGACATATTTCTTTTTCGAAACTAATACTCCATAAAAAAATAAGCGTAAACAAAGTAATATAAATATAAAGAAAATAATAAAAATAAATTAGGGCAGCAAAGGCGTTTTAAGTGGCATAATTAGGAGTTATCATACTTTAATAAAAAGCAAACACTTTATTCATTAGGCAACGCCATAAAACTCTCACAATTAAATTAAGCCTACAAAAAATTCCTTGTACCCTCTTTTGACGCCCGAGTTATGGTTTTATAAGCGAGAAAGGGGACGAATAATAATTTCCAGCCATGAAAATTCAAGTATAATAATTACTGTGAGTGGAGGAAACTCCTCAAATATGCAAGCTAATAGTGGTGGGATGAGGTTGTTAATGGGAGCGTTAAATGCTAATTCAACACGCGTGGAGATTCATACTTCCACCACTGGATGGCTCCGCGGGGCGTGCTATAACATGTTTGTGAAACGATATCTACATTCTTACATATGCATTAGATTCATACAATTTACCTAATGCATAACCTTACTATAAATAAATATGTTCTCGCATGCGGGAGTGTGTGTGTACACATCGTTTCAGTATGCTTAAATCAATTAAATGACCTCATTTGGAATTTCTTGTGAAAATCTTAGAATTATATCAAAAAGTAAAATTTTTCTAATATCTAAAAATCTTCAAAAGCAATATGTGAACAAGGAATCAAAATTTCTGTAATCCTTCAACGTTTCTTTTATTGGAGACTACTTTTCTATTGATTTAAACTGTATTTGAAGTGACATTAATTGAATGTCTGACTAACAACCAACGCTTGTAGAAATCGACGTTTCGAAATGTAATTTTGAGACTGTTTTGTCTAACGTGCCATATATAAGTTTTACAAAAGCATTTAAATGAGACAAAAAATATCATAAACTCACGTTGCTTCACTTTTAATGTGTTCACTGTCAATACTTGGTGGAATGGCATTATAATAAAAATAACAAAACATTTTTAGTACTTTTTCGCGCATAAAATTTATTGGATCAAGACCGGTTTCGCTCATGGCGAGCATTGTCAACTGATTGCTTTATTTGACATTCAATAACTTGAAATTGATTAATTTAATATAGCTATAAAAAGGCTAATTAGTTTTTATCATGCATAATACTTTTTTAATGATATTTATTCCCATGTAGGGCATTATATGGACTTCTAATGAAGTTCATCAAAAATAAATTTTCTACGAGAACTGCTTCTTACTCAGTTACCTCTCTTTGGAAGAGAGTAGAGATAGAAAGAATAGGGCTAAGAGCTGACGAATTGTTAGTTAATTGTTCTCGTTTTTTGTTGTTTTTAGAATTGGGGTGGGTGTTATAGGAAAATTTAAGACAACACAGACATCCATGACTTGGAATTGAAAAATGATTCTAACTGGACTAAAAGAGCCCGTGAGCTATGCAGCCGAAACCAACGGCGTTAAAACTCAACCACAGAAAAACCCAAATAGATTGCTTAAAACAAAAGCTCGAGAACCAATCTTACTAAAACAATGTGCTGTCGCTAAGAATAGACAAAGAAAGAAAAATATTTTTACCCAACAGCTGTAAACATTTTTACACTAGTTTGGTGAAAACTGCTCACAAAAGTAAGGAAATAAAAATGGGGTAAACAATGAAAATGAACAGAGGAGGGATGGAGCGAGGACTTTAAATTTCCATCACGAATAAAGTCCGTAAGTTCGACATCATATAATATCAATTTTCAGCGAAATCACGTAGGTCGTTTCAGTTTCCACGCCTTTAGTTTCCACCCTACCAGAGAGGCATATGACAAAAGCGTTTAGATGTGACTATAGTTTAATACTTTATGAAATATTCAATTTCAACACTTTATTAACCGACAAAAATAGAGGATACTTTATCATCCTTTGTGAAGTTGAAACAATCAAACCAAGTGTGTGTACATCAAATAATAATATAATATGTCCCTCGATTATTGAGTTTCTAGGGCAATATTTTCGTGTACATGTTCTTAATAAAACGTTTACAAAGATCAAATTGGTGGGATCTAAAAGTACTAATTTATCACTTTGTGGAAGTACATTTTAATATAAAATTTAAAATAACTTTGATTATTCTACGTATTGTGCTACTAACTGTGACACGTGTTTCGCCTCTTCTAGAGGCATCTCCAGACTTGCTATCGCAAAGTTTGCTTAAGTAATGAAGCAAGATTGATTCTAACATTTTAAATTATGAAATTACAAAATGGATTTAGTAGCACAATACGTGGAATAATCAAAGTTATTTTAAATTTTACATTAAAATGTACTTCCACAAAGTTACCGCTGAAACCATCGAAAGCACTTTTAAGGTGTTCACTATCAAAACTTGGTGGAATGGAATTGGATATGAAACAATAATAAAACATTTTATAGTTAACTTCATCGCAAGCATTTTCAACTGATGAAAATTGATTCGGCTTAAAATTCTCATGATGAGCGAATTCAATTTGTGAAAAGCTTTAGAAATTTGTATCAACAATTTAATATTGTACTGTAAAATTTTTATAAGTGTGATTTTTATTCTCGTAAGAAACTATGACCACTACGTTGTAAATTGTTAGCGGTAATCAATTAAAATATTGATTTCTATAGGAATTTTATTACTACTTATATCAAGATTCATAAACCTGTAGATCATGTCTTATTGTTGAGACTTTATATAATTATTATTTATATATAATTGATTATGATTATAAAATCGTGGGCTTACACTAAAAAATGGTTTCTTTCCATGTTAACATTCAAATCGATAACGCAAGACACTGAAATAATTTAAAAGTTGTTTTGTTTATGCTCAACGATTTGGAATATAAACCCAAAATATTTTACCAAGCATGATTGAGTCAAAGAAAATTTTAACAAGGCATTAACTCATAACTGTATTCCAACGATCTCTTACCTGCAGAATACTGACAAAAATACCAATACCGAGAGCCATTCTTCTTGATGACCCTACAAAGGTTAAAAAAACAATAAATATGACCTCTTGAACTGGCTTCACTAGGGACTATTACTCATAACTGGAATGCAGCTTGAATATAAAAACTTAACTTCAAGATAAAAGAGACGAGAAGAACTTAGACGCAATCGCCATATAACGAAAAGCTCAATCAAATGGAAGACTATTTCTTTTTGTAATCATTCGATTGAAATAAATAGTCAGGGTGGCGATTAATGACTCCAATTCGAGTAACGAGAACTCGATACTCAAGAATACTCAACCATGTTTCAAGTACTCCGGATGGTATGGATTTCGGGTTTTTTTTCCTTTTAATGGAAGCAAGGAGGGGGTGATAGGATCGAAACAAAGCATCAATAAACAGATCCTAACACCTCTTCCTTGCTTCCTTTAAAAGGAAAAAAAATCCGAAATCCATTTTGTAATTTCATAATTTAAAACGTTAGAATAAATCTTGCTTCATCACTTAAGCAAACTTTGCGACAGTAAGTCTGAAGAAGCTTCTGAAAAAGGCAAAACACGTGTTACAGTTAGTAGCACAATACGTGGAATAATCAAAGTTATTTTAAATGTTATATTAACGTTGACAACTTCGCCGCGGATCGGACATTTTGTAATCATTTGTTTTAAATAAATAGTTAGGTTGGCGATTATATCAGGAGCACATAAATGAACGGTGGATTCTTCGTATTGTTTTCACGTTTGCAATTGTCACGCGTGTTATAGACAGGGAGTAAGATTCCTTGACAGATTTACAACCTCCGAACGTATTTTGCGCGCCTGATAAAACTGCTGACGCTTCAGGCTCAGATCATGCGGGAAAGTTTATACTCGAAACGTGAACACATCTGTTACTCGGGAATCGCGAATTGAAAATTGTTATGGAATTGTAGTGCGAGAGATTTATTATTCCATAGTTCGACTGTGATCAGCAACTATTTAACATGTAATGCTTTCTCATCGAACACTGTAGCAAAAGAAAATTACACAAGTTTTTTTCGTTTTATGCCAGACCTTTTTATTACATTATAAGACAGTAAAAAGCGGTGACGTTTTAATGTTTTTCAATTGGGATATATAACTGTACTGCATTCCAAGTTTAAATAATCATTCAGCGTGCTTAAATGAAGTTTCATTAAATAAACCCAAATATTGATTTTTGAAAACATAAAATATTAAAAACACTTTCAAATTAAAAATATTCTATCCTTTTTTTTATAAACTTTGTGTGAAGCTTAAGCTGTTTTTATTAGTTAATAAAAATCTGTGTATTTTTTTAAGCCGTAAAACTAAATTGAATTATTAAAATTTTTAACTGTAATGGCTACTCGTAGAGCTCAAAGAGCCCCAAACTGTAAAACTCATCTTAGTTAGTTTGCAGAAAAAGTTGACAAATTTGATGTTGAAATTCTATCAAGCACCCTCAGTCGAAATCCCTTATTAACAATCATATTCCATTTACTTTATCATACTTTTAACATTTGTCACATTTCAATAATAAATAATGCTATAAATCGCCGGTCGTCAATCTGGTCCATACCGACCACTAATGGGCAGTAAAGGCTTCCGTGGTGGGCGGTGGACGATTTTTGCTTTTACCTCAAAATCTTTGACAATCATGACAAAACAAAGAAGTTGGCATATCGACATAATATATTTAGTCCCACAGTATCACACTCGAGAATCTCATGAATTATTGAATTTGATTTTTAGTAAATTTTTGTTTTTTTTCAATATGCGCTCTTTTTTTGTTGCAATAAAATGGTTTTAAAAAGCTTTTTTGTTTTTTTAAATCTGTTCAAATCCTTCAGCAAAAATGCAATGTTGGTGGGCGGTAAGGAAATTTGGTAAATTATGGATATATGGTCACGAGACAGAATCCCAATCCTCTCGAGCTAAGCTCAAAAAATTTATACATACTGGCTTATAATTTTATGTTTTGACTTTACTCCTTGAGTTCTTGTGGATTATTATAAAATGTGGAATCAAAATGATTAAATCTGAAGAATATTACAATATTGTATTTGTTCTGAAAGAAGAATTTGTTTTTTAATATTAGCCTATATTAAAATGATTCTTTTTATTTTAAGCAAATAATAAATTTATGTGATATTATTATTTGTGTAGTTTGCGTTTGCATTTTTGCTCATGTAAATTAAATCAACTCGATTTCATACTTATTGCGAAGTATTCTTTGGATCTTCTATTATAATAAACTTAAAAATTAAAGACGAAACATTTAAAAAAAAATCGTATGTCTTATATTTATTTCATTTAATGTGCTTATTTTTCATAAATCTTTACAAAAATTCTGTCCCATGACCATATATCCATAATTTACCGGAAATTTTACCATGAGAAATAATCAAAAGTGGGCGGTACGCATAAAAAGGTTGACGACCCCTGCTATAAATCATGATAAAATATTACACGAACTTTTATAAAATAAGCCCCAAAACGTTATGAATAGATCACGACGAGTCTACCAAAAATACAATTATTATACATTTGTCGACTAAATATTGAATCGTATCTCAATTTCTGCTTACAAAGTATTCCACTTTGGAAATAAAATTATCCGTATTATTTGTGATAATTAACTTAGTGTATAATTGCGCTATTTGGCAAAGTTCCGCCAGGATGAGGGGGTCGTTAATCAACGCCCTTTATCGTTAGGTAAGTTGCAGGTACGAGAACAGCAAATAATACGAGGCAATAATAATTTCATGATTTTCCATATTACACCACTCTGGCCCCCCTTCCAGCCAGGTGGGCGGGTTAACAAAACACTACCCTAAGTTATGGTGTTATGCTGTGAATGTATTATGTGGGTTACGGTCGAAGCGAGAATTCGCTTCTGTTTTATGCGTTTTTGTTATAATGAAATCAAATACGATTCAATTTCAGATATCTATGTGAAACTGAAACTTTGTATTCATTATTTATTTATTTCTTTCGATGGATTCGGCGGTAACTTTGTGGAATTTGGGATAACTTTGTGGAACAATTTTTCCGAGTTTACCAATCATATAATAATAAAAAAATAAAACATTTTTGGTACTTTTTCCACTTAAAATTTATTGGATCAGGACCGGTTTCGCTCATGGCGAGCATTGTCGACGGATCTGATTGTCATCAGTTGAAAATGAGCAAACTCGCCATGAGCAAAACCAGTCCTGATCCAATAAATTTTATGTGGAAAAAGTACTAATAATGTTTTATTATTTTTATTATAATGCCATTCCAGTATTGAGAGTGAACACCTTAAAAGTAATCATTTAATAGAAAACTATCATAATATTAATCAGAGTAGTAATGTAGAAATACTCCACTGAGTAAATACAAAGGGTTTACAAATGAAAAGTTTAGAATTGTTAGAAACAAATAAAAGTATTAACAGTAAAGAAGTATTATTAAATAATATCATAAATAAGACAGGTTGCTCGCCACTGCTTACATTATTTCCAATAACCTATTTAACCCATTCCTGATTGATTGCATATCATTATTTAATATTTTTTAATTGTTAACTTCATTAGCAGTATAATTATTTGTTTGCTTTGCTTCGATCGTAAAACCTTGCCCTTGCATCCCGTAAAAAGGAAAAATCCCAAACTCCATTATGTAATTTTATCATTTTAAAATATTAGAATCAACTTATTCAAGCATTTAAAGTGAAGATGCAGAAAAGCCAAGCCCGGGTCGTCAGCAACAAGCTTAATAGAAAAGTACAAAATTCAAACGATTCAAATTCAATAAATTAATAATAAATGATTAAGGATAAGAATATTTTAGTAATTATTTAATTTCACATTTTTCTAATCTTTTCCGTTCATGAAAAATATGTTAATTACATATTAATTAACTTATTCCGTATTTGATAGTTACGTTCGTAGTTATGAAACAAAATAACGTCAACACGTCATGCGGCAATTACTTCATTTACAATTAAGTGTGCGTGTATTAGTAGCTATTCTTTAACATGAAATTTGAGTTGAGTACCGCTGTCTAAATAAAAGGTACAATCATTTTTACCTGGTTTTGTCATTTATTAAACACTTAATGGTAGAGAACGGAAATTTGTAAACGTAGACATAATGACACTTTTCCAAATGATGTGGAAATGATTTTTTTTTTTTATTCAACTATCTTTTTCCCACACCAACTGCTGTTTTCATTTTTTTTTTATTTGTGAAAAAAATGTTGAAATGCAAGTTTCAACTGCATTCATGATTCAAAAATTTATTTTCGTATTTGAATAAAAACGCGCTTCTTCTGTGTGATACAAATATTGGCTAAGAAACAAGATAGAGGAAAAAACCATTCCATTTTTGAGGATTGATTATAAATTGTTGGTGGCGCATGTGTCGTACCATGGACAATCAGTGACACACAGTAAACGTCAAACGGCAAATGTCATCGTTATCGATCAATGTAAATGAAATTAAAGCGAAATTATTTATCTAAAATATTATGCATCCGAAAGCACTTCAATAAACACAAGCGTTTTCTTTCTTTGAGTGGCTTTGCAACGCTTACCGGGTACTGGCTAGTGTTGAATATAGTTTAATATTACACAAGCATCAAGCAACCACAGTCGTAATTTAAAATTGAAAGAAAAATGTTCCAATTCTAAATCAGTTGAAAGTAAAATGTAGACACAGTCAATATTTTTTTATATCCCAAAGAATAAGAGCTTTAAGTGTGAAACCAAAAAACCATTCGAAATATAATTAATCTTTCAACCCCTAAGACCTCCACCCTGAAACAGGTACAGTTTGTTCTTTCCAGGCAGATGGCTTTCTCTTCGCCTTTATGATATCTTTTTTCACATTAATTTCCCTTCAAGTCTTCCCTCCTTACTCACTTAACGGAGTACTGCGGTGAGAAAAAGAGGCTCACAGAGGACGGGTCGAGTGCCTCTAGATCGTTAACCTCCCGCTAGGGGAAAACACGATATTTTTAGTAAAAGACAATTATCGCAAAACCTTTGTCACTGATAGAGGCTTGGAGTACTTATTTCTTTTGATTTATTTACTGACATAAAAGTCATGGGTTTCCAGTATTTGCACTGAAACAATCTTTCATGCTTTAAATTTAGACAATCGTACTATCAAGTTTTTATGTTTTTAACACTTCATTTAATTCCAGTGATTTTTATTACGGTGAACATAATATTGATGACTGACATCATTATTTTAAAAACATAACGGATGCTATTTATGCAAGATAAGAGAGAGAATTCTTACATTTGTAAATCAGAAATTTATAATCTTTATTTACTATTCATTTGACCATGTTAATCTCAACATTTTTTTTCAACAAAATCCATTTCATTTTTTCCAAGAGGTCCTCTCTTGGATTGAAAGGATACGTGGACTATGAAAGGACCAGTAGTTAGCTAACCACTCTACTCTACGCTACGTGCTCCGCTTTTTTGAATACTCTGGTGACTTAATATAATCATTTTTTTTTTCTACAAATATAATCATTTTTTTGCATAACGTCAATATTGATTTTATTCGTTATTCCCTCAAATAAAAAGATTTTGAATGGTTTGAATTTTGTACTTTTCCATAAACTTTCATGCCAACGACCCGGGTTTCGCCTTTCGGCATCTTCATGCATTTCATGTGCACGGATGTACTTGAAATGCCTGAAGATGCCGAAAGGCGAATCCCGAGTCGTTAGCGACAAAACGTATGAAAAAGTACAACATGCAAACGATTCAAATTTGATATTGAAATTCCATCAAGCACCCTCATTCGAAATTCTTAATTATAGTCAGTTCAAGTACATCAGTGCACTTGAAATGCCCGAAGATGCCGAAAGGCAAAACCCGGGTTGTTAGCGACAAAACTCATGGAAAAGTACAAAACTCAAATGATTCAAATTTGAAATTCCATCAAGCACCCTGGCTGTATTTATAAATAAAAAATAAGATTCATTTAACGTTTTTCATTACTGCAAACGCTTTCCTCACTCAATGTATTATTGCATGAGGTCAGTGTCGTGAATCGAAGTAAAGTTCACGTAAGTCCAACATACACATGACGACAGTTTCAGCAATCGTTTGTCGCCTGGCAAGCGCGAACAGTGTAAGGTCGCTTTACGGAATTGTCGCATCAAATCCACAATAATCCCGGATTTTATTCTTCCACCAGACGAAACAGATTTTCTTGTCAAACTCAAAGTCAACTGACTGTATCCTGCGATGAGTCTTTTACCGCTTTCCAGTGTCGCAAAATACGCTATATCGCTTTCCATTCACAATAGCAAAATGGATACCAAATTTTACTTTGTAAATAAAGGGTCTTTTTATAAGGACGCTTTGTTTTGAAATGTAAATAAAACAACTTGTTTGTGAGATTTCGACTAAATTTTAATTTCATTTGTAAGTATATTTTACAGCATTAAATATGAAATATAGCATCAAATGTCTGCCAATATCCATTCATTATAAAATGTGCCATGTCGCTACAGTTGACTTTTTTGACAAATTTGGGTAAACTTCCAACTGCTCCAGAACCCAATCAGGCGTTGTGTGTGGTCGTTTACCTGAAGTTCCTTGGTTAGTTGGATTTTATACGGGTGCAGACATAAGGCCCGATACAAAATTCGCCAAGTTGAAGTCGCAGAAAAGCCAAGTTCTTGTGAACAACGAGAAATAAGCTGCCTTGGGTTTTCCTGTACACTTTCACACATAGCAGCAATGTTTTCATCAGATATTGTATTTTGATGACGTACAGGTAGGTGTTGGCCGATTATTTACCAAACTGGTTGACTCAAATTTGGCCACTAAACAATGAATAATCTACTCAGCAGGACAAAGTAACATATTTTGAGCGTCCCTATTGAAATACCCTTTATTTATACACATTTCAACACCTTACAATGGAAAGGTTCTAACTGCTCTTGACACTGTTTTTAGATATGACTATTTGAAGTTTCGATTGATTCAAATTCATTTGTAACAATGAGCAATAAAAATGTTTCAAACTTTTTATTTTAAGCATATTTTCTCACAACTCTTGATTAGAAATAATTATCATAAAGATCTAATGATGAAAATAATTATTGCAATCTTAGTACTTTGTCAAATAATTTAGTAAAAAAATTATGCAGATGCAGTGCAACTCTAGAATTCTGCTAACACAGTTATTAAACGATAGATAATTCTGAAATTCATATATGTATGTTGTGATAGAATGTGGTAAATATAAGCTTTTCCGACCAAAAAGTAGTTTTCGGCATAAATGACAATTAGAACCTTTTCAAAGTAAGTAAACGATTTAAAATTTAAAAAAAACTTACGAGCAAGATTTAAGTACAGTCAACTCTCCAATAAAATACGAAATCAATATGTGTAATTGTGTATGTATAGGTTAACCATTTTTTCATTTAGTTGAAATCCATGTGAGCTATTAATGTGTAGAATTTCGAATCCTAATGGAGGTATCTAAAAATTTTATATTTATGACTCTAAAATAAAATAAACTTCACTTTCTATGATAATCACTTTTTATGACGTGTCGACTATGAACTCTCCGAAGAAATGTTTATATGTATACACTTATATATATATTGACAATGTTGTTGCAGTTCAAGCCTGCCTGAAAATGCCAAGAGGCGAAACCCGTGTTGTTAGCGACAAAACTCATGGTAAAGTATAAAATTCAACGATTCAAATTTGATATAAAAATTCCTTTAAGCACTTCGAGTCGAAATTCTTAATTATAATATATATAAATAAAAATAATAAAATATTTTGAGTACTTTTCCCGCATAAAATTTATTGGATCAGGACCGGTTTCGCTCATAGCGAGCATTGTCAACTGATAAGGAACACAATGAAGCAGTGATATTGTATATGTGGAAAAAATACTAAAAAAGTATTGTAGGGCAAATCAAATATTATGAAAATCGAATTAACACGATATTTTAAAATATTTACTAACCATACAAAAAAAATATTATGAAAAAAAAAAATATTAAATATTGGGAAACAACGCCCTTTGATAAATTACTCTCCGCCATTTGATAAATTTAATGGTGAAATAATATTATCGACAATGCATTCAGATACCAATATCGACTAAACAATATGTGGTATTGGATATTTTGGCCATAATGCGAGTGGTTAATATATTAACCAATTTCGGCCTTTGCCCTATAAAGGGTTAAAGTTATAGTTTTGAGCTATGACTTGTTCTTCATTAATATAAATGTTTAAAATTCATGCCCGTTCCCAATGAGTAGCATATTTCGCATAGGTTCTCCATATATTTAGCCAATAATTTAATGTAGGTATCCAAGCTTTTTATCCTACTAGAACTGCTACTTACTCAATTGCTCAACGTATCTTTTAATCAATGATATAAGGGATAGACAGCACGAGGCTAGGACAGGACGTGGCTAGCTAGTCGCTCTCGCTAAACACCGATTATAGGATCGAATGTGTGGAAAAGAATTTTTAGTGAAGACAATGACTCTTGCTTTTAAACGGAATCGATAAAACAATACTGCTCGTACTGGGACTTGATCCGTGAAGTCCGTCGCAGAAGCCATCGATTTTAACCTCTGCACCGTGGACATTTTGTTTTGTACTTGCATGCTAGCGAGGCAAAATTCTCTCCATAACTTTACACGTTAACCCAGATACAGATGAGAAGAATTTTGACTTGAGATTTATGAACCCATAATTATAATATACATCTAATAAAAATCAAACAAAGTTCACAACAAATACACTCACGAAAACCCATCTGTCCAAGTCAGCAACCCATCGCTACTTTGTGTTTGACTAATCGACATGCTAGATCAGTATGGAGTCTCGCCAACATACAAGTACTTTTATAAGTTGTTTTATCTAAGCTTTCATCTAATGACTATTTCATAAATAATGACACGGCTTAAAAATATATTACGTTAGATTCCATATCGTTACCATAATAAAAACTATAGTTGTTTTTTTATTTGAAAAACAATATCATAGTACTGAAGTATATTTACCAGATATTAAGCGATATAGTAAATGGTACAAAAAATTTGTATGCAAGAAGCGGGTAGGTAAATTACATTACATGCTATGAAAACTTTCTGACATATTTAGTTACGACTTTTTGAGGCTTCCACGCTTTTTCAGATTGTTGTGCTTTTAAGTTGCGGCGGATAACTATATTTCAACTATTACTATACATTTGAAGTTCCACAGAAGAAGCGTCATAATGTCATAGTAAATTGTAAATTTTTTACACGATCCCCTGCATCATTTTTTACATGAATTTATTTTAACATATATTTTGATTTTTGTACCCAAGTGCAAGTAATCTTTCCTATCTAGTCAATGAACCTAGCACATTGATAATTTCGCATCAATAAAGATTGAGTTGGGGCACTGTAATTTGATGGTAATTATGGCAAGGATAAATACCTACACATTTTACGATTGCAATATAGTATGTGAATTGATCAGTTATGACTATGATAGTAAATATATCAATTATATAAGACTTAATCCGAGAATACACAAATATCTCTCGAAATAAATTATATTATCTTAGTTATTGTAATTAAGAATTTCGACTGAGGGTGCTTGATGGAATTTCAATTTTGAATTGTTTGAATTTTGTACTTTTCCAAAAAAGTCAGTTGTCAGTTCAAGTAATGCCTGAAGATACCGAAAGGCAAAACCCGGGTCGTTAGCGACAAAACAAATGCAAAAGTATAAAATTCAAATTTTTTATTAGTTATGTTTTTTGACAAAAATATGTTGATTGAAATTTCTACTCTTTTCCTTAAATAAAGTTTTTTCAATAAATGATCTTTATACTCAGGAAATAGATGAACATATATTATAAACTCTCGTGGATTTTCAATATAAGAGACAGCCTGTTATCATTTGAAACGAATCTCCACGTCCAATTCTAAAGGAACATGCTTTCACTTAAATGTTGAAGCAAAAACACTATTTTTAAATTATTCTCGCTCTCACGATGAAAATATCCGCAAATTATCTTTGAAATAATGTTATGCCTTTTCATCAAGAATCGAGTCGTAAATGTAGAAGTATTCCATATTTTTCGAAACTGAATTGATGCCGTCACACTATTCTTCTGGTCATAGTGTATGGCTAGCAATAAAATATTTGTATAAAAATCATGTATATGTGGTATGAAAACGTAAAATAAAATGATGGTTGATATCAAAATCAGAACGGTTCACGACTTTGGAATCAAAAGTGGAACGGTTTGTGTTTGAATCACATTGCCATCCTAAGTGATGTTGCAATGCGGCTGCTCACACAAATTTTAAGTTTTGGGGCTGTTTTAAAATTGAAAAATATATTAAAGTAACATTATTCTCGAAAATTCTATGTGGATATTTCTAATTTTAATACTATATGATTCAATTTATAGCTAACGAATTAAAAAAAGCTAGCACACCGTTACTATATAGGTACATATATGATTTGCATGATAGGCCTTATTATATAAAAGCACATTTATTTTAATGAATATTTTTCGGAATTTTAACAGATACCTTCTGATATATAATATTAATGACATAGTTCAAAGTCTAGAAGTATTAAAATATGTCACGAAAGTGAAAAAAAAAACTATATTTCATTTTTATAAATGCCGTAATAAGAAGGTGAATCAAAATAATATGGCAAGTCTAGACGTTTAAAAACGCCGCAAGGATTTCATTTAACGATATAAGAAAATGTAATTTCTTCTCCAATTCGGGGTAACTTGTTATAGGGTGGAAAGTTATATTTGCACTGTTGGCAATCACATAATCTTTTTTATCTGAAAACATTTATGTTGTGATTTTCTCACCTCCACGAAGAAACCTTTATTTTCGAGATAACATTTACGAATACCAACACTTCTATTTACAGTTTGCGGTAAAAGTTTATGATAGAATTAGTCACACACCTTTCTGAAGTCATTTTCTATATTTTCATGAAATTTATGTTAGATTCTAAGCTCCATTTCGATTTAAAGAACAGAAAGCTCTGAATGATTATCCACGATAATAAAACAATTAAATTAGGCAGAAAATATACACATATTTGAGTGAAAGATACTGGAAAATATTTGAGATTCTCCTCAAGCCGACAAAAGACGGCGTGACAGCTGCTTAAATTTTATTACTAAAGACAATTTTTTTTCCAAGCTTTAGAGTAGAGACTCCAATTACTCGACATCTCAACTACTCGAGTATCGAGTAGTCAAGTTTCAAAATACTCGAGTACTCGAGTATACTCGAGTAGTTTCAGATGTACCAAAATAT
This sequence comes from Himalopsyche kuldschensis, assembly GCA_028554975.1. Taxonomy (NCBI): domain Eukaryota; kingdom Metazoa; phylum Arthropoda; class Insecta; order Trichoptera; family Rhyacophilidae; genus Himalopsyche; species Himalopsyche kuldschensis. The sequence goes on from JAHFWI010000006.1 coordinate 18,066,016, forward strand.
ATATTTTTAATTCGAATTTGTGTGACAAATAATTAAAGAAACTTATTGAATATTACTAATACATTTATTAACATTATCCAACATATATTTCAACAATAATAGTAAATTAAACGACTCAAATTTTAAATTGGTTTGCTGTTTTTTTTATAATTCTCGCAGTAGAAAAAACTTTCGACGATTATTATTAAAACGAGTATTACTCGAGTATTTTTAAAATACTCGAGTATCGAGTACTTGGAAAATGGACGAGTATACTCGAGTATCGAATACTTGATACTCGATTTGGAGTCTCTTCTTTAGAGAAACGAAGAGATTTATACTTTTTAACATTGGTACTAGTATTTGGTGAGATCACTCGGCTCAGTTATGTTATCTTAGATGGTTAAGTGATAGCCACTTTGTAAATGTGTAAGTATAATAATAACATCATATGTATATTTCCATAGATTAGGAATTAAAGAAGAGGGGCCATTGGACTAAAGCCTATTTTGTTTTATTTTACGTTGATTTATTTGCTAAGTTAGTTCTTAACTTTTGCTTCTCGTCGGGCAAGATAGAGAACCTCTACTGCCACTTAATCTTAAATATCTATATTAATATCAGTGATTCTTACATTTTTTGCAGAAAGAAAATATGATTTTTATTCACTAGTTTCGTCGCAATTGAATAAAAAAGAAAACAAGTCAAATAATTACTGGCCAAAAACCATTTTTAACGTCACTGCAAATTGCCAGAATTCAATTTTACTGCCCATACGCGATAAGATAACATTATCTTATCTCAAACGCGTCTTTTTCAAAGGTACGTCTCAAATCAAATAGATGCTTTTTATATAAAAGGGTGTAGATAAGCGCTAGCGTTAATTGTTTTGCAAACGTCAGTCTGTTATTAAAATCAACGCAATCAGGTTGTCTCTTTCATGCGTGACTTGAAATATAAATAACTATAGAAAAACTATCATTTTTTTTAATATTTAGAACAATGTATAAAAATATGTTAAAGCATAATTTAACATTTTTTCAATGCAATCTATGCCAATAAGCCTAAAAAACTGGGGTATCTTTAGACCCCCCTTCGGATCACGCGTTATTTTTCAGGAACTGTCTTTTGAAAGTTAATTAGAAACACAATATGGTGTTAATTGAACGGTTGGTAATTTTGATTTTGAACGCAAAAACGTGGCTTATTCACATTCCAGTTTTCGTTTTTGGAAGCTGGTCGAATAATTCAACGAGAGATAATTTTATATATCGGAAAATAAAAATGAATTGATCGAAAATTGTTCCAGTAAGTGTATTTAGACGAGAAAGAAAAGGCACTCCGTCCCACGAAGACATTTTTTACGGCAGTGAACCGATTCTGCTTCTTATCCGAAACAGTTATCGCACTTCCAGCCCTTAGGTATTGCTCAGCTGATAAGGGCTGTAGATGGCCGTAATTTGTGGTGACACCCTAAATAAGAAAATGGAACCACTGCAGTAGCAATTCGATAAATTTATTTAAAAATGTATACGAGGTTATTTCATTAAGGAATTAGACTTAATGGAATTTCAATATCGAATTTATATCGGTTGAACTCTGCATATTTCTGGCTTGTTTTCACATGAGTTTTACTTTTCGGCATCGTCACGCGCAAAAATAAATCATTTTTTACAATAGAAATTACTGTTAAGAACTAACCATATTTTAATACTTTCGATGGATTCGGCGGTAACTTTGTGGAAGTTCATTTTAATATAAAATTTAAAAATAACTTTGATTATTCTACGTTTTGAGTTACTAACTATGACACGTGTTTCGCCTCTTTCAGAGGCATATTTGGACTTACTTTCGCAAAGTTTGCTTAAGTAATGAATCAAGATTGATTAAAATGATAAAATTACAAATTGGAGTTTGGGATTTTCCTTTTTTACTGGAAGCAACGGGGTTATAGAATCTTGCTTCCCGTAAAAAGGAAATCCCAAACTCCAATTTGCAACTCTCATTATAAAATATTAGATTTTTATACTAACCATATTTTCTTTACTAAAAGCACGTCGATCACGGTATACCATCAATATTGATACAATTAACGATATCAGCTATATGATCTTAATTATTACACAAAAACAATTTCAGTACAAATTCAAGTTCAAAAGTGCAGTTTTAAGTAATGCAATTTATATGAATTAATCTAAAAACGGCTGATTGAATGAAATTTTGACAATCCCTGCTTTAAATAGTCAATAAAGGCTTCATGCAAACGCTTTCTAACATTGTTCTAGCAGGTTATAAACAATCCAAGCTATTTGCGGTGAACCAACATCGCAGAATGTTTCCGCTCCGTATAATGTGCAATGTTTGAGATCTAGCTTTGTTAACCGGCCAGGGTGTGTAAATGATTGCATCCCATTTAGTATATTTAGGCCAGACAACGTCAAGATTGACTAAGCACAAATTCATATAATTAATGTAGTCATAAATGATGACAACTGTTTTTTTTAATGATGGCAAGATATTCACTTACGTTTAATATTAACCAGGGCTGTAGAGTGGGTAAAAAAATACGCCTCCGACATTGACCAAAAACACTCCGACAAAAAAAAGTTTAATTTCATCACGCTATTTTTCTACCTATCGTATTTATGTGTATTCAATTATATATCAAGCAACCAATCCTGCTAATAGCAAAATTTTACATATCTTATATATAAAACCGAAACGGCGTATGTGTGTCTGTGGGTCTGTAATTCCCTTTTGCATTGTTGGTCATTAAGTTGCCATAAAAACGAATATGAAAGAAAATATGTTTAAATTTTATCGGCGAAGACATTTAGTCAAAATGTAATAAATTAGTCTTCTACTGAACTTTTCCAGGCTTTTATTAATATAATAATGTTTATTATTTACGTGAAGGTATTATTTGACATTTCTTTGACAGCAAATTAGATTTTTTCCTTGATTTTGGACATTTAAATGGGGGAGAATGGGGCGGGGCTGTCATCAAATTAAATTAGTGATTTTAAGTTTTTGATTTTATTTTAACTCTTTTTTGGATGTTAGATTTTGTGATATAATTATGTCGAATGGTATAACATTAAATAATCATTGTTCGCTTAGTCCGAGCGACGCCGGGTAGAAATACTAGTTATATGTAAAAATAAAAAGGTTAATCTTTACAAGATTTCCGTTTCCGATTTCGACTCCGACCAAAACGTCGCAACGACTCCGACTCCAGCCAATAAGCCCCGACTCCGATTCCAACTCCGCAGCCCGATATTAACTCCTAAAAGAATTAATTTAATATGGTAATCAAAAATATTAATATTTATTATTTCAGATCAATGAATATTTCTGATTAATTTAATTTGATTCTAATGCATATATATGTTACAGTGAAACTGTATTCTCAGTGAAAATCTATCAAGTAATATATTTGTATGACAACATGATTTCAGTGGTCACGATCATTGAAAGCCCAAGTTGATGATTTGCCGGCCTAAAATTTTGGTTTGCTTCAATGAAACAAAATCAGCAAGTAGTTAGTCCCTTTCATAAAAAGGGAACCAAATAAAAACACAGACAAACATAAGGCTGAAGATAGGGCGGTTAAATTTAATTTCAATGACAGCTTGGAGGAGAATATATTTTCACTGAGAATACAGTTTCACTGTAACATATGTATATACTGAGACTACTTAGATTCGGTTCCCTCGTAAATCGAGAAGGAGCCTCCTATCCGACACTCAGAAGAGGGATTTTGTGAACGGAGTAGGAGAAACATGGAACTCTTTAAAACAAAACACGATCTCAAAGCGTTATGTGGGTGTGATAAGCACACATTATTTAATCGTTAAGAATTTACACAGACGTTATACAACACACAAATATTACGATAGTGAAGAAGATATCAGGAATTTGACTCGAATTTAATTCTTAGGGAGAGGATTAGGAGCTTGCAGCCCACTTCCGGCGCTTACCACAACTGTAAGACTTATCTGGCAAGCGCGTGCTCTCTACCTGCTTTCAAATCTTTTACTGCGACTGAAAAAAAAGCGGTTTCTTTTGGTAGGAGACCGTTGCAACCAAAAAGACCGTTAAACGTCACGCGCGATAAGCGATTATTTATGGCCTATCGAGCTGTGCATGAAATACCATGCACTCAGAGCGTGAAAGAGTCAAGAGACATTTAGAGCGAGACGTCCGCATAAATGTCTCTTTTACAAATTTGAATCACTCTATATTGAATCGCTATAGATTTCAATATAGAGTATTATTTAAAATGAATTTATTTCCTGATATCGACTTAAACTCATTGACTGAGGTGAAAAAAAGATCGTTCGAGAGAGTTCAATGACCTATCACATAATGCGGTGTCAATACATATGCTTCGGTTTTATGCTAATATCACGAGCGGTCAAAAACTACGTCTTTGAGTTTTTTAGTATGATTGCCTTTCCAACAATATTTTACTGTAGACACTAAAAGTTGAATAACGTTGCTTATATTTTATTTAAAAAAAACATATTTTTTGTTCCATTATGCTCCACATAATTTATTAAGAGCGAGGCTGAAACTGATGATTAAAAAAATATGTGGAATAAGTACAGTATAAATTGTTTAATTTATTTCAAGGATGCAACGCTTTATATCGGAACTGACTCACGGTAAATGTAATCTTAAATATAAATAAAAAATACGTTCAAAATTTTTAAAGGAGATTTATATTCTTCAACTGCGTGGTTTGCCTCAAAACAAGGTTCTACGCATACCCTGCTAGCGACACATTTCAACACAACGAAACAGCTCTTTTTGAAATCGATATATTATAGATTACTTTACAATATCTTTAAAGTTCAAGTATTACATCACGATTCCAAGATATGTCACTATATTCACGATATTTTAAAATTGTATTAAGCTTTGCTCGTGGCCTTTAAACAACGTCTCAAGTATTGCGTGTAAACACACGCATTTTGTATGGCCGACCCTACGAAAATGAATTGTTTGCCGTGTAAACACGGCCTTGGCATCGAAGAGATTAAAAATGATATTATGACGTTTGAAGTTTTCTAAGAGAACCACTTGTCACACATTTGCTCTATTCTTCTCTTTTGAATATACCGACAGTAGAACAATGAAGATATGTCTTGAAATAGTAAGATTAACGCTCTCGCTACGCTCTGATTTAATTGCTAATAGAGAATCGAGACATTGCAGACATATAATAAATCAATATAAAAATATTGTATTAAACTTTCAGTATTGCGGTTTCAACTTTTGAGCATTGCAACCGTAGACAACGCAACTTAATTACTCTAGATTCCTCGCAATTTTAAGATTCCTTCCAATGTAAAAAATACCTGAAACGAAAATAAAAACATTCTTCCTATGTTTTTAGTTTCGATCTACAAAGCCAAAATACCGTACAATAAATGTTTGCAGTGAAAAAACAGAATGTATTTAAATCTTTGCAATTTTCTATCATTATTAAAAACTGATTTTTTTCTACAAATATAAACATTACTTACAATAGCGAATATTATGTACACAAATAAAAGACATTTTTGTACTCCGTGAAACCAATGATAACCAATTATTAAAATGATGCTTTGTTGATACTTAACTTAACTTCAAAATACTTAACTCCATACGGCCAAAAAACCATAGATGACACGATACAAGAGTAAGGGTTGTTTATGTTAATTTATGAAAGATTTTTTTATTAAATAGAGATATTTTTCTTACGCTTTCGCTCTTTATATCAATTAATCAATGCATATACAACATATTATGCATGCTCCCAGTTTCTACCTACGTGGTCGTAGCCAAGGCCAATCAATGTTCTTTGTCAGAACTTGTTTGTCACGTAGGTCATTAGAGTCGCAAGTCGCAAGGGCTGTTCGGTTCTTGAATGCACTGCCTGTTGATGTGGACATCTTCGGCATGGAACTTGGTTCTTTGTTTATATTTTTTTTCTTTTTATGTAATTAAATGTTTCTTTTATGTTTCATACATTTGTGTATTCTATTTTTTTTTTCTTTTCAATTTTATGTAATATTTTTGTGTTATTTTTATTAATTGTCAAATGCATGGCGCATTGGCGTCAGCTGTAATGCCATGTATTCTTATAATTTTTTACAGTAAATAAATATTATAATATACGGTGGCAAAAAAAAAACACAAAAATTTCGGCTTACGCCATCGTAGTTCTGAAGATATGAGAATATTATTTATTGATTGAACTGTCATTTACTTGGTAGAACTCCATTAAAACACGCAAAAACAACAATGTATTTCAGTTCGACAGAAATTATTTTATATGTTTGTTGATAACTATTTCAGCTTACGCCATCGTGAGGACTATATTGCTCTACAACAGAACAGAACTAGTTCTGGCCATGGCGTAAGCCGAAATAGCTATCTTAACATATAACAAAAAAAATCTTTAGAACTAAAATACATTGTTTTTTTTTTTGAGTTCAAAATGAGTTGTTACAAGTAAATGCCAATTCAATCAATATTAAAAAACATATAATTTAATGTTTTGATTTATGTATCTACAGTTTATTTCTCCGACAACAATCGTAATATAACTATGTATTATTTTTAATTTAAAAAACAACAAGATACACGAAAGAGTGTTGGAAAAATCTCCCGCCATAGCCATTTAAATGCTTTTATTGCTTGCGATAAACTTCGCAGACTGACAAATAAATTAAAGCGTGAACGGGAATCGATCCTCCCAAACCATGACACGTTGACGCGTAGTCTCGCAAGGCACAGTGCAATAAAGATTTCTTACATTTAGATAAAGGAAAGTCATATCCAGTATTTGTGTATATTTTGATTAGGTTTCAATTAGGCTTCCATTCATAGTTAATAACAAACCATAATTACACTTCTCATATAATTCATTATACATATTTAACAATTTTGATTCCCGGTGGAATTTATCACAACAAAAGTTTTCTGTGAGAACCTCTCGATAGTCACTTGTTCAACCTCGCTTTTTCGAAAAGAGTAAAATATAATAGATATAACTTTTTTTTCCATATCCGCTCCCTATTCTGATAATATGGCCGCCACACGGTGCCTCCAAGATTCTCTGTCTCCCGCCAACTTCCCCGCATCTTCCCAAGTCATCCCGGCGTCCCTAAGCTCCCCTGAGTACATCCTATGGATGGTCATCAGAGGCCTTCCGCGGCGTTGGAATCCATATATAACTAGGACATAAATAATTGTTAGTTAATAGCTTTCGCTACGCCCTATTTTTTTATCGAATGGATATGTAGAAGGGAATTTCAGACAAAACAGACATCCATGTATCCGAGAAGAAATTGATAAACCGATTGAAAAATGAAACTGCCAGCGTCATTCATTGTCACTTGGCAATATATTTAAGGTGTTCACTGTCAATGCTTGGTGGAATGGCATTATAATACAAATAATAAAACATTTTAAGTATGTACTTATTCCACATAAAATGAATTGAATCAGTGAATGGATTGATCCAATGAAATTCTTAATGACCAGATTACGATTAACGCTTCACCTCTTTTAAATCCTTTAACAAGCAATAAACTAAAAACAATTTAAAAATAGATGCACTTAAGATACACGATAAAATAACCCAAAAAATACCCAGATTATGTTCTCACGATTATATAAATTATACTTTTTTAAATTCTTCCATGTGTCGTTGGTATGGTTTGAACATAGAGAGGATGTATGGGGCACCCTGTCTAGCCTTGGTATGTAAGCTATCTCTAATACACGTTTAAAACATAGTTCTGACGAAGGCGTAAGCCGAAATAGCTATCACCAAAAATATAAAATAATTTATGTAGAACTAAATACATTGTTATTTTCTTACCGTATCAAAACTTTAGTAAAGTTTGATTCTTTTTTTCAGTCAACTAAAGCTGGGGATTCAATCATCAACATGGGTTACAAAAATACCGATTGAAAGTAAATATTGTTATTGTCTTTTTCTTAACTTGACTTTATTATTATTTCAATAAAATATAATTAAGTAAAAAAAAAAATGTTTTGGAAAGTTTTTAATTTAAAAATAGTAACGTTGTGATGTTTTCCCCGTATTGTTATGAAATGTTATTGTGCTCTTATGGCCGTGTTCACGTCGTGTGACAGCTTTCAATAACGATAAAATATTGCTCTACGCTATCGCCACAGCTTGGAAAATACCACAAGCTGTAAATGTATAAGCTTTTGATACTGGGAACGAAATACCACCTATTTAGAAGGAAAGAAAGCTCTCACTTATTGTAGGTGAATCGTATTTTTTTTACTTGTTACGGTTTTTAAACTAAAAAAATAAAAGTTATTTTGTAATTACACTGTTTTTTTATTAATTATATTACATCTTGTTTCTTTTCTCTGGCTGCTTGCAGATAGGAAAAATCCTAGCATATATTTTTTAATTAATTTATACCTCAACGATTAGAATCAATTTTTTAGTGTTTATTGGAAAAAGAAATACATTTTATATAAGCTGACACCAATTCGCCGTGCATTTGACAAATATAGTGAATATATAACATTATAGGTTTATTTATAACAAAATAAATAAATATATATAACAAAGAATGGCATAAAAAATATTTTATATTGAAATAGACGTTATAAGAGTGGAGACAAATTTAAAAATAAACCACCAGGTTCACTGTAAAAAAACATCCATTGCCGAACAGCTCTTGTTACTGGCGTCTCAAATGACTTACGTGACAAACAAGTTCTGATAAAAAAAATGTTTGGCTTTGGTTATGGCCACGTAGGTAAAAAATGGGAGCATATTTTTTTTTGGTTTTGGTGATGACCCTGACATCATATCAGCTCGGCCCCAAAGAAGAAATAAAAAATTAAATTTCCATGTAAACCTTTTAATAAATTATCATTACGACAGTTTGTTTCAGGATGCTACTCAAATAAGAGAGACCCGAGAAACATTATTTCCAATCAAAGGGCTTAACCCAGCCCCTATCTGATTGATAACATCTCATTAGTTAATATTTTGTAATGCTAACGTCATTAGTAGTATAATTATTTGTTTGCTTTGTTTTAATTCTATAACTCCCTCCTTGCTTTCCGTAAAAAGAAAAAATCTCATTTTGAAATTCTATCATTTAAAAATATTAGAATAAATTATGCTTCATTACTTAAACAAAATTTGCGATATTCCGAAGTCTGAAGATGCGTCTGAAAGAGGCGAAACACGTGTCACGGTAAGTAGCACAATACGTGGAATAATCAAAGTTATTTTAAATTTTATATTAAGAGAAACTCGTGTCACAACTTGTTGCATAATCCTTGTAATAACAAATGTATAAGCTTAAATTTTTTATAAAGATGGAGAGTGTAAAAAACATGTAAATATTTTTGCAGCTGAATTTTATTTTTTTTATTGAATGAACGCGCAATCTCAGTAGAAGTGTGTTAAGTATGTTGTACATTTGTTTGCGCAAGCGCAAGCAGTCTAAAGCCTAATTCTCTTTGTGGTGTGTTCATGCAATGCTATCTGTCCAATGCATGGAGGCTTCAAATGACTTACGAAAGGTGACCATCGTTGGCTATATTATGTATATAAAATATATGTTGTCGCCTAAAATTGGTTTGTATATAAACACATACACATTGTTTTATTTCTGCAAGGTTTTAATTTTAGAAACTATTTATTTACCTTAGATTTTTAACAATTGCATAAATGGCTTTGAGTTGTAAATTATAATCAGTATTGAATAAAAGCTTTCATATTGTCTCTACCTAAACGTTTACGTCGTTTGTTTTTTGTATAATAGTATCGATGACATTTTGACTGTTTGGTATAAATTGGACCAATTATATTTCATACAAATTAAGCTGCAATTTATATTCAAAATTTTATTCCAAAGTTGTTTATTAGAAGCTTTAGTAAAGTTACTGCATTCCAAAATGACTAAATATTTAATTAATTCATTTTTAATGCTACTTCGTCAATGTGTCTTTTTCAATCAATATTACTGAATCCTACCTTATCAAATTTTTACTTATGAAATCATTTTTTTTCCTGGCCGTATTCATGATCTCAATATACATACTGCCTAAATAATTATTTTTTCAAAAACTGTTTCTAATCTGGTCCTGTAGCCGAATGATTCACGCTCGTATGTGTCCGTTGTATTCGTTTGCAATGCTCACCGGCTCGAGTTATTCTACAGTTGTCTTCATATGGTAAATTGATTTTCAATCGATTTATGTTGAAAGGAAAAATGAATTAAATATTCCATTGTTAACCTTTTCTCAGGTAAAAAATAGAACATTGGTATATTAGTCACCTATCACGACTATCCATTTTTATCCCTACCCCTCCAAAAAAATAAGTGACAAAGTCAAATCAAAAAACAAAAATCTTTTTAAGATAATAATGGTCATTATTTACTCATGCGCGTACTTAAGAAAGTAGTTTGGTTATTGAAAGGCTTTTGGATACGCAATATTTTTTTTTCTGGTGCGTATACGAATAAATCAGAAGGTTTTTCATCGCGTGCAACGGTATAAGAACGCAAACGAGACAAACATTCATTTTTATATGTATAGATAAATAGATAACAATACGTTTTATCGCAATGAAATGAAAGGTATAGGATCCAATACGGGAAAAAAAGCGTTGATTTTAATATGACTAAAAATCTTTGAAAATAATCTTTTCTAGATACATAATAATGGTCATATTATTTACTCTAGCACGTACTTAAGTGAAAGTAGGCAATAGTTCACCGTATACAGTCAGGCTGTGTAGAGGATGATCGGTCAAGGAGAGGAAGGAAATCCAATGGAGAGGCGGGTATTACGGTCTCAGGCATTTCCGCCACTGCTAGCATACGTCTTGCATACAAATTGCATTCAGTGCACTGCCACTTTGTCTTGCTTGAATGGTGGTCATCATTATTATGCGTTACTAATACTTATGTAAGATACTAATGCACGAATAAATTTACGTCAAATAAATACGTGTATTCATATGAATAACTGACAAACTTAAAAAAAACATAATATGTCATTTTATCATGGCAAATCATTGCTCAAAACTTTTACTTTGATCGAATAACACTTAAGATCACACTTATCGTCACAATCACACTTAATTAAGATCACTTTTAAGGTGTTCACTGTCAATTCTTGGTGGAATGGCATTATTATAAAAAATAATCACACATTTTTGGTATTTATTCCACATCAAATTTATCGGGCTTCGCTCTTGGCGAGAATTATCAACTATCAGTTGATAATGCTCGTCATGAGCAAAAGCAGCTCCAATAAATAGGTGAATTAATATGACTAGGTGACAAACTTTCAAAAAACATTATAGGTATGTCTTTGGAAAACATTAAAATGGAATATAGAACAAATCTTGGCTCAAAACAATATCTTTAACAGAAAAGATCAACACTTTTAAGATCTCTTTTAAGGTGTCCACTGTCAATTCTTGCTAGAATAGCATTATTATAAAAATAGTCACACATTTTTGGTACGTATCCAACATACAATTTATTAGATCAGGACCGGTTTCGCTCATGGCGAGCATTAACAACCGATGGCTGGTAATGCTCGCCATTATAGGCCAGAAACCATTGCGGGAGTGTACTCAATAAATTTGTAAAGTTTCATATCGATCGGTCGAGCGGTTTAGTAGTCCATAGCGGACATACACACAGACATTCATTTTTATAAATATAGATAGATAGATGACATAAGAATTGTCAGCTTGGCTCGAAGAACGAGATTAAATTGTTTTGAAATTGAAACTTCTTCAACCCGTCATGCAGTTACAGTAGTCAATCGGTGTTAAAACCTTTGTTACTTACTACCTTATATTTGGAAACATAAACATGGTATGGTGATCTTTCAAATTTGAATGGCGCAATTCACTTTGTAATTGCATGGAAAAGCACTGAAGGTGCTTGATGTAATTTCAATTTCAAATTTGAATCGTTTGAATGTTGTACATTCCCATGAGTTCTGTCGCCAACGACCTGGCTTTCGCCTTACGGCATCTTCAGGCACTTCAAGTGCATGAACAAACTTGAGCTGACGCGTAGTAAATCGTTAATTTCACTTATATAAAAAAGAAGATCACTTAGTTTAATCATTACTATCGCAATCAAGATGAATTAGAATTAGAATAATTATCAGGTATTTTAAATGTATTATCATAAAAATTAATTACCAACTAAAAACATAGAAATACCTACTAATATAATAGGTAGGTTTTATCTGACTCATTATTAAATAATTGATTTATTTCAATATTGAAATTAATAATTGATGATTTTTTATTAAAAGGATGTAAAAATGGTGAGCTTGGAAGATTAAGTTGCTCATTTAAAATTGGCAATCTTATCACTAATTTGGCAGTCAAATTAAGCACCTTCAGTTGAAATCCTTAACTTTAAAATTAGTTTGATATCATTATCTTTTTCATGCAATGGCGCTTTTCTGTACATTTTTTTGAGTGAGACTGATCTCATATGAAATAATGTTCGCTATCTATGTATGTCTAAAGATATAGCGCTGACATTCACACAAATCGAATTGACCTTAGGCTTGGGCATCGATCCATGGTGACCGAATAACAACCAAATAATAATACCAAGCTTGTTTGTTTGGTAGACCAGCCCGGTCAGAAACGACGGGACCTTTCGTTTTATGTATAATACAATTAACGAAAGTTGAATGCTCAATTTGAATTAAATAATATTTGTGTTGACCACATAAATCGCGATAAAATATAAAAAAATGTATCTCAGCTATCAGCGTTGCGTTAGACATCGAATTGGGAATCAATTTAAGGAAATAGTATACAATAAACCAGATTTCAGCTAAAATTTAAAATAACTTTGATTATTCCACGTATTGTGCTACTAACTGTGACACGTGTTTCGCCTCTTTCAGAGGCATCTTCCGACTTACTATCGCAAAGTTTGCTTAAGTAAGGAAGCAATATTGATTCTAATATTTTAAATTATGAAATTACAAAATGGATTTCGGATTTTTTTCCTTCTAAAGGAAACAAGGAAGGGGTGATAGAATCGAAACAATGCAATCAGATATTGATACTTATGAGCTGCAATCAATGAGATTGGGATTTTCCCTTATAAGGGAAGCAAGAGAGGGGGTTATAGAATCGAAACAAAGCAAACAAATAAACATATTTCTAATGACGTTAAACATTACAAACTATTAAACTAATAAACTCTAAGCTGACGTTTTGAAATGGCACTAACGTTCTTATATCTACAAAATTATTGCATTTTGCCATAACCATACAACGTTATTTCGAGTTATATTTTTATGGAACTGAAATACTATTTATTTCCATATGCAAATATCTATCTTACAAGAAAAAAACGTATGTTTTATAAAATTTACGTGACTAGAAGTGTAGAATATTTTGTGTTATATAACTCAAAACATCACATTTTTGACTTTGAAACTAAGTGATAGACAAATCTTTCACACGGGCTTATTAACTTTTTCAAGCCACCATCGCAGCATAATTGTTCAAAGCTCAGTTCATTCACATGCTTAGCTCTTAATTTAAATTTCATAGTTTTTTTTAAATAAAGACCATTCCATTTTATAATAATGAGCTTAATGCAGAAAACTTCGGCAAAATTGACACAAATAAATCAACGCGCCCATCAACAGATAGACAGAGATGTCTGCAGTATTGTAATCAACCATGATGATTTCAGTAGCGCGCCCAAAATGGTAAAAAATCTTTTTACCCCTGATAAAAAGCACTTGTTTTGAACATTATAAGAGCATTCCAAACATAATGCTAATGTATGAATTAATATTCGATGAAAATTCAGTCGATTTGCCTCAATTTATTTCAGGAATTGATTGATTTCAAGTATTTAAGTTACATATTTGGGCGAACAAGTTGGATCTCCAACCACCCTTCCGTTATGTGTGTGCAGCTGTTTTTCACAGTCGCCTTCTATAACGCTATACGATCAAGAAAAAAAACGAATTTACTCATCACTTAATTGGCTTGAGACAGAACTGCACGGGACTGATCTTTTAACCATGGACTAAGATGCTTAAAGAGAAGAAAAATAGAAAAGAAAAAAAGAAAATGTGACTTGCTCAGCCACTTTGTCAAAGTGATATTAAGTATCCTAATTCCTATGTATCTGTATATTGAGAATCCGTGGCGCTTAATCTACTTCGCATTGAATCTGAAGAAAACTCAAGAGTATCCCGTTCCCCATTTGATGTATATTTCAAATTTATCTAATGCCTCAAAATTTGCCTTGGTTGAGATCAAGTCAGCGTGGCATATTGGGCCCGTATGAGGACGGACCGCAGCAAACAGCTCAGCTTTTTCGGCATTCATCTCGGGGCAGTCCCACAGTACGTGATTAGCGTCCTGGTGGTCGTGTCCACAAGTGCAATCCGGCCTTTCAACCAACATGCCCAATCCAAATAGTTTACCGTTGAACTTGCCGTATCCAGTTATAAACTGGCAAGTCCAGTGTCCAGACGCTAGACTCTTCACCTTGAGCCTCCAGGTCACGTCTGGGAATAAAAGATATGTTTGACGCCCTTTGGTGGATGCAGATCACATAATTATTGATAATTATTTAAAGTGGTATAACAGTGGTGAGTTAGAAAGATTAAGTTGTTCATTTAAAATTGGCAAACTATAAACCTGAGCTCTATTTATCGTTAATATTTCTTGATTATTTAGAGATTAAATGCTAATAATTGTAAAAAATATAACTCAACCGTCGTGAATTCATTCCCAATCATAATGGAGTTGCTGCTTCTCCTAAGCAAACATGGCGACCCCAAGTCTCACCTTCTTGTAGTTTACCTAACACCAAGCCAGGTGATTTGCGATCCGGGTAACAATCATGAATAAATTATAACGACTTCGCCAGACTGCGTTCCTGTTTATTGTACCAGTTTCCATATTTGCCAGACGTTCAAATAATTATCGCTCGGATTTATATTCTGAAAATGCCGTGACAGAGTTTGCTGAACATCTTTTTCGATTCTCAGAATACGAATAAGCTTATGAAATATTTGAATGTACAATTTTAATTCTTTGTGTATTTTTTTTGTGTGTCCGGCAAAAAAGAAACGCGGTGACGAGTGACACATTTTTTGTAGTATTTTATTTTTAGTATCTTATTCCACATAACTTGGAACTATAACTTCTAGTAGGGACTTATTTCACAAAAAATTGTAATATACATCTTCTGTACTTATTACATAGTTAATTTATTGGATCAGGACCGGTTTCTCTCATGGCGAGCATTATAAACTGTTACTGTCGTCCTTTTTATCAGTTTTCTAACATTCTCGCGATGAGTAAAACCGCTTTAAATAAATTTAGTGTGGAATAAGTGCAGAAAGAGTATTACTATTTTTTTAATATATGTCCTTTCCACCAAGCATTGCCAGTGAACACCTTAAAAGTGCTAGCGATGATCAAAACAGGTCTACATCTTAATAAATTGTATGTGAGATAAGTACTAAACATGCGTTATTATTTTTATTATAATGCCATTCCACCTTGTATTTACATATTAAAAGTGGGAAAATATATGATATAATTGAGCTCGAGCGCAATATGGAATAGAAAACAGTTTGGATATTAAGTAATAAAAAACAATATTACAGACAGAAAAGAAACGATACATAATAAATCACATGAAAATGTAAAAATTGCATTCAAATCTTTTAAATAAACTGCAAGTAATCTTAGAATTCAATGATATAGTGATTGAATTCGCATTGACATAAAGAACTGTAAGTAATAAAAGTCGGGTCCGTGGTCAAGTTTTAACGTCGTCAAATTCGGCTGCGGATTGCAGGTCCTATAATCTCAGCCCATGCAGGCTGATATCTTAGTCGATTTATTGTTTTCTGTTTGGAAACATACATGTCTAGTCGAAAGCTCTCATTCATCCAATCCTGAAAATGGGATGTAGTGAAAACGACAAACAATCTACCAGTCATCTCGAAGCCAATGTTCCCTTCAAGTAGCGCGCGCGTGTGGCCACGCAAGAGATTTAAAGCTCCCGCACACTCGTCTCAAGTTTGCGCGCACTCTAATAAGTGAATGAGTATTGTTTGATGATCTGATTAATAAATATTCCTTGAAACATCTTAAAGATCCACAAAATTGAGAAGTATATATAAATAAGATATAGGTTATAAACATTAATTTTGTAATCCATGTCCGCTCTTACTGTGAATCATATGACCTCCTAATGAATCATTTTCACAGGACTTGCTCGGTGATTTAATTTGTAGGATTTGCTTGCTCGATCTTTAAATTCTTAGCTGAGAGGGAAAATTTGTCGTAGTCGTACGTCTTTTGTTCGCCCTCCCTTAAAAACAGCGATTAAACATCTTAGTAACAAGCAGTTCTCGTATAAAACTTATATTGGGACAAACTTTACTGGAGGAGTCAATATGCTTAGCACTGGGAGCGTATATGCTTTAAAAAAATTATACACACGGCATTTATCTGTAAGATCGCTTCGGTATTTTATCTCAAAAAAATCCTAGGTACCGCGTCAAGAAATTATTTGATTAAACTTTACTGTACAAATGTTATATTAACAAAGGAAAATGTAAAAATAAAACAGGCAAATTTGTAACAGTTCTTTTAGCGCGATAAAACGCATCAAACGATTACGTAAAAAAGGGCTCGAGCAACACGCACGAGTTGTCATAAAATCGGAGAACGTGTTGTCTGATAACAACTGTTGCTGAAAGCCGAAACAGTTTACAAAAACATCCCTGAAAATCTGCATTATCTTCGCTTACCAACGAATAAAACACGGGTTACCACAGTCTGGGTATTCCCCTTTTTGCTAACTCACTAGAGCAACGGGAAGTGCTTGACAACATTTTATATTCGTAAAATTCAACTTTAGAAAAAAAAATTGGTGACAACCTATTTTCATACTATAGTCAACCTTATTACAGTACAGTACTCTCAGTTTTTTAAATCGTGTTCTGCAGTCTTCATCTTATATATAAAACCGAAACGGCGTATGTATGTATGTGGGTCTGTAATTCCCTTTTGCATTGTTGTTGCAAGTTGCCATAAAACGAATATGAAAGAAAATATGTTTGAATTTTTATCGGCGAAGACATTTAGTCAAAATGTAATAAATTAGTCTTCTACCAACTTTTTCCCGGCTTTTATTAATAAATATAATAATGTTTATTATTTACGTGAAGGTATTATTTGACATTTCTTTGACAGCAAATTAGATTTTTTCCTTGAATTTGGACATTTTAATGGGCGAGAATGGGGCTGTCATCAAATTAAATAAAGTTTGTGATTTTATTTTAACTCTATTTTGGATGTTAGATTTTGTGATATAATTATGTCGAATGATATAACATTAAATAATTATTGGTCGCTTAGTCCGAGCGACGCAGGGTAGCAATACTAGTATTATATATAAGTATGTGCATTGGTTAAATATTTATTAGTCGCTGTTCATCTGTAATTAAAAAAAAATGTCGATAAATCTCGCAATGAGCAAGATCGGCTCTGGTCATTAAAACGTATACTTTATTTTTATCCATCAAGTATAATTAGAATCGAAAAATAATGAGAACAAGACTGGTCAGCAATTTAAAAGTGATCGTTAATACCACCACACTGGGGTTGTTTTCTATTTAATATGTTAACTATTTTCCACTAAACAATAATGAAACATTGTTTGAACATATTCCACAGTAAGTCTATTAAGATCTGGTGCGGATTTCATCGATAAGCGAAACCAGTGCAGATCTGAGTACAAAAAAATGTTTTACTAATTTTGAATACAACAAATATTGACAGTGTACGCCTTATAAGAGATCATAGGTTACGATTTGTCCTAATATTGAAAAAACATCGATTTCGTTTACAATTTTGACAAAGTAGTGTTTTAGAAAATCTCATGTTTATACAAATATTTTTAATTTACAATTTTGTCTCAAATAAACCATCTCAATAGGTGAATAAATAAATAAATAAAACTCAATAGAACCTGCTTGAACTAAAAGTGGTCGTTAAAAATTGTATGGAAAGGATAGCAAAGATAGAAATGGTCTCACAGCAGTAGCTATTTTATTTTCACTGCCCGTTATATAGGTTGGATGAAAAGTAAAAATAATTATCACATATTTAAATTTTAGTAATCTACTAACTAACCAAGAAAAAATACACGAATAAATTTTTTTTTATATGTCAAAACATTACGAGAATTTTTATTTGATATTGCAAGATAAATGTGAAAAGTATTACAATAAAATAACTTTATTATAATATACATTATGGAGTCGAATATTTTGACGTTCATTGAGTTATTGGAACATATAGTAATAAATGGATATTTTTATTAAGATTTATTATATTTTCCGCTCAAAGTTGGCAGAGTTTCTACCTCTGCCAGAGTACAAATAACACGTTTCGGAAAACACAGTGTTGTTTCCCACTTTATCCGGCGCGCCTGTGGAAAATTCTTTTGTGGATAACGTGATTTCGACGCCAAAAATCAACTTTGCAATTTTGAATGCGGGTCGGATGTTCTGTACCGTCGATTGTTTGGAAGGGATCACGCTTTTTGCAATCTATTAAAATATTCTTTTTTTTTTTGCTTCTTTTGTACTTTTTTTAATTTGGCCGTTATGAGCGATTAATTTTTTTGATGCTTTTGTTTTTATTTGTTATCTTCAAAACGTTCCATCATGGCAACAGACTGAATCAAAATATAATTAGGATTATTGTGCGTTTTATAAATCGTCATTTACAACATTTTTATCATATTCCAACGAAACAAGATTGTATCAAAATTTTAAAACAATAGAAGCTTCTTTACTTTTTTATTTCTTGAACCAAGTAAAAATATTTATAATGAAATAACAATAATACGCTGAGAAAAATAACAATGTATTTTAATTCTACAGACAAAGCCGAAATGGCTATCAATAAATATATAAAATAGTTTGTGTAGAATTAAAATACATTGTTATTTTTCTCACCGTAGTATAATGGAGTTCTACACAGTAAATGCCAACTCAATCAATAAATAACAATAAGCTTATAGTATATTTTCTTTTCACACACACAAGCGCATTTATAAGCGCAAAAAACTGTCTCCAATTTAGTGTTCGGGTTTTTTTTGCTTATTCGTTAAAACACTTTTCGAGCAAGGCTTCTTTTTCGACAGAGCCACACTGAGGTCATCGTTTATCGCACAAAAGTGATGAATATTTTATTTTACATTGGTAAATGGTGGCAAACTTAGTGAAGTCAGTTGAACCAAATTATTATGGCATAAGAAAGTTTTTTTTTTTTTATTAAAATCCTATAAAACTTTGAATGTCACGTACACCCCTGTGCTTTTGTCTAGCGCCCCTGATAAAGAAACATCGCTTTATTCCACGATACAAATGCAATTTTATTGGAAAAACGACAGTGATGCGTATTTCTATTGCATTTTTATTCGCAATCATTTTCAGTTTACATTTGACGGAAATATCCATGTATGATCTTAATAGACTGTTGTGTACCAACGAGAATTCAAATTTATAAAGATATTAAAGATATTTTCTCACTTTTACATTTACTCAAACTATCTGAGAATTGATTATCTGGCCTTTCTTCCATAAAAGATATTCATCAATTACTTAAAGCTTTGTATCTTAACAAATAGAATCTATCCAACCCCTATTTGAACCTGATTTTTTTTTTAAAGTTCAACAACATACCTACATGTTTATATTATTTATCCAAATAATTACTCTAAGCATAGTACCTAATACACTAACCGGTTATATGCCAGAAACGTATATTTACTGTCTACTATTCCGTGAGCGCAGTTCCTGCTATAGAAAATGAGCGTATATATACGGTCCACTTTACACCTTCAAATACTGGACAAGATTGACGATTATATAATTCAAACATTTTATACACATAGTGAAATCTCTAAGAGTCACAGTCCTATACTTACAATTGAGGGGCTTAAATGCATAACCGCCTCTCTTCACAAAGTCAAATTTTTCAGCAATCTAAAAAAACGATTTAAATCTTCAAGTATAATATTAGAATAATTAGTTAACACAAAACGTTTGTATGATGACAGGGCGGTAGGTCAGTGTTCCCTGGCTCGTGATTGGTGAATTTAGATTGTGGCGGTTTTTTACTTCACATATGGTGGAGAGAGGCGGTTATGCATTCGATCGTCATTTTCGATGTCGATTTTAAATGGTTTAGAGGTAATTTTTCGGTTTTTTGAAGATTGCAGGGCATAGAACGTAAGAACCGGATCATTAATCAATCATTATCTCATAAATGATAGTATATGGATAGAGGCAGTTATGCTTTTACACCACTCAATTGTAATATGTTGTATTCAAATCGGTGCTGTGGAGTCTGAGTCGGAGTTGGAGTTGGAGTCGTGTAGTCGAGATTTTTTGGCCGGAGTCGGAGTCGTCGCGGTGTTTTGGTCGGAGTCGAACTCGGATTCGGAAATTTTGAAAAGATTGAAGTTTTTAATTTTGCATATATTATGTCAAATTTGGCTATTAGCCGGATTGGTTGGTTTATATATAATTGAATACACATAAATAGAAAAGGTAGAAAAAAACGTGACAAAATTAAGCTTTTTTTAATCGGAGTCGGAGTCATGTTTTTGGTCAATGTTGGAGTCGGAGTCGTGTTTTTGGTAAATGCCGGAGTTGGAGTCGTAATTTTTTTAGCGACTCCACAGCACTGATTAAAATCAATATTTATCGCTATTTTTTTCATTGAAAGTCGTAACCCTCGGTGCACGACCGTCCTTATACCTACCGGCATACAACGGGTTAAAATATTGCCATAAGCTCAAAAATAATTAAACTTGACGGCTCCAATTATATACGGCTGATTGTTTTGGCATATTGTGGCGCACAATTTTACGTAATAACATTGTCGGTTATGTGAACAAATGGGAAATTAATTACCTCGAATTACATGGTAAAGCTCTAAAAGGTATGTTAAATAATTTTCGCTGCTGCGCCACGGATTCCAATTTAATTAAAATTGATTTATGTCGCTGGTAAAGTTAATTATATTAACTGAATATTTTTCGCACAATGACTAGAAGTTGCCAACTGTGTGTATCTAATATTCGAAGATTTTGGCAAATATTGATGAATTCGAAATCATCATCATTCACTCGAAAAATTTGCTTGAAAAATAGTAATTTCTATTGAAATAAACTAAATAGCTTAACATTATCATTTTTCGTAATGAGCTGGTTTTATTGAGAAGTATTTCATATATTGCTTTAATGCTATTAAAACAAAAAGTTTGTAATTATAAATAAAACACATTTTTTTCGGCTAACTTCCACATATATTATGAAACAAACAAAACTGGCTTATTGGTTTGTCTGTGCTATTGTTAACCTGATCTCTGCCTAAAGCGTATATTTACGCGCTACAAGTCCGTGTTCAAGGGGCCGTCCATACAAAATGCGCGTAAATTTACGCTCTCCTTTGTACTTAATTTACAAGTCCCCAGTACCTATTTAAAATAATTGAATTTAACTTGCATATAGTGACATCTTTTGAGAACGTGTTGTACTACTTGAACTCAAAGAATATTGAATTTTAATGTGTAATACATCGATAATTATATTAGGATTTATTTTTTGAAAGAAAATCGCGGCCTCCTGTGTACGGCCATATTGATTTTTACAGGTTTAGAATCGGTTAAATTATTTATTTGTGAAAGATATTTTTGCAAACCATTTTTCTTTAAAATATTCTTATATCAATTATTTAATTAACTTTATCTTGTCTTTTTCAATCTTATATATAAAACCGAAACGGCGTATATATGTATGTATATCTGTAATTCCCTTTTGCATTGTTGTTGCAAGTTGCAATATAATAATGTTGACTATTTACGTGAAGGTATTATTTGACATTTCTTTGACAGCAAATTAGATTCTTTCCTTGAATTTGTTTATTTTAATGGGCGAGAATGGGGCTGTCATCAAATTAAATAAAGTTTGTGATTTTATTCTAACTCTATTTTGGATGTTAGATTTTGTGATATAATTATGTCGAATTATTGGTCGCTTAGTCCGAGCGACGCCGGGTAGCAATACTAGTATTATATAAAAAAACACTTTTATATTTATTGATTGAGTAGGCATTTACTTGGTAGAACTCCATTATAATACGGTAAGAAAAATAACAATGTATTTTAGTTCTACATAAATTATTTTATATATTTGTTGATAGCTATTTCGGCTTACGCCTTCATCAGAAGTAACTAGTTCTAAATCCTAAATCTAAAACCAGAACTAGAAATAACTATCAACAAATATATAAAATAATTTATGTAGAATTAAAATACATTGTTATTTTTCTTACCGTACTTTTATATTTTATCAGTTAATACTCACTCACGATGGACCAAGCCAGTCTTGATCTTCACTTATAATGTATGGAAGTTGTACATTTCTTTTTTCAATCTATTTAAATAAATGGCAATTCCACTAAGAATTCACAATTATCACAATTACAATTTTTGATGGTATCTTTTTAAATTTACCTGGGAGTAAGCAAGACAAATTGTCAGAAACAGAGAATATTTGAGGTGGCGGTCATATGCTTCGAATTGGAAGCGGACTCGAACTTTACAGTTTTAACTGTAATTATTGGCAGAACGGCATAATTTTTGAATAATTATGTAAAAAAAAAAATCTTCAATTCAGTTAAATATGTATTCGTTGAGCGAAACCGGTCATGAGTTTTAAAAAATGTACGTGTGAAAAAAGAACAAAAAACTTTTTTTTGTGATTTATTAAGACATTTTTTAAATAAAAAAATATTTATTTTTCGTACAACTTGCACACATATGTATGTAATTTAAGTCTAGTAAGCCATTAGTAATATCAGTCCTGATTTCTAAATATATAATGAGAAAAGTAAATAAATACATGTCTGCATTGTCAACATTTACTGTACATTATGAAACTATGCCAATAAACATGAAAGTAAAAAATATTTCCTTTATTTGCATCAGGCATTGTATCAGGCAATCAGAATAACGGTCCAGATAACAAAACGCAAAATTGTCTCATAAATGACGTCATCACACCTTCCGAGGGCTTAATGCTTGAAATCCTACAGAGTGGCTCAATATCTCGACCATGTTATCACTTACGAGAGTAGAGGACGATGAGTCACGAGTGAAGTGGGGTATGATCGCACCCATTTAGTGGCCATGTCAGACAACGCTATGAACATTAACCCCGAGGCGACCGACGAGCCCCCTAACATGTTTTTCTTTTACCGGCAACCACGTCTGGCAGCCTGATACAATGTTAAATATTTCCATACATTATAAAGTTTTTCATGAACAAATCCAAAGAAAATATAGTCGCGACGGGCGTTTTAGAAACAACATGTTTTCCTCTCTTGTATTTTTTCCCACAATTTAATTATAATGCTATTTCTCATAGCAATATGTTTATACAGAGTCTGTCAATAGGGACGGGACGCTCGTAATTTGTTAGGTTATAGCAGCCATGTTGTTAAAGTCATGATGAAACTGTATCATCAAAGTCACTGCTCCATTCAAAAAATTTTCCGCCAAAAAAAAATATCTTTAGCTACGAAGCCAATTTTTAGGTGAATGAATATGTGAATAATCAAACTTGGACGATTCTTATTCATACGAGATACACCAGCACCCTAGAAAGTAACTGTTTGGGACGGATTTTGGTCTGGCGGAATCATCGGTCCGTACTTCTTCCAAAACGAAACTGGCTTTGCCATTACCGTCAATGGTGAGCTACAGATCGATGACAAGCGACTTCTTGTGATCGAAACTGAATGATATAAATACCGATAACATGTGGTTTCTACAGAACGGCGCTACGTGCTCCATAGCACATACCACGATGGACAATCTATAAGAGCGAGCGTCCTTATTGAAAGACCTTATACTCAATAGAAAAACTATTTTATGTGATAAATTTAATATATTTCTTTAATTAATATGTGTGCATCACAATAAGAAGTTAATATATTTAAATAGAGTTGTTAAAAACCCTGCTGTTTTCTGAAATAATAAAGAATACGGAGTGAAGGGGTTAATCCTGTTAGCATCAGAAATTGTCGCTAAATTACACGACTGAGAGACAACGGCTTTCTAGGAAATGAGTGGCCATATTAAGATGGGCATGTCTGACTATAGGTTGACTAATAAAAATATTTTCGAGAATTACTGCCAAACAAAATTTTTATCAAACACTAACTATTTAATTTTGTAAAGTGCAACCAATTTAAATATACACAAAACACTTTCAGTGTTAACTAAGCTAGTGAATGTATTTACAAAAAACGTGTTTTTGCTGTACAGTCAACTCTCGTAATCAGTGGCGGCTGGTGACAGAGTATTAGGGAGTACAAAAAAAGATTCAACTATTTTTGAAATAGTTCTTTCCTATTCATTGGATTTTAAAACACTTCTATAACATGGACTTTCAATTCAGATGTTCACAATACCAACGGAGTGCCAGTCTTATGAATTTTTGGCTTTCCGTAGTATGGAAAAATAGTTGAATCTTTTTTTGTACTCCCTAATACTCAGTCGGCAGCCGCCACTGCTCGTAATCTAAAGCGCTGATATTGGGACTACGCTATAGAAACCCGCCCTATAGAGAGCTGGTCGCCCATATAAAATTTGACCCGAGGTGTTTTATAGTATATCTTGTATGTATATTATTATTCAATTGCAAAATTAAATTGTAACTGCAAAGTGTGTGGTTTAAACTTCCATGTATTAATAGCACTGAAAAAATTGCCTATCTATATATTGTAAAATAATAGCTGAAAAAGGTAAGGTATATTAATTGTAACATTTTTTTTACTTTGTTTCATTACGATAAATTTTTCAAACTGCTTTTATGCTTCTTTGATTTTTTAAAATTTACAGGGAAACAATTTGACAACGGATTGTATATGAATAACAATTTCTTATTTTGGTACATAAACACGTACTTTGAATGACTAAAAATTCTAAAAAAATGACTTTTAATTATGAATATCAAAGACAACTTAAGCTTCCAAGAATATATTACAACATATTTTAGCATATCACTCTACAGCCTAAAATAGTTAATTATAGTATTTTAAGATAATTAGAAGGTTAGGTTACGATAATTATTTAGCTATGTTGGTAGCTTAAATTAATACTTTAGTATTATATTTAGTGCTCTAAGGTTCATTAGAATGAACTGGTCATCCAAGCGAATATTTTACGACTCCAGCATTTACCAAAACCACGACTCCGACTCCAACATTGACCAAAAACACGACTCCGACCAAAAAAAGTTTAATATCGTCATTTTTTCCCCCTAATTTTCCTATGTATGTGTATTCAATTAAATATCAACCCTATCAATGCGATCAAAGGCAAAATTTTACATTCAAAATGCAAAAATAGAAAGTTGAAACTTTTCAAAATTTCCGACTCCGAGTACGACTCCGGCCAAATCACCGCGACGACTCCGACTCCACAGCCCTGCTATAAATAGATAAAACATAAATAAATAAGCTTAGTTTATTACTACATTTATTTCAATTTATGAAACATATAATTCAAAAATAATAAAGAATTATACGTCACAAATTTTAATTTGGTTCGAAGTCTTCTTTTTTTCGTTTCTAGCAGTAGAAAAAACTCTCTCTGCTGCTGTAGACTATAGCTTAAAAGTTAGCAATCAATTAAATTGTGCTATCTAGTTTTTCTGTCCGCTGCTTAAAACAAAATAAAATTTGGAAATAAATCTTCATTTATATATTACGAGTATTACTCGAGTATTTTTCAAATTACTCGTAGTATCGAGTAATTGAAAAATGGACGAGTATACTCTATTCACGATCCACTGGTGTATTGAAGCAAAATCACAATGAAGTAATTGCATTTTTGGTCTGCAAATTATTATTATTAGAATCATCATTTCGTTAATTTACTTTTACGTTAGCTACCTTTGTATCCAAATCGATATTTCTTTTTAATCAAGACACGAGTCCATCAATCCTATTTCCATGTGGTAGAGGTCTGCACGGGCAGAAATTTTTAAATTTCACCCGGCCCGAACCCGAAGACCTCCGACCAGCCCGTCCCGAGCCAGAAGCTCATTTCCAAAAATCCCCCGAAACCCGAACCGAGCCCGACAT
The DNA here is from genome assembly GCA_028554975.1 of Himalopsyche kuldschensis. Classification (NCBI taxonomy): domain Eukaryota; kingdom Metazoa; phylum Arthropoda; class Insecta; order Trichoptera; family Rhyacophilidae; genus Himalopsyche; species Himalopsyche kuldschensis. The sequence goes on from JAHFWI010000006.1 coordinate 18,092,266, forward strand.
TTTTCAACTTTGCCCGAAAAAAATCAGAATTTTTTTTTTCAAATAAATTTAAAATTGAATCACCAACTATCGTGTGGGTGAAGTTGTGCGAAATACACTTCTTCCTAATTAGAATTAGTTTTTGTTTGTTTTACAGGAATGACGACTCAAGTGAGAAGTTTTTGAACAAGAAAAGCTGCAAATGCATTTACATTTTATCACTCATACACTCAACGTATCCAACTTTTTTGTTTGTAGCCACCTTTATGATTTCACTAAATGATTTCCACACTTCACTTTCCCCATGGGTTTTTACTGGAGAAATATATTTTACACTCTCTCATTCAGTTTTGTCTAAATATTTTCGAAGCCCATTCTAGCCGGATAATTTTAAAAAAACCAACCTAACAAATCGAATTGCGACTGATTAAAATAACCATATAAAACATACTGAAGTCAGGATCCTATTATGAAATTCATAATGCGTATTATACAAACGCCAATGAAGCAGACATCATTAAAAAATACTAAAATAATGGCGTCAAAAGTCATTAAGTTAAAAACAATGCATCTTGTTCTTTCGAATGGGTGTTCATGAGAGAATGTTTTTAAATAACAAACAAGGCGTCGAAAAAATGACTAATTTGAGTACGTGAAGTTTATTATAGTATTAAATTTAGATTTACGATAATGGTGAGCGCATTCGGAAATGGCCCGATTTTTGTTATATTTTGTTGTATGCTTGCGTCCGAGCCCGGCCCGGGCCCGAATCCAAGCCTTCGTTACTCGGCCCGCGGGCCAAACCCGAGCCCGTGCAGACTTCTACCATGTGGGGGGACTCAAATCATTGACCCTACAACTGAGATGAACGTAAAATCTACAGCGCCACTATTATGTCAATGAACTCTTCTAAAGTAAGTGCTTTATACTTAATATCTTCAAGTTTACTTTGATTGATTTAACGAGATTTTCAATGGAACGGTGGTATAAAATTCGTTTTATTTTAAAACTAGTCATTGATTTATCAGTTACTCGATTAAAAGGTGGTTAATAATCAACTCAACAACAACAGGCTATTTGGTCATTAATGTTAAGTACGGTATTTAACTATCAAAGGTTGATGGTTAACAACTATTTTTTCATGATTAAACTCGGTCAAGACTATTGTTTTGATTTTATAATCAATGAATTCTTGCATAATGACCTTTTTGATATATTATATTAATTACTACGTAGCTCATTTATTGATTGAGTAGGCATTTACTTGGTAGAACTCCATTATAATACGGTAAGAAAAATAACAATGTATTTTAGTTCTACATAAATTTTATATATTTGTTGATAGCTATTTCGGCTTACGCCTTCGTCCTAGTTCTGACGAAGGCGTAAGCCGAAATAGCTATCAACAAATATATAAAATTTAAGTAGAACTAAAATACATTGTTATTTTTCTTACCGTAGTACGTAGCTCATTTTTCTTACATTTTGCTTCAATTTATATGCTTAGTTATCATACCAATTGTTTGTCATACCTTGTAATTATTACTTAAACTTTGTATAAATATCACTGTTTTGTTGTATTTCTTATCAGTTGACAATGCTCGCCATGAGCAAAACCGGTCCGGATCCAATATAATTTATGTGGAATAAGCACTAAAAATGTTTTATTATTTTTATTATAATACCATTCCGCCAAGTATTGACAGTGAACCTTTTGATATAAATATTAATTATATTAATTACTGAATAGCTTATTAAAAATTCTACATTTTGATTGCCATATTATGAACATTGTTCAAGATATTTTCTTTGACTGTGCAGTTTTATTTAACTTTTAATAATAGTAATAACATTGAGTATTTCCTTTTGCTGAACAGTGATGGTAAACTGATTCACCCAGCCGTTACTTTTCATAACATTCCAATAGTGTGGTCGAATAAGACGTTTTTGAAATAGTTGGTAAATACGCCTCTCCTATTCAATAAGTATTGATTTATTTTCTACCTAATATAGTTTACTCATATCTTGGCGAAGAGGAGAAAACGTGAGCTACGAGTAAGTACATTGCTTCTATCCACAATAGACTCTTCATCCGTGAAATAATATGATTATGAATAGAACGGCAAACATAGCGAATCGAAATATATATTTTATTCATAAAAAGTTTCAAATAACGCATTCACCGTCGACTCACGCGTGTAAATCTATTATGGACAAAATAAATCAAAGTGAATTTAGATAAAAAGGAATATCTGTTCTTTAATTTTTTTTTCTCGACCCTAGCTTTAAGCTGACAAAATCTATATTCAGACAGTTATGCCGGAAAAAAATGAAGCAAAGAAACAAATGAGAAGGAAAAAAATATATTTTAAGCTAATGCAGAGGTTCGACTTAAAAAGATGCACGATGTTTTTTTTGAATCAATATTTAATTTAAATGTAACATGTAACCAAAGGTAAGGGCATGTCAACAAATGTTTTTCTACTAGATATGAAGACTAGGGACAGGACTAGTGGTTAGCTAATCGCTGTCATGCGTCGCTCGTCGAAGGTGGAAAAGGGATTTTTAACAACACAAACACCCATTGCCTCTAAGCAGAATCGAATTATCGAAAATCGGCTCGTATCGGAGATCGAACCCAGGCGGTCTGACACGGTAGCCTACGACGTTGACCACTGCATCACGGACAGGCTAAGCTTTTTTAATTAATATATTATATTTGAATTCATAAATCTGTTTTTATTTTTTGGTGTTTGATACTATACGTCTAAATACATGGAGTGTTAAGTTCGTGTTTTGGTACTGGAGAAGTGAGCTCATTAATTCACGGAAGATGGTTCAACAATGGAGGCTTCAAATGTGCTTCCAAGAATACCTAAATATCATCTCTGAAGAGAGCACCATTCAACGTATTATCTAATCATATCAAAATTATGGCAATATTCAAGCATTTTGATTTCAATTCACAATGCTTAATCTATAATCGACGCTTGAAATCCTTTCACTCCAGTCTGACTGCTGTTCCTCATATGTCTATAGACCAGTGGTTCTCATGTGCGGCCACCAGAGCATTGTGCTGCGGCCACAAACAGCTTGATAGTTTATATTGATATTTAATAAAAATATGTTTTTACAAGTTAATTTGTCAACAATGACACTGAAATTTAATATTTCGGGTGCATTATATTGTGCATCAAGAATTTTCAGTTTTTCGCAAACATTCAAACACATACATGTTTAGGTATTATTGACAAAAAAGAAATTTGGTGCGGCCACCAGACATTTTCGTAGAACCGCTGATGTTCCTAATGCGGCCACAGCCAAATTTCACGTGAGAACCACTGCTATAGACAATATTATTAAAGAAAAAACATATATTCGGATAAATGATTTCGTGGAAACTTTTGCATGCCTGTATTACACTTTAAAGCTGAAGATGCTTCTCAAAAAGGCAAAGCACGTGTTAGTTTTTGTAACACAATACGTGGAATAACAAAGCTATCGAATTTCAATTTATATTAGAATTTTTTACTTTTTAAATGTATAATGGGTAAATATAACACTTTTTTTGTACTCCTTCCACACATATTATGTATAGATCAGAAACGGATAAGCGCAAAACGATCATTGTCAATTTAATCAATTGATGCGATGAGCGAAACCGGTATTGATTTGTTTTACCATTATATATAGAAATAGTGCCCGGTCTGTGGTGCAGTGACCATCCTCGTTGACTTCCGTGACAGACCACCTGGGCTCGATTCCCGGTAAGAGCAGATTTTTTCAGTCGATAAATCGAGTCAAAGGCTGTTCGAAGGCAATGGGTGTTGGTGCTGTTAAAAAATTTCCTTCCCACCTGTCCAATCCCAAAAAAGCAAAAGCGATTAGCTATTCGTGTCCTAGTCATCGTATCCTTTTCATTCATACTCTCTTCGAAAAAGAGAGGTTGAGCAAATAAGTAACAAGCAGGTCTCGTAGAAAAATATATGTTGAGATAAACTCTGCGAGGAGTCCATAATTATGATACTAATTTGAAGCAGACATTCATAGTTTTCAAAACTAGTGCAAACAATTTGTTTTTTTTATTTGAATATGATGCTTTTCCACAAGGGATAATTGACAGTCAACGCCTTTTAAGTGGAAAATGAGTATCGACAAAATACTGAAGTCACCCTGCAATGTAAACTTCAATGGAAAAACATTCATCTGTAAGCGCTAAATGTAGCCATTTTTTATTTTAACAAGAACTGCATAAATTTTTAATGGAATATGGTATAATTGAGAAATTTTACTGAAGGTGCTGGATGGAACTGTCAGTTCAAGCTCATCCGTGCACTTGAAATGCTTGAAGATACCAAACGTTGAAACCCGAGTCAATAGCGACAAAGTTCATGGAAAATTACAAAATTCAATTTTGGAATATAGTAATAAGTTTATTTTTTTTAACCATGTCTGCTCCCGTCTTGGAGCATATGGACTTCTCACTGAGTTTATTTCAACATATGTTTTTCTATGAGTACTGCTTGTTACTCAGTTACTCAACCTCTCATTTTTTCACGAACAGAGTAAGGATGGAAAGGATACGAAGATTAGGACATGACTAGTAATTAGCTAATCGCTGTCACAATGCGTCGCTCTTTAAGTTTAAATACCTAACGTCAACCTTAAAGCAGCTTGTAAATAACTAATTCGGTCACGTTTTGTTTTTCGTGTATTTATTTTTAATCTTTATTCGTTTAGTTTTCCATTTTGTTTTAAAAGGCTGTCAACGAACACGTGTAATGGAAGCCTCTTGAATCGTTGAAGTTATACGTAAAGTCAAATTGGAGGACCACTTTTTCGAGTCGAGCATATTTTCGCTCCACTCAAAGACTACAAAGAAAATCAACAAAAAACGTAAACATAACTAAACAAAGAACATAATCAACGAAAAGAAGAACTTCAAACAAATGATACCCGAAAACTTTTATTAATTTACTTACAATAGAGTGTCCAGATAGATAGGCTCGTTGTGAAAGTCGCAAAACTATTATTTAATTTATAAACACGTTTGTGTTTATTTAATCAACATCCACACATATGTACATATATTTTTCAAACATAATTTTTAATTTATTGATTGAGTAGGCATTTACTTGGTAGAACTCCATTATAATACGGTAAGAAAAATAACAATGTATTTTAATTCTACAGAAATTATTTTATATATTTGTTGATAGCTATTTCGGCTTACGCCGTCGTCTAGCTCTGACAAAGATCAAATATTTGCAAATTTCAAAGTTCAAATATTTTTACCAAACAAAAAATATTGAAATCTGTAAAAGTTAATTTTGAGAAAAAAAAATATTTTTTGTGTTTGATTCCTCAGCACTGCTTTTACAAATATTAATTTAAAAAAAAAACATTACCATTACCAAATAAGTAATATGGTTATATAATACACGGATGGCATTGCCACTCTTCAACTTTCGCTCAACACTCACGCTCTTCGTCTCTCGCACGTGCATAATCTCTCTCTCTCTGAACATTCTATAGTGTATTCGAGTGCAGTGTTGTGCTGTGCGTTACAAATCAACAAACAAGGGAAAACATATATAATATATTGGGTCTTTTTATAAGGACGCTTAGTTTTGAAATGTAAATAAAACAGGTTGTTTGTGAGATTTCGACTAAATTTTAATTTCATTTGTAAGTATATTTTACGGCATTAAATATGGAATATAGCATCAAATGTCTGCCAATATCCATTCATTATAAAATGGGCCATGTCGCTAAGGTTTACTTTTTTGACAAATTTGGGTGAACTTCCAACTGCTCCAGAACCCAATCAGGCGTTGTCTGTGGTTGTTTACCTGAAGTTCCTTGGTAAGTTGGATTTTATACGGGTGCAGACATAAGGCCCGATTCAAAATTCGCCTAGTTGAAGTCGCAGAAAAGCCAAGTTCTTTTGAACAACGAGAAATAAGCTGCCTTGGGTTTTCCTGTACACTTTCACACACCGCAGCAATGTTTTCACCAGATATTGTATTTTGATGACGTACAGGTAGGTGTTGGCCGATTATTTACCAAACTGGTTGACTCAAATTTGGCCACTAAACAATGAATAATCTACTCAGCAGGACAAAGTAACATATTTTGAGCGTCCCTATTGAAATACTCTATATATTATACCAGTGATGCACAACCTGCGGTCCGCATTGAAATTTCATGCGGTCCAATATGACAGAACTTTTTACGGACAATAGAAGGAAGATATAAAATAAAACAATTTCAATTTTACATACACGTAAACTATTGATAATTTAATCAGTTTTACCCATGCGGCCCTCGAACTATCGGAGACTTGATTATCTGGCTCTTCTCCCAACAAGGTTGTGCATCACTGCTCTTTACGTACACCAAACAATTTATTACCTTAAATTCCATCGTTGTTTATAGAATGTTTTTATTAAAGTTTACCAATTTATTTATTTTTGGTACATAGTTTGTCCATGTAGAATTTTGTCGCAATTTATTATGTACCTTATAATTCCTATGTATTTATTTATTTATACGACGGTATAATTATCACATATTTATGAAAGTATGTTCGAAGTATGTTGGGGATTTAATTTTAAATAATTGTGTTATCAACTTAATCTGATTAAAACTTTTCTGACATCCCTCACTTTAAGAGTACATTGTCCAAGTATTCAGACGCGAGGTTGTACGAACAAAGCTATGCTGAATTGAGGATCGTGTGATACCAGCTGATGGAAAAATAGCTATACACCTGTTATACTTGGTTTCAACCATTCTTATCATTAATATAAAATTTTATTTATTATTTTATTTTTATAAATTCTGCTTTTTGTGCTACAAACTGTGACACGTGTTTCGCCTCTTTCAGATACACCTTCGGACTTACTATCGCAAAATTAGCTTAAGTAATGAAGCAAGATTGCTACTAATATTTTAAAATGATAAAATTACAAAATGGAGTTTGGGATTTTCCTTTTTACGGGAAGCAAGGAGGGGGGTTATAGAATCAAAAAAAAACAAAGCAAAAAAATACGTATACTACTAATAACGTTAGCATTACAAAATATTAACTAATAAGTTGCAATCAATCAGATAGGGTTGGGTTAAACCCATTAATTGGAAATAATGTAAACAGTGGATTCATCGAAAGTATTCTTATCATTATTTAAATTTTCTCATGCATAGAGGATAACTAACGATAAATAATTTCTATGACTTTTTTTTAGACTAAATATAACAGTGATGCAAAACCTGCAGCCCACGGGCTTCATGCTACCCGAAACGACAAATATCAATCACCTTTTTTCTTCAAAATTTTTCACGGATGGAAAAACAATTAAAAATTATAAAGTAATCAATTTAATGTAGACTAAATATGTATATCGATAATTATATCGCTTTTATTCATGCGGCCCTCGAACAATCTGAAAATTGATATGCTGGCCTTTCTCCCAAAAAAGTTGTGCATCACTGAAATTGGCTAACCTACTTTAATGGGTGTGGCTTGGCGAGAGAAAAATGTTAATTATAAATCGGTCTAAAACAGCTATTTTGATCTTAAAAATCATTGGGTAAAAAAATATTTTATTTAGTAGGTTTATCAACTTAAGTACATAATACAGAGATATCAGCAGTGGTTAAAACAACCATGAAATTCTAAACAAATTTTAACAAAAAGGTTTAAAAGTGGAAATTTTTCCTCACAAATATGTTTGAAATGACTGCGGAAATCTTTTTTACAAGTTATGAAACACTGGTAAACATTGTCCGCTCTCAATGTGGAGCATATGGACTCCTCGCGGAGTTTTTTTCCACCAGAACCACTTTGCGCTCAACTTCTCTGTTTCGAAGTAAGTTGGTAAGGATACGAGAACTAGGAGAGGACTAGTGGCTAGCTAATCGCTCTCGCAAGGCACCGCTTTTGGGATCGAGAGGGTAGAAAGGGATTTTTATAAAAACAAACACCCATATATTCGAACAGGATCGATAAATTGACTGACAAAATCTGATCGTAAAGGGACTCGAGCTCGTAATGTCCGGCACATAAGCCACTGCAGGACGGGCTCGGATAAAGATCAGTATAAAATAATAAAAAACTGACTAATCAGATAAAAATAATGAGAAAAGAATTATGTGTAGTCTCTCTGATCATGTTTTTGTTCATCGTTCAATATATTATATCATATATTTATTAAAAATATTACTTGTTCAATATTAAAGCCATGAATGAAAACTTGTAACAAATTCAAATTGCATTGTTCCGTTGTATATTATAAGTAATATAAACGATATTATTAAAGTTAAATAATTGGTCTACTCCAAGGTGAATCATTTTTGACAGATCTGTGAGACCATAACTTTCCATTTATATCTCAGTGTATGCATTCTATATTGGACCGGGAAAAGTTGTGAAACATCGGCTGATCTCTTTGTTCCGATTTGATGAGGGTTTATCAAAAGTTTCGCTGAGTGAGCGATGATGTAAAAAAAAAATGTACACGACTAACGCCATTTTGGGACCGTTAACCAAAGGATGGGTTAGGAAAGGTTCAAATATTATTTTCAATTCCTAATAACATGATTCTTGATCAATTCAGTGGACAGTGGGCTTCATTCGTCGGTCCCTGTGGTCTAGTGGCAAGAGCTTTGTCCTAGCAATCGGGGGGCCTGGGTTCAATCCCCGGCAAGGTCAGATTTTTTCAATTGAAAAAAAAGATCTTGGGCTGGGTGTTATGTTATTTATCGTTGATTTTGTGCACAACTGATACATTATTTACCATCGAGTTAATCTCGTGTGACTTTCACATCTCAGAATATTTGGCGCATTGGCGCAAGCTGTAATGCCAAATATTTTTTTAAAAAAATTTAAAAAAATTTAAAAAATTAAAAAATAAATTCCTAAATGGTTTTAAAATATTTCATTATTACTATTTTTTCCTTTTTAACCACTTTTATTTTAATCACTTTTAATGTTTTCAGTGTTGAATGTGGTGCAAAGGCATTAATTAAACAACTCAAAGGCAAGTTTCACAATTAATGTATTTGGATTTAAGTTTACGAAAATGTTTTTTTAAAGATCAGTGTCTTAACTAATTCAGGATGCATTTTATAGAATTAATGGGTAGGATGGTGTTTTCACCAATAAAGAAAAAAAAAATTTTTAGTCATAGATGTCGTATGTACAATGTATTATCTAATAGCGTTTCAATACAACATAAATTATAAAGTATATTTTTTTCATTTTGATGATTCTTCTATCTGGCTGAAGTTTTTCTTTACATAATGTAACCAACAAAGAAAAAGAATTGATTCCTTGTATGTCTTAACTATAATAAATGGGTAATTTCCTCAAAAAAATTACCTTGTGCGTATATATAATATTTCCCTGGTGATGACCTTCGGCAAAAGAAGAAAAATCCACCCAATTATTACCGAGCTTTGACGGCTTCGTTAGGTATACCGATTTTCCGGGTAAAGGCTCAATTAATCAGAAATATTAAATGTGGAATCACAGGAGATAAAAAAAGTTTATATTATTACTAATTCCGTTTTGCCACAATCATTACATTTGGTGAATAAACTTCAGTAAGAATTAAATAATGATTGAATCTTTTTTTTAGTAACTTAAAAAAATTATAAATTAAGCACCGAAATCAGAATCTAAGCTAGCGTACAAGTATCTAAAAATCAGCATTAATAATCATTGGACAACAGGTAATTTATTCTAACAATCTGAATCTGGTGTTTCATGCTAGACTTTTTGCTGGAACAAAGTATTTTTTATGACCTTAAAGGCTTTTGAGAAGTGACCGTCGAATCCATCGAAAGTATTGAGCTTTTTGATTGGTGAATTGTTTTTGATAAAATTAGGTTTTTTTTTTATAAATTTAATAAAATATTAATAGCAGACAAAAAAAATATAAAACTTTTTTTTTTTTGCTATCCGTAAATCTAAGAAGCATATTATTGCTTATTGAAGGAATAAATATTTCTTCCGCAATTTTAAAACGCAAATTCCAAAACAATATACAAATAATCAAATATTATTTTCAAATAATTATCTAGAAGCTTTTACATCCAATTCGGATCTGGATCTTTATTGCATTCATCTGCCAACATGTGGTTAACGAACTGAAATGGATTTTTACACTCAATAATATATGGCCACAGATTTCTTACCAAATATTGACCTTTTAATAAAACTCTTTTGCTTATTTCAAACATATAATAAAAATAATGTGACTTCCAAAAATTACTGATTGACACCTCTTGTTTCAATATATGAAAAAATAATAACATTCCAATAAACAATAAGAGAATTGCAATAGATAATAGATGACAACATACTGCCGCCGTAGCGGTACGGCGATACTAATCAAAGGGTTAAGCTGTTTGTCGACATTTGTTTATATAAGAGATTCTTTTTTTACCATGTCCACTCGTAACTTGGAGCATATGGACTCTTCACGGAGTTTATCTCAACATGTATTTTTTTCTACGAGAACTGCTTGTTACCCAGTTTCTCAACCTCTCTTTTTCGAAGACAGCAGGAATGGAAAGGATACGAGGACTATGACAGGACTAGTGGTTAGCCATTCACTCTCGCTATGCGTCGCCCTTTGATAAGAAAGGTGAGAAGGGTGGATTAATACTGCATTGATCTAGATTTTTAAATATGACTTTATCTCAAAATTGAAACACTACAGCAGTATTCGGTGGTAAATGTAACTGTATTAAATTGAAAAAAAAATGAATCGCTAAAACAAAAATTATTCTACATCTCATCGCATCTAAAAGAATCGCCAATGAATTCAATCAAATCAATCTCCAGATAACCAAAACAAATATTTCATCTTCAGTGCAAAGTATAACGTTAATATTTTTCCACGGACCACGGGGAATTCCCTGCCCGGAGAACTGTCCTGAAAAATTCTTCCTGCAATGGATATTATGACGAGAGACTGATCTTTTACTTTATTATTATTGCAGCGAGAGAGTTATTTTAGAGTTAGACGGTAATGCTAACTGATTGCTCTCAGGTCGCCTGATAAGTTGATCAGGAAAACTTTTAGCGTCTGATAGTTTAAAACTTTCGATTCGATATGGTGTAAAGTGAAGGGAGACTATTACTACTAGATATACGTCTAACTAATGCAGAAAACGTAATTTGCTTTGAACTTTGAGATATTACTTTTCTTGGTACAAAAGGGGTACGTGAAGCTTACATTTGTTTAACTATGTCCGCTCCTAGCTTGGAGCATATAGACTCCTCACAGAGTTTATCACAACATATATTTTTCTAAAAGAACTGCTTGTTACTCAGTTGCTCAACCTCTCTTTTTCGAAGATAGCAGGGGATGGAAAAGATAAGAAGAATCAAACAGGACAAGTGGTTAGCTAATCGCTCTCGCTATGCGTCGCTCTTTGGGATAGGAAAGTTGGGAAGGGATTTTCAACAAGACAAACACCCTGCGTTTGAACAGATTTATCGACTGAAAAATCCGCTCTTACCTGGAACCGAGCAAGGGTGGTCCAACACGCAAGCTCACAACGTTGACACTGCGCCACGGACCGTACAAGCTTACACCTAGTCTTATAATAAATATTATGATTAATACTTACACTTCAATTACATGATTGTTTTTTACAAATTTAATTCAGACCTTAACCGGTCGTATGCCATAAGCGTATACATACGATCTACAATTCCGTGAGCTCAGTGCCAGCCATAGAAAATACGCGTATCTACATATACGGTCCACTTTAAGCCTACTAATACTAGACATCTCTTAAAACTACAGTCTTATACATACAGTTTACACATTTGTATTATAATTAATGTAATAACGATTTTATAGAGAGCTTCCTTGTATTTCAGAAATTCGTCGCTATTTTTTAAAGGAATTCGTGGCCCTAGGTGCCTACCGGCATTTGATGGATTAAACGTTATGGAACAGTTTATTTTAAGCACAAAATATATTTTGTAAATAATAACACATTGTATCTATTTATCCAATATTAAATTAATTAAGATCAGAACCGGTTTTGCTTATCGCGAGAATTCAGCTGCACAAAAAATATTTTATTATTTTTTAATATAGGTATTGGCATTCTACCAGTTATTGGCGCACCTTAAAAGTGGACGTATATTTTTTAATATATTTCAGTAAACTATTTTCAGAAGAATAAATCAAAAAACAAATACTTTGACAACTTTAATTTGGGGTTTCACTGATAAAAGAAAACATCATTCACTGTCATTGTTCGTATATCTTGATAATAATATTATAAAATATTTCATCGATAATACCAATGTTTATTGCTGAACTCTGATTTCTCAGATACCTTTATCCAAATGACATCCATATCTCTAGTTATGATGGAGGTAGCGTTCTGTCTTATTTTGGAATAACACCTGTCTAGGATGCTAATCAAAATGCTAAATATCGCAGTCAACAGTCCAAAGAATGTTCAGTAGTTGGATAAAGTTACGTTTGACATCTGCTAATAGAGATCCACTTTTCAAAACAGCTCCGAAACTCACGGCGAAGGATTTAAGTTTCTATTCCCTGGTGGAATAGTTAAGGACGTTGGACAGATTTGATTGATGAGTTCTGAGAAAAGTTTCTAAAAAATAATATTGTATTCGTCAAATTTCCTGTACAAACTTTCAAACTCCACTGACGACGCCGGATGGGCCCTTAATGTGGTCGAGATTAATTATCCCTGGATTAGAATCTCTAGCAATAATTAGTTTTGTTTTAATTGCGTTATAGTTTAAAATAATAATGCCTTGTGTTTTATGTTAATTTATTGTTTGTCAAGGGACGATGGCTTATTCATTAAGTAATAGATTCATAAAAAAAAATTAGTAAAAATAAATCAAAACCACATTTTTTAATAAAAAAACATATTCAATACTGCTCTTACAATGGTGAATACAGTAACTAACGCAAACTCTCAGAAATTGAGTTTTATATGCTATTCAGTAAATATTTTTTTTTGTTTTCTCCATATCCGCTCCCTATTCGGGCAATATGGCTGCCACACGGTGCCACTAAGATTCTCTATCTCCCGCCAACTTCCTCGCATCTTCCCAGGTCATCCCGGCGTCCCGTAGCTGCCCTGAGTACATCCTATGGATGGTCATCAGAGGCCTTCTGCGGCGTCGGGATCCATCAGGTTGATAAAAGAGGCAGGCAGGATTCAGGCACATGTCCAAGCCAGGTCCATCGTCGCCTATTAATTTTGGACGTAAAAAGGGGCTGGTTTGTCCGCTCTCTTACCTCCGTGTTCCTAACAAAGTCAAACCACCGTACTCTTAATATTCGCCGCAGGCATCTGTTTTCGAAGCACAGTATACGGTTACCCTGTGCTTTTGCGATGTGCCATGACTCGCAACCGTAAAACAGCACAGTCAGTATGCATGCGTTGAATAAGTGGCAGTTGGTTCTGACCGAGTACAACCGTGAGTCCAATTGCACATCTAGAAATATTTTTAAATGCAGGAAAATAATTAAAATACTATAAAAATCCTATGTGAAAAAATTAACGTATAAGAATTTCTTAGCAAAAAGTCAGCAACTCTAGTGTTTTCAGTGTAACTACTTAGTTCCTGGTTACCAAATAATTAGTTCATTTTCACATAAACCGCTTTTAATAAATTCTAAATACTAAAACTAAAAAAAACACATTGTGTAATTTTACTCAAAAGTTTCTCAGAGTCACTTACTGCCTTCATGCTTGGAAGGGCAGAATAATTGACAACTTGCAACACTTTTAGAAGCAAAAAGCTAGAGTTAAATTAAGAGTTAATAAAACGAATATGAACTATGCAGACAAAGATCAAAAACATCTGCCATCGCTTATAATTTTGGTTTATTATAGGAAAAAGCGTATATTAATATTGAAATAATTAAATATTAAACAAACGTAAGGCATAATAAATAATATACCAAGCCTTAAGTTAGGGATTAACTTTTACGTGAAAATATATTTCCATTTAGAATGTTCTATATTTATTTTACAATGATCGATACGTCTACGCATTTAACTGCTTTGTAAAATTTTATAAGTAAACTTTTCCCCGAAATTCTGTTTATTCACCAATTGTTCAAAATTTTAAATTATTACGAAAAAAACACATAACTGTAATATAATACTTCTGTTGTTAACGCATTAACCTGAATAAACCAGACAGTAAAATTTGTTGTTTGTTTTTCACCGGACAAATGTTTGTGAAAATTTAAAATGTTTGACGTGTATTTTATATTGGTATACAAACTTTACTATATATAAATAGATTCAATCCAAATGACTTTTTACAAAAGTTCTGTTAGCTTTTTTGCTAAGTGAACTTTATTCGACTTATTACAAATTGTTGTTTTTCGACATTAAACTTTTGCGTTACAAAAAATGCAATCTTGTTGGTTGTATATTTTTAAGTAATACACTTTTTTATAGCAAAAATAATACTTTTGAAAGGTTCATAACAATAATAAAATTAAAATCACATCAAAACTTACTGAATATCTCTTGAATATATTTAGGGATTTTGACTGAGGGTGCTTGATGGAATTTCAATATCAAATTTGAATTGTTTAATTTTTGTACTTTTCCATGAGTTTTGTTGCTAACGACCCGGGATTCCTCTTTCGGCATCTACAAGCATTTCAAGTGCACGGTTGTACTAAAACTGACCAAGTCTGAAGTCACGGATGTACCGTTAGTTACAAAATTCAAACAATTCAATCTCTCCTCTTCGAAGAGAGTGGGGACAGAAAGATGTGACTTAGTGACATGTTAAGACAGAATTAGTGGTTAACTAATCGCTCTCGTAACGTCTCGTTTTAAGTATCGCATATGTGTAGAAAGCTATGCTAGACAACACAGACATCCATCAACAGAAATCAGTAATTGTATTGAAGAGTATATCGGAAATCGAAGCGAACGACGTTGATACTACAACGCGGAACCGAAATAAACAATACACAAATAACTAATATGAATTGTTTGAATTGTGTACTGTTCCATGAGTTTTGTCGAACCGGGTTTCGCCTTTCAGCATCTTCAGGCATTTCAACTGCACGGATGTACTTGAACTGACCTGTTGAACTGAAACTGAGACTGAAACTGTTCAAGTTCAAGTACATCCATGCACTTGAAATGCCTGAAGATGCCAAAAGGTGAAACCCTGGACTTGAGTGAAAAAACTCATGGAAAAGTACAAAATTCAAAAAATTCAAATTTTATATTGAAAATACATCAATCACTCTCAGTCGAAATCCTTATTTACAAATTAAGTATTTTACAGTAGATTTTTTGGTGAATTATGGTTATATGGTCACGGGACAGAATCCCAATCCTCTAGAGCTATGCTCTAAAAATTTATACATACTGGCTTATAATTTTATGTTTTGACTTAACTCTTTGAGTTCTTGTGGATTATTATAAAATGTGAAATCAAAATGATTAAATCTAAAAAATATTACTGAATATTGTATGAGTTCTGAAAGAAAAATTTGTTTTTTAATACTAGCCTATAGTAAAATTATTCTTTTTATTTTAAACAATTAATAAACTTATGTGACTATCTCTATCTGTATAATATTATTATTTGTGTAGTTTTCGGTTGCATTTTTGCTCCTGTAAATTAAAACAACTTTATTTCATACTTATTGCGAAGTATTCTTTAGTATCTTCTATAATAATAAAATCAAAAATTAAAGACGAAACATTTCAAAAAAAATCGTAAGTGAATGTAAGTCATTTCATTTAATTCATCTTTACAAAAATTCTGTCCCGTGACCGTATATCCATAATTTACCTATTTTTATAACTAAATTATATTAGCTATTGCTAGATTATGTTGGCATCTGCAGTCTTATTATAAGAGCTTTACCTAAGTTACCCGTCATTATGTGTTCAAGTCTTGAATACATGTCAATGTCAAAGTTTGTTGCAATATGACATTTGAGTTCATTTGAGGAGCCCGAGTGCTTTGCTATTGACATCTTATCTCCTCGAGTTATTAGAAATAAATAGTATATTTTTTAATACCTGGTGCCTCGGTTCATAATCAATACCTCATATGTTTTTCGATTCAAAATAGACATTAAAAATGAAGATTTTTGTAAAATAGTTCAAAGAATTTTTTTGAAAATCTGTTATTTTTTTCAGAGTGGAATATTTAAAGCGATTTACATCCCATAACATGCCATCATAAAAACCATCGTTTCCATTATGGTGTAGCTTAAGTCGACCACTTGAAATTTATCAAACATTTAACTTGTTTAAGAAGCGAACAAATAATGATATTATACTTGTTAATTATATAAATGGTACTATAATGATTTATTTTTAATTAATTTTAATGGCTAAAGTAACTTTGGCTTCTACATGGAAAAGCTAGTAGCAATTTCTCAAAATATTAAGCTTATATCACTAATTATAACGATACCAAATTTCAATATTCCTTTATGGCTTCATTTGTAACGTCTTATATAGTTTAGTCCTGTGAAACTGTTATTTTATCTAACAAAAAAAAGTTGGTCTATGGTTTTCTCTCAAAAGTACCTTTATCAATCTACCTGATAGTAAGAAGCTTTCAAGAAGTTAAATACATTTGGAAGTCAAACAACATCTAAACAAATAATATTTATCCATTTGTATAGTCATAGGAAAGTTTATCCAATTTGAGCGAAATTAGTGGTTTTCTTAATAAATTATGTCTCTGCCCAACTTATGTATAAAATTACTTCAAAATGCTCGAAGAATCAACAAATTATTTAGCAAAAGCACGTAAGTTGTTTTGACTTTTCTGTCACGTAATATCAAGGGGTAAAATTTTAGTTCTAAGAAAGCGTAAACACAACAGAACTTTATGTTATAATGTTAACCTAGCAAGTAACTTCGTTCCAAAATCGATTATTCTTACTGTCACGCTCATATTTACTCAATTTTAGATACACATACTTAAGCGTTCAACATTGAAAAAAAACGTTTCGTTGCATCCTTCATTTCAACTTACTTAGCCAAGTCAAATTTTCATAAAAAAATATATGTAAGGTAGTGTAATAATTAGTTATGTGTATATTGTAGCCCGATATTTTATCTGTATTTAAATTCTTGTGCTAATAATCAATGAGCCTTTTTTAAGTATTCTATGTCATACAAGTTTAAATATTTTACTATAATTTAATCATTATTCAATCTCATTAATTAACTGTCAGTTCGAGTACATCCGTGCACTTGAAATGCCTTAAGATGCCGAACGGCGAAACCCAGGTCGTTAGCGACAAAACTCAAGGAAAAGTACAAAATTCAAATTTGATATTGAATAGTCCGTATTTTAAGATTATCAATGAAAGAATGAAGACCATACGAAAGAGAATTAAATATCGGACTTAAATAAAGTAAATAACATAAATTTATTTAATTGATTGACATGGTTCAATTACAATCTTTACCAAAACGTACTTTCTGGGAAATGTCAATATATGTATGTGAATTTCGTACAAAAAAATGTGCTTTGCGTTCCCATAAAGACAGGATCAACTGAAAATATGTTTGATTGAATTTGTATTTAATTGTGAGAACTCCATTATAAGACAGTGATAAAATAATAGCAATTTATTTTATTTCTACAAAACAATATAATTTATATGAGATAGCTATTTCGGTTTACGCCGTCATCATAATTTAACTTATCTATAATATATACTAGGGTAGAAGACGTGCACAATGCATATTTTCATCTATTCTAGCATCTTAATTTTATATTGAAATATTAGGTAATCCCGGAATTAATGTCGTTTTTATAATATGCAACTTTGACTCGGAGTGTTTGGGTCTGTTGCCCAGTAAAGACGTGTGTTGTTGTTTTTCTCTTCTCTGTGATTCTTTACCTGTCTTTTAAACAATAATGATTATAGATTAAGCATTGTGAATTGTAATCAAAATGCTTGAATATTGCCATATTTTTGATATGATTAGATAATACGTTGAATGGTGCTCTATTCAGAGATGATTTTTAGGTATTCTTGGAAGCAAATTTGAAGCCTTCATTGTTGAACCATCTTCCGTGAATTAATGAGCTCACTTCTCCTGTACCAAAACACGAACTTAACACTCCATATATTTAGACGTATAGTATCAAACACCAAAAAATAAAAACAGATTTATGATACGGAAAGAAAAATAACAATGTATTTTAATTCTACATAAATTATTTTATACATTTGTTGATAGCTATTTCGGCTTACGCCTTCGTCAGAACTAGTTCTAGTTCAGGGCAATCTCGATTTGAAAGATGAGCCTCGAAGTGGACGGCGCAGTCAAGTGGATGAAGCAGCCCTGAAGGCGGCAATTGAAGCAGATCCGACGATGACCATCGATCAATT
The DNA here is from genome assembly GCA_028554975.1 of Himalopsyche kuldschensis. Taxonomy (NCBI): domain Eukaryota; kingdom Metazoa; phylum Arthropoda; class Insecta; order Trichoptera; family Rhyacophilidae; genus Himalopsyche; species Himalopsyche kuldschensis. The sequence goes on from JAHFWI010000006.1 coordinate 18,110,667, forward strand.
ATCCAAGAAGGTCGGGACATCATGATCGAATACTCGTCGCTATCTAGAGAAACTGGGGAAAATTAAAAAAGAAGGCATTTGGGTTCCTCGTGCGCTAACTGGTCACAACAAAGCGCAGCGCCTCAACATATGCAAAATACTGCAAGAAACGCAACGTTCTTCCCCGTTTCTCCATGACCGTATCACCGGAAACAAAAAATGGGTGTTGTATCACGACATTAAAAGAAAAAAAAATGGTTAAATCGCGGTCAAACACCAATTCCAACCCCAAAACCAGGACTACATCCTCAGAAAGCCCTATTGTGTGTGTGGTGGGATTCGAAAGGCGTGATTTATTATGAAGTTTTAAAACAAGGACAAACTGTTACTGCAGCCCTCTATTGTGATCAGATGGACAAGTTTAACACAAAGTAATAAGAAATTAGACCCGCTCTTATGAATAGAAGGAATGTTATTCTTCAAAACTGTAAAAAACGACACTAATTCCGGGATTACCTAATATTATAGTATTAATCGTGACGAATTAATTGTATGTTCTTTCGATGAATTCGGTGGTAACTTACTGGGAGTTCATTTAATTTAAATTAAAAATATTTTTTATAATTCCTGTAATGTTTAACTAATTGTGACTCGTTTTTCGCCAATTTCGGATGCATTTTCGTACTTACTTTCGCAAAGGTTGTTTGTAAGTATGTTATATAAATAAATAAATTGTTATTTTTTCACCGTGTGAAAATATTGTTTTTTTTCATAATCAATTCAGAACCGTAAAACGGGGTCAATAGAGACAATCTTTACCCTTCACGACTATGTATCTTCATACCTGCGCCACATAATTCAAAAATGAATGTGTTGAAACTTGTTTCTATGGTCCTACTACACATCCATGAAAATATTTTGGGTAAATCGAGGCTTGGCAGGTGAATAGAAACAAAAATAGAGATTGTAATGATTGGAATATATGAACCTTTTTACTATACGAGTCTCTATTCATTCCATTTTACGTTACTTATTAACCAAAAAAACATGATTGATTTTAATTTTCGTGCAATAAAAGAGAAGTTTATAAGGGGTCAAAAAGTAAGGATGCACAGGCATCGATCGAACTTGAACAATTTTGGCCGATCATTTAGATGGTTTGGTTTTGTCATTCGAAAGATGGTATTATAGTCATTGTAAAGAATTATATATAAATAGTAAAAAATACATTGGATACTTAGTAAAGTTGTGCTAAATTTCAATCCTTGTCTTTGTCTTTTTTCATCCCTTTTTACCGGTACTCATAATAGGTGTAGAGATTGTTATTAACCTTAAAACAATATTTTGAGAAGCACAGCACCGGTAAATGATTTTATGACATTCGTAATACGTCACACCGGAACAGGGTTGACCGAAATCGTCTTGATCGCTTTGAGCAAAGTTTTCACGGTGGGCTTAGCGAAAAGTAACAAATAGAGTGTGGCCGAGCCTGATCTTTGGCAAACCGGGGTGGGAGCAACTTCTGGCCATAGATTAATTGGGGTACCACAAGCGCAGTATATAGGCTCGCTTGCGGTACGCAATCTCGGCGCGCAACGTCTCATAAATTGGACGCAAGTTTCGGTTTCGGTACCGGAAAAGCTACCCGGCCGAGACAAGTTATTAGGCCTGTTGTTCGTGAACCCACGCGGGTTACTATGAATGCGCAAGCTACGGTCGCAATGAATAAATTTTGCTATTAACCGTTTCGCTTTGGGCACAGTATATTGTTGCCTTCATTATAATACTAATAATGTTATTAACTGAGTATACTATATCGTTGGAATTGAACGCAAACGCTGCAAATAATAGCTTAATAGTGCAGGATAAAAGCTTCGTTACTTTATAATGCGGATACTTAAAATCAATGAATGACGTGTAATAATTCGTGCTTTTGAAAAAATATTGATAAAAATTATAAGTTATATAAAATTGGCATGGTTGGTAGCAATTTTTTCATTCGAGATGATCATCATAATAACGAAAAAAAAACATTAAATAAAACCATTGCCATAAAAATAATTACACATTTTGAGTTACTTCACATTGGGCTTATTGAGATCAGGAACAGATTCGCTAATCGCGAGCATTATGCATAATTGAATAATTTTTGCTATTAACCGTTTCGTTCTTGGCACAGTATATTATTGGCTTCATTGTAATACTAATAATGTAATTAAATAAATATACTTTATCGTAGGAATTGAACGCAAAGCTACCAACACTGTGAATAAAACTTTACTGTGCAACATACAAGCGCAGTGCAGTGTTCAACGTCGTTGGCTTCCATGACAGATCGGCCGAGTTCGATTCCCGGTGCGAGTAGATGTTTTAAGTAGATAAATCGATTCCGTTCCAAGGCCCATTTTTTGTATTGTTAAAAATCCCTTCCCATTTTTACAATCCCAAAAAAATGGCATGCAGGGTAGCGATTATCTAACCACTAGTCCTCGTATCCTTTCAATCCCTACTCTCTTAAAAAAAAGAGGTTTAGCAATTTGTTCTTTTTTATTATTATTGATTGTATAGATCCTTTAACAGCTTCACTGATTCATACTGTAATTCGATTCGTAAGAATTGTAAAGATCGTAATTAATTACCATGAGGTTTATTTCTAAATATATTGCATTAATCCATTTCTATCACATCTACTCCGTTTATAAGACATAATAGGCATGATTTATTAATTATTTACTTCAGAAATTAAATGCCTTTATTATGTATTATTATATCCTTAAAACAAAATTCAAGCTAGAAGATGCAATTAAAGTTGAAATAAACATGCTATTTTTCCGGTCGAAAGTGAGTATTATAAGTCCAGCCGACGTTAGTTGAGGAAAACCTGAATTAATAAACCACTGGCATAGTGGGAATTGTTTAATTTAATAACCAACCTTGCTTTATTATTAAACAATAGACATGTAGAAAGGCTTTGGAATAATAGTGATTAACCAGACGGTATTTAGCTATGTATTCAAAAGTAAATCTTCTTTTCACATAACATACTGATATTTCAATGAGAACATATTCAAAAACTTTAACCGTTAATGCTATTATGATAAAATTTAATATTGTTGTCAGACATATTCTGAATATCTATATAATAGGAATAAGTCCCTTACAATTTTATCTAAACTAGTTTTTGTACGATGTTAATTCTTTTCAGTTGAATTGATTCAAAAAGTCTTCATTTCAACAAAATATCTAAAGTACTGCTACGACAAATTTCTCGGCTAAAAGAATGATTGTTTACCTATCATAATATAACACTATTAGATTTATAATAATTTATTTACATATCCCACCTTTCCGATCCCAAAGAGCGACGCATAGTGACAGCGATTAGCTAATCACTAGTCCTTTCCTAGTCCTCGTATACTTTCCATCCCTTCTCTCTTCGAAAAAGAGAGATTGAGCAACTGAGTAACAAGTAGTTCTCGTAGAAAAACATATGTTGAGATAAACTCCGTGAGGAGTCCATATTCTCCAAGTTGTGAGCGGACATGGTTAAAAAAAAATAACATGAAATAAGAAATAAAGTTTTTTTTTCTTGAAAGCAATTGAGTTTGCTTTTAAACTGAATGATGAATTTATTCATTTAGGCAATATAACAAGAAAAATCAAGCATCGTATTTGATTTTCTTTTTTAATTTAAAAAAAAATGAAAAGTTTATTGACTATGTAATACAATACAAGGGTAATCTATGTTTTCATTTTCTAAATGTGAAGAAACATCTGTTTCGGATAGTTTGGTAACGCAGACTTCTATTAGCGAAAGTTTCAAGTATTCCCTAGGCAATCGAAATAATAAATTTTACCCGTTTGAGTATTCATAAAGGAATTTTGAAAAAAAAATACCATTTTATTTTCAACTCAAACAAATTTATCAAACTATTGTTTATTTATTTCACTGTTGTATTTGATAAATTAAATTTTAATAATTCATACGGTATAATTGTGCGAGGTCACTCCCGTTTTAAGGGTGGCTTAGGGGCTTCGAACACCCCTCCTGAGAGACAGTACATATAAAATTTTTAAATTAAATATAATGTACTTAAATCTATAAACAATGAAGGCTTACAATTTATTTTGGGCAAGTACAAATTAATCTTAGTTCTTTTATTAATTTAAATATTCTATTCTTCTGAATAAAATAAAATTCATATCTACAGACGTGTGACTTTAAATTCATTTTCATCATCCATACCAAAAGAAAGTAAAACGAAACGAACGCTTTCGTTTCGTTTTACTTTCTAAATGAATGAAAGATTATCGAAGATATAAAATATAATTAAATGCTTTATGATATGTACATCAAACGAATCGGATTCCTTATAAAGTTGGTGACTATACAATTGTTAACTCAAGCTCGTCCGTGCAATGAAATGCTTGAAGATTCCTAAAGACGAATCCCGGAATGTTTGTGACGAAACGTAATTACAAATACGAAATTTACAACATTCAAACGATTCATGTATAATTAGTTTTTGTTGTTAATAAAGTTAAATCAAATTATAAAACACAATATAACAAGGAAAGATAAGATAGTATTATAAACGTAATCGTAATAAATTAAAGTAAACATAATAAGAATTAAATAGAGAATGGTATCAATAGCAAAACATATAATATATATATATGTATTAACCATGTCCGCTCCCAACCCGGAGCATAAAGAGTCCTCGTGCAGTTTATCTCAACATATGTTTTTCTATGACAACTGTTTGTTACTCAGTTGCTCAACCTCTCTTTTTCGAAGAAATCGGGGATGGAAAGGATACGAAGACTAAGACAGGACTAGTGATAAACTAATCGTTGGCACTATGCGTCGCTCTTTAGGATAGGAAAGGTGGGAAGAGATTTTTATTATATATATATAAATTGTTAAATAAAAAACAATTTATCAGCCGAATAACTTTTGTGACTGATGACTCCAATGATCAAAGCGATAAAAAAGTTTAAATCCATTGGAAATTAAGCCTGCAATGTTTTTTAAATGGTGCACCATTTCCATTCAGTAATTTTTACTAAAAAATTTCTAAGGATAATTTTTCTAGTTTTTCGGGGGATAAAATTGAAACTTACCATTTTGACACATTTCTTTGAAAGTGTTCTAACTGCTCTTGAAACTGTTTTGCGATATGAGCGTCTGAAGTTTCGATTGATTAAAATTCACTTGTAACAATGAGCAAGTAAAATTTTTTCAAATTACTTATTTTAAGCATATTTTTGCACAAGTCTAATGAGAAATAATGATCTTAAAGATCCAATGATGGAAAAATGATGACAATCTTAGAACTTTGTCAAATAAATTTAGTAAAAAAGTGTGCTGATGCAGAGTAAATACGGAATTCTGCCAACTCCGTTATTCAACCATAGATAATTCTGATATTCATATGTATGATAGAATGTGGTAAATAAAAACTTTTCATTTTAATCATCATTTTATGCAAAAATGTAAATTGGAACCTTTTCAAAGTAAGGTGATGATTTGAAAAACTTCTGAGTTCAATTTTTATAAAAGCAGTCACTCCGCAAGCTTCCGTAGTTTATTCGGAAATTCAAAGCATGAAAACATCATTTTGGTTTTTGTAAAAGCTGCATTTTCATTTTGTAACAGAAGCTATACTATAAGCAATGTACGAAAATTCTCGTATGGGATGCTCTCCAACAAGAAAGTGCATTTATTCTATCTAAGATTCTAAGCTGTGAATATTTATATTAATAGTTTTTAGGTCAAAAACTCAATGGCGCTCAATAGACGGGGTCAGTGTTAAAGGCTTTGACCAGACCACCATGGCAGTTCAAAGGCTGTATCTTTTGCAGTGACGTTTTATACGGGGGTCGGAAAAGCCGATCGGTATTTTCACGATCCAGGTATCTGCGATGTAATATTTTCATTTAATATAAAGTTGTTTGCATTTGGTATTTAGTATTTTGATCCGTTTTGTGGTGCAGTGGTCAAGTTTGCTGGCTTCCGTGACGGATAGATTTTTTCAGTCGATAAATTGATTCTGTTCATATTCAATGAGTATTTGTGTTGTTAAACACTCCTTCGCTCCTATCCTTTCTTAAATGCGGCGCGTAGCGAGAGGTATTAGTAACCACTAGTCCTGTCTTCGCATCCGTATCCTTTCAATCCTTACTCTCTTTAAAAATGAGAGGCTGGGCAACTGAGTAACAAGCAGTTCTCGTTGAAAAAAAACAAGTTGAGATACACTCCGTGAAAGTCTATAGTCAGGCGGTAGTTTTCAAAAGTGGACAAATCCATTTGTTGTAAAACTGAAAATGTAAGATATTTTCATTACTTTTTCCTCATAAATTTGTGTTTACTATCAATATTTTTAAAATATGTTTTAAATTAAGGAATTACGGATAATTTGTAAAAATTAAATCTTTTGCATGTGAATAAAAAGGGTCTCAAAAATTTAATCTAAAACTGGCAGTTGAAAAAAAATATTTTGGAATTGACCACTTTTGAAAATTAGCTCCTGATATGCTCAAAAGAAAAAAAAAGTGTTTTGCAAATGCTTTCTTATCACATAACAATAAATTGACGGTTACTTTTATTAAAAAAAAAAAAAGCTTAAAAAAATTAAAATAAACATTAAAATAAAGAAAGGTTAAATTGCGTGGGGCAAGTGTGTACAAATATAAACAAAGCGTATCAATAACGCTACTGATCCTACCCGTGACCCCCGCTTTGAATCCCGTCAGTCCCACCCCTGGAGACCTCGCAAACCCTCCCTAAACAGGCTAACCATTGTCCTACGTGATTAATGGCCGCCACTTCCGGTCAGCTTTCTTTACGCAAAGTGCCCAGTGGCCAGCCGCAATACATTAATTAACATCACTGATACAATTAATTCTACACTTTAAAAAAAACTCCTACAAATAACAATATGTACCCGTGGTGGACATTTTTTTCTTGGGTTAATTATGCCTACATTATAAAAGACAAAGGTCGAACTAGCTCTTGAATACTTGAGCAATGTAAGAATCAGTGCGTTCCATTAAATTCTCAATATCAACATTTTTCCAAAGTCTTAACGAAATTTTCAACGCAAAAATGTTATATTTCAAATATTAAAATCTATGACTAAACCCATAAACCAATTTATAATAAAAAATAACATTCATTTGTTTGTGTTTATTGATAATTATCATAAGTAGTGGAGAGGTATTATACAATATGATATTAATGTAAAACATTTATCAAATGGTTTACCCATTTCACTAAATGCGAGCATTTTTACAAGGGCTGTGGGTCGGTAAAAACTCCGACTCCGTCTCCAGCATTTACCAAAAATACGACTCCGAGTCCGACTCAAAACAGTTTAATATCGTCACTTTTCTTCCTAATATGTGTATTCAATTAAATATCAACCCTTCTAATCCGGCCAATAGCCAAATTTGACATACATATTATATGCAAAATTAAAAAATTCAAACTTTTAAAAATTAAAAATTTCCGACTCCGAGTACGACTCCAGCCAAAGCCCCGCTACGACTCCGACTCCGGCAAAAAACCATCTACTCCACAGCTCTGATTTTTACACAGATCAATTAATAAATTACACTGTATCTAATTATATGTCTAATGATACTATTGTCATGTATGTAATGTTGTTATTGATTGAGTAGGCATTTACTTGGTAAAACTCCATTATAATACGGTAAGAAAAATAACAATGTATTTTAATTCTACAGAAATTATTTTATATATTTGTTGATAGCTATTTCGGCTTACGCCCTCGTCAGAACTATGTTTTAAACGTGCATTAGAACAAGCTTATATTACTCAGCTAGACAGCGTACATCTTCTTCTCTGTTCAACCATCTTAATTGTATATGGAAATAATAAGTTATTAGACAAATTGATTTGGTGTATTAGTATTCATGAAGTGAACGCTAATCTGGGTTTTTACTAAGTGGGAATAAACGTAAAATTAGTAATGCATCAAGTGAATTTACTTTAAATTGCATTAGTGCTTATTAATGGCTAAAGAAGTGGTGACACGTTAATTGGGATCTGTTCATATGTTCCTTACACCAAGGCAGTGACGGCTGGTGACGGGGTGTTGGGGGGTGCAATGGAAGATTCAACCATTTTTGCAAGAGTTCTTTCCTATTCATTGGATTTTAAAACACTTCTATAGCATGGACTTTCAATTCAGATGTTCGCAATACCAACTGTTTCTCTTCCGTAGTACGAAAAAATAGTTGAATCTTCCCTTTGCACCCCCCAGCACCCCGTCACCAGCCGTCACTGCACCAAGTATTGCCAGTGAACGCCATAAAAGTGATATATAATATTATTTCAACAGTTGATAATGCTAGCGATGATCAAAACTGGTATTCATCTTAATAAATCTAATGTGGTATATGTACTAAAAATGTGTTAATATAATGCCATTCTACCAACTATGGACAGTGAACACCCTAAAAATATGTTTTGTGTGAAAAATGAACTTTTCCATAACGTTAAAGAGCTAAATATATATGAACACAAATTAAAAACCCAAAACGCAACACATTTGCACACTGACTATGAATGAGTATTGCATGTTTACTCGATTGCAGTGCTGGTTTATCGATTTTTTAATCGCAGTAATGCAATGCAGTCAGTAATAAAATACAAGGCAAATATGTTAAGCAAATAGCAATTTAATGATAGTTTGAAACACCCTCTGACCATCAAATATGTCATTTGATGATAATGTGGTCTATAAAACAAACGTTGGCAAATGCATTTTCGATTGTGGTGATCATGGTGATAATCTCAGTCAGGGCCGTTTTCTAATTTTATTTATAAATCAATAAAACGCGGAGCATCGAGATGGATTATCTAAACACTATTACACCTTACTCCCTAAATGCTCTTGACACTGTTTTGAGATATGAGCGTTTAAAGTTCGATTGAATAAAATTCACTATTAACAATGAGCATTAGAACTTTGTCAAATAAATTTAGTAAAAAGAGTGTGCAGATGCAGTGCAACTCCGGAATTCTGCTTACTCCGTTATTCAACCATAGATAATTCTGAAATGCTAAATACAAGGTTTTACGACCAAAAGGTTATTTTAGGCAAAAATGTCAATTATACCTATTCCAAAGTAGGTTAACAACTAGTCATGGCCCTATCCTTTTATTACTTCTACCATTGAAAAAGAAAAGTTTAGAAACAAAGTTAAAAGCTCTCGTTCTCGCAGAAAAATCTTTTGAGATAGGCGTGTGGATTAAAAATTTAACCCATTCTTCTGATTGGTGAAATTCCATAGACCTGGGCTTAAATTACGTTAGCTTTCATATGACGGATGACAGGAATCCTGGAGTCAAGTTCACCAAAAAGTATTCGAACTAGTCAAAAAAATGAAAAATGTCATCAGTAACACCTTGCTTTGGTTGAATTTATGAAAACGAAATTTAAAAAAAATGTAACTTTTTTTTCTTATTGCACGTTGGATTTATAAGGCTTAGAACTGGTTTTGCTCATCGCGATCATTAGTAGTGAATACTTATAAGTACATACCTTTATTAGTCTTGCAAAGTTTTTGTGTAAATAACGCAGTATTTTTGTATTAATGATCAGTTGAATAATGCTCACGATGAGCGCAACCGGTCCCGATCTTTATAAATCTAATGTGGAATATGTAAAAAATATGTTTTTTTTTATATAATGCTATTCCACTTACTATTTACAGTGAACACATTTAAAGTGATCTTTGTAGTTATAATAAACTTTGAGAAGCTTTGCAGTATTACAGTTATTATTTGTTCTGTCGAATGAATTTCAGGCATCAGCATATAATTTCGATTTTATTTTAACGTTGAAACTAATATTTTCGAACGATATTTATGAATTCGTGTTGATCTTTTAATATTGCTCGTTATTTTCACCGGCTTTACTTACTAAGGTTAACACTCGAAAGACGTTCCCTGTAAAATAATAGCTTGTGATAAAAAAGGGGGGTCTAAAGATACCCCAGTGTTTTGGCTTTGTGGCATAGATTGCATTAAAATGATATTAATATGCTTTAGCGTATATTTATACATCGTTCTAAAAAAATATATATGAAAATCGATAATTTTTCTATATTTATTGATATTTTAAGTCACGCATGAAAGAGCAAGATGTTCGCGCTGATGCTCATGACAGAATGGCGTAATCAAATATGTGAACTTGAGCGCTTATCTACGTCATTCAATGTAAAAAGCATCCATTTGATTTGAAACGTACGTTTGAACAAGGCGCGTTTGAGATAAGATAACGTTATCTTATGGCGTATGGTCAGTGAAGTTTGAATCCTGGCAATTTGAAGTGACGATATAAAGGGTTTTCGGCCAAAAATAATCCGACTTATATCCTGTTTTATTTTATTGCGACGAAACTAGTTGATAAAAATCATACATATGTTTTTACTGCAAAAGGTGTAAAAATAATGATTTATGATGAAGTGGTGGTAACCTGTCTTACCTAGCGGAAAGGCAATGTTAAAAGCTATACATTGAATTTGTTCCCATAGTTATTCCACTGATTAATTTTCAACATGAGTAGATGGAAACAGATGTGAAACAAAGAAAACCAAGACTTAGCTTGCATTATGCATTATAATATTTTTAATTAAAGAAAATCGAATGGTGCCTAGAACATTATAATGCATGTGTTCTACACATTTGTTCGCCAAGTGTTTTCTTGTTACTGAAATTGTTTGAAGTATTTCATGCTGTCAAATATTTAATATCGTAGAAAAGTTCGAGCTGTTAGCTTTTTATTATCTGGAGTGTATGAAGCGAAATATTGCAGCGTGGAGTTTATTGAGAAGGGAGTTTTCTTATTTTCGGCTACTAAAGTTACTTATCCAAGAACAACGTGCCAACAAGTTGAAGCCATGGATTAGAAGTCAAAATCTTCTGCAAGGTTATAGGGTGACGCGAGCAGTGGCAGAGTGTGCCAATGCTTGGTGGAATTTTGAAATTATTACATAATGTATGGAATAATAAAACGGATTAGCAAATAAATTAGGCTGAATTTTCACTAATTATAGAAAGACCGGTTCAATTGAATCATTTGGAAACTTTTCAATAATCATCAGTTTAAAACTCTCGCGATGATCAAAACCGGCCCTTATCTGTATACAAATTATTATGCTGAAGTCTTTTTCTTCATATCCGCTCCCTATTCGGAGAATATGGGCGCCACACGGTGTGTCTAGGATTCTCTATCACCCAACAACATCCTCCCGTAGCGCTCCTGAGTAGATTCTATGGATGGTCATAAAAGGCCTTCCAGGGCGTCGGGATCCATCAGGTTGGTAAAAGAGACTTTTGAGAGTTTTGTCGCTAACAATCCGGTTTTTTGCCTTTCGGCATCTTCAGTCATTTCAAGTGCACGAATAATCTAGAACTGATACGTAGAAATAGTTTTGTATCGCTAATATAATTATGAGAGTAACATTCAATTTTTACTAACGTAATTTATTTATTTATTTATTTATTCATAAAAAATACAAATCATGGCAATACAGCTTACGCTAATACGCCATGCATTTGACAAATTAATTTACATATACATACATACTTGTTTACACATAATAAAAATTACAAATTGTAGCTATAAGAACAGAGGGAAAAAAATTATAAAAACACATTAGAAATTTTAAAGATGTCAACCAAGTGAGTTCCGACAAAATCAACTTTTATTCATAAAATATAGTATTCGTATATGAAATATGTCGACATCCGAAGCAATGCCGCTTAAAATTGTTAAAGCTCTTCTCATTGGCATTCCCATTGGCAGACTGGTTCTACCCCTTGGAAGAACAAAAAAACTCATGTTCACGATTCCTCAAAAAATTATCAGGAAAATTCAATTTAACATTTTCAAGAATGGTGGAATTCTCATTTTGGCCTCGGATAAGCCGAAAGAAATATAATGCCAAGTACATTTCTCTTCGAGCATTCAAACTATTGAAAGTGAGCATGCCTAAGAGAAAATCTTATTCTGGAGAATTTACAAATGCGTCCTCGTAGAGGGCATTTATTTTAAAGTATTATTATCGGAGGACAATTTGTCTCATTTCACAGGAATAATATGATTAAAAAAGCAGCTTGTATATGAGTCCTAATCAAAGATCTGGTTCTTAAGTAATTGCATAAAGGACTCAACGACTTCAAATTAGCGTAGTTCATTTATCGTTATTATTAGAACACTCTCTATTATAAAAATAATAATACATTTTCCACATAAAATTTATTAGATCAGGACCGTTTTCGCTGACATTTGACAAACAATTGGTATTACAACTAAGCAAAAAATTTAAGCCAGTTACAAGAAATATAGACTATAAATAAAATGTTGAAGACTTCTTAGTAATGCAAACTAATATCATTAATTGATAATCATTAAATCTTTAAAACTCGATAAATTAGAAATCCTTGAAATAAATCGACATAAATTCTTACCGGACTCCAATTTATTAAACGACCAATTTGTCTTCGTTTCTTCACATATGTTATATCCGTTTCATTAACCTAATTTAAGCTTATTGTATTTCTTACATGGACACTTTAATTTCTGTAAAATTTTATTTGTAAGAATTGATATGGCCTTTATTCTTTCACAGGAAACAATTTCGTTGGCTCAATTGAACTCATTACCGGGATTTCCACATCTAATTATTATTTAATCGTTATTATTGGAACACTCTTTATTATGTTATTATACTCTATATTGGTACAAGACAAAATAAAAAAGTAAATAAAACATCAACGTATAATCAGAGAAGATTTTCAGATAATAATAAGTTTATTTATTCTGTTTGCGTAGAGTTCGCACCAAGGCACTGGTACTGGATAAGATCTGGCGGGAAGTTTTGTCCGTTTCCGCTTTCATAAACAAGAGTGTGGCAAAGCCTCCTTGCGTGACAGAAGGTGTTAATATCATGGTTCGCCACAATTTATAGTTGGCAAACTAAAGTGGCGATGAAATTTCATATTTAGAAAAGTAACTCAGCCTTTTAAAGGGGCTTAATGATATCGTATGGCACTCGCGAACACTGCAAACGTTTTATGCACGCCAATAAATAAATAATAGTATTTCAATCAGTATATGTACTGTTTAAGCAACGAAAGATTATGTGGAATATGATTTTTAAAAACCTACGTTGAAACTGTGATGATTGATTAAGCTCAACACACGTGTTCGCAAAATTCGTTACAATTAAAGTTGTCCAAGTTTACTTTCGCGTATGGAACGCAAATAAAACTTTTCAAAAAAACGTGCTTTTATAATTATTGTTTACAACTTTAAATAAGTTTTCTCGGACCCGTTGCGGAACATATTTTTTTCAAATATATACACGTTTTCGATGGAGTTGTATTTACTTAGAAGAACTCCATTATCAAAAGGTATAGAATACTTTGCCCTACAAAAATAGTGAGCTTAAATCAATTTATTTTTGTAGTTAATTAATAATATACTCAATAAAATTATGTTATGGAACTGGATACTTTGATATTTGAGTATTTTCATTCAAAAACACATACTCCCTAACTAAAACTAGAATCTTTTAATCCTATTATTAAATAATTGATTTATTTCAAGTGCTTGAATTTATAATTAATGATATTTATTTAAAGGGGTTATTAACAGGGGTTAGTTTGGAAGATTCAGTAGTTTATTTAAAATTTGCAAACAATTGAGTCCACCGGAAGCTGTTAGTCAAAATCCTTAATTGTATTGGTAAGACTTATTTTCTTTGACACTGAAGTACGTGATGAACCTTGGCCTGCTCAGCCAATCTCTCCCACTGCAACCAGCGTTCTTGTTTCTTTTACCAATTGTTTACTATCAGCATTTGTAAGTCCAGTGACGACCAATTCACCTAGTGCAGACTTCTTCACACAAAAGTAATGAATGTGAGGTATTTTACAGAGTGCTGTTTATATGTGCGTGGTATGTATCTGACTCAGAAAAAGCGTCCTAGCTCGAAGTTAGAATAGTTTACTCACTGAGTAATGCCAACACATTTAAATTACAAAAACTCAATGTGTGTTTCCATTTCATAAACATCTATTGAGCAAGTTCTTTTTAACCGGTTGTATGCGACAAACGTAGACATACGGTCTACAATTCCGTGAGCGTATTGATGGCCATAGACAATGCGCGTATATACATATATGTATATGTTACAGTGAAACTGTATTCTCAGTGAAAATGTATTATTCTCCAAGCTGTCATTGAAATTAAATTTGACTACCCTATCTTCAGCCCTATGTTTGTCTGTGTTTTTATTTTGCTTCATTGAAGCAAACCAACATTTTAGGCCGACAAATCATCGACTTGGGCCAATAATTTCAATGATCGTGACCAGTGAAATGATGTTGTCATACAAATCTATTACATACTTGATACATTTTTACTGAGAATACAGTTTCACTGTAACATATATATACGGTCCACACTACACTCACTTATACTAGGTTCGCTCGACAATTTTATAATTTAAATTTTTTATACAAATAGCGACATCTCTAAGAATCACATTCATATACTTACAGTTGAAATATTTTGTAGTATCAATTTTGAATAGTGTTTCTTTGTATAATCGAAATCCGTCGCTATTTTGTTCAAAGAAAATCGCGGCCCTAGATGCACGGTCGTTCTTATACCTACCGGCATATAATTGCTTAAATTACGTCTTCGTATTTTGTGCTTGGTGTAATACGGCACCTAATGTATAACGCTTTTTGCGCATCTGCTGCATTTTTTGTTTGAGAAACTGGATATTTTTATTAGAAAAATAGTAAGGTTGTAGAATATTAATTAACATCTTAGCTCCGACTTAAGTGGATAAAAAAGACTATATCTTTTGCAGGTGTACTCCTTGTATTTATTTTATTTACTATTAAAATTTCTTGAGTGTATTTAATTAAGGCATGTCTTTAATGGGTCAGTAACTAATTCAAGTTTTGGTCAGTTAAATAAATAAATGGTCAGTTAATATTATAAACGGTCAGTTGTCAATGTGTCAGTGTGAATGTGGTCAGTTATTACATACAACGGTCAGTAATATATTTGAATGGTTATTTATTTATTAAAAACGGTTAGTATTTAATTTTAGTGGTCAGTTATTTATCATAAATGATAAGTTTTAGTTTGACAGCTTGTGAATTTTATCAAATATCGTCGTATGAGACAAATTTATGACATGTTCTATGAAAAATTAGCGCATGAAATGACATTTACTATTTTTTAACTGACCATTTATTATTTTAACTGAACATTTATTATTTTTAACTGACCGTTCTAAGTATTTATAACTGACCATTTATCGAATTAAAAACTGACCAAATAATTAGTAGTCTTAAATTAAAAATAGAATGATGAAAAATATTAAAGATTCCATTGTATTTGGTATCAGGATGTCAGAAAGCATACCGCGGTAGCATTCATTAAGTATTCGCGCCGTATTTCACGCGAATCTAGTTGGCAATTTCAACTCTAAGACTAGGTAATTTCTCCAGTAATCTTTACTGCATCGTGAATAACAATGAGACGCTGACATTTTGCCCGAGCACAAGTGGCGGAATGTGTATTCTAAAATCCTGAATATGCAAACATACAGGTGAAGAAAGCTATGGAATGTTTTCTGTGAGAGGCGTTTCTTTAATGAATTGCCAGAGAAAATCATTTTATTTGTAAGTCTAATTCCGTCTTCAATTCACGAAAATATCCAACGTTGATTTATTTATTTTGCTTCTTTCTCTACGTATATATTTAGGTTAAAATAAATAAGACACTACTAATTATAATTAATCTTATATATAAAACCGAAACGGCGTATGTATGTCTGTGGGTCTGTAATTCCCTTTTGCATTGTTGGTCATTAAGTTGCCATAAAAACGAATATGAAAGAAAATATGTTTGAATTTTTATCGGCGAAGACATTTAGTCAAAATGTAATAAATTAGTCTTCTACCAACTTTTCCCCGGCTTTTATTATTAATAATAATGTTTATTATTTACGTGAAGGTATTATTTGACATTTCTTTGACAGCAAATTAGATTTTTTCCTTGAATTTGGACATTTTAATGGGCGAGAATGGGGTCATCAAAATAAATAATATTAATAATAAAAGCCGGGAAAAGTTGGTAGAAGACTAATTTATTACATTTTGACTAAATGTCTTCGCCGATAAAAATTCAAACATATTTTCTTTCAATTTATAAAACATGTTTTTCAAAAATAATAGAGAATTAAACGTCTCATATTTAAAAATGGTTCGAAGTTTTGATTTTATAATTCCCGCAGTATAAAAAACTCTTCATTTATAAATTACGAGTATTACTCGAGTATTTTTCAAATAACTCGAGTATCGAGTACTTAAAAAACGGACGAGGATACTCGAGTATTGAGTACTCGATACTCGAATTGGAGTCTCTATACCCAATCCAATAAAAACTGTTTTTGAAATAAGGTTAATTTTAAATTTTACAATGTCGTGCAAGACTTGACATACTAGTCCAGCTAGACTCGACAAAGAAGCTGTATGAGATAATATTTAAATATATTTATATGCAATTTTCTACCAAGAATTGCCAGTTGTTATTTTTGAACCATTTAAATCACATGAGATGAAATTGATAACATTTTTAAAGAAAGAGGCATCCGAAGATTTGAAACATTATTTGCCATTTTAATGCGTATATTATAATTCGTCCATTGCTTAACAGCAGCTTTTTAAACTTCTCAAAATTTTTATTTGTAATACAAAAATTGTCATTTATTTTTAGTTAGAAAAGTTATATATTCAGTTTTATGAAAGATGGTAAATAAAAATAAGACACTGCTTTGCAAATGGTACAAGTATTTACAGTTTATTATGCCAGCAAATATAACTTTTTGACAACGAACGATATCTTTTGACAAAGCACATGTTTGCTAAGTGCCGTCACGTGGCGGAGTGGGAGGGCGTCGAAGCCTTTTGTTCAACTTCCGTCACTCTTCTCACTTCCGGTCTCAGCTAAATCTCGTCGCATTAGTCAAACAGGGTAATCTTCTTAATCCGACATGTTCACGCGCCTCCAAAAATCTCCAGCGCAAGAATATTCACAGGAAAATATGACGTATCAATATTTACAGATTTGAATCCCAAAGTAGCTCTTTAATTTTACAAAAATTTTCACAGTTACAAACGGTTTTATTACTGTATATTTTAATACTTCAATTTATGGTATTTTAGAATACAGTGGTAGGAGGACAAGGGTAGGACAAATAGTTGGATAGCATATTTTACCATGTCTTGCTATCGTGATAGGATAGATGGTACACGAATCTGCAAATCTATTGAAAGACCAATTTGAAAATATTTGTCCGTCCTGGGACTAGAGACTCCAATAAGAGTATCGAATACTCGTTATTTATAAATAAAGATTTATTTCCGAATAATATTTACTCATTTCAAAAAAATATATATTTTGCTTAACCGTTGCGTTAAACTGAATCTCCCGTGTTGATTTAAAATCAAACTTCGAATTTCTTTTAAATTTGAGACGTTTAATTTTCTATTATTTTTTAAATACATATATGTTTGATAAATTGAAATAAATGAATCGTGAAATATTAAAAGCTTATCTTTTTATTTATTATCTATTTATATACATAAATTTGAATTAATTATATATATTTTTGTACATCTGAAACGACTCGAGTATTTTAAAAATGTACTACTCGATACTCGAGTACTTGAGATGAGAGGAATTGGAGTCTCTTCCTGGGACGCAAGCTCCTGAGCACTGTGACCAAAAAAAACGAATATCTACTGATTAATATCTATTAAATATATTTTCCATTCTTCCGTGATCGAGTGTTTACTTCATTGGCTTCGGTTGTGGAGGGCTCTGGTTCTAATCTTATGCCAAGCAATGTCATTTTTCAATTGATTTTTTTATTTCTGTTCAAAGAAATGAATGAAAGTTTTGTTCTAAATTCCGTTAATCTCAACATATAATTTTTACACGAACTTCTTGTTACTCATATGCTCAACAGCTCTTTTTTTGAAGAGAGTAAGGATTGAAAGGATCCGAGGACAGGACTTTTGGTTAGCTAATCGCTCTCGCTATGCGTCACTTTTCGGGATAGACACAAACACCCATGCCTTCGAACAGAATCGATTTATTGACCAAAAAAAATGGATCCCGGGTGGTCCAACACGCAAGTCAACGACGTTGACCACTGCGCCACGGACTGGAACTTCACATACCCAGCTACTAAGTAACAAGCAGTTACAATTCAATATGTCTCACAATGGAAGCGGGCATGGTAAAAAATAAATAAAAATTTATTGGATTGTGCAAATTCAATCAATGAAAAAATTTAATATTTTTGTTTTCAATAAATCTCAGCATTTATACTGTAAAATTTAAATTCTTAAGGCGTTTGAGCTTTATTTATAGTGAAGCTTTCATTTCTAAATTACATGTTTGAAGTATCACATTATATGTACAGTTTATTATCAATGACAATATATAATAATAGTGATCATTATTTGCATTCTATTTAGGAGCTTTGTTGGAGTATAAACACGAGCACCTTCCCAAGCTTCCATCGCATTGTCGCCTTCCCTAACAAGATTACGGAATTCGCGCGAAACTCCCTGACAATGGGATTTGCAAATCATCGCTAATATAGCGTATAATTTATTTAGATGCTAGGATTAGATTAATTTCATTTCTCTGCGTAGCGCTTTCTCCGTACATTTCGCAAGGAGGACGTGAACGAGAGTAGAATTTGACATGGGAAATCTGTTTGTTATTTACATATCTCTTATGTCTTTTAATGATAACATCTTATATGCAAATTAAGGCAAGTTTTCGCTCAAAACTAACATCATTTGTTATATTTATTCTCATCATCAGCAACATCTGTCTCAAGTCCGTTGTTTTATTCATAATTCCTAGTCAAATTTGTCAGCATTTTGTCTTAGCTCGAGAGTTTCTCCGAATCTGAATTCGCATGATTTATAATTTAACATTTTAAATAACTCCACGTTCTGTGTGGCTAATGGTATCATGTGTTTGTCTGTTTCAGAAACCTTATCAGACTTTTTGCATGGTTGCTTTAGCAATGTAAAGCTTGATTAATTCATTTGAGTCATCAGTCACAAAGTATTTATGTGGATATTTTTGGCAAGTAACTTGTTTTTTCTCCTTGTTCTTCATTCATTTTCTTGTCATTCTCTGTTGAATGAGTGCTGTCTTTTATTATATGTATGTTCTGTGCTGTCTTTATTATATTTGTCAAATGCATGGCGCATTGGCTTCAGATACAATGCCAAGTATTTCATTTTTTCCAAATGATCAATTATTGGATCATAACCGGTTTCGCTCATAGCGAAAATTATCACATTTTCATTTGATCCAATATTGACGGTTCTTAAGTCAAATTATCAACGCTTTTTGACAAGAGTGTGGGGCTAAAATCTCCATAAGTACAGAGCAAAAAAAAAGTGTCTGTGAAATTTTAATTCTCTCGCATAACTGAAGAAGAGGTAGTTAATCGATTAGTCAAAATATCTAGTAACTGAATAACAAAAGTTCTCCCAAAACCATGTTTTAAGATTCTCTTTTAACAGTCAATATGAAGCACATCGGAAGCAAACGCGGTTAAAAAAATATTTCAGGCCGGTAATCGAAATACAGGCCAGTGTCTGGATTGCTAGTAATAATCGTTATAAATAATTTCCATTTAAATAAATACATTACTATTAGTTTCATAAAGTATTTCTATTATATTAATATGCATTTTTAATATTTTTTAAACGACAAATTGGAAATTATACCGTGCAATTAATTTAGTAGCGGGGAAAATTAAGCAGCCTTTGGAATTTTATTTCGTTTATTTAACTTTCTCACTAACTAAGATAGACCTTTTATATTATTGAAAGCATGCAATAGTTTTGATACACGTTGCTATGTTTCTACATCAATTTTATATTAATAAGCCTGCTTGTGTTTATATTTCTTATGTTGATAACTCTCGCATATCTTTAGTTGAAAACTTTTGCTAAAAAACAAAATTAGTTTTTTGAAAAATATGACGTGTTAGTTAGTAAGTTAAATTGACAAGTACTCCACGAATTCAATATAAAAAAATACAGAATCATAAGTTAACTAAAAGCTAAGGCTTTCATTTTTTTATTCCGTATAAACGATACAATACACGAAATTGCTTCCGTTCAGGCCGATTGGTTCTTTGACGTCCGCTCGATATCCGGTTCCGGCGGCCGCGGGCTGCGAGCTATCGGCGTGAGAACCTCTACTGCAGGGGCTCCCCACGTTATTTTCGTAGAATATTATTACCTTCTACGACAAAGGGAAAAGCTAAGTTGTGTCTTTGTGAAAAAATTTAAATGTTTGTCTTTTACGGATAAAGGGAAATCCTGAATTAATTTTCATTCCGATATTGACTTACATTAATTTTGTTTCATTTATAATATTTTCGTGAGAGCAGTTTTTTTTTGAGTTAATATAATGTACTATGATTGAAATCTGAATTCAAGTGATTATAATTAAGAGCAGGGGTCGTCAACCTTTTTGTGCTGCCACCCAATTTTGCTTATTTTTCATGTTAAAATTTCCTTACCGCCTACCGATATCGCCATATTTTAATCCAGTTTATGGGTGAAAATATTTTTAGAAGGATTTTAAGAGATTCGAAAAAACAGGTTTTTATAACGAACATTTCATTTCAACAAAAGAGTTCATCCCCTTCTTTGAAGAAAAATCAAATTCATGAGAATATTATGCCTGATGCTGTGAGAGTAAATATTTTATTGTCTGGCTTAATTTTCGTTAAAAACAAACGAAGTTCTCCACTTTCAGCAATTTTCAGACATCTTTGTTTTGTCAGTTTGGCAAAAATTTCCCACCGCCCACCATGGAAGCTTTTATCGCCCACTAGTGGCCGGTACGGACCAGGTTGACGACCTGTAATTTAGAATATGTTTTATTTTAATTAGTTTTACTTATCGGAGAAAGAATGCTGTTATTAAATTAATTAGTATAACAGGTCTTGAATTGATCTGGCTGAGTATGCTGAAATCCTTCGGGGTTTGTTGGAACCATCTACAATCTGCACAGTATAAATCAGGGCTGTGGAGTCGGTAAAAAAAAGTCCGACTCCGACTCCAGGATTTACCAAAACCCCGACTCCGACATTGACCAAAAATACGACTCCGGCTAAAAAAAGGTTAATATCGTCACTTTTTTCCCTTATTTTCCTATTTATGTGTATTCAATTAAATATCAACCCTATCAATGCGGCCAAAAGTCAAATTTGACATATTAAATGAAAAAATAAAAAGTTCAAACTTTTCAAAATTTCTGATTCCGAGTAAGACTCCGGCCAAAACGCCATGACGACTCCGATTCTGGCCAAAAAGTTCCGAAACCACGACTCTGACTCCTACTCCGACTCCACAGCTACGGTATAAATACTAATATACTATAAAATATTTCAGTGAACATGGTTCATTATTCTGTCAACAGATACAAGCTCTGCTCGCCTCGATTTACTACATACATACACTAGAGCAGTGGTTCTCACGTAAAAAATGTCTGGTGGCAGCACCAAATTTTTGTGTTGAGTCTTTTTGACAAAAAGACCTAAACATGTATGTATTTGAGTTGTTGCGAACTAAAAATTTTGATGCACAATACAATGCATACGAAATATTCGATTTTCAGTGTCATTGTTGACAAATTAGCTTGTAAAACCACATTTTTATTAACTATGAAGCTTTTGGTGGCCGCACATGAGAACCACTGCACTAAAGGCAAAAGTTACAATAGCCAATTATTTCATATCGTAAACCTTCACCTTGTTACAACAAATACTATAGATTAACAATAAACCACTCGATGATACTATGTTTTTAAGGCAATTAATTTTTTTTTTAGTATTTAATTCGGTTAATGGTCAGTTAAAATGAAACAATGGTCAGTAATAAATAAATGAAATGGCCAGAAAAAAACGTGGTCAGCAGTTTATTGGAAAATGGTCCTCATTTTTTTTTAAAGGGTCAAATTCTGTCTCACACTATTTAATAACTTTAGGTTATAGTCCAATATTCAAAACAAAAAGAAAAACTTTGATTTATTAAAATTGCATTATCTGCTTTCAAATATTTAAACTTTAGAATCTACTTATTTTATTTGTTTATTTTTCATATAAATACTTGCCCCTTACGACCATATTTGATAAAAATCACAAGCTATCAAACTAAAATTGGACATTCATTTAAAATAATTGACTATTTATTTTAATACTGACCGTTTAATTTAATAACTGACCATTTTGATATATAAATGACCATTTATTTAATTTACTGAGTAAAATTTGAATAAGATAGACCCATTAAATACACGCCTTTTTTATCACCAATTCATTTGTATCTAAATTACTGATAATTATCACTTATTATTAATAAAGAAATTGTTATACATAATCCATTTTTGTTCGAATTGTAAAATTCTGATCTTATCCCGAAAATAAAATACGTGATGACTATTTTCAAAACGAAAAACAAATGTGCATTTTTCTAGGTTCTTAATTAAACACATAATAAATTGCAAACTTTTTATGCTCTTTTGCAAAACTACCTTTGGTACCGTGAAAACTCTTGCGCTTTAAAGATATATATTTTTTAAAATAGCATAAAGTATTCAAACAAATATTTATTTCATTAAAGCAGCTGCGCTGCTATTTGGTCCTAATCCAGCCTCACTAATTTCGCTGAAAGATTTTTTTTTTAAATAACTTTATCTTAGCCTCGATTTAAGAACCAGTTGGGTGGAAGAAAGGGTGACAAACTTTGTCTCACACAATACAAACCATAATTCAGTGTCCGAACTGGTATTTGAACCCGTTGAAAACGCAACCAAAATAGATTACGTTGACCAGTCGACTAGACGGTCACAGGCTTCGGGTTTGTCATTGATAGATAAACAATCCAATTTCACCTTCTTAAGTAAGACCTCCCGTTAAAATATCAAATGCTAGCAAAGTGCTACTTAAAATCTGTTTTATATAAATTAAGTATATACATTAGTTTTGTATCCCTTGTAAAGCTTGCAAACCACCAGTTGGAGAGACAAGGGTAGCGGATGGCGCATAGAGGGTAGTAAGGAGGCTTCGGTGGACACTTGTGGCGCCTTCCTGTTTGCCTTTAACCCGTAAAGCAAATTTGATTTCTCTTGTTTCATATAGGCAAACCTTACAACGATTGGTGAAGTATCCTGAAGATTTACTTTGTGAACAAATTGAACCGCTTGCCAGTGATTATGATAGAGATGGAAAGTTCGAAGCGATAATAAAAGCTAAATCAATTAATCCTCTCTTATGACAAAAAATGAACTTTTTTAGTTGTTATCTACTTAAACATTGCCCGTATATTTTTTATTCATCGTCCCGTTTCATATGCAATCTCGTTTTTCTTTTTGGGCCACACCCACTGTCTACATGAAACGTATTGTCATGTTGCGACACTTCTAGGAATCTCTCATCACCCGCATATCACTTCACAACCTCCAGTGACATACCATTGTCTTTCAATCAGAGCTGTGGAGTCGGAGTCGTGGAGTCGAGGTTTTTTGGCCGGAGTTGGAGTCGGAGTCGTCGCGGCGTTTTAACCGGAGTCAGAAATTTTGAAAAGTTTGAACTTTTTATTTCTGCATATAATTTGTAAAATTTGGTTATAAGCCGGAATTGGTTGGTTGATATTTTATTGAAAACACATAAAAAGGAAAATTATGAAAAAAGCAGTGCCGAAATTAAACTTGTTTTATTCGGAGTCGGAGTCGGAGTCGTACTTATTCTTAACGACTCCAAGCCCTGCTTTCAATTCATAGAATATGAAAAATAAATCAAAAATAAAAAGCAATTAATGATCCAATTCAGGAGTAAAATACAACGAATGATTAATATTTTTTATAAATATGTAATGTTTTTACTCTTCTCTACTGATTGGTAAAACTACAAACCAACCATCTTAACTGAAATGCTTTCAGTAAGAAAAATGACAAAAAAAGAACTAAAATAATATCTTACCCCTTCATAAAGTTTTAACCCAATACAAAGGCTTTTTTTCTCTTCTAACCTATTGTCAAACTTATAAACTCTGTCTCTAAATTAACCACTGACCACATCTTCAGAAACTTTGAAAATGGTAGTAAAATGACTCATACACTATTTGTTTTGTTTTTGTTTTTAAATGAAGCTTTTAATCAAAATACATTTTAATTCAAATTGTGAATGCGTCCTTTTTGTAATAAAATGTTGTATAATACTTCAGGCTGCATTAAAAGATTAAAAAAACAGAAGAAAATTCATCATCAACGTCCACGGTGAAAACCTTAAATTTTATTTGAAATATATTGATTATTTGCTGGTGGCAAAAAAAAATAAACTTACTGAGGCCGTCGATTACATCGCATTCGCTTTTCAGAATACCGAACACAAATTAATAAATATTAAAATTCCGCGCAAAATATTTAGTGAAAGGCTGATTCAATCCAGAATAAAAAATTGCTTTACCTTTTTTTTCTAATAAAATATTTCAACGACGCAGTTTTTTTCTACCTCAAATCAATCATTGATTAATTGAATGAGTTCTTTTAATATTTAAGTGATATCCTGAAGTCACGCATTTATGGAAGTTTCTTTCATTTCAAATTCGTTGCTATTTTAAAAGACTTTTTTATTCTTAAAACTCAAATAGACAACTCATTTTTTTATCAAAAAAAAATATTTCAAATAAATAAATCGTCCGGTTCGTGGTGCAGTGTCAACGTTGTTGGCTTGCGTGCCGGAGCGCCCGGGTTCGATTCCCGGTACGAGAGGATTTTTTCAGTCGATAAATCTGTTCCAAGGCATGGGAATGTTGTTGAAAAATCCTTTCCTACCTTTCCGATCCCAAAGAGCAACGGACAATGACAGCGATAAGCTAATCACTCCCCTGTCCTGTCCTAGTCCTTGTATCCTTTCCATCCAGACTCTCTTCGATAAAAGAATGGTTGAGCAACTGAGTATCAAGCAGTTCTTGTAGAAAAACATATGTTGAGATAATCTCCGTAATCACAATTAGTAACACAATACGTGGAATAGTCAAAGTTATTTTCAATTTGATATTCAAATATATAAAACTCAGAAACCACTCAAAATTAAAATACACCCAGATAAATACAGTCTGAATATATTTACTTTGCCAGTAAATGCAAAATTGTATTTGAAAAACTGAAATAAAGAAGTGAAAAGAGCTTTTATAGGCAATGACAACATACAACACTGCTCTATTAGAGTCTGAAGGTCCCTTGAGAAGTAGAGCCTTGCTTTTATTTTGAGGTTCGCTCTGTAGAGGTTTATGAAGTTGTGGAAAGTGTGGAAAGTGTTGCACTTTACAAAAGTTTAACATGAATTTCAGAGGTTTTCATAAGGCTTGTTTAGCAACAAGCCTTTTAAAATGTAAAGCTTCCTCGAATAGGTGTTCACATGATCGGTTGAATAGCTTTTGGAGTTTCAACAGGCTCGGCGGTTCCTGTGGTAATTATTTTTGTAGTGTTAATATTTTAATTTCGGTATGCTGTCTGCTTCATATTGTTTGGTGGCAATATAAATCAACCGCACTTAGTACTGTCGGAATAATTTGATCATTAATTTATTATTGCTATTTCAGGTATTAATATCGAGGTTACAAAATAAATGAACTGGTCAATTATTTATGAAAATTGACTATGAATTTAAAAACAATAGGTGCATTTATTCACAAATAAATAAATTTTGTTTTATATGGCGTTATCTTTAAAATTTTACGTGTACCAACAATTTTTTGACATTGGCTAAAAAAATACACTACTCTAATGTAAATATTCGATTCGTTTAAGCTTTCAACATTTTCATGCGTCTTGTTACTAACAAACCTAACCAATTCTTTAAAAATACCACATTTTATAACCCACCCATTAATTTAGTAGACATCCCATGCTATAACTTGGTAACTAATTTAAATGATTTCACGTTTAAAATACGCATTCAGTAATTTACTTATCCAATTCATTGAATCTCAGAAGCATCAGAACATTTGATAATTCGTTCAGATTGCGATGATAGTTTAATTAAACTCAGTGACTTACTTTCGTTCTTATATATAATATAAGAGATACAAATTGTTTCCAGAGCCTCAGTTCAAGTTCATTCACGCACATAAAATGACTGAATATAGCGAAAGACGAAACCCGGAACTTTAGGAACAAAACTCACGGAAAAGTACGCAATTCAAACGATCCTAATTTAAAACAGTTAAAATATAATCTTAACTGCATAATTTATGGTCTTTCATTGCTGGCATTTTTTTCAATACTTGATAACCTACACAAATATTCAACATCGATTTCTTAGAAGGTGAAAGTCTTCAGTGAGTTAATTTTAAGTGCGTATGCAGATATATATTATATTTATATTACTCAGTATAAAAACAATCCTTTTTTCTTCAAATCAAGCTTTTGAATGTGAAGGTTCTCATGCTCTCAAATCACAAATTCAATTTATCATGAGCAAGATCCTTTCGTAGCGTCGTCAAAAAGGCAAGCTCGACGTAATGTCTTTATACCTTTCGACGTTTTGTTTCCATCGGACGCTTTAATGGCTCCATCGAATACATTTTGTAGGCAATAAAATGACTCATGAAATATGTTTATGAGAGGAAGACAGAAGGTTACATCCCTCGTAGCTCAATATGAAAGACTACAATGTATCTTTTTATTTCATTTTCATTGCTATTGAATTTGTATTTCTATTTCGATTTGTAAAAGCTTTGCCTTTACTTATTTATGCATGCTTTTCTTTTATTACGTTGCGCAATATACGAAAAATTGGAGCAATTTTCCAACAAACACTATAAAACGTGATGATGTTGTTTTCATCTGAATCGCGAGAAAATGAAATAAAAAAGTTTTTACTATAGTTTTGTTTTGTTCAAGTCTGCCTTGAGTCTTGATAATATCTTTAATTATCATATCAATACAAATTCAAAGTTTGTCGAGTACAATTATTACCCCACCCATTCAACCTTCTTTCAGTGTTTGTCCCAAAATGTAACGACGCATAGCCAGCGGTCACTGTGATCTAGTGGCACAAGTATTTTTTATTGTTTTATGGTTATTGGTTCAATTCTTAATAAGTAAAACAGGAAACGAAGATTTTCATCAATGCAATATTTGACGTCTTGATCATGTCTTTTCTCTTTGTGTCTAAAGACTCAATAAGCTTATCTCATTTATATATGTAAATATTTGGCTCATTGATTCACGTTAAAACAAAAAGCTACCAGCTCTTCACAAAAGAAAATGAAAATATAAATAATATACATAATATCAAATCTCAATGGACAGGAATTTCATTTTTTTATATTCGACCAAAGTCAACTTTGAAGCAAGTTGGTTTTTTCCACCACCACCTGTTGTGTATATGCAGCCAATGTTTCTTGGCCGCCTTTTACAACGCTATCGACTTAGAAAAAGGAATTTACCCCTCACATTCATGGCCCGAGCAGATCTGTACGGGACTGATTTTGAACCATGCACTGAAGTGCTTTAAAAACTTTGGGGCATTCAATAGATTTGCAACAACATATGGGGAATGGAACTCTCTCAATTATTCTCCTAATTAAACGAGAAGTAGATTTAACTCTACCGCCACGGTGGATTCTCAGAATATGGATACAGAGGATACTTAATATCACTTAAAATAAGTCACATTTTTTTTCCTTTTCTTTAAGCACCACAGTGAATTGCTTAAAGATCAGTTCCATGCATCTCTGCATAAGGCCAAGTAAATGGTGAGTAAATTCGTTTCTTTTATCGATCGCATAGCGTTATGAAAGGCGGACGTGAATCAGTGACTGCAGACGCATGAAGGAAGCTGGTGAGTCAGCCAAATTGTACACTCAAATATGCATCTATTTTCATTTGATAAACAACTTTACATCACAATATATAAACATTGAGAAAATTAATTCTCTTTTCCGGGACAATTTTGAATACTTTTCTGTGCTTTTCCATGACGAGTTCGATATGTTAAACCCATTATATGACTATAGTTATTAGAACGGTTGCGTTCCGAACGCCGCTATTTTCTTTTAAAAATGGCAACGGATTTCGGTAGTACAAAGAAGCTCTCCTGAAAATCGATATAACATTGATTATAATACAAAATATTTCAACTGTAAGTACAGGACTATGATTCATAGAGATGTCGTCATGTGTCATAAAATGTTTGAATTATAAAATCGTCGACCTTGTCCAGTATTAGAGGGTGTAAAGTGAACCACGCATTTTCTTTGGCCGGCTGCGCTCACAGAATTGTAGACCGTATTTATACTTTTCTGGCATTTTTTTTTCCATATTCGCTCCCTATCCGAAGGATATGGCTGCCACACGATACCTCCAAGATTCTCTATCTCCCGCCAACTTCCTCACATCTTCCCAAGTCATCCTGGCGTCCGTAGCTCCCCTGAGTGCATCCTATGGATGGTCATCAAAAGCCTTCTGGGGCGTCGGGATCGTTCAGGTTGATAGAAGAGGCAGGCAGGATTCAGGCTCCTCTGGGGCATCCGCAGCACATGTTCAAGCCAGGTCCATAGTCGCCTTTTTATTTTGGACGTAATAAGGGGCTGGTTTTGTTCGCTCTCTTACATCCGTGTTCCTGACAAAGTCAAACTACCGTACTCCTAATATTCGCCGCAGGCATCTGTTTTCAAAGCACAGTATAGGTTTTCCCTGGTTTCTGGCCTACAACCGGTTAAAACATGAAACTACGTACTATATAATACTAGTATTCGAACCCGGCTTCGCTCGGACCAGTTTGGGGTTATGTTCACCTCAGCGCGTAAATTCAGACGGGCCAAGTTGAAACAACTGGCAACTTAATGACCAACAATGCAAAAAGGAATTACAGACCCACATACATACATACGCCGTTTCGGTTTTATATATATAATATATATGACACAACATACATCAAGCAATGCGTTGACACTCTCAGCCAATAGGGGATTCCCGTGCTCCCCGGCGCATACATTTAAATGATTATCGCAGCATGCTGCACCAGTCGTATGTTATGGTATTCAATAATGTATCTGCAACAATAAATTGCGGTTATTCGAATCTAATGGGCTCGCATTATGATTACCAACAATTAACAGTTTTAAGGGTGTAATTTCTCGCAACCCTTCTAATTACCCGACTAAGACATCTTTCGGACTGCAATAATATGGTTCAACCTTATTGTGAATGTATTTTGATATATAAAACATATTGTTAATGTCTTACTTCTGTATTCATTCTGTTAACTGTTTCTGCCATCGAAAACATTTTCAACAGTGAAATATAACAAACAGGACTTTACACATTTTATGAAAAAAGTAATACATTACTAAAGCAATAAATACTGTTTTATAAGTGAGGTCGTCAACTGAATATCAAATTCAAATGGTTTGATTTTTGTACATTTTCATGAGCTTTTTGCTAACGGTTCGGGTTTCACCTTTCGGAATCGTCAGGCGTTTCAAGTGCACAAATGGACTGACACTGACAAATTCTGTCAGTCAGAAGTTTGAACTGTCATGTATATTCAATCAATTTAATTTTGTACTTTTCCATTAGTTTAATTTTTAACGACTCGGGTTTCGCCTTTCGACATCTTCAGGCATTTGGTAGCGACAAAACTCATGGAAAAGTACAAAATTTGATTTTGAAATCCCATTAAGCACCTTTTAGTCAAAATTCTAAATTAGATTCAAATTTTTTTTAGATCAGTTTTTCTCGTTTTGAGTATTATCAACGCGCGTCTACGAACAATAACAAAGGGCACTCAAACCACCTTCAGTTACCAATTGGCCACGAAGATCGGCTTTCGGCTACAATTTGTTATGACTGAAGTCTCGTTATGTCAGTCAATTAACTCCACTTAGATAGAGGTCAAACAAAATACAAAAGGGTCCTGAAGTGGATAAATCTGAATATTGAGGGGAAGAAATTTATTTGCAGACATTACTTTTTAGTGATCACCTTTGGAAATAAAATGAAATAAAAAAAATACTTTTATTTGTGATTGTGTAAACAAACAATCATTATTACTTCACAGCCTTTTGACACAGAAATGAATACAAAATCAGCATGCCAAAGGTCTACTCAGTTTGGAAATCAGTGACGGTGCTTCTAAAATATAAAATATTTATAAATTTCAAGTGTTCATGAACAATAAAATAGGTTCGAGCGACCAAAATGATGTGAAATTTAATTTCCTGAAATTTATTTATTTGTTGAAACAAATATGGTCAAAGTATTTTATAAATTAACTTAATTTTAATTTTCAGTAACCGTCATACGCCATGGCTTGCAGGCACACAAAATGGTGAAAATCTTTAAAAACCAAAAATAAATAGGGTATAAAATGATTTTCCGAGTGTGTTACATGGCATTTTCGAAATCGATGGTTGAAAATGGTAGCGTTTGGCAAAAATACGTGTTACGGCTGAGTATTTAAAGAGTTAAATATCTATTTGATGTAGCGTCAAGTCGCGTTAGCGTCAAAGTTCTTCCCGTTGCCTTCGTATCTAAGTTAAGTTTTTATATTCAAATTCGCTACAGTTCAAGATGTCAAATTATAACTAAAATTCATTGCCATTTATTCACCGTGCTATAATGGAGTTCTGACAAGTAAATTCCAATTCAGTCAATCAGTAGTTACGAATATTTTTTGAAAAATAACTTTGTTTTGATTGAGAAACAATAATAAATATATATTATTTTAATAAAATATATATGAATTTGAGGCTTACGTAATTATTTATTTTGACACACCTCACAATATGGTGCAGTGAAGGCTTATATATTGAAAGAGAACTTGGGATTTTATCATTAAGGATTTTGACTGAGGGTGCTTGATGGAATTTTAATATCAAATTTGAAATGCTTGAATTTTGTACTTTTCCATGACTTTTGTCGCTAACGACCCGGGTTTTGCCTTTCGGAGAAAGCTCTTCAGGCATTTCAAGTGCACGGATGTACTTGAACTGACGCGTAGTAAACAGTTTGCATCGTTTATATACAAAAATAGAAGTAGATCACTAAGCTAAATTGCGTTTAATATAAATTTAACTTAGTGCTACCGTGAAACCCGGGTCGTTAGCGACAAAACTCATGGAGAAGAATAAAATTCAAGCAATTCAAAATTGCACTTCTATTTTGGAAGGCTTGATTAAGTTTACTGCAACCTTATATTCATTCAAGAAACCTCAATTTGATACATCATGAAAATGCATGAAAATTATATACTGATACTAAAAAAAGTTAATTGTTACAATCATGCCATATACCATTAGACAATGTTAATATTTTCCTAGGGTTAAAATTGTAATGTACGCCACTGCAGGGGTAGCAAATAGCAATCCTGTCCCAAACAAATCGTCTGGGGGTTCAGTTCAGAGCGGGTCCGTGATTTAGTGGCGGCCAATTTCGGTTTTGTAAACAATGCCGTGGTAACGGATTGATGGTGCCCAGCCGTTTGGTAGACGGCCAATGGACTCCCGCCTCCACCCTTCACATTATTTGTAGCCTACCACTGAGCCGAAGTTAAAAATTATCCAATGGCTAAAAATAGATGCGTTGCCAAAAAGGGGATTATTTCGTAATCAATGCGGTTCTTTCGCCTATTTTATTTAAATCAAATCGCGTTTTATTTTTTTGTTCCACGGGCCTAACTCGAAAATACAATGTCATCAAAATTGCATTTTAGTCAATTCGATATTTTTTTTAAATTATGAACATTTTTTTGCGACACATTTTCTTCATCACTCTGAAGGTGCACTGTCAATACTTGGTGGAAAGGCATTATATTTAATTAAATAAGGACTCATAATGAATCACATTAGGAGAAGACATTGAAGAAAAAATTATACTAATACTAGTATTGCTACCCGGCGTCACTCGGACCAATAATTATTTAATGTTATATCATTCGACATAATTATATCACAAAATCTAACATCCAAAATAGAGTTAAAATAAAATCACAAACTTTATTTAATTTGATGACAGCCCCATTCTCGCCCATTAAAATGTCCAAATTCAAGGAAAAAATCTTATTTGCTGTCAAAGAAATGTCAAATAATACATTCACGTAAATAATAAACATTATTATTAATAATAAAAGCCGGGAAAAGTTCAGTAGAATACTAATTTATTACATTTTGACTAAATGTCTTAGCCGATAAAAATTCAAACATATTTTCTTTCATATTCGTTTTAATGGCAACTTGCAACAACAATGCAAAAGGGAATTACAGACATACATACATACATACGCCGTTTCGGTTTTATATATAAGATTCCTATTTTGCAAACATGTGCCGTAGGGTTACAGTTATTTCAAATAAATTAGATTATGCCACATGTGCCTGACCTGTGTATCGTCTCTTTCAGAGACATCTTCAGACTTAGCGACTTAGCTATCGCAAAGGTTCCTTAAGTAATTGTAGAAATAGAGGTACAGTACTTTTTTGCTTTCACTAGTTAATTAAAATCTTTTGTGGCTTTAAATATCATTAGTTAAATATTAATGAATTTTTTTTCTTAATATCCAACCAACACCTTAAAAAAATATATACATATTTATTTTATTATAAAGTTTTAAGTTTTACTTGTTTTCAAGATGTTCATTGAACTCGATTTTATCAATACTTTTAATATATTTTTATTCATCTCTAAATTTATAATATACTACTTTCAAGTCACATCACGCTCTTGAAGTTTACAATCGAATCAAAAGTCCAATCGTGCAAAATAGCCACTTTTTCAAATGATATTATTCTTTGGCAAGATTCAATGTTGTGATACTTTTTGGTCATGCACAAGTAATGATATCTGATTTACAATAATAAATTATTGAAATAAAAAAGGGGACACGGCGGTTTCCTATAATACCCCCCCCTGCAGACAGTGGTTTCGCAAATAGATGGCAGAGTTCCAAAAGTTATGTTAAAAATTCTCTGCGCATAATTATTTTATTACTGTTTTGCCTCAGCACTGCGAAAAGCATAAAAAGTTTCATAGAATTACAGTTTTTTTTCTCTCGCAGTAAATTTATTGCCCTCTTTTTGGTATTCCGTGTTACATGAAGTGATTATACATATCTTATCCTTAGTTATTTTCGCATGAAATGAATGTCTTCGACTGTAAAAGAGGCAGTAAATTAATTAAAAATATTTTATAGAAAAGTGACTAATATTTCATTGAATAAAAAAAATTCTTCACACCACTGACATCTGTCTATCATCTAAGAGAAAAATATAAATTTGCAATTATTATCGCGGTAGAAAACTTTGAATTTATAATTGATCTACAACTATACTGCCGCTCTATGCAAGAAGGCAGTAAATTACTCTATTAATGATAAAGCTCGCGATGAGCTAAACCGGTCCTAAAAAGCCTAAAATATGTAGGTAGTAAATATGTGTTTTTATTTTTATTGTAATGCCATTTCACAAAATCCAAGCACCTTAAAACTGAACATATAGTAACAAGCACACGCTTGAATTAAATTGTTAACAGTTATCTATAGCTTGTTAAGTAAACTCTATTTTAATAATATAAATATACATTATGGCTTTCAAACATATTATATTTCCTATAATATAGAGAAAAAATAATACAAAAAACCTTAGGAACATACTTCTCTCATATTTATCTACATATGTCACATCAATTTCTAGGTCAATAATTTTCAATCTTCCAATGAGGACGATTTCTGTATTTCTTCAACTGCACATATTATACTTTGATTTTATTAAGCTTTCGAATTTAAAAGCTTTTAGTATAATTTGAACTTTACTTCCAGAATCTGCTGCAATGTAATGTCCTTGCAAAAAGGTTTTCTTGACTTTATTTTAAATGGAAATGTGGATTTTCTGTGACTTGATTTATTTAATGGACTTTCTAGTTCGGATGATAATTTATCGTTTTAAAACAAAATAATTCATGTAGTTCTCAATCTAAAGGAATACTCGTTTATTTTAATTAATTTTCTGCATTCTGGACTCAATTTCATTCAGGTAAATGATATTAAAATTTTAATATACCACCAATAAAAAGAAAACATTGATAGTCTTGTAGTCGACTCGACAACGATCTTCAGTGGTTTTATTTTAAATTGTGGTGTACATGTGCTCAAATCCTCGCATGTTCATCACAAATTCATTGATTAATAAATAAGTTATAAATTAAAGTGTTTTCTTTTTAAAATATTTTTATGTAATATGTAACTCCCATTTATCTGCTCCCCGTGAAAACGGTGGGTAGTCTCGTCTCATCCTTGAGCGATTGAAAACAAGCAGTCATAGTAAAAAAACATTTCGTTTTGAGATGTTACACATTTGTCTAAAACTATTTTTCATCTTAAGCCGATAATATACAAAATTGTTAGAAATTATCTTAATTAATTATTGTATTTTCTGGTAACTATCACACTACTTAATGAATAAAAAGAAGACATTTTTTCCGGGAGGGTGTTTTAAGCCAGCCCCTATATAGCACAGTTAAGGAGGGTTCTAAGGTAGATAGGATTACCATATGAACAAATTTAAATAGGACTTTCCCGACGTTCCAACTTCTTGGGGTGGTATAATACCAAATATAAAAAGCCATATTGTAAAACATGCCCGGTGAAAAGTCGGCTGTTTAAATGCATATACTGTGAACGTTCTTCAATTAGATATTTTACTAACGAAAAAATATATAGGATGTATTGATAATTTTATTTGTTTTTGTATATTTTTTTACTGTCATCGTGTATAAAAAAAAGTATTATTCTGCTAGTGCCGTCATCTTTTAAAAGTTATTTTTGATATTAAAAATGGTTTTAAGTAGCTACACAAATATCCTTCAACATACGACACTTCTGCTTACACTTTTTCTTACTTGTATTATTGGTTGAAGCTTTTTTCCTAATCTTGATTTTGAGTTTCTTCCTGTGTCCGGTGTCAATGGAGGTCCCAAAAAACGTATTTTTATGAAAACTTGTTGGTACTTAATTGCTTTTCCGCTCTCTTTCAAGATAATGTTTTTGAAGATTCTTATCCTGTGATTCTTAGCCACCGCATGCATGACAGTTCCTGTATGGGGACTTAAGTCCAAAATGAAATACATTACCGGAAACAATGCTATATGTCACTTTTAGGGTAATCACTGTCAATACTAGGTGGAATAGCATTATATTAATAAATAATAATACATTTTTTGTACTTACTTCTTATCACATAAGATTTATTAGGATTATGACCGGTATTTTTCATCGCGAGCAAAGTCAATTAATATTCTATTATTAGGATATAAAAATGACAGTTTTAGTGGTGGGCCAATTGGAATAATATTTGTAGCATGAGAAGCTGCAACCATTTAGAGAAATTTTCATGATTTATTTCACATGAAATTTTAAGCTTTTTTCAACCACATACTTAAGATATTATGAACCAATCCATTCTCATTCAATTCTCCTCTTATATGTCAAAATTTTACATAATACTGTAAATATGTACTAAGATCTTCAAAGTTCAGTACCCGATAAGTTGAAATAATTAAATAAGCTAGGCACCGGTATCACGATGTGAAAATAATGTAAACCGAACCATCGCTAGAGGTTTAGTAAGAATGAAGCGAAATAAGCAATTTATTGCCGTCAACAAAAAGTCGGGGAATCTTTCTGCACGGACAACTTCCCAAATTGATTTTCTACAAGGGAATGTTGTTTTCCCTTTACAAATCGTGCGGATGATGTGGTACATGCTATTTTTCATGTCTTTGTGAGGAAAATAATCGCATGATATTGCCGTGTCGCAGCAAAGGGTGGCCCGAACGGATTACAGTAGCTTATGGCTAATAATTTCTTCTTTCAACCAAGTCCGCTTGCGAAATCTGGATTTTTAAGCGCAACATATTTTTCCCAAGAAATCTTCCGAGCTTGTCACTATTTCTTAAGTTTTTTAAAGATAAGTAAATAATTATTTTCGATTGATGTGAAAAAAAAATTTGATAAAGGATTATTCGTGAAATTGAGTGATAAGGATATTTATTAATTAATTTGAAAACAAGGTTATGTTAAGACCGATACAGAAGTTTGTCGGGTTAAAAACTGAATAAGAAAATACGGAAAGAAAAATAGCAATGTATTTTAATTCTACATAAATACATATACATAACACATAACTTATAACACATAACACATAACAACATACATAACACATAACATAAATACATAACAATTTATGTAGAATTAAAATACATTGCTATTTTTCTTTCCGTATTATAATGGAGTTCTACCAAGTAAATGCCTACTCAATCAATGAATAAGAAAACATAATTTTATTTTTTATTGATATATGGTTTATTTATTGATATATGGTCCAGTCCGTGGCGCAGTGTCAACGTTGTTGGCTTGCGTGTCGGACCATCTGGGTTCGATTCCCGGTACGTACAGATTTTTTCAGTCGATAAATCTGTTCAAAGGCATGGCTGTTTGTGTTGCTGAAAATCCCTTCCCACCTTTCCGATCCCAAAGAGCGACGCATAGTGACAGCGATTAGCTAATGACTAGTCCTGTCCTAGTCCTTGTATCCTTTCTGTCCCTACTGTCTTTGAAAAAGAGAGGTTGAGAAACTGAGTAACAAACAGTTCTCGTAGAAAAAAACATATGTCGAGATAAACTCCGTGAGGAGTCCATATGCACCGATTTGGGAGCGGACATGGTTAAAAAAAACTGAAACATAAGTAAAACTGAACAAGATAATATGTCGATTTAGTTTTGTATTAGGATGTGCATATAAAGTCCGTGGTCAAATTTTAATGTCGTTGGCTTCGGTTGCAGAAAGAATGTGCTCGAATCCCAGTCCGGGCAGTTTAATTTTTCAATCGAATTATTGTTCGGAGATATGGATGTCTGTGTTGCTTAAAAGTCCTTTCCACAGCCATCTACAATATAAAAATGGATAGTAGTAAGAGAGGTTAGCCAACCGCTTGTTGTGTCTTATCTATTCATGCCGTATTCTCTACACTGAGGTCAGACATGGTACATACATATTGTCGGTCCCTGTGGTCTAGTGGCAAGAGCTTTGTCCAAGTGATCAGGGGGCCAGGGTTCACTTCCTGGCAAGGTCAGATTTTTTCAATTGAAAAAAAAGCGATCTTGGGCTGGGTGTATGTTATTTATCATCGAGTCAATCTCGTATGACTTTCACAATTAAGTATATTTGGCGCATTGGCGTAAGCTGTAATGCCAAATATATATATATATTTTTTTAATTTATGTCATAAAAAATAAACCAAATAAAAATATTTTCAATATTCAGAGATTTAACTGGAAAAGTTAATGCCGTAGAAACCAAACAATTTCACAAGAAAAATGTCTGTATGGCTGTGCAAGATTTTTATACGCAACGGAAATAGATAGAAACATTGTGATAATATATTTGCATAGCATGAAATTCAGAATTGGCATATCGGTGCGATATTCTTGCCAGCAACCTATAAGCCGTAAAAATTGAAAATGCTAAAAGGAAGATATGCGATCATATAGGAAACATATTGCAGACCTAACACAGTGAAAGAAGCGCTACGGTTCTTCATAGATCAGTTCGCAATATGAGAGTGATTAATACTTAGATATCCATGTCTAACTGAGAATTTTTCCTTAAGAGAGCTTTAACTACTACTAACAACATTTATTCTAATTCGTTTTAAAATTTGATCGGAATATGAGGAAAAAAGTGTTTCTGATATATGCTAAGAAAAAAAATGATTGGCAGAAAACAAAAGTTGTATCGTTTTGTGTAATAGCCAATGTTTTTGCATATCGATAGCAAAAAGTAACATATAACATTAAATATATTGTTTTTAATCTACTCTGATATTTTCTAAATAAAACTCGTACTAGCATATATTTAGACTTCCCTTTTCAATGTTTTTTATATAATACCAGTATTGCTACCCGGCGTCGCTCGAACTAAGCTACCAATAATTATTGAATGTTATGTCATTCGACATAATTATATCACAAAATCTAACATCCAAAAAAGAGTTAAAATAAAATCACAAACTTTATTTAATTTGATGACAGCCCCATTCTCGCCCATTAAAATGTCCAAATTCAAGGAAAAAATCTAATTTGCTGTCAAATAAATGTCAAAAAAAACCGAAACGGCGTATGTATGTATGTCTGTAATTCCCTTTTGCATTGTTGGTCATTAAGTTGCCATACAAACAAATATGAAAGAAAATATGTTTGAATTTTTATCGGCGAAGACTTTTAGTCAAAATGTAATAAATTAGTCTTCTACTGCACTTTTCCCGGCTTTTATTATTAATAATAATGTTTATTATTTACGTGAAGGTATTATTTGACAGCAAATTAGATTTTTTCCTTGAATTTGGACATTTTAATGGGCGAGAATGGGGCGGGGCTGTCATCAAATTAAATAAAGTTTGTGATTTCATTTTAACTCTATTTTGGATGTTCTATTTTGTGATATAATTATGTCGAATGATATAACATTAAATAATTATTGGTCGCTTAGTCCAAGCGACGCCGGGTAGCAATACTTTACATATTTATTAAACGGTTCATGACTCAACTTTTTCGGAGGAATGGTTTTGTCTACTGATTTTTCAGCGGATATGCTGATAATAGTTGTATCGATACAGGGTGGCATTAAGCAAACATCGATATGTCCACTTTGCAATGATCCACACTTCAATTTAACGAGTATATGCTCATCGTATTTCTCTACCTGTAAGAACAACCTGCAATTTAGTACTGCACAAAATATGTGTATAAACGAAATAATAATAATAGACAAATTGGAATTGAACTTTCCGATAGTATTTTACGTGTGATTTGCGAGGTTTTCTGTATGATTTTGTGGTTTTTTCAAAACAAATATCATTTCATAATATATGAAATTACTTTTTGAATATTATGTACGGATATTTTTCAGATTTTGACGAAATGAAGATTTTTAGACGTCTCATTATGTTATTATTAGTTTTGTCATAAATATGTTTGTAAATTTACAAAATATACATATTGAACATGTACAATTTTATTATCAACAATGCTTCATATATTGTTTGTAAAATGCCTTCAAAAATACATTCGTTGTTTATTCACTTTTTACTTGACTAATTATTATTGAGGCATGTTCGCTAAAAAATACCTTTGTGATACATTTATTATAACTGAATATTGAAGATTCTAGAAAAAAATTGGTTTTAGGGAAAATTTTACCAGTGATCTGACAAGAACAGGAAACACAATTTTCCCTTTGTTTTAATTATTACTTTTATGGAAAATCTCTCAAAACTAATAATTTTTTTCAAAAGAGGAAACCTTATCTAAAAAACATTGTTTGCTTTATATACAGTTGAGGAAATACTTGTGTGCCTAAACTGATAACTCAAAAACTCAATAACATAAACGCGTAGAAATTCACAATTAATTTTTAAAAACTATTACAACAAAAACATCCCTAAAAGCCTTTTTGTCTTTGTAATATATAATGTAAAATAATATATTGCAATATCTTCCACGGTAAAAATCAAAAGTTTTACTTGTTTTTGTATTATTCAATACACGATTTATGTTTCACACTGACGTGCGTTGTTTATACATTATTACTTTGAAATAATTATTAATCAGATAAAATTTTCTGAGCTTATTTAATGAACAGCTTTTTTGGAAATACTCAACTCACTTCAATTTTAGCAAAATTAAATGTTATTTGGGATGTTACAGAATAATCAGACAGTAATAAGCAAGGCCATATTGTTTCATTTTCGTAAAATTATATGAATTAATATTTTTTTAAGCAAGAGGAATATAATTACAAAATATTATAATTATAATATGTGATGAGCCAGACTTTGATTGACAGGCTTCACAATATAATAAATCACAATGAAAAGTATTAAAATTTTAACAATGAAATCATGTTTACAGATCGATCGCCCAACCGTTTTTACAAAGGCGAATTTTTGACAACACATAATATCAATTTATTTATTCTTACGTTATGAAGGCTAATAAACACTATTTTTCGAAGATTATTTATGTTGGTATGATCTCTATTTTTTGTAGTTTTCAAAGCGTTATCAAACAAGGAAAATACAATTCGAACATCTCTTGTATTAGATTAATCTAGATCAGTGATCGCCAAACGGTCACTCACGAACTACCGGTAGCTCGCAATGGAATTTTAAGTAGTTCGTGAAGGATAAATTTGGATAATCCATGCTTCTTACATGGGCAGCTACATGTGGCCTACTCAAGCGTTGGAAAGCCTTCTGATTTAATCATGTACGCACCAGACACAAAAAAAATATGTTGTATCTAAAACCACTTTAATAAGCAGAATTAAAACATAAACACTTTCTTTCTTTGAGTGTCATTACATCGCACGCCGGGTAATCGCTTGTCTTGTTTATAAACACGTACCTAATTAATGTACGCATTTTATGTTTTATTGAAAGTTCGATGGTATAATGCAAGACGACGATAAAACAATATACAAAAGTAGCTGACCATACAATTTCAATTTCTAAAAGTTGCTCGCATCCTCATTGAGTTTGGAGACCACTGATCTGGATGGATCTACAATTATGTCAATTTAGTGATATAACAATAATGAATCAATAACACTTATATCATTTTTAAAGAAACTCATAATTTTATATCAATTGTTAATTCTGAAGTGCTTCGTGTATAGTTTAGTAAAAGCTTGTATAGATTTAACACAACCGCCTTTTGATCTACGATAACTCTTGGTTTGGGAATCGCCATAAAATAAGAGAAGCTGTTTGTAGTATAGATATCTGGTTTCATAAATAAATTTCAGATAATGTTATGCGTACTTCGCCTTAATTATTAAATTTACAATAAAAAAAATATTTTAAGCATTATCATAAGCAAAGATATTAATCACTTTTATCAACATCTTATTCGTGTTCAATAACATAACATACATACATATTACATGTTTGTATTTATATTGTAATTTTTTTACCAGGGCTGTGGAATCGGAGTCGGAGTCATGGAGTCGATGCGGCGATTTGGCCGGAGTCGTACTCGGAGTCGGAAATTTTGAAAAGTTTGAACTTTTTATTTTTGCATATAATATGTCAAATTTGACCATTGGTTGGATTGGTAGGGTTTATATTTAATTGAATACACATAAATAGGAAAATTAGGCAAAAAAATGACGACATTCAACTTTTTTAGTCGGAGTCGTATTTTTGGACAATGTTGGAGTTTGAGTCGTGGTTTTGGTAAATGCTGGAGTCGGAGTCGGACTTTTTTTTACCAACTCCACAGCCCTGGTTTTTTCCCCATCAACTACTGTTACAATTGGAGGTTGCGCTTCCATAAACGTGCCTAAGTCCATATTACTTTCTTCTTACACGACGCCAAAGTATGACTTTTACATTCTTAACCAATTTATGTCTCTTAAAATATGGAAAATAATCGTGAAAAAATATGGTCTTTTTTTCTCAAAGAACCTGCCGATTTAGTGGTCATTTAAGTCAGTGCTTCCCAAAATGCAAGCCACACAATGTAATGCTTATTTCAAATGTATCATGTTATTTTGTTCAGAGGAGTCGCGGATAGTTTTTTTTGATTAAGCAGGCCGTTGTATTGACAGTTTGCGAGCCACTGATTTAATCTTTGATAAATTTCTCCTGACATTCAATTTAAACGAATTCAAAAAAGTTACAGTTGGAAACCTTTCTGCCAAATTGTTATTTTTTTAATTGCATGAAATTGTATAATTTTTTTCAGCGTTTTTTTTTAAATTTAAGTTAATTTTAAATAACCACACTGTGAAAAACTCATTGAATAAAAATTGTCTTAAATCAAGATTGCAAATAAACGAGTGAAAAAAAACACAATTCAAACCAAGGACTATCTTGATTCTATATTAATCAGGCAAACAGCAAGAATTCGGTACAGTTAGTTGCCTTGTGAAATAAAGCTCGTTGGCAGGACCCTCGCGACGACCTGCCTAATTATTCATTCGGGTTGGCACTTCCATTTGGTCTCGCTTAGCGCTTGCCGTTGCCGATATATATTTGCGTTGACTCACCAATTAACCCCCCTGTAGCAGATTTTGGAATACCGTGAGAGTACTTCGGATGCCGACTTCTCAACATGTATATATGTATTTTGAATACTTCTATTTAATTAAAAAATAATAAGATTTTTTTGTATTTACTCTTCATCAGTGGTCTTAAAACTCAATAAGGATGTAAGTTACTTTCATAAGTTGAAATTGCCTGATGAGCTTCTTATATATGAGGGCTTTAGAAGCAAAGTTAGCTTTCTACCAAATAAACATTTATAAAAAAAGCACAAAAACTATTTTAATGCAGTCAAGTTCAATGCACAATTTTGACTTCCCCTGATTTTGATTGAAGTAATGGTCAGGATACATC
The DNA here is from genome assembly GCA_028554975.1 of Himalopsyche kuldschensis. Classification (NCBI taxonomy): domain Eukaryota; kingdom Metazoa; phylum Arthropoda; class Insecta; order Trichoptera; family Rhyacophilidae; genus Himalopsyche; species Himalopsyche kuldschensis. The sequence continues at coordinate 18,153,278 of JAHFWI010000006.1, forward strand.
ACACATCACATCTTAATTTTTAACTACGTACATTTGTAGAAATAGAGTTAAAAACATTTTGCTACACTTAAATGATCATTGTTGCTAAGACTGCTGTTTTTGCGCCCAGTCGAGCAACTGAGTAACAAGCAGTTCTCGTAGAAAAATAAATGTTACATAGGGAGATAATCTCCGTGAGGAGTCCAAAAGCTCCAAGCTGAGAGCGGAAATAGTTAAAAAAGCGTTATTTATACAAAACTAAATAATACTAAAAAAGGTGTGCCAAACAATTGGTAATCGAAATATTCAAATAATTTAAAGAAAATATTGGCTGGCGTGATATAGAAATTTCGTTAGTTTTATTATAAAAAAGACTGATAATTTTTACCGTCCATAACTATTTCACATTCACTGAGCTATCTTAGAGATCTGCGGCCGTACGAATGTTTACGCCTGCAGGAAATTGGATCGCCGTATCCGCCGAATTGCATTGCCGGTAAATTGTGTGCGCCAGCTCTACCCTACCCACTCTTAAAATGTGTGACCCAATTGTTTGACAAGTGGATTTAGTCAAAACTTCTCTGTTTCCCGAACAGTTTCCTATTTAACTAAAGCTCGCGAACGCAATCACACTCACACTGGAAAATGCTATTGTTTTAAGACATAAACTTAATTCTGAGCTTTTGGAAAGTTACAACATCCGTTATTGAATTGCTTAAATCTTTTTACTTTTAATGTGTTCACTGTCAATATTTGGTGGCATAGCATTATTGTTAAAATATTAACACATTTTTTGTAATTATTACATTTTGGATTTATTGAGATCGTGACCGTTTTCGTTCATCGTAAGCATTATGGACAGATAATAAATGAAAAAATACAGTATTATGTACATACAGGAATAATAAAGCATGAGAAACAATATGCAAATAATTCAAAGTAAAAATGGTCTTATAGTTACCTATACAAGATTATTATATGTTACATCAAAACTACACCGATAGCTGAGTGGTGGACATTCTTCCGTGTGTTATCTCTAGATTTGCGCTCTAAAGTTTGTTTGTAAGTGATGATTTAAAACCTTTTTCACTTTTAAGGTTTTCACTGTCAATACTAAGGTGAATGGCATTTTAATAACCAATAAATTGTATGTTAAATAAGTAGGTACTGAAAATGTGTTATAATTTTTATTAATCGTTTATGTTTAGAGAATCGTGTACATTTTGTCATTAAGTCATTGGCTACTAAGGACCTCGCAGGTTCTTACATTGTCTCAGTCAATGTATCAATTCTGTACAAAAGCATGTGTTATCAAAAAAATCTTCATTGGCCTATCATTATTAACCAACCACTAGTCCAGCAGTAGAAAGATAGGTTGAGCGACGAAATAACAATCAGTTCTCATAGAAAAAGTATATTTAGACACTATCATTAAGAGACCAAATGCTCCACATTTACAATGAGCATGGCTTACAAGTAGGGACTCCAATTACTCGACATTTCAACTACTCGAGTAGCGAGTAGTACAATTTTAAAATACTCGAGTACTCGAGTAGTTTCAGATATACCAAAAGATATATTTTTGTTCAAATTTGTGTATATCAATAGATGATAACCAAATAAATACGCTTATTTTATTTCATTAATACGTTTATTTAAATTTATGAAACCAATATTTCAAAAACAATAGATAATTAAACGTTTCAAATTTTCATTTGGTTCTAAGTTCTGCTTTTTTACTCTCGCAGAAGAAAAACTCTCTCTGTTGCTGTGGACATCGGTTTAAAAGTTAACAATCAATTAAATAGTGCTATCTAGTTTTTCTGTCCGCTGCTTAAAACAAAATAAAATTTGGAAATAAACCTTCATTTATAAATTACGAGTATTTTTCAATTTACTCGTGTATCGAGTACTTAAAAAATGGACGAGTATACTCGAGTACCGAGTACTCGATTATCGAATTGGAGTCTCAACTTACAAGTCATATAGAGCGTAATAAACTTTTTACTAGTCCTGTCTTAATCATATCCTTTTTTTACTACGCAGACCAAATTAAATTGAAAAAGAATGAACGCATTTGAATGTACAAAAAACTTCAAATATAAAATTGAAAAAAAATATGTTTCGGGAACCATCTTATCAATAGAAAAAACATTTTACTGTCAGGTTATAACAAAAACAAATGATATCATTTCCAAAAAAACTTGTAACAGCAAAATGTAATAAAAGGTATTTCAATAGGGACGCTCAAAATATGTTACTTTGTCCTGCTGAGTAGATTATTCATTGTTTAGTGGCCAAATTTGAGTCAACCAGTAAATAATCGGCCAACACCTACCTGTACGTCATCAAAATACAATATCTGGTGAAAACATTGCTGCCGTGTGTGAAAGTGTACAGAAAAACCCAAGGCAGCTTATTTCTCGTTGTTCACAAGAACTTGGCTTTTCTGCGACTTCAACTTGGCGAATTTTGAATCGGGCCTTATGTCTGCACCCGTATAAAATCCAACTAACCAATGAACTTCAGGTAAACGACCACAGACAACGCCTGATTGGGTTCTAGAGCAGTTGGAAGTTTACCCAAATTTGTCAAAAAAGTCAACTTTAGCGACATGGCCCATTTTATAATGAATGGATATTGGCAGACATTTGATGCTTTATTCCATATTTAATGCCGTAAAATATACTTACGAATGAAATTAGAATTTAGTCGATATCTCACAAACAACTTGTTTTATTTACATTTCAAAACTAAGCGTCCTTATAAAAAGACCCTTTACATGTTCATCGCCACATAATATTTATTTCATATTACTTGGCACCAATCCAAATGCCAAGAGAAGGTAATATTCAAAGAAAGGAAAAGGAAATCGGAAAAAATTATACAATATGTCAGTCATTTTTTTATTGTTGATTCAATATATTTTCAAATTTTCCAAAAAAAAACGTCAAATAATTCCAACATGGTTTCTTTATTGCTATTAATATAAAATTTAATAAAATATTCCTTCGTTTTTCCTTGAATTCAATTTTGTTTTCCATGTTACGTGAATTATACTCATGTTAATAACATTAGGTACTTGAGATGAAATCTTTTAATAAATTAATGAGAAAAAATGTTGAATATTACGAGACTCGTTTGAAAATGAATACATCGGAACACAGAAAACATCTCAGAAATATTATTTTATATGACGATAACGCAAATTTATATTTGAAAAATGCTCAGCTTCCATATCTTAAGCTTCTTTATAATCCAATTAAATATTCGTGACGTATAACAAAATGGAAACCTTATTGTTTGTAATTATTTGTTTCATCGTAAGTTTGCATAAATATGAATGATCAAAGTTAATTTTAATATGAAATTAAAAAAAAAAAACATTGATCATTCCATGTAATGTCTTACTAATTGTGACACGTGTTTCGCATCTTTTAGAGGCATATTCAGACTGCCGCAAAGTTTGCTTAGTTAAGTAATAAAGCAAGATTGATTCTAATATTTTTTTTTTAACCTTGTACGCTCCCAACTTGGAGCATATGGACTCCTCACGGAGTTTATCAAAACATTTTTTTTTTCTACGAAAACTGCTTGTTACTCAACCTGTCTTTTTCGAAGAGAGTAGGGATGGAAAGGATACGATTATTTTAAAATGATAAATTACAAAATTTTGTTTGGGATTTTTTTCTTTTTACGGAAAGCAAGGAGAGGGTGATGGAAACAAAACAAACTAATTATACTACTACTTATGACGTTAGCATTACAAAATATATACTTATGATGCCTTCAATTATGAAGGGTAAAACCCATTGGAAATAAATTTAGCAGTGGCAAGCAACCTGTCCTATTTATATTAGTAAGTTTGCATATTTGTTGGGTTCTTGACATTCAGATACGGCTTTTATTCCAGCGTAAAGCTTTTTTCCTGTATGACAGAACTTGATTTTAAACGCTTGTCATAAATCAATATAAAAAGGACCAAGTTTGTGGTGTCCAAGTCCCTGACTCATCTCAGTTTTATTTAGACATATAAGGTGCTACTTTTAATGTATTGGTGTACCGGAAAAGAATGTCGTTTTTTTGATGAAACTATTTGATTAAAATATTTATTTATCAAAACATGGTCCAAAATATAATTTCCATCATTTGATATGACTTTTTTCCACTAATCTGTAATTTTATTTGTCCTTCTTTCGTAAAATAAAGCTGGTTGTTAGGCAAAATACTCGTATATGCCCAATTTTACCCCTCCATAACTTCAATATTCTTTGTCATTCAAACGTGTGGCATCGACCAAAAAAAATGATAATCGGATGGAGCAATGTCCGATGAATATGGTGGGTGACATATAGTCTTCCTCCATCCCAGGTTCTTATTTTTTTTATTTGGTGAATTTTGTAGCGTTTGATGGTGCGCCATCTTGCTGCAAAAACACTTGTCCACGATTAGCTAGTGCGGGTATTTTCATATCAGAAAAAAAAACAACTTGTCTTTCATTTCCAGGATTATTTTTTCAAAACAAATTTCGTGAACGTCAAAATTATTTTGTAGCATTTGTTGCGGCACTTTTCTTCAAAAATGGAAAAGGACATTTTTTTACGAAATTCTGCCCACGGTAAAAGGCTATCCATTGTTAATCTGGGTGTTATTTTTTTTTTTTAATTCACATTACACTCGTGGTATGTGTATTTATCGAATCAACCCAAAATATACTGTCAAAGATTGACTGACGAAACAAAACTGACCATTCATGAACGATAACAAAAAAACGACATTCTTTTCCGGTACACCTATTATGAACTGTCATACATTAAAAGCATACGCTCGCGGAGAGATAAACTGGTCCTGATCTTAGTAGATTTAGTGTGGAAAAAGTAGCACAAAATGTGTTATTATTTTTTTTATCATATCAGGTGTATTTTGGTTTCCCTTCTGGATGAATCATTTTCAACTTATCCAGATGGTATAATAACCTATAAAATATTGGGAAAATTACATGGCCGAGTGAGAACGTCAGTTGTTTTGATTTGGGAGCTCGTGGGGTTGAACTCCGGTAAAAAAGTTTTTTTCAATTTATTCATTAATTTCTGCTCAAGGGCATAGATGTCTGTTCTAGGGTTTAAGCACTGTACTACAGAACCACCAATAAAATACATATAATATATACCTAAACCATGACCGTGAAAGTTATTAAGTCATAGTGACAACATAAATAAAAAGATCCGTGTAATTCGATCAAATAACAATTTATACAATAGAATTCGTGTTATCTGTAGAAATATATTTTGCAATAAAGGAAAAGTTTCCGAGAAAAAAAACTTCTCTAGGATTTTTATCTTTGCAAGTTTTAAGCCATCTTTTAGACAAAAGAACTTTCCGTAAGTTTTCCATAGAAAGTTTTTTTTTGTATTATATTATCAGAAAAACATCACATAAACATTATGTATAAGAGTCACGTAAACTTTCTGATATTTCAAACAATCTTAGTATGACATGAATTCTGATGGAAAAACACACCGATTCGTTCAGTAATACGTCCAGACCGTATTATTTTAAGTTTGTATTGATTATTTACACAATATCATTTTATTCCAACAGCCATGGTTATGTGGTTAAAGCTTTGAGTCTTGTCGTGGTATTTCGTATACCAGGGTTTCCCAAACTTTTTATGCAGTGGAACACTTTTGTAATTCTTACGAGTATTTTTTTTTTAAATATTAGTAAAAACTTTAGTACAATTATCTTTTTTTGCAATAAATTTAAATGCATACATATTTATTTTGATGAGATATTCAGTTGTCTCACACATAAAATAAACGAACCTTGTCAATTTTAAACGAAGCGTTTGAAAGCAACAACTGATATTCCGCATTCAATAAAAAACTTACTTAACACACGTACGTTTAATTAAAATACTAAAATATTATTATTACTTATTCCACATAAATTTAATTAAATCAGAACTGGCTTCGCTCATACCGAGATACGATCGCTGATGATCTAGTAAATTTAATATGGAATAAGTATTTAAAATGTTCCATTATTTTTATTGTAATGCCATTTCACCATGTATTGACAGTAAACACCTTAAAAGTGACACGTACATATACTTAAACTCATTTCACATACTAAATTATAATATTTTAATAACTTGCGAAATCCGATAATGCCATAAACGAAACAAAGACTAATACTTTCGATGGATTCGGAGGTAACTTTGTGGAAGTTCATTTCGATATAAAATTTAAAATAACTTCCCCTTCTTGCTTCCCGTAAAAAGGAAAAATCCCAAACTCCATTTGTAATTTTATCATTGTCAAATATTAGAATCAATCTTGCTTCATTAATTACTCAAGTAAACTTTGCGATAGTAAGTCCAAAGAAGCCTCTGAATGAGGCGGAACACGTGTCACAGTTTGAAGCACAATACGTGGAATAATAAGAGTTAATATACAATTTAAAATAACTTTGATTATTCCACGTATTGTGTTACTAACTGTGACACGTGTTTCGCCTCTTTCAGAGGCATCTTCAGACTTACTATCGCAAAGTTTGCTTGAGTAATGAAGCAAGATAAATTCTAACATTTTAACATTTTAAATTATGAACGTAGAATCATTTATTTAGGAGACATTTCGTCAAAGATAGTTAAGTTTTTGCCAGACAATATAGAACCCGCGTTTTACACAGTAAATAATTTAGGAAAATTTGTATTGAACAGTAATTTTATGTATGAAACAAACACTGTTTGAACGCTACCGTGTTTTACGGAAATCGCTCGCAAAACACGACACTTTCAATTGTGAGAATTATATTTATCATAGAAGTATTATAGTTTGACACGAATAAAATAAAAAAATGAATTGCAAAATAATTCGCAAATTGTCAAAAGAGTCCAGAAAAACCTCACTGTAATGGTTCTGATTGAATTACTTTAATGCGTTGCTATGTTGAATATTTAACCATTTATTCTGTACATCTACTTATGAAAACTTTTCGTCGTAAATCATTTCATATTTTTATATTGGACTTTTCAGTCTGAAAAATAGATTATATAACAACTTTAAGTGAGAGAGGGAAAAAAATTGGATAAATTTAAAGCGTTGTGTGTGACCGTGAAAGTTTCAAGTTTCTTTTACAAGCAAGTCTCCGGTGAAACATTTTTTTTCCTCGATCGATCGCCAACTCTTTTAACAGTTTGCGCAAACTTTGTGGAATTTCTTATTTCCATTCCGGATATAAATTGAGAACAATCAATTTCCTGATGAATTGGCCTGCTTTCAGATGGGGCGTTTTGAAATTGACATTTAATAGCTTTTTGAATTAGCCTATCGAAAATATTTTACCCGTGAATAGCATCATCGTCATGACCAGTTGATTTAAAAAGGACCAAAATATAATTAAACACATTTTCAAATTCCTATGGATGTCTTATTAAGAATGAGATATGTTTCGTTATAATAAAATGCATTTATTATATGGAAGGTATGCAAATGTACCAAAATATGTATCATTAATTCAAATTTGAGAATATATATAAAAAAGCTTATTTTATTTATAAAACCTGTCATTCAGGAATAATAAAGAATGAAACTTCTCAAATTTTTAATTACTTCGATGTTTTGTTTTTATAATTCCCATAGTAGAAAAATATGTCTCTGTTGCTGTGGACGTCGGTTTTATAGCTAACAATAAACTAAATAGTGCTTTTAGTTTTGTTGTCCGCTCTTTAAATGAAGTAAATATTTTTTTTAAATAAATCTTATTTTTTAATTTACTATGAACGAGAACTTTTCAAAATACGCGAGAGTCAAGAACTTGAAAACGAGTATTCTCGTGTATCGGTACTCGATACTTAGAACGGAGTCTCTACTCGTGTGCCACAAAAGTTACCAATTTCTTATGTGAATAAGAACTAAAAGCGATTTACTAAGTAGGGATAAGGAAACATCTCTTTGTAATCATTATTTTTTTCTGGGCTTATCGCCTTGATTCAGCAAAAATGTTTTGTTTTTCCGTTCAAAGATCATTTGCATCTCTTGGTATTTATTTGCACGTACATAGATATATAAACCAAAGTCGAGTGTCAACATTAAGAACTACAGTTACGGAGCTCACGTGATCGAAACCCAGTCCAGTCAACTATAATTCTCAATCGAATTCAGTTCAAAGACTTGGAAACCTAAAATTCCCCTCTCCAACCACCCGATCCTAACGGGACAAAACTAGAAAGATTAGCCAACCACTAGACCTGCCCTCTTATATCCTGAATCTTATATATAAAACCGAAACGACGTATGTATGTACATATGTCTGTGGGTCTGTAATTCCCTTTTGCATTGTTGGTCATTAAGATGCCATAAAAACGAAGAAAATATGTTTGAATTTTTATCGGCGAAGACATTTATTCAAAATGTAATAAATTAGTCTTCTACTGAACTTTTCCCGGCTTTTATTATTAATAATAATGTTTATTATTTACGTGAAGGTATTATTTGACATTTCTTTGACAGCAAATTAGATTTTTTCCTTGAATTTGGACATTTTAATGGGCGAGAATGGGGCGGGGTTGTCATCAAATTAAATAAATTTTATTTTAACTCTATTTTGGATGTTAGATTTTGTGATATAATTATGTGGAATGATATAACATTAAATAATTATTGGTCGCTTAGTCCGAGCGACGCCGTGTAGCAATACTAGTATCGTATAAAAAGAGATTTTAAGCAACTGACTAAGAACTTGCTCTCGTGTAAATGTTGATATCAACTTATACATGGAAAAAAAATATATATTTACAGCGGAAAAATTTGAGAAGATATTTTTAAAATTGTCGTGACGATATCCTCAAATTAATAACAAGCTAAGGCAATTGCTATATGATGCGAAAATCATTATTTATTATTCATAATTTTTCTTTTAGAATTTTTTTTTTTATTTTGAAACCATCATTATTAAAATTGTATGTTACGGAAAGAAAAATAACAATGTATTTTAGTTCTACATAAATTATTTTATATATTTGTTGATAGCTATTTCCGTTTACGCCTTCGTCAGAACTACATTGTATTTTAGTTCTAGAGATATTATTTTATATCGTTGATAGCTATTTTGGCTTACAGCGTTTGGTATCAGAACTATGAGTTTGTTCTGACGAAGGCGTAAGCCGATCTTGCGAATAGCTATCAACAAATATATAAAATAATTTATGTAGAGCTAAAATACATTTTAATTTTTCTTTCCGTATTTTAATGGAGTTCTACCAAGTAAATGCCTACTCAATCAACAAAAATTGTATGTACCTATTAGAAATAACTTCGCATTTTGATATCAAAACTAACATTAATAATCATACAGTTTCTATGCTATACAAATAAGATGTGGTTCTGTTTCTATACGCAACAAATTTGTATCACATTAATATTGGTTTATTATCTCCAACAATTATTTAGGATAAACTTTACCATATTTGAATAAGTCGTCTGATAGTTCAGACCAAGGATTCTCAACGCATGTTTCGCAGACCGTCACGGTGTATTGGTACTCGATTGATTTTAAAAAAATAACTGTCTTTACTAAATTTGATCTTAAACTGGAATGTATTATTTCTTTAATTATTGAATGTTGAAAAATAATTAACTTTTATTTTAATAGGTCAAGAGCTATTTTTAGCAGCAAAATAAAATGGAATCTTTTATTTCTAATAAAATTAAATATTAATGTTAAGACTTTTTATAATCAATTGCAAGTTTCAAAACATGTTTATGCCAATCAAGGCTTAAAATTGTATTTTCAGATGCTTGGTTAAGAGATCAAGGGTGTCAACACCCGAACAGTAAAACCCATCGATTTTTAATAGAGCACATTAATATCTGCGCTTTTCTCTATTTATTTCACTTAAAATTCATACAAGAAAACGTATGTATCGCCGTTTAGTGCATTAGATATCCATTCTGAAGGCAAATGCTTAGTTACTGGCGTACTACCAGCACACATTAAGCGACGTATTCTATATGCTCCACTTTACGACAGGCGTGGTTGAATATATCAAGGATTATATTGATTTATAAATTTTGGGATCTTTATGCAACATTAAAAAGTACAATTTATTGTATGTTTTCTGGCTTAACCATTTCAGTATCGTAAGACCACTGATGGCCGCTGCGTACAGACGTCACAAATAAAGTCGCAAATATTGCAAAATATATTTTTAAAAAATCCTGTTAGAATTCTTATGATATTTTTCTTTTCATAGCTAGAAACATCTGTACGCTGTCTCTAGAAAAGAATATGGTTATTCTGCCATTAGTCAATCTTGTTGAAAAAATGATTTTTTAGAAGTCGGGCAGTAGATGTTATTAATGCGACCATTTTGTTCAGAACTGAAACGGTTAAACGAGGGAATTTTGAAAATAATGTTCAGAATCTCTGGTTCAACACTTTGAGTAAATATAATATATATGTAAGTCGTTTATACAAAATTATATTTAAGTTTGAAAGTGACACAGAATACAATTAATATTCATTAAATAAGACAGCAAAATAGTTAAAATAATTCAAATGTAATCATTTAATCGTTAGTGAGGCTCATTATAGATGCAAAACATTTGTGAAAAACCTCACACCGATACGCCTCAAATCGCAATTTGAATATTCCAAGTCAAGTCCCGAAGGCGAAGTGAGCTTAGTCTAAATTATTACCAATGGGAGACTCCAAGACACCCCATCTGGTGTCACAAAACCTGAACTGGTGCTGGGTGTAGTTGAGCAGTTTTTGCCTTACTGTACATGATATACAAGTAATTTACATATACCCTACTAAAATAAATCTTTCAATTGTAGCTTTAATTAACTAAGCGCAAATCACTTTCAGTCGAGGTATAGTGTCTAAAGTCATTGTTATAAAAATTTGATAGAGAGGACCAACCTGGCACACATAAATATCAATAACATTAATGAGAAGTTTACATATCTTCACAACGTTGACTTAAAGAAAAAAATTCTTTCTACCAATAAATGACAGTTAAAACCTTAAGAGTTCACAGTTAACACATTAACAATGACATAACGATGAGTTTGAGATTTTATATATGAATACCAACGTATAAAAAAATGTAAGATACAAATTCAAATGTTTAATTTCCAAAAAAAAAACAAAAAATAGTTATTGATGAGATACAGGACTTAAAGAATCAGTTCTGAGTTGTCAAATCTTTAAATATAATATCTCTAACCATTTTCGTTTACTATGTGGAGCATATCGCTAGCACGTAGTAACTCTGAAACTCCGTGTCACCCACCAATACCTTTGATTCCTCCCTTTATTTATGAATATTGTGTACATGTTGGTCGGTCCCGGCTGTGAAGTGGCAATAACTTTGCACTAGCGATCAGGTGAGCCCAGGTCCAAGTCCCGGCAAGGTCAGATTTTCTCAATTGAAAAAGAGGTCTTGGAAATGGGTTTATGTAATTTTTCGTTAAGTTTTTCTCGACTGAACCATTATTTATCATCGAGTTTATCTCATATGACTTATATGAAATATTTTTTTCTAGATTTAAAATATATATATATACATATGTATGTATGTATAATACAAAACATTTTTCAAAGGAAAATGAAATATTTTCATCTTATACATTGTATTTATTGATTGAGTAGGCATTTACTTGGTAGAACTCCATTATAATACGGTAAGAAAAATAACAATGTATTTTAGTTCTACATAAACTTTATATATTTGTTGATAGCTATTTCGGCTTACGCTTTCGTCAGAACTATGTTTAAAACGATATACGGTGCACCCTGTCTAGCAAAGGTATATAAGCTATCTCTAATACACGTTTTAAACATAGTTCTGACGAAGGCGTAAACCGAAATAGCTATCAACAAATATATAAAATTTATGTAGAACTAAAATACATTGTTATTTTTCTTACCGTATTATACATTGTAAATAATTATTTTTATATCATTCTATTTTAAACTCAAAGCTATCTAAGATAAAAATATTGCTATCATAAATAATTGTCTATTTTATGAAAAATATTCTTTTTCGACCAAACGTTTTCTGTTTTACGTTTTTGTAGAGCATCTTCCATTTAGCAAACGGTTCAGCGTAACTAGCGAGAGGGTATTTCCCGCAAGACTCAAGTTCAGGACCAATTTATTTCATTTGATATCGTCTGTACGGCTGTGAATAAAAGACTTTTAAGTATTATCAGTTTGGCATTAGATAGATAATAGCGTTTGAAGAATTTATATTTTTTAAAAAGAAAAAAACACCTCGCTAGGATTAAGCTCTTAACAATGTAGTCACTAATCGAAATTTAAAATTATAAATTCTTGTTGTCACTAAGATGGCGTTGAGATTAGCTTTAAAGTTTCTGCGAAGGAAGTATTTACTCAGTAAAGAAAAATTGTTCAGCCTGTATTTTATTTTGAATAAGAAGCGTACATTTAAATTGATCTTGTTAAAAGTTTTCCTGTGAATAAAATGATAAAAATGAATCAGTTAAGATTCAAATAAAATTTACTCAAGAGTTGTGCTTTGTTATAAAATGTAATTTTAAATTTTTCCATCTTGACTGACAATTTTTTAGGTTTTAAATATCACACGCAATATCATAATTTAGTTTTGACTGCAATGAGTGAAACTAGCACTTATATTGATAAAAATATTCAACTTGGAGCATGTGGACTCTTCACGAAGTTTATCTCAACATATGTTTTTATACGAGATCTTCTTGTTACTCGGTTGCTCAACGTCTCTTTTTCGATTAGAGCAGGGATGGAAAGGATATGAGGATTAGGGCAGGACTAGTGGTAAGCTAATCACTGTCACTATGCGTCCCGTTTATTATTTTTAGTATTTTTAAACATCCTTCTCCACTTCCATAATAAAATAAGATAATTTTTTCAACAGACATTTTTTTCGATATTTGTTCTATACATCATTATTTATTAATATGTATTGTATATATTTAATTAATATTTATAATATTTATATGTATTGGAATCAGCTGCAATGCCATTTATTGTATTTTTTTCAGTAAATAATTATCAGATACCAATTTATTTTTATGGTGAAGAAAATATACCATCTAAGCTAGTAGATTCCTCTACATCACATTTACATCAGGGCTTGAAATTGTATGATAGATATAATCAAATGTAGACATCCACAGTTTTAGATACATATTCGTAGATCTTAATTTATAAAAAATATATTCAACGTTTTACCTTTAATCAATCACGCGTTATAAAATATCACTGATGTTTGCCACAAACCCTATTCGATGTACAACTGTTTTGTGAACATTATATTTACGCGAAATAATATTTTTTGACAAATTAAGGCAAGCTGGATCACTTGAACAACCATGTGGATCTAATAGGCCGTAGAATATTTAATAAAAAACTATTTTTTGATAAATTTGAACAATATTTTTTCATATCAAGTGATCATAATGGAAGCCTTTTAGATTCTTCCTAAAATATAAATCAATAAAATCACATTAGTTAAAATCAATGAAATTTTTCATTGGTCATCATTACCAACTCAAATACTAACATTGAAGATTTCAAATATGAATTAAACAGGGCTGTGATTCGTTAAAAAAAATACGACTCTAGGATTTCCCAAAAACACGACCCCGACTCCTACCAAAAAAAGTTTAATTTCGTCGCTTTTTATTCCTACTTTCCCTATTAATGTGTATTCAATTACATATATATCAACCGACCAATCCAGTCAATAGCCAAATTTTACATGTTATATGCAAAACAAAAAAGTTCAATCTTTAAAAAAAATTCAACTCCGGCCAAAATCCCGCGTCGACTCCTACTCCACAGCCCTAGTTAAAAACATCAAAATATGAAATAAATCTCGCCAAGACACGCCCTGACCGATATAATTGTAACGATGAAGCTTTTTCCACTAGACTAGACCAAAGAAGCCGACAAAAAAGTTTAACCAATACCGTTTTCATCGATATCAAAAACGTATATCTTTTTGTTTTTTACGAAGAAAGTTTTCATTTTCCGACTTCGCGGTGGATTGTAATTGAAAATGACGGCCGGAAAATGTGACGTCTTGCAAACAAGGCTCAGTTTTCAAATGGGTCGGCTACCTCAAACTTTGGGTGTAGTGCCTCCCATTCATAAACTTGGTTCATTACTCCAGGTCAGAGGCTGTGCTGACGGAAATCGCTCGGAGGCCACTTGTGTAATATACCTCCGCAGGCATGGTTGGGTATGAAATATTATACGAGAAGGGTGACAAAATAAATTACTATCGTATCTAGTAAAACTTTATTTTCTCACAGACTGAAATAAATATTTTTTTAAACTTATAATGTGTATCATACTATCTCTTTGAATCAACTTATAAGTGGTTTCTGATCATTTATTAATGAGCAATAAAAAGCTACATAACGCTTGGATTAATAAATAATTAAACATAATTATCTCTTTTAACGCATGCATACTGACTGTGCTGCTTTATGGTTGCGAGTCATGGTACATTACAAAAGCACATGGTAACTGTGTACTGTGCTTCAAAAACAGATGCCTGTGGTAAATATTAGAAGTACGGTGGTTTGACTTTGTCAGGAACACGGAGGTAAGAGAGCGGACAAACCAGCCCCGTATTACTTCCATAATAAAAAGGCGACGATGGATCTGGCTTGGACATGTGCTGCGGATGCCCAAAGGGAGCTCGAATCCTGCCTGCCTTTTTGAACCTGATAGATCCATAACCATCCATAGGATGTACTCAGGGAAGCTACGAGACACCGGAATGACCTGGAAAGAAGCGAGGAAGTTGGCGGGTGATAGAGAATCATGGAGGCACCGTGTGGCGGCCATATGCTCCGAATAAGGTGTTAATTGTCACTTGTTGGTAGAAAAGCATTATTTAAATATATAAAACGCATAATGCTGTAAAATTTCCGCATGCATTCTGATAATTATCAGGACCGGTTTCACTCGCTGCTAATAAACATATTAAATACCTTTTCCTCTTTTTCCATATTCGCTTTCTAATAAGGTTGTGTCTCAAGAATTACTTGTAGTCTTTCAACCCCTAAGCAACCTCTTTTTCCTTATGTAAGAATACACATGGAGTTATAGATTCTATAGTCTAAAGGTAAGAGTTGCATTAAATCGATCAAATAAATATAGCTCGTGTCCTGGTAAGTTCAATACTTTTCACAACATTAATTGACAGTTAACAACATATATGTGATTAGTAAGTATTGGCGGTATTTTTAACAAATTAAAGTGATTTTTTTTGTTATTTTACATGAATAATAGTAAAACTCCATTGAAGAATCGTGTTTATTAGAATGTGGGCTGAAAAAAAATATACGCACACTCGAATACTACAAATGATTTTCATTAATTATCTGAAATATTATAACTTTACATATAACAAAAATGTATTATACTTTAATATAAAACATTGGTGAGCTACCTATCTAATGAAAAATCAATCCTTTACATGACTTTAAAATAATCACATTTCTTAAATTAATTTATGACAATATTGTTAATGCACAACAAATTTGTTAAAACGCTTGAATATGACTATCGAATTTAATTTGAATCTATCATATATAAGACATGGACCGCCATTAATTTAAAAACAAGCCTTAAAATCACATCAAGGAAAATGAATATTCGGGTATTTACTTGATTAAAAAAATTGCAGTGAGTTTGGATTCATCGTCGGCTTTGCGTTGAAAAAAAAGTGACTTTTTGGTATCCTGGAGATAAAGTAAAGCCAAAAGCACCGGAGCACGAAAAGGTAGGGGAGTATTTTTATCATAGAATATTTATATCAGAGGTGAGGCTATAATTTAATAAAACCTTATTAAGACTTATTCTCACCCCTGCTTCGTAGCTTTACCGCTACTAGGCATTGCAAGGTATTTACTTTGGTTCAGTTTAGTAACAAAGTAACTTTTGAAGCTTTCAGCTTGAATGCACTTTCAATAAAATTAATAATATTGCTCAACAGGCTTCGGCAAATGAGTTTTTGGTATTTATATCGCACGGTAAAGTGTTTAGAATGAAACTTATTGCCTACAAAAGTGAAAGCAATCGAATATCATTAAATTATAATAGTTTCGAATGCAAAGCTTTATTTTTTAAGCTATTTCCCAAAACTTTCCATGAGCAATGATTTTTATAATCCTTTTCCTGACTGTTGCTGAAGTCATGCCAGTATTTCAATCTCTCGGGCCAGGATGACACAAGCGTTACTTTTTTGGTCCAGTTTTTAATGTTTTCATAAAAATGCCTTTTTACGTTTTTAAATTACATTTTTTCTTTTAAATGATAATCATATATGCCAATTATTTAAAACTATAATATATTAAATTTAAATAGACTAAAATGCATTCTTTTGGGTGGAAAGATAGAGTATTCATTTTACAGAAGGTGAGTGTTTTTACACAAGTGCTAACGAACAAATACATAATAAAATGGACACACAATATTTTTATAGCGGTGTTGGAAGTATGGCGATGTTATTGTAATTAAAAAGATCATTTATTTTTTTGTATCCAGATGACCAACTATCGTCGTTCCCATACCAAAATTGCTTATCTGCAACATAAAAATTTCATGGTTAGATTAAAAGTGTTAATATATACATATTACCTTAACCATAACATTATTTCACCGTCAAATAATAATTCCACTTTATATGTATTAAGATGAGGACCGGTTTCGCTCATTGCGAGCTCTATGAACTGTTGATAATGCTCGCGATGAGCAAAACTGACCGTGATCTTAATTTATCTATATTACATGCAACGTGTCATAAATTTTTTGTATAAATTTTGTTAGTTGTGTGTTAAATAGGCGGAAGAACTATTCTTGCAGTGTTATTCTTTCATATTTATGATAATATTTTCAGACTATATAAAGATTATTTTTTTTAAGAGATAAATTGAAAAAAAAAATGCATTACAGCTTACGCCAATTCGCCAAATATACTTAATTGTTAAAGTCATACGAGATTAACTCGATGATAAATAAATGAATCAGTTGTGTACAAAATCAACGATAAATAACATACACCCAGCCCAAGATCTCTTTTTTTTCAATTGAAAAAACCTGACCTTGCCGGGAATTAAACCCAGGCCCCCTGATCACTATGACAAAGCTCTTGCCACTAGATCACAGGGACCGACATCTATATATACATATATTGGTGCTGTGCCTTTTTTGCATGACATAAACGCATTAATTTAATGCTAAAATATCGAGTAAAGTAATTGATTTTCAGTTAACAAAATATCGTGTTGATTTAAAAAATGAATAATTTTCACTCTTAAAACGATGCAAAACTAAATTATTCAATATTATTTGAACATTTTAACGTTTCATAAAGATTGTATAAATTCAGGTTCTGGACCTACGGTAATTTCCTCGAAGTGATTAGCATGAGTTTTACAAAATTTTAATAGAATCCTTTACATAAAGTTATTCTTTGATCTTTTTCCATCATAACGTATTTTTTTACAAGAAATTTCCGGCACTCTATTTTTATTTTAAGAGCCATTTTTAAATGTCGAACGGTAAGTGGAAAATGTAACAACTATAAAGTCAATCAAAAAAGATTGAGTACCCGTGTTTTAGATCGTGGTGGTTTGTCTTTGAGTTTGGAAAACTAGCATTTTAATTGTGTCTGTGAGGTTGTTATTTGAGCCATAAATTAATAATCACCATAACAGATTTCTGCCCTATCATTTAGTTTACAACATAATAGTTGAACATAATTACCCTAGGAAAATTTAGCTTGTATTTATTATTCAGTTCTGCCATGATATTAAATTACAATACGTATAAAATATAACAATGTCAAACGAGCAGGTATGAAATACACGTTTCTCTTATAAGTATAATATAAATTTTCCTTGGAAACCTGGCTTACCATAATATATAGGTTTTCCCTCTTCCCAAAACAGTTGTTTAAATCTTAGAACCGATACTAATATTAATTTATTTAATAGTATTTGCACCCAAGGTAAAGCAAACGGTTTACTTATCAGTCGTTTTAACGAGGATAAGTAATTTAGACGCTCATTTTTTTTCTTACTGCTTGATAATATATTGAGACGACCTTAATTCGGCTCCCTCGTAAATCGAGAAGGAGCCTCCTATCCGACACTCAGGAGAGGGATTTTTTAAATGGAGTAGTAGCAACCAAAAAGACCGTTAAACGTCACGCGCGATAAGCGATTTTTTATGGCCTATCGAACTGTGCATGAAATACCATGCACTCAGAGCGTGAAAGAGTCAAGAGAGATTTAGAGCGAGACGTCCGCATAAATGTCTCTTTTAAAAATTTGAATCACTCTATATTGAATCGCTATAGATTTCAATATAGAGTATTATTAAAAATGAATTTATTTCCTGATATTGACTTAAAATCATTGACTGAGTTGAATAATAGATCGTTCGAGAGAGTTCTGATGACCTACCACATAAGGCGGTGTCAATATTTACTTATTCAATCAATGGAGACTGAAAAATGAGCTTTCAGTTTTTCAGTTTTTAATGTCTAGGAAGATACCTTAATGGTCTTTATATTCTATTCCTGAATGTTTTTTATCTAAGAACTGTATTAACCCGCAACACGGTATCCTGAACAATATCGTATCAAGCCGTAGAGTAACCTCTGTCGAACACTATCCTTGGAAACATAGACATGGTAATCATGGTATTCATTTAACTTATTGCTAATAAACATTATATGCGTGTATGCATGTGGCTTATTACTTAAGACCATGAAAAAAGCTTTCAATGGAATCAGCAATTTTTTGATATCACACAAGAAGATTATACTTCCACTTGCACTTGTCTCTGACTTTCGTTCAAGCGTATTTCAAACGTGGTAGTATTAACGATCAACTAGAAGGTTGCGGGCACAATCTATTCTTTACTTTAACTTAAGCATTACAGACTGACCACGCTACTTATGCACTCGAAAGAGCGGCGCTGTGAGAATTTTCTAAATGACGCCCACAAAAAAAAAGATTGCCAGAGTTCAAAAATGTTTAATTCACTATTTTGATATATACGGAACGTGTGGGCTTAGTGCGGTAGATGGATTCTTATGTCAGAGGGGAGAAAATTTATTTATTATTAGCGGCTGCCGCACACTCGAGTGAACTGTTAAAGAAGTCAAAGTGTACCTACAACATCAATTTTTTAGTCGATTATCAACGCCATTCAATCTTTCATCTTTATAGTAAAACAAAGATGGCATTAGGAATGGAAGAGTAGCTTGCGTATTTTCCAAATCGTTTTATAATAATTACTAGCTTTTAGGGTGTAGAACGAAAAAAAGCTCATTACAGGTATTTTGCAAAATATCACTAACGGTAAAAGATTAAACAATCATATATCTCAACAAAACATGTAACTGAGATCAAATAATTAAACTGACAATGCAAATGTAACTAAAGATTAAATTTGAAACTGTAAACTAATCTAGAAAGCTATTCTTTAACTTTGTAATCCGCAACTAGTTGACTTTAATTTGAAACTTTGTAACACTAATTTATACTTCGAAAGTTATATAATATTACGTATTTATAAGTTTTCTTTTGTGTTTTCTTAATTATATTAACTGCGACGACAGATTTAGACTCTAAAGTTAAAGTTAAAATAAGCACGCTTTCTGGAGATAAGTTAATAATAAACACAATACATGATCTTGCAAGCAAGGGCTGTCTAAGCCATGCTTGAACAATTCAACAGCTGAGGGTCGCATTTATAAATTGGAGAGAAAAACAAGCTCCCAAATAAAACAATTTCCAGGAGAAGAATAGTTATTTTTCAGACTAAAACAGAAGACGTTTCTTTAAGCTCAGTTGCTGAGATTATTTCTATTAAAATACTTGGTGGAATGGCATTATAATAGAAATAATAAAACATGTATAGTGCTTTTTCCACATCAAATTTATTATATCAGGACCGGTTTCGCTCATGGCGAGTATTTTCAACTGAGTCAATCAGTCATCAGTTGACAATGCTCGTCATGAGCGAAACCGGTCCTGATCTAATAAATTTTATGTGGAAAAAGTACTAAAAATGTTTTGTTTTTTTTATTATATGTTGTTTCTACGAGAGCTGCTTGTTACTCAGTTGCTCATGCTCTCTTTTTCGAAGAGAAAAGGGTGGAAAAGATACGAAGACTAGGTCAGGACTAGTCATTAGCTAATTGCTATCACTTTCCGTTGCTCTTTGGGATCGGACAAGTGGGAAGGGATTTAACAACACAAACATCCATTGCCACTGAGCAGAATCGATGTATCGACTGAAAAATATCTAGTCGTACCGGGAATCGAGCCCGGGTGGTCCGACACGGTAGCCAACGACGTTGAACACTGCATCACGGGCCGGACTTGTATGAGATATTACGGATAGTACTTGGATGAGTGAAAATGTCAAAATCGAGTGTCAGATAGAAAGAAAAAAGATTTTTAAAGAAATTAAACATACATAAATATTTTTTAATCCAAAATAAGGTTTTTTTATTTAAGAAGTGTAAATATGAAGCAGAGGGTTATTTTAATGCAAATATTTTCATGGATATCCGTTTCTTTTGGATGATTCCACTTCATTCAGTGTTATCTTTGTATTGATCAAAAAATAAAATATTAGAACTCAGCCAATAATAATTATTATTCACTTTCAGTTATTGAGCAAGGTGTACGGTTAAAAACATTTTTAGGAACCTAAGCCACCATTGGCTTTCGACAAAATTTACCAAAATTATTCCACGGAAAAAAATACCGGCAGTGGAGTCTGGAAAGTGTCTTAGAAAGCAATGTTCATTCAGTGCACGGCATATAATATATTCTTCGATATCGTAGACAGATAAATTCATGGCTAAGTGAATATTTTTTTTGAAAAATACCAGAATTTTCATACACATTATGTAAATTGCATTACCAAGTATATTTAACCATTCAGTACAAGGACTACTAATAAGAGCACTTTAATAGAAAATTTTCCGTGACGACGTTCTCTTTTGTAGAGAGTAAGAAAAGAATGATGAGACTTGAACTTGAAGACTCGTGGTTAGGTAATCGCTAATAGTACGTCCGGCTGTGCAATATGAGTGCATTGAGGCTGTAGCTTAGATTTTAGAAAAGAGGATTTTTAGGCTTGCTAGATGATCTGCTTGTGAGATGAATTTAGGATTGATATATTTGTAATCAAAGACAAGAGATTATTTTTAAAAAAGATAAATTGTTAAATGAACACATTAAAATACTCAAAATTCGAATTAAGTACTGTGTATGTTATACATTAATTATAATAGGAAATATATTGGGTGAGTTTGACATTTTCTATTACTTGAACCTTCAACAGTATTTTTAATCCGTTATTCTTAATTCCGAGAGTGGCATTTTGATACTGGTCTTGATACTAATTAAACTGGTTTTCAGTATTTCTTATCGATAGAAACATATTCGTTGTAGGCCCACGATTTTACCCAAGTTTTTGAGAAAAAAATAAAACAAACAGATGAAAACAGATAAGATATAGATATAAAAAACAATATTTAATGCATTGAATGACAAAATAATCTATAATATCTTTCACATTAAGGCCGTTCATCGTAAAATGATCAATTAAATAACACTCTTCTTAACATGCATTAGATCTTTCCTTTGGCGAAAATTTTGTTCAAAAATATGGTCAGTTCAAGCTCATTGATTCACTTGAAATGCTTGAAGATGACAAATAACGAAGAAAGCCGAGTCATTGGCAACAAAACATATGGAAAAGTATGAAATTAAAACGATTCAAATTTAAAAAAAAATTGGTGTCTGTAAAGTCGGTTTACGGACGATAGTTTAACGTGACAACGTCATAAGAAAACATTGATGAAATGATTGCATACTTTTATGAATAAAATGGAATCATTTTTATTGAATTATCATTATTTTGTATGGATTCGATATTTTGTATATTTGTTATACGTTAATCAGATTTTTAATATGCAAGAATTAATTACCTTTATTGCCGCAATTGTTGTTGTAATATAAACAATGAAAACCACATTAATATTTCACTTCACTTTATAAACAGTTGTAAACAGATCACGTGTAGGTACTGTAGGTGTATAAGTTGTGTGCTGCCGCTGTCTCTTTTCTACTCAGACGCATCGACCAATCGAGTGGAAGAGAGATAGATGCGGCACAATCCGAACGGTAGGCCGATCGTGCCTCTCTATCGCTTATCCGCGCTCTCGCTCGCACGCTTGCCTTCGGCTTAACGCGACAAACGGGTCAATGAGTCATGTTTTTTCGTGCGTTCATCGATTTATAAGACGTTTTCACGTCAAAAAAAAATTAAGATAACAAACACCTGAGAAGTAATTTGTTATATTGACAAAAAAAACGTTGCCCTGTTTATCAAATACATCAGTCGAACAATATCTTTCAAATGACAGCATTCAAATATTAATTAGGTAGAGCAAAGATATTTATTTTAGAGTAGTATTTATTCGTTTTCCATGAGCAATTTCATTAAAGGAGAAAAAAGAATGGACTTGTTTCTATAATTTTGCCTTTTGATGATATTTGTAAGAAACAATAATTTCAATTCATATTTTTAGAAACATGAAATAATTTCGTTTTAATAATAAAAATACGCAATAGTTTCGTAAAAAGCCATATTTTTTCAAAGTGACATCGCGTGACCACGTAATATGAATCATCAAATTTACGACAAATTTATGAAAATTATTTCATTTTTACGAGCACCGTCGCATTGTGGATTTTTTAAAACATTCACGTTATAATGGCCGCATAATTTTTGTTTTTTTTTTCAATATACACCAAGTGGATGATTAATTATTTCTGACAGAATCGTGATTAAGCTGTTATTCTAATTAATTAAGTATTTAATAATGTGTAACAATCTATAATTAGGAACTTTGTATCGTGATTCAATATAATTTTTTTTAACCATGTCCGCTCCCAACTTGGAGCATATAGACTCCTCGCGTAGTTTATCTCAACATATGTTTTACTACGAGAACTGCTCGTTACTCAGTTGCTCAACCACTCTTTTTCAAAGAGAGTAGGGATGGAAAGGATACGGACTACGGATAGAACTAGGACAGTACTAGTGATTAGCTAATAGCTGTCACTATGCGTCGCTCTTTGGGATCGGAAAGGTGGGAAGGGATTTTCAACAACACATACACCCATGCCGTTGAACAGATTTATCGACTGAAAAAATCCGCTCGTACCGGGAACCGGACCCGTTGCCACTGCGCCACGGACCGGACGAATATAATAATGTTTTTTTTTTAATGAATTCTGTTTTTTATTTACAGTATCGGTTCTTATGTAAAAAAACAATATGATGATAGCCATGCTTGAACCTTGTGATCACCATGCAACATGCATATCTTGAAGACTTCTGATTGCTGAGAATAAGTCATTACAGAAAATATGTGATGTTTCATGATATGTGCATAATTCGCTGTTACACAGAGACTTGAGTGTGCCCACTATTCGCGAGTTCTTTCGTGAAACGTCTACAAAGTTTCACAGTGTCCGTTCTAGCCCAACGATAGTTTTTTCTACAGAATTATGACAAGAAGGTACTTGAGAATCGGAATTGACGGAAAGCCATTCTTCTTGATGATCTTCCATAGATGGAAAAAAAAGTACGGTGACTTCTTGAACTGGATTCACTGGAGATTGCTCACCACTGCAGCGATCGCGCTCTCCTGTCAGCAGCGATGAGAAGTGTATGCAACTTGAATATAAAACTAAACCAAAGTGACAGGAAAAGCTAAAGGAACTGGGCATGTCTATTATAACAAAAAATAAACTCCTCAAGTTTACCTAAACATTACGATCAATTCCTGGTAAGAATTAAACCTTTTTTTTATTATTTTAATTTAGTAAAAAAATAAATATTTGGCATTACAGCTTACGCCAATGCGCCAAATATTCTTAATTGTGAAAGTCATACGAGATTAACTCGATGATAAATAATGAATCAGTTGTGCACAAAATCAACGATAAATAACACACACCCAGCCCAAGATCTCTTTTTTCAATTGAAAAAATCTAACCTTGCCGAGAATTGAATTTGGGTCCCCTGATCGCTAGGACAAAACTCTTGCCACTAGACCACAGGGACCGACTTTTTAATGACTCCAAGACGTAGATCATTCTCCTAAGGGGTTTTTCTTAAATGTTTTCCCCACACAAAGCCGTCAGCTGACTAAGAATCTTTTAGAAAGTCAATACTGGCGGGAAAGAGAAACAAAGACTTAGTATGTAAAAATAGTCAGGAGACTAGGAGACCGCCTAGCGGACTCCACATATAGTTTCAGTAGGAAAGTAAAGGAAGGGAAAAAAAACGGGAAAAGCTTTAACGCCTACGCACTACAAAACTTACACCTCCATCAAATAGATATCTCAAAAAAATCAATAGAAAAAAATATTTTCTTGATACAAATTACGCCAAAAGGTCTTAAAATTTTTTTGATTAAATTTTTTATTTATTGATTGAGTAGGCATTTACTTTTGATCTAACTCTAAACATTGAGTTTGTTTAACATAGGCTAGGCGCCTGTCGCTAAATGTCTCGGACATATTTACTAAAACAAGTATTGAAGAAAGAATAGTATTAAGCTTAACACTATTTTTATGACCCTTATTGATGATCATCCTTGGAGGAATGACAAAATTACAGAAAGACATTAATATCGAATTATTCTATTTATAAATTCAAGCTTGAGGCCTTGTGAATATGTAGGCAAAGCTCAATAACACTGAACATAATATGAAAGTAATCTCATTCAAATGATTTTTTTTATTTATTACTAGTATTGCTACCCGGCGTCGCTCGGACTAAGCGACCAATAATTATTTAATGTTATATCATTCGACATAATTATATCACAAAATCTAACATCCAAAATAGAGTCAAAATAAAATCACAAACTTTATTTAATTTGATGACAGCCCCGCCCCATTCTCGCCCATTAAAATGTCCAAATTCAAGGAAAAAATCTAATTTGCCGTCAAAGAAATGTCAAATAATACCTTCACGTAAATAATAAACATTATTATATTGCAACTTGCAACAACAATGCAAAAGGGAATTACAGACATACATACATACATACGCCGTTTCGGTTTTATATATAAGATTACTCTATATATAAAATATATGCAAAATTTCTCACCGCGTCTTGATAATATTTTTTTTAATAAAATTTAAATAAATCTTTAATAATACAGGATTTTGACTGAGGGTACGTTGGAATTACGATATCAAATTTGATTTTTTTGAATTTTGTACTTTTCCATAAGTTTTGTCGCTAACGACCCTAGTTTCGCCTTTCGGCATCTTTAGGCATTTCAAGTGCACGGATGTACTTCAACTGACGCGTAGTAAACAGTTTGTATCGTTTATATTTAAAAAATAGGAGAAGATCATTAAGTTAAACTGTTATTAAAATGTAAATTAGCGAAAATTTAATGTAAACAAGTTTCAATGAATTAAGTGGGTTTTGTTATAATTATAGGGATTTTTGAAAATATTAATGACCAGATAATAACATAGGAATATCTCACTTTTAAGGTGTTCACTGTCAATACTTGGTGGAAAGGCATTATAATAATAATAATAATAATACAATTTTAGTACTTTTTCCACATAAAATTTATTTGATTAATATAATTAATATAATTATAGTTGACCGACTTGCAGATTTATTTATTTTATTAAATGCACTCATTTTTGGGCTTTTACTTTGATAATGATAATTCATATGTAATTGATTTTTGATGTATTAGTTTGCATTGCTAAGAGGTCTTCAACATTTTATTTATAGTCTATTTTTCTATTAATTTGCTTCAATTTATTTGCTTAGTTGTTTTACCAATTGTTTGTCATACCATGTTTTTCATACTTAACTTCTGTATAAATATCACTGTTGTATTGTATTTTTTATCAGTTGAAAATGCTCGCCATGAGCTAAACCGGTCCTGATCAAATAAATTTTATGTGGGAAAAGTACTAATAATGTATTATTATTTTTATCATAGGAATATTTAAAATAAATCTAGGGTTTTATCCGACCTATTATTAATGAGTTGATTGATTTCAAGTTTGTCAAATGTTCTAGTTGAACGTTATTATAAGTATTGTAAATTTTTTCCACAAATACGTAAAAGCTACCTCTTTTCTGCGCTATAAATAAGATTTTAATAGTTTTAATACCAATTCAAAAATCATTCACGTTGGGTATAACAACATTTGTATTGATCATTTATAAAATCAATGATTTGAAACTGTAGTGAATTTTTATTTTATTGAAATCAATTGAAACGCTCTATTTGATACATTTGTTGAATAGAACAGGTTTACTACCCCACACAAATGTATAACAGAAAAATAAAATTGAGTGAGCGCTGATATTGCATAGTTTTATTTATTATAACTAACTCATCGTCCAATAGGAAAGCCGATACAACCAATATTTTTTCAGTGACAGTTTAAGAAGCTTCATAAGCGTAACTAGTCCTGATTTTTTATAAAATAAATGTAAAAACAAGTAAAAACAAGTTTTTAAAATTCGGATAAACATGGTTTCAAGAAATATTTTAGAACAGTAGATTTTCGATTATTCAGATTTTGAATTATTTGGGTTGTTAAAAATAACCAAAAAAATAAATAATTTAGGAGTAAGTTTATAGATGTTGTCATGAAGTGGTTTGAAATCCAAGAAGATGACTCAGTACAACTATTGGCTGAAAAAAACATAGCTTTATACCAGTGATGCACAACCTTTTTGGGAAAAGGGCCAGATAATCAATTCTCAAATAGTTTGAGGGCCGGGCCGCATGGGAAAAAGTGATTAAAATTACGATATTTTAATGTAAATATATAAAATTGAAAATTTTACCGTTTTAAATTGTTCATTCATCATCCGTAAAAAGTTCTGTGGAGAAAGGTGATTGATATTTGTCATATTGGGCCGCAAGTTGTGCATCAGTGCTATAAACAAAAGTAAAAAATAGAATTTATTAAAAATGTATAATGAAGCTTTATATAGAGTAAATTGAATTTATTCATACTGAATGTATTTACATGTCTTTCGTTACCAATTGTGATTTTTTCGATTATCTGTTTTTTTTGTTACCTGAACTATCTTCATCTCAAATTATTCCAGATAATCGAGGTTCTAACGTACTTTCAAATAATCTTCGAGCAGTTTTCAATCGAAAAGTCACAAATAAAATATGCATGTAACAGAGGCGTTCAACTGTACGCAAACATTTTTTTCGAGACAAAAGTGAAATTCTTTCTCGCCCCTGAAGGTTTTTACGAGTTTGCAATAAAAGCCACTGACAAAACAAGCAATAAATATGAATAAAGTATCTGAAAACTGTTTTTTAAGCATACTTTAGAGTGTCTGGTGTAAAAATCTAAACATTACTGCCAGTTTTATAAAAAAAAGTTTATGTTTTATTTATCTTCGTGTTTTTTTTGAATATTCAAATCGTACCGCCAAAACATGATGACTACAAAAATATATAAAAATGTAATAATACTGAGTCTGGAGAGCAAATATATACTCTCGTTAGCTATGTTTTTAGGTTTTTTCTATATACATAGTGTTTTGAATTCATCGTTTAAGTGTTTTGCTTAGTAATAATATTATATTACTTCTTATGTATATACTCAAAACAAACAGTTTATGAGAGTACTTAAACCTTTTTCTTGAAACCAGATCAGTACCAGTTTCGATGACCACGAGCATTTTAAAAAATGTTGTAAACACCCGCGATGAGGGAAACCGGTTCCGAACTAAACCAATTTAATCAGTATAAAAAATGTATTTTTATTTTTTTAATATTACATTATATATTATATTCAGTTTTGACAGTGGACACCTTAAAAGTAACTATATATTTATTTAAACTATAAATAAATACTACTTAAATTAAATCACCAATTACTAAAGGAATTTTAATTCGCACAGCATTATATTACATTGAAATCATTTATTTTGTTTATTTAAATACATACAATAGTATTTAACAACTACTTTGCGATCTCAACTATAATTGAAATAAAAAAGATACTTTTTAAATTATTTACTTATGATAAATTTACATGTTCTTATTGATTGAATTGGTATTTACTTGGAAGAACTCTATTAAAATACGTTGAAAAAAATAACGTGAAGATGAAGTGTAGTACTATAGTTCTAACGATGGCGTAAGCCAAAATAGCTATCAACAAATTTATAAAATAGTGTCTGTAGAATTAATACATTGTTACTTTTTTCACCGTATAACATGTTCTTGATAAAGAAACACTAAAAACATTGTTTATGCAACCAGGTGAAATGACGTTGTTAACTATGAACAGACACGTCTCAGCATACAATACGAAATATTCCATTCACATTATTAAATATATGTGACAAACTAAAAACTAAAAATGAGCATAAACTCTTGCCAACTCGCTATTCTTGAGACACATCGCAAGCTTTTTCGTCTCGAATGAAAGCGTTCCGCGAGCAGTCTTTGTACCGTAGAAATAATGCTAGCACAGGTGCGCGACGTCCCGAAGCTTTCCTACTCGCCCGTCAGGGTAGGACTTGCGGCTTAAGAATGGTCTAAGAATATTATTCAAAGTAGGTTTACGCAAATGAGCCATTCTTTTTGGCTGAAATGTTGCAATATTATTTTTGTTAAGTTGCATTCTAGAATATATAGCGGCGATGATGAATTTTCATCACACGGTTTTAACAATGAGCAGCGTTACAATTTCACGGTATATACAAGCATTGATTGAGAAGGCATTTACTTGGTAGAGCTCCATTATAATACGGTAAGAAAAATAACAATGTATGTATTTTAATTCTACAGAAATTATTTTATATATTTGTTGATAGCTATATCGGCATACGCTTAGTTCTGACGAGGGAGTAAGCCGAAATAACTATCAACAAATATGTATGTAAAATAATTTCTGTAGAATTAAAATAAATACATTGTTATTTTTCTTGCCATATTATAAACAAGCAAGTCACTTTATTAATTCTTGATAGTTTTTATAAAATCTAAACATGTTTGTAAGACAATACACTGGCGAAAGGAAAATAAATACAAATATTTCACTTTAAAAGCAACATTAACATATCGTTACCTTACATTGAAAAGGTTTTAATTGAATTTTTGTCTAAAATGACCTTTTGGACGGAAAAGTTTGTATTTACCGCATTCTATCATATGTATATATGAATTTCAGAATTATATTTGGTTGAATAACGGAATAAGCAGCATTCCGGAGTTCCACTGCATCTGCACACTTATTTTACAAAGTTTTAAGATTTTCATAGTTATTTTCAAACTAAGATCTTTAAGATCATTATTTCACAGCAAGAGTTGTGAAAAAATATGACAAAAATAAGTAATTTGAAACATTTTTACTTGCTCATTGTTACAAGTGAATTTTATTCAATCGAAACTTCAAACGCTCATATCTCAAGAGCAGTATAGAGTATAAAACGTAAAAAAAAAATGGTTGATATCAAAATCAGAGCGGTTTGCGAGTTAGGAAACAAAACTATAATAGTTTGGTCAGTCATACTTTTGATCAATCACAGAGTTATCCTTAGTGATTTTGCAATGTGGTCGTTCTTAAAAACATAAGTTTCAGGCTTTAATGAACTGTTTTTAAAGTAACTGTAACTGAAAAGACAGCAAAACGTTTTTCGTATTTTTTTCGATAAGTCTAATAGTGGATAGTTCCACTATGCGACTCATTTTTGGTTAATTCCAATAGAATCGTTGCATAAATGGACAAAATTTAAATTGAATTTCTAGCATAGATTGCTGTTACTAGAAACTGAAACAAACGTAACATAGACTTCTGACGGAGTACCAATTTCAAATGGAGAGGAGAACTACCAAATTAAGAGCATGTCCGCCTCTGGACAATTTCACAGGGACAAATAGTTGAGCGTGTACTTGAACATACAATGAGAACACAAGACATATCGTTTCCAAGCGATGCGACGCCATCTGCCCAGCTATGTGTCTCGCCCTTTGACTTTAAACTTTTATATCCATTTTGAGTAAAGCGAGTGGCCGCATACAAGCGCTTGCTTGCCTTAATAATTGGAAAGCTCCAGAATAGGGTATTTGCGAGTGATTTGAAAGTGCATTGTGGATAATGCCTTTCAACGAGGCATTGTTACATTGAATGATACATGCCAGTTTGTTGTTTCGGTGACGTGTAATAAAGCTTTACTGTGAATTGTATTTGACATTAACGCGCTGACGTTACCGCGCCGACACTTGCGTGAAATGTACGATTATTTTGTATCTTGGACTACACATTCAAAGAAATTAACTTCCCTAAAATAACTGTCTTTCTAAATTGAATGATTTGATAAATATAGTTCTAATGGCATGGAATGTTTCAAATATTGAATATTTATAACATCCAGATTGCAAAAATCCGGTTGATATTTAATTGAATACACATAAATAGGAAGATTATGGAAAAAAAGTTACGATATTAACCTTTTTTTAGTCGGAGTCGGAGTCGTGTTTTTGGTTAATGTCGGAGTCGGAGTCGTGGTTTTGGTTAATGATGGAGTCGGAGTTGAAGTCGGACTTTTTCTTACCGACTCCACAGCCCTGTATTTACTATATAGGCTTAGTGTTTATTAGTATAATGAAATATTATTAATTCTAATATAAAATTTAAAATAGCTTTGATTATTCCACGTATTGTGCTACTAACTGTGACACGTGTTTCACCTCTTTCGGGGGCATCTTCGGACTTACTATCGCAAAGTTTGCTTAAATAATCCATCGAAAGTATTATAAATTATTATTTTTGTGTCAAACGATTAACATTTTAATAAAATTCCATATTCAGTCTATTTTAAAAACGAAAACAGCCTTCAGCGTACATACAAGGAACAAATTAGAGAGTTAAAACGTTAATTAAAATAATTGTGAAAAGAATGAGCACTTTCTTCATTTCTTTGTAATGAATTTTGTTAGTGAATGTCAAAGATATATTCAATTTTTAAATTTAGAAGTGTATCAAAGCTTGGCTCAATATTAACTCCAAATAACTTTCAGAAAATAATTTTGAAATTCTCCTGCGTATGGATTTATAAAAACATTTATTCAAATACAAAGTCAGAGACAGTGAACATCTGGACCGAGGGCGACAAAAGTTAAATTATGTTAATCGTTCGGGAAGACTTCGGCATCTGAGCCAGGCATTTATCTTGCATCCTGTGGCGTATCCCACCTCATCTGCATAATCACCGAAGACACCGTGCACCCCATTTTTATTTCCTACCCAACGTGTTACGGGTTGAATGCCACTGAACGATGATAGCCAAAGTTGGGTTCTGAATACTGCCTCAGTCTAAATTACGTACGCCATGAATTATTATTCAATGATTGTTTTACGCAATTTTATTTATTCATTTTAACCTTCACCCATGAAAGAATTGTTCAAATATTCATTTTTTTTTTAACATAGATGTAATTATAAGATATATTTTTTCAACTAAAAAATAATGAAAGCAAAAGAAAAATATATGGCAGCAAAATTTCATTTTGACGAACCAATTCAAAATCATTGCTCACATGAAAGACTTTTTAAAGAATTTTTACAAGTGCTCTTCTGCTATGCTTAATATTTCAAGAGAAAAAATCCAAATACATGTTAACGATACATAGGTAGTTAAATATTACATAAAAATAGAAGAAAAAATGTGTATTTTGCTCAAAATAAAATGGATTTTATAACAAAAAAACATGCCCATTTTTTATCTAAAGATAAAAATACTTAAAGAATGGAATCCACTGAATAAGGATGGAAAAATTGTTTATTTATTTTGTTTTTGTTAAGATTGATACCGCCCTAAATGGTAGGTCATCATAATTCTCTCGAACGATCTATTTTCCACCTCAGTCGATGAGTTTAAGTCAATATCAGGAAATAAATTCATTCTAATAATACTCTATATTGAAATCTATAGCGAATCAATATAGAGTAATTTCAAATTTGTAAAAGAGATATTTATGCGGACGTCTTGCTGGAAATGTCTCTTGACTCTTTCACGCCCTGAGTGCATGAGAGTGCATGGTATTTCATGCTAAGTTCGATGGGCCATAAATAATAGCTTAACGGGCGCATGTGTTAACGATTTTTTTGTGACGGTTTGCTACCTAAAAGAACCGCTTTTTTTTCATACGATCAGTTAGAGATTGGATAGCATTGAGAATGCACGTGCTTGCCAGATAAGTCTTACAGTCATGGTTGAGGGGCATCTCCCAACTGTATGCCCTGGAAGTAGACTACAAGCTCCTAATCCTCTCCCTAAGGATAAAATCTAGTAAATTCCTGATATCGCCCTTGCAATTATAATAGTCGTGTATTATATATTGTAGAACGTATCGTGTATTGTAAATCTATTTTTGTTAAATCCGTGTAAACTATAAACATTTAAATAATGGTTGCTAACCGCACCCACATTACGCTTTGAGATCGTCTTTTGTTTATAAGAGCACCATGTTCATCCTACTCCGTTCCCAAAATTCCTCCTGAGTGTCGGATAGTAGGCTCCTTGTCGATTTACTTGGGAGCCGAATCAAAAGTCTCAAGATAAACCAATTTTTGAAGTAGATTACAACTATAGCTTTTCAGCAGTGTTTACTGTCAATTCTTGGTACAGGCACAAGCAGGTATTTATAGAAACAAATTTAGATCTGTTTAAAATGGTTGCGAAGAATTACACCAGTCCTGCTCCATCACATAGAAGTGTATACTGGTGCTGAATGAACGAATTCGATTATTAAAAGTGATATTAATAGTTACGTTTTTCTACACGATTTCTTTACAATTATTACAATTTTTATTGCAAAAGTATAATACAAAACGAAGAATCATTAATATATTTTTGGCGTCCTTTCGACCACTTTTAGTAATTCATTCACTGGGATGTTTTTTCAGTATAATTTTGCAGTGGAGCTTCTTACCTGCAGCTTTTTTGAAAACTCATTCGATCACGATGTATCGACATAAAATTCAGCAGTAATCAACTAAAAGCAAATCTATTATTGCATTTGCTACGTCAAAATAAATATAAAATACCGTCATGGAAGGAACAAAGCCCTGTTTACACTTTTCTCCCAACAGTGGAATTACAGCCTCAGGAAGACAGTCAAACTCCATCTGTGGATCGGTACTTAACAGCACTGAACGGTTTTAGCGTGACGTGAAAGCAAAATAACGTGTAAAAACATGGAAATTTGGTATATTATATACTCCGGTAAAAATTCTTCTCTAACTAATGGTTATTTTTGGCTAGTAGTAATATCGCTGTGTCGTGGCAATTGATATTATAACTTATAATCTTTTTATCACCGATTAACAGTTTATCTAACGTAAATAATTTTGTCCGGTCCGTGGCGCAGTGTCAATGGTATTGACTTGCGTGCCAGACCACCCGGGTCAGTCGATAAATCTGTTCAAAGGCATGGGCGTTTCTGTTGTTGAAAATCCCTTCCCACCTTTCCCGATCCCAAAGAGCGACTCATAGTGACAGCGATTAGCTAATCACTAGTCCTGTCTTAGTCCTCGTATCCTTATTATCCATACACTCTTCGAAAAGGAGAGGTTGAGCTACTGAGTAACAAGAAATTCTCGTAGAAAAAACATATGTTGAGATAAACTCCGTGAGGAGTTCATATGATCCAAGTTGGGAGCGGACATGGTCAAAAAAAATGATTTTATTTTTCGTAAAGCTTTCGGTGGAACAGTTAGTCCAAGAGGATGATAGTGTCAAAGATCTTCAATCCTCCTTTAAATCTGAGCTTAATTTTGTTGCTAAATTTATCCCGCTGCTATCGTTCCTGACAAAATGAAGCAGTAGCTGTAGAGGTGAGTAATCCATGGTTAAGTCAGTTCAAGAGGTCAGTTTCTGTTTCCATATGTGTGTATATATTTAACACATACATCCATACAGAACTAAGAAACAAACCAAAAACAATTTTGTAATGCAAGAGGTTTTATCGTTTCCGCTTATTCAATTAATATAATCATAATCATGCAGCTGTTATTAAGATGAGCAATTTTAAAAATACCCTGTTATAATTGTTAGCTTTTTAAATATTTTCAGTTCTGTCAATTGATTTAAATGTAAAAGTATGATATTTTGCTTCAATTTATTTGCTTAGTTATAATACCAATTGTATGTTTTTTTTGTAATTTTTTGCTTTACTTTTGTATAAATATCACTGTTTCGTTGTATTTCTTATCAGTTGATAATGCTCGCCATGAGCAAAACCGTTCCTGATCCGATAAATTTGATGTGGAATAGTATTAAAAATGTTTTTTTTATTTTGTTTTACTTATAATTCTCTTTACTCTTCATTTTTAGGAGGGAATCGGGTACGTGGTAGCACACGAAAAAGATATCGAAGGATTCGGATTCAATACCATTGATCAGCATATAAATATATTTATGTGGGCATTCAAGCCTTGACTGAGCAGCTGGATCCAACGAATGCTGAAAAGCGTTCCTTCTCAGCCACGTCAAAAAAACGTGTACTCGAAGGTTTAAACATATAAGCTTTAATGAAGTTGGTTTTACATATCAATAAAATATGATTCAAATTAAGATTTTGTTTACGATATAATAATATATTGAACTCAGAAACCTAGAAATATATAAATAGTAAATAATATTATTCAAGGTAGCTTACCGGTATTGAAACGTATCCGACAGATTATTTTAAGGCAAACGAATTTTCTTTGTTCGCAGAATTTCTATATAATATATTACCTATTCCATCTACAGAGTGGGCCAAAGATGTATGTCTATTCAAAAACATGCAGTCGCTTATTTCAATACTGTATGAAACAGATTCAGGGAACGTTGAAAAGTTCATCGACTCAAAATAGATTTTAGCGTATTTATTTAATAACTATTTGAAGATGAAAAAACATGTATGTTTATACCAAATAACACAATTTTTTATTTGTTATAACGTGACAGTTAAACATTAAATCAATATTCAACAAACAGTTGTGATACTGTAGGTCATTCATTATCTAACCGTTAAAAGTTAAAAGTTTAAAGATAGATGCTACCTAATTGATTTTTCCTATTTATCTCGATAAAACCATACTTATTGACGTGTGAAATTAAATTGCAGGTTTCTTACTTTGAGAGAAGGTTTGTTCTCCTAACGATCAGATATATCTGAGCTTGATTCCACGCAAAATTGAATATTTGAGTTTTTATGCAAGGATTTTGGGTGAGATCTTTTGTTTTCTAGTCAATCTGGCACCTTGACTTTAATGATTTGTTTTCCAAAAAACGTGTATACAGAAGTTTACGCTTCTTTTTTACATCAAAATTTATCACGATTTTGTGGACTGAAGATTTTTCTTCATGGTTGTTTAATTCATAATCTCAATTAGATTGGGCTACAATTTCATTTTAGAACAAATTCATGAAAGCTTTTTTATTTATGTATTATTAATGACCTTAGGTCTATTGTCGATACGAAGCTTCATGCTTTGATTTTAATTGATGTTCGCGTACTTGTAATGTACAAAACACTCTCTCAAAATAAGGCAAAGTGATTACGATATGCCAGCTTCTTTTTAGTTAGAACAATTTCTGTTATAACAGCTATAAAGCAACTGAGTATCAAGAAGATCATGTGTTATTCACTAGCAGCGTTAACGGCCTTTATCTTATATATAAAACCGAAACGGCGTATGTATGTCTGTGGGTCTGTAATTCCCTTTTGCATTGTTGGTCATTAAGTTGCCATAAAAACGAATATGAAAGAAAATATGTTTGAATTTTTATTGGCGAAGACATTTAGTCAAAATGTAATAAATTAGTCTTCTACTGCACTTTTCCCGGCTTTTATTATTAATAATAATGTTTATTATTTACGTGAAGGTATTATTTGACATTTCTTTGACAGGAAATAAGATTTTTTCCTTGAATTTGGACATTTTAATGGGCAAGAATGGGGCTGTCAATATATGATAGGGGCTGTGAAATGTCAATGCCAGTCTGAAATGTTCATTTTAATTCCATTTTAATTGACCTAGACTTTTAAATTTTGAAAAAAGTTGTTTCAACTTGGCCCGATTAATTTACGCGCTGAGGTGAACATAACCCCAAACTGGTCCGAGCGAAGCCGGGTAGCAATACTAGTATTATATATATTACAGTGAAACTGTATTCTCAGTGAAAATGTATCAAGTAAAAGATTTGTATGACAGCATTATTTCACTGGTCACGATCATTGAAATTATTGGCCCAAGTCGATGATTTACCGGCCTAAAATTTTGGTTTGCTTCAATCAAACAAAATCAACAAGTAGTTCCTTTCATAAAAAAGGAACCAAAGAAAAACACAGACAAACATTGAGCTGACATGAGAATACAGTTTCACTGTAACATATATAATATATATATGTATAATGAATATAATGTTTCTGAACCACCGTGTATTAGCATAGAAAAATTTGCATACCCCTGAAATTTCACTTGTAGAGATATTTGGATCCAATAAATATCTCAAGACTCTAATCTTCGCATTGACTGTATGAACAGAATGTACTGATTCATTTCTTTAAGCTTTTGTAAGCCTTTTCGGAGTAATCCTCACTAGATTATCTCGTATTCTAGCTAAAAAGTTTTATCTTTAGGGAAACCCGAAGAAAACAAGACGTTACAAAAAGAAATATACCCGCAAAAAAAGAGGATCCTGTGAATGAACGGTTAAATAAATTGCTGCATCTAGATTTCATCGATTCGAAGAAAATTTGTGTAAGTTGGTTTCCTACCACCAACTTTTGTGTGTATGCAGCCAATGTTTCATGGCCGCCTTCCAAGAAGTTTGACTACCGTCAACCTCTTATTTTATGGTTCTAGCAGAGCTGCACGGTTCTGAATACGAGCCATATACTCACGAGCTCAGCCACTTGAATCATCTTGATATTAAGTATGCTGTGTATAATCCGTTTTTAAATATTATCACAATCAAACCGAGAACTGTTGCTTTGCAACTGGAACTATCTGTCAAAAGACTTTAACCTTGCCTTAACGGTCTCAAAAAAAAACGCCTGATCCGGTGATGTGTAGACACTACGCTTCACAATGCTTTTTTATGGTAATTTATTTCTTATTTTTTGCGAACGCAAAGGAAAGGTTGAGCTGAATTATATTAGGAAAACAAAGCAAACATTTTTCACTTTTAATGTGTTACTGTCAATACTTGGTGGAATTTCATTACAATAAAAATAATTAATAAACACATTTTTACGACATGTTTCGCAGTAAATTTATTAGATCAGGACCGGTTTCTCTCATGACGAGCATTATCAACGTTGATGTGGAATAATTACTAAAAATGTTTTTTTATTTTTATTACAAAAGTTATTTGATTTCAATCTCACAAATAATCAAAAAAAATCATAATTACATCAAATAAAAATTTGCCTCGATTTAAAACATAAAATCTATTAATACTTCAACGAAGCATTAAAGAACCTTATAGCCATTCGTAATAAGACTTGAATGGTTCATGTGAAAAAATCAAGAATATGAATAAATTTATAAGCATTTTTTTTTCAAATTTTGTAGTTACTTCTGCACATTTATATTGAGAAGACCTTGATTCGGCTCCCTCGTAAATCGAGAAGGAGCCTCCTATCCGACACTCAAAAGAGGAATTTTGGGAACGGAGTAGGAGAAACGTGGTGCTCTTATAAACAAAAGACGATCTCAAATTGTCGCGTTATGTGGGTGCGGTTAGCACCCATTATTTAATTGTTACGAATTTTCACAGACTTTACACACGGATTTGACATAGATAGATTAACAATACACGTTACGTTCTACAATACATAACACACGACTATTACAATTGCGAAGGCGATATCAGGAATTTACTAGACTTTATCCTTAGGGAGAGGATTAGGAGCTTGCAGGCCACTTCCAAAGGTTACATTTGGGAGAAGCTTTTCAACCACGACTGTAAGACTTATCTGGCAAGCGCGTGCTCACTCCCTGCTCTGCAATCTCTAACTGCCAACTGTATGAAAAAAAGCGGTTCCATTAGGTAGCAACCGTTACAAAAATATCGTTAACACGTGCACCCGAAAAGCGACTATTTATGGCTTATCGAACTTAGCATGAAATACCATGCACTCTCATGCACTCAGGGCGTGAAAGAGTCAAGAGACAGTTAGAGCGAGACGTCCGCATAAATGTCTATTTTACAAATTTGAAATTACTCTATATTGATTCGCTATAGATTTCAATATAGAGTATTATTAGAATGAATTTATTTCCTGATATTGACTTAAACTCATAGAATGAGGTGAAAAATAGATCGTTCGAGAGAGTTCTGATGACCTACCACATAAGGCGGTGTCAATATATACTTCAAAGTACACGGTACTTCC
The DNA here is from genome assembly GCA_028554975.1 of Himalopsyche kuldschensis. NCBI lineage: Eukaryota > Metazoa > Arthropoda > Insecta > Trichoptera > Rhyacophilidae > Himalopsyche > Himalopsyche kuldschensis. The sequence continues at coordinate 18,191,810 of JAHFWI010000006.1, forward strand.
AAGATTCTCCGACCCATTAATGTATTTTTTTTCCTTTTAGGTCATACCAGCGTCACTTTTTACAGTATGCAACTGTGACGCCATAAAACGCAACAAAATAATATTTAAAAAAACATTGCTTTTAACACAACACTTTTAAAATGCCAGCTTTGTTTTAATTAAAATTACAAGAGCAAACACAAACAAATTGTGGTCAACCTCGAATTAAAGTTTTAATGTTGCTTACCTTGCTGTGTGACATAAGGTGTAATTACATGATTGTCTTTTGTAAACAGAGAAATAAAACTTTCATTGTGGCAGCCATTATATGTTAAGTACTGCACGAGATACCTAAGTCAGTTATTCGATAAGGCTTAAACAACTGTAAAAGCTTCATCTAGCTACCTGGTACTGTTCCATGCATGATCACGGGACATAGCTTCATACAGTTTCCATTATTAAAGGTCACAGTCAGATGACATTAAGCTGATTCAGATAATAAGAATTACTTATATGTAATAAAAGTTTCAAAAATAATCAAAAGAGATCATAGTTGCATCGAATAAAAATGAGCCTCGACTCGCAATCAATCCATCATACATTTAAAATAGCAAAAACATTCTAACGATCAAAGCCACAGATAAAAATTCAAAATTCCCGACTTAACATCGTTACATCTACATACCTACATTAAATTACACTTTGCCGGTTCCGTGGTGTAGTGGTCAACGTCGTTGGCTTTCATGATAGACCCCCCGAGCTCGTGTCTCTGTACGAGCTGATTTTCAGTTGATTTATCGATCCTGTTCGAAGGCGGTGCTTGAATTGTTAAAAATCACCTTCGCACTTCCGATCCCAAAAAAGCGGCGTGATTAGCTAACCACTTGTCCTGTCCTAGTTCTCGTGAATTTTCAATCCCTACACTTTTCGAAAAAGGTAGATTAAGCAACTCAGTAACAAGCAGTTCTCGAAAGAAAATAACATAAACTTCGTAAGGAGTTCATACGCTCTCCGTTGGGAGTGGAAATGGTTAAATAAATATAAATATTAGACTTTTACTCTATAGGTGGATAAGAAGGATTTTTATGTGGAGTTTATTGATTTTTCATAAAGTCGTTATTTTACCATGGAAAAAATTGTTTCAAACACACATTAAGTTTACTACATTTTTAAATATACATATGTATTGCTCTTCCGGTGGAAAAGTTTATCAAAAGTTCAGAATCGATTTTAGAATTTTCAATCAAAGCTTTTAGTTTCAAAAGTATATCGACTCATTCGTCTGGTATTAATAGTAGTCATAATATTTCTCCTAGTTAATTATATTATTTTTCATTATCTTCTAAGTATCGGTATTTATTCTTCCTATTTGGGAAGTCAATACGAACAACGGAAATATTGCCATCGACATATTCATCAGGTATTTCAGTCACTAGCCATGACAATCATACGAAAGTGTAGCATAAACAAAAATTTATATTCTTAAGCAAACATACGTATTTATAATAAGCGTTACTTTGACGTTTATGATGTTTTCCTTATGTCTTGTTTTATATACCTGGCAGTTAGAAAGTTGAGATGGTAGGATTCCAGGCTCGAGAATCTGAGTCGGTATTATTGCGACTCCAGCTCGGAAACAGAATAGAAGTTTCCTGTTTTTATAGCTATTATGATAATAAAAACAAGGTGTGCTTGTTAAATTATTCTAAGCGTGACGACTTTGCGCCAACTTCGAGAGAAATTAAACAAAAAATATTTAAACTTTCTTGAAACAAAGTAACATTGGCAGATGATATTGTAAGAAAAAATCATTTTAGACACGATTGCAACTGAATTTAAAATCAGCTTTATTTATTGATATAAGGCTAAATATACAAGTGGTGATCTTTTGACGCTTTCTGATTTAAGCACTCAGTGAGCTTTTAGATTTTTCACATTCAAGTGGCAGTGACTTAATACTTTTAAGAGATCAATTTAATCGAAAACACTATCTTCGTAGCAAGGCAATATATAAGTTATATATATATATACGCAATGTAAAAAATACAATTATAAATTAAGACTTTTCCAAAAATAAAATATTTTCTGTTCTTAGCTGTTTTTTCATAGACTGCTAAATGGAATTTGTGCTTAATTAGAAGGTATAAAAAAATAATTTATGAAAAAGAACTAAATACATCATATACTTAATTGGTTTAATTGACATTAACTTAGTAGACAAGTCAATAAAAATCACATATGTTGCTTGATAAGTTATTGGTAAGGAGTTAACATTATTATTGCAAGAAAGGTATTATATTTGACTAAATAAGACATTTTTGCTGTACTACTTTTATCCTTTTCATCCCTACTCTCTTTGAAAAAGAGAGGTTGAGCAACTGAGTAACAAACAGTTCTCGTAGAAAAACATATGTTGAGATATACTCCGTGAGGAGTCTATATGCTCCAAGTTAGGAGCGGACATAGTTAAAATTAAAAAAAAAAAAACTTGTACTTATATTTTATAAAGAACTAGCTGTACCCTGCTCGCGTTGCTACGCCAGCAATTGTAGGGGTGATTGAGGAAGGGGTGGGGGGGAGGATGGTGTACGCCAGAAAGTTTCGCGTGATTGTACTCGAGAAATTTGTAAAAAATCGATATCATTTTTTTGAGGGAGGGGGGTTGTTTGGCGGGATGGGGTTTGGGAGGCGTATGGGGGGGGGGGTATGCCAAAAATCTTCAAAGGAGTGAACTCAAAAATTTCGTTAAGTTTAAAAAAAGAATTTGGGGGTGAAGGTTGGGGGGTGGTTGGGGGGAAGGGTTGGTAGGCCAGGAACCATTGCGGGAGTATACTCAATGAATTTGTAAAGTTTCACATCGATCGGTCGAGCGGTTTAGTAGTCCATAGCGGACATACACACAGACATTCATTTATATATATATAGATAGAAGATAGAACTGGTTTCACTCATCACGAGCAATAAAGAGCCCATTATAAAAATTGCCGTGACTACAGGGTGAAAAAAAAGCTTTCAACTTACTAATTCATTTCTTTTGTAATTTCAAACTTTGAAGTTTTGCATCATCAAATAGAATCAAGAGCATTTTAACTTAGTGAAGCAAGCCTTAGTGTTAAAAAAATGTAATTTTTAAACAGGTATGTAAAAGTAGCACAAAAAAATCTTATCACGCAAGAATAATTTACAGTGAACAACTTGTTGGAAAGAAGTTTATCAAAGATCAATCACAGTAGCTTTTCAAAATAGAAATGTATGCCTTCACAAACTTCGAGCTTTTGCAGTGACTACTTGAGAGACTACAGTGAAAGCAGAGCTGAAAAGCGCGTCTTGTTTTACCTTATCTAATTTTGATATCACTGTCAAACACGTAGATAAGTTCTTTTTTTGCAAAAAGGACTTTCTTCAAAAATAACGCGCAAAAAACGATTTTTTAACTTTCGAATGACGAAGGCAATCTGCTATATGGTTTTATTGGCATATATCGCATTAAAAAATGATAAATTATGGCTTAACGTATCTTACATCTATCTAAAAAAAAAAAATTAAAGATGCGCGTTTGAGATATGATAACGTTTTTTTATCGCGTATAGACAGTGATGTTTGAATCCTGGAAATTTATAGTGACGTTATAAAGGGTTTTCGGCCAATAATATCAAACTTATTTTATTTTTTATTTAATTGCGACGAAGCTAGTAGACAAAAATATTATTTTTTTCTGCAAAAAGGGGAGAAAACAATCATTTAAGAATAATAAATGTTTATATTACATATAGATTTAAATTTAAAATAGTTTTGATTATTCTACGTATTGATATGTTCAATACGATTTCGGATTTCGATTGAAGGTGCTTGATGGAATTTCAATATCAAATTTGAATCTTTTGAATTTTGTACTTTACTATGAGTTTAAGTACTTCCATGCACTTGAAATGCCTGAAGATGCCGAAAGGCAAAACCTGGATCGTTAGCGACAAAACTCATGAAAACGTACAAAATTCAAATAATTCAAAACAAAGTTATGTAAAATTTTAAATTAAAATGTATTTCCACAAAGATACCGCCGAATCCATCGAAAGTATTAAGATAGATATTTAAAATAAAGTGGCAGTATGGGTCGACTGTCTCGCCCACCGGGAAAGAAATGTTAATAAACTGTCGAGTTTTTTCATAAAGTGTGATTTATTGCACAAGGAAATGAATGAGTGCATCGCGCATGAAAGATTTACCTCAGCACGTTTTGTTTTAAATAAATGTTTCTTTTGTGGCGGAAAAAATCAATCTTATTTCTGGGGAAGGATCATTACTATCGCGAGTAATCCAAATCGTGGTTTGACTCGTGAGTAAAAAAGCCACAATTCTAGAATAGTTACTGTACTTCAATAACGGTGCAAATGTACTTTCTACCCTTCGATCTAATCAAACAAAGTAAACTCCCCTTACCCCATTCCTTCCGTTTCCTTTGCATAGTTGTCTTCAACATTTTCGCGTTACAAAATAGATGAATAAAATTATGGTTCTAAAAAGTATTCACATCACTTATAAAAAAAACTAAGCGGACTTTGTGGCAATATTTCAAATGATAAAAGACTTTTGGTAAATTATGGATATATGGTCACGGGACAGAATTTTTGTAAAGATTTATGAAAAATAAGCACATTAAATGAAATGAATGTACTGTAAATTTTTTAATTTATTATTATAGAAGATCCTAAAGAATACTTAGCAATAAGTATGAAATCGAGTTGTCAAACTATACAAATAATAATATTATACAGATAGAGACAGTCACATAAATTTATAATTTGCTTAAAATAAAAAGAATAATTTTATTATAGGTTAATATTAAAAAAACAAATTCTTCTTTCAGAACTCATACAATAATCAGTAATATATTTGAAATTTAGTCATTTTGATTCCACATTTTATAATAATCCACAAGAACTCAAAGAGTAAAGTCAAAACATCAAATTATAAGCCAGTATGTATACATTTTTTGAGCTTAGCTCGAGAGGATCGGGATTCTGTCCCGTGACCATATATCCATAATTTATCAGACTTTTTGCTGCAATAGATAAAGACTTTTACTGAAGATACAGTCAGCCCTGCTTAAGCGCGAGGATAGGGAGTACGCTATCACAAATATAACTTATAATATAAACTTAGGCACCCATACCAAATTTGGAGTATGGTTTTTTCAATTGTATTTTGTGGTTTGGAACAAATCAAACATTCTTCCAATTTTTATATTTTAAATAAAATTATAAAGTGTTTAGTTTTTAAGCAAGCGACACGTGCCTTGTACGAAAAACTGTCACATACGCTATCGCAAAAAGCTATATAGAAGTGTACGCTATAGCAGGATTGACTGTACATGGAAATTAAATACCCAATAGGAATCGTTTGAATTTTGTGATGTGTAATTACATGCGTTTTGTTACTAACGACCCGGGTTTCATACATTCAAGTGCACGGATATACTTATAATTGCTTATTTTTTTGATTGAATCTGAATTTGTAGATGGCTTGTCTGAATCTTGAAAACATAGTCAACAGAGGGCAATTCAATCGATACAAATTTATTGTTATATATACTCCAAAAAACGAGAAAAATCTGTAAATTTTTGATAACTTTAAATATCGATTAGAAAAAATATTTCTTAATAATTAACTTTCAACCAGTTCTCGTAAAATTATTGCTTTTCAAGTGCTCAACTTTTTCTTTATCTGTTGTTCAATATGGGATATAAAATGGGAACTAAACTCTTTTTTTAATGTTCTTGTCGCGTCCATTTTCATTCTTGCAAATCGCATTAAAAAGGTCTCAAAAGTTTCCTCACCTCTGCTAAACATAATCCAATCGAGGATGACCTTCGGGATCTTTTTACGATTGACCTTTTGGGATTTTATGCTCCTATTATATAGAGAGCAAATATTTCGTGCCACCCTGTGCTGTATTATAGATTTGGATGTGAAGAAAGACAATGCGCCTAGAATACAAACTACACCATGATCAAAGAACTTTCTCATGTTTCATTCTATACTATTTTTCTTATATTAAGAAAATCCAAATACTATTTCTTATTAATATAATACTGACTGCCTAACGTTACATTGAAGATTTTTTAAATAAGGACTTTGAGGTGCGTGGTAGATAGGTTCTACGAAATATCACGTTGCTTGAGACATGGAACTACGACACTTTTGTAATAAGAGTAAGTGTTTTGCAGATACCACATATCCGGATACGTGGTGCAGTGTCCAACGTCATTGGCTTCCTCAAAGAAATTTGTTGAGATGTATCCATTAGGAAGCCATACGTGCTCAACATTGGGAGAGGACATTGATTTTAAAACAGTGAAACGCATACCTTTTTTATTTATGTTGTCTTTTATATACAAAGATTTGCTTAGACTTTTACTTACTTTAAGCATGATGTTAACTAAGTTTACTTGTGAATCATATCGGTCATCTTGACCAGATACTACCTATATCAATTCAGAGAAACGGCTTCTTTACAATAAATTAAGTTAGATTTTTTTTTAATTTAACAGTTAGATACATTAATGATCGAGTTTTCAAATCATTTCTTATGAGTTAAGCCCTTCCAAATCAAAACATCTCATTAGTTAATAATTTGTAAAATTATCTTCTTTTATAAGAAGTATAATTATTTTTTGTTTGTTTCTATCCCTCTCTTTTTGCTTCCCATAAAAAGAAAAAAATGCAAACTACATTGTTTAATAGAAAATAGGTAGAATATTAAAAACACTCTTACTTTTCTACTGAACTTTTGAAAGGCGGTCCTTGAAAAATAGCTTGTGATCCGAAAGGGGGGACTAAAAATACCCTAGTGTTTTGACTTTATTATAGATTGCATTAAAAAAATATATTTTTTGCTTTATCTTCTTTATATCTTATATCTTAAAGCGTTTCTTTATACATCGTTTTAAAAAAACATATATAAAAATCGATAATTTTCCTATAATTATTCATATTTGAAGTCACGCATGAATGAGACAACCTAATGATGTAAAAAACAATGATTTAAAATACTAAAAGTTTACACCTTGAATCACTAATATTAAGATAGATATTTAAGATAAAGTAGCAGTGGTGGTCGACTGTGTTACCCTCAGACTGGCAAAAGTTAAGCAAAGTTTGCGATAGGTAGTCTTTAGATGCCTCTGAAAGAGGCAATACGCGTGACAAAACAAATTGTTACTCAATACGTAGAATAGTCTAAGTTATTTTTAACTTTATATTCTGTGTATTTGAATTACTAAGAATATATATAATATAACATGAGGATAATTATGAAATAAAAAGATACACCACGCTCAACAATCTCCCGCACTCTTTTGGATGATAAATGATAGTGTGGTCATGATTCATATTTCAAATTGACGGCACACGACTCGTTCGAATTGCCAGCGGGTGAGTTGAAAGCTGCTTAGTCATCGTGATTTTTTATTCCAGCCCTCAGCGGGGGATGAATTTTTTCCACCAATTAACTCGAAGCGGAAATAAAATTAATCATACTTTCTGGTGGGAAGTTTTTTGAATATGATTTGCGTATAATTTTTCACTCTGCACAGTAATCAAACACACACGAGTGTGTGTATGTCGTTTTGTTTTGAATAAATTTTACTACAGTGCCTACCGATTACAATTAAAATAGTATCTAATTAAACTCAAATCCTTTAAAATGTATTTTAAGCTTCTTAAGCTTTTCAAACTAACCAATAAATAGTACTGATTTAACATGTGATCCCTGCACTTCAACTAAATGAGTTATGATAGGTGAAAATGATGAATGATTTCTCTTTAAAACGCAGTCAAAAACTGGCTGTTATACAATTTAAATAGCTAATAGTCGTCTCCTGTGAATGTTTTTTTTTTGTATACCTATATGTTTGGCTTTTATAAAAAAAAATCTTCGATTAGTAATACAAGGCTTATTAAAGATTGCTTACTACACAATAAGGTACACTGTTAAAATACAATTAAAATTAACCTGATTAAGAATTTTGACTGAAGGTACTTGATCAAATTTCAATATCAAATTTGAATCGTTTGAATTTTTTATTCTTCCATTTATTTATTTAAGAAAAAGCAAATCATGGCATTACAGCTGATGCCAATGCGCCATGTATTTGACAAATATAAACACGTGTATTTATATATATATACATACATGTAAATACATAATATTAATCACTAATTAATAAAAACAAGATGAAAACATTGTAGTCATAAAAACTGAGAGAAAAAAATTATAAAATCATATTAGAAATTTTCAAAGATGTCAACCGAGTGAGTTCTGACAAAATCAACTTTTATTCATAAAATATAGTATTCGTCTGAACTCACTCACGTCAATATGAAATATGTCGACTTCCGAAGCAATGCCGTTTAAAATTGTTAAAGCTCTTCCCAGAGGCATTCCCATTGGCAGACTGGTTCTACCCCTTGGAAGAACAAACAACTCATACTCACGATTCCTCAAAAAACTATCAGGAACATTCAATTTAACATTTTCAAGAATGGTGGAATTCTCATTTTGGCCTCGGATAAGCCGAAAGAAATATAATTCCAACTACATTTCTCTTCGAGCATTCATACTATTGAAAGTGAGCATCCCTAAGAGAAAGCCTGTTGGATAAAGCCATGGGTAGTACGCATATGTCCTCAAATAGAGAATTCTCAAAAATTTCTTCTGAACCCTCTCAACCATGAGCTCAACTTGTCAGTAAACTAAGTTAAATCTAATTATATATGAAAATGAACTTCATCAAAATTACTTCCAAATATATCAAAGTTATTTGGTACACTATGCTCAAATTTGTTTGGAAATGAATTAGGTATATAATTTTTGGAATAACATCCAGATTGATTGGTTGTTTTCCAGACAAGCGGTTCACTCCAGACTGTAGCGTCAGAGAATAAAAAGGAAAATTAAATTAATAATCAAATTTGTTTGTTTTATTTTCACAAGTAATGAATGTACCATCAAAAAATTAACCTAATATTATTTGATTTAGTCCGTGTGTTTATTGGATGTTAATAAACGAATTAATCTAGTCTGCAATTGTGACTTTACTCTGGACACAAAAAAAGTGGTTGGAATCCTCTAAATTAATAAAACGGATTAAAGAAGGGTTCCAAAAGTAGTTTTATTGGTGTACATATACAGGCACATAAATTTTAATTTAAAAATACAAAATAGTTACATGTGACAAAATAATTAGTAATATTAAAAATCATGAATCGCAGCGCGAATTATCGAATATTTTCGTTCATGATTTTTCTCTTCGCGGGAAGACATGGGCGCCTTTCATGTAATAAAATTTCGGGACTCGATAAAATTTTGAGCCATCGGCAGCAATTCGACTAAATCGATTTTCATTTTAAAAAAGCACCCTCACTTAAGCCACCCCCAAATAAACGACCCAATAAGTTTTCGTCTATTACTATTCATAAATCGGTAATATTTTCAAATTTTATAAAAGAGGCTTTTAATTAATGAGCCCATTTTCCTCCCCATTGCTCTCAGACAATCGAAAAATGCAAAATTTTTACGTAGACAATGAAGAAGGGAACGATCCGAGTGTAGCGAAATGAGGTCTTTACTAATTTATTCGTTTTCAAAAGAAGTTTTCTAAACGAGTCATTAGGTTTTTAATTTGAAATGCATCGTTGTCAATTAGTCAAACTTATTTGAAGCATTTTTCTTAGAAAATTTATTTCAAGTTTTCCACGCTCAAATTTGTTCTTCCATCCTATAGTTTATGATAATACATATATCTATGCGTAAGTTTATACCCTAGTCAATCTTAAATATTTTTAACGTTAAATGAAATATTTTAAATAAATTTACCATATTATAAAACGAATATTTAAAAAAAAATTGTATGCTAAAGTATTTTCCATTACGCATACAAGCTTATGTTAAGACATTATTAACTTATTTAAATTGTCTCATCGCAACGTAAACCATATATATTAGCTTGCATATTTGAATCGTTAGAATTTTGTACTTTTCCACGAGTTTTGTCACTAATGACCAGGGTTTCACCTTTCAACATATTCAGGCATTTCAAGTGCACGAATGTATTTGAACTAACAAAAATTAACCATTTTATCATGAAAAGATGCAGAGTGCGCCAGTAAAAAGTTTTTAGGGATGTAAAGTAAAGGAATACTTCCACTATTTATGATTTATATTTATATTGATTTAAAACAAACAAATATAATATTTTTATCCGTCGTTTTAAATAAAAATTTTCCAATTGCAGTATGAAGTCATATCTGTTACTATCACACTTATTTTCGATGGATAAAAGCGCAAATTCAAAAGAAGTGCTGGGGTTTCAAAATAAAGTAAACAGATAAACAAATTTAATTCATTTATAAATTCTCAATTTAATACTAAAGTGACTGTAACGAAACAAAAGGTGAAACAAACGAAGCTAAATCAACATTTAAGAAGTAATCTTTTGATTAATTACTACTCACAAAGTTATTAATTATAAGTTATTTTAAAATGAAATCTTTAGTAATAAATTCGATTACTACTTTAAAGTTTTGGTGCTTAGGGTTAAAAACTTTGCGTCGTATATGAATGACACCCTGAACGTTTTTTAAGCCTTCAATTTTGCAGAAAACTGATAGCTCAATCTAAAATATTCGATTCATATTCAATTTTCATTCAAATATTTTAAATTTACATTTTTTCCTTATTTTTATCTTATAACATCAAAAGCGAGAGAAAGTCTTGCATCACAAATTGTTTCATGATAAATAATAGTATGCATGACAAAATTGAAAATTAATATTTTTGCTTCAACGATTTTAATTTAAGCAGCTCATATTTTTACAGTTTAAGATAAATTGCAAAAAAACATTAAACTCCTTAAACCACACAAGTATTTTTTTCCGCTAACCCAAAGAATACACGGTTTTTTTCATATTTTCTTTGAAGCAACAAAAACCAGCATACGTATAAATTAAAGTACATACTCGCATGCTTGAGGAAAATTCTATAAGAGAATATTTTTCTTTGTACAATTTAAACTAATTGAATTTTCCTTCGGCACTCTCACAGATTGCGACTTTTGCCTTCGGGGTTTTTTGATTTGGAATGACTCTTAAATGCAAATTTTCCCATCGGAAAATTACAAACTCACATGTTTTCGTATGCTTTGATTCTTGAACGTTAATATTTTACAAAGAAAAAATTAATCATTTCTTCAGATATTACTGACATTTTTAATAGCTTTAGGGTATTTTTATACATACAATGCGACTTGAAACTGCTTTAAAAAACAATTTTCTTCACAAAATAAATAAGACATATATCCACTTTATTCGGGCAAATTTTTATATTGTATCTTTATTGATATGCCTCAATCCCACTCCAGTGTGTAAGAAAAAAGATTACGAAAATAAATTAGCTATAATTGCAATGGAGTCAAAACTATACTATATTATTCATTCCCAACCACAATCTTCCTTATTCATATAATATGGAAAAAACAGCAACCTTAAATGTGTTCTCATCTTTTCTTGATTGATTTTACTTGATTTACATGGCTTACACTGGTGAAGTCGTACAGCCCGTAATCTTCAGCGTTGCGTCACTCTCTCGGGGTGTTGCCGTCAACGACAGACTCGCAAAAGCAACAAAGGAATTTATTTTTAAAATATACATCGCACGCTTGTTTTGTAAATGAAACTGGGACCCCGAGGAGTAATGGTGCAATGTTACAAGTGCACGTGGCCCTAGTATAAGTGTGTTACTTTGGCTTTTTTGTTACTTTTTCGATGTCTCGATGTGGGCAAGGCATGTCATTCGTTGCAATAATCATGTCCAATTTGCTACGATTTCCAAAAGCTTTCCAAGCATAGAAATAAATGGGTCATATAGTATCAAAATTAAAACTATCCACTTTTCGACGTTTTGTTGGCTTTTTGAGTTTAATTTTATATTTATCAATCTTAAAAACAGCCCATCATAGCCTGAAACTTTAAATTTGTCTGAGCGTCCATATGCATTGATTGCAATATCACTAAGGATAACTCTGTGATTGGTCGAATGTATGATTGACCAAATCATTCTACTTTAGTTTCCAAATTCGTGATTCGTACTTATTTTGATACCAACCATCGTTTTAAATGATTTTTATAAAAATATTTTATTGCTAGCCATACACTATGACCCGAAAATAATGTGACAGTTCAGTTTCGAAAAATATGGGATAGTTCAACTTTTGATACTTTACGATTCAAATATTTTCTATTACTAATAAGACAATTGTATCAAGTAAAATGTTTTATATAATTATAGCGTATACGAGCTTCAGATATTTTTTAAATAATGCATTCATGAAAGCTTAAATAGTGGGAGTAAAAAAAGCTCTTGTATTTCATATTATGACAAAGGAAGTATTATAACCTAATGTAAGTAAGAAGTGAAGATCCAGGAAAATTATTACCGTAATAAATTATGAATACTTAGCCTTCGGATACTAAAAGATACATCCACATTGCAACTTAGGACATAATGGCGTAAGTAACATTAAATCTAAGCTCTTTATAAACATTATTATAATCTTAATGTTTTGTAAGCAATGAAGGAATTTGCCAAAGGCAAGTATACAGGGACAATATTTTTGAGTGTTTGGATTCATCACAATGACATATAATATGTAATAATTTGCCTAATGATTAAATCATTTAATGTAACGAAACAATGCGTGTGTTTAGTTTGGTTATTCGATATTTATTTTGCAAATGATGACTGTCAGTTTTCGGGCCCATGGTCGAATGCGAAAGTTGTTGGCTTTTTGTTGTGTTCTTTGATATCCCTTGCTACACCTATCCGATCCTGGGAAGTGACTGAGATAAGCTTACCACAAGTCCTGTCTCGTTTTTTACCTGATACATTGGTTTCAAAATGTGGCGCACCTAAAAAAATCGCGGAAAAAAGTAACCAAAATACAGGAAAAAACAAAAATTGTTATTCAAATTCGACCTAAAAAAATTTTTTTTGTTAAAAAATATAGATAAAATATTCCCATTTTCATTAAAAAATAAAATTTCTATATTCAGTTCGTATTAATTATTGTGCATTTAAAATAAACTTAGTGATAAAATTTACGACCGGGAAACGCGCTATTCAACAAATTTTATAAATGCATTGTGCTTGAATAAGTTTCAGAGCAGAGTCACCAATGATATCACATGAGTTTGCGCAACTTTTTGTCTGTAAAAGAAAAAATCACGTACCTACAAATAATCACGGTGCCGTCCAAAAAATCACGTAAAATCGAAATCACTGAAAAAATCGATTAAAAAGAGAACCGGGTGTGTACTCTATTTATTATCAAAAAAATATGAGAAGAATGAAGCTGTTTCAAAGATTGAAATTTTTCAACATTTTTTTTGATTGTGCTCATTTTGTAGATGATATTTTTAAAACTGCTTGTGAATGGTCATAGAAGAAGATGGAATCATAACTAAGCTAAGGTTCATAATCGAAAATGTCTGTACACATTTTTCGTGCAAAATCTTTAAATTGGTCGAATTTGTCTAAATTTGCACATTACGCCACGACGGTGTAATTCTCAAAATAAAGTAGTAAATCAGTGTTAAATTGCAGATCAATAATCTCAAGTTGTTGCTCTTTCAATACAGTTTTAATATCTATTGAAAATGGATCGCTTACTAGCGCCAAACTTGTCTCAATTTTTCGGAAGTCATCAAATCTTTGTGATAAATCGTCATTCAGAGCTTTCATAACACGGAGTTAATAGTATTTAAGTGTGGCACGATGTCCAGAGTAAATGCAAAATCACAAACCCTAAATCATCAGTATCGGGAAAGTCCGTAACATTCTTCATTTCCAAAAATAAAATTATAATATTTTTTATTTCCTGAACTCTTCGAAGCACGTTTTTCAAGCAAAGCCATCGAATTTGACTGTGAAAAGGAATATCTGTATACTCACTCAATATCTTGAAGAATTTTTATTTGATTTTCAATATTTTTTTAAAAAAATATTAAAAAATTATTCTTACTTAGAATTAGGATTTATGATGGCGGGCTTCAGAAAACACTCGGCGGGCCGCAGTTTTCCCGTGCCTGCTATATATTATTATTTTTTTCTGTATTTTTGATATTCTAAATAGATTTTGTGCGCATTTTTTCTGTATGTATGGGCTCAAGTCACTGGGCTTATTTTTTGTGGGCACAATTATCACAACATGAAACAGTACACAAATAATAAAACTTTAAGACAAATATAGATGGACCTTTATTGAGACCTTCGCAGTGAATAGTGTATCCCTTTTTGTATGGCAAACCAATAAGGCCGTTTCTTATTAGGTCCGTTCTAGTGAGAGTGGAATTAACTCCAGAAGAAATAAACGTCAAACAGGCAAAAGGTACATTACGACCTAATAAAGAGGTTTAACCTTTTTGATCCCAATATTGCTCAGGCGATACTCTTTGGCCTTAGAGAGGGATGCAAAACTTTGGGACCATATCGAATGTGTTTAGGAAAAAGGGCCCAACCCACATAAACCAAACTTTACAAAAGACACAAAAACAGTTGAAAATTATTTTCGTTAGAACCAAAATAGCAAGTTTATCTTGATGGTGAAATAGACGATAAAATTATTACTTTAATCAGAAAATCAAAGCAGCATTTGTCTGTACGACCATTTATGGTGAGCCTTTGATTTTTTATATGTTTTCAAAGTTCCAATCATAATTATAAGTTGTCTAATTCTATGAAAACAAACTTAAGTTTAGACTGACTTAATATTTTGTTTCATGACTAGGTCGTGTTATTTGTAATCATTTTATATTGAATTGAATCTTTATTTGACTTTAAAATTTTCCAATTCGACAATAAATAAAATATTTTTTTTTGTAGTGACATGTTTATTAATAGATTAGTGGCTTTTGATCTGATAGATGTCCATTACATTTTAAGTGCAAACAATTTATTCTCAAATAAGTATGACTATATGTAAATCCATATCATATATTTTTTACTAATCGTCATATGTCATAGATTTCGTATAAGGTGCTTTGGACGTATTTATTTTTCATCATGTGGTTATGCACGCAATGAGCGGCACCATTCCTGATCATTATAAAAGAAAATGCTTTTTTTATAAATATATCGAATTTTCAACAAGATTTGGCAGTTAGTCACCCTAAAAATGATGTATTGTGTTGTCAATGCTGTGATATTAGTAATAATATTGTCGGTCCCTATGGTCTAGTGGCAAGAGCTTTGTCCTAGCGATCAGGGGACCCGAGTTAAATTCTCGGCAAGGTTGGATTTTATCAATTGAAAAAAGAGATCTTGGGCTGGGTGTATGTTATTTATCGTTGATTTTGTGCACAACTGATTTATTATTTATCATCGAGTTAATCTCGTATGACTTTCACAATTAAGAATATTTGGCGCATTGGCATAAGCTGTAATGCCAAATATTTTTTTCAATTTAAAAAAAAAAAAAATATTCGTAGAACTAAATTAAAAATGTTGTTGGGTGCATACTCTAATTTTCTAATATATTGAAGCAATATTTAAGTCGAATGAATTTTATTTATGACATTTAAGGGTAACTGTCAATTCTTGAATGAATATGACACAATTTTTTTGTGCCTCTTTGACATGATATATTTTCATACCTTCCACAATAGATATGTAAAAAAACGTTTGTGCTCCAATTAATTCGATAACAGCATACTTCACATGCATACAAAATAGTGATTTATATTTCAATTAAAGTTATAAAACGAATGTACATTTTGCATGTCTTGAAAACAGAAATTTTCTTAAATTTGATTCGTTTGAATTGAAATCCTCAACTAAACATTTTTTTTTGTTATTTCATACTGATGGAACGATTATGCAAATTGTGATAACACTAGTATATGTAGGTAATTTTATTTTGTGAATTGTTGAAACATTATATAAATATTTTAACAATTTTTAGCGTGAACCAAATCAACTAAATGCAATCTCAATAAATTAAGCAGCAATGGAATCAACAATTCCACGTGTTGCACGTCACTGGAAGAATCGTATTATTCGATTTCGTAAATTAAAAAAAATATTTTTTCATAAATACATAATTTTTGATATGAATAAATTTAAATTCTACTTAATGTTCTCATAAGGTAATGAAATCAATATGATTTATTTCTTTAAATAAAACAGTTTATTAAACTATTCGAAACTGTTTTTACTGAAAATAAGAAAGCAAATATTAATCGTTAAGAAAAACATTCTTAGTCGAAATGTTTTTTTAAGATTTATAAATTGTGTTGCATATGAAAGTTTAAGCTTTTAAAATACAGGAAAAGATCTTCATAGCTTAAATTTTGGTTGATTGAAAAATATTATGAACTTAAGAATAATGCAATGTATCAAAATTTTGTAGAATCATAAAAAAAAAGGTTGAATCCACTTAAAATTTTTACTTAAAACTCTATGATAACAGATTTATCTTGAAAGTCACTTTAATACTTCAATTCGAGTTAATATTATTATCTAATAGAATTTCACGCGAAACGTAACTTTTCTTTGCTTGTAAGGGCCCTTCCCCCGCCAAAGGCTTTGAGGGGACTTTATTAGAGCCTGTGAAGGGAAAATTACTTTCCATTAGAGTAATTCATCATTCAGAGAGCAACGTTTCATGACCGACCCGTCGCCTCGGTTTTTGATCTTTAATACAACCACTACATGATGTTTCATTTTTAATGAATATCATTAAAGAATTTCACTAAAAATGAATATAATTGCTCGATCTTGAATGAGATTTAATTTCTTGATCAAAAGGTAAGACATGTCTTATTATTTTTAATCCCTAAAAAATGTTATACTAAAAAATTTAAGTGACTCTTAATACTCAAATACATCAATATTTTTGAAAAGCTCCTTCCTCGACTAAGCATAAATGACAAGAAAAATCTAAATGAATATATAATAAGGAGAAAGATGAATATTTTTTGTATGATTGAGACTAGTATTGTATGCTTCCTAATTTGAACTGAATCAATATTTTTATAAAATACGATTTGATAACCACTAAATAAAAAAGGTTTCCATGTTGATAATTCCTCATCATTCTTCATTTTTACGGCTGATTAATTTCCATATATAAATTTTTGTTGGTCAGATTAAGTTTAAACTTTTGTGTAACAATGACAAGTGACTTATATCGCGATCTATTTTAGCCCAACAAAAAAATATTGAATATATATTTGATATTTACATATGTAAGCATATCAGATATTCTGACGAGGGACTGAGGCGATATAGCTACTATCTATAAATTACTAGTATTTCTACCCGGCGTCGCTCGGACTAAGCGACCAATAATTATTTAATGTTATATGATTCGACATAATTAAATCACAAAATCTAAAATCCAAAATAGAGTTAAAATGAAATCACAAACATTATTTAATTTGATAACAGCCCCATTCTCGCCCATTAAAATGTCCAAATTCAAGGAAAAAATCTAATTTGCTATCAAATAAATGTCAAATAATACCTTCACGTAAATAATAAACATTATTATATTGCAACTTGCAACAATAATGCAAAAGGGAATTACAGACCCACATACATACATACGCGTTTCGGTTTTATATATAAGATTAGATAGCTGGCAATAATGAAGTCCTACCAAAAAATGCCAACTAATAAAATGTAACTTGCATAGTGAGCTATTCTATGTTTTAAAACATATTCCAGTTTCACTGATATAACATGTTCCGCTTTTCTTGACACTTAGTGAAAACATTTTTTTTAAGGTGTTCACTATCAATACTTGGTGGAGTAAAAATAATCACACATACATATTTAGTACGTATCGCACATAAAATGTATTGGATCAGGACTGGTTTTGCTCGTGGCAAGCATTATTAACTGATAAGAAATACAAAGAAACAGTGATATTTATACAAAAGTAAAGCGAGAATTTCAAGGTACGACAAAAAATTGATATTACAACTAAGCAAACAAATTGAAGCAAAATAGGCTACAATTAAGGTGTTGAAGGCATGATTGAGACATGGTTGAAACCGTGAAAGAGGCCTTCAACATTTTAATTATAGTATATTTTGCTTAAATTTGTTCGCTTAGTTCATTTAGTTGCAATACCATTTGTACGTCATACCTTTTAATTCTTGCTTAACTTTTATATAAATATCACTGTTTCGCTGTGTTTATTATCAGTTGATAATGCTCCCCATGAGCGAAACCGGTCCTGATCCAATACATTTTAAGTGGAACAAGAACTTAAAATGTTTAATTATTTTTATTATAATGCCATTCCACCAAGTATTGACAGTGAACACCTTAAAATTGATTAATTCTTCTTCATTAAACTTACGATTCTCCAATATTTCTTGGATGTCATGAATATCCATGTCATAAAATTATTATTTTTTCTTCCTTAAGCCGTGTTATATAAAGCGTGCTGTATAAAAATATGTCACAATTTATACATCCATATTGTATAAAACCGTGTTATACGTGGCCCAGGTGTATTTTTTTTTTTTATTAAAAACCAGGGCTGTGGTGTCGGAGTCGTGGAGTCGGAGGTTTTTGGCCGGAGATGGAGTCGGAGTCGTCGCGGGGCTATGGCCGGAGTCGTACTCAGAGTCCGTAATTTTTGAAAGATTAAACCTTTTTATTTATGCATATAATATATCAAATTTGGCTATTGACCGGATTGGTGGGGTTGATTTTAATAAAATACACTTAATTAGGAAAATTAGGAAAAAAGGGTGATATTCAATTTTTTTAGTCGGAGTCGTGTTTTTGGTGAATGTTGAAGTCGGAGTCGTGGTTTTGGTAAATGCTGGAGTTGGAGTCGGAGTCGGAGTCGGAATATGTCATAATTTATACATCCATGTTGTATAAAACCGTATTGCACAGGAGTAATGTTTTTTTTAATTAAAAATTATATATATTATTTTAGTTTTAATGGTAAACACCCTGTTGTTGAAACAACGTTCATCCTCTTAACACAATAATCGTTTTATTATGAACCAACTATATAATAATAAGTGATATCTTTTCAGCGACTTTCCATAAATAAATCCCCAGCGCTGCCGAGGCTTTATCTTTCTACGTCTCCCATTTCATATTTCACGATTGGCTAGGGACAATCCTATCATAGGGTAAGTAGCTTGACACTTGTACGCCCGCCTGTCTGCAAATGTACATTCACCTTTCGCGTAAAGAACAAAAATATATCCTTTACTTGAAATAAATCATGACTATCACACCGTCAGAAAACATTCAAGATAAGTGACAGGTGACTTTTTTCATTAAATATTTTTTAAAATTTCGTCTCATTCAAATAACGAAAGGAAAATTAAACTTTAAATATAATGCTAAAAACATTTATTTAATTAAATTTCAATCTTTTTGTCCGGTCCGTGGCGCAGGGTCAACGTTGTTTGCTTGCGTGCCGGACCGCCCGGGTTCGATTCCCGGTACGAACGGATTCTTTTCAGTTGATAAATCTGTTCAAATTCATGGGTGTTTGTGTTGTTTAAAATCCCTTCCCACCTTTCCGATCCCAAAGAGCGATAGCGATTAGCTAATCACTAGTCCTGGCATAGTCCTCGTATCCCTTCCATCCTTACTCTCTTCGAAAAAGAGAAATTGAGCAACTGAGTAACAAGCAGGTCTCGTAGAAAAATATTTGATGAGATAAACTCAGTGAGGAATCTATATGCTCCAAGTTGGGAGCGGACATGGTGGAATCTTTCGAATTTTGTACTTTCCATGCGTTTTGTCGCTAAAGACTCGGGTTTCGCTTTTTGGCATCTTCCTGCATTTCTAATGCACGACTAACCTTGAACTGACGTAGTAAATAGTTTATAACTTTATATATAAACATAAAAGTAGATCACTATGCATAATTGATATTAACGTATTTCGACTGAGGGTGCTGGATGAAAATTCAATATAAAATTTAAATCATTTGAATTTTTTTATTTTTCCATGAGCTTTGTGGCTAACGACCCAGGTTTTGCCTTCCGGCATCTTCAGGCATTTCAAGTGCACAAATCAAATACAATTATACTTTAATTCACTAAGTGCGATTGCTATCATCGCAATCTGCATGAATTATCAAATGCTTTGATATGAATGAGTTTCAATGAATTCGATAATTAATTGTATGTTTGAAATGTAATATCGTAAAAATTCATTAACAGCTAAAAGCATGGAAATGTCTACCAATTTAATCGGTGGGTATACATTTGGGTAGATACACGATTCAAATTTGATACATGGTCGTATGAGATTAAGGTATTTTTTCCTACTTTGATAATATTCGCTCTTTTTGTGTACATTACGCGGTGACATGATAGCTATAGATGTACCATTATAACTAGACCGCTTGTGAGGGCGCCACCATCGCGTTTATTCTATGCAATACTCAGTCAAAAATGTTTATTTACCGACACATTTTTATATGCAAGCTATAAATGAAACAAAATCGTCATAAAATATATTTTTACTAAAACAATATAGCTTGGAAGGCTTTTAAATGAATCAACTATATGGGGACAAATTTAGTTCCGAATTTGAACGGCGGCTAAGTTATGATAAGTTACATCTATACCTATCACTCGTTAATTACTTTGTGTCCTCCCATGAAATGCCAGCACCGCTGAGTTACACTGAAAAAGCCCTATGGCTAGTACCCGACGGCTGAAGCTGACGACGGAATCCCTAAGGTCAAAGTAGAAGGAAGCAAGTTGGAACTCTCTGGAGGCGTCCGCAGCACGTGACCAACGTCTCTCCGCGACCCTGTCCGGTACGTACCCATATTCTCGAGCTCCTCACGAATCAAACCACTTCACTCCCAATATCTGACGCGAGAACCTCAAATCTCAGTATACTGGTTTTCTTCGTCAGGTGCTGTGATTCACTACCGTTAACAAGCATTTTTGGAATCGTTTAGTTTTCAATTTGTACGACTACGTGTCTTATTCAATGTAAATTTAATTAAATGTGGCTCTATTTCTAGGCGAAT
Source organism: Himalopsyche kuldschensis (assembly GCA_028554975.1). Classification (NCBI taxonomy): domain Eukaryota; kingdom Metazoa; phylum Arthropoda; class Insecta; order Trichoptera; family Rhyacophilidae; genus Himalopsyche; species Himalopsyche kuldschensis. Next base: position 18,212,875 of record JAHFWI010000006.1, read on the forward strand.
TGCGTGCCTTGTCGATATACAGTGAACCCTCCTATAACATTTCCCTTTTTAAAGAAATTTTCGATAGCTTTTAAAGCATAGGAGCCCTCTTATTGCGTTGTTTTTACAAAACGCTTAATTTCAAGGTCAAGTTATGTTAGGCTAGAATTTATATAAATAAATATTTTAAATTCGTTCTTCAACACATTGTTACTTGTGACACGCGTGCTTTAAAAAAAATATACAGAAGGTCACTTAATATAAATATGATGTAAATGTATTTTTTTTTCTTTTCGGGCAATTAAAAAAATTCAATTGAAAAGACCTAACTTCACAATTGGTACGGGTGCCAATCCCTTAGTGAGTATTATAACTATATCATAGTCCTATTCACGTCGGTGACTGACTATTTTCAAGACTGCTTTAAATGTATTAAAATGAGTTCGAATAACAACAAAAAACAAGGAAACTTCCCGAAAAATCCGATAGCATTGACACGATCTTAGTTATATTTGAACCATCTTATTACACGCATTTAAAAAAACGTCTTACACTTAAAAAAACTTTTCATTATAAATGTGAAATATTGTAATTCACTCATCGTTTGGTGACAGCTACTTTTCGTTGCCTCTGATATTTTCGTAATATATCACGAGGCGAAAAATCATGATAATATTATTATTGTACAATGAATGGTCCTGTAATAAATCGTAACATTATGAAACTAAATGTCATGTCTAGTGTCTTGGCCAAGCCAAGCTGCGAGGCCCAACAAAAACTGAGAAAACATTAATCAAGCCAAACAATAAAGAGATCGTATGACAGTGAAAACGTTGCCATTATATTGTTTGAAGTACACAATATCGCGTATCACGTATATTAAAATTTTCATCTGGAATATTCATATTCAGTCCATGAAATGTTTTCAAAAAGTTTATGGGTGGAGTCGTAGTTATTGTTTTTTAAGTCATTTTTAAAATAGTCAGCTTCTATACCAAATTTGATTCGGTGGTGGTGTCACAGGTTCGAATCCCTGTATGAACGCTTGGATAAACTATTATTTCCATCGATTTATGTTTCAAGATATAAATGTTTAAAATTTTCACCTGGAATATTCATATTCAGTCCATGAAATGTTTTCAAAAAGTTTATGGGTTTTTGAAAATAGTCAGCCTCCATAGCAAATTTGATTCGGTGGCGGGTTTCACGTGCTCGAATCCCAGTATTACCGGTTTCGTAAATTATTTTTTTAATCGATTTTTGTAAGAAGATACAAATGCCTAAAACTTTCTCCCACCCATCCAATCATAAAAATAGATATAGAACTAAAAATGACTTTACGCTAACTATGTATATATTTCTATCTTTTCTCTCTTCAAATGGAGTTTAAACAACTGACTAACATGTAGTTCTCATTGAAGATTTGATGTTTAGGTACACTCCATAAGATATCCATGTGCTCCACACAAAGAGCTGACATGATTTAAAAGAAATCAATGATTCACTTACTTGTCTTCACGAGAATGTATTCCAGGGATATTTTGTGTGATATGTCAACGCGTGTTGTAAAAAAGGATTCTGAAATCTTGACTTTTTAGATATCCCGAAACGTGAGACAATAGTGCACTGCTGAAAAACCTTCAGCAATTTGACTGAATCTATTGCTTTCATTCATGAATAATATTTTCAATTCATACTTTTTCTACAAAGCAATTGTAAAAATAAATTTAATAGAGTTTCTTAAATGTAGATTCTATGAAGACAAACCATAATATTTTTCCAAAGTAAAGCTACAATTTAATATTTTTTATACATATTTCAACATCACTTTTAAGGCATATATAATAATAAACCAGTAAATACATTTTAAGTACCTATTCCACATTAAGTCAGGACCGGTTTTTCTCATGATGAGCATTATCAACTGGTCAGTTTTACTATTTCAGCATCGTCAGATTTATGCTGAATTTGTCACATTTAAATATTAACTGAGAACAACTACACACAAAATACGACATGGAAATTAAAAATAGATCAATTCAACTCTGTAATAATCATGCTAAGAATTTGGTGAGGTTCTCATAATAATCTTAGGAAGGTAAATATAAGGCTTCGGTCATGAAGAAAGCCTGCGAAGGCTTTGGCCGCATTTTATTTCTGCACATCGTCATTTTTTTTTTAACCATGTCCGCTCCCAGCTTGGAGCATATGGACTTCTCACAGAGTTTATCTCAACATTTGTTTTTTCTTCGAGAACTGCTTGTTACTCAATTGCTCAACCTCTCTTTTTTCGAAGAGAGTAGGGATGGAAAGGATACGAGGACTAGGACAGGACTAGTGATTAGTTAATCGCTGTCACTATGCGTCGCTCTTTGGGATAGGAAAGATGGGAAGGGATTTTCAACAACACAAACACCGAGCCTTTGAACAGATTTAGCGACTGAAAAAATCCGCTCGTACCGGGATCGAACCCGGGCGATCCGGCATGCAAGCCAACGCCGTTGACACTGCGCCACGGACCGGACAAATTAATTTACTAAATCCGTCAATTAGATTACTTTTTTATTTTTTTATCACAACATATAGCTACCAATTTGATCATTAGAACATTTAAATTACAGCTTCTGCTTTTCATCTTCAAAATTTTGACGTTCGTACTGTTCCATGCAAAATTCTAAAAATGTTAAAATATAGCATTTGAAATTTTCTCATCTTCTAAAATATTTAAGGTGTTCACCGTCAATACTTGATGGAAAGGCATTATAATAAAAATAATAATACAGTAGGAAAATACCAATGTATTTTAGTTCTACATAAATTATTTTTATACATATTTGTTGATAGCTATTACGCCTTGGTCAGAACTATTCTTAGTTCTTCTTATTCTTATTCTTAGTTCTTACTATAGTTCTGACGAAGGCGTAAGCCGAAATAGCTATCAACAAATATATAAAATATCTTATGCAGAACTAAAATACATTGTTATTTTCCTACCGTATTATAATGGAGTTCTACCCAGTAAATGCCTTCTCAATCAATCAAAAAATAATAATTTATTTGCTTAGTTGTAATACTAATTGTTTGTCATATCTTGTATTTCTAACTTAAATTTTGTATAAATATCACTGTTTCATTGTATTCTTTATCAGTTGACAATGTTCGCCATGAGCGAAACTGGTCCTGATCTAATAAATTTGATGTGGAAAAAGTACTAAAAATGTATTATTATTTTTATTCTAAAATATTCTTTATTCTATAATAGTCTACTGCGGTCACCTACGAGGAAAACGTTTCCAGCATCACAGTTTTATTTGTCTGAAAAATATTACGAAATAATGTTTTCGCAGATATCTCACACCATCAAAATAGAACATTTAGTACTTTTGTTCTGTGGAAAGCGAGTATGCCCAACACACGTAAAAGTTCAGAGTGTTATTTCAACAGAACGAGGCTAGCGATCGGCTTAAGTAAATTCGCTAAATTTATTTTTATCGAAGGTTCAATTTAACAGTGGTCCGGTACTAATCTTACGATAGGCTTCTATAGTGGCCTTACCCGAAAATCAAGGTATACTTGATTCAAATAGTTTTATCATGACGAATAATAGATCCAGTATTTATAAAAAGACTTTCATGATAATTATAATGAGCATACTATGAACTTCTTTATTTATATGATACTAGTATTGCTACCCGACTTCGCTCGGACTAAGCGACCAATAATTATTTAATGTTATATCATTCGACATAATTATATCACAAAATCTAACATCCAAAATAGAGTTAAAATAAAATCACAAACTTTATTTAATTTGATGACAGCCCCTTTCTCGCCCATTAAAATGTCCAAATTCAAGGAAAAAATCTAATTTGCTGTCAAATAATACCTTCACGTAAATAATAAACATTATTATTAATAATAAAAGCCGGGAAAAGTGCAGTAGAAGACTAATTTATTACATTTTGACTAAATGTCTTCGCCGATAAAAATTCAATCATATTTTCTTTCATATTCGTTTTTATGGCAACTTAATGACCAACAATGCAAAAGGGAATTACAGACCCACAGACATACATACGCCGTAATAAAAAAATCAAATGAAACAGTGTCTCAAAGTTTTGGACGAACTATACTTCTATTTATTTGCTCGTATTCTCGGTAAAGTCTATAATATTAACTAAAACTGTTGACCCTTCAAGTAATTGTGTTACAAAATAATACTATTCCTCTCAATCAGGATTATATCAAGTTACCGAAATTACTTGGACTGACTGAAATACTAGATTACCTAATTGAAATAATACATAGAAAATTACAGATAATAATGATTAGGAGTTACCAAATACGTTATGTCAAAAAGCTCGTTAGTATTTTTTTAATTGTTATATTTTTGTGTATTCTTTTGAAGTGTATTTAAAAAAAAATACATCTGTTGTAGTAAAATTACCCATTTATGAATAACCACGATCGATTTCGCAAGCATAATGAACTGATATACAAATGAATCGAAAAAGATATATGCATTTAAATAGAATTGAATTGATGAATGACTATGTACATCAAACAATTGGTTCATTTGGTATTTCGCTAAAATCATGTCTGAAAACCTTTTTAATATTCAATAGTTAACGTTTCGAAGGACGATACATATCGACTTATCTGATCATACAAATCATCTATAACTATAAAATATATATTGGTTTATATTGGGACACTTCTTCGGACATGTATATGTGAACATATAAGCACAAGACACTTAATAAAGTGCCATTAATTTAAAAATATTTACTATTTTAAAACAAAGAATTTATATTATTGTAAATTAAATTTTCTTTAACTCGTTTGTTCAAGAAGGCTGTAATGGGCATAAGAAGGCAGAATCTATCTATATATATATAAATGAATATCTGTATGTATGTCCGCTATGGACTACTAAACCGCTCGACCGATCGATGTGAAACTTCACAAATTTATTGAGTGCACCCCCGCGATGGTTTCTGGCCTACCAACCCCTCCCCCCAACCTCCCCCCCCCCAATTTTTTTTTTTAAACTTTAAGAATTTTTCGAGTTCACTTCTTCGAATGTTTTTGGCATACCCCTCCCATACGCTCCACAAACCCCACCCCGCCAAATAAACCCCCTCCCCCCAAAAATTGATATCGAATTTTTACAAATTTATCGAGTATTGAATACATGCAAATTGAATTGAATATTTGTGTAATGTCTTTCCTTCAAATTTATTTTAGTTGCTGGCATAGCAACGCGCGCAGGGTACAGCTAGTTTAATATAAAAATAAGGACGTGCTATTTTTTAACTATGAAAACATGTTTTTTTCATTTATTTAAGCTGGAACGTATGCAGTTGTTGTTAACCACTTTTTTCTCATCATTTTCCAGAGAACAGAGACACTGTTCATCTGCAGGGAAATTAAATATAATAATGCAATGCATAAAATTACACCAGTGCATTTACTTAGCATTTTATAATTTTAAATTAATATTTTGAAGAATATATTGAATTAGGTTAGTTTTTCGTTCTTTTTATGTTGATTTTTAGAACGAATTTATTTCTTTGTAATTAATACCTTGCAACTTATATTTTATGATCACACAATTTATAATGCGCATTATTAGGTTAAAATTCTCACGATGGCTGTTACCAGTCCTGATCTTTTTTGAATTAAACAATAGGAAAATCAGCTTATGTAACTGTCCGTACCGGGATTCAAACTTGTGAGCGCCGCAACTGAGGCAAGTGACGCTGACCATTCGGCTTAGCAGTTTTATATTTGCATTACTAAACCAAAATAATTATTTCACTACATTTCAATGATATGTTTCGAAATCTCAACGTTTTTCAAAAATATTACCATAATAATTCAACAAAACCCCGTTTCAGTGGCCAATTTAATTCAATAATCTTTTATTTATACAGATCTCTGCCCAATTATACCGCGCTAACAAATTCAAACGTAATTCTCTGAAGCTTTTTCCCCTCAACGCAATAACAATGGTAACCAGAGCTTTATCCAAAGAATTGAATTTATACAACTTTCTTCACATTCATTACAATAGATTTAAACTCATTTTAAAATCTCTCATCGTTAGATCACCAGTTTTATTATGTTTTTATTTGTATGTACTATAATACTTTAAGCTCATTCTCAGCGGAAAGGCTTTATATTTTAATAAATAAAACATATTTTTTTTATTCTTCTTTCACATTTATGTAAATATCAGTCCAGTCCGTGGCACGGTGTCAACGTCGTTGGCTTGCGTGCCGGATCGCCCGGGTTCGATTCCCGGTATGAACGTATTTTTTGTTCGATAAATCTGTTCAAAGGCATGGGTGTTTGTGTTGTTAATCCCTTCCCACCTTCCCGATCCTAAAGAGCGACGCATAGTGACAGCGATTAACTAATCACTAGTCCTGTCCTAGTCCTCGTATCCTTTCCATCCCTACTCTCTACGAAAAAGAGAGGTTGAGCAACTGAGTAACAAGCAGTTCTCGTAGAAAAATATACGCTGAAATTAACTCCGTGCGGAGTCCATCCCTGTGGTCCAGTGTGTCAGACCATGTGGTCTAGTGGCAAGAGCTTTGACCTAGCGATCAGGTGGCCCGTGTTCAATTCCCGGCAAGTTCAGATTTTTTCAATTGAAATAAAGAGATCTTGAGCTGCGTGTATGTTACTTATAGTTGATTTTGTGCAGAACTGATTCATTACTTATCATCAAGTTAATCTCGTATGACTTGAAAATTAAGAATATTTTATTAATTTTTTATTTTAAAATTAAATAATTCAAATTAATTATGCTCATATGGAAACATGGTTAAAAAAAAAAAATCAGAACCGGTTTCGCTCATCGCAAGCATTTTCCATGATGGTATATATTTGAGGATTTCAATTGATGGTGTTTGATGGAATTTGTATAACAAATTTGAATCTTTTCAATTGTCTACTTATCCATGAGTTTTTTCACTAACGACACGTGTTTCATGGTATTTATAGCATCACGAATTTGATGATATAGTTTTTTCTCTCTCAATTTAATATACATAACACTGTTTCTTACTTTGGATGGGTTCAGCGGTAGCTTTGTGGATGTTCATTAAGATAAAAAAAAAATATATTGAAAACTTTGTTATTTCACGCATTCCGCGTATAACATAAATACCTAGTTATTATTCGTAATAATAGCATATCACTTTTAATGTGTTCGCTGTCGATAATTGGTGGAATGGCATTACAGTAAAAATAATAAAACATTTTTAGGACTTAATCCACGCACAATGCATTGGACCAGGACTGATATCTTCAGATGATAATGCTCGCCGTGAGCGACTTATACCTATTTTAACATAGTATATGTCATCATTTAAAAATTTCCGCGATGAGTAAATCTGGTGCTGATCTTAACAAAATAGATGTAGAAGAAGTTCTTTGTTATAAATTAGTTCATTTATTGTGATTCCTTTAGGGCTTTTGTACCACGCAGCTGGAAGAGTTTCGAATTCTGGAATGATTATGTTAACAAATGTTCTCAGAATATAAGTTTTGATGGAACGAATTTTCAAACAGCGTATTATTTATATCGAAATGCATAAATGTCAGAGAAAGTAAATTCATTTCATAATGCATCAACACTTAACACAAGGGTAAATAGTAGACACTCCAATTACTCAACATCTCAAGAATAGAGTAGTAAATTTTTAAATTATCAAGTATACTCGATTAGTTTCAGGTGCACCAAAATATTGTTTTTTTATTTAGATTATTTTTTAATATTTTATTTTGACCCTTGCCATCATAAACTTGTCGTCGATAAGAAAAGTCTCAGCATAACAAAAAACAAAAGTAACGAAATAAATTCTCGCATAGGATAGTCAACGGCTAAAACATTTGAAAAAAATATATTTCCTGACGTGTAAGACTCAGCTTAGCGCAATGGTTCAACATTATTTATATTTTTTGGTAAATAAAATTTATAAATAAATCTTTATTAATAATTAAGTTTTTCGACTGAGGGTGCTTGATGGAATTTCAATATCAAATTTGAATTTTTTGAATTTTCACTTTCCATGAGTTTTGTCACTAACGACCCGGGTTTCGCCTTTCGGCATCTTCAGGCATTCCAAGTGCACGGATGTACTTGAACTGGTAGTACAAAATTCAAAAAATTCAAACTTTATTTATAAATTACGAGTATTGCTCGAGTATGGAGTTCTTAAAAAATCGACGAGTATTCTCAAGTATCGAGCATTCGATACTCAAATTGAAGTCTCTAGAAGACAGAAGGAGCCAATCAGTATATTTTTCTTTCTTTGCTCTCTCAGACTTCCTTATGTAAAATAAAAGTTGAACCATCTTTTATTGAGACGCTGTTTACGGAATCCATACTGAAAGTAGAGTGGGTATGATCAAAACATTATCAACTATAGCTGATTAACCATAAGTATTATTTATGGCGCAAGGCTTGCAGCCAAATAATAAAATGATGCGGCTAGGAAAGAACGGTCCATAGCCGTATGGTAATTCTTCTCACGAGCTCTTGAATAAACACTTTCAAAAAATTATTTACTTTAATATGCGAGAGAACAGTTAGCTTTTATAATACATATGTATCTAACTTACCCAAAAATAAGTCTTAGTATAAATAACTTTTATTGACATATTCTTTTCATATAAGTGTACAAGTGGTCCACACTAGAAGTGGATACGGTCATTTTTATAACCATAGTGAGAAGAAGAATAAAAGTATTCCCAAAGCTCTCTGTTTTCCCCAGTTGAAATAATGAGCGTAATTTTTTACCTATTTGAAATGGAAATACTACCAGTAGTTTCTCCCAATGAATTATTAAAATAGCTGTTCAAGAAAGTCAATATATTTTTTAACATGCTTGCGGACACCTTACAGCAGGGGTTCTTAACCTTATTGTGGTGACGGGCGCATTTGAGATTTAGGAAATGAGTGTAAAAATACAGATTTAAAGAGAACAATGTGTGTCCTTATTTAAGTATTTTTAGCTTAACATGTTTGACATTCATTATATTATTACGTAACCATTTATTATAAATCGGAAGATTATGGATTTATTAAAATTTCATTACAAAATCATTACCAAACACATTTACTGTGATATTTGACATTACATTTCACTAAATAACTTTTCAAAATGAAGAGTATGAGATAATAAACTCAATCGTAAACATTACCAAGTCGAGATTTTTATTTTGATTTTACTATTTTCATGGTGGAAAACAAAGATTTCCACGAAATATGTGGAACCGGACTTTATCCTCTTAGCCCCTTTTTTAAAAGAGCGTACGTTTTATGGTCAGCTAAATTTCAAATGTGTTCAGTCAGTCCGTTCGTTTTTAAGATAATGTCATATTGACTATCTAAATATAAGATGGATATGACTATTTTTTTGTGATTTAAATAAAAAAAAATATTATTATTCTTTCTATACTTTTTTGCCAGGTGCATGAAAATGGCTTCGCGGGTACGTGGTTAAGAACCCCTGCCTTACAGGCATCGCATGGGTTCACTACCTCTGTGCTATTTTATTATATAGTTTGAATTTTTATAGTTCGTGCCAAAAGCTTTCCAGATATAACCTCCTCAAAAGCCTTCGTTTATAGACGTAATAGAAAACAAAAACCTTTTTTATACGCAGCGACAAAAAGTTGCGTGCGAAGCCTGAAGAAAACTTTTATTTGATGCCAAACGTGACGTGAGTTTATAAAGGCTGCTAATCTGACCACAGAATTTCAGTTTTTCTTTTGTCACATTTATGTACTCACTTATTTCGCTGGAAAAACTTTAAGTTTTGTACGAACTTTGATCTAGGCCCTTGAGCTTTAGAAAATACTTATAAACTTTTTGCATTGCGCGTCTTTTAGTCTAGAAAGTCTAGAACATACATATTTATATCATGTGGCGTATAAAATGATATTATAGGATAAAATCGCATTAAATTTTATCGCGGAAATAAAAATCATTCTTTTTATGTCACTTTTTGAGTCTACGTTGGCGGAGTATTTTAAGTTATTTGAATAATTTCACCGTTGCTAAGTTTTTAATGACATGAATTTTCCCGATCAGATCAATTTAAGTCTATAAAATCTATTTTGCATACATTGGTCCGTGTGGATTGTTAACCAAACCTTATTTTGCATTCAAAAGTATTTTCCGATTCAAACAACAGTGTTTTTAAGAAACAATATTTGTTTGACAAGTGCAGCTTTTTCTATACAATCCAAAGCTTTTTTTTGAAAAGTGCCGGAACTCACTTAATGTCAAGCTTTTTACGAAATAAAACTATATTTAAATATCATTCAAGTAAAAAAAGTAAAATGTCGTCTAATTGATTTTGACACTTCTGTGAAAAAAGGTGCCGGAACGCCGTTCCATCGCGTTAAATGGGGAAAAAGCCCTGATACTTTCTATTGTATATACACAGTTTTTTGGAAAAAAAAATTCGTTTGTATACTTCTTTTTTCAGTAAATTTTTTTCAACATTTCCGCTCCCAACTAGGGTCATACGGACTACTCCCCACGAAGCTTATCTCAACATATGTTTTTTCTACGAGAACTGCTAATTACTCAGTTGCTCAATCTCTCATTTTTGAAGAGTGTAGGGATAGAAAGGATAAGAAGACTGGGACAGGGATAGTGATCAGCTAATCGCTGTCACTATGAGTCGCTCTTTGGGATCAAAAAGGTGGGAAGGAATTTAACAACATAAATACCCATTGCCTCTGAGCAGAATCGATGTATCGACTAAAAAAAATTGCTCGTACCGGGAATTGAGCCCAGGTGGTCAGAAACGGTAGGGGTCACCAACTATTGAACACTATTGTTTATAATTTGCACTTTTATTTCATAAACATTTTCTTCATAAAAAAAGTCTTTAATTAATTTGGTGCTGAGTTTTATTAAAAAGAAGTTGCATCACTCATTTTACCTTAACTCGTTCACATTTTTTTCACATACTAAGTCGATTTTTGCATATTTCTTTACAAAACTAAAACGTTTAATTTGTATTACAGAAAGTTTATGCGAAAGTTTTGATTTTATGAGTTCTCTTGAATTTCTGAATCGGTGATAAAAATAGGTCCGCGAAGTTTTCTACGTGTAAAAAAACTTTCATTCTTTTGATACTTGGATCTTTTAAATTCCATATGTTGGCTCGGTTGACTTATACAGAATATGTGTATGTGACATCGAATCTGGTCCTTTGCACACTATAAATATTGTACAAACCTAAATCATTTTTTTAAATGACCACAAGCGATTCATAAGGATAATAATTGACAATCATAAAAACTACACTAACAGTGAATCTTATATATAAAGCCGAAACGGCGTATGTATGTCTGTGGGTCTGTAATTCCCTTTTGCATTGTTGGTCATTAAGTTGCCATAAAAACGAATATGAAAGAAAATATGTTTGAATTTTTATCGGCGAAGAAATTTAGTCAAAATGTTATAAATTGTCTTCTACTGTACTTTTCCCGGCTTTTATTATTAATAATAATGTTTATTATTTACGTGAAGGTATTATTTGACAGCAAATTAGACTTTTTCCTTAAATTTGGACATTTTAATGAGCGAGAATGGAGCTGTCAATATATGAAAGGGGCTGTGAAATGTCAATGCTAGTCTGAAATGTTCATTTTAATTCCATTTTAATTGACCTAGACTTTTGAATTTTGAAAAAAGTTGTTTCAACTTGGCCCGTCTGAATTTACGCGCCGAGGTGAACATAGCCCCAAACTGGTCCGAGCGAAGCCGGGTAGCAATACTAGTAACTAATAAAAGACTAAATAATTTGAATCGATTGGATTTAATCCTTTTCCAGATGTTTTGTCGCTAACGACCCGGGTCTCGCCTTTCGGTACCTTCAGGCATTTCAAGTGCACGGTATTACTTATGTATTTGAACTGACGCGTAGTTCATTAATAATATGTCAGATAAAACTCCAATGTTATTATTTGGTGGTAATAAGTATTTGCGATACTACATTAAAAATTCCCGATAATTATAAAAAAAACCAACTTTTTTCATTGAAACTCAAATTTTCGCTAACTCATATATTAATAGCAATTTAACTTAGTGATCTACTTTTATTTTTGTATATAAACGATACAAACTGTTTACTACGCATCAGTTCAAGTATATTCCTGCACTTAAAATGCCTGAAGATGACGAATGGCGAAACCCGGGCTGTAAGCGACAAAACTCGAAAAGTACAAAATTCAAATTTGATATTGAAATTCCATCAAGCACTCTCAGTTGAAATTCTTAGTTATAATGAATAATGCGTTAGTCTAATAATTTTTGTTAAAGCACTTTTAATGTTTTTCAAAAGAACTCTCTTCAGAGACTAATAATAGTATTTAATTTATTTCTCGGTTTATTCCGTCAAAAAAACAATTTTCAGTCGGCATGTTTGAATCTGATCAAAGTCACGTTTCTTGTTTTGACACGTGATTTTAAAGCTTTTGAAACGGTTAAAATTGTACATTTTGGTACAATTAATCTTGTTGCTAAAAATATAATCATTATACTTAACGTGACTCAAGTATTTCTTACCCACACTTTCGCGGATATTGTGAAGAATAAATAAGAAAAGAAAAAAGAAAGCACAAGCTTTAGTGTAACACAATATTGCTGTAATGATCAAAGGTAAATTAATATCGTCGAGCTTTTTAATTCATATTATAATAACCAAGCCAGACAAAAAAAAGTAGAATAAAAAATGTGGAATAAGTTTGTTTTACTATATGTAACGATATCGAAACAGTATTTTGGGACTACACCTCTTTTTGTTTGACTATCAACTGACGTTTCTGCTTATCGAAGGTGTATTTTCTGTGGAAGATACGCTATGCAATCAAAACATATTAAGTTAACAAGCTGAACTCGACAAGAAAAATTTTCCATTTGAAAATTTGTCGTAAGTACATATGATACAGAAAAAAATGCGTTTGAACCAGTGCTGTGGAGTCGGTAAAATAGAGTTCGACTCTGACTCCGGCATTTACAAAAACCACGGCTCCGACTCCGACTCCAACATTGACCATGAATACGACTCCGACTCCGACTAAAAAAAGTTTAATATCGTCACTTTTTTTCCTAATCTTCCTATTTATGTGTATTCAATCAAATATCAACTCTACCAATCCAGTCAACAGCCAAATTTAACTAATAAACTATTTTACCAAGAAATCTTAGAGATTAATCGAGCTCAGCTCAACAGTTTGCCAATTTTTAACGAGCAGCTTTATTTGCCTAATTCGCCAAATTCGCGTTGTTGTACCCTTTTAAATAATTGTTATTTATTTATAATTCAAGCACTTGCTATCATTAAATATCAATTCACTTACTATCATTAAATATTAATTCAGAAGCTTGAAATCAATCAACTCATTAAAGATAGGTCGGATAAAACCCTAGATTTATTTTAAATATTCTTATGTTATTATCTGGTCATTAATATTTTCAAAAATTCCCATAATTATAACAAACCCACTTAATTCATTGAAACTTGTATTCATTCAAATTTTGCTAATTTACATTTTAATAACCTTTTAACTTAGTGATATAGTTATATTTTTGTATATAAACGATACAAACTGTTTACTACGCGTCAGTTCAAGTACATCCGTGCACTTGGAATGCCTGAAGATGCCGAAAGGTGAAACCCGGGTCGTTAGCGACAAAACTCATAGACAAGTACAAAATTCAAATTTGTAAATTAATTGATAAAATCTGAATTGTTGGAGTATTCGTAATTTGACTCAGCAGAAAAGAAAATGGTTAAGTTTTTCATTGAGATTTAACTTATTTAAGGTGTACTTAGTGGAAAGGCAAAACATTACCAAATAACAAAACATTTTCTGTAGGTATTCTACAATTAAATGATAAAGATTTAGTTTCGCTCATCGCAAGCATTTCCATTGTCTTAATCTTAATAAATTGACTGTGGAATAAGTATTACTTTTTTAATGATGACGAAGAAATAGCAGACAAATAATTAAATCGTTGTATTATATAACATTAGCGACACCCCCTCAAAGAATCAATGGCGTAAGTATTAGTAAGCGACAGCATAAAAACGCGTCATCGATAAGTCACAATCTCGCACATAACTTCCGAGCGATAAAACAAAAGTTCTATGGAAAAATCACTGAGTTGTCACGTCTGATTTTTATTCAATCCTCGGAGCGATCGCACACTTTGCAACATGTGCTGGAGACTATATTTTCCACTCGGTTAACGAATGGCAGTCATGTATTGTCTATTCTTTTCCTCAGTTTTTGAACTAGTGTCAGATGCACTTGTTAGCCAGTTCCGTGATGCTGTAGGGACGTGTCTCAATTCTGAAAGCTCGAGGCGCGGTGGTCGAGCGAACGAGAGCTTTCAGATACATGTGTACTAGAAACTCCAATTACTCGAAATCTCAACTACTCGAGTATCGAGTAGTCAAATTTTAAAATACTTTAATATACCAGGTCCGCTCCCAACTTGGAGCATATGGACTCCTCGCGGAGTTTATCTCAGCATATGTTTTTCTACGAAAATTGCTTGTTACTCATTTGCTCAGCACTTCTTCTTTTGAAGAGAGTTGGGGATTAAAAGGATACGAGGATTCGGACAGGACTAGTGGTTAGATAATCGATCTCGCTAAGCGTCGCTTTTTGGGATAGGAAAGGTGGAAAAGTATTTTCAACAACACAGACACCCATGCTTTTTAACAGATTTATCGACTGGAAAAATCCACTCGTATCGGGAATCGAACCCGGGCGGTCTAGCACGCAAGCCAACAACGATGACTCTACGCCACGGACCGGACTCCAGGATACTCGAGTAGTATCAGATGCATCAAAATATATATGAAATTTCAGATGATGTCATCACAGACTCACGTCATCATAAACATGTCATTGATAAAAAAATTAACAGAACCGATTGCATAAGTTACAAAATAAATTCTCGCATAGCATAGTCAAGGACAAAAACATTTGAAAAAAATATATTTCTTGGGAGTAAAATTCACACGTAAGACTCAGTTAAGCGCAACGGTTAAACATTGCTTATATATTTTTTTAAATAGGAAATTAAATTTGTAAATAAGTCTTCATTTATAAATTACGAGTATAACTCGAGTATTTTGAAAAATACTCGAGTAACGAGTACTTTATAAATGGTCGAGTATACTCGAATTGGGCTCACTAATGTGTACGTATAAAATAGTTTCGCAAGATGGTGCGATATAAATTTGATACATGTACACCGTTTTTTATAGCTCGGTCCGTACACAAAACAACTATTTATACGAACGTGCTGTTGATTTTACTGAAATATAAGTTTTACAGTTGCGCCTCCGCTGTTTTTTTTTCGTTAAAAGGCGCATAGGGTGAAGTTTATTTATAATATACAGCAGAACCTCGATTATCCGGACTGATAAGGGATGAAGGTAGTCCAGATAATCTAAAAAGTCATAATTGATGGTAAAAGACAAGTATATTCAATATAAATCATCATTATTTCTTTAGATTAATACATAGCTTTAATAATAAATTATTTTATATTGAAAAATTGAAAAACGAAAAAAAAAAAAAGATGCCAAAGATTTGTTGGGTAGTTTCTTCCAATTTAAACCTGTCTCGTCAGCATTGTAAATAAATTCTTCGCCGAGTCCTTCCTTCGCCACAAACAACTTCAATGTGCCAATGAAAGTGTTTGCTGAAGGCATGTCAGCAGAAAGCCTTTTCCCACGAATCTCAAGTTCCCTGATAACATGTCGACCTTTGAATTTTTCAAGCATTCCCGTTTTAGCTCTCTCAGAGTAAGGTCGTCTGAAATCTCGCTTCGCAAGATTTCAGCAAATATCCTGTTTAGCTCGCCTCTTCGCTACGCGAAAAGGCTCGCATTGCTCTAGCAATCTCTGGAATTCACAACGGACACAGAGTAAGAAACATATTATATTTAGTATCTTATTATACCTATACATATTTTAACATTTTACCGTTTCACTTAATTACTACATGTAAAAGCGTCCCATCGACAACGCTCTGTTCCCTTCTTGGAAGCCCTGCGTTTATGACCGCGTGGGTCCTAAGTACGTCCGGCTGACAGAGCATACAGTCAGCCGAAAGTAAAGTACAGTCGGTCGAACGGAAAGCGCGAAAGCGCGAACAGCAATATTTTGAATTATTATTTATATAATTTGAAATATAATTAAAAAATTCCACTCGCTCCGAGGAAGCTGCCCGGGTCCCCTAGCGGGTCCCCGCGGCCCCGATCACGTTTGCGCTCGGCAAAAAGCTACCAGAGGGCACCGTTCCCCGACGCCCTCACCAGATACACTGAATCACAAGCCAATCGGCAGCATGCCAACTTCACCTACAGCCCCTGCGGTACTCCCGAGACCGGTGCAGCTTCCCGCTGACTATCGCGCTCATACTCAATCCCCCTGTGCCACTTTTAGAGTCAACTCCCACAGTCAACCAGTTTGACCAGTGGATCAGACCCAAGGTGTCTGCTCCCAAACGGCATTTAGCCGCTCCGTCGCCAACTAAGACGACAAACAAATTTATTGGTCTAAATCCCGAAGTCACGCTCCCGTCTGTACCCTCAGCACCCCCTACCATTGGCCCCGCGAAGCCAAAAAAACCCGCGTTCCCCCGTCATAATTTCGGTTGACGACTCAGAGCCTCACGGCACAATCGTCAAAAAGACTGAATAGGATACTGGGAGAAAATAAATTCCATACGAATTTCAAGAACGGCACATATGCCGTCCAAGTAAAATCAGTGGAAGCCCACCGTTGCCTTACCGAAGGTCTTCGGAGTGGTAATGCGAAATTCCACTCATTCACTTTACAGGAGGATAGGACCTGTAAAGCAGTCATCGCTGGACTGCCCCTCCTGCCTGTAGAAGAGGTCGCGTTCGCAGTTAGCGAATACGGCTTCAACCCCGCATCAGTATCGCTTCTAAAATCCAAGTCCCCGGCACCTCGTAATTACTTTTACCTAGTCGCCATGCCAGCAGGAACAGACATGTCATACATGTCTGCCCAGATCAAAATTCTTTGTCATGTGAGGGTGACGCTCCAAAAATTTAAAGGGAGTGCAAGCGCAAGTGGCACTCAGTGCTTCCGGTGCCAGCTCTTTGGGCACTCAGCCCGAAACTGCAACCATGACGCGCGTTGCGTAAAATGCCTGGAGCAACACGAGTCCCAAGCATGCACACGACCCAAGGGAGGCTCATCCCCAGGGGTCAAGTGCTGCAACTGTGGAGGCGACCACCCCGCAAACTACAGGCAATGCCCAAAACGCATTGCCTACGTCAAATCAATTGAAGCTCGCCGAGCGGCCACCACCGCTCCTAAGGCAAACCCCCACCGATCAGCTGCTCGCGCAGCCGCCCCAGATGTTCTCTCTTACAAGAGCGCGCTTACAGGGCCTCCCAATACTGAGCATGCCCCCACTCCAGCAGCGACAAAACAACCCATTCCTGCTACTTTAATCGACACCATCAACTCTTTCCTTGACGGTGAGGATGGTGTCACCAATGAAGACATCTCCACCATCATTGAGAGTATTCGCATGTCCCGCGCCATTCGCGCAAGCCCTACAATGTCTCTTAGTGATAGACTCGACAGAGCTCAGTCACTACTTGACAAATTCGGACTAGCTTCCCCGTAAAAAGGCGCAGACCTGCTAGATAATGGACGGCCACTCAAGGTCTTAACGTGGAACGCCAACAGCGTCTCAGCCCACAAACGCCCCGAACTCCAAGAACTACTCATAGAGCTTGGTATAGATATCGTCCTGATCCAAGAGACATACCTTAAGCCTAAACACCGTTTCTCCGCTCACGGCTACGACTGCTACCGTGAGGACCGCCCTCTCCCCCGAGAGGGGCGGTGGCGTCATGATATTAGTTCATCGCGATCTCAAGCACGCGCATCTCCCGACCTCTCCTCTAAACGGGTTTGAGTCTACTGCCATAGAAGTAGAAATCAATGGGAAGCCTCACGCTATCATATCGGTGTATGGTAAAGCCAAGGAAAAGTTCCTTGCTTCTGAACTTGATCAGCTGCTCAAGCTCAGAAACTCGGTCGTCTTAGCCGGTGACCTAAACGCCCACCACAGCGTGTGGAATTGCTTCAGAGCCAACTCCCGCGGCAACTCGCTCCTCAAACATTCCGAAAAATCGGACTTTACGATTCTCCATACGGACGAACCAACGCGCATACAAGGTAAAACTCGCCCATCTTTCATTGACTTGGTGATCGCTCAAAATTCTCCGACTGTCGGAAAGCCAAGGGTACTTAATGCGCTTCACTCGGACCATCTTCCTGTCTACTTTGAGATAGGAGGCGCGTATGAAAAAAGAAAGAACCCCGCAGTTCGACTACGCGAAAGCAAAATGGCATCTATTTAAAAGGTACATCACGCAAAACATACACCTCACGCCCAAAACCCTGAAAACGGAAGCAGAAATAGACTCAGCAGCTGCCGAGCTAACCGAAACCATCCTCACGGCCCGCCGCCGA
Organism: Himalopsyche kuldschensis; assembly: GCA_028554975.1. NCBI lineage: Eukaryota > Metazoa > Arthropoda > Insecta > Trichoptera > Rhyacophilidae > Himalopsyche > Himalopsyche kuldschensis. The sequence goes on from JAHFWI010000006.1 coordinate 18,231,429, forward strand.
TACGTTCCAAAAGTGAAACTCTCACACGCACGCGCTGAGCTCACGGACGAAAGCCGCGAACTCATTCTTAAACGTAACAAACTGCGCAAAGAATGGAACAAAACCAAACGCGAAGATCACTTTGTCAAACGCGAGATTAACTCTCTCACAACCAAAATCAAAGCCACGGTAAAAAGTCACAAAACTGCTCTTTGGGAAGACACTCTCTCTAGCTGCCGTATATACACCGACAACCCCAAAAATTCACTTTGGGCGCTCTCTAGACGCATAAAAACGTCTTCGTCTGCAATCAAGCCACTCAGGCCTGACCCATCAAGCAATAAATTTGTCTACTCCGATCTCGAAAAAGCTAACGCACTCGCCGATGCATTCGTCAAAAACTTTGAAATCCAGTCAGACACGGACACCGCTACAAAAGCGCTCGTGAAAAAGTCAATAGACTCCCTTGCTTCCCAAGTCATCATCCCGGAAGATGTTAAAATCGTTGAGCCGGTTGAGATTGAGAAACTTATCAAAACACTCGTCGTTAAAAAAGCGCCCGGTAGAGATAACATCAACAACACTATCTTGAAACGCCTCCCGCAAAAAGGTATCATTTTCTTAGCAAAAATATATACTGCGTGTTTTCTACGTGGCTACTTTCCAGTAACGTGGAAAACGGCACACGTCGTCGCGATTCCAAAACCTAAAAAAGACCACTCATTAGCTGTCAACTACAGACCAATCAGTTTACTTGATTGCCTCAGCAAACTGCTCGAGAAGGTGATCCTAGAACGCTTTCTCCCCGTTCATAACCCTATTCTACCTGAATCTCAATACGGTTTCAGAAAAGGCCTCTCCACCACCCTTCAGCTATCCCGCATCACGGGTCAGATCACCGAAGACTTTTACAGGGGAAGAACCACCGGAATGGTACTGCTTGATCTGGAAAAGGCATTTGATACAGTTTGGCACGACGGACTTGTTCACAAGCTCGTTGAGACAAACACTCCCCCATACATTATTAAAATCATCCAAAATTATCTGAATGACCGATCCCTCTATGCAGCGGTTAAGAAGGAAAAATCTTCTCTCCGCTCAGCCTCCGCTGGGGTACCCCAGGGTAGTCTCCTGGGACCTAGGCTATTTAACCACTTCATTTACGACCTCCCAAATCCCAAAAACTGCTCTGTCGCTCTTTATGCGGACGACACGGCCATCACCTCCACGCACAGGGACCGGGACGTAGCTATACGTCGCCTTGAGTCTAGCACAGCCCAGCTGACTGACTATTTCAGTCGCTGGAGACTCAAAGTAAACGGCGCGAAAACAGAGGCGATCCTCTTCACGCGTAAACGTAATAACAAAAATTATAACGGGAAAATCACCGTCTGTGGTATCCCTTGCTGTTTCAGCCCAGCTGTCAAATACCTCGGGGTATTTCTGGATTGCTCCCTCACCTGGTCTACGCACATTGCAGAAGCCAGGCGGAAAGCTCACGTTGCAATTGGCGCGTTGTACCCAATATTCAATGCTAGAAGCTACCTCAGCATGGCTAATAAGAAGGCACTATACAACATGGTAATTAAGCCAACCATGCTGTACGCCTCTCCCATATGGTCTGTAGACATCCCCGACAGCAAACTTCTTCTCCTTCAGAGGGTCGAAAATAAATGCCTACGCATAATCACAGGCTTGAAGAAGAACGCCAGCACCCGATACCTCCGGGCGTGGTATAAAGGCCCTGACATTAAAGAGACCCTACGCCTCCACCGTGCCAGTTTCGTGGAAAGCTTGAAGCAGGGTCCCCACCTCGCTCCAACTCTCCGAGCTGTGAAAATATCCAACTTTAAAAACCAACTAAAGGCCTCTAAGAACCTCGTCAGGACGATGTATCAAACCTTATGCTCCACCCACCTTTCTCCTACAGCAATTTCTTCAACAGTGGAGGCAAGCGTGGAAGAAGCCAGCAGCACTGCCAGCTTCTATACTAACGCCCTAAGAGATACATTTTAAGCTACGAGCTAGGCTCGTCGATTTAGTAACAGTTAGGGACTGGGCATGTCTACTATAAGAACAAGTAAACTCCTCAAGTTTACGTAAACATTACGAGCAATTCCTAGTAAGAATTGAAAATTTTTAATGATTCCAAGACAATCATTCTCGTAAGGGGTTTTTCTTAAGTGTTTTCCCCACACAAAGCCCTCAGCTGACAGAATCTTTTAGAAAGTCAATACTTAGCTAGCTTACATGCGGGAAAGGGAAACAAAGACTTAGTCTGTATCCACCCTAGCAACAAAAATAGCCAGGAAACTAGGAGCCCGCCTAGCGGACTCCACATATAGTTTCAGTAGGAAAGTAAAGGTAGGAAAAAAAAAAAAAAAAAAAAAAAAATTTTTCAAGCCAGCCCGAGCTTGCTTTGAAGGTGGGGTCTCCATTTAATCTTTAATTTTGTATTGAAAAATATTGCTTTTTCACATAGTAATGGACCAGATATTGACTATCCAGATGATCGTCTTTGTATGAACCACATAAAAATACACTCTTCAACTTCTTCATTTCGTGATGTTTTCATATCTTTACGCTCTGAGCTTCCATCTTCTGACATTAAACAATTGGTAAACTTCAAGATTTTGTACTTTATTTTTTTATATCCGAGATTGTTCGAGACGTTCCGACACCATATGTATTGGAAAAAAAGGTCCCGATTCACCCCGTTACAAAACATCGATTATATCCAATTTGTCTTTCAATGAAACTACTACGCGTTTTCTTTTCCTTGGCATATCGGTAATATTAAAAATAAATATTTAAATCGTGATAAATTTTTCAAGAAACAAACGTTCAATGCGTTTTGAATTTGGACTATGACTGACCCATATTTTACACAGGACTTATTGTTAGAACAAATGCAACGATCAAAATATTAAGACTTCATTCCATCACGTACGTCAAGAGTGGACGTAATTCGCCACGTGCATATCAGCAATTTTGTAATATTTATGTTTATTTTGACCAATCCGGATAATCGAGGTTCTACTGTAGCATTTTTATTTCAAATCATCATTCCATCGCGATTCTAAATGGGATTTTTTTTTGTGTTCAATTTTATCTAACTTTATGATTTCGGCTTTATTTGGGTATATAACACCAAGACGCAAGTTTTTCTGGCGTTATTAGCGCTGTATTAACAATATAATGGCAAGTGACAACGAAAAAGCTGAGCTTTTATGTAAACCTACGAATAGAGTAAATTATTATGAACAAAAACTAAAATATGAGCAGATCCTTCAATATAAAAGTAAATATATATACATATAGAGTGTATAGAGGCAATGGCAATTAATTTATATTGGTCAGTTTTTTTAACATACATTTAAAAATAAGTTGTTAAATATTTTTTATAAATTTTGTACTCATTATATCTTTCATTGTTTCAGCTTGTACTTCAAGATAGACAGAGTCAAATATTCACGTAAATACTATGCGGGATGCGGCACTTACACCTTCAAAAAACTATGAAACAATGTACCATTTCCGTATATCGGAGGGTAGATTCGGTTCCAGCGCAAAACTGTTCCCAAGGGGAACGAACACAATGCGTTTATTGAAACGTAGAAATACTAAAATGATCCCATTACCCCCAAGGTACCCACAATAAGGGTCGGAAATCTATACAAGCTCTGCCAGTGAAAATGTTAGTGCAAACAAAAAGAATGGGTACATATAGACTAGCATAGTTGTCGAGTAGATATTACGGATAGTGAGTACACGGAAAAATCCTCGGCTAGCATGTGCTTTTCTTTATTTTATTTTATAATAGCTCTTCGCCAAATAAGGAGATATTTTATGTATATACTAGTATTGCTACCCGGCGTCGCTCGGACTAAGCGGCCAATAATTATTTAATGTTATATCATTTGACATAATTATATTACAAAATCTAACATCCAAAATAGAGTTAAAATAAAATCATAAACTTTATTTAATTTAATGACAGCCCCATTCTCGCCCATTAAAATGTCCAAATTCAAGGAAAAAATCCAATTTGCTTTCAAAGAAATGTCAAATAATACCTTCACGTAAATAATAAACATTATTATTAATAATAAATGCCGGGAAAAGTTCAGTAGAAGACTAATTTATTATATTTTGACTAAATGTCTTCGCCAATAAAAATTCAAACATATTTTCTTTCATATTCGTTTTTATGGCAACTTAATGACCAACAATACAAAAGGGAATTACAGACCCACAGACATACATACGCCGTTTCGGTTTTATATATAAGATTATATTTTGAATTGTTTGAATTTTGTACTTTTCCATGGTTTTATCCGACCTATTATTAATGAGTTGGTTGATTTCAAGTCTTTGAATTAATATTTAATGATAGCAAGTGCTTGAATTATTAATAAATGACAATTATTTAAAAGAGTACGACAATGGTAAACTTGGTAAATGAAATTGCTCGTTTAAAATTGGCCAACTGTTAAGCTGAACTCGATTAATTTCCAAGATTTCTTGTGAAAATAATTTAAATTTGCCCTGTAAGTATGTGTTATAATTTACTCACCGTTATCTTACCTTTCAATTATCTATATGGTAGGTGCCAAGATCTGCGATCGTTATTGTTTTGATTAAAATAACCAGTAAACTCGTTTTTCAATAATATTATAAATCCGATAAAAGCATAATACAGCAGAAAAGATACTTTTTCACTTCATTTTTTTGCTGTATATTTTCAGTTTTCCATCAAGTCTGGTTACGCTGCTCTAGCACATTTCCAACTGATACTCTCGATAAACGAAACCCGTCCTCAATTTCCTACAATTATTTGTGAAATTACGACATTAAAATGGTTTTTATTTGTTAGCAACGTTTCCAACAAAAAGCATCAGTTAACAATCAGTTCTGTTGATATAAATAAGCTCCTAAGACGAACATAAAATATTCACTATTTATCACATTATTTTAATTTTCCTGCATGCAGACCAGGGCTGTGGAGTCGGTGTCGGAGTCGGAGTCGTGGAGTAGAAGCTTTTTAGCCGGCGTTGGAGTCGGAGTCATCGCGGCGTTTTGACTGGAGGATTTTGAAAAGTTTAAACTTTGTTATTTTTGCATATAATATGTCAAATTTGGCTATTGGCCGGATTGGTTGGTTGATATTTAATTGAATGCATATAAATAGGAAAATTAGGAAAAAAAAATTGACAATATTGAACTTTGTTTAGTTGGAGTCGGAGTCGTAGTTTTGGTAAATGCTGGAGTCGGAATCGAACTTTTTTTACCTACTCCACAGCTCTGATGCAGACTCATTGATTTTAGCTGCTATTCCATATTAAAAAATATTTCATATTTCATATTAAAAACCTACCTTTCCGTTCGAAACGTTAAATTTAAACGCGTTCATAATACATATATTATGTGAGTATTTGTAATCTATCTTTCCATGTAAACGACGTCAGTGGCCCGTAACACGAATCTCTACTCAGTCGCCTGAATAAAACATATCAGGGTACCAACAACACGTGAGGATGCATATATATATATGAACCAGCTAGATGCACTTTACACTGAAGTACCTTCATAAGACGTGACCTTTTTCCAATATATGATTTCAAAGTTCTGCTACCCTAATACTACTGCATACAATAATTATTAATTTTGTACTGTACTTTGCGATAATCGAGTAGCAGTTCTTTATATGTCGTTGTGAACCTTTGAAAAAAAATTGGACACCTTTTAGTTGTATATTTAAATAAACACATTACATCAACAAGAATTGGTCTACCAATATGAGACCACTATGTCACGTTAGAAATAAGCCATGATATTATATTTCACGCTCTAGTTATTGGTTGTATCGAGAATTTACGTTTGCATCGCATTGCGTTGACAATTTAAATATACCTTCAATCTCTTATAGTTATAACAAATATATGTGCAATAAAATGGCATATTGATAATAACACAATATTATGAGAAATGACTTCAATACATATTTTTACATACAATGTATATTTTTAGATTTTGTGAAAATATTGATTTATCGGTATTTTTTTTAATGTGCCTCATATGATCGAAAGTTACTCACTATTAATGATCTGAGCTACTACTATTTTTGAGGCTTATTAAAATTTGATTAAACTAATGGTGTGCAAATTTTCTCGGTAAAATATGCCTGTAAATTGATTTTAGCTAAATTCACAGCAAATTCAACATGATTCACAGAAATGGTAATTTAACACATCTTAAACGAAAGCCTATAAACTGAATTTCATTTGAATAATTGATTTGGTTGCCAAGTGGTAACACGTTTTATAAAAAATATTATTTTTCTCGGCTCTAGATTCAACGGATTAAATCCTTGAACTTAATACCAACATTCAGCTATTTACTTAAAACGGTGTGCACAAATTTGTGCGTAATTAGTAAGGTATTTGGAAAGCCCGTTAACAAAGTGTTAACACTTTCTTTTATTACTCACTCAGAGTTCAAAAAGTTATTCAACCAGTCCATAGACAACAATCATAGGAGTTACGAGTTTTACTAACTTGAATGATAATACAATATAAATCTCACAAAAATAATCATCATTTAATTGTACCTAGACATGTTTAAATATAAAAAAAAGGAATTGATTTCGAACGGTTAAGTTATCGAAAAAAATATAGAATCAAACTCAAATCACATAATAGAATCTCGAGGTGTTTCTAAGTACATGGATCACAATATTTATTTGAAAAAAGTATTAGCGTGACAGGAAAGTATCAAGGTATTTACTCAACTGTTTCAATAAAAACCAAATCATAACAATTCCTTAATGGAAATACATTAAAGCTTTTTTTATCACATGATAAATATCAGCGCAGCATGATAAAATCAAACCAATATTCATTTATTCAATTATTCATAAAATAAAATCAATAAACCATTCATACATACTTAACCTCGTATCCTTTGCGATCCAGTTAACGCCTGCGGGCTGTTAGGGAAGATCAGGGCGCCAGAACCAGGTGAAAAGTAAGAATTTCACTGATCGTGTTGCATTTGCGAAGTTTCTTTAGCGACAACTTTCAGCAAAGCTGTGATCCTGGGATTTAAGGCGGAAGTGATTTTCAAATTGGTTTTGGATTGTCGAACATTTGTGATTCAGGATTTTGTTTGGTTTTTGCTACTTTGTAAATGCATTTGTACTAAGTTTCTTGTTTCGGTTTCACCAAAGGGAAATCTTTGTTTCAATATTTTTCTTTATATCACCATAAACATATTATAATATAAGTAGTAATAAATTCATCGTAACAAAATATATTCAATCTCCAATTTTTGTTTTTTGATGGGATTATACCTAGCTGAATTTATATATAATAAAAACATTTATTTATTTATTGGCAAAAAACTATATAAAATACATGGAATTACAGCAAGCGCCAATGCGCCATACATTTGAGAAATTAATAAAGATTACATAAAATATTACACAAAAATAAGAAACAGAACAGAAACATATTATTTACATAAGAAAACATAAGTTCACTGCCGAAGATGTCCACAACAACAGGCAGCGCATTTATCAGCCGAATAGCCCTTGCAACTGGAGATTCAAAAGACTTACGTGACAAACAAGTTTTGACAAAGAAAATTGATTTTTCTTTGTTACGACCACGTAGGTAAAAGCTGGGAGCATGCAAATTTAAATTTTCAAAACATAGATTGTTTTGGTAGTGGTCGAGTGATCAACGTCATTGTCTTGATATAAAATAACTTTGATTATTCCACGTATTATGCTACTAACTGTAACACGTGTTTCGCCTCTTTCAGAGGCAACTTCGGACTTACTATCGCAAAGTTTGCTTAAGTAATGAAGCAAAATTGATTCTAATATCAATGATAAAATTACAAAATGAAGTTTAGGTTTTTCCATTTTACGGGAAGCAAGGAGGGGGTTAGTCACTGTCTTCGGTAACAGTGTTCACGGGGTTGATTCCCAGAGCGGGTTTTTATAAATTGATTTATTGGATTATCTTAAAAGTATGGATGTCTGTGTTGTGTAACATTTCTTGTCACATTACTTTAACCTATGCTGCAAATAAATTTAATTTAATATAATATGATTTGTATTTATTTAATATAACACTATTTAAATTGTTTAAAGCTTTTTATATGGGTTGTAGCAAAGGTCAACCAATGTTACTTCACGGTGACATAACGGAATATTAAGAATGGCTTTTGACGAGTTAATATGTAGTGCAAAAAGTTGCGGGGCACGTACAACAACTGCATCTGAATTGTCTGTATTTATCGGTGACCATATTATTTAATTAGGTCTAGGCTTAGAATCCCCTTGAAGATTCTTTCAAGTAATTTGAATAAAACCTAATTTTTATCTACTTTTATAAAAATGTGGTATTTTTTTCCCTGAAACACTTACTGAAATCAATAAATATTTCCACATAGTTGCGATGATCGTAAAATAAAACTATGGTCAGTGAAAAAATATTTTCAAGCCGTAAAAATATGTAAGGAAAAGTTTTCCAATACCTGTTTTGGTAAAGCCTATATGTGCCACCAAAAGCCTATTTTATGATTCTGTCATATCCGAAATGGGTCCTTTGCGAGTGGACATTTTTTCAAATTTCCCTAGTGATCAAGCTGTGTTTACGCTAGAAAAAGAGATATCGAAAATGGATAAAATATGTTTGCATACGCGTAGAAAAATTAATGAATTCTTCCCGACTTATATTTGTTATTATTTAATAAGCTTCTTATCAATACAAACAAAATAAAGAACAATATATTTAAAAAACGTGCATTATCTTACTTTAAAAACAAATACATTCAAAAATATTTTTTTATTCAAGCAACAAAATATAAGATCAAATAACAAATAAAAACAGTAACAAGGAAAATCTCGAATGATAAAAATATCCAAGTATTTATTTTTACTTGAATAAGATAATCTTTTTTTGAATTCTCTCTGTTGTCACATCTATTCTTATTATAAAACGGTTATAAGAATCTCACCTAAATACATGTTATTGCTAATAATTTAAACGTTTATGCTATTGAAATCATTTAATATTATCTGATAAATTGAATTCTTTCAAATTATGTGTGTATTAAATTATCGTCAGGTCCGTGATCTAGTGTTAATGTCAATGGTTTCAGTCTCGGTACTCACCGGCTCGAGTCAAAGTATGGGCAGCTTCGTCAATTGTTTTAATCGATTTTTAATATCAAAATATTTTTCTGAAATTCATCTTAAAATATAGCAGGGTAATGGCTTCGATAAGGTATACAATAATTCGCAAGCAAAATCAACGGTCGAATGCTGCAGGCGCCGGTGAAAAAATGTTTTATGTAACATAATTTAGTTCCGGAGAAATCCTTTTTTTTTCATATTTTATAACATATAAATAACATTGACTTATTAATTCTCATCTTTGATCGCGGTGTTAATTTATTTAAGGTTGTTAAAACAATCAATAAATATATTTCCAACATTTTTATCATCTTTCAAGCACAATTTTACTGCTATTTCTAGGTGGGAAGGTAATATTATATATGTCTAAAAACAAAATACTTTAGTGGACGAAACCGGCCCTGATCATTTCAAAAAAATGTGGAATCTATTTTTATAAATGTATTTTTTGGTTTTTTGGTCGAGCATAAGCATCGTTGGCTTCGGTTGCGGAGCTCACGGGTTCGAGTCTAAATGTGAGCAGTTTAATTTTTCAATCAAATTATTGGTATCATCTGGTTGATAGCAGTTTAATGGGATCTATTTTATTTCTTCTCACGCTTATCTTCTTAATCTCTACTCAATACCAAAAAAATAGCTCGATAAAAAGAAGACCTCCTATAAAAACCTCTATTGAGTTGAATCATTTTTTTTTAAACCATGTCCGCTCCTAACTTGGAGCATATAGACTCCTTATGGAGTTTATCTCAACATATGTTTTCCTACAAGAACTGTTTGCTACTCAGTTGCTCAACCTCTCTTTTTCGAAGAGAGTAGGGATGGAAAGCATACGAGGACTAGGACAGGACTAGTGATGAGCTAATCGCTGTCACTATGCGTCGCTCTTTGGGATCGGAAAGGTGGTAAGGGATTTTCAATAACACAAACACACATGCCTTTGAACAGATTAACCGACTGAAAATATTTATCTAAAATAAAATAATTAATCCGCTCGTACCGGGAATCGAACCCTGGCGGTCCATCACGCAAGTCAAAGCCGTTTTCGCTGCGTCACGGACCGGACAATCATTTACAAGACCATATAATCGACCTTGGAAGTAGACATGGCATAATAAATACTTTAATTTTCACTGAAGGATAGTTATTATCTTGATATTTGATTTCGCTCATTATAAAGCATACACAACAACAATAAAATAAAGCCACATTTAAACTCCAATAGTCTTGTATTTCTTAAATTCTCCGCCAATCTTAATTTGAGAGCGGATAATGTTTTAAAAAAAGATTTGGTTCCATAACTCTTTGTGCCACCGGCGCTTTTAAATAACCGTAATATTAAAAAAGGTTTTAACAAACGCTAAATAAATTAAACGTAATGCAATTTTCAAAAAAAAAGTATAGACTTTTCTATTTACGAAGCAACGCAATGTCGTTAAACGCTTTTGTCATACATTTGAATGGGGCACAAATTGCCCTCGATGCTTGCGACCTTGTTTTTCCAGTAATTTTCTATTTCCCGAGAATCTTTTATAACATCAAAAGAAAAGCGTGGCCGCTGTAAAGACGTCACGTTTTAGTGACTTTACTTATTTCCTATTTAACTTAACCCTAAAACGTGGTAGACCTTAATAAAATATAAACTTCTCCAACTCCAACTCCACCATACAACTTTGCACTTAAATAAATTGTGTTACCAACAATATTATTGAGTTTAAGATTACGCCGGTCATACTAAATGTATTTTTAAAACTAAAATGAATGCTTCATCGATGCTGTAATTTGAAGGGATACCAATTATATTAATTAAGTAATACTACGAATAGCAAAAATGTACAAATTAATTAAGTTTTTTTTATAAACTACGTCGAAATTTGTTTAGTATCTTTATTCATAATTTGTTAACTAAACGATAACAGACGTAGAACAAACTTTTTTATCAAAAATGATTAGAATTTGGATTTGACAGCGAAATAAGTGCTTCTTTTTAATATAAATGCATATATAAATAAAAGAAAAAATTGAAATGTATTTAAAGCCAGAAATTATATTATAGGTTCATGGCTGATAGCTATTTTGGCTTACGCCACCGTCAGAACTATGTATTTTTTAACATACATTTAGTTCACTTTTAAGGTGTTCACTGTCAATACTTGGTGGAAAGGCATTATAATAAAAATAATAACACATTTTTAGTACTTTTTCCACATGAGATTTATTTCATCAGGGCCGGTTTCGCTCATGGTGAGCATTATCAACTGATAAGGAATAGTTCAAACAAACGAATTGATTTCGCTCGCGAAAGTTTCGACGGTAAATTTGTTTCGTTATCAATGTATGTGACTCCAATTACTCGAGTATCGAGTAGTACATATATAAAACCGAAACGGCGTATGTATGTCTGTGGGTCTGTAATTCCCTTTTGCATTGTTGGTCATTAAGTTGCCATAAAAACGAATATGAAAGAAAATATTTTATCGGCGAAGACATTTAGTCAAAATGTAATAAATTAGTCTTCTACTGAACTTTTCCCGGATTTTATTAATATAATAATGTTTTTATTTACGTGAAGGTATTATTTGACATTTATTTGACAGCAAATTAGATTTTTTCCTTAAATTTGGACATTTTAATGGGCGAGAATGGGGCTGTCAATATATGAAAGGGGCTGTGAAATGTCAATGACAGTCTGAAATGTTCATTTTAATTCCATTTTAATTGACCTAGACTTTTGAATTTTGAAAAAAGTTGTTTCAACTTGGCCCGTCTGAATTTACGCGCCGATGTTAACATAACCCCAAACTGGTCCGAGCGAAGCCGGGTTCGAACACTAGTATAATATAATTTCTGTAGGACTAAAATACGTTGCTATTTTTTCACTGTGTTCATATCATAATTTGGTATATATGTCATACCACAACGTGTAAGCTCAATGGGTACTTTAAATATTGTACTGTTAAAAATAATTATAAAGGTCTAAATTGAGACACATTATATCTCAAGAAAGGATGACACTAAAAAGTGGAAAGCTGCCAACTTACACAGTTCATAACTGTTTTTCTAATTAGAATGGTTTTTTTAGTGGAAAGAAGATAACTCATATTCATCTTTTAAGAAATGAATTATAATTGTTTACACTTCAACACCTTACTTTCAAAAGGTTCTAACTGCTCTTGACACTGTTTTAAGATTTGAGCGTTTGAAGTGTCGATTGATTAAAATTCACTTGTAACAATGAGCAAGAAAAAATGCTTTTTAAATTACATATTTTAAGCATATTTGTTCACAACTCTTGCTGAGAATTAATGATCTTGAAGATCTAATGATAACAATCTTAGAACTTTGTAAAAAAGTGTGCAGATTCAGTGCAACTCCTTAATTCTGCTAGCTCCGATATTCAATTAGAGATTATTCTCAAATTCAATGAGATATGATAGAATGCGGTAAATACAAACTTTTCCGACCTAAAGGTCATTTTAGACAAAAATGACAATTAGAAACTTTTCAAAGAAAGGCGACGACTTATTCAATATTAAAGTAAAATAAGCCTTGTGATGAAATAAAATCATTCATGACCCGTTCCTTGTGGGATGATTTCATCGTGACATAACTACTTTTACATGACATACCAACAAAAAATATTAAATTTGTCTAGATTTATCTGTCAAATATGAAATAAAATTCATTGTCACAAAAACTATTTTATATGTTTCGGTTATTACGTTTTATATTTCCGAGTGTAAAAATATGAACCAATGAAAAGACAATATATAATAACTAATATGACAATAGCAGACATGTTTGCTTGTTTATCGTATTTAACTAGAAAACCGTAGAATATGAAAATGTATCCTTTTGATATAATAGTAAGTAAGTTAACTGTATGACATTAATATTTTAGTGGTAATTTGTAAACCAATAAAATTAATTAATATTTTAAGCCAGATGACAGTCGCAGATATTTTCAAATACAAATTGTATTATCTATTGTCAATTTCAATTTAGATTATAACAATCTAAATGTAATTATAATCATATTAATTTCTGCTCCAGAGTAAGTAACAAACTTTACATAGCAGTTCAATAAAATTTGAAAATTAATGACCTTTTTTTTATTATCGTTCGTTATGCTGATGAGCTAATAAAAAAATGCAGCTCATATTAAGGCCTAATTTTAACTATAGTCTATTTTTCTTGTATTTTGCTTCAACTTTCTGCTTAGTTGCAATACCAATTAATTGTCATACCTTGTAGTTCTTACTTAACTTTTGTATAAATACCACTGTTTCGTTGTATTTATTATCAGTTGACAGTGCTCGCCATGAGTGAAACCGGTCCTGACCCAATCAAATTTATGTGGAATAAGTACTAAAAGTGTTTTTTTTTTATTATAATGCCATTCCACCAAGTATTGATAGTGAACAGTGATCTTATTAAAGTTGTTTAGTTTGAATTTTGTACTTGTCAGTCGTTGTGAGTAAATACCCGACATCTCAACTACTCGAGTATCGAGTAATTCAAATTTTTGTTTATAAAAAGATGATAAGTAAATACATAATTTTATTTTATTAATACATTTAATTAAATTTGTAAAAAAATATTTTCAGCAGTCAAAAGTCAGCAGGGCCCAAAGCAGAAGTAACAAAAGAAATTCACCCATCGGAAAGTCAAGGGCCAAACCATTAAAAAAAATATAATACCTGACAGTAAAATCCATGCGTAAGACTCAGTTAAACGCAATGATAAGACATTATATATATATATTATTTAATAAGAAAATAAAATTGGAAAATAATCATTAAAAATTAAGAGTATTACACGAGAATTTTTCAAACTACTCGAGTATCGAGTACTTGAAAAATTGAAGAGTGTTCTCGAGTATCGAGTACTCGATACTCGAATTGGAGTCTCTAGTTGTGAGCTACTACGCGTCAGCTTTCATTCGTAGACTGAAGATGCCGAAATATGAAACCCGTGTTGCTAGTCACAAAAGGCATGGAAAATTACAAAATTTAAATGATTCAAATTCCATTTAACGCCTTCAGAGTTAGTTTCATTTTTTATAACTAACACATGTCGTAGACGTCGTGGCTTTTGTTAACTTAAAATATGATGAACGATGAAGATTTTTACATCAACCCATGTTATCTCGACATTATATTAGAACCTCCACAGCGATAAGATTGTAATTTTCACTTGTTTGTTGACTTTATTAACCTAACAATGCGTTTGTATTGAAATAATGCAATATATCGCTGGACTAACTACACGACGAAATCCGTTTGATAGACGGGCGCGGAGGCTCCGACCCTCGTCCTATTACATCTGTCTGGCAAAATCACATCGCACATCGCTCGTGTCAGCATGTGTTCCCACGTGCGACTGGACACCTATCCTATCGCTAAACCTTGTCACCGAAGCCTCGTGTAACATGGCACGGCCAGAGAGCAAGGAAATTATTTTTTTCTTCAAATCTTATTCCGCGCATATTATTTACAAGGTACAATGGGATCAGGGTGTCACTTTTAATGTGTTAACCGTCAATTCGTGGCGCTTTGGATTTAATACTAATCTAGCTGGTACCAGCAGGCGTTGCAATTCCACTCAAAGAAAGAAAGTGTTTACAGATGCACAATATTTAGCCGGATGGCTGCCACAGACGTCTTAAGACGCGAAATTTTCCGTGAACGGCACGCCAATTATACAAAAAATGACGCCTTTAGACGATCGCTTTAAGCGGGATTTTACTAACTAAAATAAATTATAACTGATGAGTCATAAATATTTTAATTTTGTTATTATGGATAAATGACGGCACAATCACATCGTAATCGACAAGTTTTTACAAAGAAACCTTTAAAAAAGATATATTTAGAACGTTTTATTTGTACAATAAAATTCGTGGCGTGCGAAGAACCGCCATACATGCACATGCTGGCAGTTAATAGATTAAGATAGATAATTTAGATTCAATTTCACTAACATTGATCGGTATCGATGACATTTACCGTTTGACGTTTGCCGATTTACCACCTACTGAAATTGAACTCTACTATGCCTATAACTTTTGCGCAAGTGCAACAATATGTTGTCAAAATGAACGGTATTTCAGCGCATAAAATATGAAAAAACATTGATTTTTATATAAAAGACCTACCATAAGTTGATTTTACTATGCCAAAAACCTCTGCGCAAGTACAAACGATAAGTTGACAAATTTTTATCACAATCGGATGAACGGTATGGCAACGCATGCAACAACATACAAACATTGATTTTTTATATATTTGATTACTTTTTGGAAAGACGTTTAATTATAAAAAAAAATACCAGGACCAGTTTCTCATTAACTACCGGTTCTGATTCTCACACATCTTATCTGGAATAAGTATGCCATTATTTTTTAGTATAATAATTAATGT
This sequence comes from Himalopsyche kuldschensis, assembly GCA_028554975.1. Lineage (NCBI taxonomy): Eukaryota > Metazoa > Arthropoda > Insecta > Trichoptera > Rhyacophilidae > Himalopsyche > Himalopsyche kuldschensis. Next base: position 18,247,032 of record JAHFWI010000006.1, read on the forward strand.
CAAATACTTTTAAATCAATATAAAATTTAAAATAACTTTTATTATTCCACGTCTTGTGTTACTAATTGTGACACGTGTTTCGCCTCTTTCAGAGGCGTCATTGTTAAATTGTATATGAAAATAATAATATTTAAAGATTTTTTAATAAATTTTCAGCGAGTTAATTTAATTGATCAGTCGTTTATAGATTTGGTGGTATTATTGTTTTAATCCTTAAGCGGGAATATTCGCCCATTGATGTTCATAGATTCAAAAGTTTCTTATGTTGAGCCCTTTTTTAAGACGAATCTTAAGCCCAATCAGTTTTATCTCATCTAAATGGTGAATTAAGGTAGTGCTTTATTTATGATCATCTGATTTGTGATTTGTGAAGATTTGTGTGTTCTTAAAACATTTTTAGGTGATTTGTCTTTTCACGGCGTCGTCAAATATTTAATTTAATTATTAAAATGAGAAGTATATTTTCCTAGCATGCCCCGGGGATTATTAAAACTGTTTTAAACACTTATTTGAAATTTAAAATGCGGAGGTACTTTATCTGCTTCATATCAAATGAAGCGACAATTTCTCATTAATAAAAGTGCTAAAATTCTACTTTAATCAGCTTCTAGCGCATAAAAACTAAATCGATTAAAGAAAGGAGGTCTTCCATAAAAATGTTCATTTGATTACTTTCCAGTTATTATGATGACATTAACTACTGTGTTAATTTGAAAATTCTCATTTTTATTCATTCGTTAATTATTTTTACTTTTCAACATCTCTAGAAACGCTATAATTTTCACTATCTAATTCTATGCGGTGGTGAAAACTGTTAAGTATCATGTCAACACAGAAAATGCGTAACATAACATTTTTTTTGTGTTTATTCCATTTATTTAATGGTGTGTTGACAACAATAAGACCTTTTTACAATATCTGTTTTTTGTTGTTTTTGGATATATGGTTGAGGGAGCTTCAAGTTCTAGTGCGCGTTGACGTCAAAGTTCTTCCAGTCTCCTTCATCTCTAAGCTTATTGTATTTTCTTCCATTACCTTTCCATCGCTACAATTTAAGAAGGTTAACTTTTAAGACTACCTATGGAGGGTCATCGAGAAGAATAGATTTTGGTCTATATCGATTCTTTAAAGCCTTCTCGACAAAATTCTGCAGGCAAGAGATTGTTGGGCTACAGTGAAGGCCCGCTGCCTTATGAAACTTTTTAGAAGTTTCACGAACGAACTCGCGAATAGTGGGTACACTAAATAAATTCAAACAAAAACTATATCTTAAAAGCACAGAAGCAAAAACAATTTTTGACAAACTTCTAGAATTCACTTAAAATATAATTTAATCAACAATTTTAAAATACATGATTACTCATTCGCGATGTAATTTTAATATATTTACAATAAATGTACAAAAGATAAAATAAACTAAACTAGGTACATACACCATTAGCTCAATATTGATTGAAATGGAAATAACATCTGTTTCCTTTGATATACCTATTACAATACTTTTAAATGGCTCAAACAAATTGCATATATGATTATTATGTTAGTCAAATGTGTAAATATAATTTATTTAGAACGAAATCAAGTGAAGCGATGATTTTACAGAACAAAACGAATTGCACTTATTAATCGTAGCTTAAAAAAATATTTTTTTGCTATTGATTTTATAAAACAACAAGTCCATATTTCCAAGACTAATTTTCTTTGTTCATGTACACTATTTTAGAAGTACAGCGGCTATCATTGAAATATTCTATAATAATCATTTGAAATATTTCTTGTTGCCATAGTACTGCTGTTATAGTTAACTTCTTATAACATTAACAATGTTTCAACTCAATTACTTCTTACCAACAAAACATACCTCTACAACACCCGACTACTTTTATGATGCAGCTATACATACAGAAACGTCGTAATCTACGGATGTGGGGAAAAATCATGTAAGTTATATTTTTCAATATTTTTTTACAAATTTTTTCGCTTTTGCTGCAAGAACAGGGGATCAAAATTTCCATTAAATTTTAATGATTTTTGTGTCTTTAGACTTAGGTTCCACCTAATTTGGACTTATCTACCCCCAAACAATCCGCAGTCTTCTATTTTACATAATATCCCTCATTCCAGATTAACAGATTACATTGTACCATTTTAACTTTGATTCATGTGCTACATTTCTATATTGATTGTTTTTTTTTTACCATGTACATATGTATTCAGTTCTAAAAATAATTAAGCTGCCCAAAATAATAGTTATAAAATCTTAAAATTTCTGCTCCCCTAAAAAAGCACATACCCATTTTCATAAATGGTATCATGCAAATATTTTTAGAACTGAAACCGTAATATTGTATGACGTTTTTTGCGACAACCTTAGCTTGGACACTTTTTATGTAATTGTTTTTCAACAGCTTTGAATGATTTTTGATCTGAATCTTTTTTTATATTAATAATTTATAAATTAAATATAACAAAATTTGGCATTACAGCTTACGCCAATGCGCCAAATATTCTTAATTGTGAAAGTCATACGAGATTAACTCGATGATAAGTAATGAATCAGTTGTGCACAAAATCAACGATAAATAACATACACCAAGCCAAAGGTCTCTTTTTTCAGTTGATAAAATCTGACTTTTGCGGGAATTGACCCCGGCCCCCTGGTCGCTAGGACAAAGCTCTTGCCACTAGACCACAGGGACCGACTTAATAATTCTAAAGCGTTACAATTCACTAAAGATATCAAAAGAATCGTGTGTGCAAAATTTGACTTGGGGGTTTTTTCTCAGCAGTAAAATCGTTTATGGCTTGCTATACTAAAATGTCCGAGGATTTTGATTAATTCCTTGAAAGCTATTATTTTTATCCGTCCCGTGGTGTGTGCATTTGACATGCGGCGATAAGGTCCATTGTGGCGTGGCCGCTTTAAACCGTCGCACTGCATCGGTGGTACGCCTCAATCGACTGAAAACACTAACGATTATGAACTCTAATGACGCAACGGCAAGCTTTTGCGCCACACTTTTGCGAAAGTTTGTTGAAAGGTATTTTTTAAATAATGCAATTGTTGCCAAGAAATAAATTGTACCGTAAATTACATTACATGCTATTTAAAAATTATATCCGTATAAGTGTGATCGTGTAATAAGGCTAGATATAGTGCATAACATCTTTGTACCTATGTGAATAATTAGAACCTTACCTACATAAATAAACAATTTGTATTTTGTTACCATGTTCATTCCCAGTATGGAACATGTGGACTGTTTACGGGTTGTATTTTTCAACGAAGACTGATTGTTACTCAGTTGGTCATCCTCCCTTTTTTTAAGACGGGGTTAAAAGAATGATATACTTACCTGACGAAGACAGAACTAATTCGTTTTGGAGTTGGATAGATAGGAGGTAATTTTAATAATTATTTACATCCATACTTGATTAAATCTATTAACCATTTCAGTGCCTTAAGGCCACTGGTGGTCGCTGCGTTAGGACATCACGAATGCCGTCGCAAATATTGCGGTATATACAAAACATCTTCCTGTAATAACTATTATGATAATTCTGGTCTCTAGAAAAAAATTGTCCATCTGTCATCGGTTCATCTTGCTGAAAAAATGTTTTTTTTTGTTGGCGGTAGGTTTATTAAAGCGACCACTTTGCTCGGTACTAAAACGGTTGAAAAATTGGTTAGTGAACCTGTTCGTAAAGGGATTCGAACAGTTAAGCTCCGCAATCGAATGACGCTGACACTCGGCTTCGGTCGCAGAAATTTTTTATTCAAAACCGATAATAGCAACTATTTACTGGTAGTAGTTCAAGTGGACTTTAAATCTATGATGATACCGAAAGGCGAACACCAAGGTTCTCGATTTAAAATTGCATTCGATCGATATCCTCAATTATAAAATCATACAAAGCTTAAATTAAAATTTATATTCTTCTAATTTAACATTCTGCATCCAAAATCTAGTTTTAAAATAGAGCGCCACCTGAAACAGTCTGTGTCACAATTAATTGATTATAATATTGTTAATTGTTTCCAAAGTCATTTGATGAATATAATATAAGATCCGCTTCACAAATTATGGCATTGCACTCGAGGCCATCTTGAGACAAATTGATTTGGGTAAATTTAATAGGCTCGCAGTCTTCAGACGTTGTGACTGAACTTAAGTAAAGTTGGCAATGCCGCAGCAGGCTCTGCCAAGTAGGCTTGCATTTGGCACCGGGCCCAGTCTGGAGCTCACTCTGCCCTGTGTTATATTCAATTCGGGCACTCAGCCGCCCCTGTAAATTGTCTGTTTGCGCAGGTTGTAGGTATTGCATTCAGGACTACCTTTTTATAAACATGTCTAGTGTCAAACGGGAACACCAGTCAATTACAAAAGACCGGACAGGGGATAAAACTAATAAAATTAATATAAGTTTAATCAATATCAACGTGTTTAAGACAACACTTCTTCCTATTTTGTATTAATACTTTCTTTGCCATACTTCTGTTACCATCTGTTACCAAAAATGCATTTTTAATATTTAACTACAGCAACTTTAGAATTTAAATATATATTTAAAATACGTTTTTTCACAATGTTTAATTATCAATATTTTCTAATAATTTACGATTTCGACTGATGGTGCTTGAGGAAAAATCTTTGCTATTTTTTCTCCTAACACTAATTTCAAGTACTTGAAGTAATAATGCTACAATAATAGACCAGTTAAAAGTGAGGCAGGCGATAAAAAAGTCTCGAAAAATATGGTTCTGGAAGATATAAAACCCCTTACGATATTGAATCCACGGAATAAAAAATTAAATAACTTAAGGATTTCTACTGATGATGCTTGATAGAACTCCAATGTTAAATTAACAAATGACCTAGGCTTCGCCTTCTGTCATCTTCAGGCAATTAGAGAGCACAAATACATATGAGCGTCAGTTCAAATTCATTCGACATTCATTAAACTTTTAGCTTTCAAATTTTGATCGATTGCGTTAAATATATAATTTTATTTTTTTGTAAATATTTACATCATAAATTATAAGTTTATTGCCTTTACAATGTGAAAAAAGATGTAATTATAATAACGAAGGTTTGTTACTGAAAAAACGTTTTCACAATTGGTACGAAGTTAAATTAATTCGATAGTATAAAATAAAAAACATTTTGAAAGGTGTGAAATATTATTCGGGGCATTAAATAAATTTAGCTTGTACGAAACGAAATAATGATAGGCAGCTACTATTACCTCAAATGAAGATTAATTTACTTCTTTAAAGCTAGAGTGCTTTAAATGCAACTAGGGTTATTATTATAAATATGGCAGACTATACGGGATTAAGACATTCTTTTGATAGTGGCGTTTTAAAAGCTCCTTTCTTGGGAAAGCTCAAGCGATGAAGCTTTTTAACGACATGTCTTTAAAATTACTGCCTTTGATGTAAATATTCCGTAACCTCGTCTGGCGCGAAATTCTCTTGGAAAATGCTCTCGTGGGCATCTATTATGGAAAACATACTTTGCGACTTTCGCTAAGTAGATAATTATGGTTTATTGTGTCTGCAAGTTTAATATCTGTATTTTATTTTTCGGTGTTAAGTGACCGAGCAACGCCATTTTCCATTATCGGTTTCAAATCAAATAAAAAATTAAAATTCTCAAAATTTTTACCTACACTATAGTGAAGGTCAGTTAAAGTGCATTTAGGGTGCGCTTAAAGATTTTTTTATCTATATTTACATTGCGTTTACTTCAAGCACTATCTGTGTGATCAACATTTTTTCCAGTGTCATGTACGCCAATTATAATAATACAAATGATTGTGTGTACAAGTTGATTGTCTCACCACCACCCGCTATGAGTTTGCAGCCATTGTTTCCACATAATGCGGTGTCAATATATAAGATTATTTATATATATTTTAAATAAACATTTAAGACATTGACTATTTTTTTATATAATAGACGAGTTCCTAAAAAAAACCGCCAAATCCTTTGAACATTCATTTTTAGAATTATCACTGTGCTCTTAAAATTTTAGCGCAGCTTTTTACACCACAAGAGACTATTTATAGTATAATTAAACCGTCGACTTTCACCAAAGCTTGTATTTTGTGAAACTAGACGGCAACTTTTGCTATCTATCAAATTAATATTTTGTAAATTTAATCTTCGTTAAAGTTTAGCTCAAAGCCTCTTAAATCATCCCGTGCTGCAACTTTCTTTTCTACTTTTAATGCAATAAAGGAGTAAAAATATTTCGCTAAGAGGCAATAAATAATGTATTTTTATAGAAATGCAATCAGTTCAATTCATTATGTATATCGTCTGATTATGTTATAAATATGAATTTATGTTTAAGAAAAACGGTTACAAATGAATCTAAAGTTAATGAAATTACAGCTTTCTTTTTTTAACATGAGCATTTATTTCAATTCTTATGCAATATTTTTAAAAGTTCATACGTTTTTTAACACAAAACAGATATCTCATCATAACATACTCTTCGACTGGAGTACATATTTCGGTACAAGATATATTATTTTGTGAGAATTGTTTTTAATTCTCAAATGAAACTTACTTTTTCATAAAGGTCATGCAAAATTCCAGGACATACATGGGGGCAAAAAAAGACTTGTAATGAACAAATCACAATTATTTTTTTCTCTACTATTGTTTTAATCGAAGTGACTAAAGCTTTTGTAAGGAGGCTTTGTTCGGATCCTTAGGATAAAAGACGTATGCCAAGGTTGGCCTGTTTTGAGCAAGTTATGCCACTAGATACAAAATAATATATAGCGTTATGTGTCAAAGATTCATATCAATAGAAGAAGTGTATACAAAAAATTTTCAATCCGTATTAAAATCACTTTCTTGTTCACCGCTTCACAACACATTAGACTTAATTTTTTTTTTTATATATATTTAACAAATAAATCAAACAGTGAAAGCATTGCCTTTGAATAAAATGAAAAAATAATTGCATCTCATTTGAATTGTTTGAATTTTCTACTTTTCCATGAGTTTGGTCGCTAACGACCCGGGTTTCCCCTTTCGCAATCTTCAGGCATTACAGGTGCACGGATGTACTTGAACTGACTCGTAGTAAACAGTATGTATCGTTTATATACAAAAATAGAAGTAGATCACTAAGTTAAATTGCTATTAAAATGAAAATTAGCGATAATTTTATGTAAACAAGTTTCAATGAATTAAATGGTTTGTTTTAATTATAGGGATTTTTGAAAATACTTATGACCAGATAATAGCATAGGAACATCTAAAATAAATCTAGGGTTTTATCCGACCTATTTTTAATGAGTTGATTGATTTGAAGTCTTTGAATTAATACTTAATGATAGTAAGTGCTTGAATTATTAATAAGTGATTAATAATTCAGTTATTTTTTTTATTTTTTTAAATTTTAAAATAAAAATATTTGGCATTACAACTTACGCCAATGCGCCAAATATTCTTATTTGTGAAAGTCATACGAGATTAACTCGATGATAAGTAATGAATCAGTTGTGCACAAAATCAACGATAAATAACATACACCCCACCCCACCCAAGATCTCTTTTTTCAATTGAAAAAATCCAATCTTGCCGAGAATTGAACTCGGGTCCCCTGTTCGCTAGGACAAAGCTCTTGCTACTAGACCACAGGGACCGACAGTACAACAATGGTCAATTTGGTTAATGACGTCCTTAAATAATAATTGTATCTGTTAAAAAATATGTCAAATTAATTACTTGAGAAACCTGTTTTTTTTTGACTCTCCTTAAAAGTAGAGATTAATATACTTTCCTCTGCTTCTAATGGGCTGAATTTTAACTTATACATGAGCACAATACACGACAATTAATCTATGCTAAAGTAATTAAAGTGCAGGTGATTTTTATATCTTGAAAGATAGCATCCCGATAGAGTCATAGAGGTTAAGCTAATTAATCATTGTCCTCGCATCACCTCGAAGATTTATCCTTACCGCCTGCCAACTACGCCCAGCAGGTGTGAACTCAAAAATCGATAAGTTTTTTTTCTTCCTTTTCCTAAGAGAAGCTACTTTAACGTAGACGTAACATTTTTACTTATAAAAGCTTGCGATTCGTTAAAGTTCTATAACTATATGATCATATCATGATCAGTCGTCGAGTGTGTGTGCTCTTTAGCTTAGGTCAGATCAATTTACACGGTAAACTATACAAATCTATGAATGGAAACTACATAATAAACACGGTGAATAAATATCAATATTTTTTATTATACATATATAATTATTACATATCGATGGCTTAAAGAGTAATTCAGTTAACTACACTTTTGGCTGAAAATGACTTAATAATGCCATCTTGTTGTATCGTGCCATGTGCATGTCTCGTAAAATTTTTATAACCAAAACTTACTTAAGTGCATTGAAAAAACGTTTTAAGAAAATTTTATATCTCCGTTTTCGTTTTAAAACCTACACTGCTAATTATCCAACACCGCTATTTAGTATTGTCACCTGTCATTTTTTATTCGTTGTTTTTAGCGGTGGTACAAAAAAAATGTTTGAAAGGGGTTTATTTGTTTATAACACTCTACACTACACAAAATAATCAGTTTTTACCCTCTCCTGCACAATAGACAAAAAAGGAAATTTTCTCTTTATGCCACCGATATGTAATTTCTTTAAATCTAAAATGCAATGCTATTTTTCACTGTCTTATAATGGAGTTCTACCGTGTAAATTCCAATCCAATCAATAAATAACAAACATTAATACGTTCGATGGATTCGACGGTAGCTTTGTGGAAGATCATTTTAATATCAAATTTAAAATATCGTTGATTATTCTGCGTATAGAGTTACTAATTGGAACACGTGTTTTGCCTCAGTCAGAAGCATTTTTTGTCTTACTTTCAACTACCTTACTTTTAGCTACTTAGTAAGCCTGAAGATTTCTCTGAAAGAGGCGAAACACGTGTCAAAATACGTGGAAAGATCAAAGCTATTTTTAATCGTGTAACAAACATTAAGTTAATCACTTATCATTTTCTAACTATTGGTGGAAAGGCATTAGGTATATGTGAATAAATAAAAATAGCAATATTATTGTACTTCTTCCGCATATTTGATTATTCTCGCGTTGAGCGAAACCGGTCCTAATTATTTTATGTAGAAGTAGTAAAAAAATACACCCAGATTCTATCATATGTGTTTTTGAAAAATTACTTATTTAAATATGTATGTATATATATATTATATATGAGGCAACAACCTTGCATCGTCATACTACGCGGTATAACACGATTATGGATTCAAAAAAAAAAATCAACCGGGCAATGTAAATATGGCCTTAATAATTGTCCGTTAAATGTGTAAAACAATAAATTACCACCGTTACGAATCCCGAATACGTGTTCTTTCCTTAATGACCAAAAAAAAACAGAAATAACCCATTATCAATAATTAAAAATCATACCAACATAATTCGTTCTAACCCACATCACCTAACCAATAATTTAAAATGCAAATACGACCGGCCCATTCTCACAATTTTTATTCGGACTGTGTTTGCTCGACACTTTTTTGTAATTACAAACGACAACATCCGGAGGGCTTTAATTATAGAGGAAAAAAACTTTTGCCTGGAGCTTTGACAAACATCACACCGAACGCTCTAGCGGTGGAAGCTCGAGTATCGAGTAATCAATTCTACATTACGGGATCTAGAATTCATAGATTGGATATTACAGAATTAGTTTATGTATGGCAGACTACAGCTGTATAATACATGTAGCAAAATAAATAAATTGCTAATATGCACACTGGTCATGGTCACGACGACGTGGTCATGGTAAAAAAGTATCCTTACATATTTCAAAAAAATGAGTAACGAGTAGTTCTTAGATCAAAAAGTCTATTCAGATAAGCAGTATTATAATTTCATATTCTTCACGTAGGAAAAAGCTGTAACAAAATACAGAGGCAAAAAGATCTACGCGTAATTGTATCTAAATACCGAATCACTTGGATTTTTGGATTAACAATTTAGCTCGACATCCCTAGTTGTTTCTTTGTTGTCTTCGATTAAACAAGCACTTTGCACTCACACGTTATAAAGTAATTTAAGGGTAGACCATTCGGCTGTTTGATAAATCGATATGAAGATTTTGTGGCAAATGGGTAGCGTAAATGTTTACCTCAATACAAAGCGGTAAATGGACATATATTTGGCGTGCCACAAAACTTTTCTTCAAATATTAACTTTCCATAAATAAATAACGTGATGTGTGATCACTTGAATTTATTCATTCGTTCAACTACTTCTAAATAAAATAATTAACGATCGAATTCAGAAGTTAGCTTATCGTGCCAGCGATATCATTATTATAAAGGGTAGAAAAAGATAAAAACACGCTTCAAAACAAATTCATAAATCGATTAGAATCAGAAAAGTTAACGACCTTCAGTGACAGCGTATCTGAATTATTCAAATTGTATTATTTTATTCAAATTGAGCCAATAGTATTCTTTAAGATACTAGCTGGTACCCGGAAAGCGTTGCAATGCAACTCAAAGAAAAAATGTAATTGTGTTCTAATTGTGTTTATTGAAGTGCTTTATGATACACAATATTTTTTATTTTTCTGTCTGGTGCGTATGCGAATAAATCAGAACGGTATAAGAACTATACAGCAGATACAAAAAATCATTCATTATATGAATGTCTATAAATAGATAGATAGTAAAAAAATCTTCGTTGGCGTTGTGACAACAAATCACCAAATCTTTATTGCAATCAAATGAACGATTTGGTAATGCAAGAACCTTCAAGAGCGTCTACGCAACAAATCATCGTCTCATTGCAATCTGATGAACCGTACGACAGCGTATAGAGTACGAACAAACAAACAAATATTGATCATATAAGATAAAAAAACAAATCATTTAATGGATTTAAATATGAACTATGTATGTATCTATTTATTATTAAAACATGACAGTTATACCGCATTTCCACTGATGCAAAACTATAAAACCGTAGCAATGCTTCAAAATACAAAAAATCATATAACTATATTGTTTCACTGCAAACTGGTAAGATACTAACGTTTTAAAAAAAAAATATTCGAAATGGCCAAGTTCTTATCACCAAATATTAAGTTATGGTCCTTACATTCAACGGGTATAAACCCTTGATTTCTAAATGTTATGGATATGGTATGGAAAGCATTGAAAAACTGCCCTTTATTATATTTCGCTTAACATTGCACCTGATAAAAATGATCCAACTACTACCGACATGATATTTTGCATTATTTATATCAATATGATGCTTGCTTACCATGGATTGACAATTGAAACCATAATAGATATTCCGGTAAAGTCATCGTTTTACTAGGTCCTCAATGAAATTGGTTTCCATATCAAACGACTTAACCGTAAAACAATTCCCGAAATGATATTCGATGCCATTAACCTAATGAGAGTCATGTCCTTACGAGTACCTTTAGCCAAAGCTATCAAATTTACATACCACAGCATTATGCCGAACATAATTCAGCTAAACGCCCCTAATCCTTAGCTTTCAATTACTCAAAATTGCTATTGATTTTTCATCCATACGATTCTCGAATTCTCATTTGTATTGCAATGCTTGTATCACCTGTAATCGAGATTCCGGCATTTTATATATTTTTTTTCAAAACATAAAAAAATACTGGTTTTTCCGTAAGTAAACTTAGTGTAAACCTTATGCAACCACCGTTTGCCTAACAAGCATTGAATCTGAGAGAGTTTTTATCGGTAAATAATTATTTGGACAGTTTCTAATTCGATAAATGGTCAGTAAATATTAAATAAATGTTCATTAATAAATACTTAAAACGGTCAGTAAAAAATAATAAATGGTCAGTTAAAAAAATATATTGGCAAGTATTTTATTGTAAATGGTCAGTAATTGTGTGAGAATGGTCAGTAGATATATTTAAATGCGGGATATAAGTTATATTATATCCCTCATTTATAGATATGGTGTTCATAACCTCGCTATGATAAGTAATAAGTGGTGAGAGGGAAACAGCACCGAAACGACATGGTGTACTTTACAATTGAAAAATATATATTTTGTCGTAGCTGGCAATCCCAAGATCCAAACGTCAAAATTAATGAACCATAAACTAAGAAGACAATATTGTCAAATGCATGGCGCATTGGCGTCAGCTGTAATGCCATGTATTCTGTTTAATTTTTTACAATAAAAAAAAAAAAATATTACCAGAGACAATTTGACGTATGTTTACATTTGTTTGCATATTTATTTATATGGGAAGAAATTTAACGTTTTAGGTTCTGATTGTAATTTTCCCTCATTCACGGTGTAATATATTCAGGTGATAGTTATAATTTATTTATTTCACTAACCAAAACTTGAATCAGATACAGACAGATTAAATAACCGCCGTTTCTATTGTGGCCGGTTTCAAGAGCTTGAAGATTGAAAAATTAATGATAAATACGTTTGCGGTGATAATTGAATTCAAGAAATCGATACAATTTAAGTTTTAATTCAGGCCTTTTTGTTCTTGTTAAAAAAAATTTTTACGCCAATGCGCCAAATAAACTTAATCGTGAAAGTCGAGATTAACTCGATGATAAATAATGAATCAGTTGTGCACAACATCAACGATAAATAACATACATCCAGCCCAAGATATCTTTTTTCAATTGAAAAAATCTGACCTTGCCGGGAATTGAACCCGGGTCCCTTGATCGCTAGGACAAAGCTCTTGCCACTAGACCACAGGGACTGACAATTTATATTTTAATTTTTAAAATAAAATATTTGGCATTACATTCAATGCCAATGAGCCAAATAGTTACTTATGCGGTACAATATTCAGTCTTGCTAGTTTCAGAACACAAAAAGTATCCGTTCAAAAAGAATCAGCACCTTCGTGACATTCCAAAATTTCTTTCACAATAGCTAGATAAGTCACTTTTCAGGTTTTCAGTGTCACTACTTCAGGCATTATATTTAAAAAAATTTAGTTATCATCTTGTTTCATTCATGAAACTAGATGCCTACAAATCAAGTGAAGTTAATAAAATTTGCGTCCTCACAACAGCTCACCAAAGTTTTTTAGCAATCGGATGAACGGTATTGAAACGCATGTGAAACAAACATTCAAATATATAAATATAGACAAAGCACTATTTTTCAATTGTTTTTTTCCCATTTCAAATAAATAAATAATAAATCATTTTCAAACATTTTCATCTGAAATGAATTGTGTACGCTATTTGGGTTTATGATTTGAACATATGTATATTATAAAAAAAAATGTAAAAAATCCAACCAAATGCCATTTTCCTACTTGTGGCAGCATTTTAACTAAGGTTGCAATTTTTTGAATTATTAGAGAACAATGGAGCCAGACTGAATTTAAAATACTTAAACTAACTTTGTAACATCACAAATATTTTTTCAGTACCAAGGTTCAAGAGATTAATAGTTTGAAGTGCTTCACCCATTTTCTTTGATCGATTGTTTCATAGATATTCTATCAGACGCTTCAAATAGGAATCCATTATTCACATTTACAGACTGGAATTAATAATCAAGTTGTTTTCTTTTATATAATACCAATTTTCGTCTACGGTTCAAACAACTTTAATATTTCTTAGAATTATAAAGAGCTGAAGCAATAAACTGCTGAAACTGCTAAGTATCAAGGTAGTTATTAAGTGTTTTAAAATTGCTGAAGTAAATTGACGGCTTTCAACATTTTTGTGTTGTTTGTCTCAGAAAACTAGATTTATTAAAGTTTTATTTAAGGGTCGTTGACGTTATTTGAATTCAATTTATACGATAAACGTCAAAAGCATTTTTGTCAATCATTTTAAATTTAAAAAAAAAGAAAAACATTTTACTATGTGGAATTTTCATAATGATTGGTCAAACACTTTAAATGTATTCAAATGTATACAGGAATAACTGACTATGCTGACTATGTTTATTTATTCATTAGCCTTTACAAAAGCTCACAGGCAATACATTGTAATCCAAGGTAAAAAACTGTTAATTTGTTACTGTAATTTTTTTATACAACCAGTAGAATAACGAATACTATGTTACTCACAAGTTTTTTAAGATATACTTGACTGAAAAATTCAGGACCTTAAGTGGAAATACATAAAAAAAAAGTTTATAATGAATATTCCACAAATTTAATTTAAATAAAATTCGGCTTTTTTTTCAGATAATGAGCACTTTAACCATAAGTTTACAATACTTATAAGTGAAGGAAAACTAAGTCTATTCATGATAAAAAAAAAAGTTCCTTCATTTCTTGTCATTTTGCTTGAGGTTGACAGAAAATATATATTTTTTAATCTCATACATTGAGAAATGGGTCATCCGTAGTACCGTAGTTGTATAAAGATTTTCCATGACTATTTTCTACGCTCTTTTGTGTTTATAAAGTACTAGTGTTCGAACCCGGCTTCGCTCGGACCAGTTTGGGGTTATGTTCAGCTCGGCGCGTAAATTCAGACGGGCCAAGTTGAAACAACTTTTTTCAAAGTTCAAAAGTCTAGGTCAATTAAAATGGAATTAAAATGAACATTTCAGACTGGCATTGACATTTCACAGCCCCTTTCATATATTGACAGCCCCATTCTCGCCCATTAAAATGTCCAAATTCAAGGAAAATATCAAGTTTGCTGTCAAAGAAATGTCCACAGACATACATACACCGTTTCGGTTTTATATATGTACTACTCGATACTCGAGTAATTGGAGTCTCTACACACACATTGATAACGAAACAAATTTACCGTCGAAACTTTCGCGAGCGAAATCAATTCGTTTGTTTGAACTTGCAACAACAATGCAGAAGGGAATTACAGACATACATCCCCCGTTTCGGTTTTATATATAAGATAAATATAAATCGTCCATTTATTCTAAGATGTAATTTATGTACATAACATAGGTACTACCCATAGATTTAAAATGCCTCCGGTAAAGGCACTCCTCTTTGGTTTCATATAATAATAATATGGTGCAATCATATCTCAAAGTCAACATTGGAATCTGGTATTGACTCAAGCGGCGTTGCATTTCCAACACATGGACAGAACTTTATCTCATGAGTGTTTGTGCAAAAGCTTGCCCCATTGATTTATTCAAATATTCATCTTTCTCGCGTGGTAGCTTGGACAACTACCACGCTTATAACTGGTTCGTTTCTCCGCTGAAATAATCGAAGAGAAGTATGAATATCAAGTGAAATTTCAGAAAAGTAAGAAATTTTCAATGAGTTTGTTTGGTACTTGATGAAAGCGGTCTATTTTTTTTAACATAACTATGATAAGTATGTACAAATGGTAACCGGACAAAACAGAACATGACTATTCAGAATATGATAAAACAGGTTAGGTTAGGTTTTTTGTCATGTTCTGTTTTTTCATGGAACCGTAAAAATATAATAGAAGTTAATAAAATTGCACGCATATTAATAATACATCAAATGTACACCTAGATGTCCTTAGATAAATTCTGAGCGATCAGAACCGTTTGCTGTGTGTGGTTCGTCTTCACACAGCCAACAAAGACCACCCTGACTTAGAAAAAAATTCTAATCTGCTTGAGGGATGACAAAAGCTCGAATCTTCAGTAGAGTTTATAAGCTCATGAAAAATGACGGGCTCTCAGTATACAGAATACTAAATATCAACTTATTTTAAATGTGTGAGTCAGTCACCGGGACTGAACTAATATTATATTTTCAAAATTTTAAGCACACCAGTGCATGGTTCAAAATAAGTCTCGTGTAGATCTGCTCGAGACATAAATGTGACGGCTATACTCCTTTTTGTCAGTCGATAGCGTTGTGAAAAGCGGTCATGAAATATTGGCTATATGTATTATATATAACGGTTACCGGTGGGTAAACGAACTCAAATTCATCTACCTGGGTTCATGGCCGATTGTCAACGTTAGCTTCAGTTGCAGAGCTCACGGGTTCTTATCCCAGTACGGGTAGTTTCATTCATTGTTTTCTTTTTATTTCTGCTCTAATACAAGGTGTGTGATGTCTAAAATTTCTTCCATCCACACCGAAACCAGACAAATGAGCATACCAAGAGCAATTCAACCATCAGTATCAGTCATGTAATTATATAACGAATGTTTTTTTACACACAACTAAAATTTCTCCCATTGTACATGACTTAAAAAAATAATATTTTATCAATTCACTGAGGCAAAAATTGAACGGTGAACAAACAATTGCATTTCCGCAAAGCGGTTTATTTCATCTAGATAGGAATTTTGGCGCAGGGCCGAATACAACACACATTATCAGTCTGTTTACGGGCGTGTACGCAATATAATCAGGGATGTGCCAAACGTACATTGAATATTTAACAAACGTACGCTGTATGGTAAAGATTATTTCAATCTAATCGAGCTGAGACCTTTTTTTGCTTTTTGGCTCGGCTTTGCATTCATGTAACAGTGTAAGTATATTTAGCCATGCACTGGTCTTTGATAATGTGTAATGTATTTTTTTGATAATTAAGGATTTCGACTGAGGGTGCAAGATGGAATTTCAAAATCAAATTTGAATTGTTTGAATTTTGTACTTATATGAGTTTTGTCGCTAACGACCCGGGTTTCGCCTTTCGGCATCTTCAGACATTTCAAGTGCACGGATGTACTTACTGACGCGTAGTACACAGTTTGCATCGTTTATATACAAAAATACAAGTAGATCACTAAGTTAAATGGCTATTAAAATGAAAATTAGCGAAAATTTAATGTATACAAGTTTCAATGAATTAAGTGGGTTTGTTATAATTATGGGGATTGATGGTTATTTTGGCTTACGCCCTCCTAATACTTTCGCTTTGTTCTGACGATAGAGTAAGCCGAAATAGTTATCAACTAAATACATATCTTATAATTTTTGTAGAACAAAAATACATTGTTGCTTTTTCACCGTGTTATTAATGTTCGACGCTTTTGTGTCGAATTGGTACTCTTAAGAATTTGTCTTTTTCGGCCGCAGTGCTCAAAAGGTTGAATTCAACATCACATACATTAATTTCCAAGATCTCAAATTTGATGAAAAAATCCAATTTAGATATTGATCTCGCAGGGATTTGATTCCAGACACACTTGATCGCTATGGCAAAGCTATCACCACGAAGCAATAACGGCCATGTTAACTGAGGCAGTCATATCGTCATGGGTACACGGTACCAAAATGACATTTCAATATCTTGATCTCCACATGCGCCATCCTTGTCCCAACGCAGTGACTCGTGCATCAGGCAAGCGCCACGCGTTACGCCACTATTCGCTTGTTCCTAGCGAGCTATGTCGCATCGCGCTTCGGCGAACATTCGCGCTTTATTGAAAGCCAATGTTGCCCAGGTTTATCGTGCGGAAACGTATTGCGGTCGACGCGCGTGTGGCTGTACCTTTACCTGAATTTACAATAGGTATTCCTACGCTCATTGATGTGTTATACCTACCTTTCAATTTATTTCTATTCGAATGATTGTTTCGTATCTTTAAAGTGACGATTGTAAGGCGTATAAAATGATTATTCAATTGAAATTTAGATGGTTAATTTGAGTCGTATACACCTTAACCTTTTATGTACCATGTCCGCTCCCAGCATGGAGCAGATGGACTCCTCACGGAGTTTGTCTTAAAATGTTTTTTTCTACAAAAACTGCTGCTCAACCTCTCTTTTTCGAAGAGAGTAGAAATTGGAAGGATACGAAGACTAGGACAAGACTAGTGATTACCTAATCGCACTCGAAATGCGTCGCGATTTGGTATCGGAAGGGATTTTTAATAATATAAACACCCATTGCCTCTGAGCAGAATCGATTTATCGACTGAAAAAATCTGCACCAGGAATTGAGTACGTGTAGTCCGTCATTGTTCTCCAACGACGTTGACCACTGCACCTCGGACCGGGAAAATTTTAAAATAAACCAAGAAGATTCACTTAAATTTTATTTCTTTGAAATCAAAATTTAAGCTAACGTATTTTATATTTTAATTTGTATTCCATGTTAACTAAAAAGCATATCTGATCCACGGCGGCTACTAAAGTCACTATGGTAGCTTTGAACCAGGCACGGGCAACCTTTCGTAGGTCTGGGGACAAATATCATTTTGTCTCCGAATCAAGGGCCGGTCCAAATTAATAAACATAATAAAGTAATATTTAATTCAATAAAACACGTTGCTAATTCTTATATGTATATTTTTTTATTTATATAGTGAACGACATAATATTAATATTATATACTGTTTTAGTGTGAAGATTGCCCTTGTACTTGAATTACGAGACTATCAATATTGGCGTTAATATTGCTATGGATAATCACATAGAATTTTCGAGATTTTCATCTGTTATCCTCGTTCGAATTTTTGATTTAGTGTGTTTCATACTAGAGAAAAATGTTCACACGTATATGTGCTGCCAAGAAGACAAATGTTTTATCTTGAAAATGCGCGTTTATTTGTATATTTTTCTTGCACCCAATTTAATTTTTAAAAATCCGTCAAAGCAATGTTGTTAAATTGTGTTTTTAGCACTTAATCCACCTGAAGCTCAATAAGTTCCATTTATAAATTAGCTGTCACATTATTTACATCTGCATTCATCGGACAAGAATAGCGAATTTCGAGTCTTTTCTTGAAAGTCAGAAAATCTCGTATCAGATTGCTATATAAGTGTCTTCAGTTCATCTCCTTAAGAATTAAAGGTGATGTTTGTGTACTAATTTTTTTCTCTTTTTCTTTGCCAAAATGAATCAGGGCCGAACAAAATAGCTCGGAGGCCGGCGGTTGCCCATATATGCTTTAAACCATGCTTATTGTCTGTGGTCATAACTGACTGGGGTTTCGCTATATTTGGTTGCGCAGCCGAGGGTTTGTATCCCATAATAAACCATCACATAATGGGTATCAAACGGAGTCAGCGATGCTTTCACCCCTTTCTGCCTACCGTATCCCATCTTGCAAAAACGGCGTAGAGAGAGAAGACAATTAACCAGCAACAAATCTTTTCCTAACTCGATACACAATCTCTTTAAATGGCCCATCAAGCGTTCAAATGTTACCAATTGAGAGTGGACATGGTGAAAGTATAACATTTCGTAAAATATTAATAACTGAAATAGTTGACACAATAGATTAGGTCATATTTTATGGAAACTTTAATCAGTAAAACTGTAGAGAGGTTGTCTTTTGTATAAATGCTTTTTACTGTGAATTTTTGATGTATTTAGTTAATTATGAATTTGTCTTTCACGTATGTAACTAAATACTTACATATATACTTCATGAAGTCTCATCAAATTACTCTGCTATCAATATAAATAAAACGGTTTAAATTACTT
Source organism: Himalopsyche kuldschensis (assembly GCA_028554975.1). Lineage (NCBI taxonomy): Eukaryota > Metazoa > Arthropoda > Insecta > Trichoptera > Rhyacophilidae > Himalopsyche > Himalopsyche kuldschensis. The sequence continues at coordinate 18,266,450 of JAHFWI010000006.1, forward strand.
CATTATATTTTTTTGTGTCTGTTTCTAATGCTTTCAAATAGAGGTATTTTTGACAAAAGCCTTCCAAGAGATAAAGTCCGCAAAGCGTCCATATGCTTCACATTGGGAGTGAACATAAGGAAAAAATAATGGATTTTTGAGATGAGGGAACGGATTCGCTCGTCGCAAACATTATCAACTGATAATGAGTTAATAGTGGTCACGGTGAACGAAACTGGTCCTGAACTCAATTAATCCAAGGTGGAATAAGTATTAAAAATGTGTTAGTATTTTTATTGTCATGCCATTCTACGTATTGATCTAGTAAGTATTGAGTGAACACCATAAAAGTGAAATATTGTTGAGTTAAATATGTTGATCTTTGTGTCGCTATCATTGCTATCGAATAAACGAGATGTTTTAAATTGCACCTCTTCTTATTCGGTATCAATCAGCGATTTAATGAACGGAAAATAGTCCACAATAGACTCGTAACTCCGCCGACTAAAACTTCTGTATCACCCAATTTGTCTCGATTTCATCTACATTCTACAGCACGAGTTTCTCCGAGAGACGCCATACAAAAGCTCGCAGTACCTAATCAAAACTTCCATCGTATGACGTAACAATGAGGCTCTGCAATCACAATTCAAAAAAGTTTTCTTCTTTTCCCTAGAAAAAGGTTGTGCATTTATAAGTAGCACAATTGTGAACGACAATACAGTAAATGATAATGACGTATTGCTTCGAATTTCAAAAGTTTAAATCGCTTAAAACATATGAGACATTTATTCAACATTTTGAAATTTACATTGCTTTTAATAAAGTTAGGCAATTTATTATTTAGTCAGTTTCTAATTCGATAAATGTTCAGTTAATATTAAATAAATGGTCAGTAATAAATACTTAAAACGGTCGGTAAAAAATAATAAATGCTCAGTTACAAATTATAAATGGTGCATTTTTGCCAATCTTAATTAAAACACTCGATCAAACTTAATGTTTCAATGTATTATTTGGGATCTTTTATTATAATAATTTTAACAATTAAAGACGGAACATTTAAAAAACGTAAACCTTACACTTATTACAATAATAATATTATCTGCTTTTAAATACCTGAACTAAAGAAATCATTTCATTTAATGTGCTTATTATTCATAGTAATTGTCATAAATTTGACTCTTATATTTGATAAAATTCACAAGCTTTCGAACTAAGACCATTTTTTAAACGACTGTCCATTTGATTTAAATGCTAACCGTTCTTAATCAATTACTAACCATTACTTAAATACATTACTGACCGTTTCATTTAACAACCGACCATATTCATTCTGATAAAATGATAATATTAAATGCACTTAATTTTGGGCTTTTACTTTGTTAATGTTAATTCATACTTTATTGATTTTTGATGTGTTAGTTTGCATTGCTAAGAGGTCTTCAACATTTTATTTTTAGTCTATTTTTCTTGTAATTTTCTTTAATTTATTTGCTTAGTTGTTGTACCAATTGTTTGTCATACCTTGTTTTCATACTTAATTTTTGCAAAAATACCATTGTTTTATTGTATTCCTTATCAGTTGATAATGCTCGCCATGAGCGAAACCGGTCCTGACGAAATGAGTGAAAAAAGTACTAAAAATGTGTTATTATTTTTATTACAATGACAATTGACCGTTTATAATATTAACTGACCATTGTGATTTTTCACTGAACATTTGTTTATTTCACTGAAAACTTGAATTATCTAAATACTTACCATTAAATACACGCCATAAAGTTATTCCATATTACATAATGCTTCAGGCCTTTTTTATTTACTCGGCAGTTATTACATTTTGTATGTATCTTTAAAGGTATGGCTTTAAATTTCTATTCTAAATTTGCTACAACCCCTATTTTAGTGTATGAAATTTAATATTAGTTATTTCCGTTGAAAAAGTAGTTTTCTATGTACGTTTTATAACAGAAAAAGCTCAGTACACAACAGTATCAATATTTTATTCATTATTCCATTGAAATTGTTTATTAACAAACAAGAAGCTTTCAAAAAATTTCCTATTAAATATTTATGTACACAGCAATGCTATGATATGTTCAGGTGAAATAAACTGGAGCATTTTCAATGAATTTTAAGCCCATAAATTGATCAAGTACAATATGAATATTCTTCTCATAAAAGCTTATGCGTATGGCATTCGTATTTTTAATAAAACTGGTATGAAAAAATAGAACACCGAAGAACTCATGTGAGAGATATTGTCTATCGAAAAGATAATGCGTATATCTCTAGAAATACCAAACTCTCACATATAATACTTAACCGGTTCTCTGCCACAAGCGAGTTTAATCACTCTACAATTCTGTGTATGTGGGGCCAGCCATACAAAATGCGCGAGTTAATACGCTCTACTTAATACTTGTTTTAAACCAGTACCTCTTAGTATTTAAATTTGTCATGCATACAGTGACATCTTTTAACATCATGTTATAATACTTGAACTGGAAAGATATTGTATATTATCCTATAATACATCGAATTCATATTATTAATCATATTTTGAAAGAAAATCGTGGCCCTCCATTCACGGCCATACTAATTCTTCCAGGCATTGAATCGGTTAAAGTGAGCTTAGTTTTTTTGGGTCCGTGGTCAAGTGTCAACTCGTTATCTTCCGTTGCAGAGCGCACAGCCTTTAACTCCAGTCAGAGCAGTTTTATTAGAATCAATCGAATTTATTCATTCTGTTCGTAAACATATATGTATGTGTTGTCTGCAATAATTTTTCACACCCATCTGATCCTTACAACGGGACGTAGCGATACTAATTAGTTAACCACTAGTTCTGTCTTTGTCCTATCTTCTCTATCAATACTCTCTTCGTAAAAGAAGTTGAGTAGCCAAGTAACAAGCAGTTATCGTAGGAAACTTTTAATGAGATATACTCTATTAAGCAGGCTGTGGAGTCGTTAAAAAAATTAAGACTTTGTCACGTTGTTTAACTTACCGTTACTATTTATGTGTATTCAATTATCAACCAACCAATCCAACCAACTTTTACATATTATATGCACTATATAAGACTCCGAGTACGACTCCGACCAAAACCCCGCGAAGACTCTGACTCCACAGCCCTGCTTAAAAGATTTAAAATGCTCTATATTGCTTACGAATAAGGTTTAAAAAAGCTATTGATGTACACTCATAGAAGAGATATATTAATATATTTTTTTTTTTAATAAAGCAAAATCAAGCTTGATTTATTTTGTAATTGTTTTGTGTTTCTAAAAGCTCTCCGCCCAAAAACAAATATTTAATTAAGCGCGTATCAAAAAGACCAAGTAATAATTCAACATGTTTGGTAAGCGTAACGTCGCGACGCAACGTCAACACGATGTCTTCTTAGTCGCAGGTGGACAGACGGACCAATGAGCAATTTGATATCGTCGGGGAGTCCCACGTCATGTATTAAATTACAGGAGGTACGTGAATACCAGAGTACGGAATTTAGAGGGGTTTTGTACAGTACAGGAAGTCTTATTTCGTCTACAACAATATTTTCAATACGTCAAATAATGGTCAAGTGGGCAATCATAAAAAATTTTAAAGATAGTATACTGGGTGAGAATAGATACTTAAAGTCACCTTAGATTAACTGGAGAAGGAAATAGATCAAAACCACCCACAGCCAAGATTTCAAATAGTTTTCTGCCCTATGGCGACATCACAGTACCCTCTTGTGACATGCTAGCATCTCTTGGCTCTACCAATGACTGCATATATAGATAGTACCCTATGGACCTCTAGAACAGGGGTCACCAGACTTTTTGAGAAACGGGTCGCATTGAAATTTTTAAAAACATGGCGGGCCGGATGATAAAAAAATTCTTATTGGATCAAATTAGAATATTAATTTATATGTTCTTATATAATTATAAAATGTAAAAAAATGTAATGTCTATTGAAATTTTATGGGTTCGCACATTGTCGTACCTTAAAGATACCAATTTATGAATTGAAAAAAAAAGTTGTGAATACACAACCAAATCATGTAATTTAAAAAAAAAATCTTATTTGAATAATCTTTCTATTTTTCGAATGGAAAATCTATGGTGGGCCGTATTTTGGTGACGGTTAGTCTAAAATGTTATCATCCAAAGAACCGAAAGAAAAAGTTAGTAGTGTTAAGGGTCTCTGAAGGCATGCACAAAACATGGGGAATTACAGGCAGTATCCTCAAATACCATCTGATCGTTAATGCATTTTTTTTACCACCAGACCATAGAAACTGACATTATTCCAAACTATGGTTCTGTGCATATCATCTTTCAAATTTTTACGATACTGCGTTGTTCAGACGTTTTTAATTTGGAAGACCAGGTCACGAAGAAATACGAGGGAAAATGCGTCAAAGCCAAGAACAAAAACGATTCATAAATAATAATTACATTTTTTATCGAATGCGTTTGTGTTATATATTTTCGAAAATTATATGGTTTATCCTTGTTAAATATCTCTTATTTAAATGAAAAAGTGTTTCAAATTGTAAACAATCTCGTGAACGTGTTAAAATGCAATTTTAAATCCATTCCACGATGTGTTTTCGCTTTACTTTTCTCTAAAGTTTAATTATATCATTATAATAAAATTCCAATGTGGTTTGTACGATATTCCGGAATAAGTGAGTACCGTTATATCGATTCGAAATTAAATTTTATTTGAACAGTCAATAATCCCACACGGAAACATTTTCAATTTAGAATTTTACTCTTGTCCTAAAACAATAAGATTTTAACCCTCCACATTAAATGTCAATACGTAATCAACATACACGAGCGGATAAAAGTGCTGGCTATTATGACTCCAAATACACTTCAATAAATATTCATTAAGGTCAAGAAAATATAATTAAATCGTTCCGTCTTTGGAATACTGCACAACAGGGACGGCTCTTGTGGCACTCGGTGGCAATGGTGCAATGGCGCACTGATCTCCCATTTATATTCAAGTGATAATAAATATCAAAATAAAAATTCTAATTTAGATGTTTTTAAACTTATTGCGTGTTCCTATCAAAATATTTCAAGAAGCGATGAATCATACATGTTCAGTGGAGGGCGCCAAAATTTGAAAAATATGATTGTTGAAGTCAGCTGATGGCGCACAGGAAATGCATTTCCTGGAATGTTCCAAACAAAGCTGAAGCAATTGGCGAACAAAAAAGATTATGTTTAGTCACGCCGAATTGTGAAAAATGCATGCATCAACTTGAACTTACTTTTCTCATATAAATTGTTACGTTTGGTATGGGCTTCTCTCCTTTTCTTCCCAAAACGGTGCTTAAACGGATGGATAATGTACTTCTTGGATATATATTTTTTGCACTCCCTAATATTCTTGTCACCGCCCGCCAATGCAGTGCACAACTGTAATACTTTATTCAACTGCTCAGTTATCCTATGAAATGGTATTTAAAAGTGATAATAATTTATCGAATTAGCAAAACAGACTTTTATACCTAATATTTTGAATAAAAATACACTTAAAAATAATAAAAAGTATTTCAGACGTCAAAGTTTTGACCAACTTTATGAGGAGATATTTTAATAAAATATTATTTTTTAACTGTGTTATGAATTGAAAAATTATCTGCCACTACAACTAGCCGTCAAGGCACCAGATATTTTGAAATATGATCAACTTTTAACCATCCAACAAGTCAATATTTCTATTTAGATTTCATATTGACCTTTGAGAGAATCGAATCTAGACTTCTGATTGCCAGGACTAACCATTAGACCACAAAAGCTGATAAGGCACCAAAAGAGAGAACACACCAAAAATATCGTGAGTGTTGTTTCAATTTTTAATATCAAACGAAAACTAAATTGTAATCCAAAAATCAAAACTAAATTGAATCACATCGTAATAATGATTCAGTCAATATATCTATCTGATTTGAGTTTTCGTACACAAAAATTAGCAAGACACTCAAGTCAAAATTGTCGTAGGGTTTGGTAAAGTAAAAAAGAGATATATGGTCATACGTTATGTCTTAGACAGAATTGAAAGCTTTTTTTCTTGGAATCAATCGCAAAACCTCTCAAAAATCCACCCATTTGTTGTCAACAGTATTGAGGTCAACTCAGGGGGAGGTTCTGAGGGCTGCTTACACTTTGGGGTATAATATGTACGTAGGTACTTGTGGCTTATGAGAGAAAAAGGTCGAAATGCGGTCCGTAATTTATGCCCCAAAATGACTGTTACTTCGAAAGTGCCTACTTATTTTTTTTCCACAGCTGAATGGAAATCTGCATTGAAAATGTACCACAATGGACACAGGAAATGAAATTTGATTTTCTATTTCAAGTTCAATATTTTTGATAGTCTGTGAGTATTTGATGAACTAAGCTTCATTTAAAAAAAAAAGAATCTGCGAGATAAGCAAGGATTTTTTTTTATTAAAAATTTATAACCACTTCTCCACAATCTGCTTATTTTTATGTTCTTAACGGATCCTTGGAAACAATGCTAATTTTCAACATTCTATTGTCATTTTAATGTGGATTAGTTTTGCAGAATACATTATTTTTATTAAAATCTCTTGTAAAATTATTCTATTTTCAGTTACATACTCATTACTCAAAATTTGATATACAGTGGTCCATCGAGATACGAGTGCCCTAACATAAAAGATCTTTGAGATACGAGCCGTCGAGCGAGCGAAGTTTGCTTTTAAATACGAGCAACATTTGAGATACCAGGAACGGCCAGGTATCTGCGTGCGCTTTGCGTATGTGTGGAAGGGGGTGCATATTTATGTATTGGTGGAAAATCCATATATTATATATCTGTGTTGGTATTGGATTCTACTTCGACTGTCAAAAGCTATGCACCTACTTTAAAAACAAACATCGCTCCATCTCTTTCGCACAACTGACAAATCCCATACGTAAGACATAGATGGCGCTCTACAACTGCTCTACAGCGCCACATTTTGGCGGCTGGGACGGATTAATGGTATTTCAATGGGAAAATTGCTTTGAGTTACGAGCAAGGTTACGGAACGAATAACACTCGTTTCTCGAGGTACCACTGTAATTCACAATACAATAGTGACTCCGAGTATCAAAAAAGGACATACGTAACTTTTTTCAAAAAGTATATTTTAAGTACATACATATATCATAATTTTTTTTTCGTAAATTGTATTTAATAAATATCTGTGGGCTTAAGCGAATTTTCAGAGTTATTTTGATGGATTCAGCGGGAAGTTTGTGGTCGTTCGTTATAATAATTTTTGAATAACGTATTGTGTAAATTCGTGACAATTGTTTCGCCTCTTTCAGATGCATCTTCAGACGTATTTTCGCAAAGGCTGCTAAATTAAGTAATGATTATTTTTTATTTAAACTTAATTATAACTGGATGAGACTCGGCATGTTGTTTCTAATTGAATTTACATTTGGTGAAATCCCTAATAATAATGTGTCGGGACATTTACATATTCCAACTTAAAAAATAAAAAATCACGAACTCTGTAATTTATCATTTTAAAACATCATTTTAGAATCAATCTTGCTTTATTGAAGATGCCTCTGAAAGAGGTGAGACACGTGTCACAATTAGTAACACAAACCTGGAAATATAATCAAGAGTTATTTTATATTCTAACTTCCTAACCTCTATTTTGTAATGCATCCATTGAAAGTGGAAAAACACGTATTACGAATAGTTAAACAATAAACCGGATAATCAAAGTATCTGAGATTTTTTGGTCTGTTTTGTCTTTGTTAAAACTTGGTTGAATGGAACGAAAAGTATTGTCATTTTTTAGGGAGTATTAAACTGACATTGTATTAAATGCTCCTTTCAATTTTCTTCCAAAAAGCACATTATTGCCCTTAAGAAACATGCCACATCAATCTATTAGGCATGTACCGCGGACAATGATCGGTTATGCGCAAACAGTTCAAAGCTGGACCCTTTTAACATACAGACTTCGACAACAATGGCACAATGGTACGTCCCGGCAGCGAGGAAACTCACAATGGGGAAAGGCATTGGCTGGCATTTGTCCCCCACTCTGGGGATCTTACTTGTTGGCTACAAAAAACTCCTACAGCTTCACAATTCTGTCAAAGAAAAATATTTACATGAGACCTGAGAATTTCAATTCAATGGACTGCGTGCAGTGGCGTGCGCAGCAGGAGGGGCCGCTGAGATATGCAATAAAGTAAATTGTACCGTTCATGTGGTAGACAGCCAAACTAGCTTGAACTACACAACGGAAAAAAGGTTTGATGGTACAATTCGAGTTTCACGATATTTCTACATTCATACATATAATACACTAATAAAGCCGGGAAAAGCAGAGTAGAAGACTATTTTATTACATTTTGACTAAATGTCTTCGCCGATAAAAAAATCAAAAATATTTTCTTTCATATTCGTTTTTATGGCAACTTAATGACCAACAATGCAAAAGGGAATTACAGACCCACAGACATACATACGCCGTTTCGGTTTTATATATGTACTACTCGATACTCGAGTAATTGGAGTCTCTACACACACATTGATAACGAAACAAATTTACCGTCGAAACTTTCGCGAGCGAAATCAATTCGTTTGTTTGAACTTGCAACAACAATGCAAAAGAGAATTACAGACATACATCCCCCGTTTCGGTTTTATATATAAGATTAGTATTCCGCGCTATTTTCTCAGTCGTGCTAACGTTGCTGCACCTATTAATTCATGGCACACTTGCCTATCAAACAATAAAATGGCGCCCATCTAATATCAAATCGATCGCACTCTTCAACTTTTTGTGACAACGATTATGAGAAGAGTTTTTTATTATCTTAATCTGAATATTGAGATTAAAATCATTGATTTATTAATCCTTAAGCTTTGAGTTTACTTATTTAGAGTTAGTTTGGCTCTTATTCTCTCATTTGGTGTTAACAAGACAATTCTGGAAAACGAAATTGAGGAAATCAATATGAAGCATTTGTTTCACAAAAAGTTAGCTGACCGCTTGAGCTGGCTTCACTAGGGATTGCTCACTACTAAAACGATCACGCCTTCTTGTCGGCAACGGTAGGAAGAGAATGCAACATGAATAAGCAAACTAAGTTTGAGAAAAAACGAAGGAGACAGGAAGCACTTTGACGATATCGCGTATAATTTTTTTAAATTTAAGTATTTAAAAAAAGAGTCCCTTGTCACCGCTTTTACATCTAGTGATTTATAATGAACACTGAGCGAAGGTTTGTTGAAATATCTTTCTCCCACTCAATTAATCCAGCGTCATCCACTGGCTTCAGACCTCTGAAAATGAACAGACCCTCTGTGAATGGGAGCTTTCAGTTTTCGCTCAGAATACATTGCATTGCTTAGTTGTATTGAATGAGCGGCTTCAAAAGCTTTTGAGGCGCAAAAAATAAACAAAATGCTTTTTAGACACTTTGTTCGGGGTATTTTTTACGTATTTTTTAGACGGGAACCCTTTATACGTGATGTATCAGTAAGTTTGAATTTCTCATCTTGCAAAAGCGCATAAATGAATGCCGCCTTCCATTTCATTTGCTTGCATTTCATTCGTAATAAACGGACATAAAGTAACAAAAAGAGCAAAAATGTTCTCCGTATTATATTTCTGAACTTTTAATTGACTACTAATCTTGCGCTTCAATCATTTGAGTATCCAGACCATGAATAATTTTCTAAATATTGATTGAATTAGCATTTACTGGGTAGAACTCCATTATGGCCAGTGGTGTCGTGGTAAATATATAGATACCGGGCTGGTCGTAGTTTTCTATCCTATTTTTTTATTAAATTCGTCCAAAGTTAAATTACCACCAGTTTTAACAATTAAATTCCAAAAAAAGAAGTGGCAAGTCAAAAATATGGCAGGGTGGATCATTATCAGGTGCCAGGTCACCGATCTGTCCTGACCTGGCCCCACCACGCCAATGGTTTCCTAAATAATAAAATGTAATGTTAAAATTAATTTTGTGTAAATTTATAGATTACTGTGATATCTATAATCTCTCTCACACAATAAATCTGAATAAAACATAACAAGAGTAATAAACTAACCAAAGTTCTTCCCTTGTTGTATCCTTTAATCCCCACTCTCTTCAAAAAAGAAAAGGTGATCAATTGAAAAAAACAGTATTCGTTGTTAATTTACATATAGTTGATTTACGCACTATGGGTAGCATTTGTAGTTGACATGGTTCTAAATTCATTCTCTCCGAAAGACCATTGTTGTAATTATTTTCAATTAGTATCTAGTATCATGGATATCTGTGATGATCAGAAAAATCAATATGATAATAATCAAAGATGGGTAAATTATGAATCTATGGTCACGAAATGAAACGATGAAATGTTTTGTCTTTAATTTTTAAATTTAATATAATAGAAGATACTAAGGAATACTTCGCAATAAGTATGAAATAAAGTTGTTTTAATTTACAGGAGCAAAAATGCAACCAAAAACTACACAAATAATAATATTATACAGATAGAGACAGTCACATAAGTTTATTAAAAATAAAAAGAATAATTTTATTATAGGCTAATATTAAAAAACAAATTCTTCTTTCAGATCTCATACAATAATCAGTAATATTCTTCAGATTTAATCATTTTGATTCCACACTTTATAATAATCCACAAGAACTCAAAGAATATAGTCAAAACATAAAAATATAAGCCAGTATGTATAAATTTTTTGAGCTTTGCTCGAGAGGATTGGGATTCTATCCCGTGACCATATATCCATAATTTACCCAAAGATGTTCTTAAATTTAAAATCCACCATGATACTACAGGTATTGATTTATTTTATTAACTACCAGCCGGTCCCCGGCAAGCTTTGCAATGCCACTCAAATTGGATGAACGGTATAGGAACGCATACGGAACATACACAAAATCATTACTTTTATATGTATGGATAGATAGAAAATTCGTAAACTTTCGTTGGCGTCCACACAAGAAATAACCAAAGTTTTATCGTATTCGGATGAACGGTATTTGATCGCATACACGACAAAACACTTAAATTTTTAAATATTTATATTGGTATTTATAAAGCTTTTGTTGGCGTCCACTCAACAAATCATCCAAGCTTTACCGCAATTAAATGAACCTTCCCGGGCGGCTACACAAAAAATCACCAAAGTTCCATTGTGATCGGATGAACCGTATGGCAGCGCATAGAGTACGAAAATAAAAACAAATATCGATTTTTACATATATAAAATGCTGTAGAGTGCAGTAATGTTTTTTTTGACAATTAGGTTGACACAGTAAGCCATCTCTTTAAAGTAAAAACACCTCATTAATACACAGGACGTGAATATTATTTTTCTGCCAACAAAGTTGCGTTTTTTTACATCCCTCAGTTCTTATTAAATTTGAGCTTACGTACCACGCCACTGGTTTCCAAACATATTCAAAAGAATAATCTTATCTTTACTTATGGATTAACCATTCTATTTAACACTTTCCTCGTAATTTATCATAGCTTCATATGAGCTTTTATCGAATAATGGAAAATGATAAAAACACATATATTTTTATTCACTTATTTTATTTTTATGTCAAAAATAATTTCTTGATGGAAAGAATTTTTTTGAACGACTTCCTCGTAATATTTAATGTTAAGATCAGGACCAGATTCGCTCATCACGAGCGTTTTTCCAATCCCGATCTTAACATTATTTTAATGTAGCAATAATACAAATAAATCATTATATTATATAAAATTTAAAAAAACTTTTGATTCTTTCACGTATTACTAATTGTGACACGTGTTTCGCCTCTTTCAGAGGCATCTTCGGACTTAATATCGCAAAGTTTTCTTCAGTAATGAAGCAAGATTGATTCTTATATTTTAAAATGATAAAATTACCAAGTAGAGTCTGGGGTTTTTTCTTTTTACGCGAAGCGTTCAAATATTATCAAAACATACAATTAAGAACAAAATTTTCCCTTCATTGATTTTGATGTCGCTTGGTTTTGGGTAAAATGTACAAACATATTTAATTGTTTGCCAAGTTGATTTGATGGATAAATTATTAGTTTTAATGAATATCTCTTGCGAATGATTGCTGCTAAATGGAGAGGGTACAAACAGCAATTTAAAATCGACAAAACAAATTTTAACATACGATACGGTGAGAAAAATAACTATGTATTTTAATTCTACAGAAATTATTTTATATATTTGTTATCACCGTCTGATAATGTAGTTCTACCAAGTAAATGCCAACTCAATCAATAGTTTTTAACAAATTCATCCGATATGCTTTCAAATAGTTTTAGTGTCAAATGTCTTCGCGCGTGATTTTTTTTAATGTGGGTATACCAGTCTTGCTGGCTTAGCGGCAGATTCTCCTATTTTTACGAGCTCAATTTCACGGGGATTCAAATTAAACTTTTGCGAACATTAGCTCGGCGAGTCAGATGGATAACTATAAAAAGCTCATTCCGAATGCAAAACATGCAAGTGCCTTTATCAACAGTTTGGGCAGCTTTTATCTCGAACGTGATGTCACGGCGTCTTTAATCTTTCCAGACGTCTTCAGTCGGAACCTTTGAACGACGCTAATTGTCACGAATGGAATAAGCTCCAGACGAACGGTGCTTTCGCACGACGTCGGCCATAACCACTTCAAGACCTAAGCTTTTTGCATAATGTTATTTGCGTACCTGGTAGTTTTAGTTAATTAATAAGTTTATCTCATAAACTATTTCATAACTTGCAGTAAATAAAACAGTAACAAAATTATACTTTTCTGAAATTCAATGATATGATTCAGAGATGTGGACTACTGTTTCTATAGAATGCATTTCTTTTATTAAGTAATAATAAATTTTTAAATGCAATTTTTAAGAACATATGCAAATATTTAAGCTTGTTTTATTTTTACATATGCTTATAAAATAAGTAATAAAGCCTTTTTAGTACTTATTCTACATTCAATTTATTAGATCCGAACTGGATCACTCAATGCGAGCATTATCAACTGAGCACATATTAGAGGTCTGCACGGGCTCGGGTTTGGCCCGCGGGCTGGGTCGGGCCGGGTAACGAAGGTTTGGATTCGGGCCCGGGTCGGGCTCGGACGCAAGCATACAACAAAAAATAATAAAAACCGGGCTATTTTCGAATGAGCTCACCGTTATCGTAAATCTAAATTTAATACTATAATAAACTTCACGTACTCGTATTAGTCATCTTTTCGACTCATTTGTAAGAATAAGATGCATTGTTTTGAATTTAATGATTTCTGACGCAATTATTTTAGTATTTTTTAATGATGTCTGCTTCATAAGAGTTACAATACGCATAATGAATTTCATAATATGATCCTGACTTCAGTATTTCTAGTATGGTTATTTCGATCGGTCGCAATTCGATTTGTAAGGTTGATTTTTTTTAAATTTACCGGCAAGATATGGGCTTCGAAAACAAAACTGAAGAATTGAGAATATACTTCTTCAGTAAAATCCCATGGAAAAAGTAAAGTGTGGAAATCATTTAGTGAAATCATAGAGGACAAACAAAAAAGTTGGATACGTTGCGTGTATAAAATGTAATTGCATTTTCAGCTTTTCTAGTTCAAAAACAGGAACTTGTCATTTGTATTGTCATTCCTGTAAAACAATCAGAAACTAATTCTAATGTATTTCGCACAACTGCACACACACGATAATTGGTGAGTCAATTTTTAATTTTAATTAGAAAAAAAATCGAATTTTTTCGGGCAAGGTTGCAAAATGTCGGGCTCGGGTCGGGTTCGGGTAAGATTTTTGGAAATGAGCCTCGGGCCTGGGCTGGGCCGGGTTGGAGGTCTTCGGGTTCGGGCCGGGTGAAATTTTAAAATTTCGGCCCGTGCAGACCTCTAGCACATATATTAAGCAGTTATAATATAAGACAATGGCTTTTTGACGAATTGGTGGAATTATCTTTTATTTAATACACATACATAGTAGGAATAAAGACCTTTGTTAATCTTATTTAGTTGGAGTCGGATTCGGAGTCTGAGTCGAGTCATTGGTCAAAGTCGGATTCGTATTTTTTTTACGACTCCACAGCCCTGATTTAATACTCTCGCCATCTCCGTTGACAATGGAAAACTTAATTTCTCCTCATGACAAAGTGTTAATATTTCAAAATAATGATTGACAACAATTGTGCAGTGACTATTCCTAATGAAGGTATCTAGAAGCATATTTTTCTACGAGAACTCGTTGAAACTCAGTTCCTCAACCTTTTTTGCTTAATGAGAGTATGGATATAAATCATAAGGCCCAGTACAGGAATAGTGGCTAACTATTCTCTCTCATAACGCCTCGCTTGTAGGATTGGATGCGTGGAAGGGAATTTTTATAGGAAAAAACACCCATGTCTTCAAGCGGAATCGATAATTTGACTGCAAAAATGCTGCTCGTTCTGGAAATCAAACCTGTGAAGTCAGTCACGGAAGTCAACGACGTTAATCACTGCTCTATGAAGCCGTCAAAAGTCAAAAGAAAAGTAATATTTACTAATCTAATTTTTCGCACATGTATAATGGATATGCTTATAAATATAATTCGGAAATAAATATCATCGTCAATAGCCTTTTACAGATAAAATTGTGGTTTTTAAACCAAATGTTTGACAAAAAACAATTTGGTTGGGATACTAAAATAATTTATGAAAGTATTCAAATAGCAAAGTTTTATTGGAAAATATGAAAATTTGGTTGGTATATCTTTAAATAAAATAGTGACAACATGGTTAGTCGGCTTTTTTTCTCGATGGACTGTCGAATATTTTAATATCGTATCATCAATATTGAACACCACTGCAAAAAAGCATACAAAAATTTTCACGAAAGCTCTCTCGCTAATCAATTAATTATGCGATGCACCAAAGCTTTTTGAGTTTCATTTTGTTATTTTTATCCGAAATGTCCACACGTGAAAAGCTTTTTTTATTTTCATTTTAGTTTGATTTAAATTATATGTGTTTTTAATATCAGACAATTTTGTAGCATCATATTTTTTCAATATAATTTGTTGATTATGACAATTTATTGTAAAAAATTAAACAGAATACATGGCATTACAGCTGACGCCAATGCGCCATGCATTTGACAATTAATAAAAATAACACAAAAAAATTACACAAAATTGAAAATAAAAATAGAATACACAAATGTATGAAACAGATCAGAAACATATTAATTACATAAAAAGAAAAAAAATATAAACAAAGAACCAAGTTCACTGCCGAAGATGTCCATATCAACAGGCAGGGCATTCATCAGCCGAACAGCCCTTGCGACTGGCGACTCAAATGACCTACGTGACAAACAAGTTCTGACAAAGAACATTTATTGGCCTTGGCTACGACCACGTAGGTAGAAACTGGAAGCTTGCAAGCTTAAAGTTTCAAGGATGTCAGGGTTATCAACTCGGCCCCGAAGAACAAGAGTAAAATGTTTCAATTATTATGGTGAGAGTAGCTCAAAAGGCAATTAATATAAGGTTTTGTGTTCACCAAACCATATTAAAAACCGTTGTCGTTCTGTCTAAAACACATATTTTTATATTGGATATATCAGGCTTGAGCTTTGAAAATAGATTTTCATGTTTTTATACATATGGACATACTGCTTTAATCTTAGTGAATTTGTGAAAGTAATGATTATGTTGGCTTTCTTCACTAAGCAACGTCACTAAGCAGCGTCATTGCTTCGATTTGCGCTATTCACGAGCAAGAATCATATTGTGTGGGCCATTTCATAAACTCTTCAATCAATTGTTTCAAGGAATCATTTTCATTGACAGGTTTGAATTTACATCTATATTCTAGTCGTATTCTAGCCTCAACTTTATAATTTTACTAGCTACGATAAAAAATGGTTATTTTTATTTACACACCAACCAAAAATCACAAATAATAAGCACAATTAAAGTTATGTAGCGAAAAAATCTAAGGACAAGAACAGATACAAATCATTAGAAATAAGCAAGGAATTCAATCAAGTAAGTTCCGACGAATCAACTTTGATACATTAAAATCTGAAATCACTGATGTTTGTCACGATTAAAAAAGGTCGATTTTTCATTTTGGCCTCGCATAAACCGAAAGAAATATTTATATTTGTACCATGTCGAACTGGGTAGGTTTTGAAAAGAAACGACAAGAATAGGACTAGCGGTTAGCTAATCGCTCTCGCCACGCGCCGCTTTTTGGTATTGGAAGAAGTTTTTAACAACACGAACACCCATTGGCTTCGAACAGAATCAATTAATCGACTGAAAATCTGCTCATACAGAGACTCGTACCCGAGCGGTCTGTCACGGAAGCCAATGATGTTGATCACTGCACCGCAAACCAGGCAATATATGGAAATTCATAATTCTTTTCGACCATTCAAGCTATCGAATGTAACTTTGAGTGACTGAATAACATGCAGTCCTCTAAGATCAAAATGGTTATATAAATCTGTCATGCTTAAAAATGTTACGGGATGGTTACATTTAAAACATCTCTAAGTATACATTTATGCGAGTTCTGCACTTCTAGAAAACAATCTCATTATACTGTTCATTAGAATGTTCATACTAAATCAAACAAAACTTAAGGGGTGCATTTGATCTGCAGATTGAAGACGGAGACGCTAACAAATTCCAAGAAATGTGTTCTGTTCAAATTTACATATTGTTAATCATAGTAAGTTGTCATACACAAGCGGATTTGATAAATTATTTGGTAAGCCATACAAACCTTCATTCGTATAAATATTTATTTGAAATAATTTGCCTGTCTGCCTGTAACGCCTTTTTTTTCTCCTAATCTGGAGCATGTGGAATCCGCTCGGAGTTTATCTCAACGTGTTTTTTCTACAAGAACTGCTTGTAACTCAGCAGCCCAATTTTTCTTTTTTGAAGAGAGTAGATATTGAAAGAACACGAGGACTATGAAAAGTCTAGTGGTTAGCTAATCGCTCTTGCTATATGCCCCGCGTTTTTGAGACCGGAAAGGTGGGAAGGGATTTTTAGCAACACAAGCACTCATTGCCTTCGAACTCTGTAAATATCTTATCGTACCGGGAATCGAACCCTGGCGGTCCATCACGGAAGCCAACTACGTTGACCACTGCTCCAGGGACCGGGATAGACGGTAACTCCATATACATGTACAACGCAGTATAACAAAGTACAAACACACAGACACCCTCTACTCATAAGCGCATCGATTGAATGATGACAGGTAGCACTGCCACTAAATTTTTTCGACAGTTAGCTAAAAAAAAGTTATTAATGGTTTATGACAAATGGGAATGTCACCAGAAAGTGCTTTCACGATTTTAGTCGGTATTACTTCGGATGATGGCATTTTGCAAGTGGACGTGAGTGAGTTCAGTCGAGTATTATAGTTGATTTTGCCGGAATTTACTCGGTTGACTCCATTGTCAATTTCAATGTAATGTTTTTTTCTCATTCTTCCACTAGTTTCTTTTCTTAAAATGTTTTTACCATTTTTCAAATTGCTCAAGCCAAAATTTTTTAACTTTTATTAATGTAAAACGAATTGCTTGGTCGTCCATTGTCACCATTAGAGACGCCAATTACTCGACATTTGAAGTACTCGAGTAGTTTAATTTTAAAATACTCGAGTAGTTTCAGACGTACCAAAATATATATTATTGATTCAAATTCGTGTATATAAAGTGTAAGTGTATTTAATTGATTATGCCCAACTGCATACATAAGTAGACAATTCAAAAGATTATTTTTCAATACTTTATTTTATCCCTTGTCATCATAGACTTGTCATTGATGAGATAATTCAGCAGGAACCAAAGCAAAAATAACAAAATAAATTTTCGCATAGACTGTTTAACGGCAAAACTATTTAAATAATATATTACCTGACAGTAAAATAGATGCGTAAGACTCAGTTAAACGCAACGGTTGAACATTATACACATATATTTAGATATAGTTTGGAAATGAATCATCACTTATAAAGTACGAGTATTACTCGAGTATTTTTTAAAGATTTTATATTTATTCGAGTACTTGAAAAATGGACGAGTATTCTCGAGTATCGAGTATTTGATACTCGAATTGGAGTCTCTAGTCACCAAACATACACTTCTTAACTTATAAAGACTTTTTTTTTATTATTTTAGTGCAAAGCTTTTCCTACTAGGCCACGGGGGATATAATGTTGACAGGTGCCACTGCCAACTAGTGTATTTAGCCGTTGATTTTTTGATTAAATTTCAAGCATATTCGTTGAATATCAACCTCCTGCTGTAAAATATATTTCATATTTTTTTAATTCTGGCATTGTATGCACCATACATATTATGAAAGAACACATGTATGTTGTAACGAAAATATCAAGAAGGAACTTTGATACAATCTTGCCAAAACACAAATATTTTGATCCAAAACAAACGATATTATTATACACGTATAATACGTGATGATGAATTTCAAACCCAGTACCTCACATGTTTTTCTTATGCCACATTGCTTGCGACTGAAATTAGGGGTGAAAGATTTTCTTTGTTATCATTCAATGTCTTAATATGCATGATGAAAGAAAGAACATGATGAAAACTGATTTTAATTCAACCGCTCAACGTTTTGAGTGAAGAAAAAAAGACAAACCGTAAAACTAGGTGAATAGAGACAATTTTTACCCTTCATGACTATGTATTTTCATACCTGCGCCACATAATTAAAATATGAATGGCTTTAAACGTGTTTCTATGGTCCTACTACACATTCATGCTAGTATTTTTCAAATATTCACTATCATTATTAAGACACATTCAATTTTGTTCGATGTCTCTATTCACATTGAATTGGGGTGAATAGAGACGAGCGAGGATGAAGAGAGACAAAGTTATTACATAGTTTATTAACAAATAAAATATGATTGATTGTATTTTTCGTGCAATAAAAGATAAGTTTATAAGGGGTCAAAAATTAAGGAAGCACAGGCATTGAACTTAAACACGTTTGTTTCAATTTTGGTAATCATTTAGTTGGTTTGGTTTTGTCATTCGAGAGATAGTATTATAGTCGTTATAAATAATCATATATAAATAGTAAAAAATACATTTGATTATTAGTAGTAGTAGTAGTAAGTTGTGCTAAAGTATAATCTTTGTTTTTATTTCTATTCACCCCGCAGTCTCTATTCACCCCGCTTAACGGTAGATATCGCTCTATCTATAACTTGTTTTTAGGAAAGGAAATATGATAACACCACAAATTTAATACAAATCTTTTTCATTTTGTACTTTTCCATAAGTTTTGTCGCTAAATATAATTATAATCATAACTATTTCTGCTCCAGAAGTATCTAACATACAAGATTTTTACCCGTGAAACCAGTGCCGTGCCATCTGTTGATATCTAGTTAGATATTAAATCATGATTGGTTATTTATTTTCGTTCCTCAGGTTGATGAGCTATTAAAAAAACTATATTAACAAAAATTAAACTTGAATCGTTTGAATTTTATACTAAATCCCGGGTTTCGTCTTTCGGCATCTTCAGGCATTTCAAGTGCATGAATGTATTTGAACTGACGATACAAATTTGATATTGAAATTCCATCAAGTACTTTCAGTCGAAGTTCTAATCAAATCTAGATGTATTAAATTCTAAATTTTGAATCTCAACCCAGTGTCCTTAGTGTTCGACACTAGGCTACAAAAAAACATTTCCAGTTTTTAAAATATTATTTTTATTTTTTCATTGTTTAGTTTGAAAGCATAGTATTTATAAAACAACGACAAACTTTTTTATTCTTATTTCACAAATTTATCAAAGGAAACTTTATCAGTGGAAAATATTTGCAATGTGCGAATCCGGTCGTGATTCTTTGATAAAATAGTAGAAAAAGAGCGAAAAATAATATTTTTGTTTTTATGAACAGTAATATACAATAGTTTCATATTCACAGAATAAAATAAACGGAGACAGCAAAAGTTTTATGTGACAAAAGTTTTTATTATAAAATCGTACTGATAATAGTTTAAAAGACCCTGAATTCTTCTTCTTTTTGGTCCATTTGGCGCCTGCATGATTTTTTGTCACCTGTCATTCCTTTATTCCCATTACATGACTGCATCATTTAGTTCTGTGGAGTACCTGCATCCTACAGACAGTACCTAGTGGCTTGCTGAACACTGGGAGCGGTCTGAATAAGGGGCAGAAAGGCTTGAGACTCGCCGGAGCCATTCGCAGCACGCTATTTAGTCAGTTCTATCGCTTCTTTGATACCACTGCCATATCAGGTTTCTACCGGTACGTAACCTTATCTCTGAACTCCTCACCCAATCAAACTACCTCATGTTATGACTATCATGAGACTAAATTTGGGTGAACAAGTTGGTTGTTCCACCACCCTTCCGTTATGTTTGTGCAGCCGTTTTTCACAGCCACCTTCCATAACGCTATACGAACAAGAAAAGAGACTAATTTACTCCTCACTTACTTGGCCCGGGACAAAGCTGTACAGAACTGTCATTTAACCATGCACTAAAGTGCTTAAAGAAAAGAGAAATAGAAAGGTAAAAAAAGAAATTGTGACTTGTTAAGCCACTTTGTTAAAGTAATATCACCAGGTGTCAGGGTTCACTATCGTAAAGCACCACTTGTAGAATTGTATTTTTTTTCGTATCCGCTTTCTATTCAGAGCATATCGCCGCTACACAGTACTTCTAAGATTCTATGTCACCCGCCAGCCTCCTTGCTTCGTTCAAGGTCATCCCGGAGTCCCGTAGTGAGATATCCACTCAAATTTAGAAGTAAATAAAGTATATTTTAATGGCATATAATGTGAAATATAACGTCGTTCAAATGTTTGCCGTGGCTTTGCATGGTGGCACACATTCGAGGGGCTCAATTTCCTTCAATGAACTTCCAACTGCTCCAGAGCCCAATCAGCAAATACACGGCGTTGTCTGTGGTCGTTTACTTTAAGTTCCTGGGCTAGCTGGAAGTCCCGGCGCAAAATTTGCCAAATAGAAGTCACAGAAAGGCCAAGCTCTTGTGAATGACGAGAAATTGACTGCCTTGGGTTTTCCGGTACACTCTCGCGCACAGCAGCGATATTTTCAGCAGATCTTGCGTATCAGTGACGTACTGGTGCTGGCTGATTATTTACCAAACTGATTGACTCGAATATGGCCATCAATCGTCAAATAGTCGACTTGACAGTATGGTTGACGCTATAGTTTAACAGATTTTGAGCTACCCTTTTGAAAGATCCTATACTATCTATTGATATCCACATCAAATATAAATTTATTAAAATAACTCAAAAGTCATTCATATCAGCTTTATACTAACATAACTGATAAAACAACATCGTTTTGAAGCACGTTACCAAAATAAATTATTGTTTTACCGAGAGACTGTTACAGATTCTAAAAGCGGTCGCAAAAACACAATAATTTCGTCGTTTTCTTTGAATAATTATATTGGTATAAGCTTACCTCTTTGCCTAAAACAATATAAATCATCGACAAAAGTCAAAAAAGGATTCTCGTCGACAAAGACGTTATGAATTATTAATGTTTTTAATACATTTTAAGCGGCGGGGCGGTTTCATTGATATGCAAAGCTTCTTACTAATAATATCGAGCGACTTTGTTACAGCGATCAAAATGTTTTGCGCGCTCGCCAAAACCAGACTATCTTTGATAAAATTACAATAATATTAAACCCAATTATTTTTTATTGAGTTCAAGAATAAATTTTTATGCATAAGCTACGTACGAAATTTCTACACTATAGAGAAGTTTCCCATAGTGCATAAGTCGGTCCCTCCAATATCGCTTATTTTTACATAATGCTAAAGTTTAAGTAAGTTTAAGTTTAGTAAGGGCAAAATAGAATTTTCATAATAAAAATCTTATGGGACAGGACTAGTGGTTAGCGATGGGATATGTGTGGTATTTTGAACAACAAAAACACCAATTACCTTCGAACAGAATCGATTTATCGACTGAAAAATCTGCTTGCACCGGGACTCGAACACGGGCGGTCCGTCACGGCAACCAACGGCGTTGACCACTGCGCCACGGACCGGACAACACTTCATTATAAGAATTTTACACTATTTTCTACAAAGTATTTGTCATTAGCTTGTTATCCCTTGACTTCGCAAGGTCTTCAATATATCAAAATTTTGATTTTCTGATTTCGAGCAATTCACAAAACCAATTGAAAGAACCTAACCTCAAAATTTGTATAGTTGCATATCACGTTTTACTCTTATTGCATAGTCGCAATCTCTACGCTATAGGAGGATCGACCGTATTTCAAATTTCATTTGTGTCGAACATAACGAGTTATCTTTAAAAAAACTATAAAAATCGACGTTAAAATTCTTTATTTTGTAAAAATAAAAATGTCTTGTCTTTATCTTGTCCGCTGGGTATAATAGAAATTGACTTACCGCTAATAAAGAGTATGAAAATTGAACAGTTGATTGGAAAGAGGATAACATTTCAACTACCCTAGTTTGTCGGAAAACAAAAATACTGTTTTTTGAAAAGTATCAATTGAATGTGTTGGAATGTAAGCTTTTTTCACCAAATACTTGCGATTAAATATTAATATATTAATGGCAAAACATATTTAGTATTGAATCAAAAACTTTAAAAATCATGGTTTTTTGTATAAAAATTAATTATTAAAATCAGGGCTGTGGAGTCGGTAAAAAAAAGTCCGACTCCGACATAGACCAAAAAAACGACTCCGACTCCGACTTAAAAAAGGTTAATATCGTCACGTTTTTCTCTAAATTGCCTATTTATGAGTATTCAATTAAATAGGCAAACGCCAGCAATTGTAGGGGGGATTGGGGGGGTAGGGGGGTAGGGGAGGGGGTGTACGCCAGAAAGTTTCGCGGAAGTGTAGTAGAAATTTGTAAAAATTCGATATCAATTTTTGGGGGGGAGGGGGTTGTTTGGCGGGGTGGGGTTTGGGTAGCGTATTAAGCGGGTATGCCAAAAACCTTCGAAGGAGTGAACTCGAAAAATTCGTAAAGCTTAAAAAAAAAATTGGGGGGTGGAGGTTGGGACAATACATTTGTAAAGTTTCACATCGATCGGTCGAGCGGTTTAGTAGTCCATAGCGGACATACACACAGACATTCATTTTTATATATATAGATGTGGTCCTACTGAAATATTCTCCGTTTTGCACCCAAAAGAAAATGTATTGAAATGCCTCAGAAATCTCAGTTGATTTTACATAATTTTAGAATATCATCTTTTTTACAATCACTCGTCCAATTATTTGTAGTACAGCTTTAATTAAAATCAGTTGATATAAATGGTTAATAAACCAGTAAAATAGAAAATTAAGGAAATGCTCGATAGTAACTATGGTAACATTAATACTTGACTTAACAAGATTCGTCAATATTTGGCAGGTCGCTCGCTTATCAATATCAATTTAAACTACTTTACCCTTTGAGGACTATTGGTGTACACAGTGACGGCTGGTGACGGGGTGCTGGGGGGTGCAAAAGGAAGATTTAACTATTTTTCCGTACTACGGAAGAGAAACAGTTGGTATTGCGAACATCTGAATTGAAAGTCCATGCTATATAAGTGTTTTAGAATCCAATGAATAGGAAAGAACTCTTGCAAAAATGGTTGAATCTTCCATTGCACCCCCCAACACCCCGTCACCAGCCGTCACTGGGTGTACATGTAAGTTCAAGGATTCATCTTTCTATTATCTGTTGCCATTCTCATATACTTTTTTGATTATTATTATATCTTCAGATATTGATACCAGATAAATTTATAAGAGGTTTTTAGCATTTGCAGTAATTTTATTATTGTTTTCAATCGAGCGAAAGAGTTTTGTGAGATGGCTAATATGTAAACAAAAATATAAACCCATATTTCAGTTAGACTCCTGCACATGTCGGCAGATGAGCGCAATAAAGATCTAGCCCATTTTGGAAGTGAAAGCTTTTAGATAATTATTTTACATAATAGCTATGTATATTGAAATATTTTTTAAAATATTTTTCTTCTTTCATTTTTAAAGCTCTGAATAGGTTAGGTTTAGGTTCGGTCAAATGCCTACGCATAATCACAGGCTTGAAGAAGAACGCCAGCACCCGATACCTCCGGGCGTGTTATAAAAGCCCTGACATTAAAGAGACCCTACGCCTCCACCGTGCCAGCTTCGTGGAAAGCTTGAAGCAGGGTCCCCACCTCGCTCCAACTCTCCGAGCTGTGAAAATATTTAACTTTAAAAACCAACTAAAGGCCTCTAAGAACCTCGTCAGGACGATGTCTCAAACCTTATGCTCCACCCACCTTTCTCCTACAGCATTTTCTTCAACAGTGGAGGCAAGCGTGGAAGAAACCAGCAGCCCTGCCACCTTGTAAACTAACGTCCTAAGATATACATTTTAAGCTTCGAGCTAGGCTTGTCGATTCAGTAACAGTTAGGCACTGGGCATGTCTACTATAACAACAAGTAAACTCCTCAAGTTTACGTAAACATTACGAGCAATTCCTAGTAAGAATTGAAAATTTTTAATGATTCCAAGACAATCATTCTCGTAAGGGGTTTTTCTTAAGTGTTTTCTCCACACAAAGCCCTCAGCTGACAGATACTTTAGAAAGTCAATACTTAGCTAGCTTACATGCGGGAAAGGGAAACAAAGACTTAGTCTGTATCCACCCTAGCCACAAAAATAGCCAGGAAACTAGGAGCCCGCCTAGCGGACTCCACATATAGTTTCAGTAGGAAAGCAAAGGTAGAAAAAAAAAAAAAAAGGGTTTGGTTTCCGACTTTGGAAACCAAAGAAAAATGGTTTGGCTAATCATACTTTCGACAATCACAGAGTTATCGTAAGTGATGTTGCAATGTGGCTGCTCAAATAAGTTTAAAGTTTCAGAATTTATGGGCTGTTTTTAAATTGAAAAATACAAATAATGATCAAAAAGATCGAAAAGTGCATAGTTCTACCTTTGATAGTATACTATTCAATTTATTCAATTATTGTGTTTTTTTATTGAAACTTCATTTATGATAATTTCTTTATTGAAAACAACCAAAGTAACGCAAGGCATTAATACTATAAAATATTTATAAATAAACAGATTTATTACATATGTACATATATAATATTTAGCGAAAAATAAAACATTATCTAAGTTCTTTTTTTTACGCAAATCAATTAAATATTAAAACATTGCAGAACATCCAACATAACAGTGCAGTCTTTAAATGTACAAAACTTTTTGCAAACTTTTTTACGAAACAATTAACAAAAACTTTTTTACACTGTTCAGCTTTTATTGTAACCTTCGTTTTGTTTTATGCTTTTGTAAAGCGTGTTTTTTGTACATTTTATGGACATTTTGTGACTGTTTTAAGTGTTTCTACAAATATAAAAAAAAAGTTGTATAAAACTCACTAAGATAGGACTTATAATGTTATTATGATGACAGACGTTTTAAGCGGGTTTTGGTAAATTTTAATTCAAAATATTGTACTCTTTAATTCAACCGCAACTCTTTGTTATATTTTTTTCAGGACAATTATTTTTGTAAAAAGTAACTTGGGTATATTTATTTAAAGTTTTTTGAACTCACTCAGAAGTTTTTAAATACAGAAATTTTGATGACACTGGTTTACGATTGTGAGCTTACGCAAAATTTCCGAAATTTAATTATGAATGCCATTTGCTAAATATTTTATAAAGCTATATATGGTTTTCATTTTTATAGTAGTATAATAAATAAAATACTGTAAAAATCCTTTGTGAAATAATGATCTTTCAGAAAAAGCATTAGACAGTAGCCTAGTTAGCAGTAACTCTAGTTTTCTTAGCAAAGAGGCTGTCAATGTAACTACAGAAGAACCTCGATTATCCGGACTGATTGGGAATGAAGGTAGTCCGGATAATCGAAAAAATCATAATTTACACGAAAAAACAAGATTCGGTATAAATCATTTTGATATTTTTGAAGCATCTGAGGTTCTTTGATTTCCCAATGACAAACAGTGGGAGTCTATGTCTGCCAGCTGCATTGGCACACACTATTATGGTGACACTTTCTTTTCTAGTTTTAAACCCTGCTGCATTATTTTCACGTCTTGAAGCCAAAGATTTGTTGGGTAGTTTCTTCCAATTTAAACCTGTCTCGTCAGCATTGTAAATAAATTCTTCGCCGAATCCTTCCTTCTCCACAAACAACTTCAATGTGTCATTGAAAGTGTTTGCTGAAGGTATGTCAGCAGAAAGCCTTTCCTCATGAACCTCAAGCTAGTACACAATATACGATAATAATTATCTTGTAGTAAAATATTTGTAGGATAATAAGCTTGAGTTTCTAAAAGATTATAACTCACTTTTAAGGTGTTCACTGTCAATACTTGGTGGAATGGCAATATAAAAAATAACACATTTTTAGTTTAACTGATGACATTTGACAATGCTCGCCATGAGCGAAACCGGTCCTGATCAAATAAATTTTATGTGGAAAAAGTACTAAAAATGAATAATTATTTTTATTATAATGCCTTTCCACCAAGTATTGACAGTGAACACCTTAAAAGTGAGTAAAAATTAATATTACATAATCTACAATTTCATCATTAAACTTTTTATGTTCATGGTACACTTAACTTGGTGATAAAACACCTTATGCTCGTCGTTAATCATACATAAGTGTTTGAGCACAATTGGTCAATTTGAAATACATACGTGAGTATGACCAAAAGTGCGACCTCACTAAGAACAGGTATACCGTACATTGTTGGGGATGCTCCAAGAAAGGGTTGATTTATGGCGAAGGCCGTATTTTCCATCCCCAGTGGTTAGATTGCTTTATTCCAGGGGATGCAAACTAATTGTATTGAAAAATAAAAGTGTAATAATAACTCTCGCAAAGCTTTCTTGTAAAACTAAAAAATACAACGGTATTATGAGGAATTCGACTAGAGTGTTTGATGGAATTTCAATATCAAAATTGAATCATTTTTTTTTTACTTTTCCATTAGTTTACTGTCAGTTCAAGTTCACTCGTGCACTCGAAATGCCTGACGATTCCGAAAGGAAAAACCTGGGTCGGTAGCGACAAAACTTATGGAGAGGTACAAAATTTAAACGATTCAAATTTGTAACGGTTTTTTTTCGTTTTAGATAAAATTGTATTTAATCTCGACATGGATATAAAAGCACAGTTTTAATTCAACTTTATTCATGCTGATATAAAATTATATTTCTTCAGCATATTTCTTTGGAATCCGATGCCTCTATCTCTTAGTAGAGAGGTCTCGTTGTTAATTTCTTAAAAGATGTGTGAGCGTATATTTCTTTCCTTTTTTCGTCACGTTAGCGAATCACGGCACCCAACGAGGACTAAAAAACCTGTTTATTGAGTGGTGAGAATAAATCTTTGCATCGTATATTGGTGGTGATGTGTCTTTATTGCGTGACGAACTCTGAGATTAAGGGATGAACCAGATAGCGCCCTGATACGACCAGTGATCACGGAGAGACTTTGTAACTGGATGAGTCACAAGGTGCAGATGCTTTCGGAAAGCTCACGTACTAGCTGCATCTTTTCTGTCTAGTACGAATGTATATCCTTACGTTTTATTCAGCAGAACTTAGGGATGCTGAAATGTCATGGAAAGGAGCAAAGCAATTAGTGGATGACAGGGAATCATATAGGCGGCACTTAGTTACCATTTTCTTCATGAACAGATCAAATAAGGATGATCAATTACTTGTATGAATATTAAGAAACACCTACTGGATTGAAAGTATTTCTGGATTAGTCGATTACCCTTACATTAGTGCTACAGGCCGCCTCCACTCTGGAATGAATTCCTGAAATAGGATTGTATTATCAATTTGATATCGCTAAAGTAATTTCCTAAATTAATTTGCCGTCTAGGACAATCGTATATCCTTAAGTTGTATTCAGCAGAACTACGGGATGCTGACATGCCATGTGAAGGAGCAAAGCAATTAGTTAATGAATATTAAGGAACGCCTACTCCATCAAAGCATTTCTGAATAAATCGATTACCCTGACAGTATCGCTACAAACCGCCTCCACACGGATTGAATTCGTAAAAAACAAGTGTATTATCAATTTAACGTAATTTCCTAAGCCAATATACAAAATCAAATAATCGACATATGTACAGTGGGTAATTTATCTTGAATGTTTATTTGTATTTTTGAATGGCGACATCTGTGTTCTAGTCTTCAAAGTAAAGGCGTTTGCCTTAGTCTATATTTTATTGGAAAATTTATTGAGTTTGGCACTTCTGATTTATTTTATTGAGATAATAAGATCGCAATGATTCGCCATAGGATTGTTCAAATTATATCGGTCCGCTTCCTTTGCCATAATGTTAACACTTATTCCATGTTTATATATTTGGCCTATATATCTTAGTGTTTGTAATACAATCGGCATAGAAACTACATCAGCAATACTTTAATAGTTATCAATATTACGTATTATAAAATACATGCAAGTTTTTCTTTTACTTAAATTAAGAACTAGACTAAAATTTAGAATATCTCAAATTCAAATTTATTTACATTCTAAGAAACAGACTAGAATTTAAATTTAGAATGCATATTTTTTTAAGCTCCTGTATAATAATTCAAGTCCATGGTAAAGTACCAACGTCGTTGGCTTCGGTTTCATTTTTCAATCGAATTATTGATTTCTGTTTCGGAGATATGGACGATGGTGTATAAAACTTCCTCCCATGCCTATCCGATAGTAAAAATAGTACATTGTGAGAGCCAATAGCTATACACTAGTCATATCCTTTCTTTTCCTAGTTTATTCTAGATCTAAAAAAGCATTCTTAATATAAGACATAGTCTTTTTCTTAGAATGAAAAAAAAATTGACACATTTGTGTTATTGCTCTCGTATCTTCACCGTATCTTTAGACGTGGGTTTCATTAGTGCTGTACTGTCTGTATCTGTCACCGCTGCAGGATTGCTTATTCGAATAACCTTTTTGTTGAAATTGACACTGCAATTGTTCTTTTTTTATTTATTTATTCACTTCGATGAATTATCAGATTTATTAACGAAAGAGTAGGACTTAATTTATTAAATCATTCTTAAAATGTTAGATTGTAAATTAGATGTAATAAGAAATAAAACGAAGTTACAAAGCCACTGAAATAAAATATTTTTCGATATTTTACTGTCAATATTTTTTCTTTTGATCTAATCAAGTAATGGTGGGGTCAAATATTTTTTAAATAAAGGTGACAAACGATTTTAAAGGACTCAAGAAAACGAAATGGTTGCTAAGAAGTTTTCAACATTTTAATTAATGTCTATTTTGCTTTAATTTATTTCCTTAGTTGTAATACCAATTGTTTGTCATACCTTGTAATTCTTACTTAACTTTTGTAAAAATATCACTGTTTTTTTGTATTTATTATCAGTTGATATGTTCGCCATGAGTGTAACCGGTCCTGACTAAATAAATTTTATGTGGAATAAGGATGTGTTATTATTTTTGTTATAATGCCATACCACCAAGTATTGAAATGAACACCTTAAAAGTGGTATGATATCATTAAGGACTTCTTATTTTTTCCTGGCTAATTTTTACAAACATACAAATAATAATTGAATTATATTTTTACTAATATATTTAAAATGTTGAGTATATGGGATCCGAATGTACTTTATTGTGACACAAATTGATCTGTGAGACATGTATATTTTGAAGGCATGTATTTAATGGGTCAGTAACTAATTCAAGTTTTGGTCAGTTAAATAAATAAATGGTCAGTTAAAAATCAAAATGGTCAGTTAATATTATAAACGATCAGTTGTCAATGTATCAATGTGAATGTGGTCAGTTGTTAAATAAAACGGTCAGTAATATATTTTAATGGTAATTTATTTATTAAAAACGGTTAGTATTTAATTTTAATGGTCAGTTATTTATCATAAATAATAATTTTTAGTTTGACAGTTTGTGAATTTTATCAAATATGGTCGTATGAGACAAATTTATGACATGTTCTATGAAAAATTAGCGCATGAAATGACATTTACTATTTTTAACTGACCATTTATTATTTTTAACTGACCGTTTTA
This sequence comes from Himalopsyche kuldschensis, assembly GCA_028554975.1. NCBI lineage: Eukaryota > Metazoa > Arthropoda > Insecta > Trichoptera > Rhyacophilidae > Himalopsyche > Himalopsyche kuldschensis. The sequence goes on from JAHFWI010000006.1 coordinate 18,296,630, forward strand.
AGTATTTATAACTGACCATTTATCGAATTAGAAATTGACCTAATAATTAGTAGTCTATTTTGAAGTCAACTAATCTCACTTTTACTGAGAGAGTTGGCATAGAACGATAAGTCTAAGACTGGGCTAGGGATTAGTTAATAAATCTCACTACATCTGATGAAATTGGTTGATATATATTTGGGTGAACAAGTTGGTTGTCCCACCACCCATCCGTTATGTGTGTGCAGCCGTTTTTCACAGCCGCCTTCCATAACGCTATACGATCAAGAAAAGAAACGAATTTACTCCTCACTTACTTGGCCCGAGACAGAGCTGCACGGGACTGATCTTTTAACCATTGATAACCAAAAAAGAAATGGAATCGAAAATTAAACTTCCTTAATGAATAAAATGAAATATATTAAAATATAAATTTGTCAAATGCGTCAGCTGTAACGCCATGATTTGTATTTTATTGAACAAATAAATAAATAATTAATGAAAATTATGTCTTTTCGTGTTAATATCACTTTAACAAAGTGGTGACTGAGCAAGTGACAATTTCTTTTTTTTCTTTTCTATTTTTCTTTTTTCTAAGCACTTTAGAGCACGATTGAAAGATCAGTCCCGTGCAGCTCTGCCTCGGGCCAAGTAAGTGAGGAGTAAATTCGTTTCTTTTCTTGATCGTATAGCGTTATGGAAGGCGGCTGCACACAGATAACGGAAGGGTGGTGGGACAACCTATTTGTTTACCCAAATATATATCATGACATATATTTGCATTCCTATTGCCAAGAGTCAATAGATGACGTTCTTTAAGAGGTTCATCAGTTGATGATAAGGAACCAATTCATCGTGTTGCTTAAATTTCTAAAATATTATGCACTTACATTATATATAATTTTCGGAATAGAAATAAAACAAAGGGGTGGTAAACCATTTCTTTATTAATCAATTATCTTTCTCGAGCACACGGTTGCCAGATTACAATACTTGGCATCCAAATATACTAATACTTATAACAACTATCAGCAATATAAAAGCAACTAGATATTTCTTTTCGATATTATGATATCCTTAAAAATTATTTTAGCAGTCTTCAAAATCTTGATATTGCATCATAATTTTTTCACTTCAAAAATATACAATCATTAAACTCTTGGTTAATTTTCTTCGTTAAATTTTAAGCTGTTATGATTATTTTTACAAATGCTAAATGTACAATTATCGTTATATGTATGTAATATACGTTTTTTTACATAATATGAGCTTAACACATTTATAAAAAGATTATTACAGTTTAGCACAAAGCGATATGTGAAGAATATTATTTATAACAGTATAAGGTTATTTCAAAAACTACAGAAATAATTGTGTCGAATTAACTGCTGTTCAATTGTTGGGTGTGGTTCACGAAAAATATTTTAAAAAAAAAAGGTTCATAATTGACAATGATTTTAAAACAATCAAAAGACAATTTTTGTTTTTCCATAGAATGTTGCTTTAATTTGTTCCTATGTAAAAAATAATACTTCTTATAACTAGTTCAAGAAACAAAATTGTTTAAAATAAAATAAATCTTATAAATATATTTTTTTAGAATACATACAACTTAGAAAACTTTTGACAATTAATAAGAGTATTTACATAAAATCTTTCTTGGAATGTCACTGATACACAATTATATCTTTTTAAGTATTAATTAGGACAAATTTAGTAAAATAGTATATATCAACGAAAAAGATTACATCTGGCCGATCTTATCGCATGAAATTATTAAAACAAAATGTTTTTTACAACAAAACAATTTTTCGAAAACAGCTGTATCCACCGACGTTGTATTTTTCATCAGTACCAGATATTTAAATTAAAAACACATTTATTCTTATATACGCCATTTGAAAAAGAACACTAATATACAAGAGTTACTTAATAAGCCATTACTAAAAACTATACTAAAACAAATTCTTACTTAGATATCGTAAGATAGTAAGCTAGAGACTCCAATTCGAGTAATACTCGTAATATATAAATGAAGATTTAATTTAAAATATTATTTTGTTTCAAGCAGCGGACAGAAAAACAAGATAGCACAATTTAATTTATTGTTAACTTTTAAGCCGAGGTCCACAGCAACAGAGACTTTTTTCCACTGCTGGAATAAAAAAAACAAAACTTCGAACCAAATTAAAATTTGAGACGTTTAATTCTCTATTATTTTTTAAATATTTATTTCATAAATTGAAGGAAATGTAATAATAGAATAAAATACGATTATTAATTTATGTATCATCTATTTATTGACACAAATTTGAATTAATAAAATATATTTTGGTACATCTGAAACTGAAAGTACTCGAGTATTTAAAAAAACTACTACTCGATACTCGAGTAGTTGAGATGTCGAGTAATTGGAGTCCCTAATAGTAACACATAATACATGTAATATTCATTTGAACGTCCAATAAAAATATATATAATTGAAAAATAAAATTGTTGAAATATGTTTGCTTTCAGAATTATATAGATATTGAGACAAGAAAACATCCTTGCATTTGGAGAAAAACAATAAATAAATAGGTACCTAGTTAAAAAAAATGTTTATTTTTTAAGTATGCCTTAAATGCCGCAATTCTTAAAATGTATTGAATAACAATAGACTGGTTTTCGAAAGGGGCTCCTTTATGTTCCAATTGTAGCCCACCCTCAACCTTCAAAGCAAACCAATTTTTATAAGATCTTGTTATAAATATTAATTCACAGTATCTGACAAACTGTCACTTTCAGACTGGTTTGTTGAAAGCGCCGAAATTCAGTTTTTAAGACAAATTTTAATATTGCTTAAGTATATATATATAATTAATATTTCGGTACGGATTTTTAAATCAATACCTGTCGTATTTTTAGTTAAATAATATTGTATTTTATCTTATAAACCCTGGAAAGACGGTCCCTGAAAAATAACTTGTGATCCGAAAGGGGGGCTAAAAATACCCCAGTGTTATGGCTTTATTGGCATAGATTGCAAAAAAAAAATATTAAAAAATCGATTGTTTTCCTAGAATTATTCATATTTTAAGACGTGCATGAACGGACAAGCAGATCGTATTGATGTTAAAGACAGACTGGCGTAGTCAAAACTGTTTGCTTTAATATAAAAAGCATCCAATTGATTTGAAACGTACGATTATTCGAGGCGCGTTTGAAATAAGAAAACGTTATATTATCGCGTATGGGCAGTGAGCTTTGAATCCTGGCTGTTGGCAGCGACAATATAAATGGTTTTCGGTCAATAATAATCCGAATTGTTTTCTTTTTATTAATTGCGTGAAACTATTCGATCAAGATCATAGTGCAAAAGGTGTGAAAAACAATGATTTAAGAATACCAAAAGTTTACACATTGTATCACTAATATTAAAATAGATATTTAAGATAAATTGGCAGTGGTGGTATACTGTCTTACCCATCGGGAAGGAAATGTTAAAAAAGATGGCATCAAAATATCAATTATGTCCAAACTAATATTAAAAAGCCAACCCTTAGTCAGGGAATTAATATAGTCATGTTAATTATTCTTAGTTAAATTTTCTGTAATCAATGGTTAATGTATTATATTTATCATCTGGCGGGTGGTTAACAACACGGTTTTCAATGAAGTCATAAACCTAAAAGCAAATTCATGTTTTGGTCAAATAATATATTATCCGAGCCGCAAGTTCCATCAAAAAGTTTGCAGGCTGGTCGTTCCAGCAAAACTTCTTTCAGTTATTATTACTACACGTCAAAAAAGGTATGCCGGTTAAATGAAGCACCGGATTTAACGATAGAACATTATTATTTCAACGTGTGCTTGTTTAATTTGACATTTGTATAATACTCATGCTTGTGTATATTATATATTTTTTTTCTTTTGTTACTTTACGGCATTGTTCTGTTCTGTAGTCGAGGAGTCATCGCTTAAGCTCAACCCGGTTTATTCGATATTTTCACGGTCCTAATCTCCAAGTGTTACTTTTTCATTTGATTAATAAATGTATGATGTGTTGTAAAAATAAGATCCTTAAAACAAACGCAGCAATCGTTCTGTTTGAGTCCTTTTTGTTAACTCTCATCCGTTTTCATAACAAAAGTAATTTAGGATTTTGCTTGATATCAAATCTGAATCGTTTGAATTTATAACTTTCCAATGGGTTTTAGTTCATATATTACTAGTATTGCTACCCGGCGTCGCTCGGACTAAGCGACCAATAATTATTTAATGTTATATCATTCGACATAATTATATCACAAAATCTAACATCCAAAATAGATTTAAAATAAAATCACAAACTTTATTTAATTTGATGACAGCCCCATTCTCCCCATTGAAATGTCCAAATTCAAGGAAAAAATCTACTGTCTAGCCTCTCGTTCCTCGGCAGTTTCACCCAAATTAAACGATCTTTTCCGTTTTGACATGGCTCTAAGAGGAGCAAACTATTTGCTCTATCAATATTTTGCAAAGCAAGCAAGGCAGAGTAACAACTGTTCCCAGTTTAGAAGTTTATGTCTGAGTATAACCAGTACAAACGTCGCGTTTCCAGCCCGTCCGAGCGCGTCCGTCGTTTAGACTTTTCGAGCTAGAATCCGTCCATCTTGACGAATGAGAAAGCGGGCTACAAAGTTTCAATAATTTGGCCAATAGGATTGGCGCTTATTTGACAATTACAGAAATACATCCCCCGTTTCGGTTTTATATATAAGATATTCATAAGTCACCGTTTGGTTGTAATTGAATCGTTTACTACGCGCCAGCTCATGTTCATTCGTGCGGTTGAAATACCTGAAAACACTTAAAGGCAAAACCTATTTCGTCAGTGACAAAACTCATGAACAAATACAAACTTCTAACGATTCAAATTTGAAAAAGGATTAAGTGACGTAACAATAATAATAAATATTTTTAGCTATTAAAACCTTTGAAGGAATATGGTCGTAATGTTGTTTCAATACAGTAGAATGAATTAAATTCAATACAAAATTTAAAAAAGCTTTGATTATTCCATGTATTGTCTTACCAATTGTGACAAGTTTTTTGCCTTTTTCAGAGGCATCTTCGGACTTACTATCACAAAAATTTCCTAAATGATAAAGCAAGATTATGTTGAATTACATTCAGTAATTCACAGTACACTCCTTGACAGATTAATATGAAAAGAATTTTTTACAATATTCTTTTTCTTTTTTGACCGCTTTCATGGACATATAGGATGTAATTGGTGAAATGAAATATGCTAGTCAATCAATCACCCGTGCCTTCGAAATCAATCAATGTTTGAAGGTTCATATTTTGAAATTAAAGCTTTTAACTGCGTAAACAAATAAAACAATAGCTTGACAGTGTCGTCGACCTTTCGATTAGATTATTGACTTGAATATATCATTATATTGCATTTCTAAGGAACTTTTTGCATATGTATAAGCTTTGAGTTAATTTGCTTGGCAATTATAAAACATGTTCGGATGGGTTTACTTTCTTTACAAGCAAATTAAAGTCCAGCCACAGTATGGCTTTATGTCTCGTGATCCTCTTTTGTGTTCGTAATAAATAATTTTATACCCCTACCTGGATGAACACAAATTTAATATAGCTTGTTATGGCAATCAGCAAAGCTTTGTTAATTAATGCATAACGCCAACAAGGGAAGTTTTATACGAAATAACTACGTATATTTCATGAATTTTCCATTTTTGGGTGGAATGTAGAGACTTCAATTCGAGTATCTAATACTCGATACTCTATTTTTCAAGTACTCGATCCTCGATTATTTTGAAAAATACTCGATTAATACTCGTAATTTATAAGTGAAGAGTTTTTCTACTGCTGGAATTATAAAAACAAAACTTTGAACTAATTGAAAATTTGAAACGTTTAATAATCTATTATTTTTGAAAAACATGTTTTATATAAAAATCAATTTTTGTTAGTTTGTTTGTTCGCACCCTGTGCGTTGCGATACCGTTCATCCGATTGCAATAAATCTTTGACAAACATTTTGCTTGCACTTGCGCGCAGGTTTTTGGCGCTGCCATACCGTTAATTTTGACAACTTATTGTCGCACTTGCGCATACACTCAATTTACTTTCAATAGGTGGCACGTGTGTCGTACCATAGACAATCGACAAAAGGCAAACAACAAACGTCAAACGGAAAATGTCATCGATACCGATCAATGTTAGTGAAATTATATCTAAAATATTGTGCATCCGAAACCACTTCAATAAACCCAAAAATTTCTTTTTTTTGAGTGGCATTGCAACACTTGCCGGGTACCGGTTAGTGTTTTATTAATTGAAATAAGTGCATTAATGAAATTAAATAAGTTTATTTATTTATATATCATCTATTTATAAAACAAATTTGATTTAATAATATATATTTTGGTACATCTGAAACTACACGAGTATACTCGAGTATTTTTTCAATTTTACTACTCAATACTCGAGTAGTTGAGATGTCGAGTAATTGGAGTCTGTAGACTGGAGTGTCAAATTGGTACATTCACATAAACAATGTAAAAACAACATATAATCCTAATTAGTAGTGTGGGAAAATTATATTATGAAAATAGTGTAGCGATGTAAAATTACGATTCCATCATTATTTAAATTAAGATTATCACTAAGATATCAATCTTTGCTTGAATTAAATGTATAAAAATGAAAACCTTATTTTCTTTATACTATACGATCATTATTATTTTATTTTAATTGGATTGCCATATTTTTAATTGCACACCACACAATTGAATCGGTATGCTTGTAAATTTCCATAAATCTCGCTCAGCAAAATTTCTGGAAGACAGTAAAAACAATTCTAATTTTCGTAAAGCTAAAATGCAACAACGAGTTATTTCTGGAAGCTTTTTGCCTGTTATTTTATTATTTAAATTTCATTCAATGTCTTTCATAATAAATTTCTCGTTGAATAATATGCAAACGTTTATATTCATCGAGTCGGGCTCTGAAATAAGTGACATTTTAATTGATATTTTACCCGCTAAATTTCCATATAAAATCCTGTTCATTTTTTTATAAATTGCTATCTTTGGAATTATTCAAACGAAAAAAAAGCAGACAATGACTTATTATAAATATTACATAAATAATTATAAAAAGCTTTAATATCTTCAAAGCTCAACGTTATTATCATTTACGTTGAGTAAATAATTCAGTATTTCAAATAATCAAAAAACATTTTTATATTTCCTTTTAATACCTTCAATACCTTCAAGTGATGAGTATTTATTCAAATAATTACATGAGATTTTTCACATTTTTTTTTTTTATAAAACACAGGTTTTCTTTGTATTTTTATTTTAGTTTTCTTTATGAAACACAACGAACTATTTTTAATTCTTAAATTTAGTAGTTTCAAAAGAATTCTTTTTTTCATTTAAAATGCAGATAAAAATTATATAATTTTCGTGTTTTTACATAATGTTATTAATTCAGTCGGTCCCTGTGGTCTAGTGGCAAGAGCTTTGTCCTAGCGATCAGGGGACCCGAGTCCAATTCTCGGCAAGGTTAGATTTTTTCAATTGAAAAAAGAGATCTTGGGCTGGGTGTATGTTATTTATCGTTGATTTTGTGCACAAGTGATTCATTATTTATCGCATATTTGGCGCACTGTAATGCCAAATATTTTTTTTTTTTTAAATTTAAAAAATATAAGTAAATTTTATGAATTGAGGAATAATATCAGCAAAATAAACCCAACAAAATTTACTTTGGCAAAATAATATTTCAAACACAGATCAACAACCTCTCCTCTCAAGTAAAGTGAGATTTCAAGGCAAAAGTTGTGTTGTCGTCAGATTATTTAAACAACTAAAACCTTTCACAAAAAACTGCTTTAAGTTTAATTAATTTTCTTTTTAGGTGTGACTATAATAATCATTTATGATTATTACAAACACGTGGATTTGCATGTTTATTAATGTAAATAATAAAACCATTTTATGTTACATTCAACTCTCTTACCGCACCGAGATAAGGAATTGTTGTGATTTTTTTTATCAAACGTAAATAGACAAACATCTACTGATAAATATTCTTCGAATGCACATATTTATGTATAACTAGTATTGCTACCCGGCTTCGCTTGGACTAAGCGACCAATAATTATTTAATGTTATATCGTTCGACATAATTATATCACAAAATCTAACATCCAAAATAGAGTTAAAATAAAATCACAAACTTTATTTAATTTGATGACAGCCCCATTCTCGCCCATTAAAATGTCCAAATTCAAGGAAAAAATCTAATTTGCTGTCAAATAAATGTCAAATAATACCTTTACGTAAATAATAAACATTATTATTAATAGGAAAAGTACAGTAGAAGACTAATTTATTACATTTTGACTAAATGTCTTCGCCGATAAGAATTCAAACATATTTTCTTTTATATTCGTTTTTATGGCAACTTAATGACCAACAATGCAAAAGGGAATTACAGACCCACAGACATACATACGCCGTTTCGGTTTTATATATAAGATTAAAATTTGATTTTGTCGGAACTCACTCGGTTGACATCTTTAAAATTTCTAATGTGATTATATAAATTTTTTCACTTATTTAGTTCTTATAATTACAATTTGTATCATGTGTATACAAGTATTTATGTGTATGTTAATACATTTGTTAAATGCATGGCGTATTGGCGTAAGCTGTAATGCCATGATTTGTATTTTTTTTATGAATAAATAAATAAATAAATAATAGAAATAATAAAATATTTACAAAAAATATAATTTCCTTGAAGACTGCAGCACATTTTATAAAAAAACGCTATATAGCAGAAGGTGCTGTAGTAAAGATGACTGTATTGTTTTCAATTATGTTATTACATATTATTATTAAGCAACGTTTTGCAAATATACAATTAATTTCACTCACTTTACAATCACTGTCTTTATTCCAAGCACAATTGTTTGTATTTATATAACATTATTTAACAATTCTCAACTTAACCTTATAGCCAATATTGATTTTATTTCTAACAGCACAAAACACATCCCAACTAGTATACAACAACTAGATGCCACAGAGCTGTGTCCAGATGATCCGAGACCCCAAAATATTGTCCCGGCGGAACTCAGGGTGTATTCACTCTCTGGAAATATATCGTGCGATTATACACTTGCTTAGCCATGCAGTATTCATTGTTAGTTGAGCCATTTCAAATTAATTAAATAAAAGTGTAAATGATGCAAAAAAAAATGGTACAAAAATATGTCATGAATTTATAGCTACAGCTAAACTTTGGGCTTATGACCGAGGTGGTCAAAAGAATTCGCCAAATGAATTGAAACCGGACGTGATCTTTCTAAAAAGCGTTGTATATATTAAGTTATAAGTAAAGCTGTTGTTTAGAAACTTTCGATACATTTTATCACATCAAACTTCAAAATGACTAGATTAACTCTACGGCTAAATGAAATACAGCGATCACTCACCTGAGTTTTTCCATTCCTTCGTTTCATAGTCACTTAGAACTTTATTCTCAACTGACATTTGTTTCCAGTTCTTGTTACGATGATTTTCTACAAGCAAACAAAATCGTTACACCTTTTATACAAAAATGTAAAATATTAATATGACACTAATGGTTCTCTATATATGAATGTTAAAAAATTATATCCACAGTTAAATACATTGAGAATGGGGTACCTTTTTCTTACATGAAAAGTTATTATACGGTAAGAAAAATAACAATGTATTTTAGTTCTACATACATTTTATATATTTGTTGATAGCTATTTCGGCTTACGCCTTCGTCAGAACTATGTTTAAAACGTGCATTAGAGATAGCTTATATACCTTTGCTAGACAGGGTGCACCGTATATCCTCTCTTTCTTTTTAAACCATACCAACCATGGAAGAATTTAAATAAGTGTAGTTTATTGGTGCAAAAGATAATCTGGGTATTTTTGGGTTATTTTTATCGTGTGAAACCACTTAAAATCTGCAAAGTCTTAAGTGCATATATTTTAATTTTGAAATTGTTTTTAGTTTATTGCATAATAAAGGTTTTAAAAGAGGTGAGGCAATAGAAGTAATCTGATCGTTAAGAATTTCACTGGATTGATCATACCTATTAATTTCTAGCTGTTCCAATGCATTTAGTTTAAGGACTTTTTTACAAGAATGTAAGCAACTCGGGACCGAATTCGGATTATGTGACTGTTCTAAAAGGTGATTCGCATATTGTGAATCAGTTTTTCCATTGTTAAAGGATCTAACATGTTTGCTTGCACGGGTTAAAATCTTTCTCCCCGTCTGCCCTACATATACTAAATCACATGTACCGCAGGTCATCTTATATATACCGCTTCACTGATAAGTTATTCTAATAAATTGACGACTTAGATCAGAGATAAATTTTCTTTTACTAAGCAACGCATAATAATATATGACAATGGTTATTATTTAAGCTGGATGATATGTAATACGTAAGATTATAGTTAATTTATTTTATATGAGTCACTAGTTTACTGAGAATTTATAACATCAGTGGTGCACAACCAAATTAATGGATAAGCCGTATTATTTATTTATTGATTCTTTGTGGGCCGCAGAGGATGGAACTTCTACGGATACTATTATATTTTAAAATTTATTATTCGCCGTTATTTCAGTGATTTCATTCAGCAGTTTGTGCATATTCAAAATGTTACACTGGTCAGATCACTGAAACTTGAGGTGTTTTGTTGGAACTCTCAGTGTATCACTAAGATAACATTCATCAAACGGACTTGGTGTTTAAAAGCATGTCCGTTCCCAATTTAAAGTACATGGACACTTCTGTTTCGAACTGTCTGTTTCGCAGTTGTTCAACATTTCGTTTTCGAAGAGAGTAGAGATAGAAAACATTCTGATTGTACAGGAGTAATGTTTTACTTATCGCTTTCGGCACATCCTGTTTTTAGGATGAAGTTAGTGTGAAAAATAATTTTAAGCAACAAATAAATAATTGTCTTAAAATAATACATCATTAATTATACACTAAACCTTTTTTGTGAGGTAGATGCGTTCCGCGGAAAATCACATAAAACAAAATCGCACAAAAAAAACTATGACTTAATATGGGAACATAACATGTACAAGGACGCACGTGTCAAGGTTCCATTGTAATAAACAGGTGAAATCATAGATTTTACACGTACAGTATGTGAACAATACGTTTATATGGTCCCAAAAATATATTAAATTTTTTTTTAAAAACCGCATAACTTTGAAATCGCACAAAAACAGGTTTTAGTGTAAACAGCACCGTTCGAACTTTACCACTGACCTGACAAATTACGCAATACATCAAAACATACTATTTAGGATTTAGGACACTTCTGCAGATAAACTTTTTCATTAAAAAATCTCTCTGAAAAACAATGTATGTAATTCTTATGATACTATATTTTATCTATGAGCCCCTTTAAATGTTGTTTTAGACTACATGTGGCCCATGGTTGCGCATCACTGTCTTAAATGATTAAATCTTCATTTAATTTCGTATTATAAACTTTAAAGCTTTTAATTTAATTTTTTTTTTTTTAATTAATGGTAATATTTGCATCCAGATTTTATTCATCTTACAATAACCATATACAATAAAATTTTGGGCCTAAAGTATTTACAATTGATCTAACTGAGTACTGTATATATCAGGGCTGAGGAGTCGGAGTCGTGGAGTCGGAGCTTTTTGGCCGGAGTCGGAGTCGGCGCGGCATTTTGGCCGGAGTCGTACTCGGAGTCGGAAATTTTGAAAAGTTTGAACTTTTTATTTTTGCATTTAATATGTAAAATTTGGCTTTTCGCCGCATTGATAGGGTTGATATTTAATTGAATACACATAAATAGGAAAATTAGGGGAAAATAAGTGACGATATTAACCTTTTTTTAGTCGGAGTCGTGGTTTTGGTAAATGCTGGAGTCGGAGCTAGCCTTTTTTCACCGATTCCACAGCCCTGGTATATATTATAACACTCTTAATAAATCGCACAAAAAGCTTTCAAACAAAATATAACGTAATATAATACATATACGTCCAATCAATAAAGCCTTGCTTTTCTGTGCGTTGCCTTTTACACAATGACATACTATGGATGTTCAAAGTGGGGATATTTATTACCCCTTTTATTGAGATGATAGAATTATTCAAATGAACTGACCTTTTTTCTTCGCCGCTACGGGATGCTCGAGTGGCGTCGTAGAGGGGGGCGCTGTCGTAGACGGCGCTGGGATTTCTAAATACCAAAAACACAGTTCCCTCATAATGATACGTTTTATTCATTTCCATTTTGCAATATAATTATACTTCTACCACTACTTATACATTTTTAATGATGTTTTACAAGTAAATTGACAGTAATTACTTTTAAGGTGTTCACTGTCAATACTTGATAAAAAGGCATTATAATAAAAATAATAATACATTTTTAGTACTTTTTCCACAAAAAAAATATTTGATCAGGACCGGTTTCGCTCATGGCGAGCATTGTCAACAGATAAGGAATTTTATTTATAGTCTATTTTTCTTGTAATTTGCTTCAATTTATTTGCTCAGTTGTTTTACCAATTGTTTGTCATACCTTGTTTTTCATAAATAACTTTTGTATAAATATCACTGTTTTATTGAATTCCTTATCAGTTGAAACCGGTCCTCATCAAATAAATATTATGTGGAAAAAGTACCAAAAATGTATTATTATTTTTATTTTATGACAGTAATTAATTAATCCACACTAAAAGATTTTGATTAATTATATTTCGAGCTCATTTACATATCAGCTATTAGATTCTTATCATTTTTCAACACCATTTTTGTAATACACCTTGATTTAATTAAGAATTTCGACTGAAGGTGCTTGATGAAATTTCAATATCAAATTTGGCATGTATTTAATGGGTCAGTAACTAATTCAAGTTTTGGTCAGTTAAATAAATAAATGGTCAGTTAAAAGTCAAAATGGTCAGTTAATATTATAAACGGTCAGTTGTCATTGTATCAGTATGAATGTGGTCAGTTATTAAATAAAATGGTCAGTAATATATTTTAATGGTTAGTTATTTATTAAAAATGATTAGTATTTAATTTAAATAGTCAGCTATTTTAAAAAAATGATTAGTTTTAGATTGACAGCTTGTGAATTTTATCAAATATAGTCGTAATAGGCAAATTTATGTATTGTTCTTTTTATTTTAACTGACCATTTATTATTTTTAACTGACCGTTTTAAGTATTTATAACTGACCATTTATCGAATTAGAAACTGACCAAATAATTAGTAGTCATCAAATTTGAAGACGCCGAAGGGCGTAACCCGAGTGGTTAGCGACAAATCTAATGGAAAAGTACAAAATTCAAACGATTAAAATTTCAGACCTTGTTTTTTTTGTCCAAATTTGATATTAGTAACCTAGTTTGTATGAGCAAAACCGATTTGGATCTTTACACAATATACGATAATAAATATCTCTTAATAAAATATTTGTAGGATAACTTGGGTTTCTAAAACATTGTAACTCACTTTTAAGGTATTCACTGATTTTAAGGTATTCACTGACTAACAAATTTTTAGTTTAACTGATGGTCAGTTGATAATGCTTACCATGAGTGAAACCGGTCCTGATCCAATAAATTTTATGTGGAATAAGTACTAAAAATGTGTTATTATATTTATCATAGTAACTTAGTTTTTAAAATCCTGCTTGCACTTTCAATACAATAATTGATAACCGATACATTTAGCAGCAAAGTAAGTACGGTAGCTTAAAGCATTGGCAGTTGTTCAAAATTTACTAGCAATTGATAACTCAAAGCTTTCCACTTTGCATTGAGTGGGTTATTGATAATCTTTTACATAAATTTAAACAGGTTCATTGAAATATTTCCATTAATTGTATTGTGACGGAAGTAAATTTGTGGAATAAAACGTTGCTAAGCGATAACTTTATTTCGTGTAATCGGGCTGTACTGCATTTTTCCATAAATTAATGGATTTTTTTTTAATTTTTAAAAAATATTTGGCATTACAGCTTACGCCAATGCGCCAAATATTCTGAGTTGTGAAAGTCATACGAGATTAGCTCGATGGTAAATAATGTATCAGTTGTGCTCAAAATCAACGATAAATAACATACACCCAGCCCAAGATCTCTTTTTTTTCTATTGAAAAAATCTGACCTTGCCGGGGATTTAGCCCGGGCCCCCCGATCGCTAGGACAAAGCTCTTGCCTTTAGACCACTGGGACCGATGATTTTGTATTCAATTGTAAAAAAAAAATGTCTCACCATCCAGTCTGATGACTCCATCAGTTTCTCCGAGTGAATTCTTGGCAACACATTTATATGATCCAAAATCTCTTTCGGAGACGCTCCTGATTTTCAGCATCATGTAGCGGTTATATGCATTGTCCATGGATACTGTTTCATACTTATCCCCTGAAAATTCTGATATTATATTCACAATTGGTATTTTAAAGGCAAATATTTCTTAAGATAATATAACACATATTGCAATAAAATAAATACATTGATTGAGTAGGCATTTACTTGGTAGAACTCCATTATAATACGGAAAGAAAAAAAAACACTGTATTTTAGTTCTACATAAATTATTTCATATATTTGTTGATAGCTATTTCGGCTTACGCCTTCGTCAGAACTACAGTAGTTCTGAAGAAGGCGTAAGCCAAAATATAAAAAAAATATGTAGAACTAAAATACAGTGTTATTTTTCTTTCCGTAAAATAAATGGTGGTCATGGTTGGTGATTCCCATGTGAGTGCATCGATGCCAATAGATGTGCGCATAGAAAATGATGGGAAATATTGAACCCAGCAAGTCCATCTGCTGGCCTCCCCGCGGCGACCACCGGGCAATGCAGCTTAGCTGTAGCTAACAGCAGGGGGCGAAAGGCGAACCATCCGGCGCCTCAAAACCGGTCTTCTGGCTAAGGGAAGGAAATCCCCGACAGAAAAACCGGGTTGAGCCAACCTGTAGAGCCCTCGTGACTCAGGCCTCGGAGGCGCAGGGTTAATCACCCTGTCCTCTTAAAAAAAATAGATTACGATACCACCACCGCAGAAGCCTCGGGCGCCCTGTTCTGCTCTTCGACGACCCAGCAAGAAAAAGGACATGATACTCTCCAATAACTGCTCAATGCGCATAGGCGCATATAATGTGCGTACTATGCGCTCCCCAGGAAAGGACTTACACGCCACCCGCATCATGCAAACCTACAAACTTGACGTTTTAGGGCTGAGTGAGGTGCTTTGGAAAGGCGCCGGGAAAAAGTTATTGGAGGGTGGATACACAATTTTATATTCAGGCCAGGAGCAATACCACCGCCAGGGAGTGGCAGTATTGATGTCGGGGAGGGCAGCCCGCTGCCTTGTCAAATGGGAACCCATCTCAGAACGACTGATACGAGCCACCTTTCGGACGTCTGAAAGCTCGGTAACTGTCCTTCAGTGCTACGCCCCCACCGAAGATGCCGACACACAGGTGAAGGAAACGTTCTATGACTCTCTCCACGCTGCAATCTCAACAATCCCTAACAGAGACCGCGTGATAGTAATGGGGGATCTTAACGCTAGAGTCGGAACTGACCCTTTGCTTGGCCCAACAGTGATGGGCAAACATAGCCTCGGTGTAGCCAACGACAACGGTGAGAGACTCATCGAGTTTGCAACTATGAATGAGCTCACCGTTGGCGGTACAATCTTCCCCCACAGAAAAATCCACAAATACACGTGGACCTCCCCGGATGGTCGCACCAAAGCGCAAATCGATCACTTCCTCTACAGCACGAATCACCGAAGGGAACTTCTTGACGTACGAACCTACAGGGGTGCCGACATATACAGCGATCATGAGCTGCTTGTCGGCAAAATTCGTCTCAGACTCAGACGCCCCGCAAGGCCTCCAACTCGGAGTAGAATCGACGTCGAAAAACTTCAATTTCCTCGAATTCAGCTGAACTTTGATGTTGCTATGAGGAAAAACGTCGCCAACAGTGCCAATGATCGGCAAAACCCACGACCCGACGCCATAGAATCAGAATGGTCCAGTATTAAGAATTCTGTCGCGTCAGCCACTCATGAAGTGCTTGGAATTTGGAGAGGTGATCAACCAAAGTGGATGTCCGACGACACGTGGAGGAGTATTGCAGAAAGAGCTCGGCTTAAAACACTGAGGGACAGTGAGACAGACCCAAACCGGATCGAGGACCGCCGGACTGACTATCATAACCATGATAAGATAGTTAAAAAGTCAGTGCGACTCGATAAATGCCGATTCTTAGATCGCCAAATTGAAGCAGCAGAGGAAGCATCACGCAGAAGTGATACGAGAAAATTATTTAAAATCACGCGCGAAATTTGCGGGAGACGACCACCGACCTCCGGGCCTATACGTAGTCCAAGTGGGGCAATAGAGTCGAGCGCGGAGCGTGTCAAAAAGATCTGGAGAGATCACTTCTGCGGGTTGTTAAATCGCCCTCCTCCCTTGAACCCATTTGATATACCCAATGAAGCCTTACTTGTAGATATTCCCCGAGCGTCGAATATACCCGACCATACGCCAACGCGTGCTGAGATCACCTCAGCCGTGCAGCGTTTGAAGAATGGGAAGGCGCCCGGTGTAGATGGTATACACCCAGAGTTTCTCAAGTACGGACTGGAGGCGCTTCTGCACCCCTTATACCAACTTATTAGTAAGGTGTGGGATCAGGAGCGCTGCCCAAGGGACTGGGTCAACGGTGAGATAGTCACCATCCACAAAAAAGGTGACCCACTATGCTGTGACAATTATAGAGGTATAACGCTGCTCAGCGTGCCCGGCAAGGTTTTGGCACAGATAGTCTTGGCGAGAATAAGGATCCCAATAATGCGTATCCTCAGGGAAAATCAGGCCGGGTTCCTACCTGGCCGATCCTGTGCGGACCAAATCCACAACCTTAGATGCCTTCTCCAGCAAAGCAATGAATTCAATAGCTCGCTTGCGTGTTGCTTTGTGGACTACGAGAAAGCCTTTGATAGTCCGCATAGGCCTTCCCTATGGGCCATTTTAAAGCTTTATGGGATCCCACCCAAGATAATCGCCATCATCAAATGCTAGCACGAGGGCAGTGAATGCTGCATAAGAATCGGTGACGTAACTACGGAATGGTTTGGCATCACTACCGGCGTCAGACAGGGCTGTGTTCTAGCTCCGTTCCTCTTTATAATAAGCTTCGACTTCATCCTGAGGAAGTCAATTCCACCTGACCGAGGAGTAACCGTTGCTCCCAACCTGAAACTATGTGACCTCGAGTATGCCGACGACGCTGTCATCTTTGACAAATCAGTTGCGGGTATCCAGGAAACAATGGGTATACTGCAGAGCAACTCGTATCGCGTTGGCCTCAAAATCAACGCGAGTAAAACCAATGTGCTCTGCAACAGCGCCTGTCCAGATCCAGACTACTCTCTGATGCGGGGCAAGAACGCGGGGCGAAACGAGAGAGTCGATGGTTTTAGGTACTTGGGAGTACACATCACGGGAGATGGCAACCCGCGTAATGAGCTCGCGATCCGATTAGGGATAGCTGGAGCAGCATTTAATTCAATGCGGAAAGTCTGGGACTCACGGCTGTACTCGGTCAGAACCAAGTGCCACTTGTTCAACGCATGCATACTGACTGTGCTGCTTTACGGTTGCGAGTCATGGCACATCACAAAAGCACAGGGTAACCGTATACTGTGCTTTGAAAACAGATGCCTGCGGCGAATACTAGGAGTACAGTGGTTTGACTTTGTCAGGAATACGGAGGTAAGAAAGCGGACAAACCAGCCCCTTATTACGTCCAAAATTAAAAGGCGACGATGGACCTGGCTTGGACATGTGCTGCGGATGCCCCAGGGGAGCCTGAATCCTGCCTGCCTCTTCTATCAACCTGATGGATCCCGACGCCGCGGAAGGCCTCTGATGACCATCCATAGGATGTACTCAGGGGAGCTAAGGGACGCCGGGATGACCTGGGAAGATGCGAGGAGGTTGGCGGGAGACAGAGAATCTTGGAGGCACCGTGTGGCGGCCATATGCTCCGAATAGGGAGCGGATATGGAAAGAAAAAAAAAAATAAATACACTTTGAAAAAGTTTTGACATTAAATTGGCTAATATACTAATATCAATTGTGCCTCGATTCATGGAAGAATCAGTTTTATTAGTATCATCTATGAATAATCAAAATTTACTGTTTTACTATTAAAAAAATTGATAATTATCAAATCAGGAGGACTTTTTAATTATGAAAAGCGATTCAATAAAAAGGTAAACAAAAACTATCCCGATTTTGTTTATGAATATTCTCAAGAGTATTTTAAAAATCTATATCAAATATCAGTAATTATTTTAAAAATTAATAAAATCTTCGTCACATATAAAAAACAAGACATGTATCTTTTGATTGAAACGGTAAGTTGGTTACTAAATAAGCCATAAAATTTGACATTATCCGTATGACTGTCAAATGGCGGCTCAAATCGTAGCCTTTTTATGTACATACTATGATTTATTACGCATGTATTCAAGTTGACCTAATACTTTTAATAATAATAATAGCAAAAATCCAGTTTGCAAATATATTATTGATTGAGTAGGCATTTACTTGGTAGAACTCCATTATAATACGGAAAGAAAAATAACAATGTATTTTAGTTCTACATAAATTATTTTATATATTTGTTGATAGCTATTTCGGCTCGAAGGCGTAAGCCGAAATAGCTATCAACAAATATATAAAATAATTTATGTAGAACTAAAATACATTGTTATTTTTCTTTCCGTAGTATGCAAATATTTGATTGCACATCCTCATGAAAATTTTAAGCTTTTATCATTGTAAATTAACATAATTATTATGGCTTTGATTCCATGTACAAAAAAATAAGACTCCTCTATGTGCGTGTACTAAAATTGTATGTGTGATCAAGAAACCCAAGCCCAAATCTAGGACAATCCTTTTATAATAATAATGTTAACTATGGTAACAAATTTTACCTGAAATAATCATATCGCCTCGCTCTGTTGTCCAATAATTGATGGAAGCAGGATAAGCTTCTGTGTGACATTCTAAGGCCACATCTTGGCCCATATATGCTCCTTCGAGTTGATTGGGTATTGATAACATTGGAGGGACTAAAAAGGAATTATTTTGATTCATTATACAAACCTACACAAAATATTATACATATCACTTTAAGGGTGATCACTGTCAATACTTGGTGGAAAGGCATTATAATACATTTTTAGTACTTTTTCCACATAAAATTTTATTTGACCAGGACCGGTTTCGCTCATGACGAGCATTGTCAACTGATAAGAAATACAATACAACAGTGATATTTATTCAAAAGTTAAATAAGGTATGACAAACAATTGGTAGAAAAACTAAGCAAATAAATGAAGCAAATAACAAGAAAAATAAACGAAAAAAAAAAGATTGAAGACCTCTTAGCAATGCAAACTAAAACATAATAAATCAATTAAATATGACTTATCATTAACAAAGTGAAAGCCCAAAAATAAGTAAATTTAATAAAATAAATCTGCATGTCTGTCTACCATAATTAGATGGAAATCCCGGTAATTACTAAACCGGTCCTGATCAAATAAATTTTATGTGGAAAAAGTACCAAAAATTTATTGTTATTTTTATTATTATACATATATGGCGTTTTTCTCTGCTAAAATTGAATCATACAATGTTCAGTAGCTCAAAAATGATAACGAGCATTTTTTACATTCAGGATTTTTGAATGAAATATAACTCACCACCCAGATATCACCCATAAACTCAGAGCTTGAAATATCTAAATGCATTTGTTTTTGCTTGAAAATTTTAACGCTTTACGAACGTACTCAATGCAGTTGCTATTTCAAAAATAAATCTTTATGGCTTTTGAGGAGAACTGCTCTTATTTACCTTTTTTCAGCAGCACAATCTTTACTACCCAACGTATGAGCACGTGGAAATATTTACATTAAAATAAATTAAACAATTTTTTTACTACTTCTACATAACGTTAGCCCAGTTATTTAGAACATTAAGTCGATAGTTGAATTTTTGAGTTATTATATCATACACGCCATTCATATTCGAATAACGCTTCTCTACCGATCTACAAAAGTACAGCTGTCACATTTTTTGAGGAATCGTGAACATGAGTTGTTTGTTGTTCTATAGAGAAGAACCAGTTTGCCAATGGGGATGCCACTGGCAAGAACTTTAGTGATTTTTAACCAAATTGCTTTGGATGTCGACATATTTCACATGGGCGTGAGTGAGTTCAGACGAGTACTGTTTTTTATGTATTATAGTTGATTTTGTCAGAACTCACTCGGTTGACTGCTTTGAAAAGTTCTGATGTGATGTTAATAATAATTTTTCCTCTCTGTTTTTTTATGACTATTGTAGTTTTCATCTTATTTTTAATTTTTAATTAATTTGTGATTTTTATTATATATTTACATGTATGTATGTATGTATATATATAAATGCATGTATTTCGACTGAGGGTGCTTGATGGAATTTCAATATCAAATTAGAATTTTTTGAATTTTGTATTTTTTTACAAAACTCATGGAAAAGTACAAAATTCAAAAAATTCTAATTTGCATGTATTTATATTTGTCAAATGCATGGCGCATTGGAGTCAGCTGCATTGATGCCATGATTTGCTTTTTCTTAAGTAAAAATAAATAAATTAGACAGCTGATTTTGACATTTGGAAATAGCAAGATTAAATGTTAAAAAATTATTTCAGCTCATATTATTGTTGCTAACTCAATATGTTTTAAATGTAGGATTAATCTATAATTCCCGATAAGCGTCCGTTCTGATGTAAAAACGCATAAACAGTTTCATTGTTCTTCTTACATCATTGATTATTATACCTTGTCTAATATTATTCTACGTATTGTGTAGGTCATCTATTCATGACACATGTTTCGTCTCTTTTATGGGTATCTCCCGAGTTAATATCGCAAATGTTGCTTAATTTAGTGTCAAGAATTGTTAATCAATTCAATAAATAATCTAAGTTTTATAAAATTGTACCTTACAGATAATGATCTTTACAAAATGTAATACAGAATAAAAATATGTTTTACAATAATAAATATGACTAAAATTTGAATGGTAATATTATACAGATTTATCGACACCTTACTTTGAAAATAGTTCTAACTGCTCTTGACACTATTTTGAGATATGAGCGTTTGAAGTTTCGATTGATTAAAATTAACTTGTAACAATGAGCAAGTAAAAATGTTTCAGATCACTTATTTTAAGCATATTTTTTCACAACTCTTGCGTATAAATAATGATTTTAAATATCTAATGATAGAAATAATGATGACAATGTTAGAACTTTTTCAAGTAAATTTAGTAAAAAAATTGTGCAGAAGCAGTGCAACTCCGGAGTTTTCCTAACTCCGTTATTCAACCATAGATAATTCTGAAATTAATATATCAGGAGGTAATTTTCAAAAGTGGACAATTCCAAAATTGCCAGTTTTAGATTAAACTTTTGAGACCTTTTTTATTCGCATGGAAAAGTTTGAATGCTTACACATTATCCGTAATTCCTTAGTTAAAAAAATATTTTAAAAATATTGATAGTAAGCACAAATTTATGAGGAAAAGGTAATGAAAATATCTCACATTCTCGATTTTTCAACAAATAGATTTGTGCACTTTTTAAAATTACCTCCTGATACATACATGATAGAATGCGGTAAATACAAACTTTTCTGACCAAAAGGTCATTTTAGGCAAAAATGTCAATTATAACCTTTCCAAAGTAAGGTGACGATATGTTACAGACACTTTCTTATTACAGACACAAAAAATAGTTTTAAAAAAAAACAGCTTACATTGCACCATGAGCATGACTCGTTTGCTTATAGATGGCGGCACCCCATTTGACGCTATACACAGATATGCTCCCATGTGCAGACGAGAAACTTTAGTGATCGATAATATCTCTCCATCGACAACGTTCACTAAAATTATCAAACGTCAAATTAAGCTCAATACTTAACTGTATGGTTTATAATGTCTCATTTCCAATACTTGATGATTCATTAAGGATTTCGACTGAGGGTGCTTGACGGAATTTCAATATCAAATTTGGATTGTTTGAATTTGGTACTATTCCGTGAGTTTTTTTGCTAACGACCCGGGTTTTGACTTTCGGCATCTTCGGGCATTTTAAGTGCACGGATTTACTTGAACTGACGCGCAGTAAGCAGTATGTATCGTTTATATATAAAAATTGACCAGATAATAACATAGAAATATCTAAAATCTGTGTCATTAGTGTTTGCGATACTACATTCAAAAATCCCGATAATTATAACAAACCCACTTAATTCATTGAAACTCGTTTACATCAAATTTTCGCTAATTTACATTTTAATTGCAATTTAACTTAGTGATCTTTATTTCTTCTATTATTTGTACATAAACTTCTGTATTTGAACTTCTTATCTGTATTTGAACTTCTATTATTTGTATATAAACAATACATACTATTAACGATGCGTCAGTTCAAGTACATCCGTGCACTTGAAATGCCTGAAGATTCCGAAAGGCGAATCCCAGGTCGTTAGCGACCTAACTCAGGGATAAGTAAAAATCTCAAACAATTCAAACCTGATAATTGATAAATTGTTTCAAAAAATAAATGGTTTACCGTTGTCTCCATTATAATTAATATCTTCTCCGTCTTCTCTTCTCCACATCACATAAGGTTCAGGATATCCTGACGCTTTGCACACCAAAGTGACATTACTTGACTCTCGAACCACCAAGTCAGTTGATGTTTTATTGTCAATAATAGCAGGGGGAACTGTTTGAAAAAAGACAATTTTTATTTACATACAAATTTATCGAAGATAATTTGATTATATTTTTGCCTATTTTTTTGATGATTTTAAGCCATATAAAATAGATAAATAAAACTCATTCGTATTCTATTATTACCACATGTAAAAGTATAAAGTGAGAAAGATGAGAACCGGTTTCACTAATCGCAATCATTTAAGGCTGATTAATGATGATCAATTCAAATTATGTGAAGAAGTATATATTTGGGTGAACAAGTTGGTTCTCCCACCACCCTTCCGTTATGTGTGTGCAGCCGTTTCTCACGGCCGCCTTCCATACGCAAAGCGATCACGAAAAGAAAAGAATTTACTCCTCACTTACTTGGCCCGAGACAGAACTGCACGGGACTGATCTTTTAACCATGAAGAGAAGAAAAATAGAAAGAAAACAAAATGTGACTTATAAAACTGTTTTATTTATTAAATAAAAATGCCTATCCACTCAGAAGTAGTTATTAACAAGATAGTTCTGAGGAGGGCGTAAGCCAAAACAGCTATCAACTGTATATTATATAGTTTTTAAAGAAATAAAATGCAATGCTATTATTCGCAGTGATATAATGGAGTTCTAACAAGTAGAAGCCAATTTTATCAATTATTTAAAAGAAATAATGAATATTTCATTTATTCGTGAGAGTAGAAGTTGATTGATATATTATTTTATGGAAAAAATAAACACTGCATAAAAGTAATAATTTCAAACGAAATACAAAACTGTAGTTTGCAAATTAGACAAGTCGCTTTTTGTTTTAAGATACCTCAAATAATTCTTACCTACAACTTGCAAGAAACCCTGCCTGGACCTCATTGGATCCGTGTTCACTTGGCACATGTACCATCCTCGGTCATTCTCTTGGACACTCTTGATGTGAAGATACCAAGAACGATGGTCATTATATGATAAACTGATGCGAGGGTTCTGGGAAATGATGTTGTGGTGGATACTTAGTATCGTCTGTGTATCAACTTTCACCCACGCCACCTGAAAAAAGCTCTCCCTCTATTTACGCGTTATACGTATTGAGTTTATAGAATACCCATTCAAAAGCCTTATTTCCTAATAACATATTAAATATTTTTCAAATTATAATACATGTTGACACCGCCTTATGTGGTAGGTCATCAGAACTCTCTCGAACGATCTATTGTTCACCTCAGTCAATGAGTCAGTCGATATCAGAAAATAAATTCATTCTTATAATAATCTATATTGCAATCTATAGCGGTGCAATGTAGAGTTATTTCAATTTCTCTTATCTCTTGACGCCCGACAATGCATGTGCTTCATAAAAAGTTCATAAGGCGATAAATCATCCCTTATCAGCGGGCGCATGTGTTAACGATTTTTGAAACGGCCATTGTTTTTTCTTTCTAAAGTAACCGTTTGTTTTCATACAGCTGTGAGAGATTGGACTGCATTGAGAATGCACGCGCCTAATCCTCTCCATCAAAATTAAATTCGCGTCAAATTCCTGATATCTTCTTCGCTATCGTAATATTTGTGTGTTGTATAACGTCTGTGTAAATCCTTGACGATTAAATAATGGGTGCGAATGAGCGCACCCACATAACGCTTTGAGATCGTGTTTTGTTTTAAAGAGTACCATGTTTCTCCTACTCCGTTCACAAAATCCCTCTTCCTGAGTGTCGGATAGGAGGCTCCTTCTCGATTACGAGGGAGCCGGAATAAAGGTATTCTCAATGTTTATAGAATATATGTATTTATACTTTCGATGGATTTGATAGTAACTATGTGGAAGTTCATTTGATTATTCCACGTTTTGTGATACTAACTGTGACACGTGTTTCATATCCTTAATAGGACAGTTTGCCCGCCACTGCTTACATTATTTCCAATTAAAGGGCTTAACCCAGCCCCTATCCGATTGATTGCATCTCATTCGTAAATAGTATGTAATGCTCATTAGTAGTATAATTATTTGTTTGCTTTGTTTTGATTCTATAACCCCCCCCCCCCTTCTTGCTTCTCGTAAAAATGAAAAATACCAAACTCGATTTGTAATTTAAGCAATTGGCCGAGTAACCACTAACCTATCTGATTGATTGCAGCTCATTAGTTTAATAGTTTGTAATGTTTAACGTCATTAGTAGTATGATTGTTTGCTTACTTTGTTTCGATTCTATAACCCCCTCCTTGCTTCCCGTAAAAGGGAAAAATCCCAAACTCCATTTTGTAATTTTATCATTTTTAAATATTAAAATCAATCTTGCTTGATTACTTAAGCAAACTTTGCGACAGTAAGTCCGAAGATGCCTCTGAAAGAGACGAAAAACGTGTCACAGCTAGTAGCACAATACGTGGAATAATCAAATTTATTTTAAATTTTATATTATATGTATTTATAATGAGTAGATTAATCATTCAATCTTTTATAAGTATGCCTATGTATATGGGCATATTAATATGTAAAATATATGTTGGTTTCTGTGTTTTAGTCGTAACATACTATAGAGATCATTTTGGTCTGAGCTTTAGTCCCGGGAAGCTTAAGATATATTTCTTATCTTAACCAATTTATCTTGAATTTTAGATCGTGGTGATGTGTAATAACACAATATTTTAATACAATAAAATAAATTACACGAGTAAAAATAAAGCACTAGGTTGGCTGCTGAAAATGTACACCTTGATAGGCAGTGAATTGATAAGCCAAACAGCCCTTGTGACTGTTGACTCAAATTAAGATTAATCAACAAGTTCCGATAAAAAAAATGTTTGGCTTTAGTTACGTCCACTTAGGTTAAAGCTGGGAGCATGCAAGTTTATAGTCTTAAGGATACCGAAGAAGAAGATAAATTATCTGTAGTCTGTAGAACCATATATCTTACTGGAATAATATACTAAATACTAAATTTAATGAAATGTTCAAAACAATTTTATGACTAAGAGGCACTTCAACATGAATAAATATCACAAACAATGACACTAATATAATCGATTTTAATAAATATGACAAAATGTGTAGGAAGTTCTCTATATTTGACGTCGATTTTATACTACACGAGAAAAAAATTTGTGGTATAATAATTTAAAGATACAGTTTATTACCGCACGACAAACTTTTACACACTTGTCTCCTGAATAATTAATTTCCAATAATTCTTGTCCACACAGACATAAAATCTAATTTCACGATATTTTTCATTTAATATTTTGAAAGAATATATTATTTTATACGTTATGTCGTTTTCTTTTATGAAAAATATTGTAATATTCTTTTAACGTGCCATATAAAAGTTTCGTCAGATATGTCACATAGATAATATCGTAAATACTGTTTGACAGATGTTATTAGGTGAAAAAATTATTATGTACAGTAATAGCATATTTGCTTATAAAATAAGCAAAGCAGGTCATAAATGAACAAATCTAAATCAAATTCGATTAGAAATCGGATGAGCAGAACTATTATGCCAAAATGCTGATGGAGGCAAAATGAGTTAGATATTCAGAAAAAAAACAATTCTATACAAGTTGTCAACAAATAATTAAAGCTATCATCCCATACTGCAGATGATAATATTCCATATTGCCTTCACATGTAGATACAGTCCTGATTCAGACATGTTAACTTGAATGTGTAATTTAAAGAGTATTTTGACTAAAGGTGCTTGATGGTAAGTGCCGAAGTAAAATCAGTTTGAAATTTAACAGCGCTTGCTTGCTTGGTGTTTAAATTGTTTACGTAATGACGCAGCGTTTCGACTTCTCAGCCGGCGTCATCGTTAAAACCATTGCGGCAACCTTTAATTGTGAAGCAAGTGACGCCCCACTACGCAATAAGTTACGCATGTCACTGTGGCCATAGCCTTATAGCAGATGGTGCTGTAGGAGAATTGGCTGTACAGATTTTAGGTGTAAACATCGATCGCAATGTCGTTATTTTTTGTTTGGTTTTACTCACATCTGATGCTTGCGTAAAAGTTTAAAAATAATTCTCTAAAAACAAATTTGTAGTGATATAAGAAGTAATCTTACCTTGAAACTCCTCAAGTTGTCAACAACACACGCCAGTAAAGCATCTCGTCCCACTGAAACGGTGACGTTTGGAATGGCCTCAGCAAAACGGGGAAACAGCGATTCTGTAAAAAATGAAAAAAACATTTTTTTAATAAAAATAAAATATTCATCGAAATTTTTCACCCATTTAATGCAATTTAGCACGCGTCGAGGATCAAGAGGAGACAACTCAATTTTAAAATAGTAGCGTGACGTATTATAAAATATTTTATTTAAAAATAGATGAATTCGACCGTTAATTATGTTTTCTTTTTTTTACTGGTTACAGTATTGATGATGTGACAAAGAGCGACGCATAGTGACAGCGATGTACCAACCACAAGTCCTGTCCTAGTCCTCGTATCCTTTCCATCCCTACTCTCTTCGAAAAATAGATGTTAAGTAACTGAGTATAAAAACATATGTTGATATAGACTCCGTGAGGAGTCCATATGCTCCAAGTAGGGAGCGGACTTTTTTTTTTCTTGAAATTTTATCACTTTTAAGGTGCTCACTTACAATCCTTCGTGGAATGATAACGCATTGTTTGTATTCATTCCACATTTTTTGTATCATGATCAGGACCGGTTTCATACATCTCAAGCATTTTCAATTGAAGTTCAGTTGAAACTCTGTTAAAGATGATCGCGATGATTTAACCAGGACCGGATCATAATAAATTTAATGAAGAATAATTACAAAAACTAATATTTTTAAATCTTTATCATTGTCGTGTTTATAAATGGAATAGTAAAAATTTTACAGAGAAACATAACAATTGATAAAGATGCTCGTATCGGGACAGCCAAAGTTTTCTTGAAAATCTCCATATTTATATGAACGAACTGCATGTCGTTAAGCTCATAAGCTTTCCGAGAAGAATAAGTGGAGATTGAAAGACGGCACGAAATTTTCAACGAATATAGTTTTCAGGCGTATACAGTTGGATATTTCTGAAGATTTCAGGGCTGCAGACGTGCTCTGGTTCATTTTAAAATAACAAGAAGTGTTCCACCAAGAAGAACTGTCTACAGGGTAACTTTAAAATTATACTTGAGTGTCTAATTTCTAGTTAATCTAATGTTTGCGAAAAGAATACAGTATATCGTTGTTATCGAACCAATATCTGCTATGTGCAAAAAGCTTTACTGTGACATATTGAATAAAAACGTTTTTTTGTATTCTAGCAGATGCACAAAGCATATTTATTTTAATGACCACAGTTCATCGTATAGTGCTTAGTGTCACATGGCAGTCTTTTTAAACAAAATTTTGTTAGTTTTGGCTAGTAAACTAGTCATTTTAGGGTTTCCAACCCCGGGATCTCAAAAATTTGCAATACCTGATTAGCCACGGGATTAGAAAACATTTATCGACCAAGCACAAATGAATTATCATTGATAAAATTGTAATATTTCGTGTGATTGCACGTGTCGTCTTTGGAACGCAGGATGCTCGTGAAAATTAAACTATTTTCTGCGTTATGCATTGATGACAGCATAGAATTTAAAAAAATATATCGTTGGTTTTAAATGAATTCAGACGACTAAAAATTTCAAGTGGTGATAAAAATAAATAATTAGTGTACATATTAACATGCTGGATCGGAGAGAATTTTCACAAATTAAAACTTAATTTATTTACTAATGTGCCCTCTTATGTGTTATGTGTAAATGACAGTTAGTAATAGATTTAATAGATATAACAAATATTGACCTTTAAAAATATCTCGAATGCCGGGACCAGCCCCAGGATCCCGGGATTGCCTTTTGTCAATCTCTAGATCCCGGGATTGAAATTTTTGCCCGGGATCCAAGTAAAAATAGTCAAAAAGTGAACATAGCAGATATTGGTTTGACAACGACGATATCTATATTTATATAAGTGATATTAATACCTTCTCATTATAATAAGATGCGACTTAAGGAGGCGAAACATGTGTCATTGTTAGTTATACAATACCTACGTGGAAATAACAACTTATCGATTTAATTGTAAATTAAAAATAACTTCGGTAGGTACTGCCGATTTCATTGGAAGCATGATGACACGTGTTTTGTGACGATTTATTCGATAATTGCGCAAAATGTTCAGTGGGTGTTTTACTTGTATATCGAGAGTCGAAATAGGTGTTTTCGTCATACTTTCTTGTGCTCAAAATGAAGACTGCTTACGAGCACATCAATGTGGAGAATAACAAATTTTAAAAAAAAACACTTAAACAAATAAAACGATGAACTAAAACCACTGTAGTACAATTGAAGCATTTGCAATTAAACCATTTCAACTGGCAACATATCTTGAGACAATTATTACGCATCGCAATTAAGACTAAAATAAGGTAAATTATGGATACATGGTCAAGGGACAGAATTTTTGTAAAGATTTATGAAAAATAAGCACATTAAATGAAATGAATGTAAGGCTTACGATTCCTTTTGAAATGTTTCGTCTTTAATTTTTAAATATATTATAATAGAAGATCCTAAAAAATGCATCGCAATAAGTATGAAATCGAGTTGTTTTAATTTACAGGAACAAAAATGCAAACACAAACTACACAAATAATAACATTATACAGATAGAGAGTCATATAAGTTTGTTATTTGTTTAAAATAAAAAGAATAATTTTATTATAGGCTAATATTAAAAAAACATATTCTTCTTTCTGAACTCATACAATAATCAGTATTATTCATAAGATTTAATCATTTTGATTCCACATTTTATAATAATCCACAAGAGTAAACAAGTTGGTTGTCCCACCACCCATCCGTTATGTGTGTGCAGCCGTTTTTCACAGCCGCCTTCCATAACGCTATACGATCAAGAAAAGAAACGAATTTACTCCTCACTTACTTGGCCCGAGACAGAGCTGCACGGGACTGATCTTTTAGCCATGCACTAAGGTGCTTAAAGAGAAGAGAAATAGAAAGAGAATAAAAAGAAAATGTGACTTGCTCAGCCACTTTGTTAGAGTGATATTAAGTATCTTATGTATCTGTATACTGAGAATCCGTGGAGCTTAATCTACTTCGCGTTGAATCTGAAGAGGAATCAAGATTATCCCGTTCCCCATATGATGTTGCAAATTTATCGAATGCCTCAAAATTGGCCTTGGTTGAGATCAAGTCAGCGTGGCATATTGGGCCCGTGTGAGGACGGACCGCAGCAAACAGCTCAGCTCGTTCGGCATTCATCTCGGGGCAGTCCCACAGTACGTGATTAGCGTCCTGGTAGTCGTGTCCACAAGTGCAATCCGGCCTTTCGACCAACTTGCCCAACCCAAATAGTTTGCCGTTGAATTTGCCATGTCCAGTTATAAACTGGGAAGTCCAGTGTCCAGGCGCTAGACTCTTCACCTTGAGCCTCCAGGTCACGTCTGGGAAGAAAAGATATGTTTGACGCCCTTTGGTGGATGCAGACCACCTAGTTTGCCAAGCTGTTAGAGCCGTTTTGTACGCCAGCTCATATACGAATGAACGGAGAGTATGATTTTCAGGTATATTTTGCGACAAGGGTGGCGTCAGAGGGACGCCTTCAATATCCGTGTTGATGCCTTTCAGTAGAAGAGTAATTGCACCGCGTACCTGTATGTGCAAGTCCAGCGGTAGTACGCCAGCCAAAACCGGCAGAGCGTCCGTTGAAGTAGTCCTGTAGGCCTTAGTGAGTGAGATCAGCGCAATGCGCTGTCCACTCAGTAAAGTCCTCCTGACGAATCCAACTTTCGCTCTCGAGTGCCAAACGCTTGATGCGTATCCTGCAATCCCCATAAAAATAGCACCGTATGCTATTTTAAGCGCGCGAGCTTTAAGTCCCCAGTTTTTGCCAGTCATTCTAGATAAACGGAGGTACGCCATATTGGCGTTCTCTACAATTCGCTTTGCATGATGTTGAAATGACAATTTGTCATCGAGGATGACGCCGAGGTATTTAACTTGTTGAGAAACACGAACAGTGAAATGACCCATGCGAATGTTTGGCGATCTTTTGAAGTGTCAAGCTTAGATGCTCCTTTCAAAAGAAGGGATTCTGTCTTGGCATGTGCAAATTTAAGCTTGTTCAGTTCTCCCCATTCAAGAATTTTTGTGAGCGCACCACTGGCAGCTCGTTCAAGGCCTACACGACTGTTTGCTCCTACAATTAGTAGAGCATCATCAGCATATGCGATAATTGTGCAATCCAATGGCAATGGCAAGGACAAAAGGTCGTCAAATAAAATATTCCAAAGAAGTGGCCCCAAGACTGATCCCTGGGGACACCCCATCGTAGTTTCCTGTGTATTGATGTGAAGCCGGATTGATATGTTATCTCTCTTTTACTGAAATAGCTTTGTATTAATGAGAACAGATTCCCGGGAATCTGTCTCAGCCTAAGCTTTGCTAATATTAGCGGCCACCACGCATTATCAAATGCTCCGGCAATATCCAAAAAAATGCCGATGACTAGCTTTTTGTGAGAATCTTCTACTGATTTTATAACAAAACGAATTGCATCTTCGGTTGACTTTCCGGGTCTGAAGCCAAACTGTTTATCCGAAATTGGGCAGTTTTCATTCAGGTGCGATTCGATTCTAGAGCTAACTAACCTTTCCAAGACCTTCCCCAGAATCGGGAGGAGTGTTATTGGACGATAAGCTTTTGGGCTGCTTGGAGGGTGATCACCTGATTTGGGAATCACCACAAGTAGCCCTTCTTCCAACAGTCTGGAAATGTACCACTTTCCATACAGTCTCGGTAGATCTTAGTGAGTTCGTGAGAAGCAAGATACCAGGCTCTTTGTGCCAAGGCGTTGTCTATGCAGTCGGGGCCTGGAGCCTTGCCACTGGGAAGATTGGAAATGATCTCGCTGATCTCGTGAGATGTTGGTGGTTGACTGTTAGGGGTATGGAGGGGAAATCTAGAAGCTATGCGAACCTGGGTTGATCTTTCATCATCTCGAGCAGGGTTATCTTGTGGGATGAGTGCATCCACCAATGCACAGGCCGTCTCCTCCACGCTGCTGGTATACCCACCACCTTCCGGGCGTACAAGAGCAGACATGCATTGACTCGGTCTTTGGCTTTGTTTCATTGCACGGAAAGGAGGTCCCCATGGGTTCGAACCTCCCATTTCAGTAACAAAGTCTCTCCAATGATCTCTTTTGGCTTTGTTAATGGCTTTCTTAAACGACTGGCGAGCTTTCTTGTGTGCAATGACGAGAGAGTGGTCATCAGGTGTAAGCGTGCTCGATTGACTTCGAGCTTTTTGGAGCTTTCGTCTGGTTTTCCTAAATCTGTCTCGCAGCGTGGTTAACTTGGGTCTCCACCAAGGCGCAAGGTTCGGTGGTCTATGAGAGATGCGTCCTAGTTTTTCTTCTGCTGCTTGGGATATGTTTTCCATCAGTTGAGAAACAGCAAGGTGCTGATTATCAACCGGGACCCTAGCTGAATGATCTAGTTTGCAAATCAGATGTCTATCGAACTCATCCCAGGTTGCTCCTTTTTGTTTTGAAGCGTGTACGGAGCCTATTGGTATTCCCAGGTGAGAATACACCATGGAGTGGAGCCATTTGAAATGTTATAAGACGATGGTCACTGGCTGAGGAATCCGTGTGGACTTTCCAGTCTAAGACGCGAGATATGATGTTGGCGGACAAAAGTGTGACATCTATGTGTGATGAGCCATTTGAGCGCGTAAAAGTGGGTGGACTGTTCGGATCATTAGCAACCGCAAGGTCACGCTTGGCGATCAGCTCCTCCACTTCCGGACAGCCTCGCCTCAACGATTTCTCAGGTGCCCAAAGAAAAGACTGCGCATTTACATCTGCCCCTATTATAAACTGACTCCCAGGACAGCTGGCAATAATGTGGTCGACTTCCGCCACGCAGACTTCGGTTGGAAGACCATATTGAAAGTAAGACGAAATCACTATGGTGGAGTTACCGGTCACGTCAATGATCTCGCAAACCGTCGTTCGCTCGCTTGATAGGTGTGATAAGTGAAAAACACCCAGGTCAGCGTTCGCCACGAAGATGCATGATTTAGACTTAAGGTCTTTTTGTACCAGACGTCCTCCAGTGAATCCTCGTTTTTCTCTCCAGGAATACGGTTCCTGTACGAGCACAACGTCGATTCCCTGTGACTGCACTATTTTTGATAGTTCAGCAGTCGTAGCCTTACCTTTCCCTACATTTAGCTGGCCGTATCGAGTCATTGGGATGTATAATCCGTTTGGCTCCTTTCTTTAAGCACGGCGTGCTGTCGCGCGGGACAGTCCGCGCTATTGACGGGGTGGTTGTGCGGTCGCTTGTGCTTAGAGCACGCGGCGCACTTTGGTTGATCATCCTTTTTTGGACAATCAGCCCTGTCGTGTCCACTCTCGGCACAATGACCACAGGTGATCTCCTTGGAGATACACGATTTGGCCATGTGTCCATATAAGTGGCAGTTGCTACATTTTATAACGCCGTTAAAGTCCTTTACTGGATACGTCTCCCACTCCATATAAAGCCTTCCATCACTTACAAGGGCAGACCGTACAGCTGCAGGAACTGTCACTATGAAGTGGCACTTCCCGGTGCGTGGTCCCGCCTTATGGCTGAGCCGAATCGAGTCGTAAGCATCTGTCGAAAGTCCTGTCGCTTCCTTCGTAGATTTCTGAATGCCGTCGCGTAATTCCTCAGTCGTGGTGCCTGTGGGCACATTGAAAATAATGACCTTTGGCAGTCTTTTCGACACAAGTTGGGCCTTTAGGCCAGCTTCTTTCAGCCCAGGGGCTTCAAGCAGTTTCTTTGCCTCAAGTTCAGTCCTTGGATGTGTGGAGTAAAGTCAAAACATTAAATTATAAGCCAGTATGTATAAATTTTATGACCTTAGCTCGAGAGGATTGAGATTCTGTCCCGTGATCTATAGGCCATAATTTACCTAAAATTATTGGTGGTCGTCAATATTATTTCATAATTTATGACAAATATAATCTTAGTATATTATTTTTTTACGTCTTAGTATTCTACTAAATTTTACACATAAATTGTTAGACGTCCAACAAATGAAATATTTCAATTAAATTGAATTATTAAGTGTACTGTGAATAAAAGCTTATTATGATTATCTAAAACTGAGATTGGAACAAGGGTCAGAATAAACGGTAAATAAAAGGCATCGATGCTGAAATTTTGGCCGAGTCTTAGTATTATTTGGATGCCTTAACAATTGAATATTCAGCTGAGATTGAAAAAACAAACAGTTCAATTGAAAGAATTTAAAATCAAATCTAGATAGATAGTCTACAGTTTCGAAATTCCGTATTTAATGTAATAAGTCAGTTGAAAACCCTGTTAACATTTGACTATGATATGTTTCTTGAGCCGTACATAAAGCTTGGCAATATCATTGCTTGGAGATTTCTTTTCTTAGCACGGCTGCTTTTTCAATATAAATTCGTTTTTTACTGTACTAAACATGTAATAACATTTATAATTAAACAGCTCTTCGTTCGTAAAAAAAAATCGTACTCATTGTAATATCGATTTCTTTATTTATTCATTTATTTGTGAACACCATTGCAGGCGCAGTGTCAACGTTGTTGGCTTGCATGCCGGACCACCCGGGTTCGATTCCCGGTACGAGCGGATTTTTTCAGTAGATTAATCTGTTCAAAGGCATGGGTTTTTGTGTTGTTGGAAATCCCTTCGCACCTTTCCAATCCTAAAAGAGCGACGCATACTGTCTACGATTAGCTAACCACTAGTCCTGTTCTAGTCCTGTCTTATTCCTCTTATTCTTTCCATCCCTACGCTCTAAGAGAGGTTGAGCAACTGAGTAACAAGCAGCTCTCGTAGAAAAAACATATGTTGAGATAAATTCCGTGAGGAGTCCATATGCTTCAAGTTGGGAGCGGGTTGAGATGTCGAGTAATTGGAGTCCTTAATCTACATTGTTTATTAAAACGTTTCAACATGATTGAGAAGAGAAATAAGTTGATTATATATTTTTTAATGAATCCACATCATGATTTTACAAGATTATGATAAGTTTGTTGGAGAAACGTTCATTTTGTCTGTTCACTGCTGGCAAATTCATTTGATATTAAATAATAATCGTTGTCATCAAAGGAAAAACTGAAATTGCCTTCTTTTCTTAAAAGGGTTTCTGAATGGCAGCGTTCGTGCCGCCCTGGCCTGGAGACTCGCGTGACTCGAGCAATTTATCTCACTGTAGTATCGTGCCTCTACCCATATTCTGCGGCTTAATGCCATACATAAACCAATTCCATAACCGAAGATTAAATGATTATACTTTTGGTATTGTATGACTCCGACTCCGACTCACAGCCCTGATTGTATGTAATAATTATATTCAACTAATTATTGGATAAATGGTCAGTAAATATTAAATAAATGTTAGTAATAAATACTTAAAAAGGTCGGTAAAAAATAATAAATGATCAGTTCAAAATTATAAATGGTGCATTTTTGCTCCTCTAAATTAAAACATCTCAATGTCATACTTAATGTTTCAAAGTATTCTTTGGGATATTTTATTATAATAATTCTAACTATTAAAGACGAAACATTTTTATAAAATCGTAAACCTTACACTTATTAAAATAATATTATCTCTTTTCAAATACTTGAACTTAAGAAATCATCTTTCATAGGCCTTGTCATAAATTTGCCTCTTACGACCATATTTGATAAAATTCACAAGCTGTCAAACTAAAACTTTTTTTTAAATGAATGACCATCTAATTTAAATCGGTTAAAACCAACCGTTTCGAATAAATTACTAACCATTATAAAAACATAGCTGACCGTTTCATTTAATAACTGAACACATTCATACTGATACTATACAACAGACCGCTTATAATATTAACTGACCATTTTGATTTACACGGACCAAAACTTATAATTAAATTAAATTAGATAATCACCCATTTAATACACGCCATAATTATACACAAATCCTCTTTCTGCACGGTTTCTAATTAACACGGCTAGCAAAAAGTTACCGACTATCTATCTATCTATATATATAAAAATGAATGTCTGTATGTATGTCCGCTATGGACTACTAAACCGCTCGACTGATCGATGTGAAACTTTACAAATTTATTGAGTACACTCCCGCAATGGTTTCTGGCCTACCAACCCCTCCCCCCAACCACCCCCCAACCACCACCCCTAATTTATTTTTTAAACTTTATGAATTTTTCGAGTTCACTCCTTTGACGGTTTCGGGCATAACCCCCCCCCCCATACGCCCCCCAAACCCCACCCCGCCAAACAACCCCCCTCCCCCCAAAAAATGATATCGATTTTTTACAAATTTCTCGAGTTCAATTCCGCGAAACTTTCTGGCGTACACCCTCTCCACCACCCCACCCCCCCAATCCCCTCTAAAATTGCTGGCGTAGCAACGCGCGCAGGGTACAGCTAGTTTTATTATAAAAAATAAAAATTGCATTTATTTACACATGATACAAGTTATAAAAAAGTAGATACTCCTGAAGATGTTCCTCCATTAAATATTTCCAGAGTTGTCTTAAATCGCAGAAAACTTTGATATTTGGAGCTTTATTATGAAACATGTTTCACTCTACCCATCGGCATCACCATAAGCAGTTTATTTACCCATTTTAGAAACACACGAGTATTCTGTTCATTTAAGTCGTTCCAATTATTGAGCCCTAATATATCTAAGAGGGTTAATTCAACTATGAGCAGTGTTGATAAAAATAGGAATTCATAGAAAAAAAAAATATATAACTATCCTGATTTTTATTTTTTTTTACTCAAAAAATATTTCTCGGATTTTGTCTCCAACGACAGTTTATAATTATGACTTTTCCTAATTTGGAATAGAGAGAACTAATTCAGTAATATGATCATACTTCATTAGTTCTTGCCACAAAACTGATGTATGATTATCTCTAGTAACCGCATGAAATTTGACGATCTCAGGACCTCTACGATCCGCCCGTGTGTGGCATTTTAATGATTGGTTTGCTAATTTTAAGAGGGCATGTAACTTCAACTTAACCTTCTCTAATTGGTTGATTGTAGCGAGCAACGGAAATAGAGAATTTGTTAACACCGTAGCAAAAAAACTCACCTCCTGAGATTTACGTTCTGATTTCCCTTTTCTCTTTATTTCCTTAATGACATAACCTCACTTTGGATTCTATTTAATAAAAACATAAAACTATCATCTTTGGTATTGGCATAGAAAACTGAGCTTAACTATCAACGGAATCAATTAAAATTCTTTATATAGTTGTTAAATCTTGAGCTTTTTTGTATCGGTGTGATGTTTATTGATAGTTATATCTCTAGTAGTCTCTTCTTGGTGAGATTATAGAAAAAATATTAAAAGGTTCGAAAGTGAGGTGGTTGAGAAAGAATTAAATCCTAACATTTGATAAGGCTTTGAATGAAATCTATTATAGATCATCCAAAAAATAAATTTATAAATGTTTCCGTTCAGGTATTCAAAACCGTTTACTTAGATTCACAACGAAAATAAGCAAAATTCAAATCCCAATCTGATTGAAAATAAGCAAATCCCAATCTGATTGATTGATTGCACCTTATTAGTATCATTATGTTATTGCATTGTTTTGATTCTATCATCCCCTTCCTTGTTTCCTTTAGAAGGAAAAAAACACGTAATCCATTTTGTAATTTCATAATTTAAAATGTTAAAATGTTAGAATTTATCTTGCTTCATTACTCAAGCAAACTTTGCGATAGTAAGTCTGAATATGCCTCTGAAAGAGGCGAAACACGTGTCACAGTTAGTTACACAATACGTGAAATAGACAAAGTTATTTTAAATTTTATGTAAGCAAAAATGTTGACCAGTTACAGAAACGAATATGCATATTTCTACTAAGACAGGTTTCGAATTGTTTTTTTTTTATCGTGACGCTAGAGCAAATGAACATTAAGCAAATTCAGCAAATAGGTCCAAATCTTATATATAAAACCGAAACGTCGTATGTATATCTGTGGGTCTGTAATTCCGTTTTGCATTGTTGATCATTAAGTTGCCATAAAAACGAATATGAAAGAAAATATGATTGAATTTTTATCGGCGAAGACATTTAGTCAAAATGTAATAAATTAGTCTTCTACTGCACTTTTCCCGGCTTTTATTATTAATAATAATGTTTATTATTTACGTGAAGGTATTATTTGACAGCAAATTAGATTTTTTCCTTGAATTTGGACATTTTAATGGGCGAGAATGTCATCAAATTAAATAAAGTTTGTGATTTTATTTTAACTCTATTTTGGATGTTAGATTTTGTGATATAATTATGTCGAATGATATAACATTAAATTATTATTGGTCGCTTAGGCCGAGCGAGGCCGGGTAGCAATACTAGTATTATTATTATATTCAATAAGTGTTCTATAAATATTCGACAACATTTTTTTTTCTTTTCAGTTATTGTCAATGTCAAAGCAAAAGTTTCTTTGTTACGTGTACGGGCTTCTAATTAAACATCTTAACATAAGCTTTCATACTGTAAAATTATAACACTTCTTTTGTACTAATTCCACATTAGATTTGTTATGATTAGGACCAGTTTCGCTAATCGCAAGAATTTTCAACTGAATTTTATACTTCAATAGTAAATTACACAAAAAATATGTTTTTTTTTTTTTTTGTTTAACTTTTACAGTGAACATAAAAAGTGATGTGAAAAATATGTTGGATTTCAACCAAATAGTGTTTAAATTATTTAAATTCATACTCGTCTGATAAACTCAAAGATGAACGAAAACGGTTTTCATCAAAAAAAAAATGTGAAACAATACAAAAAATATGCTTTTATTTTATAAAACAATGCCTTTCTGCCAAGTATTGATAGTGAACACTTAAAAGTTGATATGCTATGATTACAAATATAGCTTGCTATTTATTAGCGTTCATTTTTAGGTAGGGTAAGATTCAAAGATGATTAAGGAAAGTGTTAATATAAAATTTAAAATAACTTTGAATATTCCACCTATTGTGTCACTAATTGTGACACGTGTTTCGCCTCTTTCAGATGCATCTTCGGGCTTACTATCGTAAAATATATTAAGTCCTAAGATGCCTCTGAAAGAAGCGAAATACGTGACACAATCAGTAACACAATACGTGAAATAATCAAAGTTATTTTTAATTTTATATTAAAATGAGCTTCCACAAAGTTACCGTCAAACCCATCGAAAGTAAGGAAAGTGTTACTTTGCTAAGGTTTTTTTTAATTGTCCGCATGTGGATTCGAATCCGTGGACAACGCAGGTAAGTGAGCTTACCTTAATCGGCTACAGGACTAGGGCATGTACACCTTAGTCAATATAATTCAACTCTGAATGCCAGACTTCGTCCATACCATCCGTGCACGATTTCGAAAGAAACCTTGCAGCTTTACAGTATAAGTTTAGATTAAATTCATAAAAATTATATAAGTTTTAAACTCGTTATGATCCGTACTGGAAATTCTGCGCCGTCTTCAAGTAAATACGATCAAAAGTTTATATTACCTAGAAGGTATTTTAATTTAAATGTTTTGATTTGTCATGTTTTGACGGAAGACTGTCAATGACGGAAAAAGATAAGCAAAAGCTCATATTTATCATTATTTTTGGGATAGGGTAAAACCTACAATTGTCGGCCACTTAAGGATTTTTTCAACTTTAGTAATTTTTTGTGGACACTTATCATAGAAGAGGCAAAATAAAAAAAAATACTGTGTGCTAGATTGATGATTTGTTAATAATAATCAAATTTTAAAATAGTTAAAAAAAAGTGGTACAAAACTACAATTATGGGCCACTTTCTGCAATTGTTGGCCACCAAAAGATTCAATTATTGGCCACCCCAAAAGTTGTAATAAAAAATATTTTTATTAAAAACAGAAACTAGACGTATAATAACATGACCCCAAATCATTATTGAGTGTAAAATCAAGTGCTTTATTGGATTCCAACACCATTTGTTAAGCTGCAGTTATTGGACAATAAGTCAACATTTTCCTAGAAATATCGGAGAAATGTAATAAATACATAGGTGATTAGTAATATTATTAAAACACTATTCATGCAATAAAAAATTATATTTTATGATTTTTTCATATGAATTTATAGCATTAGCTTGGCCGGCCAGTAATAGAAATTGTATGTGTTTTTGGAATCAGTTAACCTTCGCTGCACGGTGATATGTATTTACTACAACTCGACTCTAATAATGAGAATATTTCTATTAAATATAATAGATACTGATCTGAGAATTTTTGTATTCCTCAGTAATGTTATTACGTATTAAATACAATTACAGTTATGTATGGTTATTCATTTGCAGCGATGGAAATAAATAATTAGTGGAAGAATCGGGCAAAGAATCACCCATACACACAAACTTTTTCCAATTTATGCGCGTGTGTAAGCGCGAGTGCGAGCGTACTCGTGCACGTGTTCAGCTCCGGCGAGAAAGCGCATGCGTAGAAGTGATCGACTTCGAACTAGCCATTCATTTCGTCATTACGAATTCGACCGCCGACGGGTGAAGACGTCGGAGCGGCAGCTAATTGCGATGTTTTTTTCTTCTTTTCAGACACTTAGATTACAAAAATTGTTATATTTCAACTTCAACCATAGTCAATCAAAGCAATGTCTAGAAATATTCACATTTTTCCGGTTTTTAAATAACTTTTTCATATGGTGTAGTAAATACATATCACCGGAGCTCGCGGAAGTTTTTAGCACAGTATGGGGAGGGTTAATGGCCACCATATAGTTCAAAATATTTGCTTGAAGTGAATATATTTTGGATATGACCTTGAAATAACAATCACTTCAATGTTCAATTATTGGCATCAAATTTTTTTTTTAAAAAATCGTAAATTTGTCCACATATTTTTAATAAAGATCGGGGCTGATTTTTACACTCGCAAACATTATCAATTGATAAAATATAAATAAAAACATATAAAAATAATATGTTTTGCTTGCTTACACATTTCTAACGTTTCATGTCCTTTATTCAGCAGTTTTACTATAGAAATTTTTTATTTCATCTACATAAATACATTATACATATAATTTGTATGATAAACTGTATGTTCTTATGATATTTCTTAAACTTATTGCATGATATAATTTTTTCAATTATGCCACAGTTAATTTATTACTAAAGGGACCGGTTTCGCTCTTCGAGAGAATTATCAACTAAATTTTGAACTGACATGCTCGCTATGAGTGAAAC
This sequence comes from Himalopsyche kuldschensis, assembly GCA_028554975.1. Classification (NCBI taxonomy): domain Eukaryota; kingdom Metazoa; phylum Arthropoda; class Insecta; order Trichoptera; family Rhyacophilidae; genus Himalopsyche; species Himalopsyche kuldschensis. The sequence continues at coordinate 18,337,862 of JAHFWI010000006.1, forward strand.
CGGCCCTGATCTTAATAAATAAATTGTGGAGCAAGTACAAAAAATGTTTTATTATTTTCAAATATAAAAGTGATTTTTAAATAGTATGTTACGTATTTCTATATCGCATCAGAGAAGCGAATGAAAATGCGAGCATGTATTGCTGCAGATGTTGAAACAATTACCCTTCCGAGTAAAAAGCCTCCCCTTCATTAATATATCTTTGATTTAGGACTTTCATATATTTTTTTGTCAATAACATGCTTCTTTGTGATTCTTTGTGTTCTAAATTTGAAAAGTGAGTGGCCTAAAGCAGTTTTCCCCAACCTGGTGTCCGCGGCCCAGTGCCTTCCGCCGGGCCGCAAACAGTATGCCAAATTGAAATTATTTATTAGAAACCAATCAATTCAATTACAATAGGTCGGATAAAACCCACTAATTATTTGTCCACATTTCTGTCACGTTATTATCTGGTAATCAATATTATTTGCGAGTACATTGCAAAAACGCGATAATTATAATTTAACCACATAGTTCATTGAAACTCAGTTATCAATTTTTTGCAAATTCATATACATAGATTACGTTAATAGCAATTTAACTTCAAACGATTCAAACTATTTACGACGCGTCAGTTTAATAACATACGTGCTATTGAAATGCCTGAAGATGCCGAAAGGCGACGCCCGGATCACTAACGACAAAATTCATGGAAAAGTACAAAATCCAAACGATTCAAATTTTATATGTAAATTCCATAAAGCCACCTTCAGACTAAATTCTTAATTAAAAAAACATTTTTATTTCAGTGTATTAGTGGTGCGCAACTTTTTTTCCCTTTTCATACCGGTCCGCAGGGATAAAAATGTTGGGTAACACTGGTCTAAAGTGAAATGGATAGTATATTATATACGCGCTACAGTTAAAAAATATATTATTCTTAATTTATAATCTTGAGTGCAGTGTTGCTAATACAATGCGATCACAGACGGTGAACGGTTCACCTTAGAAATATTCTTTTGCATCCCAGGTTACCTTTACAAGTTTACCCGCATGAATGTTTGGATTATTCACGAATGATTAATCGATGTTGTTGAGCGAGCGCCATCTCCTCTTTTCCCGCGTTATTTATTCAGAGACCACAAAAACAGTTTTCCCGCCACGGAGCAAGTGATAAAAAAAGATGCCATTTTATATTGCTTCAAGCCTGTACACTAACTAAAACGATGCTCTGAATATGTTATTAAGAATATAAAACAATGTAGTGGCCCTTGTGTCACATTATGACAAGATGTGATGCAGCGGTGTCTGTGATAAAGTGTAGTCATCTTGGAAGTCATTCAATTCATCTGGCACGTATAAAAAAAACAACAACATTTTTATGCATCCGCATGATGAAAAATGGCATACAGAGGTAGATTTTTCTGTACTTTATTTATTCAGAAAGATGATGGGATAATCTAACATTTTGCAATGAAGTTTGCTTGGCAATTGATAAATGTAATACAGTGCACACTGCTATTAAGTAGTTTTTTATAGCGTGTGCTACAGTCTTCAGGCAAATTACACGTTTCGTAAATATGTAATATTTTACATAAATATGTACATTTGAAGAATGCTTATCAGTAGCTGTACGTTCCTTTTTTAACTATGGCCGCTTCCAGCTTGGAGCATATGGACTCCTCACGGAGTTTATCTCAACATATATTTCTCTACGATAACTGCTTGTCACGTAGTTAATCGCTCTTACTATGCGTTACTTTTAAAGGGATCGGAAAAAAAGTTGGGAAGGAATCTTTAACAACACTTATTGTCTTGGAACAAAATCGATTTATCAACTGAAGAAAACCTGCTCGCACTGGAGATCGAACCCGGATGGACCGTCACGGACGCCAACAACGTTGACCACTTCACCGCGGACCGTGCTATATAACGAAAATATTTTTACAAGAACTATTCCTGGAAAGTAAGGAAATAACGATATGCGTAGGAAAGTACATTTTAGAACAAGATAGAGAGCGGAGAAATCAAAATCTACAATGTTGTATGAAAGTATCCATTTAGGAATTTAAACCTGTGACCAGTTTTATTAAAAGTTACGTATCATATCATCGCAATATTCTATTTTTACCGTCTGCTGCATAGCTTAAATAAGTCACCAGTTTCACTTTTAAATACAGCTTTGAATTTTATTTTCTGTATTGTGCTAAAATGTCTAGAGGAGAACTCTTGGAGGATCACAATTAAAATTATAAAACTTATTTACTACATAATTACCATAAATATAAACAATATTGGCACGACAGAGGCGTGGCTTGAATATGCCACCATAGATTGCAATACTACATTACCTCTTAAAATTAAACATTGCGTAGGATTTTCACGATCACCTCTGACCATAAAACACCGCTACTAACCCATTATATGCTAGCAGGTAAAAGAACTGTCGTGCACCGAGGGCCGCGTTCGGACGGATTTCGACAATACAAGGAAGCTCTCTTTTAAATCGATATAAAATTGGTTTTGATACAAAATATGACAACTGTAAGTACAGGAATGTAATTCTTAGAGATTTCGCTGTGTATAAAATTTTTGAATTATAAAATCGTTGACCTTGTCCAGTATTAGTGTTAAGAAGTGACTCCAATTACTCAACATCTCAACTACTTGAGTATCGAGTAGTAAAATTTTAAAATACTCGAGTAGTTTCGGATGAACTAAAATATTTATCATTAATTCAAATTTGTGTATATAATAAATAAATAAATAAGCTTATTTAATTTCATTAATACATTTATTTCAATTTATAGAACATATATTTTAAAATAAAAGAGAATTGAGCGTCCAAATTTTAGCATGAGTTTAGTTTTGTTTAGTAAGACTATTACTAGTATTTTTCAAAATACTCGAGAATCGAGTACTTGAAAAATGGACAAGTATAGTTCGATACTCGAATTGGAGTCTCTAGTATGAAGTGAATCATATATGTATATATATATGCGCATTTTCTATGGCCGGTAATGCGCTCACTGAATTTTTGACCGTATATATACGTTTCTGGCATACAACCGGTTAAAATGATGTAGACGATGTCAGAATATTTTTTGATATACTGTAGACCCCTGTAGAAAAGATGCCTGATGATGTGTATGGTATCCACTTGGGTATTGTTGCCACGGGGCTCCATATCTCTTTCATCTCAGGGATATTTGTGGCTTGATTTTGATGGCGATAAAGGTGTGAGGGTGGCCTTGCTCTCAGCCGCTTATTAAAGGAAGCAGTCTGAATAATATAGGAGAGGTCAAGGTCTATGGCCATGGCCGAACTATTTCGATCTTTTTATGATTCGTTTCATGATCGGTTGCTCTATTATGTGAAATGTATTATCAATAGAAACTTTTAAGCACGACACAGTTAAAGTATTAGCTGACCCCTAATCGCATTTCTAAACTCATTTTTATTTACTATGGTGGAAGCACCACCTTGGAGCATATAGATTCCGCACGTATTTTATTTTATCATAATTTTTTTCTTCAGAACTACTTGTTACTCAATTGCTCAATCTCTCATTTTCGAAGACAGAAGGGGCTGAAACTTAAACTAGGACAGGGCTAGTAATTAGCAAATAGCTCTCGCTACGCACCGCTTTGTGGGATCGGAATGGTGGGAAGGAATTTTTAACAACACAAACACCCATTTCTCTCGAACAGAATCGATTTATCGACTGAAAAAATCTGCTTTTACCGGGAATCGATTCCGGGCGGTCCGTCACGGATGCCAACTGTCTAATGCACCTTGGACTGGGCATTTTGTTTGCCCTATATTGAAACAATACACGAGTTACAAAATTTACTTCTTAAATTTAAAAATAAGTAATAATCACATTGTACTTTTAATTTTGTTAATTATATTTATGTCCGTATTAATTTTGGTAATTTCCTTAAACCTATAAAATGCTAGAACGATAAGTAAATACATTATTTATTACGATAAATAATTCAAAAGATATATTTAATTGATTTTTGTTTTTCCGATACAAGGACAATTGAAAGCGAAAACCAACATTCCCTGAAATCTATACCGAATTGGGAAAATAATAATTTTCAATAATTGTTATTTTCGTAGAATTTTACGCAATATCAAACTAAAAGGTTTTCAATGAATTCAAAAGCTTAATAATAAACTTAATTTTAAGTATGTTTTATGAAGCTTCTATAAACAATTTATGTAACTGTGTACATAAATTTTATCCCAAACGGAAAGTAATGATTTAAAAAAATCAGTCATTATACAAATCAATTTACTAATACTAGAAAAATTTTAACCATTAAATTTAAATCAACTTTTAAAATTGAATCTCACTTTGTAAGAGTTTTGATTTGTTTTTGATTGATCAGAAAATAAACATATCAGTTCCTTATAAACAAACATTATTCCATGAAGAATATATTTATTTTTTCATATCCGCTCCCAACTTGGAATGTATGGACTCGTCACGAAAATTATCTCAAAATATTTTATCTCTACGTTAACTACTTTTTACTCATGATCAACCTCTCTTTTTTGAAGAGAGTAGGAATTGAAAAGATACAAGGACTAGGAAAGGATTAATGATTAGCTAATCTCTCTAGCTACGCACCGCTTTTTGAGATTGGAATAGTGGGAAATGATTATTGACAACAAAAACACCCATGCCTTCGACCAGAATCGATTTATCGACTGAAAAAACTGCTTGTACTGGGAATCGATCCCGGGCTGTCCGTCATGGAATCCGCTGAACTGCACCATGGACTGGGTGTTTATATATGTATACATATATATACAGCGTGAAATAACTCCATTTTGTACTTTAAAAAGAAATTATACTATGGGCAATATCTTAATAAATTATTAATATACCCTGATATAATTATGCAAAAATAAAATATTTAAATTCACAACAGTTAAATTCTCTTCTTAGAAATGATTAAACTCTTCTTATTGATTTCTTCGAAATGAATTGCATAAATTAATTAAGATAAAGTTTCTGTCTTGAGTTTGACTTTAGCGTCTAGACAAGTCGAAAAGATAACAGTCATCTCTTAACTTTTCTCTGAAGAAAATATGCGTCACCCTTATTTATTGTTATAGACTTTTTACATCCCCAATGCAAATGGATTTTACCAGTGACTGTTACTCTTATGAATTCATCCTTCGCCAATGGCATTTAAGGCTATGATGTCTTACGCATTATTTCAACTGTGAAATGTTTTTGTAAATTATGTAGTTATTCACATACTTTTCATGGATTCGGTGGTAACTTTGTGGAAGTTCATTTGAATATAAAATACCTTTGATTTTTCCACGTATTGTGTTGCAAAATTGTGACACGTGTTTCGCCTCTTTAAGATGCATCTTCGGACTTATTATCGCAAAGATTTCTATTTTTTATTAGTTAACTCGTTAGTGCCGAACCCAATTGCTAACGTTAGTGGCACAGTTTTCCATTTGGACACATTTTTATTGTTGTCAGTATTAATTAAAAACTTGTCAATCGATCTTTTTTTTTTTAATATACGTTTATCAGTTGACATTAGTTCGTTGCTTCACTTAGACGTCATTTTGGTGCTAAATAAAATTAAAATAACTTTGATTTTTCCACGTTTTGTGTGAAAAAATTGTGACACGTGTTTCGCCCCTTTTCAGATGCATCTTCCAGCAGATGCCTTTGAAAGAGGCGAAAGACGTGTCACAACTAGTAACACAATCTCGATATAGACCGAGAGCTATTCTTCTCGATGACCCCTCCCTAGGTAGAGACGAAAAAGTAAGCTGACTTATTCAATTGTAGCCATCGCTTCCTCCTGTCAGCAGTGATGGGAAGGGAATGCAAACAAATAAAACAAATACGATTAGAGACGAAGAATACTTAAAGAACTTTGGCCTAAGAACATCAAGCTCCGTCAAAAATATATCCGAAAAAAAAGTGGAATAATCAAAGTTATTTTAAATTTGATAATAGTTATTCACTTCCATGTGATTAAAAATGGTAACGTGATTATTAATATAAACAACACAAATACGATCGCTTATTTTCAGATATTAAAAAGTGTTAAAACTTTTAACTTTTGCAGTGCTCCAGCTAAGGGTTTCCAATCCCAGGATCCCGAAGATTTCAATACCTGTGAGCTCCGTGATAAGAAAAAATAATCCCAACATTTTCGGGATCGTTTTATTACTGCGCAATGCACTACGAAATAGCTCGCAAAATATCTCTTTCATTGACCATTTCCGCTTCTTTTTCCATGATCTCTTGAAATTCTATTTGTTTAGACCCAATTAGCTACATCAATCGTTACAGTGTCATTTAGAGCGCAAGAATCGAATCAGTTTGAAAATAACGGAGGATATCCACCATCTTCGCCAAAAGTGCTTGTCAATAGTATCGCTTCTTTGAAGTTTTGGACGTTATTAGACGATTTATATTATATTGTTTCTTATCCGAAATAAAAATTCAATTTGAATTTTATATTCGAAATTTTTTACTGATGAAAACTTTATACAATTTTCAAAACACTTCGATAACAACAAATTATTACAAAACTTATTTCATTATCTGAACTCACTCATCACAAAGATACAAAATATTTCAATATTAAAAGAGAAAAAAAGATTTCTAACGCTTGTTTCAGTGGTATCACCATTGGCATCTTGGTTCTACGCTTTAAGAAAAATGGTTGTCTGTAAAGTCGGTTTACGGACGATAGTTTAACGTGACAACGTCATAAGAAAACATTGATGAAATGATTGCATACTTTAATGAATAAAATGGAATCATTTTTATTGAATTATCATTATTTTGTATGGATACGAAGAAGGAGTGAAATGAAATCTACATTTTTCTATTGATATATTTTATTCGCACTCATTAATTCAAATATGTTTATTACTTTGATGAACAGTTTATTTACAAGTAACAATGTGCTTTTAGCAATTTTTTTACAACTTTTATACATGTGTGATATTTGACGTCTTCCAATCTGTGTTATTCTGTTAAAGATAGGTCGGTGATAGGAAAAGTAGGAAATGAATGGGAGTGTTTCAACTGTAATGTGTCTCGAAAAAGTCAAATCAATGATTGTTCCTCTCAGCGTTGTTGAATTATTTACATCTGATGCGCAATCGAGATTGTACATATCTTTCACGAATTTGAGGAATGTTTCATCATTTTTCACGTTTATGTTGAATTCGCCACAAAGTTGGTCTGCCATGGTGTGACTTTAGGCGGTTCTGCGAAAGAAATCGTTGATAATTTATTGTTTATTTAAAGTATATTTGTTATACGTTAATCAGATTTTTAATATGCAAGAATTAATTACCTTTATTGCCGCAATTGTTGTTTTAATATAAACAATGAAAACCACATTAACATTTCACTTCACTTTATAAACAGTTGTAAACAGATCACGTGTAGGTACTGTAGGTGTATAAGTTGTGTGCTGCCGCTGTCTCTTTTCTACTCAGACGCATCGACCAATCGAGTGGAAGAGAGATAGATGCGGCACAATCCGAACGGTAGGCCGATCGTGCCTCTCTATCGCTTATCCGCGCTCTCGCTCGCACGCTTGCCTTCGGCGTAACGCGACAAACAGGACGATGAGTCATGTTTTTTCGTGCGTGCAGCGGGCGTTCATCGATTTATAAGACGTTGTCACGTCAAAAATGAATTAATACCCACTATTCTCCTGTATTTAGAAACATAAAAGAAGGTTTATATTGTCGCCACGTGGAAACCGAAAGAAAATGTACAGTAAATAAACATTGGCATAACATAATAACAAATTGTATATTTCGTATAGACCGTGAATATTTTTTTAGAAAAATACAATGAGAAATAAATATTCTCACCACGCTTATTAAAAAACACTTTAAAAATATGAAAATCGATCACTCATATTTTTTATTTTTAATTAAAACCACTCTCTTTTATTTTCAGGTGTAATTAGAACTCGATGTATGTAAATTATCTGTCAATAATATATGAGAATAATACATTTTTCTAAGTAACGTTGATTATATTTTTCATATAATTTTTTAGTGATGTCTATCGATTGAATTGTTTTTCTACCATGAAATGAATTATTCAGACGCAAGTGATGCTTTTTGATAACTGTGAAAAGACTAATCAAGGTTGTCAATACTTTGAATGTGCGAGTGAATGCAACATGTTTTAACATTTTTTTCAAATCAACTTTTGAAGTTGTAATCCCGGGCGTGCTTGCGTCAATGCTTTACTGGTTGTTTTTTTTTATTTTTCGTGGTACAACGGTCAAGGTCAATGGATGAATTAGTAATCCATGGTGAAATGAGTTCATGCAATTCTACAAACCCTTAATGAACGGGTATTGATTTTTTATTTTTGAATATTATTACCATTATTTTTTCCGAAGAGAGAGGTTGAGTGACTGATTTATTACCAGTAATCTTTAATTCGTGATTGACAACCAACATATACCTATTTGGAACGGATATGATTTATCTCCAAATGTGCAGTATAAAGCCACTTAATGGAGGTTTCTAAAAATATTTTGCTGTGGGATAATTACTTGGTTCTCAGTCTCTCATATGGATACAAAAGATAATGCTAGGACATAACTAGTTTGTCGCTCTCGCTAAGCTCCGTTTATATTTATAGGGTCAGATAGGTTCGATGCCATGCCTACAAACAGAATCGATACATCGACTGAAAGAAATGCTGCTCGTACTTGGGTTCGAGCTCGTGAGGTCCGTCACGGAAGCCAACGACGTTGACCACTACTCCACGTACCCGAAAATGTGCATATACTTAACCATTTGATTTAAAATAAGATCCGGTGAGAGAAAGCAAATCAGTGGGGGAAGCACTGGCCGATGCGATGAAAGAGTAATTTGCGAGATTGTGTCGATTTACGGCTACGGTATAAATAATGTACTGCATTAGTTGGATGCAAATAGCCCGATGTACACTAGAAGACGGATGGGTCCAAGTTCGAATCCCGACATGTTCGATATCTGAGTTTTTTCTCAAATTTATCATTTGATCTCTAGCATAGAACATTTATTTTATCTTCGAGTTGATTAGAAGCGTGAAATTAAATTTGTCTTTTATTAACTGTAATGTCAGCTTTTTAACTATGTATTTAAGAAAAATATGTGATAGCAGACTTGTGTTCAGTTTAAATTTAACTGGTGCAAAAAAACTGTCGCATTCAATATGACAACGAAATATTAATATTAACACGAGTGAAAAACAAGCTATGAACCGCTTCTTCGAGGACCGCTTGTTACTCGGTTGATAAACTGTTTGTTTTTAAAGAATTGAATAATACACTAACATTATCGTCGTATCCATTGAAAAATTGCAGATCTTAAATATCTAAAAAATTCATAGGAGTATAAAAACATTGTAAAAAATAACTTTATCGTAATGAAACAAACAAACATATGTAATTTCCATGTATTATCACAACCATAACTTTAAGCAGCTATATATGTGTGTGAAATATCTGCAACGGCGATTTTGCAGTGTTATTAATACAAAGAAGTCTTAAGCGTATATTTTGCGTTTTTCAAATTTTGCAATGGAAATGACGATATGCTAGTTATTTAAACGGATGGGGCTACAACCTCGGAAGAAATCGGAAGGCAAACCGGAAGAAGGATCTAGTCGATCTAAAAATGATAAATAGTCAGGCTTAATCAAAACTCTTTTTGAGTCTGAAGCTGGTGGAAAAAGGACTGGCTCGTGGGTAATTGAGGGATAGCTGAAAGAGGCTGAGGACCACAAGTATGCTGCAGAAAAAAAACATAGTGTATCGATCAGAGATCCTTTCAAATTGATTTCGGAAAATATTAAGCATAACTGCTTTGTCAGTTAGTAAAATGAAATCTTTATATCTAATCTGCCTTAGTAAATTAATTAAACACGTACTGGGTAGTATACTCGTGTAGACGAAATATTTGACCCAGCTGAAAATTCAACCCTAGATCTGACCGGATATCCGCTGATACTATTTTACATAGCTTTGTAGGTCACATTACAAAGCTACATGAATCATTAAGATAACTTTTTATATCAATCAATATATTATATTATATGAGCAATAGTATTCAAGAGTTCATATATGTATACTATATTCACATACTCTACAAAATTTAATTTAATTCGATACTATTGGATTTATTTAAATTTTTGTTCCTGCAATTCTTATAATCGTTTCGCCGTACAAAAGATTCTTAAAAAATGTCATATACAACCGATAAACATTTTTTGTATGTACATTTTAATCACATAATCGAGAAAGTTAGAACAATTCTTTACATGCTATATAATACCATTTTAACTTACCGTCAGCATTTGAGAGGACAACCAGTCCTAAGAATAACACCATCCATCTCGTGGCCCATGGCTCCCAAACTGTTGTCATCTTGTTGAAGATCAGCAACGCACTTTAGAAACCACTTCTCACGTACGGTTCTGTAAATCTTCTATTGGGTCCCATTATGTCTATTGTCACGAGTATATTACTCAAAAAGATCGTCTCACTTAAACTACTGTGAGTTATTCATTGGATTTTCAATTGTAAAGTATAACACGGTTCTTATAGAATCATGACTAATATTTTATTCAAAATAAAAATTCCGAAGAATATTTCGCTACGTTAATTTTGATACAGTATATTCTTGCTGTAATTTTAAATGATATGTTTTATTTCACTACACACTGGTTATAATATTTTTTTATTATGTCCATTTTCAGCAATATTTTTATTTATATGTATTTTTTTTTTTTGACTTCGTACCGCACAACAACAATGTGATATTTACGAAAACAACAATTTTCTAACGCAATGAAAGCTCGCGTGCATTTTCACGAAGAGCAGACTTTGGACTGAAGACCTGTCAGTCGCTGGGAGTATTTTCCGAGTAAGGCTTTTGCGCATGCCTTAATGGTGATAGCTCCGCCTCCAGCATCAGTCCCATGTGCAATGACGTAAATGAAACAAGTAATTAAAATTTATTTAATCTTCTTCGTTCAAAAGCAATCTCCATTAGATGCCCACTACTGCACGTCCATTTTATGGCAACGTAGTATGCACCTGTTTTTTTTACTAATCATAAAAGATTCACATGATTAAATGTCAATAAATAAATGGATCCATCTTCGTAAAATGCCATAAATGGCTACATTACGTAAAAAATTTCCTAGTCATAATAAAACATGTAGAAGTAGTACTAAAAAATGTGTTTTATTTATTTTCAGTTAATGCCTTCGAACCAAGAATTGACAGCTACAATGTATTGGTAGTAAGTTATTGTCTGAAATGCAAAATAATTTTGGTGGATTCGGCGGTAACTTTGTGGAAATTCATTTTAATATAAAATTTAAAATAACTTTGATTATTTCTAGTATTGTGTTACTAATTGTGACACGTGTTACGCCTTTTTGAGAAGCATCTTCGGACTTACTATCGCAAGGTTTGCTTAAGTAATAAATCAAGTTGATACTAAAATTTTAATAATCTTCTTTTTCAATCTATTTGAAATACTGAAGCGAAAAGATCCTACCATAAAGTCACGTGAATTCCCCCTATCCGTTCCATCTTCCCTCTCACTTAACACTTCACTCATCAGTTGAGATCATTACACATCAGTTGACAATGCTCGCCATGAGCGAAACCTGTCCTGATCAAAAAAAAAATATGTGTTAAGTACTAAAAATGTATTTTTATTATAATTCCTTTCCACCAAGTATTGACAGTGAACACCTTAAAAGTTACTACACTCATCCATTCAAATTTCTTCACTATCGCCTTCTTGTGAAGCATCTTCAAGACCGTTTTGCGTCATTCAATCGAGCCTTATTAGTTATTTCATTTTGCGCGTAATCTTTATTCCAAAATTCGTTCATTCAAAATAAATTGAAATTTCTTGCAAATAGTACAATAAAAATATTTTCAAAATAAGACTAAAAGACACTATCAGTGTTTTAAAGATTCACCGAGCGAATGATAACTTGATTAATTATTCAAATTTGATGAAACATTGCCTTTTTATAAATTGAAAAGTTTTTTAGTCTCGACCAATTATCGTCAGTTGCTTATCAACCCGACCTTACCTCGTTCATAAATAAATAAATATAGGGATCGCAATAATTTCGGATGAATATTTCAATCCCGATATTAAAAAAAAGTTTTTATAAAGCAAAAATAATATTTATAAAAATGGCCAAATATACCAGTTCAATATAAGATGAATTTCATAAAGAAGTTATATATATTTAAGGAAATAAAACAACTATCATCCCCTCCTTACTGTCCGTAAAAAAGAAGAATCCCACCCTCCGTTTATTTAATTTATCATTTTATAATATTAAATCAATCTTTCTTGATTCTAATATTCCAAAATGCAACCATTGCGATAGTAAGTCACGTGTCACAATTAATAACACAATACCTGAAAGAATCGAAGTTATTTAAAATTTTATATGAAAATGAACTACCGCAAAGCTACCGCCGAATCCATGGAAAGTTATGAACACTATGTTTATCTGTAATTTGATAAAAGCAAAAATAAATGCAATGACCAACGTGTGACTAAACGAGGGGTTTATAAATGACGCGCTTCTTCAACTGTGTATGCTGAATAAAAAATAATGTTTTTATTTCGTATAAATAAATACAAATCGGAATACGGAGGTAAAAGAGCTGACAAACCAGCCCCTTATTACGTCCAAAATAAAAAGGCGTCGATGGACCTGGCTTGCACATGTGCTGCGGATGCCCCAGGGGAGCCTGAATCCTGGCTGCCTCTTTTATCAACCTGATGGATCCCGACGCCTCGGAAGGCTTTTAATTACCATCCATAGGATGTACTCAGGGGAGCTGCGGGACACCGGGATGACCTGGGAAGAAGCGAGTAAGTTGGCGGGAGATAGAGAATCTCGGAGGCACCGTGTGGCGGCATATGCTCCGAATAGGGAGCGGACATGGAAAAAACAATAATATAAATACATTCAAATCATGTTTTTTGCACTGCTACCACAACTATTTTGTAAATATACCAGTTTCACTCATCGCAAGCATTCATATCAACTGAAAATTAGGTTTTAGTTTTTTCAATAGAACCATTGATTGCTACCAAGAATTTACAGTTAACCGCTAAAAAGAGTTTACATTTCGATTTTGTTTAATTTACACTATTGAAATATCAGTAATTTTCAATTTCAAAACCGGTATTTTTTTAATGTAAAAAAATGGGCAAAATACCGAGTTTCAGTAATGCTCTTAATTGAAGCCCTAAGTTAGTAAATAAGTAACTAGAGTCTCGCTTTATAATTTCGACGGCATGCTAAATTATGAAAAGTTTTCTGGGAAACAATTTATTTTCCCTCTCTTTGCAACTCGAAAATGTTTGACTGTAAATAATCTTTATGAATTCTATAAGTCATAAGCCGAATGGGAATTGAATACTTTCATAAACAAGGAATTACGTTAAATATTTTTTAGAATAAAAAATCGTTATAATAATAATTTTATTTATTAAATTTGGAAGACTTAGCCATTCTTTGCCTACAATCTGTTCATAGCCATTATCTTTTTTTAATTTTTGCTTACTGTTGATTTTTCTATTTTTATTTAGACATTTGTTTATTCATTTAAATATATATCTGTTATATGAACTCATTCAGACGTTTTTCTTTTTCTTCAATCATAATTCCCTCTCAACGTTTTAACTGTCTATTCGTCTTGGAAGAATGCTATTTTAAATAAATAACTCTCAAAACGTTTCATTTCACTTAATTCCACATAATGATCAGAGCATGATTATCAACTTATGCTCGCAATTAGGAAACCGGTTCTGGTGTGAAATTAATACAAAAATGTGCTTTATTTATTTCATTAGACAATATATTTTTACTTTTAAAATTCAATATTAGTGTCAGGAAGATATTGATTTCATTATAAAAACAAACAAAAACCATAGTAAAGTTTGAACCGTTTGATTTTTGTACTTTTTCATGAATTTTGTCGCTAACTACCAGAGTTTCACCTTTTGGTATCTTCAGGCATTTTGATTGCACGAATGAACTTTTACTTACTTCAAATTTGATATTAAAAGTTCATCAAGCACTTTCAGTCAAAATCCAAAATAATAATAACCTGTGTATTTAGAAATTTACTCAGAGAAAATTTGGCCGATTTCAAACATATGAAATTTATATGTATACAAAATTTACATTGCGAGTTATCAGTTTATTGATAAAAAAACTATTTAAAAAAAAAAACATTCGGTAAGGAAATCAAAAAAAATACTAACTCTCACGTTCAGACAGAATAATTATGTTGATATTAAAAAAGTATCAATGTATAATCTTTAAACTCTTCTTCATGGTATTACTTACGACCTGCTAGTTTTACATTTTAAGAAAAAACCACCCAGGTTTCAAGAATGACAGAATAATGTTCATGTCGGTATGGTTTATGTTCAAATAATAATTTTGCATAAATCTGTGCTATATCTCTAAATGAAAAAAGTATTGAGATGTTGAAAAGCATTCTGTTCGAAACGAACTCATATTTTTTACATCGAATCTTTTACATAAAAGTTTCTTGCAGAGTTCAGTTTATATATTTTACGTGCCGGATAAAAATCTTAAACGAAATTGTCTTTAAATATTATGTGTTTGCATAAATAAAAATAGGATCCAAAATATACGGCAGCTTGATGTTTTTGTCAACAGCAGATGGAGCCGGATTCAGATGCCTCCTCGGAATCTTTTAAGGCTAATATTTACCTTTTCGGTTTGAACCGGGACTTACCACAATTCGGAAAATGTCTCGTGAATTCCCCGCATTTTTAGCGCACCTACTATGGGATATTTCGTGGCTGGCAAGACGGCGATTCGGAGCATTGCGTGGGAGTTTTAATAGGCCTCTTATTTTTAAATGCCGCGTTGGTAATTAAATAATTTGAATTCTACAGGTCCTGAAGTTTTTTTTTCAATTCAATCAAAATGCTATTTTAGTTTCTGTCCTTTGATTAGTATCGCCATACCGGTACGGCGGTAGTATGTTGTCATCTATTATCCATTGCCATTCTCTTATTGTTTATTGAAATGTTATTATTTTTTCATATATTGAAACTAGATGTGTCAATCAGTGATTTTTGTGAGTCACATTATTTTTATTATATGTTTGAAATAAGCAAAAGAGTTATATAAAAAGTTTAATATTTGGTAAGAAATCTGTGGCCATATGTTATTGAGTGTATAAATGCATTTCAGTTCGATACGCTTCCTAAAATCACCGTCAATAGAGAAACACATGTTGACAGATGAATGCAATAAAGATCCAGACCCAAACTGGATGCATAAGCATCTAGATAATTATTTGAAAGTAATATTTAATTATTTGTATATTTTTTTAGAATTTGCGTTTTAAAATTGAATAATAAATATCAATTCCTTCAATAAGTAATAATATGCTTCTTATATTTACGGAAAACAAAACAAAATATGTTGTAATTTTTTTTTGTTTGCAATTAATATTTTATTAAATTTATAGAAAAAAACCTAATTTTATCCAAAACAACTCACCACTCAAAGGGTTAAATAACGAACCGCTAATATTTCATTCGACATTAAAAAATCAATACTATACAAGTCATGACACATTTTTAAATACTACTTACATATTCAACATAAAAAAAAATATTGGATCACGACCGTCTTCACTCATGGCGAGCATTATCAATTGATAATAAATACAACGAAACAGTGATATTTATACAAAAGTTAAGCAAGAATTACAAGGTATTACAACTGAGCAATTGGCATTGATTAATGTGGTACTAAAAATGTTTTATTATTTTTTTTATAATGCCATTCCACCAAGTATTGATAGTGAACCATAAAATTCATGACTTATAATAAGCTTTTGCTTTGATTTATCAACAACCTTCATGGTCATTTTTAGGTGTTCACTGTCAATACTTGGTGGAACAATGCAAAAAATCATATTTTTCTTACTTATTCGACATTAATTTTTTTAATACCAGGACCGGTTTCACTAATGGCGAGCATTATCAACTTACTGATAACAGCTAATGATCACCACTAACCGTTCGTTAGTCGCGAACATTTTAAGCTGAGTTGTAGCTCTCATTTGTAAGTCAGAATGCTCGCGATGAGTGAAATCGGACCTGATCTAAATCAATTGTTTGTGGTCCAACCCATGTCCGCTCCCAACTTGGATTATATGGACTCCTCACGGAGTTTATCTCAAAATATTTTTTTTTACGAGAACTGCTTGTTACTCAGTTGTTTAACCTATCTTTTTCGAAAAGAGTAGAGATGGAAGGATACGAGAACTAGGACAGAGGGTGATTCGCTAATCGCTGTCACTTTGCGTCGCTCTTTGGGATCGGAAAGGTGGGAAGGGATTTTCAGCAACACAAACACCCATGCCTTTGAACAAATTTACTGACTGAAAAAATGGCGGTCCGGCACGCAAGCCAACAACGTTGAGACTGCGCCACGGACCGGACATTTAGAGCCTTTTAATCAGGGCTGTGGAGTTGGACTTTTTATTTTTGCATATAATTTGTCAAATTTGGCTATTGGCCGGGTTGGTAGAGTTGATATTTAATTGAATACACATAAATAAGAAAATTAGAGTCGGAGTCGTGTTTTTGGTAAATGCTGGAGTCGGAGTCGCACTTTTTTTAACTGACTCCAAAGCCCCGATAAAAATTCTATAAAATAAATCCCCTGCACGGCACCACCGGAGCAACGCAGTGTTTATGTCTGGGGGTAGTTCACCCCGACCAGATAAGACTGTCGTTGGATGGGGGTTGGGGGGCTGAAAAAAAGATTGTGCCCGAAGACAAAGGAAGGAAAATGGTTTATAGGCAGTCACGGGCTTGCGCGGGAGGTCATTACGTCAACCCAAGAGAAAATATTATCGCGTCGTCTGGCACTGCCGCGTAATGTGCGAAACGATAGAGACTCCTTGCTAAACATCCAAATAACGCGACATGACGACATTTTTACACTTTTTTACTCCGCGTCTAAAAAACAAAAAAAAAACCCCAAACCTTGTTTTTTATATTGTTTTTAGCGTTCTGATTTTTAGTACATATTTATTACATTGATCTCTGCGAAGATTGTTAGGCAGACATTCAAAAAAAAATATAATATTATCAACCAACGCCTATTATTACAACCAATATTATCTCGCCATTGCTAACATTATTTCCAATTGAAGGGCTTAACCCAACCCTGCCTGATTGATTGCTTTTCATCGGTTAATATTTTGTAATGTTAACGTAGTATAATTATTTGTTTGCTTTGTTTTCATTCTATAACCCCTTCCTTGTTTCCCGTAAAAAGAAAAAATCTCAAACTCTTTTATGTAATTTTATCATTTTAAAATATTATAATCAATCTTGCTTCATTACTTATGCAAACTTTGCGATATTAAGTCCGAAGATGCCTCTGAAAGAGGCGAAACCTGTGTCACAATTAGCAACACAAAACGTGGAATAATAAAAGTTATTTTATATTAAAATGAACTTCCACAAAGTCACCGCCGAATCCATTGAAAGTATTATCAACCATGTCGGATACCAATATGGGTCACTTGGACTCTAATGGAGTTTATCTCAAGAAACTATTCTAGTCAAACTGCCTACTACTCAGTTACGCGTCCTCTTTTTTCGTATATGTATATTAATTAAATAAATTTGTAAATTCTTGGAAAAATTCTAGATTTTCAATTTAGAATGTATGTTTTTAGATATTGTTTATTACTAATATTATTATAACCATGTTCACTTCCAGTGTGGGGCACATTGGTTCCTAATAGAGTTATCACAACAATCGTTGACTTATAAAACTACCAGCTACTCAGATGCTCAACCTTTATTTTTTGTAGAGTGTAGGAATAGTTTTTTGAATAGATTAAAGATAGAAAATATACGACTAGGACACTACTAGTGGTTAGCTGGCTTTGTTCCGCTTTTATTGATAAACTAGCTGTACCCTGCGCGCGTTACTACGCCAGCAATTGTAGGGGTGATTGGGGGGGGTGTGGAGGGGGTGTACGCCAGAAAGTTTCGCGGAATTGTACTCGAGAAATTTGTAAGAAATCGATATCATTTTTTGGGGGGGAAGGGGGTTGTTTGGTGGGGTGGGGTTTGGAGGGCGTATGGGGGGGTATGCCAGAAACCTTCGAAGGAGTGAACTCTAAAAATTCGGGGTGGAGGTTGGGGGGTAGTTGGGGGGAAGGGTTGGTAGGCCCGAATCCATTGCGGGAGTGTACTCAATAAATTTGTAAAGTTTCACATCGATCGATCGAGCGGTTTAGTAGTCCATAGCGGAAATACAGACAGACAAACATTCATTTTTATATATATACATAGATGAGCGCAATAGGCAATTAATGATAGCACGGACATCCATGTCTCCGAACAGAATAATTCGATTAACAATTAAACTGAAAAGACTGGGATTTAAGCTCGTGCCATTCGTTTCGCGGTCGAAGCCAACGACGATGAAACTAGAACACGGGTCGAATTTAAAAATAATATTTCTACAAATAATTAATTGTATAAAAACATCTTTTGTAGTGTGTAACAGTTGTCAATAAAACTATAACAATACCAGCACATATTGTCACAGACTGTATTATCGCACGCATTTTGTATTTACAAAAATGTTGAACATTATTATTCAATACTACGATTGTAAATAAATTAAAAGTGATAACGGTGTTTCCAGTTGATTGATCTATACACCCTCATTATTTGATAACCACCACATGTAATGTAGAAAAGAGCAATCAATACTTCATATATCAACCGATATTCAAACAATTTTAAACATATGAAGTCCGTGTTCAATAACTGATACCACAACCAATATGATATCAAATATTTGCTTAGTCATGCAGTGACTATAACAAGTTGACCTGTTAAAATTAATTGAATAAAGTAGAATATTATATCATTGATATGTTTACAAGCAAAGCAATCCTAATAACTATAACATTATGCTTTTAAAATATGTTTTAATGACAATTTACAACGGTAGACTAATATAAAATTCAAAATAACTTTGATTATTCCACGTATTGTGTAACTAATTATGACACGTCTTTCGCCTCTTTCATAGTCATCTTCGTCAACTGTACACTAACTTTACTTCACGGTTACATGAGGGATTTTTTTATGATAGCTTTTTATGATAGACAGGTTAATCGTTCTATATTACCAAAATGGACTACTAAACTTCGCATTTTATCTTTTTTCAAACATTGCTAAATTAAAATTAATTGAACATTTTTAGTACTTTATTTTTATTATAACGCCATTCCACCAATTATTGACACTGAACACCCAAAAAGTGATAAATTTAAATTGGTTAATCAGTTTCTCTCATTGTAGAATCGAGAAAGACAGATCGGGCTTCCAAATGTCTAGTGTAAAGCTTAAAGCTCTCTATTCATCTTTTACAAAATTAAATAAGGTGAGAAAGCATGAAAATACCAAAATTTCTATCAGATAAAAATTCCAGGACCGGTTTCGCTCATCGCGAGCATTTTCTGACAAATAATTTGAAATGATCGCAATGAAAAAAAAAATCCCCAGACCATTTCATAAATAATTGTGGAATAAGTACCAACATAAAATTGTATTTTTTTTCTTATGAATTTATTCTGCTAATTTTTTATCCAAAATATATTTTTTTAATACACAAATTACTTTTACGGTAATCATTCTAAATAAAGCGATAGAATGCTTTCATTGCTGTCAATCTTTATAAAACTCAAAAAAGCTCTTTGTGTATAATAATAAGGGTGGTAGTAAAAGTATTTTATTACTAAAAAGTGAGGTGTCAAACTCAGAAGTTGACAAGAGTTTCCACAATTGAATTCTTTACTACGAGCGCAATCAAGGGTTATTTTAATAATATTTCCCAAGTTTCTGTTTATTTTCAACGTCTGTGCTTCTCAAACTACTGAGTCACTCAGACTTTGTGGTAAATATAGATTAACTTTAAATAGTCTATCTAAATTCTTGACGAAATTTGCATCGGGGAAAAGTTGTCTGTCCCATTCTTTTAAAATTTCACAGACAACTTCTTAAGCTCAATTTTTTAAGGAACTTTTGTTTTGATTAAAAGCAACTGTAAGTTAAAAGAACCAGTGGTGGCCAAAGCGTCGATTGCTTATCTGATATGTACAATTCTCGGGTGCCCGTCCCAAGAAGCGTGCGAGACAAGTCGTGTGACAGGGACAGCACGCTTAAATCTCGAAGTTAGCTTATTATCGATGAAAATCTCTTTCTAAAACCCGGGGCAAACAATGGTTGGCAATTATAATAATAAAGGCTTTAAATTACTACTTTTAATGTTGGTCGATCGCTGCCAGTAATTTCAAACGAAAGTTTATCGCGGGCAAAAAAAACCGACCACCCCTGATGTATACTGATGTAATTTAATGAATAGAAGCCAAATCAAAAAACGTGAAAGAATATTATATTTCTGGTATATACATAAGTCAGGTTTTTGGTCTAGTGTCGACGTCGTTCGAGGACCGCACGGTTCGAATCCTAGTCAATTCACTTCATTTTTTAATCATTATATTGATCTCTATTTGGAAACAAAGTTTTCCAAAGAGTCCCTTTCACACCCACCTGATCCTTTAAACGTGGCGTATCGAGGAGATAAACTTACGACTTTTCCTGTCCCAGTCCTATCCTTTCAATCTCTATTCTCTTCGAAAAAGAGTGGTCAAGCAACTGAGTATCAAGCAGTTCTTCTTGAAGAAAATCTGTTGAGATAAACTCCACCAGGAGTCAATATATTCCACATTGGGAGCGGACGTGTTTTTATAGATATATAATTGAAATGTCAATATAGTTGTGAATTCCACCGTGTTAAAAAATTTGGACTGATTTAAAAATTCCCTCACAACTTTTGATTTGTCAAGCGCTGTTAACCCGTTGACTGCTAGCGTCTCATTTTCCGAGACGCCTGATTTCGATATGTTGCAAATTGGTATTCAATAAAAATCTTAAAACTATCACAGACATGAATTTTTTATTCAAATATGTATGTTTTATTTGATCTTATAATCTCCTTGGGTGAATTTAACATAGCAACGGATGATATAATGTTTTAAATCTTAGGTGTTGGAATATTCGTAAATCGGCTCAGCAGGAAAAGGGTTAAGAAAATTTCTCGTATAAACTAAACTCGGAGTCCATGTCCTCCAATGTGGAGCATCATTGGGAGCTGGCACAGTTAAAATACATATTTCTTTCAGAAGCAATGAAGACTTCACGACACTGTATCATGGTATTTCATAAATTAAACCATTTGAGGGACACTGATATACAGATATAATGAAAGGGAAAATTTATTTCGCTCCACCAAACGTGTAATAAAAGTTTGTTTTCTTCTCCAGTTATTCTCAACATTCGCGAAATAATTACAGCGGCGAGGAAAAGTTAGAGTTTATGATGATTTTATTGCCCCGCTTGATAATTCAGTGCCGAGTACGTTGACTGCCTCGTCGCTTAACGATCCCACAGTGTGTTGTCTACAAAGCTACTGGGTCCATCAAGTCAAATCTCAACACGAATATACTAGACTTGAGATGCATATACAAATGGGAATTTTAATGGGCTATTAAGTATTACGTACAAAATAGTATTTAATTACACGTATGTGCCAGTGGCAAAAACCGACGATTTTCAACATTTTATTTTTCAATCCCCACTAAAATTTCTCTGTTTACAAAGAAGCTATTTTACACAGCGATCTAAGTGTCCCCACTATTCGCGAATTCTTTCGTGAAACCTCTTAAAATTTTCATAAAGCTGTGGGCCTTCACGATCATGCCCAACAATCTCTTGCTTGCAAAATTATAACGAGGAGGCATTAGAGAATCGATATAGACCGACAGCTATTCTTTTCGATGACCCTCCCTAGGTAGAGACGCAATAGTAAGCTGACTTCTCAACTGTAGCGATCGCGCCCTCCTGTCGGTAACGATGGGAATGGAATGCCAACAAATATTTTTTTTATGTTTAAATCATTTAGAGACGAAAGAGACTGGAAGAACTTTGGCGCTAACACGCCTTAGAACTTGATGCTCCGTCAAATTGAGATCCAAAAAAAAATTGTTTTATTTTGTATACCTACATATATTAAACATGTAACAAGGTTAAATTTGAATTGTTTGAATTTTGTACTTTTCCATGAGTTTTGTCGCTAACGACCCGGGTTTCGCCTTTCGGCATTTTCAGGCTTTTCAAATGCACGGATGTACTTGCAAAATTCAAAAAAATCAAATTTGATATTGAAATTCCATCAAGCACCTTCAGTCAAAATCCTTAATTGTGGTACAAGGTGTCCAACGCCCTAAGCTATCCTTCTTATTCGACTACGGTATCCGAAATTTCATTTATTGGTTTAAACCGCTTAAAAAAGAGACAGAACTCATACAAAATCAAAAGATGGGTTTCCCTGTTTTTTTATATTAAATATATATGTACAGAGTTATATTTTCAAAGTTTAAGTTGGTTGGCATGAGTATCTTCAACATAATACATACCTTTTTTACAAAACAACAAGCCATTACAGATTTTAATTTTAAAACATTCTATCTATTTTCCTTAAAACTGGTTCGAAGTCGCTTTCATCATTATGAGAAAAACTGTTTAGCTTAATTCCACATTTATCATAAATTTTTGTTTTATCTTCAGTAGTTTTTTTTATAAAAAAATACGTGATTTTTGATTGATTCTTTATACTTATTTTGCTAGGTGCTTTGAAATTTTAGAACACGTTATATATTTGGGTAAAATTTTCACAAAATGTTTTCATTCATATCTTATCTTGAACACTTTGATTGAGCGGCATTAAAAATGTAGCGCGTAAATCGAATCATAATTGTATAAAATTTCCGTTGAAATACTCTGTCATTAGTCCACTTATTTCATAATAGAAATTAGTTAAAAAGACGTGTTTTTCTTGCATTTTTATATCTTTTGTAAGAGAACTATCTAAATGTATCATAAATATTTTCTACAGAAAGTAAAAAAAATAATAGTTAAAATATAGAAACATATTCTGATACCTGAGATGAATTGGTGAAATACTATACAGAAACAGTTCGAATAAAGGGTGGAAAATCTCCTACGAAAAACATCTGCAACCTTGTTACGAAAAGCATTCATAGAAAACGAATTTTGGAACGAATTTATCAAATTTCCCGGCATTACCTTTTTTGGCCCGCGCCTCCTCCCTTAGGATTAGGCAGGCAATCCCCACGTGCTCGCCCACCGTCGCTCGTGGGTAGCATGGAGGGCTAAATAAAGTAAGAGTCTGGACGAGCCTTTAGCATCAAACTAATCCTTTCAGAAGGCCTCTAATAAATGGTAAGAGTAATAATATTTGCAACAGAAGAAGACCATAGTAGTTTATAGCATAAAAGTGACATTCATTTATATTTATATCATTCGATATACGTTTTTTTACACGATACTTTAATCTTTTAACTGCCATCATGTGCATGTATGGCAGTACCTCGCACGCCACGAATTTTATTGTAAAAATAAAACGTTTTAAATATATCTTTTTTAAATGCTGATTTGTAAAAACTTACCGATTATGATGCGATTGTGCCGTCATTTATCCATAATACCAAAATTAAAATATTTATGACAATTGATATAAGACGCTAACTAGACACATTATTATATGGTATTACTCCCACATATATTCTAATAAAGATCAAGACGGGTTCATACATTGCTAGTATTGTGAACTGATTAGGAAAACCGGTCTTGACCTTTATCAGAATATATTAGGAAGTAGCACTACATAATGTGTTTAATATATTTAATAATACGTTTCCAACAAGAAGGGAAAAGCTTAAGCACCTTAATCTTTTAACTGCCATCATGTGCATGTATGGCAGTACCTCGCACGCCACGAATTTTATTGTAAAAATAAAACGTTTTAAATATATCTTTTTTAAATGTTGATTTGTAAAAACTTGCCGATTATGATGCGATTGTGCCGTCATTTATCCATAATACCAAAATTAAAATATTTATGACAATTGATATTAGACGCTAACTAGACACATTATTATATGGTATTACTCCCACATATATTCTAATAAAGATCAAGACGGGTTCATACATTGCTAGTATTGTGAACTGATTAGGAAAACCGGTCTTGACCTTTATCAGAATATATTAGGAAGTAGAACTACATAATGTGTTTAGTATATTTAATAATACGTTTCCAACAAGAAGGGAAAAGCTTAAGCACCTTAATCTTTTAACTGCCAGCATGTGCTTGTATGGCGGTACCTCGCACGCCACGAGATTTATTGTAAAAATAAAACGTTCTTTATATATCTTTTTTAAATGTTTATTTTTAAAAAATTGCCGATTACGATGCGATTGTGCGATTGTGTGTCATTTATCCATAATAACAAAATTAAAAAATTTATGACTCATCATTAACAGTTGATTTTAGTTAAGTCCCGCTTAAAACGAGCGTCTAAAGATGTCATTTTTTGTATGATTGGCGTGCCGTTCACGGAAAATTTCGCGTCTTAAGACGTCTGTGGCAGCCATCCGGTTAAATATACATGTATTTCATCATAATAGCTACGATAAAGAATGGTAGAATAATAAAAATATCACTTACGGGTTATTAAAACATTACACCCAATCCTTTCTTTACGCGATAGATTGGTTCCAGAAAGTGGCGCGTAAAACAAAGCTTAATTTCATATAATTAAAAGAGTTGGTTCCGAAAATCAAAATATCGCGTAAAAAAGTATCAAAAATATTTGAAAAAAAAACTCGCGTAACCACGAATATAAATCGCGTAAAAAAAGTATTTTTACCGTCCAGAAAAATCGCGTAAAAAGAGTTTTATGGATTGAATGTTGAGGGACAGGAACAAAACAACTTGTTCTTTAATGAATGTTTTTTTTGCATTCGAGGGAAGACTATATCTTAAATCGTATGTATGTATGTCTGTAATTCCCTTTTGCATTGTTGGTCATTAAGTTGCCATAAAAACGAATATGAAAGAAAATATGTTTGAATTTTTATTGGCGAAGACATTTAGTCAAAATGTAATAAATTAGTCTTCTACCAACTTTTCCCGGCTTTTATTTATATAATAATGTTTATTATTTACGTGAAGGTATTATTTGACATTTCTTTGAAAGAAAATTAGATTTTTTCCTTGAATTTGGACATTTTAATGGGCGAGAATGGGGCTGTCATCAAATTAAATAAAGTTTGTGATTTTATGTTAACTCTATTTTGGATGTTAGATTTTGTGATATAATTATGTCGAATAATATAACATTAAATAATTATTGGTCGCTTAGTCCGAGCGACGCCGGGTAGCAATTCTAGTATGATATAAATGAATGTTAACACTTTCAATGGATTCTGTGGTTACTTTGTGGTAGTTCATTTTAATATAAAATTTAAATATCTTTGATTATTCCACGTATTGAATACAATTTATTCATTACGTGGAATAATCAAAGTTATTTTAAATTTTATATTAAATGAATTGTATCTAATGCTTATTACTTAAATTGTATGGAAACATATATTTGATGTTTTTATTAATATAATAAAACAGGGACCGGCCTGAGAAACAAAAAGTCACTAGCCATATAGAATTGATTCGAGCAGAAAAAATAGATTTTAAAAAATCAAGATAATTCATTACATCACTGTATAAAACTTTGAAACTTTTATTACATACTCTAACGTTGTATTGTCAATATTGTTTAAATAAAACAATCCATGTTAATGCTGCTTAAAAAACTACATAACAAAAGCCTCATTAACCGAAAAAACCTGATCCCGTTTGAGTAAAAATTACCCTCGTTATTTAAATCACCATTTTAATATCATAACTAATTCCTGTTTGTTTCATAAAAAACGGTGTCTTTTTTCAGAATCCAAGTTACTAGGCTGTGTCTATATACTTTGTTGGATATAAACCAACACCCAAAAACCACTTGTCCTTAACTAGAGGGGGGGTGAAATGGACGCAAACTATTACAGAGCTGAATTATTTTAAATAATATTTTATTATCTGGTATCGTTAATATCAGAAACTGCTTTATTTTGGTTACTGAATGACTATTTTTGACCTTTTTCAACTGGTACATCTCAGTATGTAGTGCAGTGGCTAACATCATTCGCTTCCATGACGGACTTCACGAGCTCGATTATCAATACAAGCTGTATTTTGTCAGTCGATTTCTCGATTTTTTTTGAAAAACTTGGGTGTGTGTGTTGTCTAAAAATTATCTCCTCCCACCAAATCCTTAAAGCGTGTCGTAACCCCCACTTTCATCAAACTAAAGAAGTTGTGTTATGAGTAACAAACAGTTCTCGTGGAAAAAAACTATGCTTAGATACGTCCATTAGGAATCCATATGCTCCAAATTGAGAGCGGACATTGATAAACAACATTTTAATGATAGTCTATTTTGCTTCAATTTATTTGCTTAGTTGTCATACCTCGTTATTCTTGCTTAACTTTTCTATAAATATCACTGTTTTGTTATATGTCTTATCAGTTGATAATGCTCACCATGAGCGAAACCGGTCCTGAACCAATAAATTGTATCTGGAATAAGTACTAAAAATGTTTTATAATTTTTATTATAATGCCAGTGAACACCCTAAAAGTGAGAAAACAGTACGTTGAAAGCTTTTGAGAATAATAATTATATGTTTTTAATTCTTCCTGATTCTACCCTGTTCATTCTCAAGTATTACAGGGGTGGGTAGATCATCAGGTTAAACTGTGATCTCACACTGTTCACATAGGTCAACATTTATACTCTCTCTTTAGTTATTTTCTTTTAGCTGCTATCATCTTAGTTTTTTTCCGCTGACTTCTTTGTCGTGATATCAAAAGCTACCACTTAATCAAATATACTTGAAGTCTTTAACTTTCTCGATAATTTTGTATAAATTTCGTTATTTTTAGGAAAATCTTATATATAAAACCGAAACGGGGGATGTATGTCTGTAATTCCCTTTTGCATTGTTGTTGCAAGTTCAAACAAACGAATTGATTTCACTCGCGAAAGTTTCGACGGTAAATTTGTTTCGTTATCAATGTGTGTGTAGAGACTCCAATTACTCGAGTATCGATTAGTACATATATAAAACCGAAACGGCGTATGTATGTCTGTGGGTCTGTAATTCCCTTTTGCATTGTTGGTCATTAAGTTGCCATAAAAACGAATATGAAAGAAAATATGTTTGATTTTTTTATCGGCGAAGACATTTAGTCAAAATGTAATAAATTAGTCTTCTACTGAACTTTTCCCGGCTTTTATTAATATAGTAATGTTTTTATTTACGTGAAGGTATTATTTGACATTTCTTTGACAGCAAATTAGATTTTTTCCTTGAATTTGGACATTTTAATGGGCGAGAATGGGGCTGTCAATATATGAAAGGGGCTGTGAAATGTCAATGCCAGTCTGAAATGTTCATTTTAATTCTATTTTAATTGACCTAGACTTTTGAATTTTGAAAAAAGTTGTTTCAACTTGGCCCGTCTGAATTTACGCGCCGAGGTGAACATAACCCCAAACTGGTCCGAGCGAAGCCGGGTTCGAACACTAGTATTTTATAAATACCATCGTAAGATCAGACGTAATAAATATTTAATAAGTTTTTCAGTATACATAGACACGATACATTTATAATATAGAGCAAAACGTAAACTGATCATATGGTTGAATTGGGGGCGACATTTTAAAAAAAAATCTGTAGGAAATGACTTTTCATCAATAATAAAAAATCAACTGTAACATAATAAAAGTGGATTGAATAACTTTTTCTTTTAATTAGTTGATTATTCTCTGTCTGTTTCTCGAAGATAGTATTGATTGAAAGGTAGAGATAGAAGAGCACTGATAGTTATCTTTAAAAAATTAAAACCGAAATTACTATCAAATCTGAATCGTTTGAATTGGTGACCAGACTGGCACAAGTCAAGTCGGTACATGGCACGTCGACACATGTCAAGTCGGCACATGACAATTTGGCACATAGATACTTCAGCACCTAGACAACTTGACAATCCGCTCCTATTTTTATTCGATCTCCGTCAAATACTGCATGAAGGGAGTGTTTTATGGAAGAAAACACCTTCTGGCACACTAGGGGAAGTGAATGCCTACATAATTACGTAAAATTTGCATGCTAGATTATGAAAAATCGTGTCGTTATCACAATTTAACATAGCCAGCCATAGCCATATTTAGCTCCCCAGTACAATATTACGATCAATTGATCGTAATTTATTGGCCCTTAGATAAATGCATTAGAACAATTATAAATGAATAGATATCATCAATCCAATGACATTTTTAATGAGAAAACAAAAATTAATCGAACATCAATACTCAGATCATTACAGATTGCTAATGTCATTTTACTAAAATCATCTTGATATAAAACTAATGTACGTTCATTACCACTCAATAAAAACCCAGATTTATATATTTATATATAAATATCAATTTGTCACAATTCAAGCATTATTATGAAATAGCCATCAACAATATATTATTTTGTAGAGCTCAAATACATTTTTTCACTGTATTACAAAAAGGAAATTTTGTCAAGATGTCTAGGTGCCGAATTGTCTATGTGTCAACCTGTCATGTGCCAACTTGACATGTGTCGACGTGCCATGTGCCGACTTGACTTGTGCCGAGTTATCATGGATTCGTTTGAATTTTGTACATTTCCATGAGTTTTGTCGCTTATGACACGTGTTTCGTTTTTCGACCTCTTCATGCATTCCAAGTGCACGATTGAACTTAAACTGTCTCAGTTCATTTGTCCACTTGAAATGCTTGAAGAAATCATTAGATAAAAAAAATATTTTATGGAACTTCGCGTACCCTTAAGCACTAAAACCGAAGCGCCAGCGACGTTTACCACTCAACCACACACAAAACGAATAAATGTCAGACAAAAAAAGCAGAATACATTGATCAATGTCATTCTGGTATTTAGAATAATATTTACGCGACTATATTATACACAAGTGGATATTGACGCTAACTAGACACATTATTATATGGTATTACTCCCACATATATTCTAATAAAGATCAAGACGGGTTCATCCATTGCTAGTAGTAGTATATTGTGAACTGATTAGCAAAACCAGTCTTGACCTTTATCAGAATATATTAGGAAGTAGCACTACATAATGTGTTTAATATATTTAATAATACGTTTCCAACAAGAAGGGAAACGCTTAAGCACCTTAATCTTTTAACTGCCAGCATGTGCTTGTATGGCGGTACCTCGCACGCCACGAGTTTTATTGTAAAAATAAAACGTTCTTTATATATCTTTTTTAAATGTTTATTTTTAAAAAATTGCCGATTACGATGCGATTGTGCCGTCATTTATCCATAATAACAAAATTAAAATATTTATGACTCATCATT
Source organism: Himalopsyche kuldschensis (assembly GCA_028554975.1). Taxonomy (NCBI): domain Eukaryota; kingdom Metazoa; phylum Arthropoda; class Insecta; order Trichoptera; family Rhyacophilidae; genus Himalopsyche; species Himalopsyche kuldschensis. The sequence goes on from JAHFWI010000006.1 coordinate 18,367,413, forward strand.
TACAGTTGATTTTATTTAAATCCCGCTTAAAACGAGCGTCTAAAGATGTCATTTTTTGTATGATTGGCGTGCCGTTCACAGAAAATTTCCCACCTTAAGACGCCTGTGGCAGCTATCTGGTTAAAAAAGAAAAAAGTAAACATTAATCATTAAAATATGATGCTGTAGAATGACCATTTTATTGTATACTAAAAGAATTACAAATACGTCTACGAAATAATTAGTTTCCCTCGTGTGTCTGCATATCAACTTTACTATGCTATTTTTCTTTCTCTCTAAATAATCGGCGCACCCTCACACTTATTTCGATATTAATTCAAAAGTTGGATCGCCTTACGCAGGGCATAAATAATATCGAATGCCTTATTCCAATATGAACGGGGTGGAAAAAAAAGGAATCGACCCTATCTTTTATCACACGGGAACAATTTGCATGGGCCATAAATCTGTCAGTGGCATCAGCCAAAACGAACGTGAGAAATACTTTAAAATGCGGAAACAAAGGCGTGCTATCTTATTAGATTTTTTGCTTGTATGCTCGGCACACAGGTGTCGCGTGAAATATTGTTTCGATGAATACAAGTGTCGCCAGGTATTGTAAATTGTGTAGCTGGAGTGGGAAACTTTCTTTTGAAAAGCTCATTTTCAAGCTATAATATTTAATTTAAATTGTTTGAATGTTGTACTTTTCCATGCGTTTTGTCGCTAACGACCTGGGTTTCGCCTTTCTCAGGATCATCTTCAGGCATTTCAAGTGCACGGATATACTTGAACTGACGAACTGACTTGATGTAAACGAGTTTCAATGAATTAAGTGGGTTTGTTATAATTTTCGGGATTTTTTAATGTTTGATATTCCATCAAGCACCTTCAGTCTAAATCCTTATCTAAAATATTTAATTTAAAAAATAACACGTATTCCCAAAGAAGTTTTCATTAATACTTTCGACGGACTCAGCAGTAACTTGTAAACGTTACACGTAGTGTGTAACAAATATTGACACGTGTTTTGCATCTTTCAAAAGCAACTTTAGACTAACTATCGCAATCAAAATAATAATGCATTTTTAGTACTTATTCCACGTTGGATTTATTGAAATATGGACTGGTTTCTCTCACCCCAAGCATTAATTCCAATGTGGAATAAGAACTAAAAATGTGTTATTATTTATATTGTAATGCCATTCCACCTCAAAAGTGACCATCTATATTAATAACAACTATGTTATATATGTTTTTATTTTTGATCCCGATTTGATGGAGCATTATGTCTTTAGAGATTTAATTATACCCACTATTCGCGAATTCGTTCGTAAGATTCACAGGGCAGTGGGCCATCACTGTAACCGAACTTACTTGCAGGACTATGACGAGAAAGCATCTGAGAATTGTTATAGACCGAGAACCATTCTTTACAATGACACTCCATAGGTAAAAAGAAATAGTTAGCTGACCTCTTGAACTGTCTTTACTGGGTATTGCTCACCACGACAGAGATCGCGCCCTCCTGCCAGCAGCGATGGAAAACCAATGCAACTAGAATATAAAAACTAAACGTATAGACGAAGGAGACGGGAAAAACTTTAACACTAAAGCTTGTTAGAACTTGAAGCTCCATCAAATAAAGGGTTTTTCAATAGGGACGCTCAAAATATGTTACTTTATCCTGCTGAGTAGATTATTCATTGTTTAGTGGCCAAATTTGAGTCAACCAGTTTGGTAAATAATCGGCCAAGACCCACCTGTACGTCATCAAAATACAATATCTGGTGAAAACATTGCTGCTGTGTGTGAAAGTGTACAGGAAAACCCAAGGCAGCTTATTTCTCGTCGTTCACAAGAAATTGGCTTTTCTGCGACTTCAACTTGGCGAATTTTGAATCGGGCCTTATGTCTGCACCCGTATAAAATCCAACTAACCAAGGAACTTCAGGTAAACGACCACAGACAACGCCTGATTGGGTTCTGGGGCAGTTGGAAGTTTACCCAAATTTGTCAAAAAAGTCAACTTTAGCGACATGGCCCATTTTATAATGAATGGATATTGGCAGACATTTGATGCTATATTCCTTATTTAATGCCGTAAAATATACTTACAAATGAAATTAAAATTTAGTCGAAATCTCACAAACAACTTGTTTTATTTACATTTAAAAACTAAGCGTCCTTATAAAAAGACCCCTTAGAAGTCTTAACGTTCGCTAGCTTCAATGTTGTCACAACGATTAAGTTCTAAGTTTCAAGGCTTCAAATATTTAATTTATTTAGATTGATATCTTTTCTTTATAATAATTGCATCTTTTCAGGGAGTATCTATATATAACAAATAAGACGATCAGTCACTGCAACCCTACGGACCGTTGAGCTTAAGGAATAAGAGATAAAAATAACTAGCCGAGCTTTTTCCCTCTAATGCCAAACGCGCCATCGATCTTGGAATCCCCTGAATAAATGCAACTTTACCCTGCGCTATACCGAGAGGTTTTATTGCATACCCGTTTGATCTACGGCGTAGAGGGTGGACGTAAAGGGATCTCTACGAAAAGCCTTACTATTACAATATGATTAGAGAATTTTTCCGAATGCTCTTAAATAAATAGCCGCTGGGTATAATGTAGTGACGTTGGTTATTTTTGTTTTATTGTCTGACGTTATGGTGTGATTATTCTTGATGTGTAGAAAATTGCAGCGATGTGCTCAATTCGAGGGAAGAGTTCTGTATCGAAATTCATGCTTTTTAACTTTTTTTTATGTAGTAACAGAACTTACTTGAAAAGCACTTATAAAAAGTTGCACCGACGCTTATTTTTGATCAAAAAAATAGGAGACAATTTTTTATAATGAAAATTTAAGATGCTTTATATATAAAAAAAATGATAACACCTTTTTTGTACATATTCCACATTAGTTTTGTTAAGATCAGGACTGGGTTCGCCCATCGCGAGAAAAAATGTGCTACAATTTTTTAATATAATGCCATTCCATCAAGTATTGACAGTGACAACATTAAAAGGTAATAGTTCTGACGATGGCGTAAGCCAAAATAGCTTTCAACAAACACATAAAATAATTTCTGTAGAATTAAAATACATTGTTATTTTTTTCACCGTATTATAATGGAGTTCTACCAAGTAAATGCCAACTCAATCAATATATTGAAAGGCTTAATTTATATTTAAATGCCTTTCCATCAAGTGCGACAATGAGAACCTTAAAAGGGACAGCACATAGTAATATTGTTTCCCTTTTGAAGTAAATTTAATTTATATTATTCAAATTCACACATATTAAATTGAAATATACCCGGGTATAAAACGATGCTTCATAGTTTAATTTCTCAAAATTAATGAATTATTAAGACAAGTCTTTATACGTAAATTTAACACCTGCACAATGTCAACTTGTTTTACAAGACACAATAAACTACCCCATAATGAAAGGGTTGAAGACAAAATGGATATTCGTGGGAGACAATAGGCGATGGTGGAAACAGCAGCGCAGGTGTCTTTGACAGTTGGTTAAAAATCGGGAAAATGAATAGACACGACATGACGTCCGCAACTAGAGGGGAATACCGGGGCAAAAGAGACACACGGAAAACATAAAATGTAATTTCATATTTATAATTCAATGTATTTTTAATGACTTCCGAGTTGTTACCGGTTTTAGTCGATCTGTCTTATATATAGCTTTGTCTTTATCTGTTTATTAATAACTTTATTATTTCAGTTGGTGGGTAGGTAACAAGGTGGAACATGCGTATCGTATAAAATTATTTATTAAGTAAGCGTTCATTTTGATCGCTTACGTATTTTATTTACTATTTTTCTTATGATACAACATTTACAAAAATTCAAGAATGGAACAAACTGAATGAAATGAAATAATAACAGATTTTTAGTACTTATTTCACGTTAGATATATTCTCATCACGACCGGTTTTATTATCGGAATCGGTGTCGTTTATCATTTGATAACGATTGCTTTAAGCGGAACCGGTCCTGATCTTAATAATCCAATGTGGAATATGTACCAAAAATGTGCTATTCTTTTTATTATAATGCCATTCCACCGTGTATTGACAGCAGGGCTGTGGAGTCGTACTCGGAGTCGGAATTTATGAAAAGTTTGATCATTTTATTTTTACATATAATATGTCAAATTTTGCTATTTGCAGGATTGGTTGGTTGATTTATAATTGAAAACACATATTTATGATAAATAGAAAAAAAAACGTTACGAAATTAAACTTTTTTTAGTCGGAGTCGGAGTCGTGTTTTTGGTAAATGCTGGAGTCGAAGTCATAAATTTTTTTACCGACTCCACATCCTGGTGACCACCTTAAAAGTGTTGGACAATTATATTTTTTTATTTTATGAATTGTCACTCCTGCCCTTCTCTCCTTTCGAGGAACTAGTATAAAAGAGTAAGCATGGAATAAACGTGTCGAAGAATTGGGACGTGATTTCTTTGAAAATGGATATTTTATGGTGTCAAATTCACCGGCTACCCGAACATCGGAACTAGAAGCGAAAGAAAACACTTCGACTATTAATAAACGGGTGCGTGGCGAGAATAAAGACAGCGCTTGCATAGAAAAAGGGTTGAAAAGTTTATTCTTTTGAACTACAGCTTATTCAAGTAAAGTGAAAATGAACACTTTTTTATGATACACGGTATATTTATTTATAAACAGAGTTGTTTGTAAGTATATTTATAAACTGATTTTATTTGGAGCAATTCATTGGATCATCTTAATCCATTGATAACTATTTTATTCCACGTAATTGGTAACAAGTAGTGACAAGTATATCCCTAATATATCTACATATAATAAAAATAATAACACATTTTTTAGTACTTTTTCCACATCTGATTTATTTCATCAGGACCGGTTTCGCTCATGGCGAGCATTATCAACTAATAAGTAATACAATAAGACAGTGGTATTTATGCAAAAGTTAAGGATGAAAACAAGGTATGACAAACAATTGGTAAAGCAACTAAGCAAATAAATTAAAGTAAATTACAAGACAAATAGACTAAAAATAAAATGTTCAAGACCTCTTAGCAATGCAAAACTAACACATCAAAAATCAATTAAGTATGAATTTAACATTAACAAAGTAAAAGCCCAGAAATTAAGTGAATTTAATAACAATAAATAAATCTACATGTCTGTCAACCATAATAAGATGGAAGTCCCGGTAATGAGTTCAAATGAGTCAGTTCATGTAACAGAATAAAGCCATATAAATTCTTACAAATTAAAATCAAACAAAGGAAAATAAAAATTATCAGAAATAAAAGTAGAAAAAAATTTGTTGATAATTATTTTAATATAAAATTAAATGAATTACTTTGTCACTCCGCGTGTGTGCAACAAGCTGAAATACGTGTTTTTTTTTTTTGAAATGCGTCTTCAGGCCAAGTATTTTAAGGTTAGTTTATTTAAAATTAGTTATTTTTTTGATAGTTATATGGTATAACGAATTTATCAATATGATTTTATACAAAAATGAAAAATCACAAAGATACGGCCAAACCCATTGAAAGCATCGTGAATTTTTCCAAAATATAAATTAGAATAGAATTCACTCTAATATTTTTTAATACATCTCAATACTATTTTTAAAGATATGAGCAGTGCCAATATCATGTCTCAAAAACATATATTATTCTCTTTTTATTATTTGATCAGCTTGAAACCACCCTTGCCAAAGGGATACAACTTTAAAAGGAATAATTAAATCGTAATGTTTTTAGCAAATATATTTACAAATATTTAGCGACTATTTTGTATTAGAATTAGACGACCTTGTTTGAAGTTAATATAGATTAAGTATACACATTTGTTTCTAAATTAAGCTATTGATCCTTTGAACATCTTATAAATTTTAATACTATCTTAAATGTCAGAACGCACGGCGCAGAAAAGAGAACTTCTAGACCGTCTGGGACATTAATAGCTTAACCTCCTATCAAGGGTGGAAACACACATTTATATGTAATAATATACGTATCTATAAAGCATGCAAAAATCACACAGCAAATATAAACCATAAAAGCATCAAAAACTAACCACCTCATTCAATCTTCAAATCAACTTCAACCCTTGGATAATCGGTAAATTATGGGTATGTGGTCGCGGGACAGAATCCCAATCCTCTCAAGCTAAGCTCAAAAAATGTATACATACTGGCTTATAATTTTATGTTTTGACTTTACTCTTTGAGTTCTTGCGGATTTTTATAAAATGTGGAATCAAAATGATTAAATCTGAAGAATATTATTGATTATTGTATGAGTTCTGAAAGAAGAATTTGTTTTTTAACATTAACCAATAATAAAATTATTCTTATTTTAAACAAATAATAAGCTTAAATGACTGTCTCTACCTGTATAATATTACTATTTGTGTAGTTATTGGTTGCATGTTTGGTCCTGTAAATTAAACACGTGACCATATATCCATAATTTACCGGATAATCTTACCCCCGGTATATGGGTTGAAAAATAAGATCAAAATATTATATATACATAAATGACGTGGCGTCTGTTTAATCTTTTGTTTATACGCTGTGAGCTTTCACTTAATATTTTTAGTACAATATTTACGCGATGGATGTATAAAAAAAGCTCTGTCTTTTTGGAGGGTGTATAAGCGAGCAGTTCTTAACCCATACGCATTGGGACCCCTCGTAGAGAAACACTTTTTTCGCCGTCATATTTCCAAAATATGTTAATCAAATAGTAGTGTTACACTCGCGTACCCCGTATCTCGTAACAGACGCCATTGTTACGTTGCAAAGGAAGCTTTCGGTACGTGAGCTTACGTTCCTTTGGCGTGAAGTGTCGTAATACTCCTATGAAACCTTACGTCGAAAGATGAGGCTGAAAAGTATTTTACTGTTTTAGAAATTGCTCCGTGGGTCAAAGGTTGAAATAAAAAATTTCATTTCAATTTTCATATTTTTGGGACAGCAAGTGAACACTTCGTTGTAGTTATTATTCATATGGAAACTAAGTTTGTTGGTGTAATAACTTCAGTAATTATATGTGTAAAGAAAGATATTTAAAATATTGTTCAAATTACGAATGCCGTTATTAAATCTGGTTCACTGAAGCAAACATATTTTTAATTTAATTGTAGTAAAGTTTTATATCCGAAGAAAAAAAACACTTTAATTAAGCGTTCAGGGGCAGCAATTTATATTAACAACGCAAGATTTGAAACGAAAAAAAAACAAATTTAAATTATTCAAGAAACAAAACTACAACCAAAATAATAATTAAAAAGGTTACGTGCTGTGGTTTAATGAAATCTCTTCTTTATAAACTTTTAAAGTCGATGGCTTAAGTAATACGTAATGGTAACATATCATATTGAAAGAGATACCATCAATTACTTTGTGATATGGTATACAATGACTAAAAGAATTTCTCGGATATTGAGTAGACACTCCAATTCGAGTATCAAATATGTGCTCGATACTCGAGAATACTCCTCCATTTATCAAGTACTCGATACTCGAGTCATACTCGTTTTAGTAATAACCGTCGAGAGTTTTTTCTACTGCGGGAATAACAAAAACAAAACTTCGAACTAATTTAAAAATTTGGAACTTTAATTATTTATTATTGTTGAAATATATCTTGTATAAATTGAAATAAATGTATTTATGAAATTTATCATCTATTAATATACACAAAATTGAGTTAATGATACATATTTTGGTACAACTGAAACTTCTCGAGTATTTTAAAAATGTACTACTCGAAACTCGAGTAGTTGAGATGTCGAAAAATTGGAGTCTCTAATACTCAGTCCAACTTGGCTTGATCTAAATAAAAAATTGTAGAATATCTCTTGCAGATAATTTTTTATTACATCGTATATATTTTTTGGTCAAACAGTTATTTTATGATTTTTATCTTCACAGTGAAATCTTATATATAAAACCGAAACGGCGTATGTATGTCTGTGGGTCTGTAATTCCTTTTTGCATTGTTGGTCATTAAGTTGCCATAAAAACGAATATGAAAGAAAATATGTTTGAATTTTTATCGGCGAAGACATTTAGTCAAAATGTAATAAATTAGTCTTCTACTGGACCTTTCCCGGATTTTGTTATTAATAATAATGTTTATTATTTACGTGAAGGTATTATTTGACATTTCTTTGACAGCAAATTAGATTTTTTCCTTGAATTTGGACAATTTAATGGGCGAGAATGTCATCAAATTAAATAAAGTTTGTGATTTTATTTTAACTCTATTTTGGATGTTAGATTTTGTGATATAGTTATGTCGAATGATATAACATTAAATAATTATTGGTCGCTTAGTCCGAGCGACGCCGGGTAGCAATACTAGTAGTTATATAAATTAAATCGAGTACAGTTATCAGGCTGACAAAAGGCGTGAAGAGGTAACGCACTCCCCTCAACGACTGTAAAGATCCAAACACATTTTGATTTTCCCTTCGCCGTCCTGATATCCTAATACGTGATGGCATTAAATGAAGGAACATTTGGGAGCGTTTAGATTGGGTTAAATTGATATAGCAAGCGTTTTCAGATGCGATAGATAAAAAATAGTGATATTCGCTGACATCGACAGCATTTTAAACAGAATCTTTCTGTTACGCATACAAAAGAAATCCCATTTTTTTCAAATCGCCGCTATCGTGAAACTCTTCCAACTTGTCTCCAGTCGGCTTTTATTACTGACTTAATGTACTACAAAATTTGTTTTAGTAAAAAATACTGTTCATTATACATATTTTTTTAAATCATAAAAATACTTCTATGCTTCAAACATTGAGTTTAAATACATTTTAGTTCTTGGCCAACGTGAATAATACTTCTCGCATTAATTCTTTCCATTTCTAGCTTATTGCAGGTCATTGCATTATTGATAAATTCAACGACTATCCAAATCATGTTTCTAAAAGTTGACAAAGTATCGTCAAAATTTACAAAAATGGCACTTTTTTCAAACGCAATTTAAAACCTTTTACTAACTTTTTCTTTGAGAAATCGGAATATAAAATAGAATACTTACTAAATAATAAACATTATTATATTAATAAAAGCCGGGAAAAGTTCAGTAGAAGACTAATTTATTACATTTTGACTAAATGTCTTCGCCGATAAAAATTCAAACATATTTTCTTTCATATTCGTTTTTATGGCAACTTGCAACAACAATGCAAAAGGGAATTACAGACATACATACAAACGCTGTTTCGCTTTTATATATAAGATAATCACATAACACCACGTGCTCACAACGTGTTTTGTAAAAACGTTAAAATAATTACTTATGTAAATAACTTCGTTCTTCGTGGATTTTTTTTAATTTTTTTATACTTTTATTATTATTCTAAAGAAGATAAATATTGCAAAGTACAACACTGGTGATATGAATGACTTCGCATAACGTAAATTAAGCACCGATATTTCCACATTGTCAAAAAGTAATCACTCGTCGACGACTCCTCTGGGAGTGTCAAAAAGTATTGAAATATCAGCCTCGGACATACGAAGCTATCAAATATAGATCTAATAAAGATGAGGCATTACACACCCCTCGTCCTTTTTGGCGCAAATGAAATATGCCAAAGGAGATTGTGCGTTTACTGTGAGAAAAATTTGCGAGAGATTCAATATGAAAGAAATATCACTTTCTACCCTTTAGACACAGTATCTGTCAACCGTCGATAGCCGCTATTGATTTTGACAAACATATCATAGTCGTATAACTCAAGGATATTTTTTCAACAAAACGCTTCGAATGACCTTGAAGCTTTCAATGCCTTTTCAGTTTAGTGTGAGATGAAAGCGTTTCTATGCTTAATATCTTCATTGGAAATCTTTACGAGAAAAATCATTATTACGGCAATTATTATTATCAAGTTCTAGGCACGTTGGCGTCAAAGCTCTTCCAACCCCTTTGTTTTTTTTTTTTTTTTTTTTCCTACCTTTACTTTCCTACTGAAACTATATGTGGAGTCCGCTAGGCGGGCTCCTAGTTTCCTGGCTATTTTTGTTGCTAGGGTGGATACAGACTAAGTCTTTGTTTCCCTTTCCCGCATGTAAACTAGCTAAGTATTGACTTTCTAAAAGATTCTGTCAGCTGAGGGCTTTGTGTGGGGAAAACACTTAAGAAAAACCCCTTACGAGAATGATTGTCTTGGAATCATTAAAATTTTCAATTCTTACTAAGAATTGCTCGTAATGTTTACGTAAACTTGAGGAGTTTACTTGTTGTTATAGTAGACATGCCCAGTCCCTAACTGTTACTGAATCGACGAGCCTAGCTCGTAGCTTGAAATGTATCTCTTAGGGCGTTAGTTTAGAAGCTGGCAGGGCTGCTGGCTTCTTCCACGCTTGCCTTCCACTGTTGAAGAAATTGCTGTAGGAGAAAGGTGGGTGGAGCATAAGGTTTGAGACATCGTCCTGACGAGGTTCTTAGAGGCCTTTAGTTAAAAACCCCTTTGTCTTTAAGTTTGGTTTTTATAGAAAAGATTCATTCCCTTCCCATCGCTGCTAACAAGAGGGCGCAATTGCTACGGTTCAAGAGATCAGCTTACTTTTTCATTTTTACCTATGGATGGTCATCGAAAGGAATGGTTGTCGATCTATAACAAATCTCTGATGCCTTTTTGTCAAAATTTTGCATGCAAGAAATCGTTGGGTTACAGTGATGGCCTAGTGCCTTGTGAAAGTAATTGACTCCCATCAATATAAAGTAAATATTTCTAGAGGATCATATTCATAGTTATTTTCGACCAAGTTGGTTTTTCCCACCACAACCCGTTGTGTATATACAGCTAATGTTTCATGGACGCCTTTCACAACGCTATCGACTTAGAAAAGGGAATTTACCCCTCACATTCATGGCCCGAGCAGATCTACACGGGACTGATTTTTAACCATGCACTAAAGTGTTATTGTCGACCAATTCACGATGCCATTTATGCAATTAATGTTGAGCTGCAATGCATATTGTTAACATATTACAGATAAACAAAATATTAATCTCAAAACCAACCGGTTCTAAAGCTGAGTGTTTAATGTCGTTAACTTAGGTTGCAGGGTTTATGTTATCGAAAAACAGTACACAAAGCGTCATCAACTATATATATTTGTTTGTTTTTGAAGGCATGGATGAATGTTATTAATTCCCTGTCGGTAACAGGATTAAATAACCACCAGTACTGTCATAGCCCAATCATTATATCCTTTGAATTGTTTGAATTTTGTACTTTTCCATGAGTTTTGTTGCTAACGACCCGGGATTCGCCTTTCGGTATCTTCAGGCATTTCAAGTGCACGGATGTACTTGAACTGACGCAAAGTAAACAGTGTATCGTTTATAAACAAAAATAGAAGTAGATCACTAAGTTAAATTGCTATTAAAATGTAGCTAAATTAGCGGATATTGAATGTAAACAAGTTTCAATTAATTAAGTGGGATTGTTATAATTAAAGTGATTTTTGAAAATACTTATTACCAGAATAGGAATATCTAAAATAAATCTAGGGTTTTATCCGACCTATTATTAATAAACTGATTGATTTCAAGTCTTTGAATCGAGAGCATCAGTGACAGATAAAACATCTATTGAGATCACCTTGAGAAGGTGTCCAAATAACCAACATCGGAAGCGGACACAGTAACAAAAAGTCAAACAATATGGGTACTAGTGTCAATGGTTTATAAAAGCTGCCCTAGAGGTTTACTGGTAACAAATTCGGATCTGCAAAGCCTTCCCTTGTATCAATAAGTCACTTGGTGGCAGATGTATCAGATGTTGATAAAATTCTCAAAAGCATGGGATTTTTTTAAAGTTATATCCCCGTTCGGTTATTGCTGGGATATTGTTTGAAAAAGGCTGATATTAATCACAAAATGAAATATATCCCGACAGCATTTTCGATGAATTTCTTTCATAAGAAAACCAAATGAAATTGCTTTTAAAACTTTCGAATTGCACAAAAATTGTGAGATACGAATATTAATTTAGAATTTTGATGCCATCAATCATTTTCAAGGTGATAACAGCCAATTCTTGGCAAAATTTATTTTATTTTTTTAAATTAAACAATTGTTTTGTATAACTTTCACATATACTTATTTGAAACGGTTTCTTATACCTATTTGGAGCTTTCCTAACCGATAAAATATAAATACAAGCAGGGCTATTCTATCATATCAAATTAAGGGAGAAAAGACAAAATTTTATAAACAATTGGTATAAAAATTTACATAATTTACAAATGGAACAGTATGTTTGTAATAAATTGTTTTTTGTTAATTTAATTTTAATTGTAATAAATTTAAAATACAAACTCAGATGGCGCTTAAAACCCATTCAGTCTGAAATAGGAATCAGGACAAAATAGCTAAATACCGATATTCTGGTATTTCATATGAAATACCAGTAAAGAAAATATTTACACCGGTATTGCAAAAGTAAAAAAAAATGAGCAATATATTTAGGGTCAATTGAGATCGCAAAACCCAACCTACCAATACTGGAATTTCGATGTTTCATATTAAATACTGATATCAAAACCAATATCTTTATTCAACCCAAAACGTTGTACCAATAAGTCCGATTCCCATCTTAGGAATAAAACATGTTTTACAAGTTTTACATCTGACCTCACGACCTGCCTATCTGGTATCACATCTTATAATAGTCACGGCTCCAAATATTTAAAATTCAGATGTCAAAAATATCATATTTTTTTTTCATTGCATATTAACCTGGCCAAGACTTGAGCCCTAGAAATATAATATTTAAAATAAATTTGATTATTCCACGTATTGTGTTCCTAATTGGGACACATGTTTTGCCACTTTCGAAGGCATCTTCGGACTTACTCTTATCGCAATGTTTGCTTACGTAATAGAGCAAGTTAATTCAATATTTTTAAATGATAAAATTACAAAACGGAGCTTGGGATTTTTCCTTTTTACGTGAAGCAAGGAGGTTATAGAACCAAAGTAAAGCAAACAAATAATATACTACTAATGATGTAAGCAATAACAAAATATTAAATAATGAGATGCAATCAATAAGGAAGGGTTAAACCTATCATTGGAAATAATGTAAGCAATGGCGAGCAACCTGTCCTATTTAGGATATAATGATAGTACTTCTATTTATTTCTAAAAATTTTAAACTATTCATTTTTAAACCCTTTTTATTTTCTCGGAGGATCATTTCTACGTTACTAATTCTGATCTAATTAAAATTGTGATCGATTTCTATTTTAACCTTGCGATTGTAAGTCCGTAGATGTCTCTGAAAGAGGCGAAACACGTTTCACAATTAGTAACTCAATACGTGGAATAAGTTATTTTAAGTTTCGAATTAAAATGATCTTCCACAAAGTTACCAGCGAATCTATCGAATGTATTAAGGTACATCATCTTTTAATTTTAACTTTATAAAGTTAGTTACCATTCCTTGCCTTACTGTGGCTCACTTGTTAACAACATTAAAACGATTTTGAAAACATTGTTTTCATTGGTTAGTTTTATAAAAAAAAAAACCAAAAGAATTTCTTGCTTAGAGCTTATCAGTTTTACCGTGCTAGAAACCATAGAGTATATAAACACTGCCGTCGATTTAAGTTGTCTGTGGTTATAGCAGCCAACGTCATCGTCTGCTAGATTCCTCGCTGAACGGAAACAAATTGAACGTTTGCAAGCAGGGGACTTGTAATGGTTATTGATTGCTTTTATCAGTGTTTTCCCGCTCAAATTGCGGCAGTTAGCGGCGCCATCTGTGGGCTGGTGAACCAACTCAGAAACAGATCGCGGCAAAACGCAGTGATACGTACTAACTGCGACTGTTATTGGTGTGTATAGATATTTATCTATGGTTTCAGCCACACTTAACCGGTTGAGATATAGTTTTTTTTACTGTGTCCACACATATTTTTTCATTCCGTAAAAAGGGGTGAATAGAGACAAAAACAACGATTAAACTTTAGCACAACTTTACTAAGTATTTTTACTGTTGAGTGACTAGTCCCCGTTAACTTGAATTCCTATAGAGGGGTCGACTGTATGTACATACTTATTCAAAACCATTTTTTGATTTTTTAATTGGCCAAGTGTCAAATTAAATACCAGTAAAGCTGGGTGAATAAAAACTGCGGGGTTGAATAGAGACAAAAACAAAGATTGAACATTGGCACAACTTCTCTAAGTATCCAATGTATTTTTTACTATTTATATATAATTCTTTACAATGACTATAATACTATCTCTCGAATGACAAAACCAAACCAACTAAATGGCTGGCCAAAATTGAAACAAATATGCTTAAGGTCGATGCATGTGCATTAGGGACTCCAATTACTCGACATCTCAACTACTCGAGTATCGAGTAGTAATATTTAAAAATACTCGAGTAGTTTCAGATGAACCAAAATATATTTGATTAATTAAAATTTGTGTATATAAATATATAAGTATTAGATAAATAAATAAATATGCTTATTTTGTTTCATTAACGGGTCGTCTTAGCTGGGCGAATCTGGGCGAGGCGATCCGGCGCGGCTTTGAAAGCGGCAGAGTTTTAAAATATCAAACGGTCCTCGCCCATGCAAGTGTCATAGGTAGGCGAAGCGATCCGGTCAGGACGGCATATGTCGCAAGTCGCCTCAAGTGCGCACTCATGGCGCACGCGAATCGCTTGAAAATATGAAACGGTCCAAGCTCACCAGAGCGTTAATTGCGTCTGGCCGAGCGATGGCACATAAGACCTTTGATCAACTACGTTTTAAATTGACTGGATTCGCCTAAATTCTCTTGCCGGTTCGCGTCGCTTACCTAAGACACGGGGTAACACATTTATTTCAATTTATGAATCATATATTTAAGTATTTCAAAAATATTATTCAAAAGTATTTTAAAAGTATTTTTCAAATTACTCGAGTATCGATTACTCGAAAAATTAACGAGTATACTCGAGTATCGAGTACTCGATAATCGAATTGAAATCTCTAATGAGCATCCTTACTTTTTGACTCTTTATAAACTTCTCTTTTATTGCACGAAAATTATTTTTTTTCACTATGTCCGCTCCCAACATGGAGCATATGGACTCCTCACGGAGTTAACCTCAACATGTTTTCTATGATAACTGCTCAACCTCTCTTTTTCGAAGAGAGTAGGGATGGAAAGGATGCGAGGACTAGGACAGGACCAGTGATTACCTAATCGCTGTCACTATGCGTCGCTCTTTGGGATCGGAAAGGTAGGAAGGGATTTTCAACAACACAAACCCCCATGCCTTTGAACAGATTTATCGACAGAAAAAATCCACTCGTACCGGGAATCGAACCCGGGCGGTCCGGTACGCAAGCAACAACGTTGCCACTGCGCCACGGACCGGACAATATTCATTTAAACTCTCATTGAATGAAAATTCATCAATTTCTACAAGCGGGGCGTATCGAGAGCGACTAGCTGACCTCTTGTTCTGTCCTAGGCTTCTTTCCCTACTCTCATCAAATTAAAGTGAGGTTGTGCAACTGCAGTTCTGGTAGAAAAAAAAACATTTAAAAAGTTAACATACCAACATTAAGAGGCATTAAGAGGAATAAAAATATACATGTAAAATGTCTTGATAATATTTTCGTAATTTTTTTATAAAATGTAGACTTGTAGTTGTTGCTTTTAGACGCCTCATTTATTTGATGACTATTTTTTTTGGTCATTTATTTTTTCGCACCCATTTAAAAATTGGAACAATCGAAAAAATAATAAAGATACCTACTATACATATGTGCAGGGCTTTATTTCCTTTTAACGCGGTGGAACAGCGTTCCTGCACCTTTTTTCACGGTACATGTACGGTAAATGTACGTTCCAAGCGATTGACAATGTGCGGAACATTTTATTTTCTAAATTTAACGTCGTTATTTTCTTTAACTTTAGATATAACATGTCTAAAAAAATAATAATCTTAAAACTGTTTTTTTGTCTTTTCGTAGTATAGGAAAAGCTGCCTTAATTTTCAGTTAAAAAATATTTGAATATAGTTGTTTAGTAACAAGCTCGACATGAAGTGAGTTCCGGGACCTTTTTTTTTCAAAACAAATCACTGCTTATGTGTATTACTTGGCCGAACTCTTCGGAAATCTTTATTTATATGAGTGAATATGGTTATCAGTTGAATTCTTGGCTCACCACTGACTACCACTATTATTTATGAAAGAGTTCAGAATATGCGCCTAGCGTTCAGGCAATAAAAATAAATTTATTCGAAACATTTCCCATATCGTTGCAACGCTTCAACATTTTTATTTCAATTCACATAAATTTCCTTATATCTGTATCGAAAATGCATACATTTTTTCATAAAATAAAAATTAAAACCTAGTAATGTTCAATTCTTGGCAGGTTCAAACAATTATCTTGCATATTTTATATAATTACTAGTATTGCTACCCGGCGTCGCTCGGAATAAGCGACCAATAATTATTTAATGTTATATCATTCGACAAAATTATATCACAAAATCTAACATCCAAAATAGAGTTAAAATAAAATCACAAACTTTATTTAATTCGATGACAGCCCCATTCTCGCCCATTAAAATGTCCAAATTCAAAGAAAAAAACTATTTTGCTGTCAAAGAAATGTCAAATAATACCTTCACGTAAATAATAAACATTATTATTAATAATAAAAGCCGGGAAAAGTTTTGTAGAAGACTAATTTATTACATTTTGACTAAATGTCTTCGCCGATAAAAATTCAAACATATTTTCTTTCATGTTCGTTTTTATGGCAGCTTAATGACCAACAATGCAAATGGGAATTACAGACCCACAGACATACATACGTCGTTTCGGTTTTATATATAAGATTCTTCGTGATAAGTCACTATATTTACTAAATTGAAAATCGTATTGATCCTACATTTTTAAATGATCAGGGCTGGTTTTACCGAAAATATTTAGTGATTTTTTAGTTGAAAATGCTCGTGACGAGCGATTCCGCTTTTAAAATATTTACTGACCATGTTGACATATTACTTATCATTTATTAAATTAACTGACCAAAACTTGAACAAGATACTGACTGCACCATTGAATACACGCCATACAGAAATCAACAAACTCAATGTCAATTTGTCTTATACATTTTTGAATTGATGAATTTTGTACTTTTCCATGAGTTTTGTCGCTAACGATCCGGGTTTCGCCTTTCGGCATCTTCAGGCATTTCAAGTGCACGGATGTACTTGAACTGGCGCGTAGTAAACAGTTTGTATCGTTTATATACAAAAATATAAGTAGATCACTAAGTTAAATGGCTATTAATATATAAATTAGCGAAACTTGAATGTATACAAGTTTCAATGAATTAAGTGGGTTTGTTATAATTATGGGGATTTTTGAAAATATTAATGACCAGATAATAACATAGGAATATCTAAAATAAATCTAGGGTTTTATCCGACTTATAATTAATGAGTTGATTGATTTTAAGTCTTTGAATTAATATTTAATGATAGCAAGTGCTTAAATTATTAATAAATGACAATTATTTAAAAGGGTACAACAATGAATGGTGAATTTGGTAAATAAATTTGCTCGCTTAAAATTGGCAAACTGTTAAGCTGAGCTCGATTAATCTCCAAGATTTCTTGGTAAAATAATTTAAACTCGCCCCGGTTAGTGAAATTTCATCAAGCACCCTCAGTCGAAATCCTTAACTTTGTCTTATACATATTAAACATATTACTAAGTAAAAAAAGGCATATTCTTCTTAATTCGAAACACAATACGATTGAAAATACATTATTAATATAACCATTATTTCGCGAAACAGCAAATCGTCGTTTACTGCCACAATTGATTATGTGATCATATCAAATTTCGCTTAGACGCCTCAAATAGCACAATATCAATGAAAACATTTTAGAACACGAAAACATACCATTTCAGCTATAATCAAATGTTTGGTACATATCTCACATGGAATGTATTGCGATCGGGGCCGGTTTTGCTCATCGCGAGCATGATCAACTGATAAGAAATACAAAAATACAGTACGGTGAGAAAAAAAACAATGTATTTTAATTCTACAGAAATTGTTATACAATAAATAGTTAATTTTCTCACCGCATTATAATGGAGTTCCACCAAGTAAATGCCAACTCAATCGACAAAAATACAGCGTTATTTATACAAAAGTTATGCAAGACTTAAAAGGTATGACAGGCAATCGTACATACAAATATGTAAACTGAGCGAAACCGGTCCTGATCTTAATCAATAAAATGTGGCATAAGTACTAGAAATGTGCTATAATTTTTTTTATATTTTCATTCCATCAAGTTTTGACAGTGAACACCTTGAAAGTAAACATATTATTTGACAAAAATAATAACACATTTTTAGTACTCGTTCAACATAAAATTTATTGGATCAGGACCGCTGTCACCCATGGCAAGCATTATCATCTGATCTCGCTGGCGGTAGTGCTCGCCATGAGCGAAACCGGTCCTGATCAAATAAATTGCATGTGGAGTAAGTACTAAAAATTTGTTACTATTTTTATTTTAATGCCATTCCACCAAGAACCTTTAAAGTGAACATATTATTTGTCATTGAAACGATAATTTTATATATTTTTTAAGTAGTAACGGATGCCATAAGTAGTTTTTATATGTTCGACACAACATATGTTTCATTAATGTCCCTTAACCTCTGTTTAAACTTTTTATTGATCACATATACACTTCCATTAATCTAAAAATGGGTCTCGTCGTTTATGATGACTTTTTTAGAAACGTTGCGCGGACATTTTCTCAAACGGAGCAGTGACTTTGATAATAAAATTTGATGATTTGCACACGTTGTTCAACACTGTTATCTTCCATAGTGATTTCCCGTACACTACTAAACAATTGACAGCAAATTTGGCATATGTCACTTTAACAACATGGCCGCTATAACCTAATAAATTTCAAGCGTCTCTATTTAAAGATTTTTGTAAAGTTAATCCATGAAATAATATGGTATATCTTGTATACAATATAACAAATATAGCTTGTAGTAATTGATTTTTGATGTTATAGCTATTTTTGCTAAGACGTCTTCAAAAATTTTATTATTTTTTATTTTGCATCAATTTATTTTCCTTAGTTGTAATACCAATTGCTTGCCATACCTTGTAATTCTTGCTTAACTTTTGTACAAATATCACTGTTTCGTTGTATTTCTTATCAGTTGATAATGCTCGCCATGAGCGAAACCGATCCTGATCCGATACATTTTATGTGGAATAAGTACCAAAAATGTGTTACTATTTTTATTTTGTAAGCAATAGTTCTGACATCGAAAATTGAATTTAAAGATTTGGAAAACTGAATCCATTTATTCTTATTTTAAAGCATCTGGGAATTACCACCGATAAAAACACAACATCTTATATATGTTACAGTGAAATTGTATTCTCAGTGAAAATATATTCTTATCCTAGCTGTCATTGAAATTAAATTTGTCCGCCCTATCTTCAACCCAATGTATGTCTTGATTTTTTCTTAGGTTCTCTTTTTATGAAAGGGACTACTTGCCGATTTTGTTTCATTGAAGCAAACCAAAATTTTAGTCCGGCAAATCATCGACTTGGGCAAATCTATTACTTGATACATTTTCACTGAGAATACAGTTTCACTGTAACATATACACATGAATTCTACAAAGTGAAAATAAGCCAACAAAATTTAAGTTGTATTATAACAACCTTCAAATGCCATTATTTATCTCGATATTGACGAGCACTTTCCCAAACTAGAAACTATCGATGAAATTTCCCTTCGCTCATTTCTTGGGAAAATTTTACACCCAAACATATGGGCGCCGTTACACTGATGTATCTATTATCATATTTTGCACGAAAAATACATTAATCCGTGATATAAGTTTGAGCAGTGCTTCCGGCCGGGCTATCAATACCGTTTATTTAAATTCGGGAACAATCTTCGCAGGTTTGGGTAATAAATCATAATGCCAGATGTTAACACGGGGAAAGCTTAGCGCTTTTATATTTTCCGTGGAAATAATATTGAAATTTCAAAGTATTTTCCCGCCCCAGAGAGGGAAAAATGAGAAAAATGTGGAGCGCGCAAGGGTGAAATGGTTTTCTTCTTATTTTTCTATCTAATATTGTCGGAGATGCTTGATAGCTTACTCTGTGAAAACGATTTCTTAAAAGTATTTGATCAAGTCTTTGTCTTTTTTTTTATAAGATTATATTTATAAATAAGTTATTTAATGTATTTTTTTTTTGAAGATAACGTTAGAACGTAGGAATATTCTTACATATTTTCATACATGAGATTCAACTACAAGAATTTTACAACTGAAAAAGAAAAATATATCCACGCCACATACCTTAAAACATATCCATACTTAAGGATTTCGACTGAGGGTGCTTAATGGAATTTCAATATAAAATTTGAATTGTTTGAATTTGATTTGATTAATTATAACAAGCCCACTTAATTCATTGAAACCAATTTACATTTTAATAGCAATTTAACTTAGTGATCTACTTCTATGTTTGTTTATAAATGATACATACTCTTTACTGCTCGTCAGTTCAAGTAAATCCGTACAATTTAAATGCCTGAAGATGCTGAAAGGAGAAACCCGGGTCGTTAGCGACAAAACTCATGGAAAAGTACAAAATTCAAACAATTCAAATTTGATATCCATACTTCTTGTAGAATTTAAGCAGAGTTTTTTTAGAGAGCACAAAATTATACACATTTTTTTGCACTTATTTCTCATGATCAGGACCGGTTTCTCTCATCTCGAGCATTATCAACTGACCCATTTAAACATTTCTTACCTTTGTCATTTCTATTTGAGTAAATCCATGATGATTTATTAAAATTCCAATCCCATTAAATCAATTTACTATATTATTAATAGTCTTAATAATCACCTACATATATTACACAATTCTTTTAAAATTGTTAAAGCTATTTGACTACAATCCTTTGACCACGAAATTTAAAAGATAGTCGCATTAAAGCATTTTTCGATAAGAGTGACGTTAGCAGAATGATGTAGAGAGATTTCTCTTCCTCGTATTCCGCCCACTTATGATCTGGGGGTTGCTACGAAAAGGGTCGTAGAGTGGCCCTATTAGGTGGCATTCTAAAGACGTGCCCATGCCACTTCACGACTCTACTTACAACTGTTACTGAAAAATCAATTGTAGTGATTATTTCTTAGGTGTTTCTCTAGCATTTGGCCATGAAACGCCACTTGGAAGCAAATCATCGAATTATATACTATGACATCTATTATATAAAACAAAGTCGTTTTAGTTACACCCCTTATAAATATAATACATAAGTCAAGAACGGCTGGACTAACTTTGATGATCTTTTATTTTCTTGCTTTGTCACCGTCCCGAATAGCAGAATAAGTATTTAAACATCCCAAAGTATTTAGGCAAAAAAATTATGAAGGAAATTAACATTCTCATAAATTTTGTTCGGGGAGATTTTTGCACATTTATTGAACTTAATTGATTTTAACTTAATAAAAAACTGAATTTAATTCAGCTAATCAGGAAGCACAACATCTATTGATTCTGAGGCGGTACGAAGTTTGCCGGGTCAGCTAGTTATTATATAAATAATACAGAATAAATTCAAATTTATTTTGTTGTGCGTGGGAGGCGTAACATTTTATAAATATTTTGTCGCTGGTAAAACTGTGACAAATAAATTTTAAATGAGCAAAAAAAACACATAACAATTTCGTTCAAAAGAGGCAGGACGAAATTTCAAACCGATAATGGGCGAAAATTTATCAAATAAAGTATATTTTAAGCCTACTAAATTCGCAAATTTCCGGCTGTTGCCCTATTTAATGGATTGAATATGAAATCAACAAATCCGTTTGGGAAATTTCCAACAAGTACTTGGGCATAATTGCTTTGTGATTTTTTTTATGCTGGCAATGCCAGCGGACAGATAGATTTCACATTTTAAAAATCTATTCTTTTTTCAATGTACATTTTATATATAAAACCGAAACGGGGGATGTATGTCTGTAATTCCCTTTTGCATTGTTGTTGCAAGTTCAAACAAACGAATTGATTTCGCTCGCGAAAGTTTCGACGGTAAATTTGTTTCGTTATCAATGTGTGTGTAGAGACTCCAATTACTCGAGTATCGATTAGTACATATATAAAACCGAAACGGCGTATGTATGTCTGTGGGTCTGTAATTTCCTTTTGCATTGTTGGTCATTAAGTTGCCATAAAAACGAATATGAAAGAAAATATGTTTGATTTTTTTATAGGCGAAGACATTTAGTCAAAATGTAATAAATTAGTCTTCTACTGAACTTTTCCCGGCTTTTATTAATATAATAATGTTTTTATTTACGTGAAGGTATTATTTGACATTTCTTTGACAGCAAATTAGATATTTTCCTTGAATTTGGACATTTTAATGGGCGAGAATGGGGCTGTCAATATATGAAAGGGGCTGTGAAATGTCAATGCCAGTCTGAAATGTTCATTTTAATTCCATTTTAATTGACCTAGACTTTTGAATTTTGAAAAAAGTTGTTTCAACTTGGCCCGTCTGAATTTACACGCCGAGGTGAACATAACCCCAAACTGGTCCGAGCGAAGCCGGGTTCGAACACTAGTATTAAATATGGATTCCAATGTGCTGCAATACATTTTACACAGAGAGCGAGTTATAAAATAAATGTTTTGTTAACACAGTAAAATAAATGTTTAGCGGAGTATATGTAATATTTTTTAATGGTTTGCGAGAATTTCTTTTGTTACTTTTGCTTTCGGTAATGCTGACTTATCTTATCAATGGCAAGTTTATGCTGACGAGAGTCTTCGATGACATGATACATAATAAAATCTTAAATAAATAACAAATTTGAATTAATAATATATATGTTGGTACATCTGAAACTACTCGAGTATTTTAAAATTTTACTACTCGCTACTCGAGAAGTTGAGATGTCGAATAATTGTAGTTTCTAGTCTTAACCTATTTATTATATTTTTCTCAGTATTCCTGCACATTTTTGAAATTCGTATTTTTTAATTTAAGTTTCGTGGAATTCTTGGCGTTCGCCATTTTAAATATCATGTTGTATAAATCACTCAAGCTGCCACTTTTCCGACATAACATTTTGTTTTTGCAGTAACGCAGACGATGTGTTTGTTTTAGTAAAATTGATTACGAACGCGTTTTTGATCCTGTTGAATGAAATCGCAGTCCGAAAAAAGCCTGAGCAAAATTTGAATGATGATGAAGTTCAATTTTATTTTCATTATGTTCAACTGTCAATTCTTGGTGGCAAGGCCTAATATTTGGAACGATTTTTTTGCACTACTTTCATACATAATTTGTAACGATTAGAACCGGTTTCGGTCATAGCAAGTAATTTTAATCTGACAGCATATAAATAAAAATAAGGCAATTTAATACATCGAATTGTGTGAGACAAAAAGGCAGAGCCAAAGAAAAATCATTGCGGTATATTAACTATTTTTAATTAAGTGGTTATCAGATCTGTTGCAAAATTTCCCATGTATTTAATTAAGTGTTTGTTAATTCCATTTATTCATTGTTAGATCCTTCCCTGATCAGTTAATAATATTTTGGATGTCCGATAAATAGATAGAAGTATTCCTACGAAGACTGCCTGTTACTGAGTTGTTCTACATCTGTCTATCAAAAGAGAGTAGGGAAAGCAGGGTAGAACTAGTACAACAGTATAGTTAATCAATCGCTGTCGCTACGCCCATTTTAAGATCAGATCGGTGTGAGAAGGAATTTTTAGTCATCATAGATATGCCTTTCTCCAAAGATTGTACGGCACACCGGTTGCGGAGCAATGAAGTATACCATACAATTTATAACTAAAATATTCATCACAGGAGTATATCAATTCACGCTAAAGAGCATTTAAGATCATTTAATAATAAATAAAACAGATTCGCAATTTGCAAACCACCTCATAGAGGAATCACATGACCTAAATGAGGGGTGTAAAAGCATAACCGCCTCTATCCATATATTAAAACAAAAAATTACCTCTAAGCCATTTAAAATCGACATCGAAAATGACGATCAAATGCATAACCGCCTATCTCCACCATATGTGAAGTTGAAAACCGCCAAAATCTAAATGCACACATCATGAGCCAGAGAACACTGACCTACCGCGCTTTCACCATACTAAAGTTTTGTGTTCCCTTTGCAAATTATTCTAATATTATAATTGAAGATTAAAATCGTTTTTTCGATTGCTGAACAATTTGACTTTGTGGAGAGAGGCGGTTATGCATTTAAGCCCCTCAATTTCAGTCCCGATTTGTTTACATTTTTGTAATAAGGGCCTTAAGCTAAATGCATTGGAACAACTAGAATATAATAGGTATAATCAATCCAATGAACAAATCTCAATTAACGCATCACCACTTCTTAAGCCGTTAATAAACATTAATGGAATTTTAAATAAATCAACTTGATACAATACAAATTTTACGTTTATTTCCACTTATTAAAAACCCAGATAAGCTTTCACTTCAAGAAAACATCAAATCAATTTGTCACATTCAATAAGTTATTACTACCATATACAATTAAGATGGTGGAACAAAGAAGAAGATGTATTGTGTACCCTGTCGAAGCGGTCTATATATACTTGATCTAATGCACGTTTAAAACATAATTATGACGAGGGCGTAAGACTAAATAGCTATCAACAAATATATAAAATAATTTATGTATAATTTAAATACATTGTTATTTTTCTCACCGTATTGAAATAATCATTTTTAAATTAATCTGGTTTTACTAAACTAGACATATTAATCAATATTAATATTTCTTTATGCACTGATGTCCTTTGAACCGACCGATATGTGAATAAAATATATGCGAATCGAGAATCAGCAAGGATTAAGGTCTACAAAGGGGGCTTGACAATACCCCCGGGGATGTCTTGTAAAACTCCTTGGAAACATTTTGTATGAATATGACAAAATGCCTTTTGTTGTTCTTTTCCTTTGCCCTTTGGCTTTGAATGGTTTTTTTCCTGTGTTTATTGAATTTCTTTGTATCGAAAGGAAAGGAGCTTTGAGACATTTCGTAAATGCCCAAATAATCTGACGACACGAATTATAATTAAAAAATGCCTTGCCTTGAAAAAATGCTGTCGGGGAAAACTAAAACGAGATTAGGAAGAATATGATAATGTCAATGATGTTTTTTATCAAGATAAAACACGACTATTTTAACTCACGTCGAAAAAAGTACAATGATCGGGACCGGTCTCGCTCATTGCGTTTTTCAACTGTCATGAAAAGTATTGAATCTTTCTTCTAAGAATTGAAAGTACATAGATCAAAAATGATATAGGTTTTTCAAAATGACTTTAAAAATATGTACTCTCAAGACATGCTATACATCAGTGTTTTTCAACATTTTCACAATGGGAAAAATATTTCGCGGACCGGCGTCAGGCAGATACAAATATTTACAGTCAGTTCTAGATTTACGACGGAGTATAAATAATTCAGAAAAAAACTCCAGTTTTAGGCAATTATAATGTAAAAAAATGGTACGGAAAGAAAAATAACAATGTATTTTAATTCTACATAAATTTATTAATAAAAAGATTTATTTAGAATTAAAATACATTGTTATTTTTCTTTCCGTATTATAATGGAGTTCTACCAAGTAAATGCCTACTCAATCAATAAAAAAATGGTGTTGCAACGGAACCCGTTGCAAGTCAAAAATCGAGTGAACATGCTTCTTTTAGAAAATAAATTTAAAATCTGACTTCAAGTCAACGTTACATAGATTATTTATTCTGATATATATATGAAATTTCACAACTTTTGTGTGAGTGTGTTGTTGCTTTTTTTTAATTAAGCATGACAATATGACCCGTACCGGTCTGCGGACCACCGGTTGAAAAGCACTGCCAAATACAGTATATTATGCTGCATATTGAGAACAGACATGCTCGATACATAAAAAAAAAACATTGTCATATGAATCGGAATGCGTTATATGATATAAATCCAAAATACAGAGTAATCTGAATATTGCAATTAATTCTTCCGATGCATTTGAAATGACAAAATTGTTTCGCTTTTATTTTACATGTTCAACAAATTCCCTTTTCTATGCAAAACAAGCCGGCCTACTCACATGAAGCGCTCCACTTTTAATCAAATTTCCATGGAATAGTGTGCTACGTGGAGGGACCAATCACTAAATTCGGCAGTGCATTCCAAAAGCGGCTTACGTGAATGCAAAACAAGCTACATCCACGCCGGCGTACACTAACAATTATAATACGGAAGCATGCATTTATATTGAATACAATATAACAAATACCCTGTTTATTGAATTCTAGGTACTTGCTTTTTTTCAAACCGTTAACTGTCTGGCTGATTTTTTTTACTATTAATAATACCGGGGCTTTTTTTAAATATGAAATTATAAGTTGAAATACAAGTCAAAGAAACCCATCCAAATAGACATAGAAATATGTACGTGTTCATTCTTGTTACACAAATCATTGAATAGCAATATTATTATACTAAAATACAACTTCTGTTGAATATAAAGACTCCAATTCGAGTATCGAATATTCGATAAGCGCTCGGTACTCGATTAATTTGAAAAATGATCGAGTTATACTTTTAATTTATAAATGGAGTCTTACGCGTAGATTTTACTTGCAAGTAATATATTTTTTAGATGGTTTTTCCGTTGACTATATATACTATATGTTCACGGGACAGAATTTTTGTAAAGATTTATGAACTATGGCTTACCTTTTTTTTTGAAATGTTTCGTCTTTAGTTTTTAAATTTATTATAATAGAACATCCTAAAGAATACTTCGCAATAAGTATGAAATCGAGCAAAAATGCAACCACAAACTACACAAATAATAATATTATACAGATAGAGACAGTCACATAAGTTTATTATTTTTTTTAAATAAAAAGAATAATTTTATTATAGGCTAATATTAAAAAACAAATTCTTCTTTCAAAACTCACACAATAATCAGTAATATTCTTAAGATTTAATCATTTTGATTCCACATTTTATAATAATCCACAAGAACTCAAAGAGTAAAGTCCAATCATAAAATTATAAGCCAGTACGTATAAATTTTTTGAGCTTAGCTTGAGAGGATTGGGATTCTGTCTCGTGACCATATATCCATAATTTACCAATTATTTTTGTTACTTTTTCTGTGGGTCCTGCTGACTTATCTTATCAATGAAAAGTTTATTATGACAAGAGACAAAATAAATATTGAAAAATAAAATTTTATGTTTGAGACGTTTAATTCTCTATTATTTTTAATATGTATATTTTATAAATTGAAATAAATGAATGAAATAAGCTTATTTATTTTTTTATTATCTATTTACATATAGATATACACAAATTTGAATTAATAACATATATTTTGGGACATCTGAAACTACTCGAGTATACTCGAGTATTTTAAAAATTTACTACTCTATACTCGAGTAGTTGAGATGTCGAGTAATTAGAGTCTTTAGTTGTATGTAAAGATACCATTGTTTTTATTTTTTTAATCGAATAATTAAAAAAGATAATTTCAATAACAATTTCAAAAAGACACAACATTAGAATATAAAATTTAAAATAACTTTGACGATTCCACGTATTGTGCTTCTAACTGTGACACGTGTTTCGCCTCTTTCAGAGACATCTTCGGACTTACTATCGCAAAGTTTGCTTAAGCAATGAAGCAAGATTGATTCTAACATTTTAAAATGATAAAATTACAATATGGAGTTTGGGATTTTTCGGGAAGCAAGGAGGGGGTTAAAGAAACGAAACAAAGCAAACAAATAATTATACTACTAATGACGTTAACATTACAAACTATTAAACTAATAAGTTACGATCAATCAGATAGGTTTGTGCTTAAACTAATTAATTGTAAATAATGTAAGCAGTGGCGAGCAACCTGTCCTATTAATTAAGAATATTATTTCATAAGACTTATTTTTTGCTAAGAGTTTTATTTATTTCTACAAATTTTCAACTATTCATCTTTGAACCCTTTTTATTTACTCGGTGGAGTATTTCTAAATTATTACTCTGATTAAAATTATGATAGTCAAAGTAATTAAAAAATTTATATTAAAATGAACTTCCACAAAGTTACCGCTGAAACCATCGGAAATACACAACAGTATTTTTTCAATCCTTCGTATGCATATTATATCCGATCCTAAAAAAAGAAAACCTTAACTTTTAGTTAAGAGAGCTTCTATCGAGATATTCCATAGATGACGTAATAAAATAATATATATTTCGGACAGTATTTTATTATTATTAATTACTTGTTTAATTGAATTAACTGCGCCGTACTACATCAGCGTCATCTATGATTGAGAGTCGAAGCTACGGCAAATGGGCGGGAACATTTTGTTTGTTTTGGTACTCTCCTGTTCTATGTCCAAAACATAGACTCAATTGCATGTAACATCATTTGCTAGTGAAGAGTCACCTATGTATCTCTAATAGTATACACTAAAATTGTGCAATCAACTATTATTTCAGATTTAATTAAACCGTCTATATAATGAATATCTAGAAGTAACTTTGTAGCTACAAAATACAATTCATTGTGGAATGAATATTAAAATAATTGTCGGTCCCTGTGATCCAGTGGCAAGAGCTTTGTCCTAGCGATCTGGAGACCCGGGTTCAATTCCCGGCAAGGTCAGATTTTTTCAATTGAAAAAAAGAGATCTTGGGCTGGGTGTATGTTATTTATCGTTGATTTTGTGCACAACTGATTTATTACTTATCATCGAGTTAATCTCGTATGACTTTCACAATTAAGAATATTTGGCGCATTGGCGTAAGCTGTAATGCCAAATATTTTTTTAAACATTTAAAAAAAAAAAAAAAATAATTTATGTTTTGCATATTGAGATTACAAAATAGAGTTTTACGAGTATTTTATTGATCACTTTTAAGGTGTTCACTGTCAATACTTGGTGGAAAGGCATTATAATAAAAATAATAACACATTTTTTAGTACTTTTTCCACATCTGATTTATTTCATCAGGACCGGTTTCGCTCATGGCGAGCATTATCAACTGACGAGTATTTTATTCTACAAATATCGTTAATATTTTGTGCTAATTAAATCAATAACTGTTGTCGAAATTAATTGTGTAAGCGACACAATTTTTATATAAAGTTTTTCAAATGTAAATTGTCATCTCATCAAATTATTTCAACTTATGCTTATCCTAATACTATGAATTAAGTATTTCGACTGAGGGTGCTTGATGGAATTTCAATATCAAATTTGATTTTTTTGAATTTTGTACTTTTCCATGAGTTTTGTTGCTTGCCTTTCGGCATTTTCAGGCATTCCAAGTGCACGGATGTACTTGAACTGAGGCGTAGTTAACAGTTTGTATCGTTTATATACAAAAATATAAGTAGATCACTAAGTTAAAAGGTTATTAAAATGTAAATTAGCGAAATTTGAATGAATACAAGTTTCAATGAATTAAGTGAGTTTGTTATAATTATGGGGATTTTTGAAAATATTAATGACCAGATGATAACATAAGAATATTTTAAATAAATCTAGGGTCCTATCCGACCTCTCGTTAATGAGTTGATTGATTTCAAGCCTTTGAATTAATATTAATGATAGTAAGTGAATTGATATTTAATAATAGCAAGTGCTTGAATTGTAAATAAATGACAATAATTAATAAATGAAAATAAATTAAAAATAACAATTATTTAAAAGGGTACAACAATGGCGAATTAGGCAAATAAAGTTGCTCGTTCAAAATCGGCAAACTGTTGAGCTGAGCTCGATTAATCTCACATCCGTGCACTTGGAATGCCTGAAGAAGCCGAAAGGCGAAACCCGGGTCGTTAGCGACAAAACTCATGGAAAAGTACAAAATTCAAAAAATTAAAATTTAATTCTATGAAGTTTAGATCTTTGTCAATTTAAAAAAACCGCCCATAACGTTATAAGATCAAGAAAAGAAGCGAATTTCCTCCTCACTTACTTGTCCCGATACATAGCTGCACGAGGCTGATCATAAACATGCCCGAAAATGCGTAAAAAAATATAAATAGAAAGGAAAAAAAATGTGGGCAATTGAATTGGGAGGAACCGTTTTAAATATTTAATTTGATCAAAATAGTGTCTAATTAAAATCATGTCTGATTTCAAAGATAAACCAGTTATGCTTTGCAGGAATAAAAACCAAACAGTATTTAAATAAATTCATTTTCCTAATTATCTTTTAATTAATATTATTCGTATACATTCGTTTTGCATAAAATTCAATAGGATTAAAATCTAGCTATTGAAGTCTTTTACTTATACATATTTAAGTCAGATCGTCGGATGTATAGTGTTCTATTATCGAGTTCAGTTGATTAATCACCCATTGTTTCATGTCATCCACTATGCATATATTTCACATACTAGATGTAGCCCTGTAAAGCTCGTAACCTTTTCTGTGCCAGATACGTAACACCCTTACGCCAAAAACTCATACAAAATACCGCGATTGCAAGGATCAATATTTGTATGCTCGTATCGAAATATTTTGTGATCTTCAATTCAATGACATATTGAATTGATTCAAACCCTTTCGCATCAAAATTGTCAACAAGTATACAGTTACCCCTGACGCTATTCCAGGTATGCCCCGATTCTATTTTACATCGGTGATTAAAATATTTCGATAGATGATTTATACTGATTTAGAAACGTAGTGAAACTATTCTTAATGTTATTTCTTTTTCGATAAACTTTATTGATTGTATCAAGTGTTATTGGATAAAACTTATTTTTTTTCTATGCTTTTACACTGTTTTTTAAGAAATAAAATCGATTTGAAAACATATATTTATTGTATTATAATGTATCTAGATTCTCCGTTTTTTACTACATTCAATTCACCTGTAAGTGACATAAAACAGATGTTGGTGACCCCACGTGAATATTTGTGTTAAATTGTTTCTTTTATGAATGCTTTCGTGTCACTCTCTTGAAGCTCGAAGATCAATTACAGTACTGAAACATTTTTCTCTTCTTCTTCGGGGCCGAGTTGATAATCCTGACATCCTTGAAAATTTAAATTTGCATGGTTGTAACCAAGACAAATCAATTTTCTTTGTCAAAACTTGTTTGTCACGTATGTCTTTTGAATCACCAGTCGCAAGTGCTGCCTGTTGATGTGGACGTATTTGGCAGTGAACTTGATGCTTTGCTTATTTTTTTCTTCTTCTTATGTAAATAATGTGTTTCTTATTTTTTTTAAATTTGTGTAATATGTTATGTATTTTGTCAAATGCATGGTGCATTGGCGCTTGCTGTAATGCCATGCATTGTATAATATTTTTTGTCAATAAATAAATAAATATGTTCGGAATAGAAGGGGTTAGACTCGAATTTTACTGTGTGACGTCAACAACGACGTAACATTTAACTATTTACTCGTGACCTGAATATGGAAATCGATATTTTATCAATTACATATTTATTTTATAAATCGAATAGTTACAATTTGCGAGATTTTATTAATAAATTCTTCCCATTATTCCCTTTTTTCACTTTAAAAAATGATCATTTATTTTTGTGTTCATTGAATAGGTTACAAAAACATATATGCGAAGGCACTTTCCCTTAAAATATGTAATTTAAATATTTAAAGAAAAGCTACCAAAAAAATTTAAAAAATTCGACTGCCTATCTGCAAACGAATAAATTGCTGGACGTAAAAAATCTAAAGCAATTCCAAATAAAGGTTTTTGATCTTATTGATAGTATCTACATATGTAAATGTTTGTTACCTTGGACATAAATTGCATGAGTGCACGCAAACAGTCTTAAATAAATAAAATATAAAGGCTATAGATTTTGATTTACCCTCAAAGCACAGCAATGGCATTGCAATATTCTTATTGCTCCAAAATGCATCTTTCGATACATGTCGACCTTTTTAGCCGCCATTGTATTTATTCTCACTCAGTGTCTATTTAGAATGGCAGATTGAGGAGGGGTTTTTGATTACGTTTTGTGTCGCATATGTGGAAACCATTTTAGCAAAACAAGGTTATCGCATTAAGTTCTACGCCACAATACTCTGATAATTCAATATGGACAGAAATATCCATAGACAAAGCATGTTTACTTGAAACAAGCTTCACTGATACTTGTTGAATTCAAAAGTTAGCGTATTGAAGTTAACAAATCAAACCCGTGAGCAGTGACGGCTGGTGACGGGGTGTTGGGGGGTGCAAAGGAAGATTCAACCATTTTTGCAAAAGTTCTTTCCTATTCATTGGATTTTAAAACACTTCTATAGCATGGACTTTCAATTCAGATGTTCGCAATACCAACTGTTTCTCTTCCGTAGTACGGAAAAATAGTTGAATCATCCTTTTGCACCCCCCAGCACCCCGTCACCAGCCGTCACTGCCCGTGAGCATAAAATAATGTAAGTTTTAAAAAAAACTACCTCATCTCTTAAGCTGTTAATTAATGTAGACCATTCAACAGAAGTTCATCAGTCTATCTTATCCGATGTATCTTATTCCGGAGAGAATAAGAATATAAGGATGTGGGAACATGAGGACTTAAATCTTAAATTTAGAATCAAAAGAGTGGTACAGAATATAAGTCATCACACACATTGCTTCCAAATACAAATGCAATAATCAAATTATGAAAGTGTCCAAACTTGGATTTGAACCAGGACTGTGGAGTCGGAGTCGGAGTCGTCGCGGCGATTTGGCCGGAGTCGTACTCGGAAATTTTGAAAAGTTTGAACATTTTATTTTTGCATATAATATGTCAAATTTGGCTATTGGCAGGATTGGTAGGGTTGATATTTAATTGAATACACATCAAAGGAAAATTAGGCAGTGACGATATTCAATTTTTTTAGTCGGAATCGGAGTCGTGGTTTCGGTTAATGCTGGAGTCGGAGTCGAACTATTTTAACCGACTCCACAGCCCTGATTTGAACCCGTTGAAAATGTAAGCAAAGACAGTGAGGTTGTCTATTAAACTACATGTTCAACTAAAATTTCTTTATTTTGAGTAATGTAAAACATTATAATACAAAACATCGTGTAGAAAATACATATGAAAGCCACTAAATCTTAATTTAGAAGGAAAAAATAAAAAGTATTTGATATTCTTTACATAAGCATGGTGATATCTTCATCTTTACTTTCAATGACTCAATTGACTATAACTACTGCATGAATAAAAGTATCAATGATTTTGAGATAAAATTTTACCTTTATTTATTTTTGCATCAAATAAATATACCAACTGTCACAATTTTAATGAACTACAGAATCACGGTGTGTAATAACATGGTGTTACAATCAAATTATACGAACCATAGAGAATGCATAAAGTAATTCATATAATAATACGAATAAAAATGTAATTATAATACCTGGCCGTTGCATCGGAGAAAACTGTCAGCCGGTTCTCACCTTCCAAAAGGCTCATTCCGCACACAAACGTAATGCCACAAGTTAATCCAAGTGGAAAGTGAAAAAATAACTGTGCGTCAAAGTGTCAAAAGGGGTGGTGGGATTTAGCAAAGCTTTCTCGGAGGGGAGGCTTACTTAAAAAAAAGCCTCTATTTTTTCTTCTCAACCCTTGTACAACTGGTAATTATCTTATAGTCAGAATTAGTAACGCGGCTAATTAAAAAAACCTTTAATTATAGTATTCGTACATATTGTAAGGCGTCTAAAATCATATCCGGAAAGTTCACATTTTGTAAAAATCGTACATATTGATGCTATGTGTGATGGTACATAGCTTTTAAACCCAATACAAATATGTTTCGTAATTTATTGATTGAGTAGGCATTTACTTGGTAGAACTCCATTATAATACGGAAAGAAAAATAACAATGTATTTTAATTCTACATAAATTATTTTATATATTTGTTGATAGCTATTTCGGCTTACGCCTTCGTCAGAACTATGTTTAAAACGTGTATTAGAGATAGCTTATATACCTTTGCTAGACAGGGTGTCCCCTACATAATCTCTTTCTGTTGAAACCATACCTACGTCACATGAAAGAATTTAAATAAGTTTGATTTATTGGTCTAAAGTAATGGTGGGAAACAATAATTTGGGTAATCATACGCAGAAACCGATAAATTCAATGCCTTTGCATTCTTGTGTATATATTGATTGTATTAGCGACTGACTATCTAAGTAGTATGATGAAAAAATAAATTTTCGATGGAATCACTAAGTGAAACGAGAAAGGAAAAAAAATACATTTTAAATTAGACAGATCGGTTTTGAATGCATCTAAATAATTATATTTTAAACTCTATTTTGTACACACTATTAGTGATATTTTATTCTATATACTGCCATGGTTGAGTAGTGACGTAATAATAGTCAACCGTTGTGCAAACCATGATACGGATCTTTAAGCGGGAATAATTACTTATTGTTTATGGTGAAATGACCCGCCAAAGGGCAGAAAAGAAAGCATTCAAAATGTTAATAGACAACGTTACAATATTCAATAATCGCCCTTTGTTACTGCATTTCAATAGTATACTGACGGCATACGTAAAGATGGCAAACAGAGAATAAAATATAAAATTACTAACAATAGATTATTAGTTAAAATTCAGCTTAAAAACTTTCCACGGCAGATAATTATTCAATACAGCAAAAAATAGCCATCAAAAAACTCAAACAAATTATTATTGACACTTTTTGAATCAAATTTTGCGTTCTATTCGATCGATGCACCATCTATTATGAGTTTACCTAAGATGAATGACAGATTGCCTTTAAGTTAAATTTATACTATGCTGTCATAGGAATTGGACCCTGGCAAATAACAGATAATTAAATAAATAGAGAATGTCACTGGACCTTCCCCACTTAGGGTTAATTTTACGTTGGCAGCCGTGACGCCCTCGTGATAAATGGCCCTAAACAGATTCCTCAACATATTTCACCGTATAAATGAAAATATACCTTTCGTCGCGGCTCGTTTGTTGAAGTATGAGATGTACTTGAAGGATTTATCTAAATGTGACAAAAAGATTTTTTTCCTTGACTTGGAGATTTTTTTAACGCATTTCGTGATGATTATAAAATTTAGGCAAGTATTTAATGTAATAGAGTGAAGTTAATATTTTTTATTCCCGAGCCTTGGTAGAATAAGATTGTAATTATATTATGAAAACCTGTTTGTTCTATTGAGAATGAGTATCGCTATGTTTCCGAGAGCTTCAATTACTATATTTTAAAATAGTTGTAATATATTATTATATAGCAATATAAATATGAGGCTACAACTGGAGTTGACAAGAGTAAAGGTTAGCTAAACACCATTGCTATCAAATAATATATGTAGGTAAGAAGAAATTTAGATATTCAATCATCTACACCACGGGTCGTCAACCTGGTCCGTACCGCCTACTAGTGGGTGATAAACGCTTCCGTGGTGGGCGGTGGGCGATTTTTGGATTTACCCAAAATATTTCACAATCATGAAAACACCAAGAACTTGTCTGAAAACCACTCAAAGATGATTCCTTCGTTTTTTTATCATAAAAAATTGGACCAGAAATAAAATATTTAGTCCTACAGCATCAGGATCAAGGTTGTCATGAATTTTTTCTTTTTTTTCTTTTCTTTATACATAGTATGCGTAAGTACTATTTTTTGGTTGCAAACTCACCATGTATTCTATGATACATGATGCAATACCGATCTAGTCATAGCCTGAAGTGTAAGGTTAGGATAGGTTGGTTATAAAAACTTGTTTCTTCGAATTTCCTAAATTCCTTCAAGTATTTTTTCCACCCATATACTGCTTTAAAATATAGCGATATTGGTGGGCGGTAAGGAAATTTTACCATGAAAAATAAGCAAAATTGGGCGGTAGGCATAAAAAGGTGGACTTAAAATCAATATCGATGAATAATTAACCTAAAAGTCTGTACTGAAGTTTTATATTATCTTTAAACCCACTTAAAAAATAAAAATATCTGATTATCCTAAATTCAATAATACTATATTATCATTCCATAAAATAAAATTATTTCAATTGAAACAAATAAATCTTTGACATCCCTTGTCTATGGTTATATACAATATTAGTTTGTTCATGCTTTTGTAAGACACCAGCTCCCTTCTCATTGTTTCCTTAACTCTGGTCAAACAGAGTTCTGTTTTACCTTTATTCGGAGTTGTAATGGAGTCATGAATTTCACCAAGAAACAAGTGGTATAAATTTTAAAGTTGGAACTCCAAACAACAAGACATTTTGCCGTTTTCCAACGGAACTTTTACTTACATTTGTTCATTAACGTTTACATAATCAATAATCTTGTATTAACGTATCACAAAAAAAGTATATTATTCAAGATTTTTTTATTTTTTAGTTTTATTTAAAAACCTTTCCGAAAAATTGCTCGTGGAAAAAATACTTTTTCCTTAACATTTATATATACTTAAATATATATCATAAGAATTTATTTATAAGATTGAAATTGATTTATATTATTGAATCTTATCGCTGCTTTCCTATTTTGAATCGTTCGAATTATGCACAACCTCATTGTCTTTGTCACTGACAACCTGGACTTAACCTTTCGGCATCTTCAGCAATCTAGTCTAGTGAACATATAAATTCCCAGCAGTTTTTGGTAAACAGTTTACATCGTTTATAATGAGCCTCGTAAAGTTTTATAATCAATGACTTCAACTAAATTTGCTTGATGAAATTCATATTAGTGATAATACTACTCTCGATGAATTCGGCGGTAACTTTGTGGATGTTCATTTTAATTCAATTATTATTTCACATAAATTTGGTAAAATATGGTTATAGGTTCACGGAACAGAATTCCAATCCCAATCCTGCTTAGTTCCACCTCTAGGCTCTCTAAGCTCCTCCTCCAAGGCTCCTCCTCCGACAGGCAACCACTTTTGCATTTCAGAAAGATAAATTGTATGGTTTGTCTATGGTGTTGCTTGGCGTCAAACTAAAACTTACAACTTATTTAAAAT
This sequence comes from Himalopsyche kuldschensis, assembly GCA_028554975.1. Lineage (NCBI taxonomy): Eukaryota > Metazoa > Arthropoda > Insecta > Trichoptera > Rhyacophilidae > Himalopsyche > Himalopsyche kuldschensis. The sequence continues at coordinate 18,404,609 of JAHFWI010000006.1, forward strand.
TATGATGGTTAGTAATTTATTAAAAATGTTAAGTATTGAAATTAAATGGTCGGTTTATTTATATTTTGTTTAAACGTCACAAGTGACGTTTGACGCCAAGCAACACCATAGACAAACAATACAATTTATCTTTCTGAAATTCAAAAGTGGTTGCCTGTCGGAGGAGGAGCCTAGAGGTGGAGCTAAGCAGGAGAGGATTGCGATTCAGTCCCGTGACCCTATAACCATATTTTACCGAAAATTTTTACACTTAGATCTAAGATTGCCTCTGAAAGACAAAACACTTGTCACAATTCACATTACATGAATAATTAAAGTAAATTAAAAATATATATATTTATGATTTTTGTATTCTTATAAAATATATAAATTCATCTGTGGATTCATTCATTCATCGAGCAACCCAAAGATACCGAAGGACGAAACCAAGCAAGATAACAAAATTCAAGCAAATCAAGATACATGCTTTTGAATTAAATTAAACTGTACTTTTTAAATTCAACGGGGAGATTTATTTCATATTTGTTGGCTTTTTCCGCTTCCTTTAAATGAAAATGGAAAACACCGATGTTTTCAAGATATCTGTACTCTTGTTCTTCAGCGGCCTTCTAGGAAAATGGAATAAAGCCATTGGAAGAAAATACAGGCTGGATCCACCTACCCCTGGGAAATCCGTAGCACATGCTCGAGGCAGGTCTATCGGTGCTTTTTAATTTAGGCCGTTATAAAGCTACATGTTACTTTCTCTTAAATTTGTTTCTAAAGCTAAGTTTACTTACGGTTACCCTACAAATTTTAATGTAATCAATACTCTAAAAATCTCACTGATAACATCTATTTAAACTTCTTAACCCTCGAAAGACGGTCCCTGAAAAATAACGTGTGATCTGAAAGGGGGTCTAAAAATGCCCCAGTGTTATGGCTTTATTGGCATTGATTGCATTTAAAAAAATATATATTATGCTTTAACATATCTTTATACATCGTTCAAAAATAACAATATATATAAAAACTGATAATTTTCCTATAATTATTTATATTTTGAGTCACGCATGAACGGACAAGATGTTCGCGCTGATGTTCATGACATAATGGTGTAATCGAAACGGTGAGCGTGAGCGCTTATCTACGTCTTTCAATGTAAAAAGCATCCATTTGATTTGAAACGTACGTTTGAACGAGGCGCGTTTGAGATAAGATAACGTTATCATATCGCGTATGGGCGGTGAAGTTTGAATCCTGGCAATTTGTAGCGACGATATAAATGGTTTTCGGCCAGTAATAATCCGGCTCATTTCCTTTTTATTTACTGCGACGAAGCTAGTCGATAAAAATCATATTTTTTTACTGCAAAATGTGTAAAAACATTGATTTAAGAATACTTAAGGTTTACACATTGTATCACTAATATTAAGATAGATATTTAAGATAAAGTAGCAGTGGTGTCGACTGTATCACCCTCAGGCTTGCAAAAGTTAAATTTGTTTTTAAAGCTAAGTTTACTTACGGTTACCCAGAATATATTAATGTTATCTATATTCTAAAAATCTAACTAATAATATCTATTTAAGCTTCTTAATAGAAGTTCGATATAACAACGGAATGAATTAAATTTGTTACGTCTGAAGAAATCTTATCGTACGAAATTCGGATGTTGAACATTTGAGTGAAAACTTTCTCCCCAGAAATTCACAGCGAATAGTAAATTCATTTCTTTGCTGGGAAAGTATATATTCATATATATACAGATATATGTGTATTATTATCAGTGTTTTTACTCGGTGAGTGAATTCAAATAATGAAATCGTAGACCTGTCAATCTCCTTGTCATCCGTCTGAAATTCGGACGAAAAAATACAAGTCGGAAAATTCTTCACGCGTGTATTTTCCCTAAGAAAATTCTTCGTTTGCGATCTGTTATCCATGTCTCTACTCTATATTAAGAATACAATAACACGGAGGTGTAGGGAAATATTCAGCGAGGGGAAAATAGTGAGAGTCTAGAATAAATCATACATACTTTATATTATAACACACTGTCATGTCATAATGCAGCAGCAAAAATATATAAGCCATCTTATTCTTTGGAGGATTGTTGTAGAATATTTTTAATATTCAGTGATACAAACATAACAATGTGGTCTTTATCATCTATAGGAGGAAAATGACACACACTTCGGGCTACTAAATATTTTAACACCATCAAAAGTACGAAAATAACACAAGTATTTTTGGTAAATTATGGATATATTGTCACGGGACAGAATTTTTGTAAAGATTTATGAAAAATAAGCGCATTAAATGAAATGATCGTAAGGCTTACAATTTTTTTGAAATGTTTCGTCCTTAATTTTTAAATGTATTATAATAGAAGATCCTAAAGAATACTTCGCAATAGGTATGCAATCGAGTTGTTTTAATTTTTGGGAGCAAAAATGCAACCACATGCTACACAAATAATAATATTATACAGATAGAGACAGTCACATAAGTTTATTTTTGTTTAAAATAAAAAGAATAATTTTATTATAGGCAAATATTAAAAAACAAATTCTTCTTTTAGAACTCATACAATAATCAGTAATATTCTTCAGATGTAATCATTTTGACTACACATTTTAAGAGTAAAGTCAAAACATAAAATTATAAGCTAGTATGTATAAATTTTTTGAGCTTAGCTCGAGAGGATCGGGATTCGGTCCCGTGACCATATATCTATAATTTACCGTATTTTTTTAGAACATAAGTTAATATTAATTGATTTCAATGATAAACGTCTCTACATCTTTATCATATACATCCATAAATACAATTCAAAATATATTTTCAAGAGGAATTTATTTCATATGGCTTTGATTCGTAATCGATCGTTAAAAGATTATTCGATATATTAATTATTGTAATATCAAAACATCTACATACATTTTTCTAATGACATAAAAATGCATCAAAAACACTTTATTTTTACACACAGTATCTTTCAATCCCACATTGCTAAGAACTGTTTGAAAATTGACTCCAACTGCGATTTAAATCACTTTTAAGGTGCTCACTGTCAATACTTGGTGGAATAGCATTAAAATAAAACATTTTTATTAGTTATTCCAAATTAAATTCATTAGATCAGGCCCAATTTCACTAATGGCGAGCAACTGAATTTTGATTATACACGCCATTAGCGAAACCTATCCAGATCTAATAAATTGAATGTGGAATAAGTACGATTTTTTTTTTTATTAACTGCGATTTAGATATTGCAATTTCCCAATCTTGCCATGAAAAAGCTTATTTTAAATAATTTACTTGCACACGTATGTAGCATGATATATATATGTTACAGTGAAACTGTATTCTCAGTGAAAATGTATCAAGTAATAGATTTGTATGACAACATGATTTCACTGGTCACGATCATTGACATTATTGGCCCAAGTCGATGATTTGCCAGCCTAAAATTTTGGTTTGCTTCAATGAAACAAAATCAGCAAGTAGTCCCTTTCATAAAAAGAGAACCAAAGAGAAAACACAGACAAACATAGTGCTGAAGATAGGGCGGTCAAATTTGATTTAATGACAGCTTTGAGAAGAATATATTTTCACTGTAACATATAGATGTGGAAAAAATACAAACTAATTAAGTAAGTAGTTGAAATTAACTTATTCTGATACTCTGAAGGCCTGAACTATTTTCTTAAAAGAGTCGATGGCAAGCCACTGGTCAGTGACCTTTTTTCCAAGACACCGAATGCCTTTTTATTCAATACCGAAGTCTGTTAATTTCCTACAAAGTAAACTACATCTCGGCGTTTCTTTATTGCCTTTTTCGTCCACCAGGCGCATTGTTTTCCGGGCTTCCATTCAGCCGTTTCTATCGGTCTTTATTTGAAAGAATGAACTGGTCTTGTAACAGACAGGCAATCTCTTAATTGCCATTGTTTCACAGGGCAGACCAGTCCACGGTCTCTATAGTCAATCCATATACTATAAATAGACAATCAGGATAATAAGAGTTACCGAGGAAGCTGTTTCGAAACCATGTGGCGCACCTGACATTTCTCAGAACATCTAATGCCATACACTGCAACGTCGAGTCGAGAGTCAAGAGAATGGGTTGATTTGTATTTTATTTAGCACAACAAAAGCTATTCATAATATATTGCACGTTCTGTATTGGTCTCTGTTACAAACCAATCGCATAACTTGTATAAAATGACTTATTTCTAGAAGACAACAAATCAACATCCCTGTCCCTGTGGTCTAGTGGCAAGAGCTTTGTCCTAGCGATCTGAAGACCCGGGTTCAATTCCCGGCAAGGTTAGATATTTTTCAATTGAAAAAAAAAGAGATCTTGGGCTGGGTGTATGTTATTTATCGTTGATTTTGTGCACAACTGATTGATTACTTATCATCGAGTTAATCTCGTATGACTTTCACAATTAAGAATATTTGGCGCATTGGCGTAAGCTGTAATGCCAAATATATTTTTTCTTTTAAATAATTTTTTATAAAAAAAATCATTATTAAAAACAAAAGTTAGATAATTTAAGTAAATTAAATACAGTGACAGAACTCTCTCGAACTTGTTTATCGTGTGCTTCCAATCTGAAGCATGTGACCCCTCTTTTTCGAAGAAATTAAGGATAAAACAATATGGCTACAATATATCAGTACTAATGGTTTGCTAATCGCTCTAGCTTACGTTAGGACGAAAAATACTGAGATTTGTCGCCAGGCGTCCCATAACTTTTTTTCTATATATTTTTTTTTTTAATTTATAAAAAATATTTGGTATTACAGCTTACGCCAATGCGCCAAATATTCTTAATTGTGGAAGTCATAAGAGATTAACTCGATAATAAATAATGAATCAGTTGTGCGCAAAATCAACGATAAATAACATACACCCAGCCCAAGATCTCTTTTTTCAATTGAAAAAATCCAACCTTGCCGAGAATTGAACTCGGGTACCCTGATCGCTAGGACAAAGCTCTTGCCACTAGACCACAGGGACCGACAATTTGGGGCTATATGGATGGATGAGCATTAAAAAATGTATTGTTTAAAAGAAGACTAGCCATAATTATGAAGCTTTAAGCCGGGACAGGTGAGGGAACTAAGTTTAATGAAAAAAAGCTACCAAAAATTGTTTATTGAAAGTACCTGTTATTATGGCCAGAAGTTAAAATTATTTTATCTATTTATTGAAGCTGTCATACTTGCTACTACGCTGCTACTACGCACACTAAAATTCATTGCCTGTTGTGCCAAACTTTAATTTACAGTACAGTATGGTTCGTACGGTAGACTCCGGCATGCGGCTTCGGTCATCCGATCAAATATGTTTCATTATCGAAAGAACACGCTCCAACGGTGTGGACGATCTTGGCAGACATAATATTCATGGCATTATTTAAATTAAAAGTTTTGAAGCGCGTCTTTTTGTACGCAGAACAAAAACCGGCACAAAATACCAAACCGGCCCGGACCAGTGTCTCAAGCCGGGACGTATGATACACATATAATTATAAAAGTACATATCTTTACCGTAAAAGCATAGATATGCAGGTATCAATATTTTTTAGAAATGAATTAGTGATGCTAGCAAGTGTACTTAGTACATAGTTTTGTTTATTAGTGTAAGTCATATCAGATAGATTCAAGCCCTCAAACATAATATTGCCAACACTCAATTTTTATTTATGAATTCTGTAGTTGATAAGCAAAACGATTCTAGACATCACCAATGACAAGCACGTTGTTGCAAAAATACAATGAAGCAGGGTTGTTGCATGTGAGTAAGACACAGCAACGGTTTAATGTATCACAACATAGAAATGCCATGGCATGACGTATGACATAAAATAGTGATCCACAACATTTTCTCCCCCACGACACGCTTACAAAAAACCAGCAAGTTATATGCGCTTTCGACTTTTTTGTATTAATAGCCTTGCAAAAATCGTCCTTTCGCTTATTTCACGCACACAACTAAGAAAAAATGCAAAATGTAATATTTGTATCAGTTAAGTGTATTTTTTTATTTCTGTTTCATCACGATAACGTTATTCGTTAACTTTTTTATAGGGTCATAATTTTTTTTAATTTTGCAATGGAAAGGCGTCATGCTTTTCAGGCGCAGATACATACTCTATTTTTCACCTTTGATTCGTTTAATGGCATCTGTGTACTTTTATTAAAACTCTATTGCTAAATTCAACAAAATATAAAAAGTAGGTTAGAAGACTTTGATATAGATGCCAGTGTACATAATAATTTTATTTGGTAGACGGTAATTATTATGGAATAAATTATGGATGTTATATATATATTATATTCATGTCTGCAATAATATTTTATAAAAAAATGTAGAATTAATTAGCTGATTCTATTCCCTATTCTCTATTCAGACTGACAATTAAGTATTAGTCTTAAGCTTAGTTTTACACTATACAACACCTTAAAAAAAATTATTAACATTATATTTATTTCTGAAAACGCTATATTTCAAACCATATGCGACGGTTAAATCTGTACGTGTTTTTTGGAAAAAAATCAAAATTCACTTCAAGCTTGAATTGCAATGGTAGGAAAATAAAGGTTTTTAAAACTGTATCCGACTCTTGCACATGCATTTTATACGAGCGACTTATACTGAAGTAGCAATATCGTTCATAGTTGACCAATCAACATTTCACTGAATTAATGCGAACGGCTTGAATAAACTGTACGCGATAATTTTAAGATTGTTCAAATTTTTTTGTTCAATGAGCTATTTTTCTTTAGATTATATTTTCTTTTTTCGGTGGACGTTGTTTGTACAAAATTCTGATAAAATAAATTGAATTTAAATTTGTGTACGTTTTCAATACCATGTAATTATAGTGTGGCTTTTTAATAATATTGCATCTTTGAAATAACCGAATGCGGATTTTATTTATCTTATATATGCCCACCTCTGAAATGGTTGATAATAAATTACTAAATAGTATAATGATATTTATGTTTTATGATCACCACTACAATAAACCATTTCAGTATAAAAACAATCATTTATTCGCAAATAATTTAAACGTAATAATTAACTGAGAGGTTTTATATTAATTTATGCTATATGTGTGGCCAGTACGATAGATTGTCCAAATAAGTCGCATCTCTATTACTGGGTTGTGAGTTTTGACTGCTGTGATATTTTTGTGTCCATGCTCCTGTCAAAAATTGTCGTTAAATGTCAGAAAAACATATGTCATCTTATGATTGTTAAAATACAGCTTATAAAAATTCTTATTTAAGTGTTGGTGTTCGAATAAAAACATAAAAATATGCAAGCAATTGACGCTTTACAATATTGAACAATGTCATTTGATAGCTGTATCTATGACACTTAAATTCTCAATGTTATTATTGATGTAGAATATCAAGAGAAACTTGACGTGAATTGATAACCATGGCAGCCGAAGTCTCTGGATGGAGAAAATCTATTCTAAAACAATTGAATGACCGGAATAATTTAGAAACGCGATGTTTTCAAGATCTTATTACGCTCCGTAAGATTTTCATAACCTAAAAACTTTTGTTTTGATTCGTTATATATGAGTATTTCAAAGAAGTTTATGTTTTGAAAACAATATATTTGAAATATTGAAACATGTTCGCTTTTCAGACTGTAAACACTACCATTTAGTTGTTGTTATGGAGAATATTAATGACATTTTATTAATTGTGCAAGTTGTTTACACTAATTATGGTGAATTAATTGGTTGTATGCATTGCTGCAAGAAAACCATTTATTACGAGAATTGAAAAAACGGTGCTAATTTTTTTCCAGATAATCGTCTTTTTGATAATGCCAATACGCTGAGGTCTGAAAATCTACAGTTGTCGATTCAAAATGAGAAATTGAGGGTGTCCTGTGCTGATGGTAGTTCAGGTGGCAGTAAGTGTATTATAATTATTTGACATTGATTTAAAAAGCTTTTATTACAACATCTGGAAAACAAGATTACAATATGCTGTTACAGCATACATGTATTCGCCTAAAAGCTATATTTTGAAATTTTAATCGACTTGATACAAACTTGATGGGATTGGATTGGATGTCCATGATCACAAATTTAAATTGGAAAATTAAATTTTGTTACCAACCCGTGACTTTAATCCAGATTTGAGTAATGTTTTTAAGAGCTAAGCATCATATAGTTTTGGCTAATATCCCGGAAACATCGATATTACATTTAGATTTTTTCTTTGGCATGAGTTTTTGAGTTGTCTTTTCTACTCAAGTTGTACTCTAAGTAACTTCATTAAGTTTATCTTCTGTGTTTTGCAAAAATTAAAATAACTTGTCCCTTTGCAGGTGTTAACTATAAGGCCAAATATGCTTTTAACTTATATTTTTAAATCTTTATTTTAATACAATGTAATGTTGATATTAGAATGTATATAAACCTGTTTGAAGACTTACTAAAAAAAAAGTATTATTAGGTATACAATATTTGATATAAACAGAACTAAGAGTTCCATAAACTTTAGACAGATACATAATTATCTACAGATCATACAATTAAACATTTCATACACAACATACCTGGTGTATTTCTATGAATATGTAAATAATTTATTATGTAAATTTTCTTTTGTTGCTAAATGTTATGTATTTAGGTGCTGCTTCACATGCATCGTCAGAGCGCATATCATTGTTGGAACAAAGATTACTGACACAGCAAGAAGAGTTGACCGATCTCCACCGACGGCGCGGAGAAAATGCCCAGCAAATCATCAACCTAAATGCTAGTCTTCAAGAAGCTGAAAGAGCCTTAGCTGTAAAAGATGAAAGGCAAGTGATAATTATTGAATACCATTTTATGTTACATTCAATATTCAATTATTTTTGATTATTTATGCGAGATGGCTTGATAGTAGAGACTCCAATTCGAGTATCGAGTATAAACGTCCATTTTTCAAGTACTCGATACTCAGGTATTTTGAAAAAAACTCGAGTAATATTTGTAATTTATAAATGAAGACATATTTCCAAATTTTATTTACTTATTTGAAAAAAATATACGCATATAATTTATATCGTTGCATTTAACTGAGTCTTACGCGTGGTTTTACTGTCAGGTAATATTTATTTTTAATGGTTTTGCCGTTGACAATGCTGTGCGAGAATTTCTTTTGTTACTTTTGCTTTGGCTCCTGCTGACCTATCAGCGACTATGATGACAAGAGACAAAATAATATATTGAAAAATAGTCTTATGATTTTCCGACTATGGCTGCAGCTGTGGCATAATCAATTATATATGCTTATTTATTTATTAATCATTCATTTAAATACAAAAATTTTAATTAATAAAAAAAAATTGGCACATCTGAAACTACTCGAGTATACTCGAGTAATTTATAATTTAACTACTCGATACTCGAGTAGTTGATATGTTGAGTAATTGGAGTCTCTACTTGATAGTTACTAACAAGTCTATTGAATTTAAATACTGCGCCAAAAACAATATGAGTCCATTTCTATCTTATGTATTATGATTTGTAACGAATGCAAGCTTGATATTTTTATAGAACATGTAATATGTACTGTACATACTGAATGGTTGGTATACACAATAAAACTGTTCAAAATGAGACGAACGTTGTAGATCAAATTAATTGAATAATTAAAATATTATAATAATTAAATTATAACCATAATTGTGAATAAGATAAAAGATTTGCAATAACAAACTCGTGACTATATAAGCGCACAGTATAAATATGCTGTGTTCCTTACCCTCTTTCCTGCGGAGCCACTTAATATTATAAAAATCAAGATTTCAAAAATTAATTCAGCAGTATGAGTGTTAAATGTGTTATCAGGAGAAATTAGGTATACAGTGAAACCCCGATTATACCTTTTTCAAGGGACCGTATAAAACAAACGATTAATGCGGGAAATGATGAATTCGGGAAATTTTTATATATGAACTAAATGCCAGGACTATAGAAAATTAACGCACCACGCGGGAAAACGTATAATGCGAAAACGTAAGATCGGGGTTCCACTGTATTTGAATACAAAATTTACTTTGTACGTGATATTTTTAACACTGCTTACATTCTTGTTGACTATTAACTTTCTTCACAACGCCATCGGCATTCTCGACAGTTGAGACATTAGCAGTCAACAGGTTAAGCTTTTTAAGTTAAATCAAAAAATAATTACATTCACTCTATCCCGGTTTTTGTCATTGCAATGTATAGTTGTGTAGGTGTATGCTGTTGGATGTTATAATGTTTGGTGTTATATTTTCATTTAAATAAATTATTTTGTGATGAGTAAATATTTTTCAACATTGTTATCCATCTTCACAGCCTCATAGCTTACCATGTTGTTGTGGCCATTTTACATAGTTTTCGGGTAATATTATATTTTAAATATCTAGATCAGTGGTTCTCATGTGCGGCCACCAAAAGATTTGGCAGCGGCCACCAACAGCTTCATAGAAAATATTGATATTAAAAAACATGTGGTTTTAAAAGATAATTTGTCAACAAAGACCCTAAAAATAAAATATTTTGGATGCAATTTGTACCAATGGTAAATTGACAGACATGTTTAAGTCCATTTGACATACCTCAAACAGACTCGAAACAAAAATTTGGTGTGGCCAACAGACATTTCCGTAGGACCGGTTATGTTTACGATGCAGCTACAGTGAAAATTTCCTTGAGAACCACTGATCTAGATTAATTATAGAAATTTTGTATGAAATGATGGCCGCATTTTTTATTAGAAAATAAGTGGACCCATTTGTTTTGTTGATATTTCATTATTTCTTGAATTATGGCAATTACGTTTGTGCTAAATTTTAAATGAAAGTATTCAACTGGTATATTAGTATGTCTTAGAATTAAAATATGGTTATTCAGTATTAATTTATCAAGCAAGGACAACCACTATATATAAGCATAAATTTATTTCAAGGCTAAACACACTTTTTATGTTTGAAAATTTTTGTTTCTTAATATTATTATAAAAAGTGGAGATAAGATGTTCTTCCTCATAAAACAACTAAAAAAAAATAGTCAGTTATAAAAATCATGGTCAGTATATGTAGTTAAATTTATTACCGTTTGCATCCTTATCATTATATAAATGATTATAAGCTATTTTTAATGCAATGTATATAAATTTTTCCATAAATTGTATGTTTATGAATCATACTTAGTACTAAACCAGTTAGAATGTTTTTTTGTTGTTGATATACATAATATAAAAATAGCACACTGAATTCCTGTTATCTGATGCAATTTTATTTTTTTACCATCGCCTCTAATTTGGAGCATATAGCCGCCTAACGAAGTCTAACTCAACAGAAGTTTTTTTTACACAAATTGCTTGCTACTCAGTTGCTCAACCTCTCTTTTCCGTTGAGAGTAGGGATAGAACGGAAATGATTAGTTGTTAGCTTATCACTCTCACTACGTCTTGGCTTTAGGATCGGGTGGGAGTGGAAGGGATTTTTAGACCGCATGTACATTCATGTCTCCGAACATAAATCAATAATTTGATTGAAAAGTGAAACGGTCCAGACTTAGATTCGAGTCGGGTGCTCTACAGTTGAAGCCAACGGCGTTGACACTCGAGCACGGACCCGACACTTATTTAGGAATATGTTTACAATTGTTATCTGTTTCGTGATTAACGAGCTCTACTTATCAATTAAGTAGTCATGGTTACAAAAAATGTCATCGTCAATAAAAAGATCTCAAGAATTTTACAAAGGATAGAATAGGGGTAGGACAGGACTGGTGGTTATAGATGTACCATTATTGAGGGCGCCATCATCGCCTGAATGATGTGAAATACTCAACCATAATTGTTTGTTTGCTTACAAATTTTATATTCAAGATATAAATGAAAAAATATCTTTATATATTTACTTAAACAATCCAACCTAAATGGCTTTTGAATATATTTACTCTATGGGAAGAATTTAATTTCCCAATTCGGCGGCAATCAAGTAATGATGGTATATCCATAGAAATTCACTCTCAATTCATTGTTTTTAGGATTGTAATGGTGTGAGGGTGACCCCAATGTAACAAGACTTTTAGACAAAAGAAATAATATCTTTATTATAACTGAAAATGGAGTCTGAAGTAAGACTTATACTAGTGATTATTTTACCTTAATTACTGTCTATTTTAAGATGCCAGTCGGGCACTCTAGGTTCACCATTTTCTTAATCAAGAACATAGTATCGATCGCCATGTCTTTCAAATCGAATATGATTTGATTCTCTCTGTTTCACTGTATCATAATTAATGTGATGGAATTCACAGTTGATAAAAGAATTGAAATTTAATATGGATACTCTTTTGGGAGGATTTAGTGGTACATATTTTCAGAGATAACAAATTGTACACCGTGTGTCAATCATATTATCTTAAATTGCATTGAGCAAAAGATTACGAGGCTGTTTAAAAATTGATAATGCTGACTTTTGTATTTATTGCCATCTAATTACACATTTTAATTTTAACTATGTAATTTTCGTTAACTTCTAAATTTGTTATGTTATCTCGCAAATATTTACACCCAGAGGCCTTGTAACGATTGACGGTAAATATTTAGTAATGGTCCCATGATAATTTTTCTTTGAGAGTGCAAATTTAAGTAACCAAACAACATACATTTTTTTGATAGAAGGCTAAGGAAATGGACGATTTAAAAATGCATGCACCATTTTATAGACTGATTGTTTTCAACCAGTTTTCTTCAAAAGACTATCAATCATGTAATCATTTGAGTAGAAATATCTTACTTGATTTTCCATAGATTTGTGGATTTGTGTTTGAAAGCATAGGTGTCTGTTATGTTATGTTCTATCCTTACTCTCTCCAAAAAAAGTGTCTTAAAAGATAAAAACCAGGGCTGTGGAGTTGTTAAAAAAAACACGACTCCGACTCCAGCATTGACCAAAAACACGACTCCGACTAAAAATAGTTTAATTTTGTTAGATGTTTTTTCCTATCTTTCTTATTTACGTGTATTAAATCACCTATCAAACAACCAATCTGGCTAATAGCCAAATTTAACGTGTTGTATACAAAAATAAAACGTTCATAGTTTTTCACGACTCCGACTTACTCCATAGCCCTGCTTAAAACCCTCTGTCTTTCACTTGCCTATGCCTATTAACACAATGTTTACGGAGTGCACAAATTTGTGCTTTCGTTAATTGGTCATCAAATGTGAAATAGCATGTTAATTACCATAGTAATTAAAAGGCCCCGTAAATAAAGTAAAGACAAGTTATGAAATGTTTTCTTCTTCTTGTTATTTCAATTCACTGACGAGTTGATTAGTGCCATCAATCATCGTGAATTGATAATATATTCAATATATTTCTGAACACAAACAGTCGTTTGATTAATACTGCTAAATCAATTAACAAATAGGTTCAATGAATATTGATAGGAAATATCTTATTCAAATAAATGTTGATTGCATAATTCATTTCGTAATTTTATTATGCAAAATTGTAAACACCAATTATCTGGATTAAATGATAAGGGAATAATTCATTTTACTCTCGTATTTATGTAAGATAAGACACAGCTGACAATTAATTTTAATTATATTTAAAGCAATTTCATGTTCAATGTCTGCTCTGTTTTCAACTTATTATTGAGTTTTCACATATATTATATAATATATGTGAGAACAATATAAAAAGGAAATTGTTTCAGAGAGGGTTAAGATTCTGCGTAGCTGCAGCACCCCCAAGCAAATTGAGAAAAAATGTAATTTTATGTATCAATATCATACATGTATCTATTGAATATATAATATATTTATTGATTGAATTTGCATTTACTTGGTAAAACTCCATTATAACACGGTGAAAGAAATATCAATGTATTTTAGTTCTACAGAAATTAATTTATGTACTGTTGATAGCTATTTCAGCTTACGCCATCGTCATCAACTATAATTCTGACGATGGCGTAAGCCGAAATAGCTATCAACAGTAAATAAAAGAATTTTTATCATTGTGATTTAATATATGATTATTTGATTCAAATGCGTATTACTTTTTCCGTTGCACCGGTGCTCCGTTAAGAGTCCATATACTCCAAATTGGGAGCGGACGTGGTTAAAACATAGAATAAAATAATTACATTTTTATAGTTATAACTATAGTACCAGGATATAGATTACTAAGCTATTTACGTTAATTAAATATGCAATCTTATAAGTGGAAAAGATTATTTTTTTTTTGAAATTATTGCATTATTTATAAACACACTTGAATAGATATGATTTTCTACAATGAATGAGTATCCTATGCAATTATTTAACTTTGATGCACATTAAAACCCCAAGTACAATGAAAATCTTCTGATTAACAGACAATATATACAGTCTAATGAGAACTCGTTTCAATTTACGGATTATTTTAATCCAAAAATCACCAAAATATAAAAATATTCTGCTTATGATTATCAAATGCCAACACAGCAGCAACAGTTTAAACGTGTGTTGATTGATGATTTGACATTGCAAGATCCACAGACCATGCATCTTTTATAACTTTTTTTAAATCATATACTTTTTTTAATCCATCTATGAAAACTATTGATATATTCTGCAGAAGTGTCCTTTATTGCGTCGATTGATACTAAGAACTTAAACAGTACTTGGGATACTTTATATATTAATTACTTAAGGTGTTAACTCTCACTTCTTTATGGAAAGGCATTGTTTAAATCAATAGAACATATTATATACTACTACTTCCACATATATTCTGATAAGGATCAGGACCAGTTTCCCTCATCATGGGCATTGTCAACTAATATTACCTAACACATTGGGTGCTGAGAATATGCCTAGCGTGTTCCACAGCGTATTAAAACACAGGTCTAGCATTGAATGTGTTATCAGACTTTCGGCTGAAATGGATACTTCTAAATATTTTGTATGATTTAAAGATTTAAAGTTGCTTTTTTTCGTTCTTCGTCTTCCATTCATCACAGGGTTGAATTTAACCGTTTCATTAACTGCTTTTTAATCACTTTTAGGTCTTTCAGTATTTTTTATTTGTCGTAAGATAATTATCATAATTATTTTTATTGTTATGTTACAGTCTTGCTAAATTGAAAACGACAATAACAAGTCTACAATTGGATACGTCCCGTCTGCATACTAGCCTTAAAGAATTGAAGATCTTAGAACAGCATCTTAGAGATGAACATCAAGCTTTGCAGATCACCTGCGCTGCCTTGGAGGAGAAACTTCGAAAAGCTCAGGTAATACTCTAAACCAGTGATGCACAACATGCGGCCCTCAATGAAATTTCATGTGGCCCGCAATGAAAAATATAAATCACCCTTTTTCTTCAGAACTTTTTACAAACGATGGAAGAACAATGTAAAACAGTAAAATTGTCAATTTTATATACACTAAAAAGGTCGATAATTTAATCAGTTTTACCCATGCAAACCCTCGAGCTATCTGAGAACTGATTATCTGGCCCATCTCCCAAAGGCTGATATTTGATCAAAGACACATAAATAGGAAAGTTAGAAAAATAAAGTTAAACTTTTTTGCAGTCCGAGTCATGTTTTTGGTCCATGCTGGAGTCAGAGTCGTGTTTTGGTCAATGTCAGAATTGGAGTTGTGTTTTTGGTCAATGCTGGAGTTGGAGTCAGAGTCGTATTTTTTACGTACGACTCCACAGCCTTGGTTTTTACTTGGACAAGGACGATCCTTTTATTCTCCGAAAAAGAAGTGTTGAGTGACTGATTAACAAGCAGCTCTTGTGGAACAATTTCTATTGAAATAATTATGCTCTATTAGGAGTCAGTATGTTAAAAAAAACTGCATCACTATATTAGAAGAAGAAAAATATTACATGACCTTTATTATTATGAAACTTATAACATAAACAAAGATGAAAACAACAGTCATATTATTTCATTTTAAATTTCATGCACTAAATTCATCATCTCCTCATTTACCTAATATATGTGCAAACATTGTCAGTTGTGTTATTTTAATGTATTTTACTGATGGAGTAGAGTTGAATTTATGTCTCTTTCCGACATTTCAACTTATATAATATATTTAAGCAGTTTGTGTACATGAAATTCAGCAATGGCTGTGTGCCAAATGCCGACGTTTATACATTTGGAGCATGTATACTTAAATAAAGCAACAGACTCGTGATTCAAATAAAACAGAAACAATGCCCAAAGATTCTATAAATATTTATATTTCTTCTACCGTCGAGTGACTTACATTTTGATACAATGGGTGAACGGGCAATAGATATAATCCATTCAAGGTTGATGCTTGCTACTTGAATTGTTTCTTAAATGATCATCAATTAAGCATAAATTTTTAAGGGAATTCGATTATTTTGTTCTGGCAATACCAAAAAAATATCATTTCTCATTTAGCTGCTTGACTCTTCTTGATTCTGCCAACATTAATCAGGCTTGTTCAAGTCATACTGCCTAGCAACATCAGACACCTTAGGCCCACTTTCCATCTTGGTTGTTGTCTATTACTGGTTTCTATGATGAACATTATTCTTGACAGTCTTTTGAAGTTCAGTGAAGCGCAAATTCAGACAACAGAAATCTATGCTCAAAGTCCACATTACAAATGTACTGAAAATTACTTTCCATGGATTTGGCGGTAACTTTGTAGACATTCATATTTAACCTTGACCTGTCCGTGTGCAAAAGATATATCTTGCTGTTCAAGCATGAACTGTCATAAATAGCTTAACAGTTTTTACAAGCCTATTTCACTCTTTTGCAAATGAAATTCATCCAATGCAAATCTATTTCACCGTTTTGCAAATGAAATTCACTCTTTTTAAAATTCGTATTAAAAAATAAAAAAACCGAATCAAAAAATATGTGCTTTTTAAGTATTTTGGTTTATTATGTATCTCCCTCGATGCGTCCAGAAGAAAGAGAAATATCTCAACCTCCATTTGTAATTTATAAATATGTAATTTTGAAAATTTTTAGTGGAAAGGCATTTTATCATATTTATCTAAAAATAAAAGACAATATTTTAAATTAATTCAGCAATATTCACATATACATATCACCAAATGTTTTTTTTAATTTTGTGAATTAAATGAGCAGTTTTAGAAACTGTTATAACTGCATTTAATCATTTAAATAATTAACTGCATTGCTTCTGTTTGAAATGCGCAGTGCTAAAATATTAAGCGCTCATTCGTGACACTTGACATCCGTTCAAACGTTTTACAGCCGCCCACTTCCTCCAGAAATTCTGGGAGCCCCCATGAGATATCTTCTTATTGCCACAACATAGGAACATTGAAAAGTTTTATAAATTTAATTTTGAATTTGATATTAATTATGTTTTATCACTGGGATGATTTATATAATACTAATGGTACATCCCCCCCCCCCCCGGCTTGGCTTGGTAATTGTAATACTTATACATTATTATATTCATATAAACAAATTAAAAAATAACAACAAATTCCAAATTATTGTGGCATGGTGTATGTAAACTACATTCATTTGTTTTTTTAATAAATTTATTTGAATCATACGAAGAAAGAATATTTGACCACAGCCGTATATAATCAGATCTGTGGTCAAGTAGTCAATGACACTGGCTTCTGTTGCGTTACTCGAGATTGAATTTCGAAATTGATTTTTCAATCAATTTATGCATTTGTGCTCATAGACATGTGATGTCTAAAAATTCCCTTGCGATAACAATAGCAATCTGAATACCATTAGTCTTGTCTGAGCAAACAAGTAACAAGCAGTTCTCTTAGAAAAACTTCTGTTGTGATAAGTTCCATTGGGAGTAAATATGCTCCACATTAAAAGCGGACATGGTCAAGAAAAAAAAAATAATAACGCAAGGAAACTTTGTGTATACCCTGTATATTTTTACTGCATTTGAATTTATATTTTAGTGAATGTGAAACTCTACTGTTTTCAGTTCATATGAAAGTTGTGTTTCTTCAATTGCTATCAATAATACAGCTTCTAAGATAATTTATTTTCAATAAACAATTAGGTTATACAGATTTAACTGTCTTTAAGTGTGTAACTGTGAAACTGTTTAATAGCTCATGTGCGTGGTATGAAAACTGTTAAATAAACTTTTAGCATTCTGTGTAAAGTGTAATAGATTAAATTAGCAATGTTTTCTCGGTTTTTTAAGGTAAATATCTATTGGTTACAAGACTTACCATGCTTGTTCACAATGTGCAAAGACCATGGATAATAATAGACCATAAATGGAGTATAAGATCGGTAGTAATTTTTGTCAGACGATAATAGAGTAACCAATTTTGAAGTAATCATACACTTTTATATTCAAGGGCATAGATTTCTGTAATGCTTACACCTCCCTATTACTTTGCTTCTGTCAATTCTTCATGGAAAGGCGTTGTATTGAAAAAAATAAAACACACTTTTCTTGTGTATCAATTCCACATTTTACAAAGATAAGTTCAGTTTCTCTTATGGAAACCTTTATAATAGACTGATGATATTGCTCCCGATGAGTGAAATCATACTAAAAATGTGTTCAATCTTTCTAAGCTTATCCTCTCTGAAGAAGAGACGTTCACCAACTGAATAAAAATCAATAATTTTAAATCTTATATTTGATGCTACATGACGAAGCCATACAAACAGCTATATAAACAAATGGATTTAAATAATTTCAATTAATCTCCAAATAGTAGAATCAACGAGATAATATAAGACTTTTATCGGTTGATCGTAACAGCCTACGTCCATTTCCTCACATAATATTTTAATTTATTGAAAGTTTCTTTCTTTTACACTTCATCCCAGTGATGTCAAAACCACACATGTGCGTTCCATGTCCATGGGTAGTTTGGAAATTGATCAAATCCCATTATGCCTAAAATATTAAAGTGATGCCAGCTCTAGAAATAGGTGAAATAATGACCTTAATTTTCACGGAACTGCATAAGTACTGTTACTGAAGTTACTGAAAACAAAAACAACTAAAAGCACAAATGCCAACACATTCGTGTGAGACAAAAAAAACCTCATTATTTGTGGATGTGCCAAAGTCACAAAAGTGACAAATTGTTGTTTTGGCATAATATTTCTCGTGTCGCAAAGCTGTACATTCATTAAATAGTCTTTAATAGCAGAATTGGTAAAATTATGAGTATTTGAACACATTAGTTAAAAACAATCGATTTACTGTATTTGACATGTGACACATATTGCTTAATTCGTTTTCGTTATTTTTTAATACGATTTTAAAAAGGATGAATTTCATTTGCAAAAGGATTAATTTCATTCGCAAATGGATGAAATTCATTCGCTAAAGGATGAATTTCATTTGCAAAGGGGTGAAATAGGTTTGCAAAAACTGTAATAAGCAAACATACATTTTGAAGAGAGTTCATATTCATTTTACTGATTCAGTGTATTTGCTTTTGAACATGATCATTTTTGCTTTATTGACTTACACTGTCTTTGCATCAAATATATTTGCTGGTGATTTGCTTCAAAACTATTGGCCTATCTAAATCAGTGTGGCTTCAACTTCACTTGTGGGATTTCACAATCAAGTGCCCGCTCCCGCATTCGCATTCAATTGCAATTAATCAACCATTTTGTAAATATTCTGTCTCGCTTGTGACCTATTCGCCATTCAAATAATGAAATGGCATCTCATTATAAAATAAACCAACTGTTTGATTGGACGTGAGTAAATTCGATTTTATTTATATTTATATGTACTATCAATATTTTTTACGTATTTTTCAGACAGTAAGGGAGTGGAAAAGAAAAAATCGTGATATCATATATTTATCATCAAAATTAAAAAAAAAAAATGATGAAGTTGATCATGCAGTTGCAACTCAGCTGACAATGCTCGCAATGAGCGAAACCGGTCCTGATCTCAGTGAATCCAATTTATAATAGAACAGTCAGCATATGATATACACGCTTTCCCTCTAATATTTTTATTCGTACATAAGAATTTGTAAAATAATAACAAAATGACAAAAAAAAGTTTCAGGCTCATTTTCAACTGATAAAAATTCTCTCAATCGATTAAAAATAACTCGCTGTCTTTCCATAAAATATTTTCTTTTGTATTATTAAAAGCGATCGTTAAGCATCATTGATTAAAATACAGACTCTGAAATTCTATCTATTTCAAAATAGGTAAAAACTCGATTTTATAATTGAAAAAAACATTATAACACGTGAAATTATTGTCCCAAAATGTCTGGCATCCTTTTGCTATGCTAAACTAAAGCAGTCGACACGATTCATCAATCTATTCTGTTTCATATTTAGTATATTAACAGCGTTGCTTTTGATGTTTCAGGATGAAAACCGACAGCTGGTGGAACGGCTGATCAAGTATAAAGCTAAAGATGCCGACAAGATGAACGAGGAAAATGAAAACTTTCTCAAGTAAGTATTTTTTCTTGCCGTCTTTGTAAGCTTCTAATGTCTAATTGATTTACTTTTGTATGGATTTTTTTTTAAATATTTACTAGCAGCAATTGTTTAATTCAAATGTAGATTTGTACAAAACTTTATTTTTTATTTTTATTTGCTAGCTCAGTTTTTTGAGAAAAGATACCCATAATTTTTTGACAATTCATAGACAATAATAAACATTTCAATACACACTTACTTTTGCCAATTTGATGAGTTAAACTAGTTTATTTTTTCTTAATTTTATTTAAAATAAGCAAACCAATATTTTAAAGGATAAATAATATTTCAACCTTTTAAAGTGTTAACTGTCACTTCTTGAAAGAAAGGTATTGTTTTAAATATATAAAACACATTTTTTTAAGTTTTACTTCAACATATAATATTATAAAGATCACTACTATAGTACTGGTCATAATCTTTATAATATTATGTGTGGAAGTAGTACAAAAAATGTGTTTTATTTAATAAAAATTTAATATAATTGTAAGAATAAATTGCTTTAAAAGTTTAATTAAAGCAATGCTTACAAATGATTTTAAACATTAAATTTAAATATAAATCTTCTTTCTATAGGTTTAAGTTGAGCATGCTATTAATTTTCTCAAGTGCAGTGTTTATTTTTTTTTAAATTTTGTTTTCAAGCTTTTTAAAATAATTTGGTATGTGTAGTTTGTCCGTAAACTTGGTCACCATCTTGTGAACAATTTTGGTTTTTGTGAAATAACAGTTTTCTTATTATTTTTTTTCTAAAATATATATATGCTGAAGGAGATAAAAATAAAACACACTAAAATATTTAAAACACTTGTTTGAAGACGGATGACCACTAATTTTATTGCTTTTGTTATTTAACAGCAAACAAAATTGACATCAAAACATTTTTAGGTTATAATAATTCAATGGCAATACTCACTTTCTGTATCCACATAATTTTGATTCAAAATATAAATGAAATTATCTGAAGTAAAGACTTCATAATTAACATATTTTTAACGAGTATTTAATTATACTTGAACACTAGTTTTACAATAAAAAATTATAAGGTCGCATCCATATACATATATGTACATAAAGTCACCACCTAAAAAACTTAAAAAGATAGTGATTATTTGTAATGTTGGGATTAGCCCCTATGTACACCACAAAAATACACGATTAAACTGATAAATAATAAGCAGCATCCCTCGCTATAGAAGAAATATTTATGTAATTTTAGTAAATAAACTTCTTATATACACAAATACTCAACCATAGATATCATTGAATAATAATTACGGTATGGCCCAGTGCCTTAGTTGTAAACTTGGCAGAATGTATAAAGTGCCAATTCATATTATTTCCTTTGCTCAAGATGCAACAGAAACACCGACAAGACATAAGAATTCTGACCACCTTTGCCGAAAGCTAAAAGAAGCATTAACAATGCGTTAGCAATATTATTATTTCAAGTTCAATGCTTTAATATTTTGATTTTACAAGAAGGTATACGGTGCATATCCTAGTATACTCTTCACTTAAAGAACAGCTACTAAGAATAAAATGATATTGGATATCTTTTTTACATCAATCTCAATTTAGCAAGAGTCTACAATAACCTATTTTGATAATTATTATCTATTTTATTACAACTATCTTAAAATCACATGAGATAAACTTGATTAGAATTTTTAATGTCACTCAAGATCATCTTGAAAGACATTGCAGACACCCATGTCTTAGATATTGAATTGAAACAAATGTAAATTCATAATCAAATCGCAAAGGTCTTGGCTTTGATGAAACCAACAAAATCTACAAATTCGTCAAATTAAAAATATATGATCTTTTGTATACATTAGTGTATTTCATCTAATATAACGAGGGATAATTCTTTGATTGAAATAATTATCTTAAATTACACTCGACTTAATATCTTATGGTGTTTGTAAATAGTAATAACTATAATAATCCAGCAATATTATATTTATTTAAATTATTTGCAAGGTTTGTATTGCAATGGTTTTGTGTTGAGCGGATGTTTTTACTCTGTAACACTATCGAGGCATCACTGTTATAAGGTTTATGTTTGGACTCTACCTAGATGTTGCACTCTACCTGTACATTGAGTCTAATCTTTGAAAAAAAATCCTAGTTGGTACCATATGATATACAACTTCTAATTTTCATACATACACAGAAACAAAGAACTATCAATTTCTTTACAAAAAATAATATTGTATTTAAAAAAAAAATTTGTGGCAGCTTATCATTGAGGAAAAATAGTGCATATCAAACGAATCTATTGCCAACAAAATTCCTATTATTATACTAAGATTGCATATGTTTTCCAACTATTCGTAATTTCTTGTCTATCTACATTAGTCTGAAGATGCTTCTCAAAGAGGCGAAACACATGTCACTACTTGTTACACAATACATGGAATAACTAAGTTACTGTCAACTTCTTCGAAAGTAGTAATTATTTTAAAATATGTAGCAACACTGCATATAAGTTTTTAGCTAAATTTTGTTATTGATGGTCACACCTAGCAATATGTTCTATGTATTTGTTTCGGAAAAGTTTTCAACAACGATACACAGGTGTTAACTTTGTTATTCTCTGGTTATTGTATACATATTTGTGAGACATGTTGTATCTCTGTGAGACAGGTGTCACCCCTTGTATCACAACAAAATGAGTTTCCACATATTAAAACCGTATTATATCACCGTATAATCCATTGAAAGTACACAATATTGTCGTAGGGTAGGTCCTTTATATATTTGATCATTATTTAAATTAGTATTCGGTACACAATATTCCAGTTTGTAATATAAACAATTGTTTATTAATTATTAATATCTACCGTATTCAGGAACACCAAAATAAGCCATAATTAGTCGTAGTTTAATGTAGTTAACTGTTTGATAATTTGCCATGATCTGATTTATTATAAAACCTGATGTTTGAGAATCAAGTTGTTGTATTTCATATGATTGTTTGTGGTTTTCTTCTTTTGGTTTTTTTGTGTATTTAATTTCAGCGGGACTAGCAAGCCAACGGCATTTCTCTTGCAGACTTTCAGTAGGGTCAGCCTCGGGTGAGTTCCTAAGAGACTTTTCAGCAGCCAATGGTCATTAGGAACTTCTGCGTCTATAACCTATCTATAACCTCTCGTCTCTTTGTATTTCATCTCTACCATACGCCTTCTGTACTCGATCATGGAATATTTATATCTCTCTTCCAACGCAAATGTATTCTTCATGTCCGTATTCTTTTTCAGTCATTGATCATTTAGTAATCTACAAGATGAGGGGTTCAATCAAAATTTGACTCATAATCCATGATGGCTGCCGACACAGTGTTCCCTATTAATAAATTGCTGATGTATATTTCTACGTGTTGGAACAAGTAAAATTTAATTTTTCTGAAACAATAATGAATTGATTTATTATTGTTATCTATTAATATTACGTTAGGTTAGGTGTCGGCAGCCATCTTGGATTATGTGTCAAATGCAAATTTTTTGATTGAACCCCTCATCTTGTAGATTGGCGATCATTCATTTGGGTAATGATTTTAATCCATCCTTTGTGGCACTAAAGATTCACATTACACACTGTGACATCAACTCACTTCACATACTTGCTTTGCCTTCATTCGGTACAATGCCAAACCTTAATCGTTATTTTTGTTGAAATTTTCTCTTAAAAGGCTACTGGTACATTTACCTTAATTTTATTTGCAAAAGGATTAATTTCAGTTGCAAAAGGGTGAAATGGGCTTGCAAAAACTGTAATACCGAATCTGCTTTGTCAAATATATTTAAATATTAAAAATAACAATTGAAAACTATATAGTGTGGAATTCAGAAATGGCAATCAGCAGACTGTCAAAAGATAGCTCTGAAGTGATCGACAGGAGAAGTGAAGAGTTAACAACATTCAAAATCACACACAAGAAATATAATTATTGTGATATGCAGCTTTCAATTGTTTATTGAAAGCTGTCTAAGAAACTTAAATGGTTTTTCCGCTGATAAATATGGGTTTTATATTCATGATATTAATTTAATTTGAATGACAGCGGTTTTGGAGGGAAAAACACACAGTGTAAATTATGACTGACATGTTAGTAAAACTCAATATGTACTGTGTTTTTACTGGCAAGAAACATAAATCAGTCCTAGTTTTTTACTTGAATTATTACAACCACCAAAAGATACAAAATTATGATTAAAGCCTAACTGAATAATGAAATAGAATCAATGGATAGATTAAAGATATTGCAACAACGCTTATCTGTCAATTTTTAATGTTACACTACA
Source organism: Himalopsyche kuldschensis (assembly GCA_028554975.1). NCBI lineage: Eukaryota > Metazoa > Arthropoda > Insecta > Trichoptera > Rhyacophilidae > Himalopsyche > Himalopsyche kuldschensis. Next base: position 18,429,429 of record JAHFWI010000006.1, read on the forward strand.
CAAATCTACAATTTCAGAATATTGTCAGTATGGAAAATGTGTGAATTATAAATTAACACATTCTGCATGGTGGTTTATTTAAAATAATTAAAGTTTATAGCTAGATAGTCACACATTTAAATGATTTAATCTGTACATTATTACATGGTAGGTTTTCAGAACTTAATATAACATTATATTCTCATAGTAAATATATATATATTTAGACTGACATCTCTGAAAGACAAATAAGATCATTCATTAATTATTTTAATGGAAATTTACAAGCAATGAATCATTTTTTATTTAGAAAAATGAGGCAGATTTTTTAAAAGCAATGGATTCCTTGGTTACTTTTTGGAAATGAATTTACAATATAAAATCGATAACATTATTATTCCACTTACAAGTGACATTAACAGACATCAATTTCAATTTTACATTATTCAGATGTCAGCTAAATCTTCAATGATTTGCTTATTTGCTTTATTTGCATGATTCACATTGTAGTTTGACATTTTCTATTGATATTACAAATCACAATTTCAAAATAAAGTGAATGCAATATATATTGTTTTGGATATCAAATTCTGATATTCTGTTACGAAGGTTTGTCATTTTTATTTTAAGACCATGGCATGCATCCTCACAATCATTTTTGTCACTCAATCTACCATATTTATACCGATATGGCTTCAAAATTATTATCTATTGATTTATTGGATACAATGCAATTTTCTCATGGTATTGTCAAATATATATCTATTGTTAGGATTTTTTATGAATATTCATATTAGCTATTCCTAATGACCAGTGGTTAGTATGAATTGAAAAACTTTTGCATGATAATTATTATATATTTAATATTTTGTGTTTGCCTTTTTTGTATTGAACTTGGCTTGCTTTTGGTGGTTGTAATAACTCTTGCATGAACGAAATGTTTATAGTATTCTGGTTGCTGGGAATTTTTAAAAAAAGGTTATTTAAAACACATCAGATGTATATTTATTTTACGAGCCGGCTCCGTGGTAAGGAGTTTCAATCGAATTATTGATTTCTGTATGGAGATATGGTTGTTTTCAATTCCTGCTTCTAGAATCGTCCATCTATTTTTACTATTAAAAAAATAAATAAATAGACAGATTGAGTTGAATTACAAACAGCTCATTTCTCCATATTTAGAGCAGACATGGTAATAAAATAAACATGATTTTAGTACTTGTACTTATTCATGATACTGACTTTTATTTGCTTCATAGATTATCGAAAGCTTTATCTTTTATCTTTCATAGTAAAAAAATGGATTACATGTAACTAATAATAGGGGCCCTTCTATACTTAGAGTAGAGTATTTTGATTAGCTTATCTGTTGTGTTCTACCATAATGAATATCTCTATGAAAGTCTTGTAGTGTTTTAACCTGTTAGCCGCCAAAGTCGATGTGTTCGATCTACGGCTGTACGCCAACGATTTTAGAGAAAATAAAAATTGCATAAAAAGTGATTTAACTTACATAATTTATAGTTTGAAGATGTTTTCGTGTGTCCTGGCACATGTGTGTACAATACATTCTGTGCTGCGTGACGATTTATGGGCTTATTCAATGTCGTGTTCATGTATTTAAAACATATAATAAGTTTATATATTAAAAAAATTTTATCTTCAACAAAAAAACATCGCGACTCACCGGTGAGACGTTGGCGTACAAAAGTTTAAGCTTATCATTATTTAGTACTACTATTAACGTGAAGTACAGTGTACAACTGAAGCTTCACAGTTAATGTATCAGTGAGAAAAGTGTTTGACAATTTGTCCAAGGGATACAGCGATTAAGATCAGTGTTTTAATCGCAATGATTGGGAGGCCTCAGTCTTCTTTTTCTTGGTGCACATGAATAATGGGAGTCAACTTTCATAGTTCTCAAGTAATTCTACTTAAAATTATATTATAGACCTACTTCTGCTATCTTTTTACGATCATTTTTAAGTTGTCTGGAAAACATTATAAATTATACACTAAACTTTAGTGTGAATGATTATGGAAGGTTTTTTTATGGTTCTCTTATTTCCTATTTCACACTTGGTCACTTTTTCCTGTAAGTCTACAGTAAAGATTATATTGAAGAAGAATCTGGTTCTTTTCTTAAATTTTTTTACAAATACAGTATTAATTATCCATAGCCGTGTTTCGCTTCTTTCAGAGGCATCTTCGGACTTACTATTGCAAAGTTTGCTTAAGTAATAAAGCAAGATTGATTCTTATATTTTAAAATGATAAAATTATAAAATGGAGTTTGGTATTTTTCCTTTTTACGGGAAGCAAGGACGGGGGTTATAGAATAATGCAAACAAATAATTATACTGCTAATTAAGTCAGCAATTACAAGATATTAACTAATGAGATGCAACCAGGAAGGGTTAATCATATCATTGGAATTAATGTAAGCAGTGGCGAGCAACCTGTCCTTTTTAGGATATTATTTAATAATACTTCTTTACTGTTAATATTTTTATTTATTAACGGAAAGTTAGTTAGTAAAAACATTGCCCGATCAATGATCGAGCAAAAATAGTATTCAAATAAATGAAAGCCAAATTTTCCTGTTGATTGATGGGATCTTTATTCTTGAAAAGTAATTTTCTTAAATTGCCAGTACCAGTTTCCCTGATAGCGAGCAGGTGATGAAAAACTCTTGAAACAATAATACTATCAAACTGTTTTCATGTATATTTGATTTGGATTGGAGCGGCCTTGTAAAAGAAAATTACCACTATTCATACTGCATTTTCTTGCATGTCATATCTTTGAACCTACTATTGAAAATTTATAGGCAGCACACAGGATACAACACCCAAAATATTTAATCATTTTAGATTTAATTATTATTTGAATTTATTGTGATCTTTGATTGTTTGTTCCTAAAATGAATTTTACTGGGATTCAAAAAATAAAGTCAAATATATTTGGTTACAAAGAAAACAAAATATTTTTTATGGAACGTGTGCTAAATGTCAATGAATCTGGGTAAATAAAATCATTCACTCTGTTTTTGCTTTTCAATGTTAAAATGAAATTTAGTTTATTTTGAAATCATATTAAACCTTCCATGGAAAAGATCTTAAATTTTTATTCCCTGTTTTTTATCATTCTATTGTTCATATCAGCAATCAATAATATTGGTAAAATACCACTTAGTATAAATAAAACATTAATTTTGATTCCTCTAATATTACATATAAACATTATGATTTGAGCTTGTCAATATGTATTTATTTATCTACTCATTATTAACACATTGGCTACGGGTTAATCTAAACATATAGAGAAACAACCAGTATTCCATGTTTCCCGTAGCCATTGTGTTAAGGCATTACTTGACTTAAAATATGTTTATTTAACCTTGAAAGTGTAAACTACACTATAATGGAAACATTATAGTTTTTACATTACTCCTTTTTGGTTTTTGTAATCCAATTGGAAATATATTGTTAATATATTTATTTAATTGATGTTATTATATTTTAGGTTACGTGGTGAGAAGATGCGGAGAGAGCTGGAAGACGCGGCCAGAGAAGGACCGAGTGGTGAAGAGAGATCATCACCGACTCAGATAGATTTACTTTCAGTCGCGCCTTTATCTCCATTCCATACAGGAGAATTGCCTTCAAAAGTGACTCTAAAATTTGTAAGTTAAACTGTTTTTGACTCCATGCGTATCAATATACAAGGCAGTTACTTAACACGTCTCTAGTGTCAAACACGATTAACATGTCCATGCAAAAGTTGAAACCCTGCATTGGTCATGGGAGCCGTGGCCGTGTGGTACTTTCAAAGTGGCATTGCAAGCGACAGAACAGATATAAAATAATGGTTTTTAATATTTTTGCCTTAATATTAAATTTAATTTATCTAAGTAGATATCTACGAAGGTGTACTAAAAACAAGTAAATTGGCGTGCTATAGATGTAATTAAAAATATCATATTCGTCTGCTCTACCACTTTAATTATACTTTTAAGGTGTTCACTGTCAACACTTGGTGGAATGGCAGTATAATAAAAATAATAAAACATAATTAGTACTTATTCCACATAAAATCAACAATTCAGTTGACAATGCTCGCCTTGAGCGAAACCGGTCCTGATCCAATAAATTTTGTGTGGAATAAGTACCAAAAATGTTTTATTATTTTTATTTGTTTGTATAGTTGAGAATTCATTACCACTTGACAACTAATATGTTTTTTTTGTAAATTCGACTTTTTTAATTACTTTTATTTTACATACCTTTGAGATGTATTTTCAATCTAAATGAATTCAAAACGTATCCATTGTTTATCGATGCTTAGTACTTAGTTAATGAATGAAGCCTCTTAATTGATAATTAATTAGTCTCAAAATAATTCAAATAAAATGTTTCAGATATTTGCAGATTACAGAGTCATATTTTGATTAACATGATTTTTTTCTTTTAGGATGCTCACGATGGTGAGGTGAATGCTGTCAAATGGTCACCAACCGATAGACTTGTAGCGACTGGTGGTGCAGATAGGAAAATTAAATTATGGGATGTGTCCAAAGGTGAGTGCATTTTTTTGGACTTATAATAACTTGGAGTAAATAATTTTGCTTAGTTTCTTCCGTGACTTTTCCTGCATATGGCAATGCTGTTTCTATTGACCTTATTGAATTGGATTATTAAACTATGTAACAAAATCGAACAAATAACAGTTGTGTATGTAATCTATTTATTTTGTCTGAAAAACAAAATCTTATACACTTTCCTGTGACAACATATATGTTATGACTGACTTTTAAGGTGTTGACTGTCACTTCTTGTTGCAAAGGCATTATTTTAAATAAATAAAACACATTTTTATAAATGTTTACTTTACATATATGTATGTGATATTTTCAATTTGATTCTGGAAGATTAACACTTGTTAAGACCGGCTTAAACTATGAAATATTGATAATAAATGCAGCATCATGTAGCAATCTGTCAATACCCTATGATGAGATTGAGGAGCTCTATTCGATTTGTAAAGATAAAAATGGTTGAATTGGTATTACAGTAAATGATGGATAACAGTGAGTTGAGTCATCAGTCGTAAGGGCATTCCGGCTAATCATTGACTTAAACAACGATTGGCTTTGTTCATAACTCTTGTCCAATGTTTGATTTGTTGGCTTCAGCGGTAATAGAGAATATTTTCTTTTATTCAATAGACAAATAAATAATGAGAATTTTTATTCTTAGGTGAAATCAAGAACAAAGGTGTTCTAGTGGGATCAAATGCCGGAGTTATGTCGGTGGACTTTGACTCAACTGGAACGCTCATCCTTGGGGCTTCGAATGATTTCGCCAGCCGGGTGTGGACTGTCTCCGACATGCGAGTTAAGGTAAGTCATGACTTAAATTGATGATATTGCTTCATCGATAAATATCATTTCACCGGTTTCATTGTATCATGTTATAAAGATGATTGTTGATGGGTATCTAAAAATATCTATCACTTATCGACATGCTTTTTTTTTTTAATAGTTCAATTATTTTTTTAACTACCGATTAATGTTGCCAGCTAAAAATAAAGATATTTTTATAAACCGTGCATCAATCATAATTTTTTTTAAGTGTCAAGTTTAAATATCAAGTACTAATATAAAAATTACCCTATAGCAGAACTTTAAAATGAAAAAAAGAGGAATATTTAGAAATTTTTATTTGCAAATATTTAAAAATAGATATTTGTTTATCTATAAATTGTATTTTTATATCTACCATGGCAGCACTAAATCTTTGATCAATAAAAAGTATTCTTTAGAAATAAGTTACAGTATTATGTATCTTAAATATTTTTTTGTATAGAATATTTAAAAAAATATCCTTTCACTTCGAACTTGAAAATTAAATTTTAATTTAAAGCCGATAAAATAACCCTAAAAGGTTTTGAACCCTCCTGTACTTAATGCCGAGTATTGCATTCTAGGCTCATGATATGCATCCATTGTTTGTAATTAATTTTATTAATTATTTATCTTTTTATGTTTTAATTAATTTATTCTTAGTTATCCTAAAGTTATTATTAGTTATGTAAAACAGATAGAAGAGTATATTTATCCTCCATTTGAAATGTTAAAATTCAAATGTTATTTATGGTGAAGGAATAATTAACTCATTTTGTCTGTGTCATCTCAAAACATTAGTGCTAATTTTTGACTATTGAAAATAGTTTCTAGATAGTTTATTAATTCACTGCACATATGTGTAGTTTATTAATTCACTACACATATGTTAATGTGAATTGAAGCCGATGATTGGCTATCTACCACCACATAACATTGTAATATTGCAGTCATACAAGCAAAAGTGACTAAGTGTATTTTTCCTGAGAATGGATTCTATAACTGATGGATGGCTTAAGACATATTAGTCCAATTTAACGTAATTAAGGTAAATGTACCAGCCGTTGACCATGTACCAGTAGTTGACCTTTTGAGAATAAAATGACCCAAAATATGAAATGCAGATGCTGGATTGCTCTAAATTGTAAAGTTAAGACAATTTAAGGCATCTCAGGTTGGAATGAGCCACTAACACATCACCATATAGCCAATGGAGTGCCAGGGTGGCCATTTGAAAACAACACCTAGTGAGGAAAGTCTATTATTTAAAATTTCTTAGGTGATCAATCTAGTAACGGTGTGTACCTTGTTCCTGAACCACCCATTGCTACTTGATTCAACCAAGAGTGGTGTGACAGAATGCCTTGAGGCAACCCTGAAAGAAAGTTCACTATAAAGCCCCCTGATTAGACATGGTCAACACCTAGACTTTTCAATTTGTTAGATGGTCAACTACTGAAACAAAAACATGACTTCAAATAATTTAACAAAACTTTTTTTAAACAGGCCCTTTTGTAATTTTTGTTACATAATATTAATTAAGACATATGATCCAATATGAGTATACTTGCTTTGCCTTCATTCGGGACAATGCTAATCCTAAATCGTTGTTTTTGTTGAAATTTTCTCTCAAATGGTCAGCTACTGGTACATTTACCTTATACCCACAGATGTGAAAACATTGCACTCTTGATAATTTTAGTATTTTGCACTTGGTCACTTTCTCCTGTATGATGAGACGGTATGGTAAATTTATGTAGGTATAAATGGTTAAATCTAAAATAAATTATTTCCATTTTATCTGTTTGTAGTATTGTTATTTGAAATCATCAATTTATGCATGTGTTAATTATAATTTTAATGATAACTACTTTATTGAGCCCAACTATACAGTGAGAAAAACTAATGTTTCGCTGACCATACTTACTTGACACAAATATGGGACAAAAATTCTATCTGTGATGTGTATTGGGGTATAAAATTTAAAAAATGTTAAAACCATGACATCAAGCTCATATCTTGAGAGTTTTGGGAATCCAAAAAATATTCCATTCCTTAAAAAAAATTACACTCCATGGTAAAAACCGGGTTATCAGAGTTTATGTAGATGAGACGGTGACCTTTAGGTTATAGTGAGTTTGCAATGCCGACTGAAATGTAATTTATTATTATATCTGTATCCAGTGGATAAAATAACGACACAATATTACTGATTTATTACTAACTCTTCATCTGATCTTCATAGAGTTTCATTGTATTTTACTTAATTTTTCTTTAAACTTATTTTTTAAAAAAACTTGTAATATGATACACCAGATGGCAGCGCCACATGACAAAATTGACTCAACACACGTTAACAAATAGAGCAAGATTTTGTTTGTATCTATGATAAAGAATAACTGTCACTCAGAAGTTCCTCAATTGACTTTAAAATGTGCAAAAATTCCACTGGATATTTTTTATAATGCCTCTCATATCACGGTTAAAAATGTCCAAGGTGATATTGACAAAAAAGGATTTTTCCATTCAAACTGGAAAATATGGTCAGCCTACACATACGTTCCAAAACTGATGTTTATGTTATGAATGCATTATTGCTCACAGTCTTTCTTGTTCACAGTCTTTCTTATTCACAGTCTTTTTTGTTCACAATTTTTCTTGTACACAGTCTTTCTTGTTGATGTAATTCATGTATGTGTGTCTAACTAAACCATAAATATTCGACACTTTCTCGAGTACCAACTACATGAAGGATATTTTTTTTAACCCAGATGTATATTTTAGTTTGTCATAAGAAAAAAAAAACAAATGAGAAATACATGCTATCTTTTCATCACTCCTACATCATTGTTTCATTTAATACATATTCAGAGAGCAGTGGTCTCCAAAGAGCACCCCAGTGGTCACTTATTTTTTTGTGTAAAAAATAGAAATTGATAAAAACAGCGAACATTTGCTTTTTGGGCTTTTTGCACATTTAAATTAAAAAATATATTTTATATTTGAATAATATATTAAGGTGCGCGATCAAAAAAGTTTGAAGACCACTGATTTAGAGCACTCAAAAATTTGTCATCTTCATCAACATCTTTTGTCTTTGAACTGCAATAATGATGACCTTCCCGGGGATATAATATAAATGTTGCAACATGGCCACACTCTATGGTATTTTTCTATCATGAAGCCAAAATGAAAAATAAAGTGATATTTATGACAGAATCACAACATTTCGCCGTCCAGAAATGTATGGTTTGAGTTATTTTTCCAAAACTTTCCTTATTTCTTATGTTTTATTATATCACCTATGTGTGTAAAAATAAGAGCTCTTCTTTTCAAAAAATATGAATGATTTTTCTCGATCCGCTTCCTAAAAATAATTGTCGTCACATTTTAATTATTCTTGAAATAATTAAATAATTAGTTAAAGCAGTGTGTTAACCGTTCTAAAGCTAACGACACACCGGTGTGTCATATAAGAAAAAGCTCTGACAGCTAAGAACTCACCGGTGGGCAACTATGTTTAAGGTGTCAAAAAAATAATATTTCTCAAATTATCACATCGAATATGTATCCGACAACTCGTAAGGCTCACAAAATGAATATAAACTTTACGTTTAATAGTTTTCTTAAAAGATATTCAACAAAAAGTGTATATAGAGGTTTTCAGGGCTGTCAAAACTTTTGATAAAATATTCACAATATTAAAGTAAATATTATTTTGCATGTAGATATGTTTCAAACCAATTGAATAAATACAAATTATTCATAAAATCATAAGAAAAAATTAACAAACATTCATTTTATGTTGGCAATCGGAGTGCAAAATTTACATAATATTATTAACTGTGTGTGACAACCATTTTCGAGGATTCGTAAATACGCTCTAAAAGCCATGTGGCATGGTAATTAACATGGAATAGCTTTCATAAGGGATCAAAGACATCTAAGCCCTTAATTAAATAACGTAAGTAAGTTTACGGTATTGTCCTTGTTTAATTTTTGGAAAAGTAGTAGCGTACACGGCAAAAAAGGGGAATTCTTCTAGGTGGTACCTACCAGGTTAATAAAAATATCATTTTATAATCGCTTAATGGAAACACATTCAAAATAAATTGATTTTATTTATGGCAACTGTAAACAAGAATTTTCGTGATTAATGTTCCAACGCGAAGTTTCCATGCAACGCCGTCTACGTTTTGTGCAAAAGGTAATTAATGTTCCAACACTCATCGACTGTGGGAGAAAATGATATAGTCACACCATTCAGTTGTTAATAAAAGCATTATTATTCCCAATCTGATAATTATGTTTTGTTGAACTCTTCTCATAAATTATACCACAACCCAACACGTTGAAACAATATGACCTTGAATTGTTCAATGCAAGTTATTTAATTATCTTTTTAACGAGTATGTATCGGGCATTTCTTAATTTTTTTTTGCTTCCATATTTAAATTATCAACAAGTAGACCCCGAGCAATTACCGAGCTCTTAAGTCTACCGGTAAGAGCATTATTCTAGCTACCAGATGGTTCCCGGCTGTCTTGGAATCAACAGTTTTTTTTTAAATTGTGAAATTTTTAAAAGTCTTGAGCGATCGTCATGCATTTTCTCTTCGAGTTGATTTAAAATCACTTCAAACTTTCTCGTTGAGTTTATCTATGCCACAGGAGCAACTGGCAAGACTTAAAAAAACAATCCTTTTAAATCAGTGTTTCCCAAACATATTAAATCTGTGTACTCTTTCTATAATTTTCATAACATCTAATACCCATCGTCAAAAACAATCGGATATACTTCAACAACAATCAAGATACATTATTTGTTTCCCTTTTTAGAACATAAACATAATAATGCAGATGCAGCGTGTACCAAACTTTGGGAAACACTGCTAGGTAAATAAAAAGCCGATATGAGTTGATGACTACTCACTCTGTGTGACGCCCAATTTTTACAGGCCAACTTATTTGACTTATTAGCCACCAACTCATTGTTGTTAAAAAAATTAAAAAGAAAACATGACAAAAATTAGACATCGACATGTAACAGGTTAGCCAATGGTGACGTATAAAATAAAACAAAAAATATAGTATGTGAAAAGTGAAACACACGAGTATGATTATAAGGGCAGGGCGTATAGACGTGATCATAGCGATCCCGAAGTAGCTATCTTAGGCAATAAACAATTATTATTTCCCTCTACACTCACCCGTTTCAGTGAGGGTAATGTGCAACATTTTAACACAGCACCACCACATTAACGATCCAATAGCAGATAATTAGTTACAAATTAGTTGCTCACGTGTTAAGCGTTAATTGCTTAGCATCCAGTAGCAGATAGGTTCGATATCTGCTGTGCGCATTAGCCATTAAAGTGTGGCGCGCAGTATTTTCATACGATGCCTTGACATACCATAATTGGAATCGAAGAAATCGAATGGTGTTCACGATATTCAGCGATATCCAATGTCCTCGCATCTTCCGACAGAACAATGACGCATGTGCATTTTTTGAGTTAACTATGACAACAATAATAATAGGGTTAATTTATACAATGCAACACTGACACAATTGTAGTAAAAATATCTACCACCAGAGTGACAGATGCGTCATTGTTCAAATCTATCATTTTCAACGGTGCTTTAGAAGAATATTGAATTCCTGAAGCATTAGGTATACAATCGTGATTTTTCTGCAGGAAACACGATACGTTTCGGATGATCGCGGTAACTCTTCTTCGTGATCATAATAGCCAATTTATAGGTCGGTCTAGAAATAGAGGCGCAGCATAGTTCAGAACATTTAATTTTTCCTCCATTCGAATGAATTCTGCGATATTTTCTAAACGTCAGACGATTACGTAAACCGACCAATCGGCTTCGTCACAAATTGACAGTTCAAACCCTCACTAATGTAATATCAAACGGAAAGTGTTAATAGGTGGCATGTAATTTTTAATATTTACAAGGTTAGCTATGGATGCAGTTTAGTAAAATTATAACATTTATGCTAGACAACAATACATGGTCGAATCAATTTGAAACATTTTGGATTGTAAAAACAAAGTTATCTACTGTGAAAACATGACATATTTGGTCAAGATTTTTATGATTTTGTACATGATAATTCATTTCAAATATTTTTATGAGACGCGCCACACTGCTTTTGATACCTACCGAAACATTACGAACTTCTCTTTCGTATTACTTCGCCACTCTATTTTCATTGTTATATCTCATATTCCCAATGATCTAAATTCCCGTATCTTCACAAACAATGAAAAGGCATATATGTTAGTAAAATTCCATTCGGAATAGGATCTTAGTATTAATATATGATAAGATGTGTACGAAACCCATTTTTAATCTAATTATGATCTTGCGTCTCGGGGTGTCCCATATACAGCACTGCTCCAAAAAGAATGTTTTTATTGTGAATTTTTGGTTTCAGAACCACTGGTGACGTGTGTTCCTTTTAATCCTATAAAATCGACAATTTTCGAATTGAAAACATTGAACTGGTATACAAAGATTTCTCGCTTCGTTCCATTAAACATCACGGGGTAGAAAAAGATAGACAAACGGGTGTTCCTAGTGCTCTGCAATACTACGCACTGAAGATTTATAACTGTCATGGATGATTTTTTTTTAAATTTATATACTGTTACCTACTGCGTATTGAGAAATATTATTAGTATCATGGCGAGCTTGAAAATTTTAATTGCGGCATTAATTATTAATTTATTTTGCAGCTTTGCGAATTAAATAAGTTCTTCACAATATAAACAGGGTTGGTGAAATTTACAACTTATTTTCTTTACGTGATGGCTACTCAGTGCATTACGATGAAGCTTTTTGAACTATTTAATTTTATGTATGAAAAAGATGTTTTTATTTATTTGAAAATGTTCGCGATGAAAAAAGCTGGTCTTGATAAGTTGATATATGCAAAATATTATATAGTTAAAATATTACATTGATTGAAATTTTAAAATTCTACCCGGCCTGACCCCAAAAGTTTCCGACTCGGCCCGGCCTGAGTCCGAGACTCATTTTCCCTAATAACATCCGTTTTCTTTTCGATCAATTCCGGTCCATGCGTAGGTTTGCAGGCCTAACCCGAACCCGTGCAGAACTCTTTTATAAAAATCCTTTTGCCGATTTGAGTTGAAATTAGATAACCTAATTTATGTAAGAGTAGCACTAAAAAAAGGTGTTTGATTTTTTGAAAAATTCTTCCAAGTACAAGGAAGTCGTTGCTAGAGTTGTGTTTGTCAGAACTGGGTTGGAGAGGGCGGGTTCAAATATCGCAGTGACCGTTCGATGTTCGGGTCTTTGGACGCAAGCTTTGAAGGGAATTTCCAACTACGCGATGTGCAATTATTGATTTCAGTTTTAAAGTAAATCATCCGAAAAAAAATATGTCCCATTGCCATTTTCCATAAAACTCGAATTCTTTTGTCTGCAATGGAACATAATGCGTATGCATTCATACATGTATGGCTTCACAAATAAACGATATACAACCGAATGGACATTTGATAATAGCTTTAGTTACGTACACATGCTCTTTGATAGCTAATAAATTGCATCAGATGAGTACGCGCATTGTAACAAATAATTCAAGTGAACTGATTGCTGGCCCGCATTCGAGTCAATATTTTGTAAAAAAGAAATAGAATTATTTATTGCGTTATAATTCCATCAAATTTTAATGTAATGCTTTAAAATTTTATGAACAATATTTTGAATATACATATGTATGTCCTTGAAAAATAAGCTACAACCCTTGGCTCATTTTCAGGTGCCAGGTCGCCGACCTGGCTCCACCACACCACTGCATGGAGTGGAGTTTTTAAATAATATAATTTTAGCAGTACTTTTTGACACCGCCTTATGTGGTAGGTCATCAGAACTCTCTCGAACGATCTATTATTCACCTCAGTCTATGAGTTTAAGTCGATATCAGGAAATAAATTCATTTTTAATAATACTCTATATTGAAATCTATAGCGATTCAATATAGAGTGATTCAAACTTGTAAAAGAGACATTTATGCGGACGTCTCGCTCTAAATGTTTCTTGACTCTTTCACGCCCTGAGTGCATGAGAGTACATGGTACTTCATGCAAAGTTCGATGAGCCATAAATAATGGCTTATCGCCCGTGACGTTTAACGGTATTTTTGTAACGGTCTTTTGGTACCTAATGGAACCGCTTTCTTTCATACAGTGGGAGTGAAAGATTGGACAGCATTGAGAATGCACGCGCCTAATCCTCTCCCTAAGAATAAAGTCTAGTAAATTCCTGATATCGCCTTTGCAATTATAATAGTCGTATGTTATGTATTGTAGAACGTAACGTGTATTGTTAATCTATCTGTGTTAAATCCGTGTGTAAAGTCTGTGAAAGTTCGTCTTTTGTTTATAAGAGCACCATGTTTCTCCAACTCCGTTCCCAAAATTCCTCTTCTTGAGTGTCGGATAGGAGGCTCCTTCTCGATTTACGAGGGAGCCGAATCAAGGTCTTATCATTATGTATATGCATATTTTTTTATGAACCTAACCTCAAATGTTTTTAATTCATAATCACCACAATGTTACCAATGCCGTTTTGGCTTGTGCCCTTTTCAATTTAAAATCTTGCACATGAGTCTATGTCTTTTGTCGTTGAGTTGTTCTTGACTGATTCACAAAAAAAAATACAGAGAGTACTCCAATCTCGAAAGACTTTATTTGACGTGCTGACATTATTTTTAGTGAAAAAAATAAATAACAATTTCGGATCTGTAATTTTGTTATTGATGCTGATCTGAATTAATTTTACCATCGAAGTGTTATTTATGAAAAAACATCTCGAAACTAATTCCATTACATTCATGTCGAAGTTCATAGTTCAACACCACTGAATCGCGTTGTATTTATTTCTTGTTTACCTCCTTGCACCCTGAGGGAATTGATACGACTAGTGCTTGTCTCTCCTTTAATGAAGTGAACGCTGGAAGCCTGTTCTTCAGAGGATCAATAATAACTTCGTTTTAGCTATTGTATACGATTACCTCTCTTCTTTTTGCAATATTGTCTATTATTACTTGAGGTGGCCGATAGCTAATGCAACCGGCACTTCTGGATTCAGCAGGGCGTCCTAAACAGGATTTTGTCGTAAGACTAATTTCGATTCTTGGATAGGTTTATTGATTAAATTGTGCGTTTACTTGGTAAAACTCAACGGTGAAAAAATATAAATGTATTTCAGTTCTACAACAAATATTTAACATATAGTTCATAGCTACTTCGGCTTACGACCTCGTCAACTAGTTAGATAAGTGTTTTGTTTGCAATATACTGTTTCATTTTTACTCTAAAAGTTGTCTATTGAGCACTCTGAAATGTTTTTTTTTTTCATAGTTACTCTATGGAAAATCACACATTGTTCGAAATTTAAATTTATTTTTGTATCTTTGGTTAAAAATCGAACTGAAATAAAAATTGTATTACACCATTAAAAGTTAGGTTACATGCTTTCTTTAATTTAAACATTTGTTTATTATAATTTAGACCACGTCTGCTCCCAGTGTTTACGAAAATTATTTAGCAGATTCACTGCTTTTTTATTCTTCAAAACTATGTAAATCGCTGTATGTGCTTATTGTAGATCGCGAGATTGTGGCCCTTCACTTTTTTAGCACTCTCATACTATTTTAAGTTTTAATTCTAAATTAAATTTCTTCGTTTACAAGGAATGATGGACACGATTTTTTATAGTTTTCATCGGAAATTAAATGCGTAGATTTGGTCTTATTATAAAGGGTCTTTTTATAAGGACGCTTAGTTTTGAAATGTAAATAAAACAAGTTGTTTGTGAGATTTCGACTAAATTTTAATTTCATTTGTAAGTATATTTTACGGCATTAAATATGGAATATAGCATCAAATGTCTGCCAATATCCATTCATTATAAAATGGGCCATGTCGCTAAAGTTGACTTTTTTGACAAATTTGGGTAAACTTCCAACTGCTCCAGAACCCAATCAGGCGTTGTCTGTGGTCGTTTACCTGAAGTTCCTTGGTTAGTTAGATTTTATACGGGTGCAGACATAAGGCCCGATTCAAAATTCGCCAAGTTGAAGTCGCAGAAAAGCCAAGTTCTTGTGAACAACGAGAAATAAGCTGTCTTGGGTTTTCCTGTACACTTTCACACACAGCAGCAATGTTTTCACCAGATATTGTATTTTGATGACGTACAGGTAGGTGTTGGCCGATTATTTACCAAACTGGTTGACTCAAATTTGGCCACTAAACAATGAATAATCTACTCAGCAGGACAGAGTAACATATTTTGAGCGTCCCTATTGAAATACCCTTTACATACATATGTATAAACAAAGATCAAAGACAGAAGATGCAATTACAATTGAAATAAAATGCTAATTTCTTCGGTCGTAAGTGCGAATTGTCATAAAATGGACCGTCGTAAGTCGAAGGTTACCTGTATGTAGAGACTCCAATTAATCGACATCTTAACTACTCGAGTAGTTTCAGATGTACCAAAATATATTTTATTAAAACAAATTGGTATATATAAATAGATGATAAATAAATAAACAAGCATATTTAATTTCATTAATACATTTACAGCGGAACCCCGATCTTACGTTCTCGCATTAACCGTTTTCCCGCGTAGTTCGTTCATTTTGTATAGTCCCTACACTGGTGAAACACTCAATATTACAAAATCCCGCATTAATCGTTCCCCGATTTATCGATTTCCTCGATTTATCGTCTTAAAATTATGGTCGCGTCACAAATATTATCCCGATTGACGGTTTTTGTTGAAAATTTATTAGAAGCACATTCGACCCCATTCAATCGATTCATAGAAAAAAACTGAGACTGCGTGTGCACGATTCGTTGTCATTATGTTTCCGGTTATTACTGAGATTTTTTTTGAGTGAGAGCATCGAGTATTTTTCAAAATACTCGTAGGATACTATAGGAATGAAATTATGAATTCAAGCCGGCCTTGTCAGTTAAAAAATGCCATAATAGTTTTATCCAATGTTTTATGTGTATAACGTTTTCCCACCAAAAATTATTGACAGCTATAATCGTTAAGGTGATCCTGCCTTCAAAGAATTTTAATTGCTGCTTATTTCTTTATTCAAACGCACTTCCTTTCTATTAAACTGTACAGGTGTTTTTTATTGTTGTCGTAGATGTAATCAGGATGCTATTGATTTGGAAAAAAGCTCCAAGTTGAACTTTTTAAGTCTTCGTTGATAGCCGCGAAGAGCTTTTAATGTCTCTATTATATTATTTGTTGTTCGAGACGTGATTTCTCACGGCAGTCCCACGATTCAGGATCGTATTGTTGATTTGACGTAATAAATAACGCGGAGCTTTGTTGTTTTCATCGGATGGAGAAAAAAAAACACCGATGAAATAGTGCGGTGATCGATCTCGGCGAGGAATGGAAAATGAAACAGTTTCGACCAGCGTCTAGGATATTATAAATCTAAACTATTCGTTATAAATTAAACAAAACCACGTTTTTAAATCTTTATGGGGTATCAAATGAAAGTATTTTAAAGGAGGTTATCAGTCGATTGATCTTAACTCCTCAGCGAAGCTAAATGCAGATGAATTAAAGTGGGATTGTAAACGTATGTTGACTGTACAGATCATCAGGATTGAATATATTTAAAATGCATAATAAAATTACAAACATACGCATTTGAGTTGATTCAAAAATTGATTGAAAAAACAATGAACGAAAATTACGAGTAATCTTTTTCGTTTTTCTGAATGTCAATGAATACAATTGTTTTTTTTTATCTATCTCTTGTTATTGACTAAAAAATACTACACCGATCTGAGTTAATTCTGAATATTTTGAACTCTATTTAAATACTCAGTTATACATCTGAATAGTTTCATATTTTCTTCATCCACTTATTGAAGATGAAACACAAACCAATATAGAAGCAGTTAAATAAATCTGTTGGATATAAGGATGTTTTTGAATTTGGAACAATTCAAATTTATGGCTGTTCAATGCATTCTGAGCATGATGCCATGTTTTTTTTTTACCCATGCCCATAGATAATTATAAAATTTTATTGATACATTTTTTTTTTATCTAGGTACTATAAGTATAGTGTATAATTATAATATATGGAAAAACAAACTATGAATTATTCGGTGCTATTCGTCCTTTTACATGCATGATTGATTCAGTTTAGTCCTATTTTTTCACTGTTTTTTTTTAGAAAAC
The DNA here is from genome assembly GCA_028554975.1 of Himalopsyche kuldschensis. Classification (NCBI taxonomy): domain Eukaryota; kingdom Metazoa; phylum Arthropoda; class Insecta; order Trichoptera; family Rhyacophilidae; genus Himalopsyche; species Himalopsyche kuldschensis. The sequence continues at coordinate 18,447,084 of JAHFWI010000006.1, forward strand.
AGGTCATAAAAGTGGACAGTGACAGAATATTCAATTATTAATTGTGGGGTTTTCATTTCAACATTTTCTCATTCATATCGTAGAATAGCTTCACGAAAACTCGAAACTATGCACGAAACCGAACGAGTGGAAGGTGGCGATAGTGTATGAGCGAAACCGATCCTGGTCATTATAAAACTTATGTGGCAGTAGTAAAAAGAAATGTGTTTTATATTTATAAATAGATTGCCTTTCTACCAAGAAATAAAGTGAAAACTAACGATGTACCATTGTTGTACCAATTGTTTATTGCTAGCAGATTAAAAGTATAGAATATTAAAAAATGAACTTCCATTAAATAACCGCAGAATTCATGGACATTATTAAATTAACTGCTCGGTCATTAAAAATATTCAGCTTTCAAATTAATGTTTTTTTTCAGCGCAGAATCATTTTCTTAGATTCCTCGTTAAGTGATCTTTAAAACAACGCAGCCACGTACTGAGTTCGGTAAATTTTAAATGGTTACAATAAAACATTAATTGGTACGATCCATCCGCGAGATCTATAAACGTATTTTGCTTAGTCATTATTCACCCCTTCTTTCTGGGATGATTTATCATGGCTCAATAATGACCGGTTAATGCAGCTTCCTTCTATTTCTATGCGGTCGGTTAAATACATCGAGATAGATTCGATTTATTCGATTCCAGCTGCGATCCGAGTTATTGACACCGCATTATTATTTGATTTATATAACAGGTGGCGCGAGCTTGTCTCGGGGAACCGTACTCAGTGGGTTCAGGTTTTATCTTGTTAAATGTCAAGGGTGGGTGAAAGGGTTTCAGAGATTTCGTCATCTATTAGCAAACAGTTAAATGATTTTTTGGTCTAACATTCGTGTGTTTTAACCATTTTTTTAATAACCATGTCCGCTCTCAACTTGGAGCATATGGACCCCTCACGGAGTTTATCTCAACATGTATATTTTTTCTACGAGAACTGCTTGTTACTCAGTTGCTCAACCTCTCTTTTTCGAAGAGAGTAAGGATGGAAAGAATACGAGGACTCGCTTTCGCTATGCGTCGCTCTTTGGGATAGGAAAGGTGGGAAGGGACTTTTAACAACACAAACATCCATGCATTTGGACAGATTTATCGACTGAAAAAATCCGCTCGTACCGGGAATCGAACCCGGGTGGTCCGAACGACGTTGACACTGCGCCACGGACCGGACTACCAAATTTAGATGACTTTAATTTTTAAAACATTTCAGTTGATTCTATTCTGACTCTTTCGATGGATTCGGTGGTAACTTTGAGGAAGTTCATTTTAATGTAAAATTAAAAATAATATTGATTATTCCACGTATTGTGTTATTAATTGTGACACGTATTTCGCCTCTTTCGCTAAGTTCGCAAAGTTTGTTTATCTTTATGTCAAGAAAATTTTAGGTCTCGTCACTGCTTACACTATTTCCAATGACAGGTTAAATCCTTTCCTAGTTGACCGTATCTCATTATTTGTTATTTTTAATTGCTAACTTCATTTGTAGTATAATTATTTGTTTTGCTTTGATCCTTGCTAACCGTAAAAAGGAAAAATCCCAATCTGTGGAGTTTAATCTACTTCGCGTTGAATCTGAAGAGGAATCAAGATTATCCCGTTCCCCATATGATGTTGCAAATTTATCGAATGCCTCAAAATTGGCCTTGGTTGAGATGTAGTAATCAAAGTTATTTTAAATTTAATACTATTCTGATTCTAATAAAAATAATATTATTGGATCAATACCGGTTTCGCTCATGGCTAGCATTGTCAACTGAATCCGGTCCTGATCCAATAAATGTTATGTGGAATGAGTACTAAAAATGTTTTATTATATTTATTATAATGCCATTCCACCAAGTATTGACAGTGAACATCTTACAAGTGATATTATGATTCTGTTAAGATACTAAGTAAGTCCATATATTATGCGCTAAAGTGAATAATTTATTATGTTCATAAAAGCGTGTTACTCTACATGCAAAAAGACGGTCCAAGACACTGGACGCCTGGACCAGATCATAACATTGTTGATTTCCGGCTTCTCGAATCACTGTCATTTGTATTGTATCTCGTATACTAGGATTCTATTAGCATAACTCGTCCATCGCCTAGTCGTGTTAAGTCATTTGTAATAAACAATGCAACGTAATTGAAATCAATCCAACACCGCGATGCAGTTCATCGCTGCGGGGGCGGCTCGCGTCAGAGTGTCTTCGTGATCTCGCCCGGACCCGAACCTGAATGCTAAATGTAATTTACCCTAAGCGCTATTTTCTAATGTTTCCATTACGTTTTACAAAAAAAATCAAGATAAATTTTATTATAAATGGTTTCGTTAAAACTAATTCAGTGCTTGCAACGAAAATTCTGCGTTATTCCTTGAATTGTAGGCTTAAGAACAGGGGCGGGGGTGGGGGTCAAACTTTTCGGATGGAGGGCCAATTCCAAGATTTAAAAATGAGCAGCGGCCCGGGCCACCAGTAAAATACCATTTTCAGATATACAGCAGAACCTTTTTTACGCGATACTTTGGTTCCAGAAAGTGGCGCGCATAAAATAATCGCGTTCATTTTTTTTTTGTACCATGTCATCGATTCTAGTATTGATTGTTATTGCCCATCTATTTTTTTATGAATAACTTCAATTCTTCTTTCTTCAGTTTGCCGAGAAAAGCTCTTTCTAAATTTCAATAAGATCTGAGATGATACATTTAGAAAACTACAAATTCTTCAAATTTTACTGTTTACAATATTTTTTATGCTTTCTTACTCAGAAATACGATTAATGAGGATGGGTTGCAGAAATTACCCGGCGGGCCGCAGTTTGCCCTTACCTGCTTTACAACATGCATTTTGCATTGTTATTTTGTTGATTACAGTAAAACTTTGATATAAATGACTAACGATGTGTGACATATGAACTTCTAATCGATTATTTTAACATACGAAAATGAACTTTTACTCAGTCGCTCAATCTTTTTTTTTGGAGAGAGCGAATATAAGTGGCCAGTAAATCACTATTTCTACGCTTTATTTTTCTGATTTGGTGGTTTATAAGGTTATTTAGATATCATAGACATGCATTCACCTCTTCGAACAAAAATTCATAAATCGATTGAATAATCCTTATTAGGACTAAAGTCAGAAAACACGACAGTCGAAATTAGCAACGTCGACCGTAAACACATGAGTGAGACTAAAATTGTTTTTCATTATAGTTCTGACAATAGAGTGTTGTCGATAATATGTATGACGATTCTTGTATCATGTAACTAAAAACATTGCCATTTTTCAATTACATTCTGCACGTTTTCCCAGAATATTAATGTTGCCTGTGTCATCTTGCAAAGTTGTATTCGAACCTATGAACCTTTGTGACGACATGTCTCTGGTAATTTATTATTGGCTTCGTCCTATCACGTGGAATAATTACTGCTATGTTAACCTTCCGCCTTGTTTCATTTGAATTGGTCATAGACAACAATCTCAACCTTTTATAATTATCATGTAGTTGTAAATATTATAATAATACAACTGTTATATCATCAAACTAAAGAATTTAATTGCAGTTTAGAATACAGTTTGAAAGATGAATACCTTGCCTACTTATTGGCAGGATTAAAATTTGATTGTTTAACACAGGGATGCCCAATTGAAATCATTTGGTGGTCCAAATAAAATAATGCATGCATCTGATGGGTCGCACATAAATATTTTTGACCAAAATGATAATGTGTTTTTTTTTATATTAATAACAAACAATCAACACATGGTCAAATAATTTTAAACATTTTTTTTAAATCGTTTAAACATTCATTTTTATTTTATGATACATTTTTAACGCCGAACGGAAATTTGAATGTCGCGGATCGCAGTAGATTTGTTAAATTTTCATCACTAAATTTAATTCGACACTTTAGCTTTGATAAAAAGTCACTCGCAGCTATATTTGATGCCAAATGCAGCCATACTGCCCATTGCTTAAATTTCGGAAAATTGCCTTCATGGATATATTTTTGATTTTCTCTTGTGGCAGAAATTCCAAAATGTCACAAATTTTAAAGTATATTTTTGTTTATTTTACCAATAACATAACGCTTGATATACAGAAAATTGAAATATTCGAAAGGGCCACACAAGCTTCAATTGGGTCACATGCAGCCCGCGAGCCAATGTTCCAGCATGCCTGGCTTAACATGTTCTGAATCTTAGCTGTCTCAAGCATCGGTACATATTAGAACCGGGAATTGGGGAGTGCAATACTAATTAACGGTGTTGCAATACAAATTGCACGAAAATAAATAAATAAATGGCAGCGAATTTTCTTGAGAATTTGATGTAGAAGTGTGATGTGATTTTACCTCTTTACGAAATAAAAACATTTAGACTCTCCTCGTCGAGTGATATATTTTAACTCTTATTAAATGTGTTTTTAATCCTGGATTAATCGATACGCCAACTATAATATAAGACTTTACCCTGTCACATATTCTGTAGTTAACCTTTCTTGTCTGACTTATAAATCCGCATATATTAATGACTGTCCATTGTGATGATATAATGTGCAATAATATCACATTGGAAGTGCACATATGTGTATATAAACAAATGGAATGTTAATATAAAATTTAAAATAACTTTGATTATTCCACGTATTGTGTAACTAATTGTGACACGTGTTTCGCCTCTTTCAGAGGCATCTTCAGACTTACTATCGCAAAGTTTGCTTAAGTAATGAAGCAAGATAAATTCTAACATTTTAACATTTTAAATTATGAAATTACAAAATGGATTACGGGTCGATTCTCCCGTGGTCACAAAAGCTCTCATCATTCCATGCAATGATTAATAGATTAGTTAACATCCCTCTCACTAAAGTCAACTTTGAATTAGAGTTAAACATTATTAAACAGATAGCTGTAAATAATGGTTATAACACAAATATAGTCGTTAACTTACTTAAACGTAAGCAAGTTAAACAACTCAAAGTTAATAATATTTTTTCAGGAGAGAAGAAAGCAAACGAAAATATTAAACACTGGCGTAGAATCATTTATTTAGGAGACATTTCGTCAAAGATAGTTAAGTTTTTGCCAGACAATATAGAACCCGCGTTTTACACAGTAAATAATTTAGGAAAAATTTTATTGAACAGTAAAGATCGCGTAGATTCATCGTCACAGAGTGGTATCTATCGACTCTCTTGTGGAGACTGTCCAGCGTCTTATGTTGGACAGACAGGTAGAAACTTTAATATTAGAATTAAAGAACATATAAGATGTCTAAAGAGTAATAATTTTTCTGAGTTTGCCAATCATTTAATAGAAAATGACCATAATTTTAATCAGACTAGTAATGTAGAAATACTCCACCGAGTAAATAAAAAAGGTTTAAAGATGAATAGTCTAGAATTTTTAGAAATAAATAAAACTCTTAATAAAAAAGATATATTATTAAATAATATTCTTAACAGGACGGGATGCTCGCCTCTGCTTACATTATTCCCAATTCAAAAGAGCAATCACCCAACCTAACTGATTGATTGCAGCTCATTAGTTTATAGTTTATTAGTTTGTAATGTTTAACGTCATTAGAAATATATTTGTTTGCTTTGTTTCAATTCTATAACCCTCTCTTGCGTCCCTTAAAAAGGAAAAATCCCAATCTAATTGATTGAGTGATTGCACCTTATTAGTATCATTATGTTATTGCATTGTTTTGATTCTATCACCCCCTTCCTTGTTTCCTTTAGAAGGAAAAAAAACCCGTAATCCATTTTGTAATTTCATAATTTAAAATGTTAAAATGTTAGAATTTATCTTGCTTCATTACTTAAGCAAACTTTGCGATAGTAAGTCTGAAGATGCCTCTGAAAGAGGCGAAACACGTGTCACAATTAGTTACACAATACGTGGAATAATCAAAATTATTTTAAATTTTATATTAAAATGAACTTCCACAAAGTTACCGCCGAAACCATCGAAAATGGAATGTTTTTTACCCCCAAAAGATACATTAACAGATTTCTTTTAAAACTTTATTCCAATGTGGCGTTAGGTAATATTGCATTTCTCGAACAATATTACGTTAAAGTAAGATCGATTGAGAGCGATTCGTAGACCTCAAACCGCCAAGTATGGGGTGTCATAAAATAAACCAAATTAGATATGTATCTGTATAACACCTCAGTTATCCAATTGAGACGTGACTTGATTGCAGTAATATAAAGCATAGCACTGCAATCCGCTGCACTTGGCCGATGCATATTTGGTGCTGGTGGTGCCGTTAACACCTGCTCGAGGGCGTAAGGCGCCATTCGTGATGATGCATAATCGAACCGTGCCCGCAGAAGTCGGCGTATTTATGGTTTTATTGTCCATCGCATGGGATTGCAGTTTCTGTCGATGAAACACGTGAAACGGTTTTGTGAAGTTTCACAATTTCCCGCGGTGTAATATTATTATGAACTTCACGTAAATGGACTTTTAATTTTACCTTTGGGCCGCCACCCACAGTGGTGAATAGGCGCGAAGGTATGCGAGGCATAGTGATGATGTGTACGTTGCCTTGTTCAGGACTGTCAAGCTAGGCTTCACACCCTGTCGTGATGGCGTGAACACTGATTTAATACAAAAAATCGAACAGCAAATGCATCAGTTTCAGTTCCGCCGCGTCATTCAGCTTTGAACGAAATACGGGCCATGGCGTCCGCGGGCACAGGATTGGGAACTCCTGCCTTAAAGAGTTATTACTTATCTATCTTTAGACGGCAAAATCGCAAACTCACATTATTTGACTTGGTGCTTTTCAGTTGTAAGTACAGCGCATGCGTATACTTTTAGCTCGGCCGTATGGCAATGATCGATGATCATGACGCGAAATGGATTTGAAAAGCAGCAATGAACGCACGTCAGTGGGCACTTTGGCTCAGCGCGCAAATTACTCGTAATACAAGACATTTCGCCCTTGCGTATTTGGCCACGGCGGTTGTTGATTGGGTTATCACTGCGCCGCGGCTTCCGTGCAGGCTTTTGCGATCACATGGAGCCGGCAGCCATTGCGGTGTGATTTATTGCCGATTCGTGTGCGGCCGGCATGCATTATTGGATAATCTCTCTGCGACCTCACGGCTGCGAACCCTTTAATCAGGGATTCCCAACCCTGTGCCCGCGGGTGCCATGGCGCCCGCCGACAGATTTCTGTGAGCCCGCCAACATTAGCCCGATGCAATTTTGTAATATTTTTTTGTGGATATCACATCGACAGGTGAAGCCTCTCGTGCATTTTCCGAATATGAAGAAAATGGTATGTAACAGTGTATTAAACGTGAAACTATTTCTCACACACATTCAAGTGCTTCAAAACCAGTTTGAAGAGAGATTTCTGCAGTTTACGACTGCCAATGGTTTGCTTTATTCTTAATCTTTTTACTTGCCAATTAAAAACAATATAAATAGCTTCATATTTTGCATGTTGTGGTTGAAGAAAACGCACAACAAGAAAAAAATTACATTGATAATCTTTTCAACGAGCTTTTACTTTATTCGAAAAAGGGAGGTTAAGCAACTGAGTAACAAGCATTTCCCGTAGAAAAGAACATATGTTAAGATAATCGTCGCAAAAAGTTCACATACTCCACGTTGGGAGCGGACATTGTCGAAAAAATCATTCTTTTTTATAATATCATTAGAAAAAAATGGTGGCGCCCGCTGCCCCACATTTTTTTAAAATGCACTCTTGGGTTCAATAATGTTGGGAACCCCTGCCTTACATATTGCATATGGCGTACGGGGCATATCACGCGGGGAGTTATTGAGATGTTTGCACGGCGGCGGTGCTGTGTATGGATTCGGATTAAACCGATACTCGTGTGTGTCGAGATGCGACAATAAATTAAGTTTTCAATCTATTCGAATGGAATTTGATTCCCACTGTAAATCTAGATGGAATCAAAATTCTATTCCGTTCTCTCCCGCTCCCTAAACGGAGAACTTCGACGCTTAAAAAATTCACTGCGGAATAGTCTAGGTGAAAATTTATGTTGCTTAACGGTGCCGCCCAAGATGTTGAATATTTTTGCGGAGAGAGTTGAAATCTCGAGGAATCAATGCTCAACTATTAAATGAAACATAAATTGGAATGGATAACACTATTAGTGATTTTTTTAGAAGCGTAGGTGCCAGGCGCGTTTGCCGCACTTAATTTTTAGAGGTGCTCATCTTACTAGTAGTAGTTATATGAAAACTGCTTGTTACTCTCTCATTTTTCGGAAAGAGTATGACAGATGAAAAGATGAGGTAAAGATAGAACTAGTGTCTAGTTAATCGCTTTCGCTAAGCCTCGTTTATAAAGATCGGATGTCATAAGATACCATTTTAACTTGACATTTAGTGAGGGCGCCACCATCGCTTGAGTGATGTGCAACAATCAACGTAAGATATAAGTGAAAACAAATCTTTATGTACATATATTTTTAGTCAAACAATATAACTTAAATAGCGTTTGAAGATATCTAGTATACGGGGACAGTTCCAGTTCCAAAGTCGGCAGCGGTAAAGTGATGATAGTAGATTTGTAGAGAGGGTCATGGAAAACAGGAAATAATCACATACATCTGTATTAACCGGACATTATAAACTTGGAAACATTCCTTGCAAATGCAAAAGTTTTTAACCCATGCTCGCAACAGTCTCGAAGGTAAACAAATCTATACAGTCCTGTTTAAAGTCAACATTTAAATACGTCTGGGGCACGTACCGTTTCGGAAAAGTTTGGAAGTCTTTTCCAATCCCGTACGTCTTAACCCTCTTAGCCTCAGAGCGCTGATCTATCGGCGCACCTAGACTATGCCAAAAGCCACACAGCGCCGATCTATCGGCGCATGCTTTGAAATATCATATACGAGATATAGAGAAAGCAAACATAGTGAAACAAAAAAGGCCGCTGGAGAAATGTTTTATCATTAAAATAAACTAATTTACGAATTATTATTTTTTAATATTCAGGTTGTTTTAACAGTTATATTTTGAGTTCCGCGCGTGTATATCGCTCCGATGATCATTATCCGTCGGCGTAACCTTTGATAAACCTAAGACTGACCATTTACCAATAAAAATATGTTTTGATATATGGGCCTTGTATGCAGGTAACCTAATTTTTTGTTTGCAAAATTCCAATATTGATAAATAGCAAGTTGCCTTCGTTGACGAATACTATATACGATATTTTTTTTTATGTATGTCAATATAAAGAATTATTGATTTCTCTCTCTAAAAATGTTCTCCTTCATCTATTAAAGTGTCCTGAACTTTTTCGTTTAAAATAAAAAATATATTATGACCAAAGTATATACTATGTTTTCATAAAAATAGCTCTGAGCTTTTTCGCAAGTACCCGCAAAAATGGCTGAGGCTAAAAGGGTTAAGCGTCCTACCACTCGGGCTTTTTTGTATTCAGTGCAATAAAAAATAATTCTGACCATTTGTATGTATGTAAACCAAAAACCCTATCATCAAACATGATGCCCTAGGGCTTTTGAAATCTTGTGGCATGAATGAAAATTGTTTTGATCATGACGCAAATTTGACGAAATATCTGTTATTAAATTTTTCGAAACCGCTCACCGGCAATATCACTCTAGAGTGGCAATTTAAAAAAAAATCATCACGCAACTTTTACAACTTAATATTCATATAATTCTTCAAATATACATTCTTGACTTGAACTGAATCAACCTTTTGCACGCTACGTGTGTTCTCTAATGCTAGGTAAACTTAGTCCATATTTTTTCTTGCCAAGTTCTTTCCCAATGTGAAGCATACGAACTCTACAAAGTTTTTCTACGATAACTGTTTGTTTCGCCTTTCGTTGCACGCTACGTGTGATCTCTGACTTTTTTCCATATTTTTTTAACAAGTCCTTTCCCACTGTGGAGTATACGTACTCTCCGAAGATTTTCTACGAATACTGCTTATTTCTGGGAGTTAAAATTTTTCCAACTCTGGCAATCTTTTTTTTGTAGGCGTCATTCAGGACATTCTCATAGCGCCCTTTCGAGTGCATAAGTGCGTGGTCAGTATGAATACACTTGGACAATTGCCAATCACTGGTGGCAAAAACCAGTATGATCAACACCTGCACTTATAATACTTAACAACATTGCACTTCTGATATAATTCAATAAGTTCATAAAAAGTGGTCTAGTCCTGTACTAATCTGGATTTGGTCAGCAATAATAAACTGGTAAACATCCATCGGGACCATAATCAGTGTCGTGTTAAGCTATGATTTATTCCATTTAAAGCCTTGGAACATGATATGTAATTAAAAATTAATTTACTTTAGTCACTTTGTGTTTTTTTTTGTTTGATTAAATAATATCGTTAATGAAATTAAATTTTCAATATTTAATCAAGATTAAAAGATCTCTCGGATGATTTAAGCCATTGTTATAAGAGAACAATGCGCAAAAAATCTCAAACGATATTCTTCACTTAGTCACTTCTTGGTGGAAATGTATCATTACTGAAATATATATGAAATACCCGATAAGCTCAGCAGAGTAGTAATCTTTTAATGAAATATCAATAAACGTTCTTCTGACGACTGTTAATTTATTATTCTCGTTACGTTTTGCCGTCTTGGAATACCTTTTATTAAATTAATATAATAATTATTTTATATCACGATTTGCCACGATATCTTTTCCCTACTGGTGTTACTTAGAAACAAGAATAAACCGACATAAACACAGTATACAGTTTTCTATATATGTAACTAGTATTCGAACCCGGCTTCACTCGGACCAGTTTGGGGTTATGTTCAGCTCGGCGCGTAAATTCAGACGGGCCAAGTTGAAACAACTTTTTTCAAAATTCAAAAGTCTAGGTTCGAACCCGGCCTCGCTCGGACCAGTTTGGGGTTATGTTCAGCTCGGCGCGTAAATTCAGACGGGCCAAGTTGAAACAACTTTTTTCAAAATTCAAAAGTCTAGGTCAATTAAAATGGAATTAAAATGAACATTTCAGACTGGCATTGACATTTCACAGCCCCTTTCATATATTGACAGCCCCATTATCGCCCATTAAAATGTCCAAATTCAAGGAAAATATCTAATTTGCTGTCAAAGAAATGTCAAATAATACCTTCACGTAAATAAAAACATTATTATATTAATAAAAGCCGGGAAAAGTTCAGAAGAAGACTAATTTATTACATTTTGACTAAATGTCTTCGCCGATAAAAAATCAAACATATTTTCTTTCATATTCGTTTTTGTGGCAACTTAATGACCAACAATGCAAAAGGGAATTACAGACCCACAGACATACATACGCCGTTTCGGTTTTATATATGTACTACTCGATACTCGAGTAATTGGAGTCTCTACACACACATTGATAACGAAACAAATTTACCGTCGAAACTTTCGCGAGCGAAATCAATTCGTTTGTTTGAACTGAATTACAGACATACATCCCCCGTTTCGGTTTTATATATAAGATTCACATGTAATATATTTATAAATACTTGTTTACATTTGTGGTATCAACTGTAATATTTGACACAGTAAAACTAAAACGATTTTTTAAAACTGATATTACATTGATATTTATCACGACCGGTAAAACTCATCGTAAGCATTTTCACTCCCCAAAGTGATAACATAATTTGTCCCGAAGTTCTTTCATGCCATAACTAAAGATTCATATCCTATATCTAAATGGGTCAAATAATAAATTGCAATTATTGATAGCCTTGATTGATCTTACCAACTGTAGAACGACACCATAACATATTCAAGCTAATTTTGACAACCTACAAATAGGCACTATTAATGTGTTAACTAAAAATTTTTGGTGGGATAATTAGGTATATCAAATTAAAATTGTTTGAATTTTGTGCTTTTCCATGAGCTTTGTTGCTTACGACCCGGGCTTCGCCTTTCGGCATCTTCAGGCATTTCAAGTGCACGGATATACTTGAAAAACTATATAATAATAAATCTATAAACCACTTTTTTTTTACTACTTAGACGTGTATTTTATACTGACCAGGGCCGTTTACGTTCATCTCGAGTGTTCACAACTGCTGAAAACGTCCTCAATTTAAAATGGCCGCGATAATCGAAACTAGTCGAGATCTTCATTAAGTATAGTACAATTATGTTTTATTGATTTAGTGAAAAAGGGGTTTTTTGCGAAAAGTGTAAACCTGATGTATTCCGTATGCTCCAGATCGTTAGTTCACGGTAACATTCGGACAGGGTGATTAGCTAATGGGCTTCCCCCGAGCGATCGATGGCGATACGAATGCGTTCCTGCGAATTCCTCGGCAACGGGCACGTACGTTGCATCGGAACGGTAAACGTGATTTCGCCTTGTTCGTTCGAGTGATGAAATTTTATGGATCGATTGTGATTTCCCGAAGAATGAATCCGTCCAGAACCCGCGCAGTGCACGGTGATTTTTTTTCTTTTTAGTAGGGGGTAAGTAAATTGATTGAATTAGAATTTAATTGGTAGAACTCCATTATAATACGGTGAAAAAAATACAATGTATTGTAATTCTACAGAAATTATTTTATATATTTGTTGATAGCTTTTCCGGCTTACGCCATTGTCAGAACTATGTATCACTTTTAAGGTGTTCACTGTCAATACTTGGTGGAAAGGCATTATAATAAAAATAATAACACATTTTTAATATTTATTCCACATACAATTTATTGAATCAAGACCGGTTTCTCTCATGGCGATCATTATAAACCAGGGCTGTGGAGTCGGAGTCGGAGTCGTGGAGTCGGGGCGATTTGGCTGGAGTCGTACTCAGAGTCGGAAATTTCGAAAAAATCAAACTTTTTATTTTTGCATATAATATGTCAAATTTGGCTATTGGCCGGATTGTGGTAGGGTTGGTATTTAATTAAATACACATTAATAGGAAAGTTAGGCAAAAAAATGACGATATTAAACTTTTTTAGTCGGAGTCGTGGTGTTGGTAAATGCTGGAGTTGGAGTCGAACTTTTTCTTACCGACTCCACAGCCCTGTTATAAACTGATAAGAAATACATCAAAACAGTGATAATCGATTATCTGCTTTAAGCGTATAAATCCTTACGTATTTCCTTATTATGAAATTCTTTTAGATGTCTTTTCCCAAAGTCCCCCTGATATAGGCGCCACTGTCTTTAGAGCGGTGGATATCACCAGCGCACGTCTTGCGGCCTGCATTGTTTACTCATGCAGATTCAACTCTGCCACTCACCGTTAGCCACTTTTCCGGGACGATAAAAAAAGCCCCCATATCCATATCCATCTGACAATAAAGTCATGATTCTCTGTTTATTCGATGTGAAAACGCCGCCGTGGTTGCATTTTGAACTAAGGTTCACCTTAAATTACGACCGGCTATTTCCATCTGGATTTTCTCAAGTAAGAACACAATGTCGACGATTCGGAATAAGAAAAGTTTTTTTATTGATCACTTCACGTGCTTCGTTTGTGTTAGAAGCCTCTTCATACCAGCGTAAGATTTTTATTTATCGTTTAGCCATTGATTCAAATCTTGCACTTAAAAGTGAGAAAACGAAATAGAACTTTTATTTCTACTGACCATTAGGAAATTTGAAGGCAGTTTTTTTTGTATCCTTTTAAGTCAACTGTCATAATGTAGAGTTCTTTGAATTTTTATGGTTTTTTAGTCGATCTATATTATAATTCTATGTTGAAAATTCACTTAGCATGATTTGCAATTAAAAATATACGGAATACAATTTTTTGACGTCATATGCATCGATTCCCACGAGAAAAACTTAAATGAAATTTAACAATTAATTAAAATAAGACATTAAATTATATATTTTCGGGACTGTGGTCGAGTGTCGACGTCGTTCGCTTCGGTTGCGTAGCTCATGGTCTCGAACCCCAGTACGGACAGTTTTATAAATCGATGCCATTGATTTCTGTTGAAATGCATGAATGACTGATGTCCGAAATTACCTTCTCACATAGTATCTTTGAAACTCGGCGTAGCGAGAGCAATTGGCTAACTATTGCCCTAGACTATCTATTAGAGGTCTGCACGGGCCGAAATTTTGAAATTTTACCCGGCCCGAGCCCGAAAACCTCCAACTCGGTCTGGCCCGAGCCCGAGGCTCATTTCCATAATCTTACCCGAACCTGACCCGAGCCCGACATTTTTCATCCTTGCCCGAAAAAAACCCGATTTTTTTTCGACAATTATAATAAAAAACAAAAATAATTAAAATTGACTAATCAATTATCGTGTGTGCAGTTTTTCAAAATACATTTAACAAATACTAAATTCGGGATCATATTATGAAATTTATTATGCGTATTGTACAAACTCCTCAACAGAAGACTATCAATTAAAAATAATATAGTGGTGTAAGCAGTCAATAAACCGATAACAATGCGTGTTGTTCTATCGAATGGATGTATTCATAAGGGAAAATAAAGTTTTTAAATAACGAATAAGGCGTCGAAAAGATGACTGTAATGAGTACGTGAAGTTTATTATAGAATTAAATTTAAATTTAGCTCATTCGGAAATCGCCCGATTTTTGTTATATTTTTTGTGTGCCTGGGCCAAACCCGAGCCCGTGCAGACCTCTACTATCTATACTTTCGTAGATAAAAATCTGTGGAATAAGCTCTCCATTACGAGTCTTTATGCTTCACATTAAGAGTGGTCATGGTTTTAAAAATATGATAATGTTATGTATACATGCATATTATTTTGAATAATGTTTGCTTTATTTGAAACCTTGAAATCCTTGGCAACAAACACTGACCTAGCGTAATATAGCATTTCGTTCTTACGTCATTCAAAGATATACAAAGATGTATGTATTAGAATTTCAATTCACCACGAATATTCGAAGTACGCAATGAAAGCGCGTGTTTTTTTTTTGATTGAAGGGTTGCCTATAAAAATTAAACATTTATTTTATAGTAATTTCACGTTTTCAAATTTAAGAAAAAAGTTTTATTTTTAAGAATTTAATTAAGTCGAACTTTTTACTGCTCCAGTGCTAACATGAAACTTTGATCAATACCTTATATTAATTTAGTTTAAGAATATATTTATGATCACAAAATAATATAAAATCACTTGTTGCCAGGAATTGGATTTCACTAGACCCAATCTCACACATCCTTATCACATAGAATTTTACACTACGGGTCCTTATTACAGCTTACATAAAAAAAAAGAAAAAGGGAGGGTGGGGTATATACATATGTATATAAATATTGTAAAAAATCTTATTTTTGAGCTTACATAAATCGGGGGAGACAGATTGCTTAAGCTTTGTCACGTTGATCTATTTTAGTACTAGGTAAAAGAAAGTAGAAATTTGTAATGTTGATTATTGGCAGTTCCATTTTTGACCAAATCTTCAGAAGAACGATTATCATGAATAGTTGATATTAAACATGTGTCATCTGGGCTGATAGATAAATAAACATAATTATTCATTTACATACTAAAAAAGATTGGCTTGAAAAATTTCATTTTTGTGGTGGATCTTTATTGCACTTCTAGTGGTCTATTAGTATCCAATGTATCAACACGTGACTGAAATAGCTTTTTAAAAGATGCAATGCTATATACAGTGAAACCCCGATTCAACGTTTATAAAGGGACCGTATAAAACAAACGATGAATGCGGGAAAGTTTTACATATGAACTAAATGCCGGGACTATAGAAAATGAACGTACCACGCGGGAAAACGTATAATGCGAAAACGTAAGATCGGGGTTCCACTGTAACTATATTTTGATAAAATTCCACATGCTGACAGTATCGAGTGGCAACCCTACCTTTGAGAATTCTTCCTTTCACTTGTGGAGTTCGTCAAACTCTTGCCCGTAACTTGCTCCATAATAATAAACAATAATCAACTCTCCCTTTTGAGGTACGAGTGCGTACGCTTGTTGCCTTTTGAGTAATGTCTGTCTTTTCAAGGGCACATCTTATTTGTCCCTTATTTTTATATTTCAGTCACAATATTGGAATTTAATGACATGTTGACGATGAAATAATTTTTGACCCTTATAGCTGCTTCTATCTGTAACTTCAATCGTAAAAAGATGGTTTATATTGTATTGGCATTTACTTGGTTTCTAGAAATCCATTATAACACGGTGAAATAACAGTGTTTTTTTTATCATGTCCGTTCCCAACTTGGAGGTATGGAGTCCTCACGGAGTTTATCTCAACATATGTTTTTTCTACCAGAACTGCTTGTTACTCAGTTGCTCAACGGCTCTTTTTTCGAAGAGAGTAGGGATGAAAAGGCTACGAGGACTAGAACAGCACTAGTAGTTAGCTAGTCACTATGCGTCGCTCTTTGGGATAGGAAAGGTGGGAAGGGATTTTTATTTGTATTTTAGTTTAATAAAATATTTTTAGTACTTATTCCACGTTGCATTTATTGAAATCAAGACGGGTTTCATCAGTTGAAAATGCTCGCTGAGCGAAACCATTCCTGATCTCAATACATCCAATGTGAAATTCGTACTGTATATATGTGTTATTATTTTTATTATTATGCCATACCACAAAGTATTGATATTGAACACCTTAAAAGTGATTTAATATTATGGTCACACTCTTTTGTCGAACGGATCTAGCCATATTTACATCGGATCATGTAATGAAATTTTGATTTATGCTCTGAATAGCATTATTTTAATTTAGTTGTCTTTTCTCCTCGAGTAAAATATAGAAAAAATCGGTAAATTATGGGTATATGGTCACGGGACAGAATCTAAATCCTCTCGAGCTAAGCTCAAAAAATGTATACATACTGGCATATAATTTTATGATTGGACTTGTGGATTATTATAAAATGTGGAATCAAAATGATTAAATCTGAAGAATATTACTGATTATTGTGTGAGTTCTGAAAGAAGAATTTGTTTTTAATATTAGTCTATAATACAATCATTCTTTTTTATTTTAAACAAATAATAAACTTATGTGTTTGTCTCTATCTGTATAATATTATTGTTTGTGTAGTTTGTGGTTGCATTTTTGCTCCTGTAAATTAAAACAACTCGATTTCATACTTATTGCGAAGTATTCTTTAGGATCTTCTATTATAATAAATTTTAAAATTAAAGACAAAACATTTAAAAAAAAATCGTAAGCCTTACATTCATTTCATTTAATGTGCTTACTTTTCATAAATCTTTACAAAAATTCGGCCCCGTGACCATATATCCATAATTTACCTAAAAACTTGGGTATTTCTGAAAGTACAAAAAAATACATGAGTAGCCAACAATATTTCTGCATGCAAGTTATAATAAAACATACAGTTTTTATATTTTTAAAGTTTATTTGATAATTCGTTCTGTTCAATATTAATTCGTTACATATATATTTTGTAGAAACATACATAAATTTCGTTAGATTTTGTGGCAAAGGCACCAGTTTTTGTTTAAATGTAATCTAATCATTCATTAAACGAAAACACATTCTCCATTCAATCTTGTCAGATTCAACAGTCAAACATGCATACATAATTGACAGAATGTGTTGTATTATAATTTAATATAAATAATTCTAAATGCAGACCAACAGACGACCGAAGCGATTCGTGAAATTCCGGAAGCTTTCGTGAATTATGGAACATTCTCGAAATGCCACGGAATTTTCTCAATTATTTATTTATGTGAGATGAGTGTGTGGTCAAATTTATGTGATTCAAATTCGACATACAGTTATGTTTGATTATTCTAATTATTAAAGTATGATTATTTTTTTAAATGCATTATTTTAAATTATTTATAAATAAAATACGATTTTGTTTCAATTGAAACAATTAAATTTACGCTGAAGCAAAATTTTCGCGCTATTTTATTTGAAATTTTATGAAGCAACCAAATACCATATAAAGTGTTTGTGCACATTGTTATTTTTCGAATCAAATATTCTTAAAAATAGCAGCAATATAGTACAGTATGTGTCGATTGAATAAGTGCCAATACAATCTATGAATAAATTACTATTATTAAAACATTACCGAGTGCATTTTAATTCAGAATCACTTCCAGTCGTCCTGAACAGTTGGCCCAGGAGAAAGGGATAAGCGTATTTTTAAGGGTGTATTCAATTAATAATATAATCGTTCAGTATTTCGCAACAGTCTTGCGACTTTCGCTTTCATTCTTTCATCGTCATTTAAACTTCAATAAACCACCTTCAAAAACATGGTCATCCCGACCTCCATAAGCATAATATTATAACTAACTATATTAAAATAAAATCTAAAGTCACTACTCTAGATTACATACTAAATTACTTAAAAATAAACGATTATTATAATGTCATACTGGGAAATCTATAAAAAATAATATGAGTATAAAAAAAAGTACAACTCCTGGTTTATCGTTACGTATTTAGAAGATATACTTTTCGAATTAAATGTACATTAATAAAGAATCTTAACGTATTAAATAAAATACATTGATTTTTTTGTCAATAGATGTCTCGATACAATAAATATGATTATTTTTAATGTTAATAAAATATTATATATATATGTATGATTATTATAAGATCAAACGGTAATTCCACGAAAATTTAGCCCCTTTAAGGAGGTCAACCCATGTGATATTTTGAAACAATCTTTTTTTTTATTTTTTGCTTGAAATGATTCTTAAACACACGTTGAATATGCTGGTAAAGTGATTTTACAATACAAGTCGATGGAAAGTTATTGCAGTTAGACTACACTTGTTTCGAGGCGGGACATCGGTCACATTTTGATGCAATGATGAAACAAACCAACATTTAAGCAAGAGCAAAGCAAGCAGCTTCAAACGTCTTAAAACAGGAAGACGAAAGAATTATCTATGGACAAGGCATAGCAGATTAGTGGGGAGTAAAGATTTTATAGTTTAAATCGTATTTGAACTTTCAAATGCGTTTTTCTAATTAGTCTCCACGATATCTCAAGAACGGGTTAACTGATTGCTTTGAAATTTTAATGGTAGATTAAAAACATGTTTTTTCATCGCTTGAGCTAGGATAGTGAAAAAATTCCCAGCCGTTTTGTTTTTACGTAACCAAATAGTCGAAAAAAATATGTCAATAAACATTCAAATTTCTTCGTTAATAAGGTTCGTCAAAAAAAACCCAAAAAAGCTAAAATAACTAACCATCACGTGGGGGGACACCCTTAAGCGACTAACATTGTGGCGTGTGTTACATTATCGTGAGATTTTTTCATTTATATTTCATTTGATGACAGTGAGTGATTATATTTAAGTACGATATGTTAATGTGTATTTTTAGTACTGGGTACTTGTAAAATCTATGTTATTTTTTTATTACGTACTATTATTGCGTTGCGGTTTTCTTGCCGCGGTAGCTTACTCAAATCAAAACATAATATTTAACTGATACTAAAACCAGAATACAACGAAATTGCAACAGTGAAATTCTTACTAGCATTTAAGATGCTTCGAACAGTAATGCAATTTATTGCGTTCACAAATTTGCCGTACATATGAATATAACTGTATGACGTGATAGTATAACATGCAACATAAAATTAGGCGACTTTACCCACAGTTTGTTTGTCCCGTATGCGTTTCCATACCGTTAATCCGATTGCGATAAAACTTTGATGAGGTGTTGTGCAGACGCCCGCAATCTTTTATTGTTTACATTGAAAATTAGCGTTAGCTTATCATTCTTTTCCGCAATATAAATCCACCACGACTTTGCTATGGTACCAGGCTTTCAGTGAAAAATAAAATGAACAGTATCATCGAGGTTACAATTTTAAATGGAAAATTTAAAGAAGAAGATGCACTGTTGCCACGCATCCCAATGATTCCAATAGATATGCCATTCAAATTTAAACGTTTGCTGATAATTAAATGCTGCATTAATCTTTCTGTGTTGACTTTCTGTATAGGTGTACTATCGAAAGCTTCATACACATCTTCAAAATCAACACGTATAAACACGGTTTAGCTATATGATATTAAATAAATTAATCCTCTAATGAATTTCTTTTACTGAAAATATTGGCTTTTTGGAATGGCTTAGTTTTAATGAATATTTAGTGAAATGGAATCATTTCAAAGCATATAATCGTCGGCAATTTAGTTTTACTTTAAAGACAAATATTTGTCCAATATAGGATGTTGACAATCGGTGTACGTGATGGTGATGGTGGTTTGAAATAATATGTATTAAGAACACGCATAATATGTATTAAGAACACGCATAAAATGTAATAAGAACACGCATATAAGTGATCCACGTGGACCGGTAAATAAAACATATTCCATTAAGTATCGTTCGCTCTCGGGGTCAGTTGGTTACGGTATGGGCAGAAACCGTTCGAATACAGTACTCAGTTTTTTTTGCGGAAATTATAAAAATAACCATATTAATAATACGTATTACAAAATGGCGTTTCCGGTCGGGCAGCTTTGATGAAAAAAAGGTCGCATCGCGGAATGATATTCGATTGATGGTTTCGTCTAACGTTTGCTTGAAACCGACGCTTTTTTATTTGATTGTATTTATTTATCGAATGTTAAGACATCGATTGAATGCGATTGGAATGACCGTTTTCAGATACGTGATTTGTTTGCGAGGGGTTTTACGAAGAACTGTGTCAGATTAAGAACTGAAACTGTCAGTAAAGTTCAGGTGAAATATTCAATTTAATGCTTATTGTTTTTTGCCTATTTTTAATTGTGTAAATGTGTATGTGAGCGTTTCTTTGAATGTGAATCAATTATGCGTCGCTAAACACGTGAAAATCTTCGATTTATTTTGACTCTGTCAGACACTGTAAAGAATGAATCGAGTAACCCCTTTTTAAATTACTGTTATCATGGAACACATAAAGAGAATTGATGAATAACTGGTCCATTATATGGCTGTCAATTTGAATCAAATAAATATGTATTTTACTTGTTTGAATTGCAGCTTTAACAATAAATACGCCAGGTAGTTTCGAAAGCAAATACTTATTATGATGCCGATGTAATAAATAATTAATAATCGTGTAAATTATTTGTCTCAAGCAGTCAAACAGCATTGCCCGATGTATTTTATAATATTATTAATGAAACGACAATGTTTGAGTGTGTAAGTCTTTGATAGTAATTATTATTGCAGTTATATTATCGACATCGATTTCGCAGTTATTTCCAACGGGGTTTTCTGCAAAACGCGTAAATAAACTATTTCGATACAATCTTAATATCGAGGTTGAATACCGTATTATAAAAGATACGGTCGAACTTGTCCTTTCAGAATGAGGTGAAATGTTCAACCGAATGATAATTTAACAAAACACCTTCTTGTTTTTTATAATATACTCATTTTAAAAAAATCCCTGAAAAGTGAATGTATATCAAAATCAAAATTTTAAATATTTAACACAGCCCTAGAAATAAAACGTTCTACGTATTCCAAGGCACATTTTTCTGTACTTTCTCAAATTACTTTTTTGAATACGAAAAGTTTTCGGTATTTTAAATATTTAGCTTAAACAATAAAAAGGCAGTGGAAATTTATGATCTTGTCTGCTTCAATTCTTAAGTTCATATTATAACTTTCAACAAGTTACTGAATGAATAGATAAGTGCTACATTATATGCACCAGTATCTGTATTAGTTCAAAAACACTGTTCTTATAATTTGATATCCTTTTTTC
This sequence comes from Himalopsyche kuldschensis, assembly GCA_028554975.1. Lineage (NCBI taxonomy): Eukaryota > Metazoa > Arthropoda > Insecta > Trichoptera > Rhyacophilidae > Himalopsyche > Himalopsyche kuldschensis. Next base: position 18,468,831 of record JAHFWI010000006.1, read on the forward strand.
CTGGTATTATTTATTGACAAGCAAGTAAAGAATAATAAGAGTTCTTGACAATTTTTACCTTTGGCCATCATTTGCAAACCTGATATTGGTTTCCTGGCATAATAATGGAAACCACTATAAGACGATTTGATATATTATACTTGAACAGTGTTTTGTGACAATAATGTCGCGACTTCCGATTAAAATTATGAGTTAAAGTTATTAAAAGTGACGATGATGCGCCGCCGCGCGTCCACCGTAACTACTGGCCTCGTAGATCTTTCCTGACTGAGAAGAAGGAGGGACTCCCATCGCGAGGTCTGCAGCCTTCTCGGATGCTCTCGCGCGCCTTCTTGCCACCGCCCACGCTGCCGCTACCGCAGCCTGCGCGAGCAAAAGCGCTGCCGCTGCGAGGGCTAGGCCTCCTCCTCCCAGGCACGGTCCTCGCATGTCAGCGGTCGTGAACACGGTCTCACTAGTCGACAGCGTTGTCTGGTTTCCGCTGCGTTGCTTTTCGAAACCGAACTTGTCGGTGATCTGGATGGTCTGGACCAAAAGCATGTCGTCTCTCGGCGATGTTGCGGATCTGTGTAAGAGTTAAACAATGAATTAAAGGTTTCAAAATCATCATAATGTTATTGGTTCTCAGCTTGAGTTTAGCCTTTCAGCTTTTAAACCCTCGAGGACGAAAGCTTTTTCAAAGAAAGTTGTACCAAGCGGTTACATACAACTGCACTGATTGTGAACTACATTTTGTCTTCTGACAGTTAATCTGAGAGATTTATTGACAATCTATTAAAATTGGCTTGACTACAAACATAAACTTTAAACCACTTTTTTGTACTTTTTGTTCTTTGGAAAGATTTTCAGCGGAAAGTTCTGTTGAATCAACTGAATCCTTCGAAAAAAAACCAGTACTACCAATCTTAATTTATTAAAATATAATGCCTTTTCACTAAGAATTGACAGTTCGTTACCTTACTATGAAAAGGCTCTAATTTACATTTTTGCCTAAAATGACTTTTTGGCCGGAAAAGCTTGTAATAACAGCATCCTATCATAGATATAAATTTCAGAATTATCTATGTTTGAATAAGTAGAATTGGAGTAAGTAGAATTTCAGTTTTTTTTTTACTTAATTTATTTGACAAAGTTCTAAGATTGTCATCATAATTTCCATCATTAGATCTTTAAGATCATTATTTCTCAGCAAGAGTTGTGAAAAAATATGCTTAAAATAAGTACATACATATGTATGTTATTTGAAACATTTTTACATGCTCAATGTTACAAGTGAATTTTAATCAATCGAAACTTCAAACTCTCATTTCTCAAAACAGTGTCAAGAGCAATAAGAACCTTTTCAAAGTAAGGTATCGAGCTAGAACCTTAAAAACCACCATCGAATTGTGTTTTAAAAGTCAAAACGTTTGATTATTGTGACCACTCATCTCGCAAGCTTTCTTCTAATTTCAAAAAATTCTTTACCTCTTCCTACGTCCGTATGAGAGCACTGATCTGAGATCTCCAGGTCCACTTGTGCGTCCGCATTGGACTGGTTCGCAGGTTGGCATGCAAGGGGTGACGAGGGCGCGGAATTGTACAACTTCTGATGACGGGAACTTGAAGGCATCAAAGTGGGACAGGAGCATCTGTTGGAGAAACAATGGTTTTAATCTTCCGTGGGAACAGTGGCGCCTGGTAACAATAATACCAGGGCGTTCAAGATAAACATGTTTATCTAGGAGATCCATCCTTTGTCGTATTAAGAAAAGAATAATGCATTCGGCAACGTTCCTCATAATTCGGCAATATAATTGAAGAAGATCTCAGCACCGACTGAGAATAACTTCTGTCATCATATTTTGCATGCGGCATGGTTACTACTGGCGTGACGTCACAAAACTTTTTTTTGTCTTACCATTTCAACTCTGTTGACATTGACACACTTATTAATTTTATTTTGGTTCCGTCCGCTTAACATCTGTGAATCATTGCTTCCTGCGATATTTGTATTGGAACCCACAAGGAAATTTAAATGAGTAAATCGATATATGTGTTTTCATATTGATGGGTTATAAATGGGAGATCGGGGCACCATTGCACCATAACAAGAGCCGCTTTTTAACTTCTTAGTTTATATCAATTATTTCACGTAATATTCACATAGTAAATTTCTGTACATCGCTTGAATTTAATCGTCAATACATTGGGTCTTTTGGACAAGAATTATTTGAGATTGGCTTACCTTTCCGGAATTGGCAGACTTGAAGAGTGGTCCCATGATGAAGTGGTCTGTTGGGCAACCGTCTGAGTCGATGAGGGTGATTTCGCTGGAGTCAACGCCGTCCATGGCAACAAGTTCGCGGACAAAGATTTCGAATGGTGAGTTGGGGTCGAGGATTTCGAAACGGAGGGCCTGCGGAAAATCACATTGCGTTATTTTTGATGCAGGGCATACGGATTCCTGACGGAGCTCATCTCAACAGACTTAACTCAGTCGTGTAACGTATCTTTTGAAGAAACTAGAGATATAATTATACTGCTAGGATAGAACAAATAGTTAGCTAAATGTTTCCCGTACACGTGAGCTCTGCAACCAAAGCCAATCACATACTTTCGGTGGTTTCGGCGGTAACTTTGTGGAAGTTGATTTGAATATAAACTTAAAATAGCTTTGATTATTCCACGTATTGTGCTACTTACTGTGACACGTGTTTCGCATATTTTATTAAATAATATTCTTATTAGAACAGGTTGCTCGCCACTGCTTACATTATTTCAAATTAATTAGGGTAAACACAAACCTATCTGACTGTAAACATCATTAGTAGTATAATTATTTGTTTGTTTCGATTCTATAACCCCCTCATTGCTTCCCGTAAAAAGGAAAAATCCCAAACACAATTTTGTAATTCATTTTAAAATATTAGAATCAATCTTGATTCATTACTTAAGCAAACTTTGCGATAGTAAGTACGAAGATGCATTTGAAAGAGGCGAAACACGTGTCACAGTTAGAAGCACAATACGTGGAATAATTAAAGTTATTTTAAATGTTATATTAAAGTCAATGACGTTGACACTTGACCACAATCTCGTCCAAATGAGTATATAAACCTAATTACTTTTTTTAATTATCTGTTTAATTGTTTGAGAATAAGTTGCACGATTAAAAATGAAGTTTCAAACATTTAGTAAATTTTGCGTCGCCAGAACTATTAGTTTACTTTGCACAACTCTTTTCTACAGTTATTACATCGTAATATACACAAGTATCGTGTCGCCAGTTTCTTTGTAGCATTTGTCATACAGGAATATTATTTATGATATGAGAAAGGTGTAAATTTGTAAAACTTTATGTCCCGGGAACTTTTATCAGCATTTGCGGCTGAAGCTTTTTGCATACACGTGTACGAAAGTCTCCAGCTGTTTATATTTTACAACGTACAAAATAACCTGTCACCAGATTGTCTTAAAATTTATCATATTGTATGAAGCGGACTCTACGAGTAACATTTTGTAATGACTATTCGCGGATATGACTATTTGTCGGACTCTATCATACAGCATTTTAGTCGTATATCACTCACCAGGGGGTCTCCTACTTCGGCTGTTGGTACAACGTCGTTTCCTTCGCGGTCTGTGATCTTCATTGCCACGTTAGGTGAATCGACAATAACCTCTTCTGATAGGGCGGGTTGGATGTCTCCGTGAATTCCAAGGTCCACTTCGTTTGAGACTGTCTTGTTGGTGAGGTCATACTGGCAAGTCACGGCGAGTCCAAGATCTGATGAGGTTACGATAGTGTCGTGGTGCTGGATGACAACATCATTTAGATATCTGAGGATTTAATTAAATAATGGCTTGTTTATTTATTGTTTACTTTACAGTGTGAAGAAAATCCCGTGCAATAATATGTATGTTGCAATAGTTCAGATAAATTTATGAACTTAGCAACGAATTTAATAAATTATAAGAAACCTTTCAATAGACTCGTAGGTAACTTTTTAGAAGCTTATTTTGAAATAAAATTTAAAACAACCTAATTTAATCCACGTATTGTCTGACATTTCGACTTATTCGCAGATAATTTGTAATATTTATTAGCGTCCACTTTCCGGCGTCCTGACCTTACCTAACCTTATCGCTATAGCATGATATTAAATCTGATGATGCTTTTCATAGAGACGAAACACGTGTCACTATTTGTCAATACATGTGAAATAAACGAAGTTATTTTAATTTTATACGATAAGAAAGCTCACTGCAAAAATACCTCCAAATAATTGCACTCATTATTTATATGTACTGTAAAATCAATTCTAAAATATTTGTTTCCTCGGCAAGTTTACAGTATCGATTCTGATGACAGAACCTTCAATGATCAAATACATAATGTAAAAAAAAGTAATAATATTTCTGACGAAGGCGTAAGCCGAAATGGCTATCAACAAATATATAAAATTTATGTAGAACTAAAATACATTGTTATTTTTCTTACCGTATTATAATGGAGTTCTACCAAGTAAATGCCTACTCAGTCAATAATAATACGGCACGTATCTCTACATAAATAAATAAAGTCCTTGTTCAATATTAAAAGCTTCTCGAATTTAACTAGCACTGTCCATTTAATCAATAGATTTAATTTGTGATTAGTTTATGCAGGGTGAATCTTTAATCGTTGACATCAACGTTCTCTTTAGAATCCTGTTTGTCTATTTTGTGAATCTTGATCTTCACTCTAACAAAATATTGCCTCGTTGTTCTCACCTTCCGAGTCCATTTTGCTTCACATTGCACTCGATGTTGTTGTATCCCATATGCAATTCGAATTCCAAGCTCTGTGACACGTCCACAACGCATGAGTTCGGGCTTCCTTTGGCATAGATCTTTCCGTCGAAGAGCTTTGAGGTTTGGATGCGGGCGACCATGTCTCCGGATCGGCAGTCGATTGATACGTTGTAGCAGGATGAAAGCTCGTATGTGGCTGCTTCTGGGACGTCTAAGTAAGGATCCTTGGGATGGAAAATGAATTATTTAATATTGGTTCGAAAACACAGTTGAATCTCATTATTAAAAACAATCTATACCAATTGCTTTCACAAATAAATAAAACCGTTGTATTTTGCTTTACCTGAATATCGGCGAGTGTAGCTCTGGAGTGATGGGACAGTCTGCAAACATGTTCGCCGGTATCTCCATGATCGTACGAGTGGCATCTGGCGAAATCAAAATTATTAATTAATTAATAATAGAAGACATTGTACTTATTTTTTTATGACCAAGGTTTTTAAGCCACTAATGACGTCACATTTAAAAGAAGCCGTTTTACATTAAAACACGTTAAACCATTATGATCTGAATTAGGGATTGCAATACCGGGCGAATATATCAATACAGATAAAAATGAGAAAAATATGAAAACTGCGATCAATTATAACTGTTATCTCAAAAACGAACAAATCGATTCAGAAATTTCAAAAAGTATATATCAAAAGCATAAAAGGCTGTTTTCATCGATATTTGTTTTTTAAATTGAAATATAACGTTAAATATTATCCTGTGAAAAACTCTAGACGCAGAAAATTCATCTCTGATACAATAGCAGTTAGACCATAAACTCCCAACCCTTTTCGGGTGGCGACCCCTTTTTATAAATGCCGTGTAACCCGCGACCACGATGCAATTGAAAAAGGCAATTTTAAAAAAATGATAATACAATATAATGAATACATTTTTAGTTGACTGTATATGTTAGAGATCCCACAGAAAACCCCATCGTAACCCATGGGCTTAGAACTCGTGAATTATAAAAATGATTTTTTCATTTTTTAATTTCGTATCGAAAAAACCCACCGAAATACCATGGTATTACCGGTATTTACAACCCTAGTTTCGATCAAAAACCGTCATATGTTTGCTGTTTATAATAACGTCAAGATATATACCTGAATGGTGAGTTAAGGCAAAGTTCTCTGCATTCTTCTACTGTCTGGACTTCCTGGTACACTGAGTCCACCGTCTTCAAGATTCTTCCATTAATTTTCTTGAATTCGCACAGCTTGGTCGGTTCCTCGACGCAATTGTTTTCCAAATAGTCAGTATCTGAAATGTAAAGAACGATTGAATAACAAATGCATATGATAACTTGATTGAATTGGCAATTAATTGCTAGAATTAACATTAACACACAGGGAAAAAACTCTTAGCAGCCTTTGGACTTTTTTTAAGACTCCTGCTAAAAAGCTCAATTATCAATTTTAAACGCAGGGTTGCATTTACAAATTCAAATACTATTCGAAGCTAAGATAATTTCCCAGTTATTACACTATGATAGTGTGTGAAGTATCCGAAATTTATACAATACATTTCCAATGAACGAAATGGAAATTCAATTTATTGTTTGAATTGACGTTTACATACTTTTAAAATTTCAATAAAACAAGATAAAAAGCATACTACATATTTGATTCTAAAAGAATTTTAAAATGCAGTTGATTGTTATTTTGGCATGGCGTGATCAATATCAAAAATATTACCAGTAAAATAATTAAGGATTTCGACTGAGGGTGCTTGATGGAATTCTAATATCAAATTTGAATTGTTTGAATTTTTGACAGTTGAATTGACTGTTCAGTTCAAGTACATCCGTGCACTTAGAATGCCTGAAGATGCCAAAAGGCGAAACCCGGGTCGTTAGCGACTAAACTCATAGAAGAGTACAAAATTCAAACAATTCAAATTTAATAAAGTAATGTTGAGTGGAAATTGTATTCCATGAATTCCATGAATGCTCGCCATGAAACCGGTCCTGATCCAAAAAAAAATATGTAGAATAAGTACTAAAAATGTTTTATTATTTTAATTATAATGCCATTCCTCCAAGTATTGACAGTGAACACCTTAAAAGTGTTCCATAAATTTCGTCACTATTTTCAATTGTTAATAATGCGAATGACGAGTCGGTGCAAATTAATGATTTGAATTGTTAAAAAAACAATTGTTTACCCAAGTTAATTGTTGTTATTATTTGATAATAACGTTGGTCAAAATCGTCTTTATTGCAGACAAGTTTGCACGCGTGCTTTTCCTTGGTGGACAAAGCTTTTTAAAAAAAATGAAGATTGGCAATTATGTCGCATTTGTTACCTTCGTCTTGCTCGAATGCCTCCGTGCCGGCCAGCGTGATGCGGTCCATGTCTGTCAGGTCGCACTCTCCGGTCTTGTTGTTGTAGTTTGCCGATCTGTCGGTACAAAATGAGAAAAAGGTGAATTCAAAAGAACATCCAACGCCATTGCAGTTATTGTTATTGCCATAGATTGAGCGCACTGCGGTCGGAACATTTATTTATTAAGGGAGCTTTTGATGCCTCCGTTGTTATTACACGTGTTGCCTTAATTTGAAAGCTTTATAGCCGATGCGCTTTCTTTTGTATTACAACGATCGGGCCGGCAACGATTGGATGGGGATTGTTGTATTGTCATTTCTTGTTGTTATTTCTTAAGCCAACAATTGCAAAAAGCACGTAGTTGACATTGGGATTGCCCATCAGTCCTGATCAGTCCTGGAGACTTTCAGTGATGTTCCAAAAATTTCAACCTTTTTAAAGGCCTTAAAGCCGGCGTTGTCATTGAATAGAATTTTGTCAAATAGAATTGCCTGATTTTATACTAAACTCAACAATTGAATGTTCACTTTTCATTATATGAATAAGATATAATTGTTTATCTTTAGATTTGTCAGCAAATTTAATAACACTAAAGTTTTTTTTGTGATATAGTGAAATATGATTCGCGAATAAAATTGCCAGATTGTCTTCGTGGTATTAATTTCCGTTCGTTATAACTAAAAAAATCGCTCGGCCCTAGACGTGGGAAAAGATGTACGGGGTGCGTGCCCCGGGCAGTCTACGACGTCTACGTGTAACGATCGGTGTCGACCGCAGAAACGCATTAAGCTCACCTTTACCTGTGACTTTCGCGCTACCAATTGATTTTATTATCGGGATTTCTCAGGGCGGTGATTTTATTTTTAATAGTCCATATACAGCAGGGGACCAAGACGAAAAAATACATATAGTCATGCTGACTTTCAATAGTTTGAATGCTCGAAAATAATCGTGGATGTAGGGACATACGGGCGAAACTAGAAAAACAACGAACTGAGATAAATAGCAAAAAAAATGACAATTTTATACTTTGTTCTTACGGATTTGCAGAAAAGCCGAGCAATATCTGATAAACCGCTCTTCGTACAGTTTAATATTTTTTTATCTTATATAAATGCATTTGATAAATGCATGACAATGCCATATTTAACTCAAAACAACCATATTTGTAGTTTCGCCTGTATGTCGCTACACCCAAAAATTTACTTGGCAGTATATTTCTTTCGGCTTAACCGAGACCAAAATAAAAATTCCACCATTCTTGACAGTTTTTGAATATTTCTGATATTTTTTAAGGAATCGTGAACATGCGTTGTTTGTTCTTGCAAAGGGTAGAGCCAGTCTGCCAATAGAGATGCCACTAGGCAGAGCTTTAGTAATTTTAAACGGCATTGTTTCGGATGTTGACATATTTCATATTGACGTGAGTGAGTTCAGACGAATACTTTTTTTATGGATAAAAGTTTATTTTGTCGGAACTCATTCGGTTGACTTCTTTGAAAGTGTGATTTTATTGATTTTCTCTCTCTGTTCTTATGACTACAGTTTGTGATTTTTACTATGTATATATAGGTATTAGAGACTCCAATTACTCGACTTTTCAACTACTCGAGTATCGAGTAGTAAAATTTCAAAATACTCGAGTAGTTTCAAATGTACGAAAATATATATTTTTAATTCGAATTTGTGTATATTTATAAATGACAAATAATTAAAGAAACTTATTGAATATTACTAATACATTTATTTCCATTTATGCAACATATATTTCAACAATAATAGAGAATTAAGCGACCCAAATTTTAAATTGGTTTGATGTTTTTCTTTATAATTCTCGCAGTAGAAAAAACTTCGACGATTATTACTAAAACGAGTATTACTCGAGTATTTTTCAAAATACTCGAGTATCGAGTACTTGAAAAATGGACGAGTATACTCGAGTATCGAGTACTCGATACTCGAATTGGAGTCTCTAATAGGTATATATGTATAAATAAATGTATTTTTTTTTAAATAAATAAATAAATAATGATAATAAATTGGACTGTGAGTAAACTCGACGCTGACATTGCGTCACTTCTTGTCTATATACATAAATAAGCGGAATATTTCCAATAAAAGCTTCCATTTATCCAGTTAAATTATTAAATAAATGTTGATTAAAATAGTTGAGGAGACAGCATATAAAATAAATATTTTCGTTCGTGACTTTGGATTTATCTAATAATTTCAACCATTTCCTTCCCACTGACCGAAAGTTAAGCAACCAGTTGCAAGCTCCGTTGTACTTTCCTCATTTAGATACAACATAAACTTTATTTATTGAATCTCAAAATTGGCTTCATAAGCTGATAAAACTTTTGATATCGGAGCTTTTGAAATAAACCCATATAAAATGGACGTTGAATTCTTCTGCTCGCATTACAGAAGTAAATAACTTTGCGTGTTCGATAATTTGATTAGGAGTGTCTTGACCGCATTGAAAAACGAGCCTGCCATATTCAATAAAAACTGAAAAGGATCAGGGCTGCATTTTTCAAAAGATGTGTATTTTTATTCTATCATTATTTTGTTTTTCATGCATATCATATATATACCCGGCAAGCGTGTTTGTGTTTATTGAAGTGCTTTTGGATACAAAATATTTTTTCTTTTTCTGTTTGGTGCGTATGCGAATAAATCAGTAGGGTTTCCAACAATCGATAGATAATTAAGAAGCCTTCGTTGACGTCCACACAACACATCACCAAAGTTTTATTCCAATCGGATGAATGGTATAGGATCGCATACGGGACAAAAAACATTCATTTTTATATGTATAGATAATTAAGAAACCTTTTTTGGCTTCCACACAACAAATCACCAAAGTTTTATCGCAATCGGATGAACGGTATAGGATTGGACAAAAAAACATTAATTTGAATCATCAAAGCTTTATCGCAATCAGATGAACGATTTGGGAACGCAAGAATCTTTCCAAGCGTCCACACAACAAATCAAAAAAGTTTCATTGCAATCGGATGAACCGTATGGCAGCGCATAGAGTACGAACAAACAGACATAGAAATATTGATTTTTATATACATAAAGAAGATTAGTATGACAAATAAAGAGTCGAAAGGTTTTCTTTCGCATTTATTTAAATACAATTCAGCTGAGAGAAAAAAATCGTCGCGATCTTTCCTACATTTAAGAACTGGCTTTATCGACCAATTAATCTTTTATTTAAACCTCTTTCAATAAAATCATTCTTTCGAGCTTTTTTTTAAGCGGACATGGTATTTGGAGGCTTTTTTTATTTACACCTCACCGTCAGTGTTAAAACGCCAAGTCACACCACGCGGTTAATACTGTGATATAATATAACTGATCTGCTATTAAAAACAGGCCGTCAAATTATTTATCGTAAATTTAATTGTATTTACAATGTAAACCGGAAATATTATATTAATTCCAACGGCTTTATCGACCGACATCATCGTAAAAGTTATACCTCAAGGTAATCAAGTCTTATATATTATTCAATCATATACTTATTCACTATAATAAATTAGAAAAATAATGTCTAGTTTCTAGCTATTGCGATAACGTCTTACTTTTTAAGTTTTGGCAAATGAAAGAAAAGCTGTCAAACGATATTTTTTTTATATAAAATTAGCCGGCAAGCGTTGCAATACCACTCAAAAAATGACAGTGTTTGTGTTTATTGAAATGCTTTCAGATGCACAATATTTTAGATACATAATTTCGATTTATCTTCACTAACATTGTTCGGTATCGATGAAATTTGCCGTTTGACGTTTGCTTTTTGTCTTTTGCTGATTGTATATGGTATGACACACGCGCCACCTACTGAAAGTTAATTCTAATATGTCTATAACCTTTGCGCAAGTGCAACAATAAGTTGTCAACATGACCGGTATGTCAGCGCATAAAATATAAATAAACATTGATTTTTATATAAAATACCTACTGTAAGTTAATTTTACTATGCCAAAAACATCGGCAAAAGTGCAAGCAAAACGTTTGTCAAAGTTTAATTGCGATCGATTGAATGGTATGGCAAAGAAACTAATATTGATTTTTATATATTAGATACATTTATTGTATTCCGGTAACTCACTTTTTGATGTGTCATTTACGACTTTTTTCTATTAAACTTAAATATCATAAAACAATTTGTGAGTGTAATTTTTGATATATCATATCAAATTATACTCCGTTCTACTCCACAAGTTTCCGTTTGTTAAATGTAATTTTGACGGTCAAAACCAATGCCGATGAAAATTTTCACGGATTGCTTTGCAATTGTTAAGGCGCTTTATTTTTGATAGGCTCTGGTTATAATGCGGAAAATTCGCTGTGATGAAAACGTCCAGTTCCGCTTTTATTAACCAATTAAAATTTCAGGCAAAACGATACAAACAATGCGTTGAATCGAACAAAGGAATACAATGGGCTTTTTTTATCTTTAACAAAAATACGCGTTAATACATTCGTCTCCATTGCGAAAGAAATAGGCAATTATTTTTCAATTTGAAAACGATAATTTAAAACCAATTTTATTCAAATTTATTTCAAGTCGTTAACACTCGTATAAGATATATTTTAATAAGTACATATTTTTCTCTGTTCTTACAATACATTGAAGTAGATATGATTATATTTCGAAATATTAATTTTGTGCATATTTTGGAAAAAACAGTTTCTTGACTACTAATCAGAGAGCATTTCGATTCATTTATATGAGGGGCTCCCATACAACTAAGGGTGAGTACTAGAGACTCCAATTCGAGTATCGAGTACTCGATACTCGAGTATACTCGTCCATTTTTCAAACACTCGATACTCGAGTATTTTGAAAAATACTCGAGTAATACTCGTTTCAGTAATAATCGTCGAAGTTTTTTCTACTGCGAGAATTATAAAAAAAACATCAAACAAATTTAATATTTGAGTCGTTTAATTCTCTATTATTGTTGAAATATATGTTGCATAAATGGAAATAAATGTATTAGTAATATTCAATAAGTTTCTTTAATTATTTGTCATTTATAAATATACACAAATTCGAATTAAAAATGTATATTTTGGTACATCTGAAACTACTCGAGTATACTCGAGTACTCGAGTATTTTGAAATTTTACTACTCGATAATCGAGTAGTTGAGAAGTCGAGTAATTGGAGTCTCTAGTGAGTACAAGTGGGTGAATTATTGGATACTTTTCCATGAGTTCGACCTAGGTTCTTCCTTTCGGCACCTTCAGTAGTTTCAAGTGAACGAATGAAATGAATACACAGTTTTTATCAAATTTGAATCTTGTACTTTTCCATTTTTTTGTCGCTTACGACGCGGGCTTCGCCGTTCGGCATCTTCAGGCATTTCAAGTGCACGGATGTACTCGATATCCCAAATATCCCAAAGTTTAAAAGCTATTTTTGGCAATCCGGATTAGTACAAAAATTAAATTATTTCCAATTTGATATTGAAATTCTAACTCGGTCGAAATCCTAAATTAAGCGTTCGATGTTGAAAATAATTAAAATGGTCTTGTCATTTGAAAAATCGTTGATTTTTTGATAAATAGTGTTATTGGTCAGCAACCGTTTTAGACTTTTCATACGTCGGAGGGTTTACTTCGTATTACGTAGTATGTTTTCAATTCATATTTCAATGCATTGGTTCCGAAATAGTTTCAAGGCGTATGGATCGATGTACCTCGTGTTGTCGTTAAACTATTCATATCGTACACGAGCTTTATGTTAATCTATCCAAACCCAGCGAAAGTATCAGGGGGTCATAATGATACCGTGGTAGAAGTGGTGGGAAGAAGTTGATAACCCGATACAAGGTGGCGAATTAAATATGTACGGGCCAGTCTGGAGAAGCTATTAGCGATTTTCTACGCGTCAAAGTCTTTTGCAGGGGAGAGTGAAAGACATTCAGCGGCGGGTACAGGGGTTATGCCCACGGTATAATTGACTGTAAATTAAACCGGTGTATTAATATTGATTTAGTTAAGATGATTTTAAACTGTTAAGAAGTTGGCTGAGCGAAAATATACTGCAGGTGTGTTGAGAAAGTTTGATGTTAATATAATTTATAGTAGTGATACTGAGAATTGTTCTTTATTCTTTATTTTTTTCGAATAGACTTATATTGAACCTGCTAACACGTGATTTTCTTTTAATCGAATCTAAAATCTTAAGCCTCGGTAAAACATGATTGTTGACTTGTCAGGTGTGGTAGTTAACTGCACTTTTTTTGTTTGTTTTAATGCCACATTTCTAGTAAAATTTAAATACCATAAATTTATATAAAATTAAGTACACAAAAATAATGACAAGTTATATCAAACAATACAATGGTGCAAAACGTACGAAGGTGCATACACTTAAATCAAAATGTCTATAATTGAAATGTTAAAGACCTCTTACAACTTTTAAGCGAAACCGTACCTGATCAAACCTGTGGTTTCATATATAAATACTATGTTAACTGCTACCTGTTTTTGCTAAATGGCTTCTTATTTTTAGTAGTACATGATTAAAAACGTGCATGGATTATTGGTCGGATAAATTTGGCATTTGCGTTTCAAAACTCAAAGAATTAAACGTGTTATCATTACTGACTAATACGGTTAGAAAAATAACAATAATGGAGTTCTACCAAGTAAATGCCTACTCAATCAATAAATCAATCAATTACTAACTAACTTATTAAAATAATTGCAACTGTATTGTTGACAACGATAATTTAACTTAAGATTCAACTTAAAAAATATATAATACAATCGAGGGGTCATGTACCAACATTGCATCGTCGACTATCACTTTTGCTTATAAATTAGATACAGCGACTGGGTTTAACACGGTAATACTGCAGACGTATATATTTTAAATGTATCGTGAGTGAAAAACCATAAAATGCAGAAGCTTAAAGCTCTCTTGATTAGAATATTGCTCTAGGCTACGCTTTGACGGCGTCCACCTTCGACACTACCGAAGGGAAAATATGTAGAATTTTGCATTAAACTTGTGAAATACATATGCGAAGCTGAATTAAACGACAGCCTGCAATTTTAATTTAATAGAGGAGGATGTAATAACTTCGAAATTCTCACCGTTTGAAATTCAAAGATTAGAAAATTCTTGAAAATACATTCCTACTACGATAAGCTATTACGTAGAAGGTTCTGTGAGAAATTTGCGATTTTAATGTCACATGGTTTAATCTTATTGATTAAAGCTTATTTCTAGTTAATATCTTAATAACCTGTAAACTTGGGACAGTAATCAACCGAGTTTATTGACTTGAACAGGTCGCTGATATAAATCTGACGGAAACAGTCTTTAAGGTATGCTGTTTTTGCGATTCGGTTTATGCATTTTTTACGTCTTAAATTATTGGCCATTAGAAAAATGTATGTTTAATTTAAAAAAAAAAGCAAAGATCACCCTTATACTAAAACTAATGTGTTAAGTTTACTTATTATGATTTCACAACGGCACTTGAATGTTTTATAAATTTATTTAAGTAAGAGAATGAATGGTATACTTTCAAAAGCGTAGCAAATTTTTCGTCCTTGTGATACGTTAAAAACATGATAGTGTGGCGTCCTTTACTTTATTTCATCATATCGCCTGTTCCAAGCCAAAAGAGTGTTCTTAACAAATCGATTCTTTTCAGGAGAGGAAAAATTGTGAAGTAATATTGTGTCAATTCGAACAACTTCAATTCTTTACCACTTCTTCCCATGTATTGGAGTTTTTTTTGTATAAAACATCCTTTTGGCAGTGTGTACTATATTGTTGTTATGGACCTAACCTCATATTTAATTCAGAATCACCAAAATGTTACTGAATTTGGCTTGGTAGGGACGAATTAATGTTGTATAATAAAACAGATAATACTGTCTTACATAGTTGCTCGTCTTGCGTGAGTATTTTTACAAAAGTTTATTAAATTGATATAATCCTTAATATTGCCGATATGCTTTTTACAATAAAATAATATACGTCCTACAAATCTTTACTTTAAAAAGATTCTTATTGTAATTTTGGCCTAAAATAACCATTTGGTTGGAAAAAAATGTATTTACCGCATTCTATAATATACATATGTATATGAATTTCAGAATTATCGATGGTTGAATAACGGAGTTAGCAGAATTCCGGAGCTGCACCGCATCTGCACACTTTTTTTACTAAATTTATTTGAGTTCTAATATTGTCATCATTACTTCCATTATCAGACCATTATTTTTCAGCAAAAGTTGTGAAAAAATATGTGATTTGAAACATTTTTACATGCTCATTGTAACAAGTGAATTTTAATCAATCGAAACTTCAAACGCTCATATCTCAAAACAGTGTCAAGAGCAGTTTGAACTTTTCACAGTAAGGTGTTGAGGTGTAGTTTTAATAAATTGTGATATCAAACTGACTTACTGATGTTGTCGTGTGCGTGCTTGCCCACACGTCATATTTACGCATTCGCTGATTCAAATTAAAAGATGTCTGTTTCACGTCTCAATCGACGAAACGGTCGCTGTTTGTTTATCTGATTGAATATCGAGAGTGGTTTTATGTAAAATTAATAATTGCAATATGTGCGTTTTAATTATAATACACCGAGTGGCGAAGTGCGTAAGAACATGCCAACAATTATTATACTTGTTACGCGTACTCCCAGGCCAAACCCACGCGAGATTTCGATCATTCGCTAACAACCGATGTAGTTGTTAAAATATGTTTCGTCTCTGATATAGATCTATCTCTGCTTCCACATGCGCGCCTAATACTTTTGAATGCTAAACTATTAAAAAGGGTTTCGATGTATTCGGCGTAAACTTTGTGTAGGTTCATCTCATATATAAAACCGAAACGGGGGATGTATGTCTGTAATTCCCTTTTGCATTGTTGTTGCAAGTTCAAACAAACGAATTGATTTCGCTCGCGAAAGTTTCGACGGTAAATTTGTTTCGTTATCAATGTGTGTGTAGAGACTCCAATTACTCGAGTATCGAGTAGTACATATATAAAACCGAAACGGCGTATGTATGTCTGTGGGTCTGTAATTCCCTTTTGCATTGTTGGTCATTAAGTTGCCATAAAAACGAATATGAAAGAAAATATGTTTGATTTTTTTATCGGCGAAGACATTTAGTCAAAATGTAATAAATTAGTCTTCTACTGAACTTTTCCCGGCTTTTATTAATATAATAATGTTTTTATTTACGTGGTATTAAGGTATTATTTGACATTTCTTTGAAAGCAAATTAGATTTTTTCCTTGAATTTGGACATTTTAATGGGCGAGAATGGGGCTGTCAATATATGAAAGGGGCTGTGAAATGTCAATGCCAGTCTGAAATGTTCATTTTAATTCCATTTTAATTGACCTAGACTTTTGAATTTTGAAAAAACTTGTTTCAACTTGGCCCGTCTGAATTTACGCGCCGAGGTGAACATAACTCCAAACTGGTCCGAGCGAAGCCGGGTTCGAACACTAGTTTAAATATAAAATTTAAAATAACTTGGAACAATCCGTGGAATAATCAAAGTTATTTTAATTTATATAATAAAAAGGTTTTTTCCACGGGTTTAACTGTTAATTCTTGGTGAGAAAGCAATCAATGAAACGAATAAATAATACACAATGTTTGTACAACTTCGAACGTGTTGTATAATGACCGGGACCGGTTTCGTCCATTGCGAGCATTTTCATCTGTTGAACATGCTGGAACCGGACCTGATCTTTGTATAATATACTCAGGGGTGGCCAAAGTGTCGATCGCGTATATATTCCAAGTCGCCCGCCTGTCTAGTGTACTGATGAAAACATCTGATCACTCTTTTATTCCATTGATAATAATTTCAATTCGAGTCGATCGCCGCCAACAATTTCAAAAAAAGTGGCGCGTAGTGGTAAAAGTTTGGCCACCCTTGATATACGTAAAAGTATCCCATAAAAAAATGTGTTTCATTTTTTAAAGATAAACTTTTTATCGGTTGCGGAGCTCAAGTCTTCGAAACATATTACTGGCAGTTTCTTAATTTGAATTTTCAACCGATTTATTGATTTCTGTTCGTAGGCATGTTTGTCTGTGATGTTTTAAATGCGCTCCCACGGATTCGATTCGCTAACATCTAAATCTGCCGTACCCCTATTGTCATATCCTCACATTTTTAACGAGGCGATAATTTACGATCCAATTGGCATTCTCATATTGCTGTAATAATAAATAAGTTTTTTTTTATCTTTGCTCTATTAAAAATAAAGTTTTAATTCATACTAAATCTGGCTCATTATGTTTTTATTTGTTGTGATTATCATATTTTATTTACCATCAATAATAAATGATGAGACGATCTTTTTTTGTATTGCAGTCCACATTGCGGTCGGATGCATGATTATTTTTTGTTCGATTTCATGGCAGTTCAATAAACCGCGCAGATATAACGATGGTTGTAAAACAATCGGTTTTAATCGGTTCTTAGGATAGTTTATATACACCATAAAATGTCCTCAAACTTCGAAATCAGTTTTTGAAGCATGTATTGCAAGCCGCAGCGTGATTTTAAAGGATACATGAGTCGTATATATGTAGATGAACCATTATAACTTGACCGTTTGTGAGGGCGCCTCCATCGCGTATAAACTGTGCAATATTCAATCAGATTTGCTTATTTACGAACACATTTTTATATGCAAACTATAAATGAAAAAGACTATCATGAAAATATATTTTTATTAAAACAATATAACTTCGAAGGCTTTTAAATGTATCAACTATATGGGAACGATTTTAGTTCCGAATTTGAACGGCGGTCAAGTTATGATGGTACATCTATAGTATCTAAAGTAGAACTGTTCCATATTTTTCGAAACTAAGCTAATTCTGTCACATTATTCTTCTGGTCGCAGTGTAGGGCTAGTCATAAAATATTCGTGTAAAAATCATTTTCATGTGGTATAAAAACGTAAAAAAAAGATGGCTGGTATCAAATTCAGAACGGTTCACGACTGGAAACAAAAGTAGAATGGTTTGGTCAGTCATACTTTCGGCCGTTCACAGAGTTATCCTAAGTGATGTTGCAATGTAGCCTCTTATTCAAATAAATTAAAAGCTTGTATGGGCTGTTTTTTATATTGAAAAAAGCCAACAAAACTTTTTTCGTATTTTTCTCGAAAAGTTGAAAAGTGGATACATTTAGTACTATACGACTCAAATACACCTACTTATATTCTACGCAATATTAATTAAATAAATCGCAGACGACTTTTCCTTGACCTGAAATATTTAATAAAATCTTAATATTTTAAGGTTTAATCTTAGTCAAGAACTCTATATAAAGAAATAATTGTACTGTTTTGTATTTTATAAATATCATAGAAAACTAGCCTCAGAGTTGTAAGTAAACTATTGATAAAGCAATGTTAAAGTAAGCTTTCAGAATGGCCATGTTACAATATATTAAAATATCACTGCTTGGTCAAATCCATTCTAAGCTTGTTTTCATATCGATTTAATTTTGTCACCACAATTTCATTTATTCATAAATTTCATGCAGTGTTATCTGTTGCACAAAATGAGATAGGTAATAACCCGTTTGAAAATGATCGTGCGCAAACTGGTTTCCCGTAATTTAATTAAAAATGATATATATGTAATACAATGCCGCATGTGTCTCTAAGAGCCAATTCATTTTATCTGTCATCGAATGCCCTTAAAGATTCAGCGATTGTTGGATAATTTTCGATTATGCCGTGCTGAATTGCTTAATCGCCACAATCGCTCTGTTGTTTCATACTCGATTCGCTTTGATTAATTTTAATTAGTCGGCCACGCTTACCTTAACACTGGGTCAACGGCGTGTCAGCAAAATAGGTGATTGAAAAAAAATGCTTTTATTTTGTTATTATGTATCTCTTCGATTCGATGCTCTGTGAATTGATTCTGATTTTACTAAAGCATAACGTGTGATATTTATTTAAACAAATTCACTATTTATAATTTATTTTTAATTTTAGCATTAAATACGTAACGAAATATCCGCGCGAATGTAGTGACTAATTGAATAAAATGTCGTGCTCATTTCACATAAAACGCTTACCACTTTTAAGGTGTTCACTATAAATACTTGGTGGAAAGGCATTATAGTAAAAATGTGTTATTATTTTTACTAAAACGCTTACTCCTACAGCTCCTATGTCGACATTGTAAAACTTGATTGGAAAATTATTTTTACTAATTTTTAATGATCCTTATTTCAAACCCCGCATTTATTGGAGTGTGTGCCTCCTCAGTTAAGGTTTGTAACTTGACATAATGTGATATATTTTTCGGTATTTCGTTTTATCATGCTAATAAACACGTAAACCCTGTGATATCAATCGATTTATCAAATCTATTAACGAGTTGCTGGAAGGAAAAAATGATTTGTTAAAGAATGCAAAGAGTGAAAAAAATGTGTGTGACTTTAATGATATGGATAATATCATTTAAATATAATAAAAGGTATTATTTAACATCGAATTTAAACTGTTCAAATTTCATCTCCTGGACGTGTAACGGTTCAAATATGATGTCCACCAAAAACCCTCTGTCTGTATAAAATTATATTTCACATCGCTTAACTAAGTCAAACGAGTGTTTCTTATCCATCGCCATTAAACCCGTGATAGATAAAGTAAATTATTTGCTTCATTATTATTCAACCTTTTAATTAAATCGTCAATTATAAATAATTATAACGTTAATTAAATAATAATCTTTAAGACATTTTAAACGTAGCATGCATATAATACTTTTTATCTCAATTTATTATGTGTATTAAAACTAGTTAAGTCATTTCGCTAAACTTCATTGTAAAATTGTCTGACGCAAAGCGATTAACAAGCAAATTAAAACGAGTAAACGAACTGGAATCGTTTTATTGTTCTCTCATGCATTGTGGCGTCAAAGTATTTTATAACTCCACTGCCGGCGGATTAACGCATTCTCCGTTAATCCGGATGAACGTCTCCCTGGGCCTCGTCATTTGTGCATATATATTATATTTATTCAATACATAATTAAATTAAAATTATGTACAGCAAATTTATGATAGGTTTTAGCTCATTACCGCATTGCGTTTTAGATTGGTCTTCGCCTGACGATATAGAACAGTGGTTCGCATGTGAAAACCAACCGCTACATTAAATGGGTTTTTACAGGTAAATTTCTTAACGAAGCATCTGAAAATGTAATATTTTTTTTTTTTTAATTTTAATATTTTTATAAAAAAAATATTTGGCATTACAGCTTACGCCAATGCGCCAAATATTCTTAATTGTGAAAGTCATACGAGATTAACTCGATGATAAGTAATAAATCAGTTGTGCACAAAATCAACGATAAATAACATACACCCAGCCCAAGATCTCTTTTTTTTTCAATTGAAAAAATCTGACCTTGCCGGGAATTAAACCCTGGTCTCCAGATCGCTAGGACAAAGCTCTTGCCACTAGACCACAGGGACGACAGTATCTTCTTATCTTAATAAACGTACGAACGATGTAGAATTAACAGTGAGAAAAGTATTAAATTAGTAAGTAAATCAGTCAAGTAGTAAATTTTCAAACTATTAATTGTATATTATTTAAGGTTATAACACAATAATACTGGCAACAAAAAACTTGGTGTGGCCACGTGACATTTCCGTAGGATCGCTGATTTTTATAATACGGCACACCGTTACAATTTTACGTGAGAACCACACCGTGTTGTAGAACTCTGTATTGAACTTGACGAGAATTTTTTCATCTAACAATGTTAAATATAATTTATTTGGATAAAAGCAAAGTGTGGTCAAATTTGAATGATGTATTGTGAGAATTTTACTAGGTATTGATAGCAGAATGAGGTTGTTATGTTTTGTAATTGTCTTATTATTTTAAAACAAACTGCATGCGGTAATATCGCTGCTATTATTGCACGAAAGGTCACGGATTCAAGCCCGGTTCAGCCCCGGTCGTGACCGGTGATCTCAGAGCGTCGACAGATGTCATTCGGCGATGGGATTCGGTCTTGGAACCTCCCTTCGGCAGGCCTCGGGCGAAGTCGGGACCTGTCTACTTTAGAATTAGTCAGTGCGCGAAACTACCCAACTGACCGGAAACAGCGCCGTAACGCGCACAGCAACATAAATGTTATTATGTAAAATTAATTATTATCATCGTCTCTCTAGTCATAATCAAGGTAACCTTGCGAAAAAACCTGATCCTCCAATAGTACTGCAACAGAAAGATTGGAAGGTTGAAGGAAATTTTATTGAATTCTGCGCATTAAACTTATTATATTTTTACTTTCTTACTGAAACTATATGTGGAGTCCGCAATTCCCATAACGATATGGTAGTAACGATAAAGTTATATGTTAAGTTTTTAATTTATTTGCCATTTTTTCAACTATTTTTTATTTGTCAAACTGGACGTATATGCTTCTGTACTATATTCAAGTATGTTTATTTAATTTAATAATGAGTTTGCCAATTTTACCATTCAGCTTTAGTTTTAATAAACAAGCGTTTATAATTATTAACAAGCGTAGTATAATTATTTGTTTGCTTGGTTTTGATTCTATAGCCCCCTCCTTGCTTCCAGTAAAACGGAAAAATCCCAAACTCCATTTTGTAATTTTATAATTTTTTAAATATTAGAATCAATCTTGCTTCATTACTTTAGCAAATTTTGCAATAGTAAGTCCGAAGATGCCTCTGAATGAGGCGAAACACGTGTAATATTTAGTTACACATTACGTGGAATAAAAAAATCAAAAATAATTCAAACATTAACTAAATACATTTCAAAAGTTACAAATATCTTAATAGACGCCTCTAAGGTGTTATCCAGCTTGTTAATGCCCCGACGGCATGTTTTATTTATGTTTCCCAATATTTTATGAGGCTTTAGGTCGTTTCCGCCAGGCTGTATGCAAAATATGGAAATTATTTCATACGGTGCCTGTAAACATACATTGTAATATTATTTACTCGGTACGGAATTTCGCTTTTACTATTTATATCTACACCAAGTCGTTTCATTGTGCATAATAAATACTGGTACTGCTACACGAGAGCCGAGTGGATGGCAATTATATCAAAAAATGGTTGTATTTCTATTAATACGTAAATATGCCAGTAAATTTCCATGTATCTTTTATTTTAACTACTGACAATGGTAAATACAGTGTTGTATGTTGTGTATCATTGTAATGCTTGTGTATTTATTGCCATTTTGTATCGATTATAATGATTGCTTGTTTAAATAAAATGGGCTTTTTTTGAAACTGATCAGTTCAACTTCAGCTACTAGAATAATAAAATATATCAAATGGATCGATGTTCTAGCAAAAGTGGGTTTATCTGACCTACTAATCAAATAAATCTTCTAAACTCACCGTTGTATATAAAGGGTATTTCAATAGGGACGCTCAAAATATGTTACTTTGTCCTGCTGAGTAGATTATTCATTGTTTAGTGGCCAAATTTGAGTCAACCAGTTTGGTAAATAGTCGGCCAACACCTACCTGTACGTCATCAAAATACAATATCTGGTGAAAACATTGCTGCTGTGTGTGAAAGTGTACAGGAAAACCCAAGGCAGCTTATTTCTCGTTGTTCACAAGAACTTGGTTTTTCTGCGACTTGGCGAATTTTGAATCGGGCCTTATGTCTGCACCCGTATAAAATCCAACTAACCAAGGAACTTCAGGTAAACGACCACAGACAACGCCTGATTGGGTTCTGGAGCAGTTGGAAGTTTACCCAAATTTGTCAAAAAAAGTCAACTTTAGCGACATGGCCCATTTTATAATGAATGGATATTGGCAGACATTTGATGCTATATTCCATATTTAATGCCGTAAAATATACTTACAAATGAAATTAAAATTTAGTCGAAATCTCACAAACAACTTGTTTTATTTACATTTCAAAACTAAGCGTCCTTAAAAAAAGACCCTTTATAAACGATACAAACTGTTTGAAGCGCGTCAGTTCAAATTCATGCGTGTAGTTGAAACGCATGAAGATGCCGAAAGGTAAAACCCGCGTCGTTAGCGACAAAACTCATACAAAAGTACAAAATTCCAACGATTCAAAAAATAACCCATTTTCAATTCAGTCAGATACGAATTATATTATTTTCTATCAAGTTTATGGCGAAAGAAAGCTCTCACCACAAAAGAGCATTCCCAGCTTACATTCCTCGTATGAAGATGTATTAAATAATATATCCGCTTTAGGCTAGACAAGATTCTTCATATTTATTTACACAATGATTTCTCGATTTTCGAATGGGAAATTCAAAACGACAGATGAAAATGGATTTTATGAAGAAATATTAAAATGAATTTTATGCCATGCCGCAGCACGACCTCGCGGAGATCGATACAATAGGACATAAGAAGCCTTTGAAAATAGCGACAACTTGGAATTGTCATTTTCATGGGCAATATAAGTCCAGTGCAAATTTATAATACATATGTGAATTTATTGTGGATTTTACGCGGTGCGTATCTAATGCTTAATTTTTTTGCGCTGATACACTTGCTCTAACCAAAATCATAGACAAGTTTGTTTTTTTTCTGGTGAATATTAGCAATATTAATTCACCAAGGCGACCTCTGTTAAATATGAGCTAGTAATGTTAGATCGCGAAACTTTATAATCTTAAAAAAATATAACATGTCAAGAGCACCAGATTCAATTTAAATCCATGCGTTTGTTCCAATTACAAAACATATATTTTTTTTTCATCAATAATCAGCTTACATTATTGGTAGGCTATAAACCGCTGTGGGCTTTAACGACAGTCGATTGCTTGTCATTCCTTGATATAAAAAATGGATAAAGATACAAGAATTGGATTGTCATATGACCGCTAGGTATTTAAACACTCACTCACGCTAAACAAACTAATTAGTGAAAGAGTTATTACCTTCGTTTCTCGCAACATTTGACCAGATCAAAGTTTCCGAAATGTGATCTGATTAAAGAAGAACATCAGAAATTCTAAACCTGCATAAAGACAAAACAAATTCCCTTTGTTCCGTCTTGAAAATACGCTAGCATATATTCTATTCATATCCAACATTTACATTACAATCAAGCGATGACGTTTTATTAATTTGCCATTCAAGATCGCTGCGTCTCATTGTAAATATGTTTCCTAGCAAACAGATGTCTTTATCATCATCAGCATCCATAACTGACGTTTCACTGACCAGTACAGCCTCCATTCACGCGGCACATGCAGATCGTGGGCCTGCGCATGTCCGCAGTTGGCTGACCGCACGTTTTCATGTTGGATACATGTCAGGATATGTTCCCATGTTGGTTATACCAGCTTGCCTTTTACAGTGAGAAGTAAACTGCGATTATAAAGTTTTTACTTCACGTGTACTTCATATGCAGTCAATTGATCACTTAAAAAAATTTACACCTGACATTTTTGGGTTGAGAGACATAAATTTTTAAAAAATTCTTCCTTACTGATTCTATTTTTTTGGCCAAATTTTTAAAACAATTACGCTTTAGTTTTTTTTACGATTTTTCGGATTGGCATATCCCATCATGCAGTAGCGTTAAGTGCTTCGAAATTATTAGACTTGGTTTGCCATGCACCAAGTGTGAATGATAAAAGATTTTTTTACGCGTTATTTTTAACTCGATCGTTGTATGTTGCCGTTTTGTTCATGAAATGCAGTATGTGGTATACATGCCATCCTAGTCATCCAACACTTAATGGAATCAAAACCCATTGGACTGATTTTATCAATACTTGTCTATCACTTTGCAGTGTTTTGTTGATTCACGACCTGATCTTATAACATCTTAAATAGTAATATCAGTACCGATAAATATACAGTGTTCTTCAAAACTACACATTCTCTTACATGCATGCAATATATTGCATTATAAAAGAGTGTTTTTTTCACCAGGGCTGTGAAATTGGTAAAAAAAAGTTTGACTCCGACTCCGACTTAAAAAGTTTAATATCGTCATATTTTTTTGCCTAATTTCCAACTTATGTGTATTCAATTAAATATCAACCCTACCAATCCGGCCAATAGCCAAATTTGACATATAATATGCAAAAATAAAAAGTTCAAACTTTTCAAAATTTCCGACTCCGACTCCGGCCAAAAAGCTCCGACTCCGCGACTCCGACTTGAAAAGTGCTTCATTACATCTTGACAAACACAATGCAAAAGCTTCGCGGCATCATCGCTGATTAAAACTTGCATGCAGTAAGACGTTCCGTGTGTTGGGTTGCTTGTAAACGCTATGTCCACGATATGTCACGGACAGTAGCTTAAAAGCTCTGACAGACAGTTAACACGAACCTTTTTTAATCGTTCTCTTCTTACAATTACATTTTTATTTTTATATCATTGAAGTTAATCGGAAAAAATAGGAATAAATATATTTGAAGTTATAATTTTAATTTAGGTCTAAGCCATGGTGAAAACTGTTTGAATCGGAGACATCAATAATTGAACATACTGTTATTCAATCTTATCCAATAAAACTATCACTATTTCTGACGAAGTCGAAACAGTTGTCAACAAATATATAAAATAAATTCTGTAGAACTAGAATACATTTTTATTTTTTTCACCGTGTAATAATGAAGTTCTACCAAGTAAATGCCAATTCAATCAATAAAGCTATCACTGTTCAGTAATCAATAAAACAATGTTGCGTATTTTATTATGCATCGAAGGTAAATACCATGGAAAGGTTATATGTTTATTTTATTCAAAATCTCTGCATTCAATTTTATTCCGGGAGAGTGCTCAATTACTGAAAAAAAATATTTAATCATATTTAAAAAAAAACTCGTGTCATACAATTATTTTGTATTATATACTTACATCATAAAAAGATATTCCCAAATATTAAATCTAATATTCGAAGAAATTATGAATAAAGTTAATTTAAAAAAGCTTGCCATGTTTATTTGATGCATATGCTTGTCTATGAATGGTTGTAGCGAAGGTTCTATTCACGATAGCGAAACTTCACCGCCCACCGCAGGCCATGCAATATGCACCCAACAGACGTGAATGATCATTGATGTTCAATCGCACGCCGCCGCAGCCTACCTTACTACCTCACGAACGCACAAAAGATCAACCCAAACGAACACATAGCATTGTGTATATTTCTCCTAAATATTGTATGAACAATAAATTGTTCTTCTGAAAATAAATTTACATTTTTACCCAAGAATTACATAGTATTATTCTCAATGTAATCTAAAAACTAGCGATCGGAAAATCGCTTTAAAATAATTTAAAACTTAAGTGCGATATTAGCAAGCTAATATTAATTACATACACGTTGGTGGATATATCAATTAATATTTGTCACTGTCAGTGTATCAAAGGTACACAACTACATACATCGTCGACATTTCGACACCTTACATTGAAATGATTCTAACTGCTCTTGACACTGTTTTGAGATATGAGCGTTTGAAGTTACGATTGATTAAAATTCACTTGCAACAATGAGCAAGTAAAAATGCTTCAAATTACTTATTTTAAGCATATTTTTCACAACTCTTGCTGAGAAATAATGATCTTAAAGATTTGATGGTGGAAATAATAATGACAATCTTAGAAATTTTTCAAATAAATTTAGTAAAATAAGTGTGCAGATGCAATGCAACTATGAAATTCTCTGAAACTCCGTCATTCAACCATAGATTATTCCGAAATTCATATACATATATGTAAGAATGCGGTAAATACAAGCATTTCCGACCAAAACGCCATTTTAGGCAAAAATGTCAATTAAAACCTTCCAATTGTTGCATGTTAAATGCAATATTCATCTTCCAACTGAAATGAGATAATATTTTGTTTAATATTGCGTTCACGTATTGTGCACATTTACAATGCATGCTTCATGCTTGTATGTAAGTGAATAATATACAGAAAAGCAAACTTGATTATTCTTATGAGCTTTCTTGGAGCTTTTATCACATGCATGTGAACTGGCAGGTACTACACGGGGTATTGAATTTATCTTGCTAAGAACCATTATCCTTCCTCAAAAAATAGCAGGTGAATGATATGTATTAAAGGCTTGATCATTGTTATGAGTTTTTATCACACGTGTGTGAACTGACAGGCTATGTGTGGTGTACTGAAGATCTCGCGCATTAAATTAATGTCCTTTTTGATGGTAAAATAAATATTTGTCATGAAATCTTTTGTCGTTTTATTTTGTATTACAATGTGGTATTACGCGGAAACGTATTTTAATACCAATTTTAGTTTGATGGGCGTAATAAATATTAGAGATATAAATGTTATTTCCTTGACGCGAAAAACTTTTCTATTTTTGAGTAAGGATTTTAATCAAAAATAACATAACCTTTCCCAATTGATGAAATCTCATTAGTTAATATTTTGTAATGCTAACGTCATTAGTAGTACTTTTTTCTATTCTCCCCTGCTTGCTTCCCGTAAAAAGAAAAAATCCCAAACTCCATTTTTGTAATTTATCTTTTTTAAATATTTGAATCAATCTTGTTTTATTATTTAAGCAAACTATAATATATAAATATAAGGTGAAACACGTGTCACAATTAGTAACACAATACGTGGAATAATCAAGGTTATTCTAAATTTTAATTTTTAACATCCATAAAGTTACCGCAGGAAAAGTTAAAGTTAAAGTATTAACATTTCGTTTCTAGTTCTACACATAAAAATTTTACTTGAGCATTAAAAACACCTTTATAAGGTGATATAAATAATCAATTTTTCCATTTCCTTTTCGTACCTTCCGACTATTTACTATTCAATTGTGTATGTAATTTTTGCAAAACCCAAAGTACGGACAGATTAATAGCATTAAAATTAAAATATGATACATAAAATATCCCTTTTTTAAGATTAAAATTGTTAAAATAAAATTTAAAATTAACTTAATTAAAGTTACCGCCGAATCCATCGATAGCATTAAAATTGTTGCTTATCGCTGATTCTGTATATAAACGTGATAATTAAATCGGCTGGTTAAATAAACATCAACATTAATGAACTCATGCCATCATTGTAAGTAGTTTTATATCATATTAAAAAATATCTTATACGTTCATTTTTCCTCAACAATGTAATATGTAGTAAGAATGTTGTGCAAATTCACGTTGCATGGATGCCCGCTAATCATGGCTGTCCAATTTGTACAAAAAAACACCTCATCGATGTACATCATGTTTATGGAGCAATAAAACTACATCGTCTCTAATAAATGTGTCTGAAATGGACGTAAACTGTGGGATTTTATGTTATTAAACACTTGATTGTTTCACTAGCATGAGAGCCTACTTTTTATGTGCTTTCGTTTTCATGTGGCTCTGCAGAAAGCTCAGATATGTCAGTTACCCGAGAAACGGATGCACTGCGAATGGAGAGTTCTCCGATTTTTAATACCCCAGTCGGAAAGTCTGAGCTCAAAAGTAATTTCAAACTACGCAACTATATACAATGAATGGTGTATTGTTAGAAATAGTATATATTAAAAATAGCTTCTTTATAACACGGTATCTTTCTAATATTTTTACATTAGATAGACTTATTTGAAAATGTTCACTTTTAAAGTGTTCGCTGTCAATATTTGGTGGAATGGTATAATATTAAAAAAAAATAAGACATTTTTTTTTAATAAAAATAATGAAACATTTTTAGTACTTTTTCCACATAAAATTTATTGGATCAGGACCGGTTTAGCTCATGGCGAAAATTGTCAACTGATAATGATTTTTTATTAGGAATAGTTTTAGTTTTTAGTTTTTTTTAAAGAAAAAAAAAATATTTCTCATTACAGCTTACGCCAATACGCCAAATATTCTTAATTGTGCAAGTCATACGAGATTAACTCGATGATAAGTAATAAATTGTGTACAAAATCAACGATAAATAATATACTTTTTTTTCAATTGAAAAAATCTGACCTTGCCGGGAATTGAACCCGGGTCTCCAGATCGCTAGGACAAAGCTCTTGCCACTAGACCACATGGACCGACAATATTATCTATATTATTATGAGTTGACAATGCTCGCGATGAGCAAAACCGGTCCCGTATGTAATGAGTAATTAGCACAGAAAATGTGTTATTATTTTTCAATGTGCTTGAAATATGTTTATTTCCATATTACATATTTGATTCGACGATTTTGGTTTGGTGTACCAGTGTTTTTATCAGTGAATTCATTAAAAACACTTTTGAAGAAGTATTCACGCTTATTAAAGAATGGTAACAAATAAAATGATTCGTGTATAATATTCATTCTATCTCAAATTCAAAGCTGAATAAATCTACCAAAGGAATCAATCTAATAATGCCGTGTTGTAATTGTGATAAAGCTCCACGAATAGGTCGATCGATACTCTTGCGCGCATCCTTGGTCGCAAATTAAATAATCGCCACAAATTTGCCGAGTAGATTTTTAACGAGGCGAAGCTTTTTGCCCGCCGTCCGTAAATGGACGAATCCTCGTGAGAAATCGATAGTTTTCATTCAATAATTGGCTTGGTCAGTGGGTGAGTCCTCACATAAAGAATGCGATTGCATGGTATCGGTTTGATCTTATAAATAAACAACTTTGAATCTGCTGTGCAAGACAGCGAAACGAACTTTAATAAACTTCATTGATAAATGAAATACACGACAAAAAACCGTATACTTTATTATTCCTTTACGCTTAAAAATTATAATATCTTATATCGTCACACCATTAAAATTGATGGCACGAGCTTTGCCATTCGCTTCAATCATTAATAATTATGAATTGTATCAACAAATGCTTTAACTCCCTGTAATTCCTGATAAAGTATACATTTTATGATAACAACAACCCGCAAGCACTTGCTTATAGTGTTGTAGGTTCCTGTGTATCCTTAAAGTTTATTGATCATTAAAATCAAATTGGTAAATGAAGGCTGGTTTTTGTTCATAAAACGTGATCATACGAAAAGCACAGTCTGCAATTGTATTTGATTATAAATTCCCTTTAAGATAAAATCGACTGGTTCTGACATATGCTAAGTGTCAAAGTATATTTCTGCTAACCCTTCTACAGTCATATGTATTCTACAGATACTTAAGAACACGTTTTTCAAATCATAACGGAATATAATGAGATGGTCAAACTTGCAATATAACGTCATAATTTATTAAAAATGGCGATACATACTCAATTTACTTTATCAGTTGAACTGATGTGATGGACAATAGTCTCATCTAGTCTCCGACTGCACAAGTCATTGGGATCGTAAAATAAACTCTTTGAATGACCCGCTGATAAAACGCTCGGGTCTTATCGAATTGTCATGAAGCTCGAAGCTTGGATTGGACAAGCAAAAAAGGAATTGCAGTATTGGAATAACAGAATGCAAAAAAGACCACGTTGTCCAATCAAACCAAAATTATTCGCATCGTTAGATAGACTCATGCATTTGACACAAAGGAATGCTGCATCTTTGGATGGTCTGCAGATATGCTGGGCAGGTGCTTACGTATAACATTGCTAGTAAACATTTTTACTATTTGTTGCAAATAACATATTATTTTCAATGAAACTTTGGTAATATACTGCTGAAAAGTGTATTTTATACACAGAATTATTCTATTTTTTTAAATTTATTTATCCATGAATAAATATATCATGATATAAAAAATTGTGTGGTGATTCTAAATAATCATTTCACAAGGATTTAAAACAAAGCACTCACGTCTAAAAGCTCATGTGAATTTCTATTACGAATGTGATATTCAAAAGCTCGCTGAATCACAGGTTATCCATTACTTATAGGCCGTGAGACCGGACGTAGCAATCGAGTGGGGAAGCTGTGTATGATACCGATCAACAGCAACAACAACAAGCATTTATTGATACAGCCTGCAGCATCCAGCTAAAGCCTTATTCAAAGTAACTCTACCTATTATCAAACACCCCTTGAATCAAACACGGCAATTTTGTTGCTATATCCGTGCGTTGATTCCTGGCTTGAAGCTTGTATTAATCCTATTATGCTGCTTGAATGAAAATTACATTCCTGGAATATCACAATGTATAGGAATTTATGTGATTATGGATATTCATATGTAATATTCTGCAAAGAATTCTACAGTCACGGGTCAGTCTTTATCAGAGAGTATCCTGTTTCATTTGACAGTATAACTAAACACATCCTTTTAACAAATATGTTTAGTGTTATAATATAATACATGCATATATGTATATATAACCAGCGCTAATTTCGTTCAATAACCCCGCAAAAAAGCGATTGTTAAGAAAACTCCATTATTAATTAAATTGTGTACTTTTACATGAGTATCGTCACTGGCGACTCAGGTTTCGCTTTTCGGAATCTTCATCAACTTCATGTCGGTTCAAGTCTACGGTGAACTTGAACTAACTCAGTTCCATATTTTGTAATTGCTAACGCTATGAGAAGTATATGTATATATATGCTTGCTTTACTTTGATTCTATAACCTCCTTGCTTTCCGTAAAAAGGAAAGATCCTAAACTCCATTTTATAATTTTATCATTTTAAAATATTAAAATCAACTTGCTTTATTTCTTAAGTAAACTTTACGATAGTAAGTCCGAAGATGCCTTCGAAGTGAAATAGGCGAAACACGTGTCACAGTTAGTAGCACAATACGTGGAATAATAATAAAAGATGCAGATACCGGACTCATCTAGCTGTGCCAAAATTGATTGATTTAGTTTGACAATAGTATTTGATTTAATACAGATCATCAATGTCCGAAGATGACAACGAAAGAGGAGAAACACTTTTCACAATACATGAAATAATCAAAGTTTTTTTTCTTTTAAAAGTAACCGCCGAATCCATCGAAAGTATTGACTCAGTTTCGCTTATTACGACCCAACATTCCCAGTCCGAAGAGTACGATGTGATGTTGCTAATAATTTGAATGCAAGCTTTCAGGGCATTGATGTAGTAAAATCAATTGTACTGCTCAATTAATGCTATCAGTTTTTTTTAAAGTTGCAAGTAAAACTATCCAATTTTGCAGTAACGATCAATTCCATTGAATTTGTCGAAGGAAATAAAAAATAATCATCTCAATGGTAGACTGCGCTGTGTAGAAAAAAACTGTACAGAATTGGCCGCAAATAAACCATAAATTCATATTTCCTAGTATGGCGCGCTCAAATTGATTCCCTTTTCAATCACCGTTTCCCAAGCCGGGTGCCCACTTTAAATTGTTAAGCAATATACGGCCGAAACCGCAGCGTAATTTGTGTTTGGGTTGCATTTGTTTTATGGCCTCACGTTGTCTTGCGATATTCACAATATAATAAATTTAACTCACGCACAATTGCGATCGAACCGCAGACATTGGTGAAAAAAGTTAATTCTCTATATCAAATCGAATCGCCCTGTGAATTATATCCACAACATAAATGTGTAATTTAAAATGAATACAGGTATGTACTATATTTTGTTTTTGATCGAAATTCAATTCGCGTACATTGAAATTTAATTTGCAATAAACTAAATATTAAAAACAATAGTTCTACAGAATTGCATACAGTCAGTAATGAAAGTATTTACTAACCATATTGGTATCAACTTGGCCGAACTCCATTGTGTCATTGCACAAATATCTACGTGCTTTAAATATTGCAAAATAATATGATATAGGTATGGCTAAACATCCTTAATAGGACAGGTTGCTCGCCACTGCTTAATTTATTTCCAAATTTCCCTTCCCAATTCATTGCACCCAATTAGTTAAAATTTTGTAATGCTTACGTCAATAGTAGTATAATTATTTGTTTGCTTTCTTTCTATAGCGCCCCCCTTGCTTCCCGTAAAGAGGAAAAATCCCAAACTATATTATATAATTTATCATTTTAAGATATTATAAACAGTCTTGCTTTATTACGTTAGCAAACTTTACTATAGTAAGTACGAAGAGGCGAAACACGTGTCACAATTAATATAACAATATGTGGAATAATCAAAGTTATTTTATATTAAAACTTAACAGTTCGATATTACACTACATTACTGGCCAGGGCTGTGGAGTCGTTAAAAAAAACACGACTCCGACTCCTATTCCAATATTGATGAAAAACACGATTCTGACTTAAAACAGTTCATTTCTTTCAGGGTTTTTTTTCTACCTTTCCTATTTATGAGTAACAAATTAAAAATCAACCAACCAATTCAGCCAGTAGCCAATTTTTTCTATCATTCATGTTATATGCATAAATAAAAAGTTCAAACGTTTGTCACGACTCCGACTCCGGCCAAAACATCGCGACTCTACGATTCCGACTCCAAAACCGTGGTACTTGCAATGGATTTATGTACAAAATACGGACAAACTATTATAAAACCGTTTGATTTAATTTTTATAAAAAAATAAATAGATCAGATAAAACTTCACTAATTTTAAAATCGATCCCTTGAACAGTAAGTAGTTTCTCGTGTAGTAACTTCCTTATCGCTTACCATTCGAGCTTTTACGTATTTTAAAAACTTCAATCAAAGTAAAGACAATAATAGTAATTGTAGATGGATGGATTATCAATTTATTGAAAGAAATATTCTCTAGTCTTGTTTTGATTATAATGTCGAATATTTATGAATTTTACTCACTGTGATATATGTACCTCTCATTTCATACGGGCGATGCGAACAATATGCAGGCATTATGGAAGTAATTGCACAGTGAAGTGCTGTAATATGCAGTTTATATTCCCTAAATCAAGATGCACCTCAATTTGTGATATGTCTCGCCGCGTCGAACTGCTGAGGCCAGGGCCCTCCTCTGAAAGGTGCACTTGGGCCTTTCGCCGTGGGACGAAATATAGCGGAGGAAGCTTTAAAGCTTATCGACGTCGTCCCATCCTGGTCGCGCGGTGCAAAGCGCAGTGCGGTGCAAAGTGCACACAATAACAGGGCCGAATAGGAAACATTAGTTTTTAAATGTTTAGCGTCCACGTATTGTGCTACGAATGGTGACACGTGCTTCGCCTATTCAAGAGGAATTATCAAATTTATTATCACAAAGTTGCTTTAGTTATAAAGTTAAGATTCTCATATGTAGTCTTACATTGAAAATTAAAAGACGCAGTTTTTCATTTTTATAGGACGCCAGTTAATCAATCGCGTGGAAACTGTCAATTCTAGATGCGAAATCATTATAAGTATTTAAATAAAATAACACTTTTTTGTAATGTAAATATAGGCACAGTTTACCATTCGTGGGTGTAGGGACATCGGGCGAAACTACAAAAATGGCTGTTTTGAGTTAAATATGGCATTGTCATGCTCAAATGCAGTTCTCTAAGATATACAAAGTATTAAACTTGTACGAAGAGCGGTTTATTAGATATTGCTCGGCTTTCCTGCAAATCCATAAGAACAAAGCTTAACATTGGAATACGGTAGGAAAATAACAATGTATTTTAGTTCTACATAAATTATTTTATATATTTGTCGATAGCTATTTCGGCTTACGCCTTCGTCAGAACTATGTTTTAAACGTGCATTAGAGATAGCTTATATACCTAGGCTAGATAGGGTACACCATACATCCCCTCTCTGCTCAACCATCCCAACCCCAAATGGAAAAAATTAAATAAGTTATTGATCTGTTGTAATCCTAAAGTGATAGTTAATCTGGGTATTTTTGGGTTATTTTTATTTTTTTACGTGTGAAACAACGCAAAATCAGCAATGCCTCGAGTTAATCCATTTTAAAAAACTTAACATTGGAAACTGTTTTGCCATTTATCTCAATTCGTTGTTTTTGTAGTTTCGCCCGTATGTCCCTACACCCATGCATTGTATATGAGCATTATTTATTTGTTTATTTTGTCAATTTTGAATTAAAATAATACATGGTATTGCAGCTGACACCAATGCGTGTACCGGTGTACCAGGTCCATGGTCGAGTGTCGCCGTCGTTTGCTTCGTTTGCGGTGCTCACGGGCTCGAAACAAGAGTTCGAGCGGTTTTTTTCTACTTGGGTTTGTAAAATATTTTTTGATTTCTGCTTAAAGGCATCGATGATTAGCTGACAACTATTCCTGTCTTAGCTCATGGCATGCTTTTAAAGGCTAAGTTCAGCACTAGAGCCTGGTCACAGTGCGGTTCGGCCCTTTCTTCCCTGTTTTGTCTCTAATTTGTATCTAAGTAGGAAGCGCCGCATAGAGGCTGCGATCTGCGAACACGATCGCCCGTCAAGTCGTGACCGGCGATCCGCAGTCGTTTCTCCCCCGTCTGCTCAAATCGTCATAAGCTCGGGCCGGGGGGATCACGGGGACAGATAGCGCCTCCGCGCGGTGACGGTGAGCTCTATGATGATGTAAATTCTGGCCACTTTTATTTGAGGAATTTCAGAATCAGATTTTCCATCTTGCATTCCTACACTCTTTTCGGCCCGAAGAACTTGAATCGAATCATTTGATTTTGACTTGTAAAGCAAGTTGTTGCACGGATCAGATATATATATAAACATATGATACTACTTTGTGGAAGTTCATTTTAATATAAAATTTTAAATAACTTCCACGTATTGACTAACTAATTGTGACACGTGTTTCGCCTCTTTCAGATGCATCTTCGGACTTACTATCGCAAAGTTTAATTTATGTACAGTGAAACCCTGATTCTACGTTTTTCAAGGGACCGTATAAAACAAACGATGAATGCGGGAAAGCTTTAAATATGAACTAAATACTGGGACTAAATAAAATGAACGCACCACGCGGGAAAACGTATAATGCGAGATCGTAAGATCGGGGTTCCATTGTCGTTATAAATAAAGTAGTTTCTAATATTTTAAAATGATAAAAATACAAAATTGAGTAACACAATACGTGGAATGATCAAAGTTATTTAAAACATTTTATATACATATACGATGTGTTCATTTCGAATGACTGCTTTGTTGTCTTTAAGTTTTTTTTTTCATTGAACCCAACGTGGAACAAACGGACTCCTCACGTAGTTTATCTCATATAACATATGTATCCTACAAAAACTTCCTGATACTCAGTTGCTTAGCCTCTCTTTTTCGTAGAGAGTAGAGATTAAAAGGATACGAGAGAAAAGATTTTTAACAGCAAAAATACCTATACCTTTGAATATGCTCGATAAGTCGACTAAAAATATCTCTTCATACAGGGAATTGAACCCGGGAGGTCCGTCACGAAATTATACATCGTTACTGTTACTGTTATGAAAACGATACTATTAAATGTTTGTTTCGTACTATTTCCACATATATTTTGCAAGAATAACGAAGCATTTTCATCTAAATCCTGGTCTAAACATAGAACAAGTAAGAATGAGATCAATTTTATTTAAACGTATCAGTTAATGAGCTTTTAAAAAAATATTTTTTGTGAAAAAGTGAATTTAAAATGATGAAAAATCACAGCAATCCATATTGACGCATTCAAAGTCTTGATCTAGCAGTGAAGTAGGGCGAAATCTTTTTCACAACTCCTCCATGACGGCCGGCAAGTAATAACTGGCAATAACGTAAAATTGACCCCGCAAGGCTTCCCTTCACTGTTCTGTTACAAAACAACATTAATTCTATGTGTTTAACTATCCACCCGGCTATGAAATAAACCATGTCATATCTTGAAGGCGAATAAATATCGAAAATGTTTCGGTGCGGAATCATTATTGAATACGCCAATTCAGACGGAAATATCTTCGTTTCCCATATCGTAAATTGCACGCAGACTGCTTGTTAATCCATTATGCACTTAATTCTGACATGTTCACTAAGTACTAATGTTCGATCAAGAAATCCACTTAGATGCTCTTTTGTATTTCGTATGAGCTTTCATTATCGACGGGATGAATATTAAATTTATAATAAGTACTTCATTGGTATGCACTAGTTGCAATAATTGTAAGCATTATGTATCTTAGTTCAGTCCATGTGAAATTAAAAACTAACAATTTTCTTGTACTGCTGCCGCATACATTTTGTAGAGTAAAAAACCGGCCTCGTTAGACAGGAAAAAGCCCAATGTGTGTTTGTCAATTTAATATAAATAACCCTGTTCGATTTTTTAAATATTTTATCAGTTGAAAATGCTAGCGATAAGCGAATCAGGTCCCGATACTTACTTAGAAGTAGTGCAAAAATAAATGGGTTACATAAAATGATTTTCTACCAAGAATTTAATCATCTTTCACTGTGTCACTAAGATAATTTGAAGCTATTCGATATATACAAATGTTAGTTTGTGCTTAAAATTGAACATACAAGTGATCATTGTCGATTTATAATAAGCTTTAATATTTCATTGATTGAATTGGCATTTACGTGAATTGGACACTCCATTATATCTCGATGAAAAACTAGCAATGTATTGAACATCAACAAATGATTTTTTTTACCGTGTTTCATGTTTAATTTTGCATTAGATTGTGGAACTTATTTTTCAGTAGAAAAGTGGTTTCATGCTAATGATTTTTTTTTTCAATGTCAGTAGTAAAGACATTTGACTTAATATTAATAATTAATAATCTGACTACACAATGTATCAACCTATTAATAAGAAATATGTATTATGATTTTTAATTTACTTACTTTATAGGAGTCCTGAAATAATATGTACAAATCGCAAGAAATACTTCTGATACTGAATACGAAAACAATGCGATTCTAGAGTTCATTCAGAGATTCGAAATGCAATTGATGAATAACTTAGTCCGTTACCACTTGGCTTCGACGAACGAAGTAGTGTAAGATGAATCATTTTATGAACTTATTATGTGATGCTGTTTACCTATAATAGAATCATAAGGTGCTGACCGCACTGACAAAAATTCTTGAAATTGATTCATTTCCGAATTGCGTCGTGTTGGGCGAATAGCGGTTCTAAGTTTCCGACCTCGATCCGTCGGTTCGTCCGGGGGTCCATTGTAGCGTCAATCTCTGCGCCTGACGAACAACGGACGCTGAATGGTCTCCGGAACTTCGTCTCCATTATTATCAGCTTCGAAAATCATGAGATAGAGCGCACGTAATACATTGCTCGTAGCGAATCTCATACAGGCAGCGGTCACCAGACTTTTTGAGAAACGGGCCGGATTAAAAAAAATAAAAACTTGGCGGGCCGGATGATAAATGAATTCCGTATTGGAATCCAGTTAGAACATTAATTTATATGTTCTAATATAATCATATAATGTTAACAAATGTAATTTCTATTGAAATGTATGATAGAAAATATTTTTTATTTTTTATGGGTTCATACGTTGTCATATTTTCTAGGTACCAATTGATGAATTGAAATATTGAAATAAATAGTTGTGATTTCACAACCAAATCATAAAATTTATAAAA
The DNA here is from genome assembly GCA_028554975.1 of Himalopsyche kuldschensis. Taxonomy (NCBI): domain Eukaryota; kingdom Metazoa; phylum Arthropoda; class Insecta; order Trichoptera; family Rhyacophilidae; genus Himalopsyche; species Himalopsyche kuldschensis. Next base: position 18,507,422 of record JAHFWI010000006.1, read on the forward strand.
CTTAATTTTTTTTATTTGCATATTTTTTTTTCAAAAATCGAGAATTTTTAAGGGTCAGTCAAAAATCATGGTCGGGACGGATTTGGCACGTGGGCCGTAGTTTGGTGACCGATGCTTTACACGACGCCGGTGAACTTTTATCGCGTCGACCTATTAATTTTGCGGCCCGCTGTAAATTCGCCAACGCGCGCGCACTTCCAATTTAATTGTCGCTAATTTGTTTTTTAATATTTCTCCGAAAAAACCAGAAATAAAATCTAAAAAAACCGATATTTTTAATGCATTTTATCCTTGACACTAGAAAATATTCAGATGACTACTTAAATTGTAATTTGTAGACCGGACCACTAGTCAAGAATCGGAAGAATATCTGTTGATAAATTATCATTCACCTTAGAATTGCAAAAGTCATAATTATCTTGATTATTGACTACTGAACTGAGTAGATAATGGTCGCTATGAGCGACCGGTCCTGTTCTAATAAATTGTATGTATTGTAATTATTAAAAATGTTTTAATATTTTTATTATAATGTCATTCCACCAAGTATTATCAGCTCAAAAGTGATATTGACTATTTGTTACAATGTGGCGTTGTCTGTCTGTCTATCTATAACACACCGACCAACACTGCGCTAATACAAAATGTAAGTTTCGAAAACAGAGTGCGCGAGTGATGAGCGTATGCCAGCAGGTGGCACTGACACATGCTATATAAATTAATTAACCTAATAATATACTATATATTGAAAATTATTCTGTGCCGAATTATCCGCCCTATCTACTATTCTGCAGCAGTTATCATTTGTAAGAAAGTTAAAAAAATCTTCATAAACGTATTTAACCATACTTTTGATGGATTCGGCCGTAACTTTGTGAAAGTTACGGTGTTGTAGTGTTACTAATTGTGAAACGTTTTTCGCCTCTTTCATGGGCATCTTCGGACTTATTATCGCAAAGTTTGCTTTAGTCAGGTATGGCAACGCATAAAATACGAACAAACAAACAAACATTGATTTTTATATAAAAGAACTACTGTTAGTTGATGTTACTATATATAGGTATACCTTTGCGCTAGTGCAACAATAAGTTGTCAACATGAACGGTATGGGAGCGCATAAAATTTTAAAACAACATTGATTTGTATACTGTAAGTTGATTTTACTATGACTATAACCTTCGCGGAAGTTCAAGCCATAAGTTGACAATGTTTTATCGCAATCAGATGAGCGATATGGCAACGCATACAATACAAACAAACAAACAAACATTGATTTTTACATATTAAGATTTAACCATTTCTATTCGACGGTGTTTTTCATTATTTATTCAGTTTTTAATAAACTTCTTTACAAAATGTATTTTTATTACATTGTCGATCGGGTGAACCGTTAGTAAACTTGTCGCCGTAATCGCTTATTGTCCACCGACTTGCGCACCGTAATCTATCTGTATGACGCCGTTTATCTTCTTCCATCTGCCATATTGTTGCATTCCCACGATCTGATTTCTGAATCTTCGTGATTCTTTTGTTTCCTTGCAATCGAATTGAATTTATTTTTTTCTCGCAAACGGATGTAATCTTTTTTTGCGAAATATAAGAAATAGTTTAAAATTCATGATGAAATGACTCCGTTTTATTGCAGAAGACATAATAGTCTGACGTATTTCAAAAGCGTTTAAAAATCTTTCATTGTTGCGATGATTTTGCCTCAGAAAAACGGTTTTATGATCTGTCGACAAGACTGAACAACGATACGGGTAATGGTTTCTTTGGTGGTTACATTATCAAACTATTTTCCTATAGACTGTATCAGGTGTAGTTATTAAATAACTTTGAATTGACTTTTCTGTGGAAAATTCTGTCATTACTTATTTTGATATATAATTTTAATTTATATTTAAAAAAAAAATGCGTCAATCATTTGTGATTCTGAAAGTCATACGAGATAAACTCAATGATAAATAATGAATCAGTCGTGAAAAACTCAATGAAAAATTACACAAGTACACCCAGTAAAACATCTTTTTTTCAATTAAAAAAATCTGACCTTTCTAGGAATTGAGCCCGGGTCCACCTGATAGCTACGGCAAAGCTATGCTATATAAATGCCACTAGACTATATGGACCGACGATTTGTTTAACGTGGATAATTATTTCCTTCCAATTCATACACTATTTTTAACCGTTGGACTGCAATTAAAGCGTTCATAAAAGATCACTACAGTGCCCAAAAGCTACAGTAGGTATTACTAAGAATCTTAGAGAGATTATCGATTCGGAATAGAATCAATTTTAATTGTATGAAGTTTATTTTTTTAATAAAGAATGTCTTTCGTTTTAAGTGATATTTTATTTAATTAACATTGCAAACAAATTATATTTCGCGTTTCCTACAACTGAAGCAAACATCCGATAAGACAATACAACAAGCGTGCTTGTTATGCTATTGAAAGCTTTTAAATTTAATTTACCGAAGACGGCTTCTGCCGCTATCGACATTTTGTGCGTGCGTCTCTATTCTTTATTACCTCATTAAAACTTGAAAAAGCTTCCAACTGCTTACATTCTTAGAACCTGAGAGAGAACAAAATTAAATTGTAAGACAGTGATATAATCGAAGGTACCAAGATTTGAAATAATATTTTTTGTTTAAAGCCACCGACTAGGTGCCTACAGTGAATTTTTATGATTTTGTATCGCATTAATTATAACTGAAAATAGTTATAAAACTTATAGTAACGATTGTGTTTTTATGAAATGCTTCAAGCTTGGAGCAAGACCTTTGATTTTTTGATATAAGTATTTTGATTATTATTTGCATAGATATCATATCAATCAGCTATGGATAAAATTGAAAAAATATGTTATCATTATAGCATTAAATAAATCTTCGCTAACGTTTCTTCATTTTCTATTGAAACCCTTTCGCCAGATATGAGAACGTAACCTCTTCTCCGGTGAAATAATTGTCCGATTGTTTTCGTAGATAATGAAAACGTTTCTTCTAACAATGCTCTCATATCGCAGCCGGTTTGCCCATAAATACATATTGATTGCTAGGCCAACATCACAATACTATAATATCGCCGGCATTCTTTCCAAACTCACAACGAGCACCTGAATGAACATCTACTTATTTTCTCCTTACTTATCTGCTCATGCATTTGTTTATTAAGTTATTTATTTTTATTTACCTACGCCTATTATTCTCCGCGTGGTCGGAATAAATTGAACGCTCAAGCCGTTGCGTGCACGGCTGATAAAAGGTTATTTATTAGAAGATGTCTGTAAAAATGCATTGATTTATTATTCTGAGACTTTAATTTTCAATGGCTATCTTATTGTGAATCTATTTCAAGCAGGCAGTGGTTAAAACAAATTCTCATTCGCAAAGGGGAGACCTAATTTGAATCTCTCATCTTCTTTTGCGTCCAAGTACATATATTTATATTAACAGACTTATCATTTATGTGCAGCAGTCGATAATTTACAACAAAGTTCTTTGACTTTTAGACTTCTTATTCGTCATGCAATATTGGTCTTTAAATTTTAAAAATATGCAATTTTATAAGAATAGTACGTGACGCTCAGCGACTTAGCCATTTACATTTTTGAAAACAATGAAGTAATCCGTATATTCTATTTATACTGTCATCTTCAGATTGTCAAAAATGGAAGATAAAATAGTGACGAAGACAAAGTAAATGTTATAACGAGGCCGACAAAGAAGGTTTTTTGCACAAACCTGCAAACGAATTCATTCTCTCCTAGGCATAGATCCAAGCACATCTGTCTGGTGCTGACTGAGTGACTGCGTCTGACTGTGGTGCGGAGCTTGTGTCTTTGGACCCTATCGAAGCACCAGGCGCGTTCGCATGGTCGTACTCCAAGGCATGACTTTTGGGCGTAGATCGTGAAGACTGGGAACTGGGACTTTGTCAAAGCACCTGGAAACAAAGAAAAACAATGTTAATATGCATTCCTTTATTTAAAACACAACTTTTCAAATTCAATAACTACCCCAGACTTGCTTCTTTGACGATTATTCGCAAGTGAAATTTCGTTAACACATTTTAATTTTAGTTTCGATGCCTTTTGCCTGCAACTTTTTAGTGGAAGTGGTACGACTGGTAAACATAATTACTCGCAATAAGTAGAAGCTAATTCTTACTTATATAAACTGAAAAATACAAAACTGTTTACAAAAAACCACGATTCATTTCTTTTTATTGGAATTTAAAAATAGCTGCATTAAAATCTTATGCTACTGCAAAAACTAATCCATTTAAACTTTGATATTCATTCAATTTCCACCACTACAGTTAGGTACTTGAATAAATCATTTATCTGATTATTAATCTATACCATTAAAAACAATTAACCCTTTTGTACACAATGTAACGTGAAATAATAATCTGGGAGCCGGTCGTGAGTTGCAATTAAACAATACAGACCGCGTGTCATTAACAGAGAGCTACGCTGTGATTAGACCATCAGGAAGAAGCATCTTTAGCAGAGCGTGTATGGATACTATACGTGCCGATCGGGTATTTCGCATTGAAAGGGTTACTACAATTATTATCAAAACATCCTGTTTCGTTGAAACAAAGGTAACTAACTTTTGCGGAAATCCCTGAAGGTTATCCTGGACATCTTCGTTATTATCGAAGCTTTAGTTTTCAAGAAAGCTCTTGAGGATTGAACAAAACTCTTTTTTTAAGTATGTTATAGAATTCGCAATTGTGAAACTTGGATGATTCTGATTAAAAATAAATAAACAGTTATTTGTTCTTGTCGTTTTTGTATTACATTCTAAATTCAAAAAAGCTTGCGTGTATTAAAAGAAATCAAAAAGAAATATTTCCTAAGTGGAAATTATATAATTAACTGGTTTGATTAAAGATTAAATAGAATCTTAATAACAAAAAGAGCGCGTAGGTCGAAAACCTTTTAAAGTAATTATATTCTTACTTTGCGTTTTTATTAATCAACGCTATGCCAATGAGCTCCAATTAATTCTAGACAGCAGTTTATAATTATTTTTAATTCTAAACGGCGGCTGTATTTTTTTATGAATGAAATTCACCGTGGAACAATGTTATATGATGAGTAACCAGGCGGATATAAACTCCATTTAATTATAGTCAGCATGTATCAGACATTGTGCTTCCTTTCCGAGTGTTTATTTCATTCGCTATTCACCTGGAGCAGAACTGTTATGCCAGTAGTGACCGATTGCATAAATTGACTCTCTGCAGCATTCTAAGGTGTTTAATTAATGCTTTCCAAGCGCACTCATTGCCTAAGAAAAAAAAAGGTTCCTTAACCCTGTTTTTGTAATCGAATTCGTATGGTTAGAGCTATAAAAAGGCAAAAAAGATAGTCTTGAGTAAACAGCGGTATTGTAGTGAAATTAGCTGGTCGAAATACCGCAGCATGATAGCGAAATGGGAAAAAAATTTACACCGAATTGTTTACACAAGTATTTTAAAAAGGTACAACTTTACGATTGTTACGTTACCAAGCAGAACTGTTTGCTGTGATCCGTCCTCACACGGGCCCAATAGGCCACGCTGACTTGATTGCAACTAAGGCTAACTTCATTGCAATTGAAAAAATTTCAAATTTATCCGGGGATCGACATAATCTCGATTCTTCACTAGAGTCAATATACTCGTCTAACACGACGGGCTCTCAGTATACGGATTATATACAGGATACTCTGTATCAAAATGATTTTAGTGGCTGAGCTAGTCACTCCAATTTATTTTATTTTATTATTTTCTATGTTAAAACACTTAAGTGCATGGTTCAAAATCAGCCCGTGCAAATCTGCTCGGGCCATGAATTTGAGGAGTAAATTCCTTTTTCTGAGTCGATAGCGTTGTGAAAGGCGGCCACGAAACATTGGCTGCATATACAGAACGGGTGGTGGTGGGAAAAACCATCTTGTTACGTTACCATCAGGATGCATTTCGTAATTGAATTGATGTTAACTTTAAGAGAAGCGTCTTCAATTTCATGATGGTACAAGATATTACGCCAACATGTTTTACTGAAACAAATCTTTATTGCATGAAACACTTTCTCGCAGGTCTTTACGACGTGAGAATTGATCTTTCTTCAAGACGTCCAGCAAAATTTTATGACACTATTTTTTAACTTTTTCTTAATCTTCTGGTTATAATAACAATTGGCAACTCATGTTCATGGCGACAACATTATTGTTTACGATGGCCAAGAGCGGGTTACATATGTACATATACATATGTTGCCAGTATTACTGGGTGGTCATTTTTACTATCAATGTAGAGGTTAAATGCTACATTGTATCCTTTGATGTTCTTTAAGGACAATTTCACAAGTCATTTTCTGTAGGCAGTAAAAATATGAACATACATACATAATAATTCGATAATTTGGTACTTACTTTAAACGGTTCTTTACTCTTCAAAATATCACCAATGATATTATTTTTTTTCCATTGAAGAATATTATTCAATCTATTTAATTATAATAATTACAGTAGCTCGCCTTCTTTTAAGTCAACAATAAATTTACAAGACTTGTTAATTATTCATTAAATACCCACAAAGCTGTATTTCTTATTAGTCGTTCTGTACTTCCGTACATCGACGGATATGGTTTAGTATTTTACTAAATACCACGTGGAAGGTATAAATATAATTTATAACTTCATTTCTACTCGAAACAAATTAAAGCGCTCGTTTATTTTATGTAGTGTTACTTCCATGCGCGTGCAGGCAATTAACATAAAATTTAATTAACTTTATATGTTAATTGTTTCAATTGATAATTTTAGGAAGAGCCGTAAAAAAATAACTTGTAAACGTTGCCTAATATTGTGATATTCAAATTCTAAATGTGTGTCTATATACTAAATATAATATCTTCGATGTTTTATAAATATTATTGAATAATAAAATACTCAATATTATGGTTAGTTCTTGGTCAAGATATTAATTTAATTAAATGATAATAGAAAAATAGTACTTCTTCTAGATAAATTCTCATAAAGATCCAGACCGGTTTCGCTCATCGCGACCATTATCGACTGATAATATTTGTTGTGCAAATAATAATTAGTAAATTGATCGAGAATTTAGAAATATTCAAAAAACCAGAGGTTTATAAAATATTTGAAACGTTTCATTTCTATAAGAGTAACATAGTTAGTTATTATTTAGACAAAAATGACAATTTTCGAATTCGAACACTATAGAAAAGTTTTTTATTGTCTACAGCGGTACATACATATATGGCAAGGGTTTTTTTGTGAATTAACCTTATTAGGTTAACTTAATTTAATTTAACTTACCCATATAAAAATGACATTTTTGAACTCCATAAAATCGGAAAAGTTGTAGTAAAAATAACAATGGAGTCATGTGAAACGCCAGCATTATTTTTTGCGTCTCTAATATTCGATTTGTATCATACTTTTTGTATTTATATTTCTACGTTATTATTTAACGACATTTCTTTCTAAAGAATAGACTTGGGCAATCGTCAGAATCTTTCGTCCTTATCAAAGGTCATCCGCAATTTCCGGAATGTATTTTTTTTCTTTTCAAAATTGAAACCGGGATGAACGAAAGAAAAATTGTTGCGTAATGAGTATTTCACGCGACGCCCGCTAGGCGTGACCCATTATTATGTCTCGGTCCAGCAGATTTCTGCTCTACCTGTTGGGATAACTAATGGTGCCAAATAAATACCGGAGTACGGTTTCCGCCCTCCCCGAATGACAACTGTTTTTTAAAGCCAGTGAAATCTATCCCTTGTGGTAACAATTATATGGCTCGCATTTGTGCGTCAAACTATTTTCGGTCAATACAAAATCTAAACATCTATTCGATTTGAATTTAATGTTTAAGATTCACGTATGAACCAATTGCGAAGCTTATAGTTTGCGATTGGTTGAAAGAATTTCCGTCATATAATTCATTAATTACATACATTAAATACCTATTTTTTCGATAGTCTATACCCAGCAGTGATTTTATAGCGAACAATTTTGATAAAAGTTGATTTTGTCGAAACTCACTCGGTTGACTTCTTTGAAAATTTCTAATGTGATTTAATAAACTTTTTCTCTCCGTTCTTATGACTACAATGTTTTCGTCACTTTTTTAAATAATTTGTGTTTTTTGTAATATACATATATATTTATTGTAAATATATTATGTATTTACAATAAATAAATGTTTTTAAATTTGTCAAATGCATGGCGCATTGGCGTCAAATGTGATGCCATGCTTTATATTTTCTTGAATAAATAAATAAATCACACGTTAATTTTTGCAACTTTAGATCTACAATAGAATTCACGGCGTGGATGTGTTTTAAGTTTCGAGCATATTTTGTTTTTATATTTCATCAAAAATGTATCTACTTCAAGGCAAGATAATGATTATAAAAACAAATAATTTTGATGCCTATCTGAATATGACGAAAGCCCTAAAGCTTACGCCAAAAATAACTCAAATTCAATAAAAATCCTCAACAAATATTAATTAAATAATATTATCTAAAATGAAAGTCGGTTTGTATCCAATATTCTGCAGCACTGTAAGAACCTGTAGCTATTTCCTTTGTGAAACACAAATAGATTGAATATCTACTTCAATAGTTCAATAATAAGAAGTGATTTCATATCGTTACCGCAAAAACACGTGTTTGCATTGTTATATATTCGATTGGTTGCGAAAGCTCGGCTCCCGGTTCGTTATGAGTGGCTCGGAAAGCTCTCCCCATAAAGCTCTTGCCATCGCTCGGCATCGGCCCTCGTAAATAAGTTCGCCTGTTCACGGCGTTGTTAGGATAATTGCGAAATAGTCCTCCGCGGCCAATAAGGCTATCGGAGAGGTGTTCGGGATCTACTTTATGGACACGCGTTATCGTAAAGAATGCTGGCATCGAATGTTTACGACTTTTAATACTTCGGGAAGTCTGTAATTATGTTTTTTAAGTTCTTTTAATGTCATTATTAGATCTATGTCGAAGGATTATTTGACATTTCTTTGACAGCAAATTAGATTTTTTCCTTGATTTTGGACATTTTAATGGGCGCTGTCATCAAATTAAATAAAGTTTGTGATTTTATTTTAACTCTATTTTGGATGTTAGATTTTGTGATATAAATATGTCGAACATTAAATAATTATTGGTCGCTTAGTCCGAGCGACGCCGGGTAGCATTACTAGTGGAATATAAAGCTGAAACTAATATAAACATAATACACACTAAGTTATAATATTTGATGAAGCATAATTGACTTTATGGCTTCGGAATTTTGCTGTTTGATCCGGTACGATGGGGCTACACAAAATATTGAAATCGGGTTTGCATAGAACAATAGCATTTTAATTTCGATGTACGAATGAAATCATATATGAAGAGTATTGTTTTTCCAAATAAGATGAATTATGATCATCATAAATTAAGAACTGTTTTCATTACAGTGAACATTATCATTTTTTAACAATGAGAAGCACTTATTAAAGTATATAAATCATTACTAAACAAGATCAAATACTCGCCACTGCTTACATTATTTCCAATTAAACGGTTTAAACCAAACCTATCTGAATGATTGCATCAGATTAGTTAATATTTTTTAATGCTTACGTCATTAGTAGTGAAATTATTTGTTTGCTTTGTTTTGATTCTATCCCTACCCTTGCTTCCCGTAAAAAGGAAAAATCCCAAACTCCATTTTGTAATTTTATCGTTTTAAAATATAAAAATCAATATGGCTTCATTACTTAAGCAAACTTTGTGATAGTAAGTCCGAAAATGCCCCGGAATGAGGCTAAATACGTGTCACAGTTAGTAGCGCAATACGTGAAATTTATCTTAATATGAACTTCCACAAAGTTACCGCCGAATCCATCGTAAGTATTCAGATCGAATACTGTTTTTTTTTGCTTAAAAGATCATATTTTTTTGGGATCGTAATTCTGATGACGCTTCTCAGAGAGGCAAAACACGTGTCGCTTTTTTCATCATAATTCATGGAATAAACAATAATACTTTCAATTTAATATGAAAACAACGGGTTGGTTGCTTAGTTTTCCTGCCTCGTATAATCCATAAATACCTATCAATTATTACATGTAAGGAATCTTTAGAGTTTGCTAAAACATCGACTCGAGAGAAAATGAACACAGTAATTTCTAAGTCAAAGAATATAATGCAAGCTTTCGGTGCGAGTCCGCATTGAACCGTGAAGGTAATTCGCCTGGACAGGGAGTGCTTAGTATGAGGTACATACGTAATAAGGCTCTATTCTGCCCTCCCGCAGAACCAACAGTCATGAGAACAGAGTCAGGTGCTAACTCAGTACCTGCACCACTTCCTGAATGAGAAACGAAGTGAAATATTAATATTTCAAAACATCGTGTGATTAAGCTTAGTGCCGTATTGCTATAATGATAATACAGTCAGCCCTGCTATAGCGAGAAGATATGGAGTACGCTATAACAAAAAAACTCTATATAATAATTGTATTCTGTGATTTGAAGCAAACTATTATATTTTAAATAAAATTATATGTGTTTAGTTTGTAAGCAAGCGACACGTGCCTTGTACGAAAAAGCACCGCATACGCTATAGCAAAAATTTCTATAGAATCGTGCGCTATAGCAGGGTTGACTGTATACGAAACGATGACATACCGTTGGTATTAACGCCATTGCATGACATGTCGACACCTTACTTTAAAAAGGTTCTAACTGCTCTTGACACTATTTTGAGAGCGTTTGAAGTTTCTGTTGATTAAAATTCACTTGTAACAATGAGCAAGTAAAAATGTTTCATAATATTTATAAAGGCATCATAATAAAGAGGCATTTTCGGACTTACTATCGCAAAGTTTGCTTAAGTAATGAAGCAATATTATCTTGCTAGACACGAATGATACACGAATGACACGAACGACAGATTAACTTACTAGAGGCGAAACACGTGTCACAGTTAGTAGCACAATACGTGGAATAATCAAAGTTATTTTAAATGTAATATTAATATGAACTCCTACAAAGTTACCGCCGAATCCATCGAAAAAAAAATGTTTCAATTTACTAAGCATATCTTTTCACAACACTTGCTGAGAAATAATGATCATGAAGATCTAATGACGGAAATAATGATAACAATCTTACAACTTTGACAAATACATTTAGTAAAAAAGTCTGCAGATGAAGTGCAACTATGGAATTCTGCTAACTCCGTTATTCAACCATAGATAATTCTGAAATTCATATAAAATATGATAGAATGCGGTAAATACAAGCTTTTCCAACCAAAATGTAATTTTTAAGGCAAACATGTCAATTGGAACCTTTTCAAAGTAAGGTAACGATGCGTGTAGACTACTACTGTCGCAGTGCGAAAAGCGGACGTTATTTGTCACACGTTGACTTCACGTAAATACTGTGAGAAAAAGGTCGCTTAATACACACCGTTGTATGGATATAAATTTATTTAGAAGGAGATCTTACAATATTAATAATGGTTTACCTGAAACAGTTCTCAGATGCTTTATGTTAACTATCTGTATTCTTAAATCATACAAAATCGCTTTATAAGTTACCATTATAACATGAAATGTATTCTCTTATACTTTATCTAGCTGCATAAATGGATAAACAGGTGTTACATTTTCTATTCTGTGTAGCATTTGTATCGCCTCTTTCAGAGGCATCTTCGGACTTGAAACTAGATTGATTCTAATATTTTAAAATGATAAAATTACACAAACATTGTCACAATTAGTAACACAATGCTTGGAATAATCAAAGTAATCTTAAATTTAAAAAAAAATATTACACATCCGATGAACGTTTTTTTCGAATAGACAAAATATAAATTTGCCACGACTGGCATGCGAAAAGCTCCGTTGACTTGGTCATGTGCAGGTAAAATATTCGCATATACATACATATTGCGCAGATTAACCTCGCGCATACCATGCACCCTGTAGTTAAATTTTCGGCGCGGTTTCCTCCCGCTCGTTCCCACGCGCGCGCGGAAAGCCTCGACCTATGAAGTCTCCCCTCGTCCGCTTAATAATGTAACCCTTTGGACGCGGCTCGAATTTCCGCTCACCTTTTCAGCCTCGCCGACTCGGGATCAGCGGTCAATGTGATTGGCCGATACGATTTCGCACACTGCACATCCTCGTTTGATCTTTTTCAAAAGCACATTTTGAACGGTTAATCTTTTAACTGTCAGCATGTGCATGTATGGCGGCACCTCGCACGCCACGAATTTAATTGTAAAAATAAAACGTTCTAAATATATCTTTCTTAAATGGTTATTTGTAAAAACTTTTACAATGCGATTGTGCCGTCATTTATACCATCAGTTACAATTGATTTTAGTTAGTAAAATCCCGCTTAAAGCGAGCCTCCAAAGTCGTCATTTTTTGTATGATTGGCGTGCCGTTCACGGAAAAGTTCGCGTCTTAAGAATTTTGTGGCAACCATCCGGTTAAGTGATCGATTCCTCAATTTACTTGTTAGATGTCACGCCACATTAATCAGTTGTTTTTAAACCTTGGCCGCTCCCAATATTAAGTTATATACTTATTACGAATGGCGCACATCAATAAGAACTCAATGTAAGCCAGTCTCTTAACCCTTCTTTAATAGGGGTGGGTAAATTACATGTAGTTAGTTGACCGCTTACACTATGGCTCGTGCATAGGAAAAAATAAATATTCCGAAGAACCACAAAGTTACCGCCGAATCCGACGAAAAGAATAGACATTAATTTATATTCTAGAATATTTTTTCTACTAAAATGAAAACTATTTTCTAATCGTATATAATGACTAAAACAAGTTTATGTTGAAAATGGCAACCCTAATAGAATTCAAACGAATAGAAATGCACTCAATTTATTTGAAACATCTCTCTCGGTAATAATCTAACTTTTTTAATCGTCTTATGATCATTTAGTTAATATTGTGACACATTAACCCTAATTAAATGTTTTTATTGTTTCAATTAAAAAACGAATTGCATCTTTGTGAAAGTAACCACCACATTTTTACTTTCTCCGCAGCGTTTACTTTCTGAGAAATTTACTCTCACTAGCATCTCGTGTCGTTTTGACACGGCAGTGCATCGCGCCAGTAGCCGTGCGCCGAGTCGAATCGAAGCGAGCGACTGCACCGTCTCATTAACCCTTAAAAGCTAATAATGTGACCGATTCGTTGGGCGTCTCAGCGTACTATTGGATAACAAGTGCTTGTGATTGATCAACGACTGACTCGATTCAATGGGCAGGGATGTTGGTTCGGCACCATTTCATACAAAGCTTATTTTATAATTTATCTCTAAACTCTCCTTTTATTTTTTTTATTTTGAACGCAACACATTTTGCATTCATTATATTTTATAATGATTAATCAATGCCGCGAACAATATCACCGGTTGATAATGCTCGCGATGAGCGAAACCTGTCCTGATCTTAATGCAAGTATTCCGCCGAAAATTGACAGTTGACACATATACAGTGATTTTATTGCCGTGATACATATGTACAAGTAAAGTCAAAACGAATCTATAACGAGTTTTTCAATTTGGAAATAATCTAATAAAAGGTTGTCCAAACACGACTTTATAGTACCATTTAATAGTTTGATGAAGTTGCCGTGGTTACCTCATGTAAGTTAGTGATTTATGTTTGTTTTGTACTCATGAAAAACTCATGGAAAAGTACAAAATTCAAATCATTCAAATTTGATAATAAAATTCTCTCAAGCACCTTCGGTCGAAAAGTGTATTCATTGTTTTGTTTATTTAAAAAAAAACATTTTGACAAAAGATGAGTGTGTAATTCTCAATATACTTGCTATAATGTTATTTTTTCTAAATTTAATTGTTTCAAACAAGCGGATGTCTGTATTTTTTTAAATTTTATCCAACCGCTTAAGTGCATCACAAATACTTGGTAACATATGACTCGGCAGATGCGAAACGCGGTAGCTGGTAGCGTCGACAGTTGCAAGCCGATCACTTAATAAAAATACAAAATCACACTGATTTCTATTCGGCCTATTATTCAAGATAATTGATGCCGGCACACCGAGGAGTTCGGCTCACCGGCCGCATTCAAATCGCCGAGATTGATGCGTCCGAGGAATGGATTAAGTGGTTAAAGTCGTGACGGACTTGATGGCCATGCCTCTGTCGGGGAATATTTATCTCCAGGTTTATTTGTGTGATTTATTTATGCAGGAATACTCTACGTGGCACGTTGAATAATGACCGGGAGAGGTGAACGCTGCGGATTGATTGCAACCGCTGCTAATGTGGGAGTTAATTTACGGACACTCAGTTGGCTGATTACATGTCAATTGTAATATACAATTAACTATAGTCTAACTATTTTAAACATAAACACATACATATATTACGGTAAGAAAAATAACAATGTATTTTAGTTCTACATACATTATTTTATATATTTGTTGATAGCTATTTCGGCTTGCGCCTTCGTCAAAACTATTTTTGAAACGTGTATTAGAGATAGCTTATATACCTAGGCTAGACAGGGTATCCCATACATCCCCTCTCTGCTCAACCATACCAACGTCACATGGAAAAATAAATAAGTTTATGTTTATTGGTCTACCGTAATGCTGAGAACTTAATCTGGGTATTTTTGGGTTATTTTTATCTTATGTCTTAAGTGAGTCTATTTTTTAATTGTTTATAGTTTGTTTCTTGTTAAAGGATTTAGAAGAGGTGAAGCGTTAATCGTAATATGTTCATTAAGAATGTCATTGGATTGATTATACCTATTAATTTCTAGCTGTTCCAATGCATTTAGCTTAAAGCTTTTATTACAGGAATGTAAACAAATTGGGACCGAATTTGGGTCATGTGCTTTTTCTGTGAGATGGTTTGCATATTGTGAATCAGTTTTTTTATTGTTAAAGGATCTAACATGTTCATTTGTCTGTATGCCTACTCAATCAATACATACATATATCGTGGGTTTAGGGACATGCGGGCGTAACTACAAAAACAACGAACTGAGATAAATAACCGAGCAATACCTGGTGAACCGCTCTTCTGATATATTTTGATATCTTCTAAACTGTATTTGAGCATGACAATGCCACATTTTACTCAATCTAGCCATTTTCCCTACACCTACGATATGTACTATCCAGTAAAAATTGAATCGTGTATTTCGAAAACGTTACGAGTCACACTTTTGTAATTATTGTATTGCTTAAGAGGTTTTCAACATTTTTACCATAGCCTGTTGTGTTTTAATTTTGCTTTGATTTATTTGATTAGTTGTAATACCGATTGTTTGCCATACGTTGTAAGTATTGCTTTACTTTTTTATAAATATCGCTGTATCTTTGTATTTCATATCAGCTGATAATGCTCGCTGTGAGCGAAACCGGTTCTGATCTAATAAATTCAATGTGGAATAAATACCAGAAATGTTTTATTATTTTTACTTTTAAAATTGTTCAGGAGGCTTGATTTATGGTCGGTATATTTATAACTACTGTATTCAAATGAAAAAAAAAATTCTTCAATGTTATATATTTTGATTATATTCACTTTTTTAATGTTACCGAAATGCATCAAGTGAGGTTTAATTTAAAGATGTTTATATTGAAATAAAATATTTTTTATTCACATCCTTGAGCGGAAGATATTTTCTTTTGCTCACTCCTTATTCACCATAAGTTTGGCTACTGCATCTTTGAAAAATATTGTTTTCCGATGCATAAAATAAGTCATCGATATTTAATTTTCAAATTTTAAGTAGTTTTACTTCTAACTATCATTACATGGCACTATTATTTTTTTAAAGTGCTTAGTTTGGAACTAGTAACTTGGTGGAAATTTGATAAAAACATAAACTGCAGTGGCTTTATTGCAATAGAACTAAAAACTTAATAAATAACCTCTTATATTTATTCCATGCGCATTGTCAAAATTGCTATAATTATATTAACGGCTATGATTTCTTTAATGTCTACCTACTCTTTTGTCAGCTACATATAGTGCTGGTCTCTATTATTAGAATGTTATAAAAAGGTAAACATTGACCAAAAAAACAATCGACGACAAATTGGCCAATGGACACACTTGGGCGAAGGTACCGTTGGTTGCCAAATACCGTAGAAAGGGGTGAATAAAGACAAAAACAAGGACTGAACTTTAGCACAACTTTACTAAGTATCCAATGTATTTTTTTTTATTTACAATGACTATAATACTATCTCTCGAATGACAAAACCAAACCAACTAAATGACTGGCCAAAATTGAAACAAACGTGTTTAAGTTTGATGCCTGTGCATCCGTACTTTTTGACCCCTTATAAACATCTCTTTTATTGCTCGAAAATTAAAATCAATCAGTACCGTAAAACGGAATGAATAGAGGTTCATATATTCCAAACATTACACGCTGTATCTTTGTCTCAATTCACCTGCCAAGTCTCGATTTACCCTCTCTCGTCTATATTCACCCCAATTCAATGTGATTAGAGGCATCGAATAGCATTAAATGTGTCTTATTAACGATAGTGGCTATTTGAAAAATATTGTCATGAATGTGTAGTAGGACCATAGAAACAAGTTTCGAGCCATTCATATTTGAATTATGTGGCGCAAGTATGAAGATACATAGTCGTGAAGGGTAAAAAGTGTCTTTATTCACCCCGTTTTACGGTACTCAACATTTTTTTGCTGGTATTAGCGTCCTTTTTTTCGACACAGCTTATCTCGCGAAAGCAGAAAAACGCTGCGCGGATGTCGCCGCTTTTGGGTCGCCGACTGCCCAACACACTTCACATGATTAGTTCGGTAATTGCTCGACGTTCTGGGAATTAGCTCTACGATACTTTTGACGTCGTAATGGAGAATTGATGGCTCGGTTGTGATATCGGCTGTGATGTTTTTGAAAGTTTGTTAAAATGAGCTTGTTTTTGATGTTTTTTAAATGTGCTGCTAGGTTATTTATAAAACGCCTTCGTGACAGTGAATACACAAACGATCAATCCACTGTTTGTATATTCCTATGACTTCCACGCTAGTTATGCACTTCATAATTGGTTGAAATTATTTGATGAATATATCTTACCAATATTTATAACAGTTCATAATTGATTAGAGCTATTCGATTTATTTACGTGACGTTTAATAGTAACTGGTAACCGACTAGACTTACACACATTTGCTTTTAATCAATTTATTAAAATTATATATACAGTGGCACCCTCAATTACACTACTGCAAATTACGCGCTGTCTTGAAATATTCGCCGCAAATCCCCGAATTAAACGGTAGCATTTGCATGGCTAGTAACTTAATATTTCGTCCTTGTTTTTCGCGGAAACAAACAGAATCACTAATTTGGTATGACATTAACTCCCCCAATTACACTACTCCAAATTACACGAACCCGACTTAAGTGTAAATGGGTGGTTAGCTGTATCAATATTTATAATAATAACCGTGATGCTCTTTTGTGCATTCAGCATTAACTCTTTCCCGAAAGATATCCGTTAAACCCACATCTTCTCTGAAACGGGTGGCTGATGAATTCCCTTGCTTCGTCGATAACCTGTGAAAACGAATTACATACATACCCCTAAAAAAATATGTACATGAAAAGTATCATAAGTTGCAACAACGTTGACCACTGCACCACAGATTGGTAAATCATTACATATAACGTGTTTTAGTCGGCTCTTTTAATGCTGTTAAAGAAACAGCATTAATCGGAAATTCTTTAAAAAAAATAAAAAAATTTTCAGCAATTGTCTATTATTGTAATAAGCAATTTGCTGGATCGTATTATAAATTTTCCATTCATCGGATGTCGGCGATGCGCGATTCGAAATGCATTTATCAATTTGATTTATGGACTGCGGTGCAAAGAAAATTCAATCAAAACGTCGCGTGTATCCGGTAGATTTGTTTTTACTCTAAAAGTACGGACCTTTTCCGTGTCAGTTTTTTCAACACTTGAAAACCTTCCGTTAATATATAATTTTTTTGAAATGAAATTGAACTACGGATTTAATTCTATTGATATCATCGTAGAAATTTTCAACCTATCCTGAAACTCTTCGATATATTGATCCATGCATACATTATTTCATGCTTGATTCGATCTCCAGACAGACATAAAGAACGTAAAAGAATTATTATAGCATTTTGAAATTTATGCCTATTTATTTTGAACATTGTCGCGTAACGAAAAGGAAATTTCAGTTGATTACAAACTTTATGCAATAATCAATAAATAAAATAATTATTAATTAATTGAATTGGCATATACTTGGTAGGACTCCATTATAATACGGTGAAAAAAATAACAATGTATTTTAATTCTACAGAAACTATTTTATATATTTGATTCGATGTAGTTCTGACGATGGCGTATGCCGAAATAGCTAATAAATATTTTAAAAAATCTGTAGAATTAAAATACATTGTTTTTTTTCTTCACCGTATTATAATTAGTACCTAATGCTATAAATTTGGCAAACCGGCAGTCATTGATTTTCGAGGCAGTTTTATGACGCTATATATTTGAACGTTTACATACATATTCGAAGAGATTTAACACAGCCATTTTATAGCGGAAACGTGCTCAAGGATACGACTTGTTTTGCCGTCTTCTTCGATTATACAATATACTGCAAGTGTTTTATTACTTTGGGAAGACGTCTAAATTTCGCATAGATTTATCTATGTCATTGTTGGACATGTTCATGTAAATTTCCAACGCGACTGCTCTGTGATTTAGCATGCATCTCGTAATTGAATCTGACCAGAGCTGCGCGCGCAGACGCGGGACAGGTGAATCGCGAAATGGCGGACTTGCGACCCGCGCGCGGGACGTACAATAATTCGCGCGGGAAATGATTGAGCGCGGACCGTTATGCGCGTGCGCGCGTGCTTCCATCCATCAATCACAATGGCGGCCTATCGAGGTGGATTTGTGCATCGTGAGCCGCGAATCGAGACAATTGATAGCTCATCGTTTTGTATTGATGACTTTAGTTTTCACGTTGTCTGAATGCATGAGAGGGGCAAAGGTGAACGTGCGATAGCAACACGGTCGTTATTATATTCACGCATACCATCTCGTGTACATTTTTTTAACCATTGGAATCAATCGTGTGGAAGTATGTGTGATATTTTCTGTATTTAAAAATAATATTTGGCACATTTGAAATACGAGGAGAAATTTCAAAACATTCGAATCGATACGTTAGACTCTAACGGTTAGAGTATCGTCTGAACCAGTCTACGAGTGTAATTAAACGAAGACTCTTACTGGCGTCGCTGTAGTACTGTCCGTTAATTGAAAAGTTAAAATTTAACTGCTTTTCGAATAC
Organism: Himalopsyche kuldschensis; assembly: GCA_028554975.1. Classification (NCBI taxonomy): domain Eukaryota; kingdom Metazoa; phylum Arthropoda; class Insecta; order Trichoptera; family Rhyacophilidae; genus Himalopsyche; species Himalopsyche kuldschensis. The sequence continues at coordinate 18,526,842 of JAHFWI010000006.1, forward strand.
CATAATTGTTTCGATGTAATTATAATACAATGGAATATATAAAATAATCTAATAACCTCTTAAAAACAGGCGCTGAGAATGATAAATGATTGACGTTTAAATGAGGTATAAATTTCATGTTAAAGAACTAAACTCACGTACATACTGTTGTAAAGTGTTTATCGACAATTTGACATCGAAAACGTTTACAGCCGATTATCCATTGTGAATGGAAAGTTAATAGCTTGTCGGCAAGTGTACTATCCCGATTAAGAATGTTTAAAGCACGACATTAAATGTGATGGGACAGTTTTTATGGGTCTCAAAACATTTATTCGCGTGTCGATTAAAACATTGTTATGCGCATATGAATCTTCTTATGAAAATTCTCGTGATGGGCGTAACTGGTCGTGATCCAAATACATTTACTGTGGAATAAGTACAAAATAAACATTTTTAATGTAATGTTACTCGACCATGTATTAAGTGGCAAATGCAACCCTTCACCGCCGACGCAATCAATTTGCACACCCTAAGACAGGGGTTCTTAACCTTATTGCGACTCCGGGCGCATTTAAGGTCGAGGAGAATAGTGACGGGCGTAGGCCGGATTTAAAAAAAGATGTACCTAGTACATATTGATTAATTTGTATCAATGTTTCCTGGGAAGCATTACATATGTGTTACATTCATGGACTATTTTTTTATTTACCTTTGCAAATTATAAAATTACTACAAAGCTACATTTTCCTGAAAACTTCTTCGATAAATAATTTCAATAGATAGAATACAATTCTGATAAAATATGGGTATTTTCGAATTTTGATATTTTGGAGAGGGCGCACGATAATAGCTACGCAGGCGCAATTGTGCCCACGGGCACAGGGTTAAGAAACCCTGCCCTAAGACCACACGCAAACACAACTACCTTGAGAGAAAAGTAATGAAGAAGCTTAGCTTGAAAAGACATGCTCATTGTAGCCCTGCTTCATATTCTTACTCAGCCTAGCTCACACATTTTGGCAATAATTTTATTGATAAACATTTTTAATTTCTGTTTCTGGTTGGGCCGGTATTTCTCCGCTGCTAAGCGATCGGCTGTTTCCAAGATTGTGGCATTGTGGACAGCAAAGATTTTTTTAAATATCATAAAACAAGACTCCGGTGATGTTCTGTCGACGACCAGAGCTCGCATGTTTATCAAACCGGGCCCTGGACTTTATGAATAGAACTGGTTCCATTAATATGGCCATCTAAGATCTTCATTTAATTGTTTATGTTTCATGTGCATTCAAATTGTAATACGTCATGATCACCGGTGGCCGATAGTAATTGATGTCAGCTTTTCGTGTAATGAGTCGATGTTGCGCAACAGGAAATACATCGCATGCATGTTCGTACAGCGATCAATCTAACCCGGGTACAATTCCAGAAGCCGCACAGTGTGCTTAATGCAATGATTAGTGCCATTAAAGACGCAGAAAAATCATCTCGGGGCATCGTTATCGATTAGTTGTTTTAAAAGCTACATTCTGAACGACCGGGTAATAGTCCTTACCGACACTTACGATTTGATAAAAAGTAAATTGATCAGAAGTTGCCTCGGAGTTTTTTGTTACGGCGACACTGTATCATTTATTCTTTATATGAGGCAAAACAAATTGAACGCCACTGCCTTGATACAATGATTACAGAACCTATCATAGAACCTAAGTATCATTTTTTTTTCATATATCTATTCGTTGATATTTTCTTGATTAGAGTATTAAATTTTCTTAATAACTTTCTCGTCTGAACCGGCGCTTTATCATGGACCCGACGTTGTTTTAATTGAGCTATTCCGGATCATATAAAAAAAACATTTAGTTTTCGAGGCTCAAAATAAAGCACAAGAATAATTCGAGGGTGTAGGGACATACGGGTGAAACTACAAAAACAACGAACTGAGATAAATGGCAGTTTCCAATGTTAAGCTTTGTTCTTACGGATTTGCAGGAAAGCCGAGCAATATCTAATACACCGCTCTTCGTACAAGTTTCATATTTTTATATATTAGATAACTGCATTTGAGCATGACAATGCCATTTTTGTATATTCGCCCGTATGTCCTTACAACCACGAATTAAAAACAATAATTAATTACATTTTTTTTACAAAAATCTTACTTATTTATTGTTAATAAATAGTTGTTATTTTTATAAACGTCGTGCAATGTTTTTTAAATACTTAAATTAAAAAAGATTCGAAGCTTTAATGCGCATACATTATATTAAACATTTAATACTTTGACGAAGTCTAGCTCTTAGGAAAACCCTCGCTATTAACTACTAACGCTCCCAAGAAAATAAAATAATATGATCGATTCGCTTTGTCAATGAATCTTGTTAAAGGATATCGTTTATCAAGTTTGAATCGTTTGAATTTTGTACTTTTCCATGCGTTTTGTCGCTAACGATCGGGGTTTCGATTTTCCTCGTCTTCAAGTGCACGGATGTACTTGAACTGACGCGCAGTAAACAGTTTGTATCGTTTATATATAATAAAAGTAGATCAAAATTTGCTATTGAAATAAGAATTAGCGAAAGTTTGCGATTCATTGAATTGAGTGGGTTTATTTAAAATTATCGGGATTTGTTAATGTAGTATTGCAAATACTATTTACCAGATAATAACATAGGAATATCTAAAATAATTGTAGGGTTATGGAAATTTAATCAAACACCCACAGTGGAAATTTCTAATTATATCGTTTATGTAACAAATAGTTCTGATGGAAATTACGTTTTTCCCAGCAACTGAATTTTTCTTTCCATCAATATATTTCCATAAAAAATTGTTTTCTCACAAATGAACTAACTCTGTCAATGGTAATAGTTAGCTCACTTCGATTGTTATTTAAATTGAAAACGTTTCCGTTAGCGAGCTTCTCCAGTACTAGTCGTAAGAAAATTGATGTGAACGCTTTTATTAGAGTTTTTTTTATCACAATTGCTCGCTACTGGCGTAACACGTGTGAATCAAACTCACAAGTGTTAAATTAACCTGTTTCTCTTCCCATCGCGTCGACATAATTGACGATGATAATCGGAAATAAATATATTTAAATAAATTCCACTGCTCAATCCATATAATCAAGCATTATAACGAATGTATATTACTGACGAAATATTTTCGTAAATTGACTGATCACACTAACTGACAATTTTTGGTGGGAAGTCATTTTATGTAAATCGTCTGTTATAAGAATGTTTGCGATTTATTGATTGAATTGACATTTACTTGGTAAAACTCCATTATAATACGGTGAAAACATAACAATTTATTTTTATTGTACAGAGATAATTTTATATATTTGTTGATAACTATTTCGGCTAACGCCATCGTCAGCCATTTATTGTTTTACATACCTTGTCATAAATCTCACAATTTTTCTTCTTAATCGTTATATTGGTAACTTACAGGTCTGCCTAAAACTGTCGTTGTTGAAAAGCATTAAACTATAAAAAAAAATGTTGTGTATTTATTTTAAATTATTTACAGAAATTATCGCGAAATCAGTTGATAATACTCGCGACGAGAGAAATGAAATGATGATTGCTTTTTTTAGTTTCTGAAATTATTATTTTACCTGACGTTTTAATCATCCTTTTACACCAGTGATGCGCAACCTTTTATGGAGAATGGCCAGATAATCAATTCTGAGATAGTTCGAGAACTGCATGGGTAAAACTGGTTAAATTATCGATATTTTTAGTGTATAAAAAATTGAAAATTTTATATTGTTATAAGTTCTGAGGTAAAAAATGATGAATATTTGTTATATTGGGCGGCATGACTTGTCATTGCGGGCCGCAGGCTGTGCCTAACTGCTTTACACCATTCTATATGTATTGTTATCAGGAATTAATTCGTTTGGTTGTCGTAACCATGCAATGCTGTGAGCCAAAATTAAATTACTCAATTTGTAATTGCATAAATTAACTAAGTATTTGTTTTGTGCTTTTTATAACAGTATGTACTCCGAAGTTTTTTGAATATATTAAAAAACACGTTTTAATTTTTAATCCCGTTTGATATTTACATATACTGGACAATTCGTTTTTTCCGCTTAACTATCGATTACTTTTTTACAAATTTAAACACTCAATTGGAAGAATGTAGGAAATGGAAATGCCTTTGGTTTTAATACTACCACGTAGACTAGCCGGTAACAATTTGGTATTTGCTTAGTACGTTAATGAAGCTAAATTATATCTTCAGAAGCAATAGCTACGGTATTAATAATTGCATATGAATTATTAAATTCTAGCAATGCTACATGATCCGTATTCACAATGATTTAACTGATTTCAGCCGGAAGCAAACCGGCTCTCGCAATAACAACAACCTGTCCTGTACCTTCTGTTTTTCTTTATAATTCCAGCTCTTCAATAGTAATTATAATACCCATTGGATTGGATATCGAGCTCGTTAGATGCTTAGCGTTACTTCTTTCATATATTTGAGACGTCTTAAAGCAAAAACTGATTCAACAAGTTCAAATTTGTCAAATATAATACAAAAAAAGTGTTGAGTGTTGCTGTTGAAACAACCACGTCAAGGAGGATGGACGCACTTTTGGTTCTAACAGTAGAATGAATTCAATTTAAAATAACTACGATTACTACGTGTTTCCCCTCTTTCGGGTGCATCTTCGGACGTACTTTTACAAAGTGTAATTAGTAATAAAGCAAGATAATGTTGAATTACTTTCAGTATAGATCGGGGATTCTTAACCGCGTGCCCGCGGAGTCATTTTCGTGCGCCCGGCAAAGAATTGAAAAATAAGTGTTGAAATTGCAAAAATATAAGCTTATCTATGTTATTTTGAGAGTTGATGATATTTTGAATGTCTTTAAAAATTACACGAAATATATTAGCATGCCTTCACAAAAGGTATCAGCAATAATTACTGATAATGCTCCTGCAATAATGAATTAAATTCCCATTGCAAGAGAGATGAATCCTTCACGTACTTTCTGAATTATCATTGTATTATTCATCAAGAAGCATCGCCAATGCATGTGACAAAATATTTTTCTTTGGACATGTCATAAATTTCGTTCTGAAAATAATCAACAATCTTTGAACAAATCCTTTATTTCACAGAATATTAAAAGCCCTTGTAGAAAAACCGATAAACCTAACATGGTTTTGTCAATGTAAAATGCTCTAAATACGGTAAGAAAAATAACAATGTATTTTAACTCTACAGAAATTATTTTATATATTTGTTGATAGCTATTTCGGCTTACGCCCTCGTCAGAATAATGGAGTACTACCAAGGTAATGCATACTGAATCAATACAATGCTCTTCGTGAAAAACAATGTCAATAATTAAGTCACGAAATGCGCTTTTTTTTCTAGGATTTTTTATAATTGTAAATAAATTAATACGTAATCTTCCGATTTATAATAAATAATTAAGTCACACAATATAATGAATGTAAAACAAGTAAAGCTGTCAAGGAAATAATAATAAAATTAATAGATACATAAATATGTATGTATGTACTAATTAAATCTTGTTTTTTTTTAAAATTCCGCCTGCGCCCGTGAGTCATCTCCAAAATCACAAATGCGCCCGTCACCGCAATAAGGTTAAGAACCCAAGGTATAGATTAACTCACTCCTTTAAAGGTTAACAAATAAAGTAATCGCACACCAACAATGAATGAAAACTGATTAAAACAATTTGATGTTGCCATAAACACGATACTTTATCGATATAGTAATTTAAACACAACTTTTCGGTAATCGACTTTATATCGTCTTCAACATTTGTTATGGAACTAATGGAAAGGTACACATTTATTTTATGCAACTTTTCCCAATAAATGATATTTATTTATTTCACCCTGTAAAGTGTATAAAAGATAAGTCGTATCACATATTTATATCGAAATACTCTTTGCAACACTCCCTGTAGTTTATTTTCTTTTGAATCTATGCGCATTGTGTGGTAAAATTTTAATAATTAAAGACTCCTCAATAGTTTTTTTGCCTATGAAGTTCATACGTTGATTAGATATGTTATACATTTATTTATTTTAGATCATGGCATTACAGCTGACGCCAATGCGCCATGTATTTGACAAATATAAATACATGTATTTATATATATACATAAATACATGTAGATACATAATAAAAATCACTAATTAATGAAAAACAAGATGAAAACATTGTAGTCATAAAAACAAAGAGAAAAAATGTATAAAATCACATTAGAAATTTTCAAAGATGTTAACCGAGTGAGCTCTGACAAAATCAACTTTTATTCATAAAATATAGTATTCGTCTGAACTCACTCACGTCAATATGAAATATGTCGACATCCAAAGCAATGCCGCTTAAAATTGTTAAAGCTCTTCTCAGTGGCATTCCCATTGGCAGACTGGTTCTACCAATTGAATAACAAACAACGCATGTCCACGATTTCTCAAAAAATTATCAGGGACATTCAATTTAACATTCTCAAGAATGGTGGAATTCTCATTTTGGGCTCGGATAAGTCTAAAGAAATATGTGGCCAGATACATCTCTCTTCGAGTATTCAAACTATTGAACGTGAGCATGCCTAAGAGAAAATCGGTTGGATAAAGCCATGGGTAGTATCCGTATGTCCTCAAATAGAGAATTCTCAAAAACTTCTTCTGAACACACTCCACCATAAGAACATATTTCGCACCTCTTGGGGCCCAAACAATCGATCCATTCTCAAGCCGGCTTCGAACTAAAGAATTATACATTAGTATCAAAATTTTTACTCCTGAAAAGTCCTTGATAGTACGGAGGATAAAGCCCAACATTTGCAATGCTTTATTGCAAGTAGTTATTTGAACATGTACGTACATGATATCGCTCTCTTTATTATAAAATTATCCCGTGCATTTAATTTGTTCATGTTTTTTTTTATAGTTGATACAACAATTTGCATGAAAAAAGCGAACACTTTGTGACTGCCGTGTAAGCGTTATTTTAATCACGGCTTACCAAAGACATACAAAAAAAGATAATTTCACCGCATTAAAACCTTTTTTAAAAGAGGAACACTGCACACTTTACGTCGATGCGAAAGGATTTTTTTGTTGTTGTCAGAGATGATAGTATTTATGTTCATTTTACAAAATGCGAGCGACGCTTACTTGTCCTTTGCGTAACGACCATTACAGAGTTTTTCCCAACACATAGCTCAAATCACATAATTACGCTATTTGAACCGACGTCCTTTTCTTTTTATCGGGGCGTTTCACTCTCGCTCATTGATAGTTTTTACATCTGGCTGTGTCTGGCATTTGTATGGTAATCCCAGATTAACCCGCCCATTCATTACGACTCGGTTCTGGGCGGCTCTTTTTCTGCCCATCATCACTATATTTCAAGGCTTTTTGCTTCATTTCATTACGTAATAACGACTTGAATATTATTACTCGTGTTTTTATTCCCATTGTTGAGGCTTTTTTACATGGCTTCTGGTCGTAATATGGTACGGCAACCATCTGTCTATTGTGCCTGTTAATAGATGGCTATATTGTAATTTAATAACATTATGATGTTGAATAATTAAACAACCCATCCGAAACACACATAATGTATGTTCTCGATATTGGTGATCAGATACACAAATGTTTACTCTGTATCTACCAGTTTTGACGTTATTGAGCGACACGTATTCTCCCTTTTATTGACCCGAACAAAATTTATCAAGATATTACAGGAATCGAAAAAGAAATATCAATAAGCAAAATTGAAAGACTTTTAAATACAGAAACTTATTTTTTGAGAAGTTTAACGGTTCATGTTTTCAGTATGATAAGAATGCAGCTTTATTATTTATACACGGCGAAAAAAAACTCTTTTTTAAAGGAGGTGTTTTTTTCATTTTCCGTTTTTTTTTGTTATTATATGACCTATGTATGCGTCGTAGCAATTTCCGTATTGATATTTTTAATGTTTTGATTACGTTGAGTTGAAAGTACGAAATAAAATCTGGTGCAATAGTAATTAATTATATGGTTAGAATATTTAGTTTCGCGGGAATTATATGAGTAATATGTCAGTTATTTTGTCGTCACGCCATCGCCTGGACTTGTCGTTAAATCTTCGAGTAGCGGATAACTGACTTATTAATTGATTGAACTTAAACTACCGTCAAACCCTCACCATATTTAAAGCTTCTCAAAACTACTTTTACCTTTAACTTTACTGAATTCAAATCCTTTCGAGCACAAGGACGCGCTAAAGAAATTAGTTACCATGAAGTGAAGCTTCCCTCAGTGGGTAGCTTTAATCGATAGCTCTTTAAATATTTATCATAAAGCTCGATTTCTATAAATCCAACAACTTATTCTTCTACAAGGAAAATGCTTAACGAGATTCACTCGCTCATTCATCATAGTATTAAATAAAATCCCAGGGAAGGAATCTTTTGATTTATTTTATCCTGTCGCAGATTTCATGTAAGTCGGCCTCTCAGTAGAATCAGAAGAGAGAGAGATGTTCTCTAAATACGCGAGCGTAGAATCTTTTGAAATATTGAACGAGTTTCGTGGTGCGTAATGACATATTGCCATGCCATTAATTGCCCGATCACCTTTGATAATTATGTTTGACTTTGCATACTGGCTAATCGACGGTTACGTTAGGTTGTAACCTCCATTATTTATGACATGCAGGCACTTTTACGTAATTTATATCATATTTATGAATTAATACTGGCTGTGCATCTTTCTTAGAAAAGTTAATACGCATACAGTGTAAATTATTACTCCTTTATACATTTCTCGACCTTTTAATCATATTGCGTCACGAACAGTGACGGGTGGTGACGGGGTGTTGGGGGGTGCAAAGGAAGATTCAACCATTTTTGCAAGAGTTCTTTTCTATTCATTGGATTTTAAAACACTTCTATAGCATGGACTTTCAATTCAGATGTTCGCAATACCAACTGTTTCTCTTCCGTAGTACGGAAAAATGGTTGAATCTTCCTTTTGCACCCCCCAGCACCCCGTCACCACCGTCACTGGTCACGAATATACCGTAATATCCAGTATATGCATTATTTTTGGCCGGAGTCGGTAGTATTTAAATCAACGGTCACCAAACTACGGCCCGTCAAAGATTTTCATCTGGCCCTCCAAAAATTCTCGATTCTTAAAATATTCAAATATGTAATATTAAAATATTTAAATTTTATGATTTTGTTATGAATTCAAAACTATTTATTTCAATTCACCAATAAGATACGACTATGAATGAACCCAAAACATATAATAAATATTCTCTATTATCAATTCCAATGGAAATTACATTTGTTATCATTATATAATTATATTACAACATATAAATTAATATTCTTATTGGACTCTTACACAAATTTATTTGTAATCCGGCCCGCCAAGTTTTAAAAAAAATTAATCCCGCCCGTTTCTCAAAAAGTCTGGTGACCCCTGATTTAAATTATTAGAACCAATGTGTACTCTTCACAGTATAAAATGGGTTAAGGTTGGTGTCTGAAAATATTTTGATGACGTTTCCGTATGATGCTGTTCACAGTGACCTTGAATTAAGATTGCAATCTTACCTGGCTGGTCGTCAGCGTTTGAGCTGAAGAGGACGCATAGTCCGGTCTCGTAATTGACAGCGTGGCAAGTGTCGTTCGACTGGCAGATTTCCAGACAGTCGGTCAGCATCAGGGTTCCGGGAATATCGTCCAAGATGTGGGACGGGGCGGAGAACACGTATCTGAAATATTAATTCGAAAAATTATTTATATACACTTAATAAATTTTGCGCGTGGCGTGGTAAATACTGACATGCTTCAATTATGTTTCTAACATCACAGAATAACCACCTTTTACAGTATCCTCTTACTTTGACAAGCATTATTATTAACATTTTAGAAAATGAAATATTCACGTCACGTTTGCTAAGCATGCGTGAATCATATTTGTACGGGTACACGCAAGAATTTTTAAAATCAGTAAATTCGTATATTCATTTCGATATTGCTTATTGCTTGAATATAAATGGGAGATCAGTGCACCATTGCACATTGCACCATAACAAGCCCCTAGCCCAAAGCGTTGAAGATGTTTCTCTTTTTGTTTTTTAATCTTTGGTGGTTTTACGAGGACTGATTGCTAGCCATACATATAATTTCGCAGATCTAATGAATCGATATTGAAGCAGAGTTTATATGAATGCTTTGCCTTACATTAAATATACCATTTTTCAAACACATTTCTGTTTTTTGACCTGAGTTCGGATCCTATAAAGAAAAAATCAACTCAAAAACTATTGTGGTGAATAATTCACAAATCTAATTTAACTAGAAAAAAAAATTTAGCATGTAAGTTGTGACAAACCATAAGAAAAGATTCTTGAAAAAATTGTCAACTTGAATGCTTTCTTTATTCAAAAATTAAAATTGAAATTTGACACCTGCTATAAAAATTCATTTGGGTGAAACTGTTTAACCTGGTCCGTTTGTTTTCAAATAAGTGTGAAAAATTGTGCTGTGTTTGTACAACGGAATATTGTTTTCGAAGACTGTCACGTACAAACGTGTTTGTCAAAAATTTGTTCAAGCGCCTAAAACCACACCGTAATATTTTGATGTTTCCGCATGAAATGAATTTTATGAACGTAAACGAAACCGAAAAATTCTATTATTATTGAATGAATTGAAACACAGATTTTTAGATGGTTATTTTATACGTCCTTTGGTTTTTAGGAACTTTATTGCACTTCATCTTTCGGGTAAAACCTAAGGAAGACCAGTGTCATTTACTCTTTTTGAGGATTGATATCTCACGGTAAATCATTTACTGTTTGATCGATAAAAAATAAGTATCTATTTTCTTGCTGAAAAAGAATTGAAGATCTGCCTGTCCCGGCGTGCGTATCGCATCATTGGTCTACAATCTCTTAGAATACCCTTTTTTTCTTTTTGTATCAATGACAGTCGTGAATTCAATCAATCTCGACGGAAGCGGCATGATTTTTTACATTGTCTGAAGACAACTTTGTCCCTTGAAAGCCTATTATCTCGAAGTTATCCATAATTTTTCCGAGTAAACTTAGTACGTTGATTGTGTCAATCGCCTTTTTGTAGTTTACTGATCGAATCGTCAAACGCTTACGTTGAACGAAAACTCTTGTTTTTCTAAGATTTTTTATACTGTCAAGTTATAACAATAATATCACATAACATACGATAGCAAATATGTTCATCGCTTAAAAAAATATTTGGTTCAAATGAAGTGTATGTGCAGCGATTCATCGAGTCGGTGCAAAACAAGCGTGATAGAAATGTAGTATTAAGTGCTAAACAAAGTAATTTTTAATAGTTAAAATATCTTTGATTATTCCACGTATTGCGTTACTGTTTGTGACGAGTGTTCCCGAAGTCCTAAGACGCTTCTGAAAGAAGCAGAACACTTGCCACAATTAGTAACACAATACGTAAAATAAGTTATTCTATATTAAAATGAACTTAGACAAAGTTACCGCTGGATCCATCGAAAGTAATTTTTGTTGATTTGAATTAATTGATAGATAGTATAATAATGCTTACCCGGTAACAAGCTCGAATCCGATCATCTCAGGATCGCACTCGTCGATAGAATTCGCTGGCGCTGATGGAGCAGACAACCCTGTACCGGACGGTCCAGAGGGTCCAGATGGTGCAGCGGAAGATGGTGGTGATGATGGATTCTTGTAGGCCTGCGCGACTGCTGCTGTGGCGGTCGCCGCGTTGTCGCTGGCGGGTGCGTCGGCGGGCATTTTGATACCGCCCTCGTTGAGGGATGCTATCGGGGCCACGTCGCTAGCCCTCTGCGCCGCTGATTCAGCATACGCCACCAACGTGGCGAACGCTATCACTGCTGTGGCAAGGCGCCACATCTGGTGCGACAATCTCATTGTGTCGATTGTTTTCGCGATTTATTCGCAAACCTGTGGACAAAAGATAAACTTTATTAGCTTAATTTATCAATAAAATAAAAAAAGACAATTTTTAGAATATACATCTGATTATTTATGTACGTTTGTATCAAATCGGGATCTACTAATCTGATGTGATGTATTAGGTAAGTTATAAAGCAAATAAATGACTTCTTTAACAGTTTATTAGAGTTTGCGGCAGCCGTTGATACTAAATAAATTTTCTCGACTCTGACATAAGAATCCACCTACCGCACTTCGCGCAGCCCACGCGTTCAGTCTATATCAAATTAGTGAATTTAAAATTTTCTATCTATGGCAATCTTTTTTTTTGTCGGCGTCATTCAGGACATTCTCACAGCGCCACTCTTTCGAGTGCATAAGTAGCGTGGTCAGTCTGTATATTAGAATAACTAAGTATTCAGAACTGCGTTTCTTTTTGGGAAGTGTTATCACATTTTGTTAACTCGACCATAAAAAATACCGTAATTTTTTCTGCAATTTATTTCGACATTAAACTACAGTAATCTTATTATTAGATTTAAAAAGTAATCTATCTGGACCAAACCGCTATAGATTACTTCGAAAGCATGACAAAGTATCCCGCAAACAAAAGAATACGAAAAAAGCTGAATGTCATCCACGTAGTGGCGCCGGCCGTCCGTAAAGTCACTTGCTGGGGGAAATGCCAGAATATTATTTCACCCGATACGTTTTCGCTGGACTTCCGAAATCGAAGAAGTGCGATGGTATTTCGAAATGGCGTGTCTCGGTCGAGCGGCGTAATAAATAACTATCAAATTGTGCGGTTTGGAACGCTAGTTGTAAAACTTTTTTGCGTTGCACAACTCGTTACCTCACTTCTAATTGACATTGTTGCCTAATTAAGGATTTCGACTGAGGGTGCTCGATGAAATTTCAATATCAAATTTGAATTGTTTTCATTATTTCCATCATTAGATGTTTAAAATCATTATTTCTCAGCAAGAGTTGTGAAAAAATATGCTTAAAATAAGTAGTTTGGAACATTATCACTTCCTCATTGTTACAAGTGAATTTTAATCAATCGTAACTTCAATCGCTCATATCTCAAAACAGTGTCAAGAGCAGTTAGAACCTTTTCAAAGTAAGGTTCCGAACTGTCCTCCTTGTTCTCGATACACGCACTTCGTTTGATATAGTGTTAACGTGGAATTGAATTCAAAATAAAGCTTTTAATTGATTTTTTATGTTTTACGAGGGTCAACTTAGTAATTTAATAATACGGCCCCACCAATAAATCACTGTGTTTTAATAATGAGGCACCGATGAACTTTGAGCTTTGAGTTTAATTGCATCAGGTGAAATAAGCGATGTCCTTTTCTTTCTATTTATATATGGAATTCAAAAGTTAATTAAAATATACCTTGAAAAATCTTGCTTTTCTTTTGTATAAATAATGCTGTTTTTCATTTACTATCCGTTGATAATACTCGCGGTGAGCGGAACCGGTACTGATCCTTATACATCTAATGTGGCATAGGTAAAAAAAATGTGTTTGTACCTATGCCACATTAGATGTTTTGCCATTCTACCAAGTATCGACACCTAAAACGTGATAATTAAGAGATTCTTGTATTTTTCAAAGCAGTATTTTATTAATCGAAACCATTTCTACCATTCTTATTCTATTGCATCTTATACAGAACCAGAGTGGTATTATGTATTTTAATTCTTTTATATAATTATGCAATAATAGTCACTAAATAATGAATGCCTTTTTTTATTCAGTATTATTTATCAATACAAAATTGCAAGTGGCATCAAATCCATTTAGTTTTGAGAAGCCTTGTGTAATAGCAACCATATTCGAAACGTCCGGCCCAGGTTCGACGACCGTCATCCGAATGGCGCAAAATTTAGGATCAATGTCTTTGTTTACTGTAGGGAAACAAACCCGACCTTGCCGTATTTTTCTCGGACGTTCATTAATCCGAGTATTATAATGCCACAAGTCTGGTTTCGCTCTGTTACGCGATATGTTGGCCCGCGATCTTGATAATTATGAACAAATTGACATTTATATCTAGAATCTTTGCGTCTACATTAACGCCATTCTGTATGAGTCGGTCGTTTTTTTTTTACTATCCACCGTGTGAAGTTTTTTTTGAATATAACAGGCTTAATTTAATTAACTGCTTTATTCTTAATTGCGATAAAAAAAAATGTATTATCTCTATTTTTATAACTAGAACATAAACATATAATATACTGATACTTAGCCTATCACCTTATTAATGAGTTATACAGCGAATAGAATTTTTGTTTAAAAACTGGCCAGTCTATAGCTAAGTTTATACTTTGCAAATTAAACCTCATTTTTGATGTGGCAAGCATTTTGATACAAGCGGATATTATAATATATTACGTGAAGGTTCGTGAACCTTTGTAAATTTTCTTACATATTATAGCAATAGACATTGACATATTGACAATGCGTAGATAAGTTATTTAATTATATTTTAAACAAAGCCCTGTCCTAATGTTGGGAATATGGACTCCTCGTAGATTTTAACATAAGTTTGCTTCGAGAACTCCTCAGCTGCTCAGTCTCGCTGTTTATGAGGGTATATGTCAACATGATAGGACAAGTCGGGTCCCGTTTTTAGAATCTGATGAGTGTGAGAGGGCATTTTTGACAATATCTCAACAGAAAACAACAATTCAATTTAAAATTTCCCGGACCGGTATTCAAACTCGTGAGCTCTCGTAACCTGTTAAGCCACGACGTTGAAACTCAACCCAAACACGAGGTCTTGTATGATTGTAGCGTTAGTATGTTTTATTCATATACATAAATATGTAATAGTTATTGTAGAACTACAAAAATATTGTATTTTACTTCTTATTAAGAATTATTAGTTTGTGCTGTTTTTTATATTACATTTATTTTAATTGAATTTTCCTATCAATTTCCGCTGGATTATTTTTTAATTATAATTTAGCAGCCGTATACTGTGCCGTATTCATTGCTTTTTGAATGGATTTCTGTAATCTTGATAAAAAAAAAATTAAAACTCCTAATTCTCACGTGTAAGTAATATTTCAATTTTAATTAAATAATATAATTTTAGACGGATGATAAATACGCGAATCATATTATATGTCGGCCGGTCGACGCCATCGTGGATGGGTATGAGTTATAATGATTATTATTTGGCTGTCGAGTTCGGATCGCTGGAGGACTATGTAATTTTGACTACCATTTTATAATTTGATTACTATAATCGGAGGACTAATGAATAGATAACGTTTGAAAAAAAAATATGTATTCGTTACTGTTGATTTATTTATTTGAATTGCTTCGTGACTCAATAGTTTTAGTGATATGCCGTCTCGGTATCGAATCGGGGCAAAGCCAAAAAAACTTGTATCAAGTCTACAAGAAAATAGTTGTGCTGTGTTAAAAAATTGGCTATGTGTTAACTGATTTCCTCCGTAGCCAATGTGTTAAGAGCCGTAATAAATACAAAATGTGTTCTTATCGTATATATTTTATATAAAGAAACCTCATATTTTAGTATAACTGTCACATATTATATAATTTGATAATGATCAGGCCCAGTTTCGTTCATCGCCAGCATTACCAATTGATGGAACAAAGATTTCTGTTTAGTAACATTTCATTTGTTATAAATTATTACATTTTAATTTCACTATACTTTCGATGGATTCGGCGTTAAGTTCATTTTAATAAAAATATTACTTTGATTATTCCACGTATTGTGTTACTAATTGTGACACGAGTTTCGACTCTTTCCGAGGCATCTTCTGACATTGATGATCTGCGTTAAATCAAATACTGTTTTTAAACTAAAAAAATAATTAGGACACAGCTAGATTAGTCTTCGGTATTGGTATCTTTTAATAAGCAATATCGACCCACAATTTAGTAAAGAGTCAAAAAAAAAATCAGGTGCTTTTATTCATCTATGAGTATTCGGTAACACTTCTTTGGCTTGGTAGCTAGACAATGTAAAGCGATATTTTCCATTCGAAGTGGGAGATATTTCAAAGACAGAACGATTCGAACATCCAAATTGCCGCGCTCGCTTTGTTGTTTCGCCTTCCGATATGTTTGTTTTGCGTAAAATTGGCAGTTCAATTCAATTCAGTACGTACGGATCTATCAATTTCTCGATAGATTGCGATTCGATCGTATTATCGTAGCTGTACATGATAATAATACAGATGTAAAATTGACAACCGCGCAGCAACAATTGCATTTCGTTTTAGATTCAAATCATGATTTACAATGCAGTTAGTTGAATGAATGCCTGCTCTGAGTCAATCAATTGATTACGAAGAGATATGTTGCATTCGCACAAAATTAATGTAATCTTATAGCGTATATGTATATTATCAATTCTCATCGAGTACGCTGTGTCAAGGAGAATGTAAAATTTAAAATAACTTTGATTATTCCACGTATTGTTTTACTAGTTGTGACACTTGAGGCATCCTTGGAGTTTTTATCGCAAAGGTTGCTTAAATAATAAAACAAGATTGATTCTAATATTTTTAAAATGATAAGTAAAAAAAATTGGTGTCTGTAAAGTCGGTTTACGGACGATAGTTTAACGTGACAACGTCATAAGAAAACATTGATGAAATGATTGCATACTTTTATGAATAAAATGGAATCATTTTTATTGAATTATCATTATTTTGTATGGATACGATATTTTGTATATTTGTTATACGTTAATCAGATTTTTAATATGCAAGAATTAATTACCTTTATTTCCGCAATTGTTGTTGTAATATAAACAATGAAAACCACATTAACATTTCATTTCACTTTATAAACAGTTGTAAACAGATCACGTGTAGGTACTGTAGGTGTATAAGTTGTGTGCTGCCGCTGTCTCTTTTCTACTCAGACGCATCGACCAATCGAGTGGAAGAGATATAGATGCGGCACAATCCGAACGGTAGGCCGATCGTGCCTCTCTATCGCTTATCCGCGCTCTCGCTCGCACTCTTGCCTTCGGCGTAACGCGACAAACGGGACAATGAGTCATGTTTTTTCGTGCGTGCAGCGGGCGTTCATCGATTTATAAGACGTTGTCACGTCAAAAAATGGCGTTTATTATTTTTCTTTTTTACGGAAAGCATGGAGGGGAGAATATAAGCAAAACAAACAATAATTTAACTACTAATTACGTTAACATTTCAAAATTATGAACTAATGAAAAGCAATCAATTGAGAATAGTTAATCCGATTAGAAATAAACTAAGCAGTGGCGAGCAACCTGTCCCGTTTAGGATATCATTAAATTACACTTCTTTACTTTTCTTTATGTCTAAAATTCTAAACTATTAATTTTTAAATCTCTTTGTTTTTCTACATGACTACTCTGATAAAAATTATGTTCGTTTTCTATAAAATTACTGGCGAATTCGGATAAATTGTTGCTTTTAAGACATCTTACATGTTCTTTAATTCGAATATTAAAGTTTCCACCTTTCTGCGCTACATAAAAAGCTTGGCAGTCTACACACAAGAGTGGCGAAAAGTATTACGTCTAACCATGTTTGTGTACAGTTCAAAGTGTATCGAAAACTATTTATACTTTTACTACACCGTTATTAACATCTAAATATAATAAGATACGTTACACATGATCGTGACATGAATATACGATGTAATGCGTTGTTGCGTGTGCACGTGTAGTCTACCTGCAGCATTTCGGTTGGAGGCGCCAAGCATTACATATCACCTGTCGAATTCTCGTCGATGGTGCCCCGCAATAAACAAAACGAAACAACCGTTTTTTTTTTCATAACACGTTTATATGAGGCGAAATCTAATTGATCGTAGCTTGATACTTATATGACGTGTAGGACAGCCGTGCAGATGCTATTAAAATCACTTCGTATTAAAACCATTGCATTAGACGAGATAAAAATGTAATAGGGTTTACTGTTAATATCTGGTAAGATGCTATGGATTTAACAGGCTTATATATATATATACGCTTAAAGTTTACTTTACACATCGCTGAATTTAATGTAAGTTTTTATATACAATAAATTTATTTTTATATCTCTTACAACGTAGCTTTATACGGTTGTAAAATCAGTTGCAAATGCTTACAAATTAAACATAACCGATGTTTATGTAAATTTTGTAAAATGTGCTTAATATTGTCAGTTGAACCATTTAAATTAATAAAATGAAACAATTTACGCGATACAGACATTCAGAGCAAAACAAATTTATTGTTTCATTTTTTTTTAGCTTCTCAAATATGTTTAAATGAAAATTTGCAACTGTTAACTCCAAGGCTGGAAAAAGGATTTTCTTTAGGTGTCTCGACACGAGCTACTGACGTTTCAACGAGGAACACCGATAAAAAATCAAATGCTTATTGATTTGATACTCTATCAATACCTATAATGATCGATAACTAACAGAGCTTTTTAATGTGAAAGATATGCTTTTATGTATAGTATTTTTATAGTTCAACAAAGTAAGTTTTGTGTTTGAAATTAAGTTGTTTTTTTTTTTTAATTAAATTTGATTATATATGTATGTATGAGCACGGAATATATTAATGATGAAAGATTTCCGAAGTTAATCTGCGCCGTTTTGTAGGACAATAGATGCAGTTCGACTGGTTATTGTCAGTCGCTCATATCCCGTTGATGGACGTTAATTAATAACAACGGTTACAACACATCTGATATTGCCTTGCATTGTATTATGCCATGATACTTTTGCCTTTCATAATAATAAGACACCGGTGACTTGCGACTTGTGCATTCCTGATACGTCGTTTATCATTCTTCGCACGCTGGCGGTGAAGAGGTATCTCTATTATGAGACCGAACGACGGGCAGATGCTGATAATTGTTCATAATTAATCACGGTTGCCAAAGGCGGACTTTCGATGGATTGCCCCGTAAAAGTGATGCCCGACTTGCATGTCGTATCATTGGGAATGCCGGTGGCTCTATGCAATGAAATTGTATCGGTTGTTAATGTTTTATAACGTTATTATGGCTCGTCAATTAATGCTGATAAATTAAGTTATTCGTGCCCTCGAGCTTTCTGATAACTATTACGATACGACAGATAGAATAAAAATGTTATTCCACCGGTTGTGCTACACTCTGACTTCTTTAACAGTTCAATAAAGTATGCGGCAGCCGTTGATACTAAAACAAATCTCCCCTCTGACATCGTAATCCACCTACCGCACTAAGCGCACACGTTCAGTCTATATCGAACTAGGGAATTTAAAATTTCCGTACATACTCTAGCAATCTTTTTTTTGCCGGCGTCATTCAGGACATTCTCACAGCGTCACTCTTTCGAGTGCATAAGTAGCGTGGTCAGTCTTTAATCGCTGTGACACGCGACTGTACAAAGAAAAAATCACAACCCCAGGACATTAATTGTCTCTAAAAAAGCAATCATAAAAATTCCATATGTCACACAGTGCATTCAATTAGTCTACTGTTGTCAATACTGATTATTGAGTAATGATTAAGATGTCCACTGTCAATACTTGGTGGAATGGCATTATAATAAAAATAATAGCAAATTTTGAGTACTTATTCCACATACAATTTATTGGATCAGGACTGGTTTCGCTCATTCTCTTAGCTAAAAAATACCACATATTAATGTTGCTATTATTGTAATTGCCATGTTTCAACTGACTTTTTTTACTTCATAACTTAGCATGTCTTAATTAAAAATGAGACACAATGTATTCGGTATAAAAAATCGTTTAGCAAAGAGTAGAAACACGTGTTATAAATTTAAACACAACCGGCGGACTATCAAAGCTGTCGCCAGCAAATATAAACTGGTTGAAATTCTTATGTGTTTATTTTACCTTCAGTATTAGTTCAAAATAAAAAGACTCGATTAAGGTGATGTATCTTATAATTAAATCAACGTATCTTATTTTAAATTGTTAATGTTAAAAAGCGTCCTTCTAAGACATTTCGCAATTCAGTAACTGTGTCTAATCTATACCCCAATCAATTACGTGGGTATGTATATTGAAAAATGTATTCAATCCACGGAGAGACCTTTAAGTGAGCACGAGCTTTGAATAATTGACAGTGTTTGCATTTTACCCGGCGCTTGCTCAATGCGAGCTTTTGAAGAGAACTTTCCAACTGGCAGTACCGTTTACTGTTCACATACGTAATATATTTCCGATGCATTCCTACATATTGCGCCGATTGGTCTCTGATTTCCGCTCAGGGTTGCCAACCATACGAATATTTTGCAATCTTAACTAATTATCGTTGTGTTGATTAATTTAGTTGATTTTATAGAAACCATAATAGAAATTAAACAACGTTTTGATGCACTTTCGGTCTGCTCGTAATTAACGTGAGTAAATAAGTAACCTCGCTGACTAAAACCATATGCTGTAATGTTTATCAAAGCATAATGGGTAAGATAAAGTTTATATTATATTTAATACAACTCTGTAACATAGGCAGATAGTTTGGTGATCAATATTTGTCACTTCTCGGTGGAAAGGCATTATTTTTAATAAATAAATGACATTGTATGGTACTACTCTACATGCATTCTTCAGTTAAAGATCAGAGCTGGTTTCGCTCTTCGCGAGTATTATCAACTGGTCATGAATGTCATGCTATGATTTGGTGCTTTATTTATTATAAATATGAAACAGCAGTCAAAACTAACCACTTTTTAAAAATACAGTATAATCATTATTTTTGAACACACGGTTCTAATTATTCTTTATTATGTATTTTTAGACTATTAAAATTTTGTCGCTGAATTAAATGTGTATTGAGTAAATTGTGTAAATGAGCATTATTATTGATGCATTAATTTGAAACCAGAAAATGCCTTCGATAACCCTGACCCGTAATACAGTTGGCCGAAACGTCATGCAGACTCATCAGTCAGATAATGAGCACACGAGATACGTGATCGAAAGCCCTACGATTACTCACTATCTCGAAGCATCTTCATTGTGATATGAATCTGCATACAGATGGTCATCGCCATACCAAACGGTATTACAGTCTAAATTAATCTCGTACTTTCTTACTGGGAAAATGGGACTTTTAACCCTTGAAATACGGTCTCTAAAAAACAACTTGTGATCCGAAGGGGGGGGGGGGGGGCTAAAATTACCATAGTGTTGATTGCATTAAAAAAATGTTATATTATGCTTTGACTTATCTTTATACATCGTTCTAAAATATATATATATGTATATAAGAATCGATAGTTTTCCTATTCATATCGTAAGTCTTGCATAAACAAACAAGCAGATTGTATTGATGTTCACGACAGACTGGCCTAGTCAAAACTGTTTGCGTGAGCGCTTATCTACGTCTTTTAATGTAAAAAGCATCCATATGATTTGAAACGTACGTTTGATCGAAGCGCGTTTAAGATAAGATAACGTTATTTTACCGCGTATGGGCAATGAAGTTTGAATCTTGGCTTTTGGTAGCGACAATATAAATGGTTTTCGGTCAATAATAATCCTACTTATTCCTTTTTTATTTAATTGCGACGAAACTAGTCGATCAAAATCATATCTTTTTTACCGCAAAGGGTGTAAAAATATGATTTAAGAATACCAAAAGTATACACATTGTATCACTAATATTAAGATATATATATAAGATAAAGTGGCAGTGGTGGTATACTGTCTTACCCACCGGGACGGAAATGTTAATCTACCCAGTACCTAACATACAAATTACATTGGCGCGTACCTTTGACGGACCATACAATTTGTCTGATTCCCTTTCTACTATTTAATGATAATGATTTAATTATTTATTTCAATAACATGATGAGCTGGCTTTCTTGGAACTGTTAATGCATCATCCAAACAGAATGATTTAGCAGGTCTGAACGTTTTTAATTAGTTATAATTGTTATAATGGCTACAACATGAAATGCGTAGTAATCAACAGTAACATATTTGGACCACTCAAACAGTTATCAGCTGTTCTGTGTAATAAGAACCCATAAAAAAGCAGAGGTTATTTAACTAATTTAATCTCTAATTCCCGTAAGGTACATATAATTATATCTTATAATCTTTACGGACACTTTTCAAGCTTTATAATTTAGTCGTCATTGAACAAAAAAGCACTTTATTAAATGCAATGTTTGTACAAATATGTATATGTTACAGTGAAACTGTATTCTCAGTGAAAATATATTCTTCTCCAAACTGTCATTGCAATTAAATTTGACCGCCCTATCTTCAGCCCTATGTGTGTTTGTGTTTTTCTTTGGTTCTATTTTTATGAAAGAAACTACTTGATAATTTTTTTTCATTGAAGCAAACCAAAATATTAGGCCGGAAAATTTTCGACTTGGGCCAATAATTTCCTTGGTCGTGATCAGTGAAATCATGCTGTCATACAAATCTATTACTTAATACATTTTCACTGAGAATACAGTTTCACTGTATCATATACAAATGTAAAAAAAATCTACAGGTAAAGGAATAACTGTATTTTCTTTTATTTACAGGTAATTTTTCAGCCCCGTGTATGCCACCTATCATCTGCTGTTCAATCGCAATGTCTAAGTTAGCATCGTAAGTATTGTATATTTTTTAATGAAGACAGCTTGAAATAGCATAATGCCGAACAAATACTTTTGTATTAAGATAGTATTGTTTCGGCAAAACAGTATCACAAAGTGCCATTCGCATGCCGAGTATGAATGACCTCACATCGCAAGATCGAAACAAGATAGCATTAAGCATCCGATATCTCTGCTGCATCGAAAGTATCTCAAATTGCCATTGTGTAATCGGTAATCGATGAGTCGGTATCCTATCTTTCGTACTTTCGGCTTCTATCCGGCATTTCAGATATATACAGTGACGGCTCGTCCAAACGCACTGCGGAACTGCAGCACCCTCAAGCAAATTTTAAATATACATAAATTTATTTATATTATTTTAAAATATCAATAGAGCTCGCCCGCGCATTCAATAATTATCACAATATATATTTCTCAGTACCGTTTGCGATAAAATATATTCGAGTAGGCGTAGAAGGTGTGCGGGGAGGGGAGTCTGCTAAAACAAGCTTTGCTTTGGTACTGTCTTTCTCGCAGTGTTGCGTCCGTAAAAACGGCTTTATACGGCTGCTAGCTTTATTTCCTGTAATTTGATTCTCATTAGAAAGTGTTTTTACGCAAGAAAAGAAATGCATAGCTTAAATGATTTATGAAATTTATGTAATTTTGTATGTAAATAATTTTAATGTAATTTTTAATCAACCGCAGTGCCCCCAGCTGTCTTATACACGAGCCGCCACTAGATATATATAATTCCTTAACAACTTTCGTTCTCAAATTAATATCATTATGCGGTGATTTTCGTTTCGTGTCGTTCTTCCCATTGTCTCAGATGACTTTCGATCTTGCGATGGAGATTCCGGTCTGGCTTGCAATGTATCATACTTTTGGTAGGAAAAAAAATATTCGTTGTATTTAGTTCAATCAGTGTTATCAAGTTTGTAGAGAGATTTCTTGCCATGAAGATCAAAACAACCGATTTTCTAAATGGATAATTTGAGCACAGGAATATTTAGCAGCTGTTTTTATGTTAAAAGGTATAATAAACCACATCGAACCGATACCAAAATGTTTACGAAAGGTTCTCATTTATTTAACAAAAAACTATGTATTGATGTATGCAATTAGATTTAGGATGTCGACTGACTAGGTCATAATATAAGTAACTTATCTATATATATAAAAATGAATGTCTGTGTGTATGTCCGCTATGGACTACTAAACCGCTCGACCGATCGATGAGAAACTTTACAAATTTATTGAGTACACTCCCGCAATGGTTTCTGGCCTACAAACCCCCAACCTCCACCCCCAATTTTTTTTTTTTAAACTTTACGATTTTTTTGAGTTCACTCCTTCGAAGGTTTCTGGCATACCCCCCCATACGCCCCCCAAACCCCACCCCGCCAAACAACCCGCCCCCAAAAATTGATATCGAATTTTTACAAATTTCTCGAGTACACTTCCGTGAAACTTTATGGCGTACACCCTCTCCCCCACCCCACCCCCCCAATCAACCCTACAATTGCTGGCGTAGCAACGCGCGCAGGGTACAGCTAGTAATATATAAACGATACAAACTATTTACATCGCGTCGGTTCAGGTTCAACGT
The DNA here is from genome assembly GCA_028554975.1 of Himalopsyche kuldschensis. Lineage (NCBI taxonomy): Eukaryota > Metazoa > Arthropoda > Insecta > Trichoptera > Rhyacophilidae > Himalopsyche > Himalopsyche kuldschensis. Next base: position 18,551,025 of record JAHFWI010000006.1, read on the forward strand.
GCACTTGAAATGCATAAAGTGACAAAATTCAATCGATTCAAATTGGTAATGCATTAATTTCATTTATGTCGGATCATAAATTTAGATTCTTGAAAGTGGGATATACGAATCGCATATCATTTTTTATGTGCTTACCGATGAAACAGAGAATATTATTGATGACTGCGTTGATAAATCACGAAGACAACTCAAACCATTAAGACTAAGTGCCTTCCTTTTTTTTCAAAAATAATGTGTCGATTATATTTATATGATAGCGTGAAAATACAGAATACAATTCTGAAAAATACGGTAAGAAAAATAACAATGTATTTTAGTTCTACATAAATAAGTGTATAAAGTGTAAAATTTTTAATTTATGTGGAACTAAAATACATTGTTATTTTTCTCACCGTATTATAATGGAGTTCTACCAAGTAAATGCTTACTCAATCAATCAACAATTCTGAACAGTTATAAGAATTAAAAATCAACTACTATACGACAATGTCGCTTCTACGATTCGCAGACAAGTCACTCGCGACTATTATAAACAAAACACACCTCATGGAAGCTCTCAATAAGGAAAATTAAAAAAAAAATACTGCGCCTTTTATAACTGCAGTAGGTTTCCAATTGGATGCTGAAGGGCAGCGAGCATTTGACGTGCATTTTTACCCTCTATCTTATTTGCCTGCTTGTGTATAAATTTCGAAACAATGTATCCGTAAAACTGGAAGTAAAAACGCCACCGCGCCTTTACGTTTCCTTTACTTTACGACCACTCCGATCGTTACTGTTTTATTTATCACTAGTAAAACTCAACTTTATATACATTGTGGGTAATTAAATTTGAGCCTGGAGTAGTGGTGCCTTCAGCTTTAATTTAAAAGCATATTTTTATCGCTCATTTACATAGTTACTGCTGTATTCAAATCGAATTCCTTGTATGTGTAAAATATCGCTATCGAATACATTCTGCTGCGGTCCGTCCTCATACGGGCCCAATATGCCACGCTGACTTGATCTCAACCAAGGCCAATTTTGAGGCATTTAATAAATTTGCAACATCATTTGGGGAACGAGATAATCTTGATTCCTCTTCAGATTCAACGCAAAGTAGATAAAACTCCACGGATTCTCAGTATACATATACATAGGATACTTAATATCACTCTAACAAAGTGGCTGAGAAAGTAACATTTTCTTTTTTTTTCCTTTTTATTTTTCTTCTCTTTAAGCACCTTAGTGCATAGTTCAGTCCCGCGCAGCTCTGTCTCGGGCCAAGTAAGTGAGGAGTAAATTCATTTCTTTTCATGATCATATAGCGTTATGGAAGGCGGCTGTGAAAAACGGCTGCATACACGTAACGGAAGGGTGGTGGGAGAACCAACTTGTTCACCCAAATATATCGAATACACTTATCTTATAAATAGTATGTTCGAAATTATTTAAATATAATCGAATCACTTTTTTTTTTTTTTTTAATTCACCTGCTGCCCAGTTGTCAATATGAAAACTTCTATACTGTTTTGTACTAGCAAATATCAGCACCTATCGACTTTCAAAAATAATAAATCATATTGTTTTGTATGAACGAACTTCCAAATTTAAGGCGTAAAGATCAAGACCGATTTAGCATTACCAAATGTTTTTTTCAACGAATCGACATGCTATGTTGTCGAACCCATCAAGAACTCCGAATATTTGTTTAATTAATAATGCTAAATTATGATATACTTACTTTGACTTAACTGATCAGTTGACAATGCTCGCCATGAGCGAAACCGGTCCTGATCCAATAAATTTTAAGTGGAATAAGTACTAAAAATGTTTTATTATTTTTATTATAATGCCTACCAAGTATTGACAGTGAACCTTAAAAGTGATACTTTTTTTAAGCAAACGTAAATTCAATCCAGAAGAAAATAGAATAAAAAAAAGTTTATTGATTAAATATGGCATTTACTTGGTAGAACTCGATTATAGCACGGTGAAAAAATAGTATTAAAAAATAATATTTATGTTCTAATGAAATTATATGATATATGGTTGATAGGTAGTTCGGCTAACGTCATCGTCAGAACTAAGTAAGACGATGTTATTCAACTACTGTATATTATATTCTTTAGTGTTTTTTGTTCTTTCGGAAACATTATTTCGGGATGTTTTTTTTAATGATTAAAATTGATTTGTTATTCAAAAATAGAATTCAATGCCGACCCAAAAATACACGGTGGCAATTGCATACACATGTGTCTTAATAGCTGTAAATTACACAATTTTCAATTGAAATTCGGCCTCACAGATTAACTTGTTATTATGAATTCAATACAGATGCTCACAAATGATTGCTCCACGGTCATTATTTATTTGAGATTCTTTTTTTTTTTTTATTCCAGTTCAACTGACCAATTTCTATAATCATCGCGTGAAATAGCTCGATAATGTGAAGTTACAAGACTCGGAATATTTCCATTCGGCTTCCGATCGGCGTTATCAGGTTGACGGCCTAAATGCGATGTGACGAAAATCCGAGGGAGTAATCATATTGATTGATTCAGTGTTTACGTTTTTATCGGATCGGTGTATCGCGGTGGTTGCACGCATTTCACCCATCTTGTGGTTCGTAAACTATACTGCGCAGTGCGCCCCTTTGAATCACGGCCCTCGATCACGACATACGAGCCTCTAATATTGTAGTATTTAATTTTAGTAAAAATGAGACGAAGTTTTTGACTTTCTTTGAACTGAAAAAAATCTTTCATGGCGCCGTCATTGTTTGTTTTATTTTACAAGATTTTTCCTTCCATATCCCATCTTCATAATATAGCCGCCACGAGGTGCTTTCAAGATTCTCTGTCACCCATCGGGTCATTCCGGTGTCTCGTAGCTCTGTTGAGTACATCGTATGGATGGTCTTCCTGGGTAACAGCATCCATCTGGTTGGTGGAAGAGGCAGTCAGGAATCAGGCTCTCCTAGGGCGTAGCACATGCCCGCAAGCCAGGTCAATCGTCGCTATTTTAATTTTGACGTAACAGAGGGCTGGTTTTTCAGCTTTCTCTTACCTCCGAGGTCCTACCCATTTATGATATTTTCAAAATAATGGCCGACAGTTCGTAACATAGCTTTTATCAAACCGCGTTGTGAAGGCTTGTGTTTTAATTTGTATTTTTGGTAGGCTACCTATTTATCCAGTGAATTGGTATTTACTTGGCAGAAACCACTTATAATTGGGTTGAAAACAGATTTTTTCGTTGTATTAGAATCGTCAACAATGTCGATAAATATTTTTGCATCACGGCGTCAATAATTAGGTGGTGTTCCATAATTAATAGCTGAAATAAGATTTATTGAATATTTGACAATTCCTAAGGAATTTAATACGCATATTAGTTTGACTATATTTCTTTCAGCAGTGACGAAGCTGTTACGATTTCATTTTATTTGTCCCATGGATGTCGCGACTCACAGATTGAGAGATTCCGTATTCCTTTTCAACCAAGTTAACCTGTTTTCGTCTAGTTTTATTTATGGTCTCTAATCAAATTTGATTGTATAGCCTTTTTACTAGCGTGCTGCTATCAGTTTTCGATCGGTTCCTAGAAAATAAAGACTTAACCAAAGCAATTACTCACTGGCACTCCACTGCACTTGCATATCGGAAGAGTACCGATGTATTCACCGATCTATAAAGCCCTTTCATATAAAATGCAGCAATTAGATACTTAAAACGATGCATTATTCAATGAATTCATTGCTGAATTGTCGTTACTCACCAAGCCATCCAAGAGAGGAAGCAAATAATATAGAGGAAGAGTTATTTCAACGGATGAATTTATTTTTGTACGTATTCGTATAAGTTGTATAGCCGCCGAAGCTTTACATTCAATCCAAAGTCCTTTTTGATCTTCAGGCATGAAAATAGTTCATTAGTCCATTTTGATCAAACATGGAATTGGTCACATTCTCTCGTATGACGACAATCGTACCCAGTGTTCCCTCCTCCCGTTCCTGTTACCCGTAAAAGGATAAATCGTAGCCACAATTTATAATATAAGAGCAGTGACGGCTGGTGACGGGTTGTTGGGGGGTGCAAAGGATGATTCAACCATTTTTCTCAACAAGAGTTCTTTCCTATTCATTGGATTTTAAAACACTTATATAGCATGGACTTTCAATTCAGATGTTCGCAATATCAACTGTTTCTCTTCAGTAGTACGGAAAAATAGTTGAATCTTCCTTTTGCACCCCCAGCACCCCGTCACCAGCCGTCACTGCATGAGAGTAATCAAGTTGATAATACTCGTGACGAGCAAACATGTTCTGATCTGCATATAATTATATGTGTTTTATTAATTTAAAATCTTGCCTCTCATCAAGAAGTGACGGTAAACACATTAAAAGCGTACGATAATAAGGCTGATGAGAAAGAGGCGAAACACGTCTCCCCCTGCTTGTCACACAGTACATGAGATAACAAACTCCTTTTTTTCCCTACCTTTACTTTCCTGCTGAAACTACATGTGGAGTCCGCTAGGCGGGCTCCTAGTTTCCTGGCTATTTTTATTGCTAGGGTGGGTACAGACTAAGTCTTTGTTTCCTTTTCCCGCATGTAAGCTAGCTAAGTATTGACTTTCTAAAATATTCTGTCAGCTGAGGACTTTGTGTGGGGAAATCACTTAAGTAAAACCCCTTTCGAGAATGATTGTTATGGAATCATTAAAAAGATTTAATTCTTACTAGGAATTGGTCGTAATTGATTGAGTAGGCATTTACTTGGTAGAACTCCATTATAATACGGTAAGAAAAATAACAATGTATTTTAGTTCTACATAAATTATTTTTTATATTTGTTGATAACTATTTCGGCTTACGCCTTCTTAATAGTTCTGACGAAGGCGTAAGCCGAAATAGCTATCAACAAATATAAAAAATAATTCATGTAGAACTAAAATACATTGTTATTTTTCTTACCGTATTGGTCGTAATGTTTATGTAAACTTGAGGAGTTTCCCCTCGTCACTTCATATACAAATACAAAGTACAAAAATCATGTGTTTGCATTTATATCTGAACTGTGTATAATATTTTATTGTGTAACCATATTTTTTTTAGTAGGTACTATTTATTTACTGACCGATACGTTAGTCAATAGTCACTGCTGATATTACATACAACAAAATATTTACCAGGTGGTTGGTTACGGTATTGAGGCCTATCCATGCTCCTTATCGTGGTAAGTATCAAATAGAGGTGTTCGGCCGCGCACTGTATTTGAATGGATGATTTATTTTTATACATTAAATGTGCAACCGATACACAGGCGTATACACGAAGAGTCGAAATCGAGAACCTGTTTCTTTTTCAATTTATTAATATTACATAGAAAGATTATCGGTCTCCGGTAACGTTACAACTTATTTAGGCTCTCGTGAACATATCGTCAAGGATTTGGTTCTATTCATAATGCGTGACGTACGGACTAGACTCCGATTACTCGACATCTCAACTACTAGTGTCGAGTAGTAAAATTTGAAAATACTCGAATAGTTACAGATTTACCAAAATATATACTATAAATTTAAATTTGAGTATACAAATAGGTGATAAATAAATAAAGAAGATTATTTCATTTCATTTATACATTTATTTCATTTCATTAATATATTTATTACAATTTATAAAACATAAAATAGTAGAGAATTAAACGTTTCAAATTCTAAATTTGTTCAAAGTTTTGTTATATGATTTTGTCTCTTGTCATTAATAAGATAAATCAGTAGGACCCAAAGCAAAACTAATAAAAGAATGTCTCGCATATGTCAACGAGTATCGAGTACTTAAAAAATGGACGAGTATTCGATACTCAAATTGGAGTCTCTAGTACAGACGTAACCAAAAGCCCGGTGTATTTAAAATATACTGTTCAATAATGGGTGATTTGTGGAAGCTTATTTTCAGTTTTATATCGAATATTAAAATTTTCCAGAGACAAACACTAAATACTTTGTATAAGAAGCACTTGATAATTTATATTTATGTTTTTCTTTCCATCCATTACGGATAAACATTGAAGTAGTTACGTCAAAAAATCGTAAAATTAATGAATCTTTAATGATTTGAATACAAATTTATCGTCACGGTGTTTGTGTCAATATGGTGCAGTTATTAAACTGGTCGGTTTTTACGTAGTGGATTTACATGTTATCCGAGTAATTACACTGTATAGCATAGACATGCATCATAAATGACTTCAGAGCAGCACAAAACCGGTGTCAGCCGATGAGAAACACTGAGATGATGAGATATATCAAAGTTTTCTTTATAACCCTGCGTTATTCCTGTGACATTTTTTATAAAATATGCCGACGTAAAATGTCGGTTATTATTTTATTGATATAAATAAGTTTCAGATTGAATCGCTTCTGCTTCCTCATTTAAGGTATCGTATTTATTAATGTGTTAGTCTTACACTACACTTAAAAATATTGAATATTTTTTTTAAATCAGAGGTGCATTTTTTATTCATATACTAACTTGTGCTATCTAAATACTTATTTTTAGTTAATTTTAATATTTATTATTAAATTGATAACTTTCCAGTCCCTCCCTGCGTACTGTGAAATCCAACCACCATTGTGCGATCCGTACTTATTAAAGTAACCTTATTAAATATAGTCTGAAGATTCTTATCGAATTGACGAAACACATGACAATAATTGGAATAAAAAGTTATCGGCTTCATACTCGTTGCTTAATAATATACCTTTTGCATTTTAACTGCATTTTCATTGTATTAAACGAATTCACGTCAAATTCAAGTGAAAAAATACGCAACGAAGTATTTCTGATATGAATTTAATATATTTTTTTAGCGTTCATTCACAGTCAGTATTTGCACTGGGTTTGTATTGAATATTTATATCTCGCAATTGGCTCAGTCCATAGCAAAAATGCACGCTACAAAGAGATATCAATAACTGTCTGGAAACAGATATCCCGCTTCGCAAACCACATACGATAGTTTCAGTAGATTAATAATATGCAAGATTTTTTTCCGTTTTCAAACATGCTCATATATAATAATATTGAATATTTTTATTATTTAGTGCCAACAATGTGAATCTTTTTTTTTATCGAAAATTATTCAATGAATGCATCCGTATTATAGTTTAGCAGTTCAAAAGCAATCTCTCGAAGTAGTTGTGGCACCGTTGCAAGCCCCCGCGGTCACAGAAGATTACGTAACTTTTCATACTTTAATATCAGTTTAATATGATTTCTCAACACCATAATACTGCAAGCTTAGCGTACACACCGAGCTATCAAAACAGCTTTTATGGATGTTAAAAATCATAAACTTACGGAATATTTTTTTTTAATTTTTCACTGTTTCCCAAACTTTGCCATGCAAGGGAACCCCCAAATCTGGAAAAAAAACGCGGCCCACAGTTTGAGAATGACTGGTTTATTTTTTCAAAAATTAAAGATATTGCTAAGACGACAAACTATTTAGGATTATTCAATTATATTCGGCGTTTCAAAAAACGTTTCCATCCTAAACGTGGATGAACAAATCAATTTAAATGATAAAATTTATTCTTTTTAGAGTTGTTAATGTGTCAAAATAAACAGTCGCTTTCTTACCAAAACTTTCTGATAGCAATGGTGAAAAGCTGTCAAACCAATCAGTTGTAATATGATACAAGTCGGTTGTTTCAACACCACCCGTATTGTGTATGCAGCCGCTTCTAATATGATATCGCTATTAAATAATACGTAATATGACAGGTGTGGGGAACCGTTCGATGTAGGGAGATGAAAAAGTCGATAAGCCATACATTGGAATCTGTTATAGAAGGCAGTGCCTCTTATCATACATGTTCACTGTCAATACTTAATAATAAAATTCAAGACCGGTTTCGCTTATCACGAGCATCATGAATGAATACAAAAGCTTAGCAAGACTAGAAAGGTATAAAAAAAATCAAATTTTAAGTTGTATACCACTGTTTCGTTGTATTTCTTATCAGTTGACAATGCTCGCAATGAGCGAAACCGGTCCTGATCCAATATTTTTTATGTGGAATAAGTACTAAAAATGTTTTATTATAATGCCATTCCACCAAATATTGACAGTTAACATCTCAAAAGTTATAAAGGTATGTCAAACAATTGGTAATAAAAATAAAACAAAATAAGCATAATTTATATCAAATAGACTACAGTTAAAATGCTTAGAGCCTCTTAGCAATAGACGCTTCTACATTAAGGACCAATCAAATATGAATGATCATTGACAATATAAAATTAAACAAACATATACATTTCATATATTTTCAAATGGGGAATTTTAATAATAATGACAATTCGCGTGTTAAGGGGTTCTGAAAAATACATGTTATTGAATACGCCTGGAATTATTACATGCATATTGTGTAGTATACAATTGCAATTAACATAATAAGTTTGCCGTTGCGATCTTCTACAAGAATTTACTATTTTGGCAATTTAAAAATTTCACTTCAATACAAGTATAGTTTTTTTTTTATCGTAAACTAATTCCACACGAATCAAAAAATCGACTGTAAAATATTACTCATGTTGAGTTATGATTGTTAAAAAAATGCGTTTATGAAATATAAGTAAATACGTTTTAACAATTGCTCCCGTAGAAAGCAATCCCAGTGTCATGGTGCGTTCAAAATTTGACTCGGTGCTCTCGATGACGCGATACACGCTCGAGATACGTGAATCTGCAAGTCATATATATATTATTATCCGAGTTTGTTTTTATTTCATTTTTCAAATCACATTGCTATTTTTTCCTGTATTGCCTGCATGAAATAATTGAAAGCTCGCCCACGGTATCTGCATTAAATTGATTATATTTAGACGCTATGAATTAGTTTTTATCATTAAAAAAAATAAAAAATAAACATGACTTCGGAATATATGTAATAGCTACCTTTGTGACCGAGCACATCAATAATACAAACGGAATACGTTAACGAATGTTTGTGTTTAAATATCGTTATCAATAATCCAATCTTAACGTGCCCATGCCTACATTATGTTATAGTTATTTTGTTATGTATGCAATGACCGTTACAAATCGGGATGGAAATTAAATTTATTACTATTGTGCATATCTTCTTATGGACTACTTTAAAGTTTATAAACCGTCAGATCCTGTTAATATGTTGGTTTTTCAATCGACATTGATATGCCATGGATGTCTGAAGTTGAGTCCCACCCTCCCCGGTCCGAAAAATAGGGCGTGACGATAACGATTGGCAAACCAATAATTATTGCGTTGTATCCATCTAATCTTAATTACTGAAACGAAAAAGAGGTTGAAAAACTTATTTCTCATAGAAAGCTTGATTATCAGCTGATATGCTTCTCATTGGGAACGTATATGGTTAAAAAACGACCGATAAACTCATAACCATGCATAGTTAGACTTACAATTAGAATTACTAAATTATTATTAAATATAACACTTTGGGTGACTTTGCGTTAATTGTTTTTGAATAATAACCTATGTTTGAAACTGTTTCTGAAATAGCCACTAAAGTAATATGATATAATAAGAACGTTAAAATAACCAAAGCTAATCACTGGAAAGTATCAGACACTCGTAAGATTTCACATATTAATATTTACTCTATTGGATACATAATCAAATATTTCAATCTGATAGGTTGTTATAATATATTTTTAAAGTACCGGGATGCTTTGAAGTTGAATGTATACCGAGCTTGTTCTTTTCGAAGTTATTTTGTGTACAAATGTTATATCAATAATTGAATAACAACGTGAATAGAAACATGCCATCGGCGAAAGCTTTTACATTAAACAAAATGATATTCAATAAAGCACGTCTCATGGATACGGCATTGTGAATGATTATTATTATCCATTTTCCCGTTGGCCGGGCCAGCTAAATAATAATGCATTATCTCTGCAGGAACCTCTTACAAGTGAATAAATCTCTCCTTAAGCTATCTTTAATATGAGTTAGAATTTACATTAATCAAAAGACGCTTATGGTAAAACATCATGAATTACTAATCGTTTGTTGTTGCATCTGTTAATGTAATCTTCGAATAAGCATGCGTGGTAATTGTGCGATGATGTTCATACGATTTATATTAGATATACATATACTACTGAATGAAATGCTGATGATAATAAACGCGTTAAGGACAATGCCGAATTCTACGTGACGCAATACTAGAATGTGAAACAATTTGCGAGACAATTCAATATCAATTGTCACTCTATAATGTTATACTATGTAATCGGTAACTAGAAATATTGACTGTCGAACCGTTATTAGAATCCGGCTATCTTGTCGATGCAACTCACGAAAACGTTAGTCTTCCTAAAAAAACATTTTTAAGGTGTCCTCTGTCGGTGATAAATACTCGGTGGAAAGGCATTACATAAAAAAATGATAACTCACTTTTTGTAACTTATTCGACACTGCATTTATTAGGATTAGGACCAGCTTCACTCACCGCGAGCATTATCAACTGGTGTATTTCTTGTCAGTTATTACTTACTTTTTTTTTTTCCTAAAGAATATTAAGTTAAGTCTGCGCTTAGTTTATAGGCAAGCGTGTTTGAAAAATATTGTCTTTACATTTTGTTATAGCCTTCAATTGACAACTGGTGTATTTACTCGCTACTAATTCGTGAAAATTGATCGCGTAGCCCCCTCCCCGCGCATTATTATAGGGTGATAGCATAACATTCCAGGGACACATATTTAAATTAACACATCCCCCGCGCCGGGTAACGCTCAACTTTCAATAGTGTACCCGGGCAAGCACTTAATGCCTTTTTAAGCGCCGGCCATATGATTTCGTGATTTGCGTAAATATCGCGTGCGAATTTATTATTATTATTTTGACCCGTATAGTCGGCGTCGCAGAAAGGCAAGAAGCATGGCAGACGGATTGTTCCCATGGTGCATCGTGGCCGATAGTTCGGTGTGCGGCTCGGTTATTGAATTTTACTGTTAATGTTTGTATTGTTTATTGCTCGTTTGTTTCGCAGATCAGGAATGTTTGCAAACATCAGTAATGATATAACTAGTTTTGTACGGTATTGAAGTGTACACATGTCGTATCGTTTTTTTTTTCTTTTTAATCTACTGTGCATTAGAATAAATAAATAAGCTTATTTCATTTCATTATAATAGAGAATTAAACGTTTCAAATTTGTTATTGGTTCGAAGTTTTGTTATTTTATTTTGTCTCTTGTCATTGATAACATAAGTCAGCAGGATCTAAAGCAAAACTATCAAAAGAATGTCTCGCATAGCATATTCAACGAATATTACTCGAATATTTTTCTAAATACTTGAGTATCGAGTACTTTCAAAATCTCTCAAGTTGTAATGACCAATGCGGAACTTTTCAGGAGCTTTCATTCTCTCCACAATAGCGCTTCCGTATTGGTAAAATCAGCTATTAAATTGCAATGGTTTATTTCAGAATTGTATTATTTTTACGGCAGCTATAAACAGAAACATATAAACTCTAGCAAATACATGTTAATAAAAATTTGTTGTTACACATTTAATACTTACCAATGTTTCTAAATTTAAATACATACCTACGTTAAGTATAATACTTGAGCTGTTAAAGATTAACTTGTATTATTATCGATATATTTTAAAGCTTAACAATTCTTTTATAATAGTATTATTAATTCAACAATGGAACCATATATTATATTCGCAAAATGCTTATCGTTATGGAATGTAGTTTGTCATAAAATCTTCATCTATTGTTTTATAATACAACCAACTACTTAACGGTAAATAGCTACATAGTAATGAAGCGAGTTTATTAGAAAATAAATGCCATCTTTTTAATACTCGTAGCAATATTGTCCCCGGGCGAAACTGGGTTAAATATATCATTAGTTTGAAGAATTCAACTGTTCATTAATCTCAACACTTTTGGTAAACGTTTGTGTAGTTGATAAGATTTTTTTTAAAGATGTTTTCTTCTTCTTTATCAGGAATTTGGTGAGTTGGTAGTGTTGGTACGTAAGCAATATTGGTCAAGTAAAATAGATTGATTGGTTGCTAAGTGACAAAACTGCGAATAAATTGCAATCGATATGTTAAATGAAAAATAATGCGATTTATTACGTTGCTGTGTCCATGAAATACTTCACTTCTTATATGAGTTGGCATTGAAAATTAATTCAGCTGATAATGCTTGCGACGTGCAAAACCAGTGCTGTTTCTGATACATCTGATGAAGAATCAGTACAAGAAATGTGTTATTATTGTTTAATATAATGCCATTCCACCAAGTATTGGCAGTAAACACTATAAAAGTTTTTAATGTTAATATTTTTCCATTTTTGTTCATTAGTTTTGTCTGCATTGAAATCGACAATAAAAATAACAACACACTTTTATTACTTATTATACATAGAACTTATTGAGATCAGGACCGGTTCTTCAGTTAATAATGAGCGAAATCTATCCTGATCTCAATACATTCAATAATAAGTACCAAAAATGTGTTATTGTTTTAATGATAATGCCATTCCACCAAGTACTGACAGTGAACACCTTGAAAGTGACAGCTTGTATGCTTAAGATTTTAACCCTTACTAGATTACCATTGTCTTACACATAATCAAATAAGATGATTGATGTATCTGGTGTTGTTCATTGAAACTTATATCTAATAAATATCGATGTAGAACTGTTACAGTATCTAATTTACTTTAATCTACATTTAAAAAGATGTGCATGTAGGTCATATACCGAATTCTCACGACTTAGAACGCTTCTATTGAAAAAGTAATTGGTAAACACCGGTGTGTAATCAATCTAAGTACAGTAAGCCCTTTTCACCAAATTTTTCGTGTTTCGGTATGTGAAACCGAAAGGTTAAACAAACCATTTGGTTAAATTATCGTAAGGGAAACGATCATTTATCATAACAAACAGTGCATTAGTATTGTACTTCGTGGGATCTCATCAAATTCTCGGTATTGTAATTTCAGATCTAATTGGAAAGAAAATGTTACCAACTAGAATCGCATGCTGCGATGTGAACAACCAGAAACTGTATATGGATCTTTAAAGTCACGTATAATTTGTTGTTGGATTCGCAAGTATGTTTGTTTACACATGCAGTTATTTACTTCCGGACCTCCTGTGCTGTTCTCCTGCTACCTATTAGCTGATCATATTTTATTTCCCTAAGTATGGAATCTATTATTCACTATTAAACATCCATATTATGTTCTGTACACGAAATACTTCTTGACGTCAATATCGTCAAAAAAAAAAAAAGTATTAACAGGTAATGGATAGACATGCGTTATTATCTGTTTATCAGATATTATCTGTGAAAATTCTGTTACAATCATACCTTTACAAATTTACATTGATAGAAGTTGCCTTCATCTACCTCTTGATGATATATCCACTAGATTGTCAAACCACTAACTTTACTTTCGTAGTGGATGAAGTTTTCCTTGTAAATTATAATCAGATTTTTGATTCTAAAAAAGAACAGATCAGAATTGCTAATATTTTTTTGTATATTCTCTCTCACGAAATGAAATTTATTGTCTGTTTCTATTGTAAATAAGTGGTTTAGTTTCGATTTTAATTAAATGCATATAGGTTTATAAGACACAATATTTATAATTATACTATTTTTTAAAACATCGGCGGATTTTGACTATCTGACGAGAAATCATAAAATTCGATTGTCTTTCTTCAGTGCATGAGTAGTGATCAATTAAATTGTTCATGGATTCGATTAGAGTTGTGAGTGAGCCACATTTTTATGTGTGGGAACCAATCATCGCTGCTACATTTACCTGATTGCCATTTATAACGGACAATTTTGTATTTTAAATTATCTTCAAAGCTACGAGTTCAAGTTTCCATTCGTAGCAAGAAACAGACTGCATTATATGCACGATGAATCAGAAATTTCTACTTATTTGACCTCTAGCGGGAGAGAAATGATACTAATAGGAGTACTCTAAGGCTTAGCGTCTCGCATTTCGCACTGACAGCACACGATTTGGTCTCGATTTTTTTAGGTCCACTATTTTCTCACACTGGGCTTGATTCACTATGTATTTTTTTTTTAATCTTCATCCTGATTTTGAAAAACCTTACTTCTCAATTAAAAGCTCAAACATATACTTATATTTCAATGTTAAGTGTTATTCCCGTGGCGGTTTTTGTGATTATTAGTGTATATAATTTCCCTATACTTAAATCAAATGAGGGGTTTCCCTATGCTATTGAAGGAATTGAAAATATTTTCTTAACCAAATGCTTACAGAGCGCACAAATTTGTGCGATTACTAACTGGCTAGAGGATGCGAAATAATATGTTAATTACAAATGTAATTAAAATGTCCCGTGATTGTTAATATTAGAAAATTCCCTGAATAGTTCTGACGAAGGCGTAAGCCGAAATAGCTATCAACAAATATATAAAATAATTTATGTAGAACTAAAATACATTGTTATTTTTCTCACCGTATTATAATGGAGTTCTACCAAGTAAATGCCTACTCAATCAATAAAGTATAGATGTGGCACTTATTAGAGATTTGATCGATCATTTTTCTTGTCAACCCGGTCGTTAGATGCCCATCATTTTTTTGTAAATTGAATGTCTGTACGTTGAAAAAACTACCAAACATTATTTTGACATGAAGAAACAGAATCATTTCTTTCATAAATGCTTCGTTCCTGTAGATTTATAGCGGTTAAATAAATAAATACCTTTAGCATTTTAAGACTTGGAAAATATAGCACGACAAATAAATACTCGCTGCAATAAATAGAATACCTCTGACCCGAGGTCACTTAGTTTCCTTCTAAGTGAAGAATCCGTAACTCGATCGCCCTAATTCCGGATGTCAAACTGCCGTGAATCGGCAAGATAGCTAATCTACAGTGCTGTACTCCATTTTCATTTAAACTTTTTAAATATTTAATTTCATTGATTGAGTAGGCATTTACTTGGTAGAACTCCATTATAATACGGTAAGAAATATAACAATGTATTTTAGTTCTACATAAATTATTTTATATAAATATTTGTTGATAGCTATTTCGGCTTACGCCTTCGTCAGAACTATGTTTTAAACGTGCATTAGAGATAGCTTATATACCTAGGCTAGATAGGGCACACCATACATCCCCTCTCTGCTCAACCATCGCAACCCTACATGGAAAAAATTAAATAAGTTATTGATCTGTTGTAATCCTAAAGTGAAAGTTGATCTGGGTATTTTTGGGTTATTTTATTTTTTTACGTGTGAAACAACGCAAAATCAGCAATGCCTCGAGTTAATCCATTTTAAATTGTTTTATTGTTCGCTGCTTGTTAAATGCTTAAGAAGCGGTGATGTATTGATTGTTATCTGAAATTTCATTCACAAGTCTAGAATAGGTGTCGTAAAGTACAAAAATGATAAACTCGATAATATATAAAAAATACAATTATTTTAATTGACATATTTCTGTACATGTATAGTCTTCAAAATTCTGTAATTTAATTAAATAATCGTCAACAGTGAAGGAGGCTCAACTTTTTTGACAAGATATCAACTATTTTCAAACGGAAAAAGTTCCTGAAACTGTATTGATATTTACGAAGACTATTTCTCCTGTATAAGTATATTATTTTTATCACTTTTGAGGCGTAAGCTGTCTATTCTTCGTAGAATTTAAGTAAATAATTGAGTTCAAGTACATTCGTGCACTTGAAATGCCTGAAGATGATAAAAGGCGTAACCGGTCGGGTCGTCAGTGTCAAAACTCATGAAAATGTACAAAATTGAAAAAATAGTACATTTATTTAATGCCTCTTCCGCAGCTATTTTATCAAGATCAGGGTTAATTTCAAACTAACTTTACATAATATATTTAGGTATAAAACAGAAAACTTTGAGCAACTGAATAACAAACAGTTCTCGTAGAAAACAAACATATGTTGAAATAAACTCCGCTATGAGTCCATATGCTCCAAGTTGGAAGCGGCCATGGTTAAAAAAAAGATATGCGTTTTATTTATTCAAATTTATATCGCTCAGTCGTATCAAGAATTTCACGTTTCTCTTAATTTCACTGCAGAGGTCAACGCGTGACCGGGTCATCCAGTATCCGATTGATAGCAGACAGTCGAAGAATGCAACGGCGGGGTGGCATCCATCGAATCCTTAGCGGGCTGCCTGCGAAGCCAGCGTGCTTCGCAGATTAGCCTACATTTCAAAATTGATGGTTTTTCAATCCTAATTCGAGTCGTGGGTTAATATATCAATCAGAATTTCGTAATGTAATACATTAGTGTCGGTCGTCTTGCGGTATTATTCTCGATGAGAAACTATTTTGATGTTGCGCATTTATGGTTCTTGATTTACTGTTTGGCGTTCTCGTAATATGAAAGATATTTGATTGTGAAACGGGAAAACGGACGAATTTAAATTAATGGCTGATCATGAACGTGAATGAAGTGAAAAATTTAAGTTTATTTAAAAGTGACAATTATTTGAAGCATACTATCATCGCAGCTGATTTTTATCTTCTCAAACATTTTCAGCTGAATGTCATGATGTCACGGAAAAATATAACAAACAATAAATTCCATTAAGAATTGAAATTTTACACCTTAAAAATGATTAGAGAAGATTGTTTATTAAATTTAATTGAGGATTTCGACTGAAGTTGTTTGATGGAATTTCAATATCAAATTTGAATCGTTTGAGTGTTGTCCCCTACGACATGGGTTTCGCCTTTTGGCATCTTCAGGCATTTCAAGTGCAAGAATTAACTTGAACTCACTTTTTTAATATTCAATTTACTAAAACTTAGCAAAATAGTACTTATTCCACATAAAATTTATTAGATCAGGACCGGTTTCGCTCATAGCGAGCATTATCAACATATAAGACATACAAAGATTAAGCAAGACTCGCAAGGTATGACAAACAATTGGTATTACAACGAATCAAATAAAAACAAAATAGACTAAAAAAAGACCTCTTAGCAATACAAGCGACTATGTACATCAAAAAATGCTCGATATGAGCGAAAACGGTCCTGATCTAACAAATGTAATGTGGAATAAGTACTTAAGAATATTGTATTATATTTATTACTAGTATTGCTACCCGGCGTCGCTCGGACTAAGCGACCAATAATTATTTAATGTTATATCATTCGACATAATTATATCACAAAATCCAAAATAGAGTTAAAATAAAATCACAAACTTTATTTAATTTGATGACAGCCCCACTCTCGCCTATTAAAATATCCAAATTCAAGGAAAACATCTAATTTGCTGTCAAATAAATGTCAAATAATACCTTCACGTAAATAATAAACATTATTATATTAATAAAAGCCTGTAAAAAGTTGGTAGAAGACTAATTTATTACATTTTGACTAAATGTCTTCGCCGATAAAAATTCAAACATATTTTCTTTCATATTCGTTTTTATGGCAACTTGCAACAACAATGCAAAAGGGAATTACAGACCAACATACATACATACGCCGTTTCGGTTTTATATATAAGATAATGATAATTCCACCAAGTATTGACAGTGAAGACATTAAAAGTGATTCAATTTACTTGTAAAACTATACAAAACATAATCGTTTCTAACTGCAACTGTGTTGATTTCATTACCATATTATTATTGAGTCTTGAGAATGCTTTGCTGTATTCTATATTTAGAAAGATGCAGTTGAAGGTAGCTGAAAACAAGTTTCCCTTCAAGCTTAAACTATTTCGTTTTAATCAATGACACTTAGCAAGTCCGAAGAAGTAATCACTTGCATAATATGATTTATTGAAGTCAGAGTGGTTTGTTGTGGTACACATTTAGAATAACTAATTTGATTCGTATATTTTAATCTTTTCTGCCTCATTCGCGGTCGATCGTTCATCCAATTTTAATCAATGGTAAATTGCTCTCATTACGTTAAAGTAATTTGACGACATTTGGTAAACCGGTGACGACTTTTTGTGAAGGCGTTCTTGCAATGTTGTGAAATGTATGCATTCTAAGTAATTAACGAACTTTTAACGAACCGTTATTTACACAACTGAGAAAATAGCTTTTCTACAAGTGCCTAATGGGACATTTTCATTAACGTTATCGCAGCGATTGTGAATTTGGACTACCGAAAAATTCTGTTAAACTAAAAATAATGATTCATTCATGTCTACTTGGCATACGAACACATTTGTAGAGGTTTTAAATTTATTGAAAAATCGTTTATAGAATATATAAAAAAGATATTCACCAAAAAGCAACGTTTTTGCTTGAAATTTAAAATGATAGTTTTTATTTGTTGCACTTTATGGGATGATCTTTCCATACGTTTAGTTATTATCAATTGTCTGAATATTCATCGTTTTAATAATAATTATATAATAAGTGCTTATTAGATTTATTAATATCAGGATCAGTTCATCGCGAACATTATCACCTTATGAATGAGGCCTTTATTTCGACACATATAAATTGAATTATACTAAAACATAATCACATCCCACAAATTATTTCTAAGCTTGAGTCCTTGGGAATATTTAACTCAAACACAGTAAACCAATGAAACTTTTCTTAAATTAAGTTTAATTAAGAATTAAGAGAAGAGTGTTTCATTGATTTACTATACAAATTAAACGTTTTTTTTATCAAATACATATTCCACAGTTGTGTCATGATCAGGACCGGGTTTGCTCACATCAACTGTCAACTCGTCACGAGCGAAACCGGTCCTGTTAATAAATCACGTTTCGCTTTGTTTATAATAAAATGTCTTTTAGTAATTGACAGTCAGCATCTAAAAAATGATATCGTGACAATTGGACAAAGTTTAACTATTTACACGACTAATATGGACTTCCTCCTTGCCAGGTAGCAATGCACGCAGCATAGAAGTAGCATTTCAGTTATGTCGCCACTTACGGCTACGAAATTGTTTCCGTCGGTTTCGCCGTAAGTCGTACCCACTCTAAACGTTGTATGATACTTTTTTCTTCCCAGTTTTCTAGTACAATCTACGTGACGTTTCACCAGCCGACAGCTGGCTCCTACACGACGAGATCTTACGGTTAAAGTTAAACGACTGTTTATTACTTAACGCCTTCGACATACCTTGCTCTCCCGAGCGTGCGAAATTATTATTGAATGCAGGGAATAGTGCCCATGACATTAATAACGATACTCGGAACTCTCCAATCACGCTTGATAGAGTTTAACTTATCTCGAGTAGTCTTTTTTGTGGACCTTTTTGTAATTCAAATTTTGTTTTATGGGCTAAGTGCATTTGTAATTTACACCTTTTTCTTTTGCGGTCGCTTTCTAGCAATGTAAAATATTAATAATTTCTTGTTATTTAAGCCGTGCTTTTCTTTTTAGGATTATTTCATTGCGAGCATTAATGTCAGACACGGTTCTTATATGTATATATTCAGGGAAAAAAAGCCTACCTTAAGGCTAGATTTTCTAGGAAAACTTCTATGATATTATCGATAGGTATGAAATGATAGAACTATAACTGAAGTCAGCCAACCGCCTGTTTTCTAGAATCGAAATGGTCGCAAGGAAATTCTGATATCAACAACATCAATCGTCTTCATAAATCAATATATAAAACTGCTTGTACTGGTACTCGAGCAAGTGAACTGCATAACTAAGCCCAATGACATTGACACACAACCTGCAATCTGCAATCACTTTCAAAAAAAAATCTAAAGATATTGATGTATGCATATTCAATATTTAAACAGTAACGTTAGGACTTTTTTTGTAAGAGCTTTTTAAAAGCAGAGAAGCATATTTCAATTAAAATATGTGAGATTGGGTATTTTAATTTCAAAAATACTAAAACATTTTACTATACAATTTCCCATTATCATTGTTACTTTTATAGATGCTTGCATAAAAAAGACGTCATTATAAAATATGGTTATAAATAATCAATATACATGCATGATATTAATAAAAGCCACGTGAGAAATTTACCTTCATATGGACGTGAATCGAATTTTAGAATTAAACATATTTCTATTTTATACCCTTTACCAATTAGTATTGACATGTGAATTTATATCACGATTGACAGGCGAGTTCCGACGCTCGGTCAATCTTTCCCACCCCGTAGTTAGTATTTAGAGTCAAATAAAAAAAAATATGTAACAATGGCGTATTGTTACGATTCCAGGAGCGATGTCAAACGAACCGTATAATTACATTAAAGGTATGTATTATAAATTGTAGCGGAGAGTGAATTGAAAAAATCTTTCGTCCAACAAGATAAGCGCATTTGACAGGTCAATGCCACACCTTCTCACTGCATGGCTACAATCTCAACAACAGTGATGGATAACTTCGTTTTCAAGCGGGATTTTATAGTGGATTAGTGTTTAGTAGCGTTGCTTAACTTGTACACATAAATTATGATAAAATAGCATATTTGTTTTAGACTTGACATTTTGATCAACTTGTCTTAGTGTTTTTGTGTCTCTGGGACTGAAATACCAAGATTACTTATTTAATAAAGTTGTTTTATTGAATACTATATGAACAATATTTGTTATTTGTAATTTTTTCCACGCTTTATGACCGTGCTCTAATAATGTCCCATTTTACGCTTGAATCAGCTTATTGCTCGAAATCGAAATACAATAAAAAATGCGGTTAAGAAATTGCAATGTATTTTGGTTCTTCGAAAATTCATTGCTTTTTGTTTCACCGTGTTATAAAGGAGTTCTACCAAATCAACTCTAATTCAATAAGTGCAATGAGAAAACTTTTAATTGAATTGTTACAAACTGAATCAATTACAATCGTCCTTTGACTTGGTAAACGATGACACACTCACTCTGTGAAATTGTATTACGTTTATTCATCGCTATTAAGGATTTGAAAAGTGTTTACTGATAATTCTTGTGAGAAAGGAATCATTTAATAAAAAAAACAATAAGTTATTGCTGTGTTACACGAACCGGTTCTGTTATGATTTATCTAACATATAAAAATCAATGTTTGTTCGTATTTGATGCGTTGCCATACCTTTCACCCGATTGCGATAAAACTTTAACAAACTTTTTGCTTGCACTTTCACAAACAAAGGTAGTAGGCATAGTTAAATAACTTTCAGTAGGTGGCGCGTGTGTCATACCATAGACAATCGGCAAAAGACAAACAGAAAATGTCAAACGTCAAATGTTATCGATACCGATCAATGTTATTAAATCGAAATTATTTATCTAAAATATTGTGCTTCCGAAATCACTTCAATAAACACAAAGACTTTCTTTGTTTCAATGGCATTGCAACGCTTGCCAACGATTAGATTTTGTAGCCTCAAGATGTGTACAATATTCTTCAGCACTCATGCTATATTTCATAGATACTTGCGAGTGGAAATGATATACCGGGTTGACGTCACCCTTCACAAAGCAGCACCGTATCGAATCGGAGTTGTGGCAACGTCCGGCGAGAGGCGTCACGACGTCTTGACGCTAATGCGACACCCGACGGCCGACGTCTGCGCCACATGACAACCGCGATGCGTCAACGTCGGGCCTGCGCGTCCGTCATCGCACTGAAAACGCGTCTTTATATAAATATATATACAGCGCATTTTCGCTTCACTTTTTTTGCGCTGATTATCTTTTTGGTGTAAGTACATTTAATATACGAAAACTGATAATTAATAGCGGAATATTAACAGATGACTATTAAATTAATAAAAAAATTGTCTGTACTACCTTTACATATTTATTTTTATTGTTGTAATATATTTTCGAAACTTGTTCCAAGTAATTATTTAATTAATGACAAAACGTCTTAAAACGTCGATTGATTTAATTAATGGCACTAGAGAAGATGCACGATGCACCGAAATTTATGAAATCCTATATTTAAAACTATTACTGACAACCATGACCCACTCCGTTTTGTCGGACTCATGCTGGTAACAGTTAGAACAACAAGAAAACCAACAATAACATCGCCTTATCCACTCAAAATATGAAAGAGTTACTGCGGAGTAAAAATGTAATTGAAATTACTCATTACAAAAGCGTTCATTCTTTAATTATCTTGAAGAAATAAAACGCATGCATGTATATTGAAGTCGCGTGTGGTCTGTCGTATTTCGTTTCGACGCAAGCAAAACTAGCGCCTGGTATCCTTCATTGAAATGGTAGGCACTCTCGCAGTAAATAATAAACATATAATAAAACCTATTTATGAATATACTCGGTACGGTTCTGCGTGTATGCTCGTTCGCCCACTGACTGCTACTTGAGACGTCCACGTTGCATGTGGTTTCCAAGCCGTATTCATAAAAGTTTATTAAATATACGATCAAATTATTTATTTTTTGTATTAATCATTCTTCGCTTTCTTGGTGGAAAGGCATTGTTATTAATGAAGTTAGTAAGGTTAAGTTGACAGTGCTCGCGTTGAGCAAAACTGGTTCTGATCTTTATCAGAATACATGTGAAAATAGTACCATGTAATTGAATTTATTTATTTGAATAGAATCAGTGTTGTCATAATTTTTTATTTTATCAGTTTTCACAAAATTATCCGAAATGCTAATTTTGTTAATGGATATTAAATTAATCGTTAAGTTAATACATTTTTAGTGTCGTATAAATTTGGATATATTGGTTAGTCTCATTCACTTCTAAGAGATCGTTAACATTATAGAAATATAAAGATTACCAGTAGATTCGTATCATATTGCTGACATCAATTTTTTGCTATATATGTATACTGTGTCATTAGTGTCTTGTTCTTGATTTAAGAATATGAAATGAGATTTTGGATGTGCCTAAAGATTTTTTCGTTTTATAATAAATTGTCTGTATAAAACAAATCAGCCAAAAATTACTGCAATCAACTATGTCTATATTTCTTACTTAACTTTTGTATAAATATCACTGTTTCATTGTATTCCTTATCAGTTGAAAATGCTCGCCATGAGTGAAACCGGTCCTCATCTAATAAATTTTATGTAAAAAAAGTACTTAAAAATGTTTTTTTATTTTTATTATAATGCCATTCCACCAAGTATTGACAGTGAACACCTTAAAAGTAATCAACTATGTTTTGAAATTTCGATTACGTGAATACATTTTTTATATAATTAGTAATATGGATAAAGGCAAAAACTGCGCGCTTATAATATTTCTTTAAAATATAATGAAAATTTCAATTATTTATTTTCAATTGATAAAAAAGTTTGAGAGCCCTCCCTTGGCTACATATCCCTAGCGTTGTCCTTTTTGCGTAAACATTGAGAAATAAATTAATTTGCTTGTTGATTAGCGAGCATCCTGTGAATGAGATGCTCCCCTTATATCACAGATTGCCTTGTCCCCGTATTATTTATGTTGCAACATACACTGACGGGGAAATTATTAGCAATTTGAAATGTGTCCAATATAATATATACAAAGATTACCTGTTTGCTTAAGTAGGCCCTGTCGTTTCAGGTTATCTTTGACAATTTAACAAAGGAATGATAAGCGAACGTCATGAAAGATTCCATTTTTTAAATATAATATATCTTCATATCTATAAACACTTCAATACTTTAGTATCGAAAGCTTTTTCGCCTTTTGCCATATTTATCAGTTAATTGTAATAAAATAATTATCAAATTTGAACCGTTAGAATTTTGTATTTTTCCATGAGTTATGTCGCTAACTGCCCGGGTTATGTCTTTTGGCATCTTCAGGCATTTCAAGTGCGCAAATGAACTTGAACTGACGCGTAGTAGATCACTAAATTTAATTGTTATGAACGTAATCTTTAACAGTGGTTCTCACGTAAAATTTGGCTGTGGCCGCATTAGGAATATCAGCTGTCCAACGGTAATGTCTGGTAGCCGCACCAAATTTTTGTGTCGAGTCTTTTTTTGTCAAAAAGACCTAAACATGTATGTGTTTGAGTTTTTGCGAACTAAATATTCTTTATACACAATACAATGCATACGTAATACTCAATTTTCAGTGTCATTGTTGACAAATTAACTTCCTATGAAGCAGCAAAATCTTCTGGAGGCCGCACATGAGAACCACTGATCTATATGAAGCGAAAATTTGATGTAAATGAGTTTCAATGAATTATGTGGGTAAATTAATTGTGGGTTATAATAATCGTTTTTTTTACAGTGAATACACAAACAAATTAAATTAGAATTCTTGGTGTTCCCTTTGTTGCTTTGATCTGCAGGATCCGAAAAGTTAATTTAGAAATTGGATGACGTTATCGATATCTTTGAATATTTTCATAGTTACAAGATGTTATGGTTACCAATGAAGTTTTAGCATAGTTGGAACAAAATGGATTAACTCGCTAGAAATCATCTCAGTTACAGGATGGGGTGCGTAATGTGCAGTTAATTAACAACTTTTGTTGCCTATCATTCAAGATTAACTCTCCCATCAATTACGAGTTCAGCCGCAAATTATTGTTAACAACTAAAATTACAAACTGCCGTGAGTCGTGTATGCGAAACGACCTAAGGCAAGACTACCTGTCTCTTTGACAACGATAGCCTGGCTATCCGTGTGCCAATGTTGTCACGTCGCCAAGAATGCCACCCCGTAAGGTGCAGCCTTTTGTGGGTGGTTTCGCGGCTGACGCACTCCTGACAGCGCCGGTGAAAGGAGCTTTATAGCGCATAATCAAACTTTTTGCGAATACTGCGTAAGCTGCAGTGTTTACTTAGAAGGATTTTTACAGCCTCCCGGACGGCTAATGTGTATTCATGTTTGTTCTTAGTATTTAAAAAAACACAAGCAATAATTGTAATCTGTGTTGTTGGTCAGGAATATCAATAAGTTTAGTGCTAATTATGGTGAGAGATAAAATGGCCTGAGGATTTTTTTAAGCCGTATATATACATATACAACATAATCTTATAAAATGAATATCATATACCGGTAAAACGGGGTGAATGGAGACTGGCAGGTGAATAGAGACAAAAACAAGCATAGAACTTTAGCACAACTTTACTAAGTATCCAATGTATTTTTTTTTATTTACATATAATTATTTACAATGACTATAATACTATCAATTTTTTTTGGTTAATAAGTACCGTAAAACGGAAAGAATAGATACTAGTATAGAATAAAGGTTAATATATTCCAATCATTACAGTCTGTATTTTTGTCTGTATGCACCTGACAAGTCTCAATTTACCCTCTCTCGTCTCTATTCACCCAGATTCAATGTGAATAGAGACATCGAACAAAATTTACGGTGTCTTAATAACGATAGTGAATATTTGAAAATTATTGCCATGAATGTGTTGTAGGACATGTATATTTCTACTAGGCATTTCTCTTGCGGTATAAAAAAAATAGCCCGACTTGAGACAGCTATGCATTGGGTCACCGCGCGGTGGCCATCTGTTATTTTTGACGACGACCGAAGAAGACAAATTCAAATTAATTCTGCAAAGCAACACAGTAAAATTATGTTGACTTACTCGAGAGTAGGAAGAAGCCATTTAATTCACTGCCATTGGATACTGATATTAGATTAATGAAGAAAACAAACGTAAACTATTTTTTACTGTACAGTATTTGATATAACATTTAATCTATCGAGTCGTGTTGACTGTTGATTTTTTTTCACAATTTAATGAAGACCAGATTTCAGATTTCAGAGATTGTATATAACTAGAAATGCATAACTTTATATGATAGTCATTCTCGTTAACAGTATTAATTTTATCAACGCAACTCTTTACCATTTTGCATATAACGAAAATCAAATAAATCTTATCTTTATTGAAGTTACATTTGAATCGTTTTTTGATTTGTTTGTTTGAAAGTCATAAAACATACATACTTTTAACAAATAAAACGCTGACTCATCATCAGTTGATTATGCTCGCGACGGGTGAAACCGACACTGATCGTCAACAGAATTCATGCAGAAGTAGTACCATACAATGGCCATTTATTTGATTTTAATTTTTACTTTCGATATGCATACATCTTCTGACATAAAAATAATGCATACAATCGACAATTATTCTTTGATTTATGATTTCGACTGAAGGTGCTTGATGGAATTTCAATACCACATTTGAAGCTTTTGAATTTTGTTTTGAAGCTAACAGACCTTTCGACATCTTCATGCGTTTTGCAAGTGCACGATTGAACTTGAACTGACGCGTAGTAAATAGTGTGCATCACTTATACATACATAGTATAAGAATAAAAGTAATCCACTAAGTATAATTGTTGATTTATCGCAATCTAGATAGATGACTTAGCGAATGTTTGAGTTTGAATGAATTAGGTAAGTAACTGTGCGGGTAAATTACGTTATTTTAATTCAATAATACCGTATTTGTGTATAACCTCTTTTTGGTTGAAATATTTGCAATACCGCGTCCCAAATTTCACTTCAATTCGATTACGTATAACTGTAGAATTAATGATACACGCTGAACTTGCCCGTGTAGGTATTACACAGATATATTCCATTAACCGAGTGGCCTGTCATACACGTTCAGTATGTCACCACCGCCGCTGATCACACTTAATTTCGCTGGAGACACGCAATATATCATGCGAACCTCTCATTGTTGGTGTAAATAATTGCTGAGAACAAACTATACGTGACATTTTTTTTCTTTTTCTACATCCAGACCGTTTGAGAGAGGATTATTAATACGAGCCATTATTTTATGTCACGCAGGATTGCTTTCGTGAATAATTGTGTGAATGAAATCTTCCCTTGTCAATACAAAACGTTTCAATCACCTTGAACTAAGCTGTATTCATTATATAATAGCAGTTTTATATTTCGTTAACTTACTTTGAAAAGGTTGTTATTGACATTTTAGGATATTAATTGGGTATGTAGCCGTATGTTTTGGTTACGGTGTACACAGTTCGAGCTCCTTTATTGACTAATTCATTAATCGATTTACGGATTTGCGTTCGAAGGCATGAGCATAAAAATAACGCTATGCGACCGAGTAACAAGCAGTTCTTGTAGACCGACTTCTGTTTAGATAAACTACATGACACTGCAAAATTTGAGCGGACATGACACAAAATCAAGTGATCAAATAGTCCGTTATAAAAAGTGACTGTCTTTATTCGATATTATAGTTTAAAACTGTTATAAAAATATAACTCGCTACTTTTCACACATTGCGTGTCATTTATGTTGTCTTTTCAGTGTCAAATAGTTCTTCTTTTGTGAAATAATGAGAACATTCGGATATTATTAAAAAGCTAACAATTGCGTCAACTAATTCATATGACCGTTTACCCGCGCCAGCAATTGATATGGGGAATTCACATCGTTTTCACTGACGGCTGAATGTCATTTTTGATTCGTCGCGTCTTGCATTTATGCTGTTTTATAACCCTTGATATATGGCTAGGTTTAGCGAGTTACCGCTCGTTAAACATCTTTCTTTACTGTGACCATTTTTGGATGCTGTAGGTTTGTAGTCAATAAAACAAAATGGTGAGATATTGGCCGTCGATGTTAATTCATGGAGAAAAGACATAACATAATATTTATAAAACATAACTATCAATACACAAGAAATGTATAAATCAGCTTTCAAGTCTATTTACATTATTTTTAATATATACAAAAGCTATACGAACTCACTTTTTAATTACCCGCTTATTAATGTTAAGTCTGTAGATTTAAATCTATAATTGACTGTAGTTTAAGGGAAATAGTGTTACAAACCGACAGATAAATAATAACTAATATATTTTATATATTTTAATAATTGAGATAGATTCTAAGATCCCGTTACCAAAGGAATATCTAAATTTATAAAATTGATACGGCAATGGTTATAAAATAGTCATAATCAATTTGTTCGCATGTTCTCTCTTTAAACTTCTGTTTCCCTGGTAGAATTGTTAATACCGGACACTGAACATGCAATTGCGAACAGTTTTATTAATTTTCAAACCGCAATTATTTTCGTATTACGTCCAGCAGAGTAAGTAGTATTGAGTTGGAATATTATGTATTTATATGCGTTAGAATTCGTTTCGCATGTATTTATAATACAGATGCATTATATATTATAAACTACCTCTTCATAATTTCTGTTTCCCTAATACTTCTCTTGTAAAATATAACTTTAGAATTGTTTCGGCTTTGCAAATTTATTCACTGGTAAATAAATTCTAGTGTGAGTTGACATATCGTTACCTCAATTTGAAAACGTTCTAATTGAGGTTAGCGAAATTCCGGAGTTGCACTGCATCTGCACACTTTTTTACTAAAATTATTTGACAAATTTCTAAGATTGCCATCTCGAGATGATCATTATTTCTCAGCAATAATAGTACAAAAAATATGCTGAAAATAAGTAATTTGAAACATTTTTATTCGCTCATTGTTACAAGTGAATTTTCATCAATCGAAACTTCAAACGCTCATATCTCAAAACAGTGTCAAGAAAAGAAAGGTTTCGATATGTTTTAGCTTAGTGGATTTCGCTTTGTCCTTGCATTAAACGTCTATACACCTTTTTCATTTCTCTCTCATCTCTTCTTTATATACAATAATATGTATGGCAAACCAATTCTATCTGATGTCCTGTTTTTACAGTCGCGTAAAAAGGTCATAATATAGCTGTGATTAACACATTTTTCCTCGTAATAATCATTCGACGCGTTCTTTTCTGTCAAGGCGTCCATAAGAGTTTGGATCCAATTCTATGAATTGCATTTGATACTGAAAGTCTCACAGCTCTCCACAGTTCACACATTAATCCAAATGAATCGAGCTGTCGTGATGAATGTTAGAATATTTGTATGTCTTATATAGCGCACCGCTTAGTATCTCGATTGCGTGACTCTATCGTAAAATTTGCTAACAGAAACAGTTATTAAAGTAGCATGTTTACATTTTGTCAACGTAATATACGAGGCTAATAACTTATTTAACGATGATAATATATTACCATAAGTCTTAATACATATTTTAAAAAATTCAACGTAAACGGTGAGACTTTAGTCTGCTAGTCCATCACGCCATGTCCTTTGTATGAAACACACACGGGAAGTAATCAAAAAAATACTGTCATCGAATGAAATAATCTCTTGTTTTGAAAAGTTGACGGAATGTCAGTTATTTGAATTATTGCCAAAGCGCCAGATAATTTCCTTTAATTAAATAACTCGAGTATAAGTTAGTCAGTCGAAAAGAAAAGACAAATACATATATGTACTTGTGGATTGTTATTGGCCTTGCTGGAACTCGAACGCGTAAAGTTCACCTAATTCTTGGGTAAGACTTTTGCCACTAGACCATTGGTTCCCACGTAAAATGTTGCCGTGGCCGCATTAGAAGATCAGCGGTCCTACGGAAATGTCTGGTGGCCGCACCACATGTTTGTGTATGAGTTTTTACTAACTAAATGTCTTTGTTGATAAATTAACTTATAAAAACAATTCTATAGAAAATATTATTATTTACTATAAAGCTGGCGGTGGTTGCAGCAAGATCCTCTAGTGGCCGCACGTGAGAACCACTGCACTAGACCAAATAGAGTGGCGATTCAATACTTGAATGGTAATACAAAGTAGTAGTAATACAAATGACAATAGACATAAAACAGTAATATCTGTTAAAATTTAATCATTATTCTAAATATACATAATTTGAGGATATTGTTTTCTACTCTCATCAATGAATGCAATTATCTCGAGAAAATGATTTATGTTTATTGATCTGCCCGTCCGTTCAAGTAAATAACGTTATAAAATTATGATTGATGCTTTTGTTTTACTTCAGGTTACGTTCTAACCAAGAAAATGTTAAAATTAAGGTTAATCGTCACTTATATCCGTTATTGAATATAAAATTTGCCAATTAAGTAAATATTTACGCGGACTTGCACGATTTATTCAGGCTGTTAAGTTGGTACGACCTGTCGTAAATTAATGAATTGTTTATACCGCCTTACGGCAATTATTTTAAGACACATTTTGAAATTAATGTTCATCGTGATAAATTCAAAAGATTTTTTTACGGTAAATGTTAATGTTTATGTCTGCATTACGTTACATCTACGTTATTAGATACATGGACTTTCTGACATAGTTTTTTTTAATTGGAAGCTTAAAAGTGTGGTCATATTAACGAGCCTTTTAATATTTCATAAACAATCTCTTATTTTGGCTTTTTAAAAAAAGTCGAATAAAATCAACTCCTTCGTTGCGGATAATAGCTTACAACATTGATGCACAAAGTCTTTGGTAGAAGGGCTAGATAATCAAATCTCAGATAGTTCGAGGGCCGCATGGGTAAAACTGATTAAATTATCGATGTTTTTAGTGTAGATGAAATTGAAAATTGTATCGTTTTATATTGTTCCATCGTCCGTAAAAAATTCTGACGAAAAAAAGTGATTAATATTTGTCATTGAGGGCCGCAGGTGATGCATCACTATTTAACAACAAAAAGAAAATTCGAAGGTGGGAGTTGGTTTACTATTTGCAAGGCTTAACCCCAAATGGATTGAATTAACAACCGCAGATCCACCCTGCATACCTGAAAAAATAATTATTTTAAAATTACTGTGCATATATGTTACTATCATGTTTGAAATGTGGACAGAAAGGATTTAGTTTACGTGAAGTCTGTCAGTTAAAAAATTTCTCGTCCATGATTGCCTTCAGGATTCACGTCAAAAACTGTCAAGGAACACAGGAGACTGAATTATTTGTCGTATGACAGAACGGTCGTTCTTACTAATCCTTAAATGACATGTTTCTTGATTAGAAAAGTCAATCCGTCAATACTAAAGCCAGCTTGTATAATATAACGAGGTGAGCAGTAATGACTAGGGATTTAAAAGTTTTATTATTCCTTGATATTCGTATATTCTAATATTTGAGCAATTATTCGAAAATTATTGTTCAATTACAAATGAGCATATTGAAACACTGCGGGTAAAAGCAATGTCATTTGACTTTGAATTATATTTATATAAAATGTATTTATTATCAGGCACGTATAAATAATAAACATCAATGCAATTTTAAATAAATCAACTTGATACATTACTAATTTAACGTTTATTCCCACTTAGTTAAAGACCCAGATTAGCTTTCACTTCATGAATACATCAAATCAATTTGTCACATTCAATAACTTATTAAGTATTTCGACTGAGGGTGCTTGATGGAATTTCAATATCAAATTAGGATTTTTTGAATTTTGTACTTTTCCATGAGTTTTGTCGCTAACGACCCGCTGACAAGTCAGTTCAAGTACATCCGTGCACTTGGAATGCCTGAAGATGCCGAAAGGCGAAACCCGGGTCGTTAGCGACAAAACTCATGGAAAAGTACAAAATTCAAAAAATTCTAATTCAATAACTTATTATTTCCATATAAAATTAAGATAGTGGAACATAGAAGAAAGTGTATTATGTACCCTGTCTATGCGAGGTATATATGTTTGTTCTAATGCACGTTTAAAACATAGTTCTGATGAGGGCGTAAGCCGAAATATCTATCAACAAATATATAAAATAATTTCTGTAGAATTAAATTACATTGTTATTTTTCTTACCGTATAATAAATAATAAAGACGCCTAGACACAAATATGAAATAAAAAACAACAAAATAATCATGATGGAATTCATACATCATATGGAATCAATTTAAATATTCGAAAATTATTCTGTTTTAATATTCGGTATTCGAATATTAGTTTAATTTAAATATTTAGAATCCCCAGTTGTGGTTGACCATTACTCACGAGAGATGGCTACCACTTAAATATTCTTTACGGCTGTGGTCATTCCATATTCTACGTGTGATATATGACTCGGAGAACATTTTATTTTGTCCCATCGACCACACATGGATATCGCTTTAATTATTTGAAGACGTAGGTTTTATTAAAAAAATAACCGAAATGAATATGATATCTTGTATTTGAATATGCGTGGAGCAAAGACAATTACTTCTTGTATATTTTTTTTCTTAAACAGTATTTAAACGTTTTTACTAGCCACGCATTCAGGGTAAGCAAGGTATTATTCAGAATTCTGCCATTATTAAAAAATTAAAAAACTTGCTCAAACTAATTGTTTCGTCTCCTCAAGTGAAGAACAATTACAGGTAAGCCCTGTTCTTAAAATTCATATCGTTGAACGTGCTCGATTTCTTTATTTTAATTTGTCACAAAACAAGATATGAATTGCGATACTTTGCTTATTGAAACCTTTAATTAGGAAATTATGTGTTCTATTATGTTTGACTGATTTCTCTATGATTAGGTGAATAAATAAAACAGAGAGCACTACAATCGAATTAAAAAAATATAAATAACCCTTGTTATTTTCATATTGTATCTGATGAAAATGCAAGAATTGCCAGATGACGCGTAAAGAATTTACCAAGTGTGGGTTTTGGATTATTGGAAATTCAAGCATGAAATACCAAATGGCAACCGTGGAATGTCCGCAAAGTGCGTGGTGACTTTTCGAAAATTACAGTCTACTTTCACAGAGTGGAATTTTTCAAATTCCGAATATATCGATCCAAATCCAGTTTTTTTACTAACTGATCGTGCGTGGTTTGAATAGTGAACAATTATTGTTTCACGTTACTCTTTGTTCGTTATGTAATATCGTTTGTTTTATATTTATAGACTAAGATGGTTATTATTTTCGGACTCGGTGAATCGTGAACGCCGGCATTGTGTAATACACATGCATCGATCACGCCTATCTCGTTTGTTTATTTTACACAATTTTTATGATTCTTCTAAAATGCACATGTGTTGAAAGATCGCTTCGAAAATATCTTATAGATAAACGAATTCCATTCATTTATTTATAACATCACGCGAGAAACAATCACAGGCTTGTCTGGTTTTTTGATGATGAGAAAATACCAAGAAGAATAAGCGCGGGCGGATTCTTTTCCATGCATCACGTAAAATCTGGCCGAGGTTTTATTTATTGAAACCCAACCGTACTTAACTCATTTTTCAAATTTCAAATCTAAAGTAAAGATTTTGATTAAACAAGAGGAAATATTATATAACCATAAACTACCGTAAAACAAATTCAATAATTTGACGCTTGTTTAGAATCATTCGATAAGGCCTATTTAAAAAAAAAATCAACCGATAAAGATTGATGGTTTGACGAGTTTGCTATTTGGTTCCGTACGCGAGTGTGAACGTCGTTTACTTCTGTTTCAAAGCCTGCGGGAATGAATCTCAGTCCGGGCAGCTTTATTTTTCATTCATTTCTGCTTTCAAACATTGATGTCTGTGTTGTCTAAAATTCCCTCTTAATAACGGGGTGAAACGGGGGTGATTAGCAACCTGTCCTAGCCCTATCCTTCTTCAATTCATGTTAAGATAAACTCGATTAAGGATTCATATAGTCGACACTGAGAGCAAACATAATTCAAATATATGCAATATTTAATGGTAGAAAACTTATTTTCTTCGGTTAAAATATTTGTTTAGTGGCCTAACCAATTATGTTTCCTTTGAAGCAATGCGTCTTTGAAAAAAGTATAATTTGTTATTATTTAGAAACCATTATTCATATCATCAATGTACCCACACATCCCGTTTTCCCTTATCCCAAGTCGATTGCATCATGTATAAATAAATCGGCTAAAGATCGGATTTAACAAGTTTCTTAAATGAAATTTCGTGTCTAATTTTTGAAATTTAGATTTTTGCTCCCAGCCGGAGTGATGGGGGGCGTCGTGTGCGTCAGGGCCGGCGTTGGGAAGCGTCCGCGGAACGCCGAGCAGCGCAGGGCCGCACTCGTGACCTGTCAGTTATGGTGGGCCCGTGATGTTATGACACCCGTCATTAGGCTTCTCAAAATTTGCACTTATCCGATCTGATTCGATCAAAGTACCATTTCTTTTAGATTAGTAGCTATTATTATATTTCAAGTTCCTAAAGTAGTTTAAAGAAATATTTACTTGACCTTTCGGTAAAGATAATCTATTCGTAAATCTGGCTGGTAAAATAGAGGACGCAACGAAAATACATTACCTTTGCTTTGCGTATAATGCATTCATTGTTTGTTCAGAAAGGCCTACATGCTTATGTTGATTGTGCACTATTAACTGTATACATGTCTTCAATTTGTTTTTAAACTAACTCTTGTCAAATTAAATATTGTGTGGATATTCTAAATATATAGATTTACCCATCTTTAGATTGAAATAACAATCTTTAACCAACATAAAAAATGTTTTTTGGCCATATCAATGGCCCAGTTTTATAGAACTTACATACAACTAGTGATATACTTATAATGGTTTGTAACGCAATACGTGGAATTATCAAAGATATTTTAAATTTTATATAAAATATAACGGTGTGCATTTGCATTTATAAATAAACAATCTTTTAATTCTATATAGATTCAATTTAAACCAGGGCTGTGGAGTTGGAGTCGGAGTCGTCGCGGCGATTTGGCCGGAGTCGTACGTACTAGGAGTCGAAAATTTTGAAAAGTTTGAACTTTTTATTTTTGCATTTAATATGTCAAATTTGGCTTCTGGCCACATTGATAGGGTTGATATTTAATTGAATACACATAAATAGGAAAATTAGCGGAAAAAAGTGACGATATTAAACTTTTTCGAGTCGTGTTTTTGGTCAATGTTGAAGTCGTGGCTTTGGTAAATGCTGGAAACGGACTTTTTTATACCGACTCCACAGCCTTGATTTAAACTATCGCTTTATGCTTATTCCAGAAACTATTAAATATTGGGCACATTTTCAATTTATTTTAGTCGAAAAC
Source organism: Himalopsyche kuldschensis (assembly GCA_028554975.1). NCBI lineage: Eukaryota > Metazoa > Arthropoda > Insecta > Trichoptera > Rhyacophilidae > Himalopsyche > Himalopsyche kuldschensis. Next base: position 18,585,877 of record JAHFWI010000006.1, read on the forward strand.
TTGGTCAGCCATTTCTCAAAACTACCCATTTCCAGTTGTACCGAGCCATCAATATGTGTCTATATAGCTTATTTCGCGATTTTCAAAATTTACATTACACAGTTTAAGAATCATGAGTATTAAAATATTATTTAATATACCTGCGTTTTAGTTCGTGCCCTGCGCGCTAGATGTTGCCCCGCGTTAAGTTTTCCGCGTTTGATTTCTGCCTCTTAAATAATCATATCTTATCACGAAGATTATATGGGCACATTAACCATACAAACGCAGTATAGGAAACTTTATAATAATAACACCGACAGTGTGCTTGTTTACATAAACGGGTACGAAACCATTTCCGGTTCACCTTTAATATAAATTGAAATGAGTTTCATGTGTACGATAATTTGAAATTTGATTATGCTATGAAAACTTAAGGGGTTATATACAGTTAGAATTTTCAAAAAATCGATTTTTTTTTTATTTTATTTTCTTAATGTACATATATTTAAGAATACACACAGAAAATTTCATATCGTTCCGGTGAATATTGTCAAAGTTACAAGCAAATTTGAAAAGGCGTTTCAGAGTTTTTTTATCCCATGTAAAATGCATTCCAAACTTTAAACGCGTTTTTCTCAAAATGGTGTTTTCAAAGTCGGTGACCAACATTACTCAAAAACGGCTAAACCGATTAGTCTCAAATTTTAACACGACCTTCTTAAATATATTTTTTAGTAATTAATCGAAGATTTTTTCTCTCCGATAAATATATTTTTTTTTTATAAACAATTTAAGGCCGAAATTTCGGTGAAGAATCGATTTTTTTTTTTAAAAAACCGCCATTTTGCCAAAAAAAAATATTTTGCTTATTCCTTCGATTAATTACTAGATTTAACATTATTTTAACGAAATCTGTTTGGTTTTTTAATTTCAGATGATTCAGTTTTAAGATATAGTGGTCACCGCAAAACGTCTTTTTTGAGAGGAGCTCCTGGAGATCAGCTGTAGCTCTTTTTCAAATAAATATTTTTACTAGTACTAAGTCTTAAAATACAGTTAAAAGATACCATAATATGTGTATAAATTTTTGGATCAATAAATTTAAAAGTTTTCTCAGAAAAAATTCTAGAAAATTCACTTTTTTTCGGCCGTCTAACTGTATATAACCCCTTAAGGCGTTCACATTAAATTGATTAATTTTTCAATTGTGCAGATCAGTAGTCGGCAACCACAACCATATCTTAGTTTTGATGGGTGAATTCAAAACATAATATCTAGTGCACACACAGTGGAAGTTAATTGAAAAAATGCCATGAGTCATGAGTGACCAATAATGTAAACTGAATGAAAGAAGCAGAAATAGTAATATCATCGTCTTCTCGACCTTAATAAAGCTGTTAACCTTAATATATTGGATATTTGTCACAATCATCATAATATGTTCATTATAACTTTGTCTGACCTGTAAACTACAAGGTTCTAAGTGTCGATATTTTAGTACTTGCAAGTTCGCCCCATTATTACTTCAGTTTTGCCAAAAATTTACTCTTAGAACCTTGTAGATATAGGGTCATGACTATGCTCCTTTAATTTTATCAAAAATATATATATAGCTTTGCATAGAAAACCAATATTAGCGTGCAGTATTAAAAATCAACACAATCATTGCTTAAATAGTAATTCCTCAAATTATTCAATCACAAAACTGGTTTGGTTGATAGATTTCCATATCAATTAAAAAGAAATCGTTTGCCCATTGTCAATATTGCTACCGTATTGTTTTACGTACAAACAAATATTATTTATTCAAATGCAAGTTAAATATTTATCATCGAATAAATAAGTGCATTTGTTTTTACTTTGCGTGAACACACATTCATATTTCTCAATATGAACAACACCGCCATGAAGCTTTATCATTGTTTTTTTTTCAAATTATGCAATATGTAACTGTGTCGAAAGCCTTTTTTATGAAATCCCATCTTATCTACCGTTTTTTGGAAAGAAAGTTTGATCGAATACCTCATAAATATTGAAATACACTATGTCATATTTACCATACATGATTTTTAATGTCTCGGTTGTATACGGTCATAAGTAAGACCACATCCAAGTGAGTGCGATAAGATAACTACATATAAAATTAAAAATAACTTTGATTATTTCACGCATTGTGTTCTAACTGTGACACGTGTTTCGCCTCTTTCAGAAGCATCTTCGGGCTTACTATCGCAAAGATTGCTTAAGTAATACAGTAAGAATAATTCTAATATTTTAAAATTATAAAATTACAAAATGGAGTTTGGGACTTTTTATTTTTACGGAAAGCAAGGAGGGGGTTATAGAATCAAAACAAAGCAAACAAATAATTATTGTACTACTAATGACGTATCGCATTACAAAATATTAACTTATGAGCTGCAATCAATCAGAGAGGGGCTGGGTTAAACCCTTTAATTGGAAATAATGTAAGCAGTGGTGAGCTGGTAAGATGAAATGTTCTCATAATGAGTCCGCACGGTCCAAATTGAGAGCGGAAATTAAATTTAAAAAAATCGTTAAAGAACATAATTTGTATTCTATGACGGATTCTTTCAAAGTCGGACTAACACTAAACCCATGTAAATCAGTGATACACAACCTTTGGCAAAAGGGCCAGCTTATCGATTTTCAGATTGTTCGAGAGCCGCGTGGGTAAAAGTGACTAAGTTATCGCTTTTTTGGATGTATGTATATTAAGCTTAAATATATATCGTTTTATATTGTTCTTCTATCGTCCTTGAAAAGTTCCGAGGAAAACAGTTGATGGATATTTGTCAAATTGGGCCGCATGAAATTGTTCATCACTGATTTAAATAAACTCTCGTCAAAACAAAAGCAATACGCATCATTTGTGTTCGAAAATTTCAATCATGAGTTGTCATAGTTGAGATAGTGTGATTCTAATTATTTAACTCCATTCATAACTGAAAACAGCTGAACCGTTATGCTCCCGAGCGCGATAAATTAGAAAACTTGTAAGTGCAGACAATCAATTTATTGCCGTGTGGTCGGTGGGATTTCGAACTGAGCGCTCATTACATGTAATATGCTAATCGCCCCTCATTTGTCTCTTGAACGTTGACTTGGGAGCAATTATAAGTTTACGAATTACAACACCGGCATGTCTCCTCGACGTTTCTGCTAATGCTTTTGACCCCGAGTCTTTGTGGCGCTGAATAACGTTGGGTATTGTATTACTACGTGGAATATTGATAATGCTGACCGAGGCTTTTTTATAGCGGGGTAATCTTCGCCCTTTCTACACAGTCACACCGCCAATGTTTCCACCCATGTGTATTTTGCCATGGAGCTCATCTTATACTTTACACCAGAGGTTCTCACGGAAAATTACACTGTGGCCGCATCGTTAACATAAGTGGTCCTACGGAAATGTCTGGTGGCCGCACCGTATTTTTGTTTCGAATCTGTTGTGTTTGAGGTATGTCAAATAGACCTAAACATGATTGTGTATTTATTATTGGTATTAATTGCACACAAAATGTTTCATTTTCAGAGTTTTTGTTGACAAATTATCTTTTTAATAATCAATATTGTCTATAAAGCTGTTGGTGACCGCAGCCAAATCCTCTGGTGGCCGCACATGAGAACCACTGCTCTACATTAACAAATTATATGCAAACGTCTTTTCTTCTATACATCCCATCTGCTTGGATCTGTCCTAGATAGGGTTTCCAATCTCGGGCCAAAAATTTGATCCCAGGATTTGGAATATTTTTTTAATGGTCGATAATTTTCATATTTATTAAATTTTAGCCATGTTAATGTATCATGGAAAATAATATAATTGATGTCACTATCTTTCTATGGATATTATATTTCGGTTGTTTATCTATTACTGAAGAGCGAAAATATTCGATTGAAATATAATGTACGAGAGTATCGGTCTCGTTCGAATGCGATCTGATAACTAATTGAAATAAAAAATAAGTTTAGTTACAATGAGGACACATTAATGGAAATAAATAAGGCTTTTATTTTTGCAAATCGATTAAAAATCAAAATTATGTCTTCTAATCCCGGGATTAATCAGGTATTGAAAATCTTCGGGATCCAAGATCCCAGGATTGGAAACCCTAATCAGAGATTATGTTTTATTTTCGATAGATTCGACCGTAACATTATGGAAGTTCGTGTGGAGTATCAAACAATAATGGAAATAAAATAGTTATATTCATTTAAATACAATGTCTTTCCACCAAGAAGACACAGTAAGCACATTACAAGTAATTCCTTGTAGATAATTATTATGATACAATATCTTAAACCTGAAGATGATTATTAAAGAAACACAAGTCATTTCACTACCAGTGAAATAAAAAGAATAAAAACATATCATTTCCCAATAATCATGTGAAATAATATTTCATAACTGTAAACAAAGACAGGTTTATTATTCTAGAAAATCAGAAGAGAATAAAGATTAAATTTTTCCTACATTCTCATAAATTATTTGATATAAACACGAACATCTGACTTACGACGTAGGCTTTCGTTTGATTCTTAGCCCCACAAGTGTCCAGTGTCTACACTTCCAGAATCCCAATGAATACATACACTATCCACGCGGAAATCGATTCGAATTGGACATTAACATGCCCAACGACTGTCATCCCGGCTGTTAACTATTGCACGGCAGTGTCCGCTGACAATTATTTGTATGTAAATCAGTTGCTATTGGGTTAAGCGTTTGTTTATCGACGTATATTGTAAACCTGACCTGAATGAATGCAGTGTAGAACAAATGCATTGAGATTATCGGCGAAAGCTTTGCATAAATCAGAGCTTTTAAAGGCTGACATGTACCTACAGTGTGACAAGGTGCAGAGAAAATGCAACGATTAACGCGATCTATCGTCAAAGCCGTGCTAAAACAAAGCAGTTTCGCGCATGCTCGTGTTGCTTCAAAGATTGGCAGTGAAGTAAAACACTAACACGAACAGTAAAAGTATAAAGGCTAAAGGCGGTAATGACTAAACATCAAACACTCAAATACATTGAAACCGAATAATATAACTGCTTCACGAGACTGTCTTAAGTAATAAAATAAAACGTTTTAGAGTAAAAACGATGTTTTCTCGATTGACTTTGTGGTGATGAAATTTACTTACTACTTTGACAATTTATAATATGTTATGTAACTGCATATTGTCAATGGAAATGCATTTTGTTTCTACCATCGGTTGATAATATAAAGAAAATGAGCCCTGATTTTCACAACATATTTCTAGCAAGTTATTAAAAAAAATGTGTTAAATTTTTTTAAATACTACTCTGATTTTTATTATGTAGAAATTATTAAAAATTTACTGTTCTTATTTTGGACGTGAAACCAAACCGTATGGTCACGGAACAGAATCCCAATCCTCTCAAGCTAAGCTCAAAAAATTTATACATACTGGCTTATAATTTTATGTTTTTACTATATTCTTTGAGTTCTTGTGGATTATTATAAAATGTGGAATCAAAATGATTAAATCTGAAGAATATTACTGATTATTGTATGAGTTCTGAAAGAAGAATTTGTTTTTTAATATTTGCCTATAATAAGATTTTTCTTTTTATTTTAAACAAATAATAAACTTATTTGACTGTCTCTATCTGTATAATATTTTTATTTGTGTAGTTTGTGGTTGCATTTTTGCTCCTGTAAATTAAAACAACTCGATTTCATACGTATTGCGAAGTATTCTTTAGGATCTTCTATTGTAATAAATTTAAAAATTAAAGACGAAACATTTCAAAAAAAATCGTAAGCCTTACATTCATTTCATTTAATGTGCTTATTTTTCATAAATCTTGACAAAAATTCTGTCCCGTGACCATATATCCATAATTTACCGAAATTTTGACCAAACGCCCACAAAGGAATATGTCGAATTTGATTTGATGATACTACATCTGTTAAATTTGTTGAAGTTTACTTTGTATATATTCGACTATAGTTAATATGTTCTTTATCTACTATCATCATCAAAATACAATTTAAAATTCAGATTATAAAAATATACCGTCCTATTAGGCGTACGGGACTAGAATAGCTTAACAGGCGCGACCAAAGACGTCACACAATCTGCAGATTCGCCGAATGTAATAACGATATAAAAATAATATCGCGTATTGTTTTGTCGCCGGCGATTTCGATTGTTTCGGATTGATTCACATAGTCGTGTCATTCCGGTGTTGGAGTAACCTCTTTCTCACGATCGTTAGAGCACTGTGTGCGGAATACGGTGGCAGCTAATCGGCAACGTATTATATATAACGCTGCATTATTTGATATTGTCATTGATTAGGCATTCTAATGCAGCTTGGTGTGAAGCGTTTGGCATTTAAATGGTTATTTTATTCATTGACATAATGTCTCGCGTTGAAATTGGTAACACCCACTCATAAATAGGTTACATGTTTATGTTTTATGTGCGTCTTAACAAATTGTATATTTTACAGTGAAACTGTATTCTCAGTGAAAATGTATCAAAGTAATATATTTGTATGACAACATGATTTCACTGGTCACGATCATTGAAATTATTAGCCCAAGTCGATGATTTGCCGGCCTAAAATTTTGGTAATAGTAGTAGTAGTCCCTTTCATAAAAAGAGATCCAAAGAAAAACACAGACAGACATTGGGCTGAAGATAGGGCGGTCAAATTTAATTTCAATGACAGCTTGGAGAAGAATATTTTTTCTCTGCGAATACAGTTTCACTGTAACATATACATTTCATTCGAACCTGTATTACTTTGACCAAAAGTTACAATCGAACTATTTAAGAGTTATTTCCAATTTGCCATTTAATAAGTAAAATATATTGTAATCATGATTTATTGTGTCTTTGTTCGCGATTGTATAAAGAATTTAAATATGCTTATAGAACCGTCTTTTTTGCGAAATTGTGTAATTCATATACAATACTTAACAATAATTCTGATTAAAGCTTTTAAAATAATTATTCATTCTTTAAAACCACAGCTTATATTTACGATGATATTTTTTTTTGTCGAGCTGAAATATTTTTTCAAATTAAGAAGAAAAAACTTTACTATATTCATTTTTTACGAATGTTCTTCAATGTAAAGACAGTTAAAAGATATAAATTACATTGTATTTCATGGACACTTTGAAAAGTTTACAAATACTCGTGATACATAAAGAAAAACCCTTAGTTATTTTACTCGATATAAAATTTTATAACTGCACAATTTCTCTTAACATAAACGATCTACTAAAACCTCCTCACGATTGTTTTTTATTCCACAATTTATACTACATGAAACATTCTCAAAGCTTCGGTCGTCTCATCAAAACTTCCAAAGTTTCTCATTATATAGTATACATTGGAAACCTTAGAGTTACATAATTATTTTTTATCTCCATCGGAAACCTACGGAATATTTCCACACCGCTCTGATCCGTCAAATATAAATCTGACATATGCATTACGTTTATCTTGAGTGTACATCGATAAGTATGAAGATTTTTAAACGCTCGTCAAAATACACGATTTACACTCGTCTCTCATTAATCATTGTTGGGTAACTGTTACCCGAAACGAAATGTCATTATTCTTTATTACCGCGTTGTCTTTTTTTTTTTACTTCGAATATTTTCTCCGCACTCACTTAGCAATCCGACTATCTTTGGCTGTCATTTAACTGGCCATGCTTTGTTTTTCGTTTGTTTATATTGAAACTGTAAAGTAAACTTACCGTATGCTGTGAAACTGTGCGCCAAATAGGCCTCGCTGACTGGCCAAAATCTGTAAATATAAAAAGAAAAACATTAATTAATAAAATGCAAATATACACTTAAAGCAATAACTTTGTGATGCGACCATACGAAAATGTTACCAAGTTGATACTTTACTTTGAAAGTGGTTTTAATTGTAATTTTCGCCTAAAATGACCTTTTGGTCGGAAAAGCTTGTACGTACCGCATTATATCAAATATATGAATTTCAGAATTATCTATGGTTATTCATAACGGAGTTGCACACTTTTTTTACTAAATTTATTTTATAAAGTTCTAAGATTGTGATCATTATTTCCATCATTAGATCTTAAAGTACATTATTTCTCAGCAATAGTTAAATATGCCTAAAATAAGTAATTTGAAACATTTTTACTTGCTCATTGTAACAAGTGAATTTTTATCAATCGAAACTTCAATCGCTCATATCTCAAAACAGTATCAAGGGCAGTTAGAACCTTTTCAAAGTAAGGTGTCGAAGTATCAATAGATAAATAAATGCAAATTACTGAAGTTTAGTCTCACGGTTTCACGCTTTGCGACTGTTTCATAAAAACTTTCAGTTGTGAAATATTTTGAATCTATTCGTCCAGTTATATTTGATCACTTTTGCTTATCCCTAAGCTCATTATTATGAAGTTAATAACTTGATATAATTATTAGTCTCTCTTATATATTGATGAATTGAATGCAATATATTATACGTTACTATTTATTGAACCTTTTTTTGGCGTTATCTAAAAATAATCTTAATGTTATAGTCTTACCAGTCGTAAAAAATGATAGTTTGATTATTTAGAAATTGCTATTTCGTATCAATGGCTCGTGAAAATTCTATCGATCATGGCATGAATGAATTCTTGGAGCAATATAGTAAAATTACCAGAAATGTAGTTGGCGATTTCACATGGTGCGCGGTGGGCGTTATCATTTATGACAATAGTTAATGTACGTGGGCGCAATAATCGCCGATCTACTGTATGGCCAACAGCTGTACCGGTTGGTATCTTCCGAATGCCGTCACGCCTCTGTATTGCAAGTGTGCACTTGAATGAGGAAAGAGGTCCTGTCAGCTCAACAGCTTGGACAGTGGCGTATAAGTGAGGATTCAACTGCTAAGGCTTCTGGCTTCGTTGGTGAAATATTATACATACATATATAGATTGTATTTTTTTAATTGAGTTGGAAAATTGATGTGACCAAAATAAAAATAATTTGCACTGTAGTTGTACTAATTTCATTTCTATCATAAAATTTCTTAATTTTTAAGGTTGTTAATGATATTTTTATAATTGATTTGATCTCGTGTTACTTTTGCCTTATTTTTTTTTTAATGTGAAATTAATTTATGATTCCCGATTAGTGTCCACTCTTTTGTAATCACCAATTTTTAAATAAATCTTTTTTCCAGATGACTTATAAATAACCTGGTATATGCTTTTATGTGTTTTAAAGAAAATGCTGATCTTGATCTTTACAGTGTATATTTTATGTGTAAGTAGTACAAAAAATCGGTTTTATTAATTATCATTAAGGTATACATTTTATTATAAAATTAAAAATAGCTAATATTATTCCATGTATTGTGTTTCTTAATCAACTTTTTCTTTATTGAGTCTAATAATACCTGAAAGAGGCGAAACACGTTTGATCTAAGTTATTTTAAATAGTATATTGGTATGCAATGAGTAAAAAATATCTACGGCACTGTACAGGACCAGGTCTCGGGACATGCGGCACCATCACATACCATCTCGGGTCACGAGTGTTGCACTCATTAGCATATTTAACGGGCAAGCAACGTGCCAAAACTGCCTGAGCACTTGCGCCGTATCTGCTGCGGCCTGCTCGATTTATGCCCCGGCCCGGGGCGACCGCGCAGCCTAATGGCTTTTAGGGACATAACGGAGCGTTAAGGTTAGTCGTGTGCTATCTGGCATTTTTTTTACATTTTTAACCCGCACCGCGTGCGGCTCTCGCACACTGTGTGAGCGGCGTGTGAGGTCTGGAGGTAAGCCACGCGAGTGTGACGAGGTGAAAATAGCGAAGTGCAGTTTATCTTTGAGTCGATATCGTGTGAATTAATCAATACAAAATTTATGGCACCATAGTAAATATTTGCTGTAGTAGCATATTTTTTTTACGTAATTAATGTCGAGTCCATGGTGCTATGGTAAAAGTCGTTGGCTTCCTCTACATCTACAATTCCTGTCCCTGTCTTATCCTATCTTCCCTTTCTCTCATTGAACAATCGCGAGGTTGAGCGATTGAGTAACAAGTAGTTCTAGTAGAAAAAATAAGTAATTTTAGTTACCTACTACCATTAGGAGTCCATTTCCATCCACATTGGGAGACGGCATGGCTTAAAAAAACAATTATTGGTGGAATGGTATTGCACACAATTATTTATTTATAATATCGCGAGTTTTATTAATGATCTGTACTTTTAATACCGTTAGCGATGGTTGAAACCGGTCCGGTTCATCAAAAATATTATGTTCTTTTTAATATTAATTTACCCCACCAACTCTTTATGCATTCGCCAGAGATTGAACAAGTGATATACGGCCAGTTCAGATTTAAAAAAAATGTTGACATGATGTATAAAAAGTCTTTAAATTGAGACCGGGACCGGAATTGATTAAATATATTAAGTATTACTTCTAATAGATTTAATCAAATCAAAAAGATGCGACGCATATTAGCGAGAAAAGATATATGTATCATAGACTCACGTGCTCGGCGGTGAAATCTTTCTTTTTAAATTATTGTTTGTTGCCACATTGCCGATTGCATTTATGTTAATAGTGTAAAGGAAACATTATAGTCGAATTAAAATATCTATCCATGCAATGCGGAAATGGAAATATCTTGAATGACTAATTAACAGCATATTTAAACTGACCGTTTGCACCCTGGCGGAACGTGATGGCGCATGTGACAGGCAGATTGGTCATGCAAGTATGGAACGCCGGTAATAAACCTAGGTACCTATGCTCGATTCCTGGAGGCTGCCAGCCAGAAGGAGACATGTGCAATAGGAAGTGTTAGTTCCGTAAGCCGGTGTCGATTGTCCAAAGTTGCCAGTTTCGTCACGCAGCGCCGTGTGGCGACTTTAGTTACTACTTTTATTTTTGCAATGCTAATGAACGATGATTGACGGCCCGAGTCCGGTATTATTTTGATTGATTAATTGTGTTGCTTTGTGTTTTATTATGGTGTTGGCCCGAGCCATTCATTGCTTTGATAGAACTATTGCCAGTTGAATAATACATAATGCATTGTTTTATTTTTTCAAACAATCATGCACCTTTATTATCACTATAAGCGAATTAACATGTCTAGTGGATTGGCATTCACATCGTTCAGTGTCTTAACTGGTTATTATTATTCAAAATTAACTAAACACATTTATTAGTAGCTATTTTTTTAAACTTAAATTTGACTATTTCAAAATGCTCGCTATAAGCGAAACTGGTTGTGGTGGAATAACTGCAAAAATGTTTGAATATTTTTAATAGAATGCCTTTCCATTAGGTATTGAAAGAGTGAACACCTTAAAAGTGAAAAATTATTAGTCATATTTTTACGTGTAATTTGATGAAGATCAGGACCCGTTTCGCTCATCACGAGCCAATCAGCTGATGGTTGAATTATATGTGGAATCAGTATCAGTTTATTTTAAATAATGTCTTCAAACGAAGATGCGACACCAAATACTTAAAGAGTGTTTATTAATTCAATTCAGATATAAATTCCCGCTAGATCTTCATTTTAATTCTCATAGATTTATGATCCTATCGTTAATTATTGTAATCTTATTGTAGCTATTAGTAATGTACGGTAAAACATTGAAAGTTCTATCGATTTAATGTAGTATCGTGAGGTGAAAGGGTTGGAGGAACACACCTATTGCTCTATTTATTACATTGAATATAAATTATTTAGAGTATACTCAAAAATCTCAATTAATTTTATATTTGGTAGAAGAATACAATGTTGGTGTTGAAGAATATTCAATACTTTAAAAAACGTGTGTATTTATTACTTGATTGATGAAAGTCTTTGTACTGAAAAAGAACGCTGTATTTTTTTTTATCTTGCGGTTAAGGGCGTTGGTAAATCGATCAACTGAATTACTCAACGTTCCTCAATCTAAAGTATGGCATCGCTACCGAATGCTTAGATAAATGAATACGAGTATTAAAAAGTATCACATAACTGATTGGTGGTACACGGCTTAAAAATTCGATTCTATCACACGGAGGAGAGTAGTTGTGGGAATAATAATTTTATCTATGAATCTCATCCGGAAACACCTAATTTAACTAAAGCTGCGCTTAACACTTTACCGGCCGCACGATTTCGCTGAAAACTTACGCCTGATACCGCATGTATTTTGCAAAAATTAACTTAAAAGAGTATATTTCGTAATTTTAGCATAACTTTTAAACCTCTTAATCGATTTCAATAAAAATTTAAATTTAGGTTTTTATTGTTAATTAAAACCTTATAAATTATTAATTCAGTGTTTTCAAACAGAAGTTGCCAACTTTTTTACATGTGAAAAGCGATAAAGGTAGAAGTTAAAGAAATTGAACTTTTACGGTGTGATGAAATTCGCAAAATATTTCCACCGTCTCAAGATTGTCTAAACCTCGAAATTTTCAGTTGTTCTGGACAGGGGTTGTCAACTTTCTCTTCACCAACCCACTTTTAGATAGAGATAATATTTTCAAAAAAATTATATCATTTTTAAGATTTTTTTTTATTCTACCATGATTCGATATTCCGTATGTTTTCCTAGCAACTAGTCTAGAAATTTCGAAGCGTAAATATTAAGTAATGTTTTTTTGTTATAAGTAAATTTGCGTACGCCATAAGACGCCACCGTGGCGTATGCGGTAGATAACGCATGGGTGAAAGAGGAAGCCACCGCGGCGTATGCGGATGTTGGGGTGTTAATAGAAAAACAAAACTTTTTTCGAGTATCTCGCAGCCGCGGCGGATATCTTGCTTTTAATGAATACTCTAATATGCATCGATGACATTATCACGATAGGAAATCTCGTCGAAATTAATACCGTCCGACGGGATTGTCTCAAGCTAAACTGCAATCGATTCATTTCATCTTAATGATAAAAATCGGTCGGCATAGTGGTTGGATTAAAATAATACATTTTAGCGGATGTTTTAAAAAATAATGCATCATACGTCTCGCGCAGTTGAATTTATGATTATCTGTTTTTTATTTTGTATTTACCGCTCTTTCGAAGGTAAAATGATACATTCTCTTTTTAGAATATATGTTACTTAACATTTAAAATATAATACAATGATTTCTTTGTGAAAATACAGCCATTTTTCACATGAATTATTTATTCTAAATGTTCTTGTTTTAATCTCATTGATTATTATGTATAGATTACAGTAGCTAGATATTAATTGAATGGATTTCAACCAATGGACATTAATACGGTGAGAAAAATAACAATATATTTTAATTCTATAGAAATTATATAATGGAGATAGAAATATTATCATGGAGTTCTACCAAGTGAATGCCAAATCAATCAAAAAATGACAGTAAGATAATTAATGGACCAACTTATATACTTGAAATTATATCGTTAAAAGAAATCAGTTTTACGTTACAATAACTTTATAGATTGCGTATTTTTTTAAGTGTTCTTTCCCCCCACAACACGAATAATAAAATATAATAAAGAGTATTTTATATCTTAGTGACAGTATTTAATATACCTTATATCTCACATTCTAAATTTATAGAATGTCCTAGTGTGAAGTATAGCAAACTCAAATATCTAGCTTTTATTAAAACTTTATGGCGCGGCAATATTTTCCGTCTTAAAATGCACGAAAGATTTTAATGAGGTAAGGATAACAGCTTTTTATGAATCGATTACAATTCCAGTGTTCGCTCTAATTACCGTGTTGTGCATTTTTACACGTCTGCGCGATTCTCACGTACACGGCCCGCGTATTTATCGACCCGCGTAACAAGGCAGTGCCCATATTACACATTGTGTTGCTGCGATCTCTTCCTCATGGTCTGCCATTATTCCTATGGTCGCTCGTTTGACATGGCTTTAAATGTTTACGGGATAGGCTTACATCGTCGATACGACCTGACCGAGGGTCAATTTGTATTTTGAACCCGTGGTGTTTATTTAATACGGTGGTAAATTAACCTTTTGTTTTGTGTCGCATTTTTTAATAAAATATTATTCATCGAGGTAATAAATACGACGGTAAAAAAGGCGACGATAGACCTGCCTTCGACATGTGCTGCGGATGCCCCAGGGGAGCCTGAATCCTGCCTGCCTCTTTTATCAACCTGATGGATCCCGACGCCCCAGAAGGCCTTTGATGATCATCCATAGGATATACTCAGGAAAGCTATGGGACGCCGGGATGACCTGGAAAGAAGCTAACCACAAGCGCTGTCCTAGTTCTTCCTTAATCTTTTCGAATGAAAAGTGTTTCAAGCAACTTATTAACAATCAGTTTTTGTATCGTATTGAGAGAAAGCAGAGTTAAGAAATATACTTTTACTTAGATATACATAATCTTCATTGATGGAGATTCGAATAATATAATGTTAAAATTTTATCTGTTAAATTAAAATCTGTTCCAAGTAACAACCAATCGATTCACGCAAAAACAGTGTATTATCGCTATCTTGATAAACGAACGTGAAGGATTGGCAAACATCCTTTTTTTCCCATATTTGCTTCACACGTAACCACTTCGCGGGTCCATTATAAACTGCATTTACTTACTCGGCAACGCAGCTTGCCATTCAGTTATTACACCCCTTATCGATAAGGCAGGTATTCAATCTTCAATAACAGATGTACATACCCTGGTGCCTAATAATGGCTACACCGGTACTTACCATTTAGATTTCAGCGATGGCTTATCGCCTTTTCATTATTATTGTAGTTTAGCTCCGTGTTGAACGGCTCGGGTTTAGTTAATACCCCATCGTTGATATCAATCTGGCGTCAAATTATATTAAACGGTATTCACGCGGCAGATTGTTTTTTATCATATAATACACCCGCAAAGTTGCGCTAACTACCCCCGGGTGCTTATGGTGCGATTTGTTATGCCTTTTAAGTACCTATCCACTTAAATTATCTATAAAGTTTGCCGTTGTATGTTTACATCGAAGCTTAGCAGGAGAACTTGTAAAGCTTTTATACTCTTCGTATCAAAGTGTTATAATAATTTATATTGAAAGCATAAAATGTGAAGTGTACAAAAATACAATACAATTGGACGCATGAAACATGAAATCTCTCAAATAACAGCTAGAATTGATATAATACAAATTGATAAGCATATATCAGCCTATTGAACAGTCTTATATTTAAAATTCATTTGTGAATATTAAGGCAAAAATTGTTGGAGGCATTTTAAAAATCAAAACTAATGTATCTATTACAGTAAAAGTGTAATCTCAGTGAAAATTTATTCTTCTCCAAGCGTCATTGAAATATAATTTGACTGCCCTACCTTCAGCCCTATGTTCGTCTGTGTTTTTCTTTGGTTCTTTTTCGTAATTTCAATGCTCGTGACCAGTGAAATCATGTTGTCATTCAAATCTATTACTTGATACATTTTCACTGAGAATACAGTTTCACTGTAACATATCAATAACCGGATAACAACATCAACGCTTAATCAATCAGGGAACGAAAATTCTGACACAGTTAGGGTAGGAATTTAACTTGGGCTTTACTTGTGGGCAACCGGTGGCTGACAAACTAATTATTAATAATTTTAGGTATGTTATGAACATCTCGAATACGTCAGTTTTATTTAAATTTTAGAATATTCATTGGTTGTTTTTGTGTTCAATATAATAAATTGAAATCATGTTAACTGGATTATGTTGTGTTAATCTTAGTAGAACCGAAATATTGTTCCTTATTATTTACATTATCATTCCTTTAGTATTTTACATATTAAAAAGAGCATGTCAACCAAGGCGATTTAAATGGATTGAGTTTATACAATTTCAGAATATTTGATCGAGATCGAACCTCGTATCATCTTATATGTTAACGGATATCTACATCGTTAAAGCAGAGCGCTTACATGAAAACAGAGCCGATACAATCTCGTTACATAAGATTGAAAGTGATATACCAGCTAAATGGATAATGTCAAAGCGCCCACTGCTAGATTTAGCCAAGAAAATCTACCAAGAGGTAACTGCAGCATGACACCGTCTACCATTATTCATTATAAATGTAACATTGCATGTCGACAAACGAAATGCAAACCCAATCAATCTTCAATCTTTAAGGTGAGCATGCATACATCCCTTGGCTTAATGAGCTTTCGCGTATCTCATGCAATATCAAAGGCCGTGTTTGCGAATGAGCTTTTGAGATCCACTTCGGAAAGCTGTCCGCTCCACTTGCATTGGCTGAGACAAGTGCATTCTGATTCAAGATTAACAGCACGAGTGAGCCTTCATGTCGATTGGTGTAAATGCTTTGATTGTGCTTAACTCTTTAGGCTACATATATTTGGTTCAGGTATCACACACACAGCCACGTTAACTTTTAATGAATTAATTATTGGTGTATCATTTTACTTCCCTTTCAAATAGTTTAAAATGAAAACTTCTTCTATGCAGACACTAATGCGGATATTAAGAGTTGAATACGTAACGAAGTCAAACATCCTACCTGTATGCTTAATATTCGTTAGTTTATTCATACGCTGAAGAATAAACAATTTTAAATAAAGTTTAAAGCAGGGCTGTGGAGTCGGAGTCGTGAAGCCGGGGTCGTGAAGTCGGGGTTTTTTCGCCGGAGTCGGAGTCGTCGCTGGCGTTTTGGCCGAAGTCGTTCTTGGAGTAGGAAATTTTGAATAGTTTGAACTTATTATTTTTGCATATACTATGTCAAATTTGGCTAATGCCCGAATTGGTTGGTTGATGTGTAATTAAATACACACAAATAGGAAAGGTAGAAAAAAAAATGCGACGAAATTAAACCGAGAATCGAAGTTTTGATCAATGTTGGAGTCGGAGTCGTAACGACCCTGAGCCCTGGTTTAAAGTCATATAAGCTTAAAATTACGTAGATCCACGCTTTCGAAAATTGTTATTACCACTCTGTATGCTAAATCTGTGCAATTCATTTGTAGGAGGGTAAATGGTGTGACGCTTTTCACACTATTTTATAGAAAGCTTATTCAAATCCAGTATACGAAACTCAAAGGGGTCGTGTTTCCTGTTATCATTCACGGCACGTTTATTGTATTGTGTATTAGTTGTAATTTATTAACATTGCGGCATGCTAGCATTTTTCATTCGGGGTCTCCACCCACAACCGTTAGAGCGTGATCCTTTAACCGGAGCAGTAAATTCAAATTACACGAAAGTGTTTGTTACTCACGAGGACCGGGCGCGGTGGTGCTTTGGCTCATGCTGTAAGTTCACTCCCTACCGGAAGGCGTTGCGAGATTTGCAATTCTAAACGGAACTCCGCGTGGAACTGTATCGATGTGAAAAAGGGCTGCCCGTTCCAACGGTGCAAATTGCACGAAATGCATTAGGGGGGTTTCAATTACCTGATTATTTCTTCGATTTCAAAAGCATTCCGCTGCTATTTGATTGTATCGAACGATGGATTTCCGGTTATCATACAATGATTACTTTCAAACAAAAATAGAGCAACAAAACAGATCATTCTACCATTCATCTGTTATATTTTATTGAAGCTTCCATTCAGGTATCATTATTCTTACACATTCAAATTGGTTTTGCAGTATTCAATGATTTATATTCGAAATAAATAAAGTAATAGATGAAAAGAAAGTCATTGAGTGTTTTGATGAAAAGACTATATTTAATTTTAACACAATGATTTATAGAGTGTGAAAATTCCCCAGTTTATAGTCAAATCATTATTTTTTTTTAAATATTTTATATTACAGCAAATGCCAATGAGCCAAATATTTTTACTTGTGAAAGTCATGCGAGATAAACTCGATGATAAATAAAGAGGCCTTGTCGCTAATTGAACCCAGGCCCACCTGATCGCTTTTGCAAAGCTTTGGCCACTAGACCACAGTGACCTACAATTATATGAATGCAATTCTGGCTGTCATGTGAATTGTTTTTATCATGAGTTTTAAAGTACTTTAAAATGAAAGATCGATCCGTTAGCTAGTAAATAATATCCTACTTACCTCATACATATTTCTATTATCAGCCAAGTTATGAAAGTAGAAGAGTTTTTTCACGTCAAACATATATAAGCGGCCGAGGGTATAACTGGAGCAACTATGGGACACGCTAAAACTACTAGTCCTTTGAAGAATAATGCAGCACCAAATGGAGAGCGATTAGAATTATGCACATCTAAGTGCACGCCATCAAGTCTTGGGCAGTTGCTCCTGAGACGCTCTGGGTTGGCGGGAAATATCTGTTTATTTACGCTTAATATTTAACGCTCCGTTAGATTCAGCCGTATAAAATTAAACGGGTTGGAAAGCAGTGGAGGGTGATGGAGGGTAAGGAAGATTCCGAGTACAAATCGGAAAAAATACTCTAGCACGACAAATAACCAAACTGTTTTCCTTATTCTCCGACTTTTGTTCTCTCACTGTTTCAATCAACAATTTGATGTATCGACCTTTTTTTTACTACCCCATATCATCTTACCCATCGAACTAGAATATTTACGACAATGCCGTTCCTGGAACAATAATTTACCCGGTGATATTAATTAGACGAGTGGCTTTTTATCACTGCGTCGCGGAAGCGTAGTGGTGGGCAACCATCCGTGTGTAACGGCAACCGCAGGCATCTATCCCGCAAAACTATGTCAAAATGAGATTATTAAAACGGAACAACCTGTCCGGACGAGTCGCCCTTTTGCGCAGTGGCAGCCAACCTTCTCTAGCGATAGTTTCACATAATTAAGCGCCCTGTTCTCTGACATATCAATTTTAAGTGATGAATAAATCCTCATTTAAAATTGGAACACGAATTATAATTTAAAATTACTCTTGCAAGCTAAATCCGTTTGATTTTGAAAATCTAATATTTGTTTTTCTTTTATAAAAAAACTGATAAAAGCTATTGTATGAAATGGTAATGTCGTGCTTGTTTTTTTTTACGTTCGCTTAAATTATTATTGGAATAAAACCACCAATACACATTGATTTGACGGTGGTGAGATGTCGACATAGCTATTATCCGTATTATGGGTATTTCAATAGGGACGCTCAAAATATGTTACTTTGTCCTGCTGAGTAGATTATTCATTGTTTAGTGGCCAAATTTGAGTCAACCAGTTTGGTAAATAATCGGCCAACACCTACCTGTACGTCATCAAAATACAATAAATATCTGGTGAAAACATTGCTGCTGTGTGTGAAAGTGTACAGGAAAACCCAAGGCAGCTTATTTCTCGTTGTTCACAAGAACTTGGCTTTTCTGCGACTTCAACTTGGCGAATTTTGAATCGGGCCTTATGTCTGCACCCGTATAAAATCCAACTAACTAAGGAACTTCAGGTAAACGACCGCAGACAACGCCTGATTGGGTTCTGGAGCAGTTGGAAGTTTACCCAAATTTGTCAAAAAAGTCAACTTTAGCGACATGGCCCATTTTATAATGAATGGATATTGGCAGACATTTGATGCTATATTCCATATTTAATGCCGTAAAATATACTTACAAATGAAATTAAAATTTAGTCTAAATCTCACAAACAACTTGTTTTATTTACATTTCAAAACTAAGCGTCCTTATAAAAAGACCCTTATATGTAATTCCTAGGGACATATTATTTAAAGTGGTTTTATATATATTTACATTAAACTTATTTTGAAAAAGGAATGCCAATTCTTCAATTCAAGATTTTGGCAGTGATGTTTTCGTATTTAATGCCATTACAACTTTATCGACAGTAAATTTTTTCCAATTAAGAACAATGTGCGAATTTTATGAGCCGGCCAATCGCTTGTTGCAATAAATATAATTGGACATGTGAAATAAATTTATCTGTTTCCGCTTGTGATTTCCATTGCACGCGGTAAAGTTTATACATTTTTTTATACGTTTTTTTCCTAGCTTACACGTTATTTATATCGTTGCATATAATGTGAAGTGACCTGTAGTATATGACCGTAGTTTTCTTTAGATTTGGACACAAGTGTGGACTTTGTAGTTTGGGTCGGTTTTCCTTTGTAGTTACCTCATATATACAGTGAATCCCCTATTCTACGTTTTCGAGGGACCATAACGAGAAAACAAACGCAAAATGCGGGAATGTTTAAAATATGAAACAAAAGTAAAACTTTTAAAAGTTTTTTTTCCCTGTAACATTCAGTTTTTAAAAAAAGTCTTTAATACTTAGTTGCTTCTTTACAGTTTGGCATTTCAATTTTAACAAAGACCCTTCCAATTCGTAAATTTCTCTGAAGACAAATCGATAAATTGGGGAACGATTAATGCGGGATTTGTTAACATTCTTCTTATGGGTGTTTGGGTGGGACTATATAAAATGGACGAACCACGCGGGAAAACGTTTTATGCGAGAACGTTAGATCGGGGTTCCACTGTACATATATAATCGATAAAACTTTTCAATTCAATATTCTGTTTCAAATCTCAGTCCATCTGCTTGTTCGCCTGATACAATTCGAGTTGCATCGGCTCGCAGTCCGAACATTTACTTTCCCGATCTCGCTAACCAGAGCTATCTAATCGCCGTATATGTTTTAAAAGATCGGGCACGCGAACGGTTCTTGGGACATTCCCGTTTTCTACCTTCGCATTCCATGCACTTCTACGACTATACATAGGTTTATTTAAATGTAAGAACCTATATTCAATTTGATCAACCCAACACGGCGTGGTTGAAGAATAAATTTGTATGTCCATACAAGTAATGCAAATTAAGCACAGCAATGTTATATGGCATTTGTTTAAGTGCGTATTCGCGGTGGATTGAAATGAAACAATCAGAATCTATTGATTTGAAGTTTTTTGTTGTTACTTTTTTGGAGCTCTATGAGACTATGCTTGCTCCTTTTTTTGAGCATATGGATGATTTAAATCTTGCATAGTTTCGAATTGATGGGAAATATCGAAGTCTAAATATACGACATTTTACATTCTGTTACTTGATTTTTTTTTGTGCAAATTGATCTACATTCATATAGAAGTTGCATTATCATTTTTAAGCAACACACTCGATGAAGATGTTTTGTGTGCTATAAATATAATTTGTCATTTTTTTTATTATGAAATATATGTATTTTATTTTTTGTTAAAGTTCAATCTATCGTTTGGTTATTTGTAAAACTCTTTTCTGGGCTAAGATGTTTCTTTTTTATCAAAGTTATTTTGGAGCAAGCTCTAATCTTGAATCATATCATTAAGGATTTTGACTGAGGTTGCTTGATGGAATTTCAATATCCAATTTGAATTTTGTACTTTTCCATGACTTTTGTCGCTAACAGAATCATATCATTTTTAAGGTGCTCACTGTCAATACTTGGTGGAACGGCATTATTATACAAAACATCTTGAATCAAATGTTATTGTCTTAAGTCACAATTTTCCGCACATTCTCAATCTAGTTATAAATTTTACGAGTCAATAAATTCTGTGAAACACCTATCGCACAACATGTGAAGAGCGAAATTGCGTATACCGTTTCACGTCGGCCATAGCTGAACGTGAATGTTTCGCTTCGTTTCCCCGTGAAATCGCTCAAACATGTCGAGGGAAACCTATGCCTCGGACATTTTTCTTGATTGCGCAAGTGATTGCACTTAATTTTCTATATACAATTACGTAACTGGGGGAATTTCATTAAAATCACTTATCTTTATGTGAGCGGTACTATTTTTATTTAACCGTTCTGTGACTTTGCATCGTGATACACATTCTCATTTAAATGTTATTAGTTCCATTTGACATTGAAAATATTTTGAAAACGGTGCCATCAGTGTTGCTTTACAGTAGAGATACATGGCACATTACTAAGGGTCGAATGACTGTATTTGAAACTTAAAAATTAAGTTAAACTAAGGGTTGCGTAATTTTTTCATAAACGCCCTCCAGCAAAGCATCCAGTGAGCATGAAAAATAAATTTAATTCTCGCTTTTTTTTAAGAAGTTTTATATCCATAGCCATGCCACAGTATATGTCGAATTGTCGCCTAAGTCTTAAGAAAACTTTAAAGATAGCATTTTTTTTTTTAATAATATGTGCTCATTTCAAAAGACAGATAAAAGCAAAATGAATTTACAAACATACACCGAAGACAACATAAAAGGAAAATTATATTATAGATAACTTGTAAATAATGCATGGATTACACTTTAATCCATTGGTTGTATAATAAAGGCTGTTTTTGGAGGAAGGATTTTTTTTAAATATTTTTATTGTAATCGCAAGGTTGAGCCAATGGCTTGCAGTAAGTGTATGGTTATATGTATATGTTACAGTGAAACTGTATTCTCAGTGAAAATATATTCTTCTCCAAGCTGTCATTGAAATTTGACCGCCCTAGCTTCAGCCATATGTTTGTCTGTGTTTTTCTTTGGTTCTCTTTTTATGAAAGTGACTACTTGCTGATTTTGTTTCATTGAAGCAAACCAAAATTTAAGGCCGGCAAATCATCGACTTGGGCCAATAATTTCAATAATCGTGACCAGTGACATCATGTAGTCATACAAATCTATTACTTGATACATTTTCACTGAGAATACAGTTTCACTGTAACATATATAAGCTCAATTAAATTAAGTAAATCGCGTCGAAGTCGAAGACTGACTTTTCTCAAAACGTATGCAGCCTTTGGATTTTGATTCTTCATTAGATTAGGCTCACCATACAACATCATCTATCTGTTGAATACAAAAACGAATTATACCAAGTCAATTTGGATAAGTGTTGCCAGATATTTTTACGTTACACAATTATATCAAATTCTCGGCGGACGTTTACAATTTCACAGTAATTAGATGCTGCATTGTAAATCAGATATGGTGTGGTATTATTAAAAATAGTCTGGTGCATTTATTATTGCTCAATTCACGTGAATTATCCGGTGTTACTAATTGTAATAACACCTGTCTATCAAGCCGGAGCTGCTGGGAGGCTCGGTAGTTAGTTGTTATTTTCATTTACACGCTCGGCTCGATCTGTCAGTTTTTAGCGTCGTTTTTATGCTTCCGTAGCGCTGATTGCACTCAAGACGGCTGAGCGATGATTTAAAAAAATTTAAATAAGCTTACGAAATACTTGACTCTGATCTTGAAATACAAAATCTCATGCTGTAACTCATTATTAGCAAAACATAATAAATAATTTTACATGCGTTATTTGGGAAAGTTAACAAAACGATAATGCAAAAATTACTGCATTGTAAATCTTATTTTTGATAATATCAACTGTTTGGATTGGATTGTCATTTACTTGGTAGACCTCTAGTAAAATGATGTTTTATAACTGATAACTTTTTGTCACTATTCCACCTTAGATCTGTACTTTTTATTTATCTATTGTATGGAGCTTCATGTTCTTAAACACGTTAGCGTCAAGTTCTTTCCGTCTCCCTCGTTTCTGAACTTATTTGTTATATTAATGATGCATTCCCTTCTCATCGCTGCTGACAGGAAAACGCGATCGCTACATCCAAGAGGTCAGCTTACTTTTTATTTTTACCCTTGGAGGGTCATCGAGAAGAATGGCTCTCTCGTAAAAAAAAATCGAGCTCTTAAATATTTAGTTTAATTTTTTTTCAATTATCAAATGTTATAATTTCTGCTTGACTTGTTATGGAAAAAGTTTTGATATGAATGAATATTTAAAAACTGATTAAATTTAGGCGTCATTATTTTGTTTGGTTACATTATTTTTAAAAATGCTAATCAATTATATATTGATAATTCATAAAATGCGTTACCTTTGAAAACTACTGATCCCGGGGATTTTATCAGTCGTTATAATTCAATAAAAATACCGAAATAGCCGTTCAATTTTCGAACTATTGCTTAGCCGCTCTTAAAAGATATATTAGTTATATAACCGTTTAAAATTTGACAGGGTATGTTGAATAATAATAACATCTCACAAAGCTTAATCAGAAAGCCGCGTCCAGCTTCCTTCGTTATCAATATACATGATTAATAGCCGACTCCGCTTCCTATGTTCATGAGTTATCTCCCAGGAGGTAGCAGGGAAATCGTTTATTTTAATTTTCGCATCGTTGCTTGGCGCGACGCGTATATGGACGCGAATTTGAGTAATTACCTACTCAACCGAGTACGTTCGCCATTTTTCCTGCGCCGCTATTGTTTTTGCAAATCGTTCACTTCCGCTTCTTTCCCGCGCGCGGCAATAATTCCATTATTCATGCATGCATCTCTCATACGAGCAGAGAAGTGCATTCGATGTCAATGGCCATTAATTACCGCATGCAAATTTTTATGTAATATTTATAAATGTTCCCAGCGTTTCATGCGTTATTATATAATAGATCATAAATAAATACTTATTATAATATTTATATTGAAATTAAATTACACTATAAAAAAAGCATTGCGTCGAGTGAATAAAGAAACTTACTTAGTTCATTTATTGTCAATTATTTCAAAGCTATGAGAATAAGCTTTAATACGGAAAGAAAAATAACAATGTATTTTAGTTCTACATAAATTATTTTATATATTTGTTGATAGCTATTTCGGCTTACGCCTTCGTCAGAACTACATATATAAAATAATTTATGTTATTTTTCTTTCCGTATTACAATGGAGTTCTACCAAGTAAATGCCTACTCAATCAATAGAATAAGCTTTGTCCGTCAAGAAGTTTCGTTAATACCTGTGGAATGATGTTGAAAGCTTCTCCCCCAAGATCAGACGTGTGTTTTTTTTTAAACCTATTTAACGATTCAGATATCAGTTTTGATGAGTTAAACGTTTTTCTTCTGAAATGACATTGAGAATTCTCATATTGTTTATCTCGTGTGGTCAATTTTTTGCAAATCTTGGCTTTTATTAGTTGTAACATTATACATACATATATCATATTTTAAATATAATATATGAATAATAAATTTTGGGTTTTTTTCCTTCTAAAGGAAACAAGGAAGGGGGTGATAGAATCAAAACAATGCAATAACATAATGATACTAATAAGGTGCAATCAATCAGATTGGGATGTTTCCTTTATAAGGGACGCAAGAGAGGGGGTTATAGAATCGAAACAAAGCAAACAAATAAATATATTTCTAATGACGTTATACATTACAAACTATTAAACTATAAACTAATGAGCTGCAATCAATCAGATAGGTGAGTGATTACTCTATTAATTGGAACAAGACTTTAACAACATTATGTATCGATAGGTTACCTCAATATTACTGGACTATTTTAATGTACATACATTGTTTTATACAATCATATGCAATACTTAGCGGCTGTATTTAAATTCCACGTGTATCGTCACGTCACGTCACCTATTATCACATTTTATAATCACGTATATCAGTCGCTTTCCTTTTCGAACTTTAAAATGGCTGATAAACATTCAAGGCACTGCAGCAGTTGTCCACTGTTTCTACGGAATGTGTCGTACGCTAATCATCTCGTGTGTTTA
Source organism: Himalopsyche kuldschensis (assembly GCA_028554975.1). NCBI lineage: Eukaryota > Metazoa > Arthropoda > Insecta > Trichoptera > Rhyacophilidae > Himalopsyche > Himalopsyche kuldschensis. The sequence continues at coordinate 18,611,350 of JAHFWI010000006.1, forward strand.
AGATGACGGGCCATTGCTCTCTGCGTTTGCCATACTGTGATTCCCACACTAAAAACAATTACGTTGATAATTACGGCCGCCGGGTATTCCTTAGAACTCGGCAGTCAAAAGAGTGACGAAAAACGTCTCGAAAAAACAAAAAAAAAACAGCTAAACACCGCCATTTCGACACCTATACTAATCGTCGAAATTGTTCACTTTTTCGGAATCGCGCATTAGCTGAAACTAGGGATTCCAACTATTCGTCAAAATCAACTATTCGGATATCGAATAGTAAAACTTAAGCTATCCGGATAGTTTTGGCATGGCTTAAATGTTGTTCAATAGTATTAAAATTATGATTAAAAAAACATATTTTAATAAACTAGAAATTACCAGTTGCTTTTGCAAGCCGACAGTGGTCCCGATTTCTAAGTATTTAATTAATAATCGTATAACTCGCTCGCAATAGAGATGTTGCACGATACATGTTTCCTTGCTCATTTATACATTTTATAATAGTTTAAGACTTAATCTTATCCCACTTTTGTAACTTCTTAGATAGAGACAAAACATATAATGTTCAATACTGTTCCATTGTATTACAAAATTAAAAATTTGCAGCTGCATAATACATGAAATTACGGCAATAAAGGTTTTTTTTAGACACGAGTCTTAGCCGGTTCGTTAAAATAAATTATTATGATAAGATATTGACAGCAAAAAAAACCACTACTTGGGATATGCATAATTATTCTTTAAATGTGATGTGATCTTTCCTCGAATACGAATACTATCCGGATATTTTCCCAAATATTCGAATATGGAATAGTTTTAAAAGGGCCGAATATATCCGGATATCGAATATTCGAATATCCAAATTGGAATCTCTAGTTGGTACGTTGCGAAGTTAATGTCAGCTGTGTAATTAAATTGGATGCAATGAAACATAGCTATGATTAGTAAAGCGACACTTTACAGTTTTATTACATTCGATTAATAAATATGTTCATCTTCTGATTGATACTTATTATTGATAAAGCACTCATTAATACGTTTCTTACAGATTTACAGCTATCTAATCAACATGGCTGCCTTAAAATTCTCATCTAACATTAACACAAGTTCATTAAACATACAAAAAAGCTGAAGACTCTTTTTTAACAGTTTTTTTCACAGCCAATTCGAAATCGTCATTATCAGTTCCTGCCAATTTTTTGTGAGTCAAGTCTTAGATATTTTCTTTCGAATCCTGTCTTTTGTACATTGTGAATCAGATCTCACTGTATTCTTCAGTATTGTTTGCTAACTTTGACTTAAATATAATAGTTGATTCAGTTCTAGTATTGGTGATACTAAATAAAATTACATATTCCCACCAGCACCCGTTATGTATATGCAGTCAATGTTTCATTGCCGCTTTTCACAACGCTATCGACTAAGAAAAAATGAATTTACCCCTCAGTCATGACCCAAGCAGATCTGCACGGGACTGATTTTGAACCATGCACTAGTGTGCTTGAAAATAGTTTTCATTGGAAAAAGAGCAATTGTTAATATAAAATTTAAACTAACTTTGATTATTCCACGTATTAAGTTACTAATTGTGACACGTGTTTCGCCTCTTCCAGGGGCATCTTCGATATGAAAGGGCCTTTTTTGTCGTACTGGCTATATTAATACTTTCGAAGGATTCAACGGTTACTTTTTGAAAATTAATTTTAATATAAAATAACTTTGATTATTCCACGTATTGTAATACTAATTGTGACCCGTTTTCGCCTATTCCAGAGACATCTTCGATATAAAAGCGCCTTTTTTGCCGTACTGACTATTTTAATACTTCGTAATAAGCTTTATTCTTATTAATACTGAATCTATCGTGTGTGTTTTCACATCCATGTTAATCTTTGGGTGCGTTCTGTTCTCCTCTTTCGCAACTGACGCTACTTGGTAAATCCCGGTGCGCACTTCGCATGGAAAATAATTTATTAATACTAGATATTACCCATAGATTTAGTGAGGCGTCTAACAACATAATTTGCACGGCCTTTTTACATGCCAACGTTTAATTATCGGCGCGGACCTCGAGTTCTAGCCCCGAGGTTTGAACAGCGGCTATCCACTCATGTGATCGGACATTGTTACTACATTATTGCATGGGGCAACACATATTATAATATTCTTATATGCATGTTTAAAGATTGCAGTGAAATTATAATTTCTTTATAATATCCAGGGTTTTATCGACATACAGTTATTGAAACGATCGATTCGGATGCTGTGTATGAAATTGTTGTCTTTCAATATATTATATTATTTACGAACGTGATACGATACACACTACATATGACTTATCTCTTTTAAACATTGAATGGTAATGCTTTTTTGTTGCTAGGAAAATAGTAGGAGCTGAAGTAACAATGCAATCAAATGTGAGTTTGGTCGTATCAGTATTCAGTTGGAAATGATCGCTATCTGATAATAATTATAGCATATGTGCATATTAGATTTTTTCTTTTGTCAATATATCTAAATCGATAGTAAGATTAAAATTTACTATTTTTCATTTTATTAGAAGTGCACATTTACAGTGTAGCAGAAAAATCAGAGTAACTAGCAAAATATTATTCTTTTATAAATTTATGGGAACACATTTGATGAAATAAACATAACTTTTCAACTGTTTTCATTGTAAATTAGACTATATACTCGTATTTATTCATTTTACGACCCGGAAAGAGGTTGCCAACACTTTAAGCCGCTAAAATGTAAAAAAAATATATAACTTTTTAAAACGTTTTTTGGACACGCATTCCCAACCTTTTAATGGGGTCATTTGTTTTAGAATTTTATACTATTGATTGAGTAGGCATTTACTTGGTAGAACTCCATTATAATACGGTAAGAAAAATAACAATGTATTTTAGTTCTACATTAATTATTTTATATATTTGTTGATAGCTATTTCGGCTTACGCCCTCGTCATTCTGACGTATTACCTTACCGTATTAAAATTATATATGTTACAGTGAAACTGTATTCTCAGTGAAAATGTATCAAGTAATAGATTTGTATGACAACATGATTTCACTAGTCACGATCATTGAAATTATTGGCCCAAGTCGATGATTGTTTTGGTTTGATTCAATGAAACAAAATCAGCAAGTAGTCCCTTTCATAAAAAGAGAACCAAAGAAAAACACAGACAAACATTGGGCTGAAGATAGGTCGGTCAAATTCAATATCAATGACAGTTTGGAGAAGAATACATTTTTACTGAGAATACAGTTTCACTGTAACATATACACAACTGTGACACTGAGATGACGGACTACTTTTCGCTTTCGTTATTTTTTTTATTTTGAAACTAGACTTTTTTTTTGTTTTATTCCAGCATTATGTCCTCGTCTGAAAAATATTTTTATGAATCCAAATAACGCTTATAGAGTAAAATCGGACTGCAAAATTAAATGTGACAGTTAACCGAAAGTCAGTGAATCTTGTCTTCTGGCGTTCACATACAAATCGTAAAACGGAGATCACAGTGTGTCTACGATAAAAAAAAACAATTACTCTATTCTAGCTATTCAATAAAAAGAATAGGTACTGAAGAAGAATAAAAAAGACACTTTGGTAGTGCTTGAAAAAAGTTGTTTTTTTTTTGTTTTTAAGTACGTATTGTGTTCTTATTAAATATAAAAAAGCTCTAAGTAATAAATTTGTGTTACATTATGAAATAAATGCCACGTAATTATTTTTATGTATAACAAATCGCACACAAAGAACGCAGCGGTCGTGGCCCGGGGGACATCGCAATTGACGATGCTGAAAAAAAGCCATCGTCCATACATCACTCGGATAATGGAACAGCCTGTATCGCACATAATAAATAATGCGAATAAATGATGAATTTTATTCCGTCCAATAGCGATATGGCGTGACACGCCGCTCGTATACTGCAATCAATTGCGTGTGCGTATCTGCGCTTTTTATCATAAAACGCACTCGGTATGATCAGCATTATTATACACACCGTGCTTGGATTCGTAATCATGCGATACAGCTTTTCACCTACGGCGAAATCGTTCTGTTTATAGAATCTTAAGAGTTAATATCTCCAATGTTTTCTCGAATGTATCACTACATGATCGTAAAGTGCACGTACAGCGTGTTCGGGAAATTATCACACTTTGAATTATTAAAAAGTGATCAGGTTTTTTGTAAGTAATTGAGAATGAAGTCCGATACACTATGCCGAAGGCAGCAATTAACATAATATATATTTATTAATAATAATGTAACATATTTCTACATTCCTTGTTTAAGTTAATATATCAATGTTTTATGTATACATAATTTTAAAAACTATACTAGAAATATTACGTCAAATTGGAAGTCTAAAGTCTGAATTCTCTCAACACGCATGGTGCGAACAACGCGTAGGGCAGAGAGAGAGATGAAGTGTGTGTGTGTGTGAGTTGTGCACTAAAAACTCACTTAACACCTTTGATCATGCACGCACTCACACACTCTCTCTCTCTCTGCGTTGGCTTGGAGCTCTGTTGCTTTGAGTTTAAGGTGTTTAACAGAACAACAGATAAATGAAAACGTAATTTTATTCAACTTCATGGAATTACATATTGATACATTTTCTGAGGTTCAGTTCGTATACAACTGTTTAAGTTAAAAATTCTAGCTTATTTTATAAAAACACTTTTTGTCGCTGCCAAATCTCTATTTTTTACTCAGCCCAATTATAAAATCTAATAGACCTCAAATATTTTCCTGCACCGTTTAAAAGTTTGTTTTTATTTCAGCTAATCGCCCGTTTAATTTAAAATTGCAGGCAATTGAAATATGTACACAAAGTATCCGTCTTAGCTCAGTGTCTTGGGTATATTATGGGCGTTTTCAATGTTACATTCGACCTGTTAAGTGCCACAAGATGTGTATCCGTAATGAATAATTACTTCGTATCTTTTTAATGTCTTCACCATGAGACGTATGACAGTGTGTGCTCTCATTCATTAGAATTTTTTAGACCATATATTAGTCATACGTCGTTGATTTTTATATTATTCTTTTGTCTAACACTTGTGGAGTGGTTCTCATACTTTTTAAACGTCGAAAATAAAAGTATATATTTTTATTGTTTGCACATATTAGGTACAATTGTGTATCAACTTACGAAAAATAGGTTCAATTCTTTCTGTATTAGATAACAATAACAAAAGCGTCAAATAATAAAAAAAAAACAATTTTCCAATGAAATCCATTTCAATAGATTACGAAAAATTTTGAAAGCTCTTCTCACTTTAAAATTAAAATAAAAACTTGGTTGCTATGCACAAAGTGTACTGAAAAATAGTAATACTATTGTGTAAGCTCAAATTGAATAAAAAACTAAAAACAACAAACTTTTTGTATTCCACAATTTACACAACTGACGATGCTTTTTACAGAGACGAAACACGTGTCACTATTTTTTACGCAATACGTGGTATAAACAAAGCTATTTTTAATTTTAATAGTATGTAATTGAAAGGTTATTTATGTAAAACACTCTAATAACAAAACAGATTTACAAGCTCAGTTCTTGTTAAATGTATATCTTATATATAAAACCGAAACGGCGTATGTATGTCTGTGGGTCTGTAATTCCCTTTTGCATTGCTGGTCATCAAGTTACCATAAAAACGAATATGAAAGAAAATATGTTTAAATTTTTATCGGCGAATACATTTAGTCAAAATGTAATAAATTAGTCTTCTACTGAACTTTTTCCGGCTTTTATTATTAATAATAATGTTTATTATTTACGTGAAGGTATTATTTGACATTTCTTTGACAGCAAATTAGATTTTTTCCTTGAATTTGGACATTTTAATGGGCGAGAATGGGGCTGTCATCAAATTAAATAAAGTTTGTGATTTTATTTTAACTCTATTTTGGATGTTAGATTTTGTGATATAATTATGTCGAATGATATTACATTAAATAATTATTGGTCGCTTAGTCCGAGCGACGCCGGGTAGCAATACTAGTATTATATATGGAGATACTAATTGCAATATCGTCCAAATAACATTTTATTACACGTTTGCGATACCGCGAATCACGCTTATTAATTATCACACTTCCACTGCTAATATTTGATTCGAGGCACGTTTTTAGAACCACTGTTACTTCAATACATAATACCATGTAATTGAAGTTAAGCGTCGAGGAACAAACAATGGGCACCCAAAAGATCATGGGAATAATATTCGCTAATTTTATTCTACTTTTTGAACGAAGTCGTATCTATTTTGATCATCATTTTTATTTTGCTCGAGCGCCTTTATTGAAAATTAATTGTCTTTTGTTGTCAAAAGATCCCGTTATGATTTTCGGAATACTCTTGCGTTTTACCCTATTTATTTCATTGTATAACATAATAGAAATTATGATTACAGTGCGATTATTACGGTGAATATAGAACGGAATAATTAATTTAGATTCTTGAAATATCACCATACATGTATGTTACTAAAATGCGTTGAAATATAAAATAATACATAGGGAATGTAGTGTTTGAAGTCATCACAAAATAACCACATTCGTCTGCTCATATTTATTGCATTTTAGTGTCTTTTTGAGCCTTTGACATAAATTTAGTTCCAGCAAACAGTAATTAGGGATAAATTAATTGAATTGTAATTTGCTTGGTAGAACTCCATCATAACACGGTGAAAAAGTCATAGCGAATAAACGTAAAAAAAATACACAAGTAGATTATTTTTACCTTATCAGTGTTATCGCGATAACACTTCTCTCTCATAGTGAGTGTATCTAATCCGTGATTCAGAGGTTTGAATAAAGATATCGGCAGTCAGATTTTGATATCAATATCGTAATACCTTTTGACAGGCGTGCCACCGTCGGTGGGTCGCAGCCAATCGCAACCAATCGCCTATGGACGCGTCGTGTCGCCATTAATCAAAATTCAGACGCTTTGCAGATTGTTTGTCTCCCGTACACTTCATTCGATATGAATATACGAGCGATTCCATTGGCGCAAAACATTTTTCACTTCGTTTCAAAAAATTAGTGGTGAAATGTAATTGACGCAATGAAACAAATACTTTGAATAGATCTAGTTAAGTTACGCTTAAATCACTTTAGCTGCCGTTTTGAAGCATGTAAAAGCACTTAAGTGGAGATGTAAAGTTTGACATGTTTTATATTGTTTTGTATTACACAAAACTAAATTATAAATTGCGTCACACTTAAATGCTCCACATTTTTATTTTGAAAATATTATCAAATATTTTGTCAACCAAGATAGAAGAATTGAAGAATAAGAAAAAGACAGCTGTACGTCTGAAGTTGTAATCGTGGAACCGTGGTAAATTAGCCTTACATGAGTACAAAATACAATCATGGAAGTTCTGTTAGCTCAATAAATATAATTTCATCCTTTTTCCTGCTTTCAGCTCGAGGATATGCCATATCATCTACATACGAATTTCTTTACAAAGCTGCCGATTTTTTTTTGATCAAAAGTCATCTCCGGTTAATACACAATAAAGATTTTCGGGCCCCTGGCTTGTAGCCTATTTGACGAGACTATTACAGTGTTAAGAACATAAAATCACGTATTACAAAAAAATAAATGTTGACTCTATAATCAAACGGTGAAATTAATGATTCAAATTCATATTGGATACTTCAACTCTTCATTTTTAATCCATTACTGAAAAAAAAAAAAAAAAAGTATCGCCTAAAAACGTTATATTAATACGTTGTTATAAGTAATTCAAAGAAAAAACTCAGTCACTGAATTAATCAAATCATCCACTACAAAAGATCGACTTGACACCACAATGTCTCGATTCCCACCAGTTGCCAACGTGCGTGATGCATCACGATCGTTTTGTGGGCATATTGGTATACCTAATCTCCTCATCACGAGTCTGGAAGTGTGTGCTCTTCTTCGTCAAAATTCGCACACCACGGTTCGTGTGACGTTACCAATCCGTCTACGTTGAAGGGCATTCATTACTTTGTTCGATTTGATATTGAAGATCGGGATTTTTTTTATTTCATCAAATACTGACGTGAATCGAATGATATTCGCTTCAGCTTACTGACTTTTTGGACAAGGAATAGTGGCGTAACGTTAAGAAACTTACACTTCTTAAACAAGAACATAATTTTTACCTTCTTAAGGGTCGACTAAATTTTAATTTCATTTGTAAGTATATTTTACGGCATTAAATATGGAATATAGCATCAAATGTCTGCCAATATCCATTCATTATAAAATGGGCCACGTCGCCAAAGTTGACTTTTTTGTCAAATTTGGGTAAACTTCCAACTGCTCCAAAACCCAATCAGGCGTTGTCTGTGGTCGTTTACCTGAAGTTCCTTGGTTAGTTGGATTTTATACGGGTGCAGACATAAGGCCCGATTCAAAATTTGCCAAGTTGAAGTCGCAGAAAAGCCAAGTTCTTGTGAACAACGAGAAATAAGCTGCCTTGGGTTTTCCTGTACACTTTCACACACAGCAGCAATGTTTTCACCAGATATTGTATTTTGATGACGTACAGGTAGGTGTTGGCCGACTATTTACCAAACTGGTTGACTCAAATTTGGCCACTAAACAATGAATAATCTACTCAGCAGGACAAAGTAACATATTTTGAGCGTCCCTATTGAAATACCCTTTACTTCCGCGTCAATTATATTTTGTTAATATCATTACCGGTTTACGTATTTACGAAAGCAAAAACTGTAAACTCTTTTTTTAACATTTTCAATACTTATTGAAAATACATTTTGAGTACTTATTACACATTACATTCATAAAAATCTATATTATCAACAGTTGATAATGCTAGCGATGAGCGAAACCGGTTCTGATCTTAATTCATCTAATGTGGAATATGTACTTAATATTTTATTAGTTTTATTATCAACTCTGTATTTGCATAGAAAATTCTAATTCTAATTTGATTATGCAAAATCGTAAAATTTTGTGCTTATGGTTTTATAATTATGAATTAACTTGTATTTAGATCACCGCTGTTTTTTATCGAGCATTTTTTTGTTTTTATGTGATTTCCTTGTATGTTTCAACATACTTTTCCATTGTTACATACAAATATTACATGGTGAAAAAATAATGTACTTTAGTTCTACTAGTTATAATGGAGTTCTACTAAGTAAATACCAATTCAATCTTTACGTTATATTATTTGATAACAGGTTTTTTTTCAAAGCTTCGCCAGATAATATCACCGTAAATCAAATGCGAATCGCTTTGCCTCTACGGACATCTAAAGAATTAATCTCCCATTGACAATGATGCCAACAAATTGCATAAGAATTCGAAGCCTACTTGTAGTTTTTTTCAACGCATTGTGTGACTGACAAAAAATATTTGGTATTAATATTTTTTGTGCATCTTTTGGTTCTGATTGACAGAACAAACCGTTTACGGTTGATTTCAAACTAATAACTGCGCGCAAAAAAAGTGGTTGTTTTAGCTTCGCTGCCAAACGACATTGACGACCTTTTTTACCTTTGAGACTACAATAAAACTTACAGTTACTGTAATATCAATTTAACAGTTATGCACATGGCTTTTTTATATTTCTTACTATATTTATAATATTTCTTTATAAATAATATACCACTACAATTGTTTTGTCTTTTAACTTAACAAATGTCATACTTTTAACAGCTCCTGGAAAATGAATCATAATTCACTCAATTGTAAGGTGTCCACTGTCAATACTTGGTGGAATGGCTTTATTATAAAAATAATAACACATTTTTAGTACTTATTCCACGTTATCCGTTGAGAATGCTTGCGATGAGCGAAACCGGGAGAATTATGACAGTACAAAATATTGAATCAAAATACAAGGATTATTTTCATTTTCAAATATTAAGCTTTTCTGTTTAATAGTAATACCGACTGTACAGTTAAAATACATTGTTATTTTTCTCACCGTATTATAATGGAGTTCTACCAAGTAAATGCCAACTCAATCAACCAATTGTTTGCCATATCTTGTAATTCTTGCTTAAATTTTGTATAAATATCACTGTTTCGTTGTATTTCTTATCAGTTGATAATGCTCGCCATTAGCTTAACTTGTCCTGAACTATAAATTGTATGTGGAATAAGTAGGTACTAAAATGTGTTATTATTTTTATTTTAAAGTACTATTCATTTGTAGTTACTATGGGATATAATAAAACTCTTACCGATTTCTTGAAAGATCTGTGTTAAGATTCATGTGTGTATGTGATGTTAACATACCACCCATATCGATAGCAATTATCTCACCATAAGTCAATTCCCAGCCCTATCATTTTATCTTTACCTTTGCCGAAAAAGGGCGGACGAAAAACAGCTTCTCGTGAGATGAAATATTCTATAATAGTGTATAATAAATCTGTACATTGAATGAACTTTCAACTGAACCACTCTGTATTTAATAACTGTAATAGATACAAGAAACTTTGATGTAATTATTAATTGAATCGTATATTCTATCAGTCTATCATTTATTATCAAAAGTAGAACAATCCAATATTTTTATAAACTGAACTAATGCTGTCACATTATTTTTCTGGTCGTAGAGTATAGTCATCAATAAAATGTTTGTATAAAAATCATTAAATGTGATATAAAACCTTAAAGGAAAATGATAGTGGATTCAAAATCAGAACGAAACACGACTTTGAGAACAATAGTATAATGGCTAGGTCAATCATACTTTCGACCAATCACAGAGTTATTCTACATAAGTGATGTTGCAAATGTGGCCGCTCATACAAATTTTAAGGTATAGGCTTTTATGGGCTGTTTTTTAATTGAAAAATTATAATCAAGATCAAAAAGCCACCAAAACGTTTTTCGTGTTTTTCCCGAAAAGTCGAAAGTGGGTGGTTCTACTTTTGATACTTTACGACTCAATTTCATTATAATTGTAATTGTTTATGTAAAAACGGACGTCTACTGGTATGAAACGAATCTATATTAAAAGACTGGTGATATGTAAGTTTAGTATTTTTTAATTTGTATAAATATTGAGTCGCTAAAAATATACGAATCCGATTCCAGCATTTACGAAAAACTCCGACTCAATCGACACGATGTGTATTCAATCGAATACTAGCCAACCAATCCGGCGATTAGCCAAATTTGACATAAATTTACAAAAATAAAAAGTTCAAACTTTTCAAAAATTCCTACTCCTAGTACGACCCCGAATCTGGCTGAAAAACCCCAATTCCACAGCCCTGGTATAAACACTAATCACTGCTGTATTTTTGTTTTTTTTTAAAATCAATGTATTATGCATGACGTGTCCGGAGTGTGTGGTTCAATGATTAAAAAACGTCTCCACTTGCCAACACTTTATCGTTATTCTGATACCGAGTGACATAATGAAGACATGACAGAAAATGACGCAAAAACTTGTCCGTAATAATTATTTGCCTTAAAAAAAAATTAGAATGTCATTGACATTTAAATGTGCGGTCAAATCTCATCTTGCATTGTAAATTATAGAGCCGAATTAATTCTCATATACTGCGAATATGGAATTGAAATTGTTTTTGTGTCGTAAAAAATGTCTATTATATGAAAGAATTTCACGACTATTCGATTAATATACAATATTGCTCTGATTGATCTAATATGCTAAACAAGCAATGAAACAACATATTTTAAATTTCAATCCTACATTATAACGGGTTTTAAATTGTTTTTAGTTATTTTTATGAAATTTTATAACGGAAAATGTATTATTAATTAATATTATATTATATGAGAAGTTTTATACATTTTTTATTAGTGCTGGATCTTCGATTCAAAACGTTTTCGCCAATGATAATTAACTTACAAATTAATAAATTATAGTTCTTGTATACTAATGAATAAGTTAGTATCATTTTTCTTGAGATATGCGGTTCGCCAATTGCTTTTATTTTAAAACTTCTCTTCAGTAGAAAGATTAAAACAAAACTAAATATAAAATCACTTTTAAGATGTTAACAGTCAATACTTACTTGGTGGAATGGCATTATAATACAAATAATAAAGCATTTTTAGTAAGTTCTATTAATATTAATAATACGGTATGAAAAATAACAATGTATTTTAATTCTACATAAATTATTTTATATATTTGTTGATAGCTATTTCGGCTTACGCCCTCGTCATAACTACGAACTGCGTAAGCCGAAATAGCTATCAACAAATATATAAAATAATTAATGTAGAATTAAAATACATTGTTATTTTCTTACCGTATTATAATGGAGTTTTAACAAGTAAATTCCTACTCAATCAATTATTAATAGTATTTGATAATACACGATGAGTGAAGCCGGTCCTTCACGAAAAGTTTTATTATTTTAATTATTTATAAAATACCGAACATAAAAATGTAGCACCAATGATACATCGTTAGCTCAATTTTGACCGGTGAATTTACAGAATTCCATTAAACATTCCACAAAAATACCGTAAGCATTAAAAAAAAAATACTCGAATGTCACAATATATAATACATTCGCGCATGTGGTCTGCAGTATTGTACTGATTGAATTATCCACCCGTGCCATTTTCTGTCAGCCTGATAATCAATCATATTTCATATCCCTAGGCCAGACCTTTAACGTGTCACGGAATTGTAAATCATTAGCAAAATATTATGCAGCATTCATGCACACATGAACGCGAGGAATTCCAATTCGCAATTTATTTCCATGACTGTTATTTTCACAGTTTATTGGCAGCAGAATTTATCTATACATTGAAACAAATCGATAAATAACTCTTGATAGATTCTCTAAAGTGTTGTTTTAATTATTGTTGAAACGTTTCAATTTTGTACATTTCATGCGTTTTGTCACTAACAACCCGGGTTTCAACTTTCAGTATATTCAGATATACCAAGTGCATTTATAAACTGACGCAAAGTAAAGAATTTACATCTTCATACTTTCGATGGTTTTGGCGGTAACTTTGTGGAAGTTCATTTTAATATAAAATTTTATATTAATTTATATCTTGTATGTACTTATGTAAAGAACAAAAGTTATATATTAATACTTTCGATAGATTTGGCGATAACTTTTTGGAAGTTCATTTTAATATAAAATATAAAATAACTTCTTAATTATTCCACGTTAAGTAAATATTAAGTAAACTTAAACTTTGTATAAATATCACTGTTTTGTTGTATTTCATCAGTCAGCGAAACCAGTCCTGATCCAATATTTTTTTTGTGGAAAAAGTACTAAAAATGCTTTATTATTTTTATTATAATACTGGTAATGCTACGCGGCTTCGCTCTGACTAAAAGACCAATAATTATTTAATGTTATATCATTCCCAAAGAATTACAGACCCACAGACATACATACATACATACGCCGTTTCGGTTTTATATATAAGTTTAAGTTATTTAGAATTTTATATTAATGAACTGATGGCAATTCGGACTAATTCACTAACGGTTTGAACAAAATGTCGTTGAATCAATTGGGTTAGTAATTAAAATTTCTGTAGAACTCTGAATTTAAGTGGGACATCATTAAAAAGTACTTCGAAAATTCATAACAAGAGCATGTCTCCTAATTTAAAAAATATTGGGTATAGATTATTCTCAAGGATGTGGAGTCGGTCTAAAAAAGTCCGACTCCGACTCCGACATTGACCAAAAATACGACTCCGACTCCGACTAAAAAAAGGTTAATATCTTCACTTTTTCCCCCTAATTTCCTTATTTATGTGTATTCAATTAAATATCAACCCTATCAATGCGGCCAAAAGTCAAATTTGACATATTCAATGCAAAAATAAAAAGTTCAAACTTTTCAAAATTTCCGACTCCCAGTACGACTCCGGCCAAAACGCCGCGACGACTCCGACTCCGACTCCGACTCCAGCCAAAAAGCTCCGACTCCGACTCCACAGCCCTGATTATTCTACGTTGTACTATTTTAAGAATTAGACTACAGTCAACTCTTTTACATCACTCTCTGCTATAAAGCAGTTTTTTATACGACGTGCTGCAATTTTCAGGCAAATTATATGTTTCGCCAATATGTAATATTATACATAAATATTTGCATTCGAAAAATATTTATTAGTAGCTGTATGTTCCTTTACGTTTAATAAAGTAAGTCATAAAAAATCCCTATGGTGTACTTTGATTGCTGGATAAATTTATTAATATCCTTCGATAGTTAATAGTGTTTACTTTCGTGTAAAGTATATTGACATGTATGGATAATGAATGGAAATGTACAACATTCAAACGACTTAAATTCGACCAAGTAATTTCAGTCTGAATTTTAGATAAGCTAAATTTATTCATATTCTTAAATTCAATAATTGTTATGCAGGGGGCAGTTGTGTTTTGATCAAGATCAATTTTTGATGCTAATTATACTCTCCTACGTCCTATATCTAACCGCATCTTATCTACGTGTGTCGTTACTTTATAACGAACGAACCAACCGTGGCAAAGTTGAATTATTTTTGCATGCGTTCGTTTTGTGTGTCTACCTGTCTTATTGTAAGTCCGCGGGGCATTCATTTACCCCGCCGGCTGTGTACCGATCTAATCTGCGGCGATTCAGCCGGTCGATCGTATCAAATGCCTCGCCACCTACAATTATAGCGAACACCTTCTGCGCCATTGTGCTGCCCTGGTACTCAGAATTGAGTTCTCCCGCTGAAGATCCTGCCCGCAGACAATTCAGACAAGGCCTCTTCTCTTAACGATATGTTGCGAGGATGGGAATTATTGCATATGCATACTTATTGGCTATCAAATACTCACTAACAAAGATATTCTTCTGGTAGGTTGCTTTAAATACATGCTATTGAATATCGAGGAATGTGTTTACAATTAGCAATAGCGCTGCTTCAATCAGATATGAATCTTTATCTACCTAGAAAACCTTTTCTGATAGCTAGTATTGAAATATCTTCTTCAATATCAATGAAACTAAATGAATCTTCGATATATATGTTTTGTTTCTATTCAAGGAAAAGAAATAATCCTGTCCCAGTCGTATCCTTACTCTCTTCAAAAGTTAAAGAGAGGTTGAGCGATTGAGTAATCTTTTCTCGTAGAATAAAAAAAATCTATTGAATTTGAATTGTTTGAATTTTGTACTTTTCCACGAGTTTTGTCGCTCACAACCCGGTTTCGCCTTTCGGAATCTTCAGGCATTTCAAGTTCACGAAGGGACTTGAGAATTCAAGCGATTCAAATTTGATATTAAAATTCCACCGAGCACCTTCAGTCGAAATCCTAAATTATATTAAAATGGATGTATTTGTTGTCTTAAATTCTCTCCCGCGCAGTGACGGCTGGCGACGGGGTGTTGGGGGGTGCAAAGGAAGATTC
Organism: Himalopsyche kuldschensis; assembly: GCA_028554975.1. Classification (NCBI taxonomy): domain Eukaryota; kingdom Metazoa; phylum Arthropoda; class Insecta; order Trichoptera; family Rhyacophilidae; genus Himalopsyche; species Himalopsyche kuldschensis. The sequence continues at coordinate 18,626,760 of JAHFWI010000006.1, forward strand.
AACCGTTTTTGCAAGAGTTCTTTCCTATTTATTGGATTTTAAAACACTTTTATAGCATGGACTTTCAATTCAGATGTTCGCAATACCAACTGTTTCTCTTCCGTAGTACGGAAAAATAGTTGAATCTTCCTTTTGCATCCCCGAACACCCCGTCAACAGCCGTCACTGCTCCCGCGCCCATCCGATCTGACATTGTCAGTTCATGTACCCATCAAACACCCTCAGCCGAAATCTTTAGCTACTTCTGTTGAAATTGGCTCCATTAGAATAACCACATTGGCAGCAAACGTAGTTAAAAATATTCCTTAATACTAGAAACTACACTAGAAACTTTGATACCAAAATTTGACCTCTTGCGGATTGTAAAATCTCACAGTCCACACGAATGCTTATTGATTCGGGTTATATATTGTACCGAAAAAAGACATGCATTTACGATATTTCGGTTACTGGCCAATGCAAAAGTATTGGTTATTTTCAGCATGAAATTGTTAAATGTCTATAACGAATATCCGTGTTTTAAAAGCGTATTGTATTATTAAAAGATAATTTACTTACGATGACCAATATAAATAAATCGCTCTATTACATAAGTGTTTTTAAATAGTGAATATTATTCATATTTTTTTTCTGTGACTTGTGTTTTGAAATGTACGCAAATTGCCGCTAATTTTAATAATTATAGCATTTATGTTTCGGATTGATGCTTGCTAACAAATCGCTCTTCGCGTATGTATTTAATTATTAATGCTTTGCAATATAAATTGATGGTTCAATTTTTTGCTGTTGTATATCTTAACTACGTATAACATTCTCGTGAATATTATATTTCATTATTTATTTCATTGAATCAAACCATTTTGATTGATTTTTAAGGTTTTAATAGTATAATTGATAGTCAATGATTAAAGTCAAGTAAATGATGCAAATGCTCTGAATTGCGAATTTAATTTGAAGCCAGCGCCTTTTGATGAAAATTATATCCATGCTACTTTATACTTGGATAGCACACGTCTGTCGATTGAAAAGCATTATGCTCAAGTTGTTAATAACTAAAAACGATAATATATTCATTTTACATGAAATTTAGATTATTAATAGTTAAGACGCTTAACACAATCACCTTATATGCAGCCATTCGAGCAATAATAATTAATATACAAGAATTTTTATTAGGACGTTTTTATTGTGCGAAATAATCCTGTTTTTTGCATTTTATTGCACGAGCCGTCTGGTGCGACGAATCTAATAAGCATAAATGAATCGTTTAAACAAAATCGGACCCCGTTTTGTTGTTAATTTTTTTTAGTTCTTGTTACGTCGAAATAGCTGTAAAATTCTCGCCTTGCTAATAAACAGATGATATGATTATATTATTTTTTTAACGTATGAAGTCATCAAGTTCTGTTATTTTTTTTTGTCATAAATACCATGTTAGCGTGTACATGCTTTGTAGATTTACTAAATTATTGTAATTTATGTCGCGATAGTAAATAATGTACATTTTTTTATACTGTACACACGCACGGTTCGGATAAATTGTTTATAAGTTTCCGGTGCCTGGTATTTCAAATGTATGTAGATTAATCTCTTTTAACACGTTGGCAACGGGGAAAATCTGGGTATATAAAGAAACAACGCGTATTCGACGTTACCCGGAACTTATGTGTTAAGGTGTTCAATGTCAGTTCGTGATGAAAAGGCATCAGTAAAATTATATCATTTTATTTTCACACGGTGAAGATCAGGACCGATTTCTCCCTTCTTAAACTAATTGTTTCTTAGACCTTGGCTTACATTTCTATGTTTGTTATAAATATCCTTGTTTCATCGTATTTTAAATCAGTTGACAGTGCTTCCAATAAGTGGAATCAGCCCTGGTCTTTATGAATGAAAATAATCTTAATTCTGTCAAAAATCTGCTGGTTTCTTTCCTCTACTGTTAACTCATATAAGTCAGCCTTATACACCCGAAATACATTTCTTTTACACATGTACGCATCTGAAAATGTAGGTTTAATGACTTGACAATACTTGTTTTGATCGAGATCGGTTTTAAAAACAATCGTTTTCAGCATTATAGTAGAGGAGTCGTACTCGGAGTCAGAAATTTTGAAAAGTTAAAACTTTTTATTGTGGCATATAATATGTTAAATTTTGCTATTGGCCGGATTGCCTGAATGATATTTAATTGAATAAACATATATAGGAAAAGAGTCGAAGTCGGAGTCGGAGTCGTATTTTTTGACAACTCAACAGCCCTGATTATTGCATGGTGTAATTTTCATTTTGACTACCATGCAACAGGGTGAGTAGTAATATACTGAATATTATATTTTTTTTATTTATCCGATCTGATACGATTGTCAAAGAAATATTGCAACTACCGCTTGTCCTCGGTTGACCATATACGCCACGCATCATAACGGTACCGTCGTCCTTATATGGCGTCCTCTTGCATTCAAGCCATCTTTTTGTTTGTATGTGACTCTCCCAACACATTATACGGGGCGCGGACATCTGCACAGCTTCTACGGGCACCGGATTCTATGATATTTGTTATCATAAACAATTTCGCTGTGACAGCTATCAGACATTTTTCGCTATAAATGGTCGACCGCCGTTCGATCTAATCATAAGCGGTTTGCACCGTCTGCTTCGAGAGAAGTAATCAAAATTGCGACTTTTTTCCAAATGATTATAGCAACAACTACTCACATTTGCCCGGTACGAAACCGGTCCTGGTCTTAGTAAAATTTTATGTGAAATAAGTCTAAATATTTTATTATTTTTTTATAATGCCATCACACTAAGTATTGACAGTGAACACATTAAAAGTGCTTTTATATTTAATTAAAATTACATTTATATCATCAGCGAAAAATGTTTGCAATGAGCGAAACGAGCGTCCTGATCTTTATAAAATATATATGGATGAACAAACTTGTTGTTCCACCAGCTCCCGTTGTGTGTATGCAGCCGTTTTTCAAAGCCGCCTTTGAAAATAAACGTTGTTACTCCTTGCTTACTTGGCCCGATACTAAGATGCACGGCACTGTAACTTAAGTGCCCAAAAGAAATTAAAATAAAAGGAAAAAAATAAGAACTGATAATCCGCCGTGGCTGTAGTTTAACCTTTTTGCTTTATATCAAGCATGTGGACATACTATTTTTTTTTTATTTTATTAATTCAGATATTGATAAATACGCATTGAATATTTTGCGGCAAAAGAGTATAGGACTTTCGTATCCATGGATACCATTCATTCAGTAACAGTGACGGCTGGTGACGGGGTGTTGGGGGGTGCAAAGGAAGATTCAACCATTTTTGCAAGAGTTCTTTCCTATTCATTGGATTTTAAAACACTTCTATAGCATGGACTTTCAATTCAGATGTTCGCAATACCAACTGTTTCTCTTCCGTAGTACGGAAAAAATAGTTGAATCTTCCTTTTGCACCCCCCAGCACCCCGTCACCAGCCGTCACTGTTCAGTAAACCTGTCCACATTTCTCCCTTGAAAAATTTTTTCAACCATAAATTATCTTTTTATTCGTTTGACTAATTGATATCCAAGTATAAACGGCCAGTTTTATTGACGCTTTTATTAAAGTCGTTATCATTTATCATAAATTCTTTCTGTAGTTTTTTATTTAACGCTTGTCTGGACTAATTTTAAAAATATATGCATATTATTAAACATTATATTTCCGTAGCAGTTTAAAAATATTGAAAATAAGACGTGTTTCTGTATTATCAAGTAATGGTATTAATCGATATCTCAATATATTTTTTACGTGCATACCAAAGAGTTATAACGCAGTCATTTCGAGTGGTAAACTTCTTTGGATTTCGATGTGAGATGTGACAGTTTCATAAATTAATTGTTGAGTAGATTTATAGATTCATGTTTGGAGATATGGGTGTGTGCTATGTCTCCCTCGTAAATTCCTTCTCAATTCTGTTGTTTCCTAAAAACTGGGAATAGCTAAAGGTATCAACTTATTAGCTCTATCTTTCTGTCCATAATATCTCCGAAAGAAATAATGTTGAACAACCGAGTAGCAAGCGATTATCGTAAGCCCATATTTTCCACATCGAGAGAGGACATCGTTACCATCAACAACCAAAAAATGTTTCAAATATATTATAATAGTTTAACACAGTGTTTTTCTTATCTGACTTTAAAACTTTACTCTTGTCTCGCAAAGCTCTAAGTTTACACATACTTCGATAAAATTCAGTCCCCCTCTGCTTTAAAAGCTTTCTTGTTTGGATCAATAAAACCACATTCTTGAAATGATCCCGAATTGCAGTTCCAGCGCCCAGCAACAATCTTTTCCCCTGCTTGACCACTAACGGGTTTTTGGGAGTGCATATCATTGCATAATGAATGCACTCGTATATTTATATTATTGTATATGCAACACCAACGGGGTTTTTTCGCGTTTCATGGTAAATGTATCCTTACACAGTGCGGTAGGAATCGAAAGCTGTATTTTTACGATGCGCTTTTATATGTTGAGCTTTCTCGGAAATCCCGCTAGAGATTTGCGACCGGAGTAACTTAGTCAGGATATAAAGCTGTCATAGCAGGCTCTTTTCTTGGAACTGAGTGATAAATAATTAACGCAAATAAAATTTTAACTCTGCAGTATTATGACGCTGAACGATTATTTTATATTGAACTAGTGTTCGAACCCGACTTCGCTCGGACCAGTTTGGGGTTATGTTCACCTCGGCGCGTAAATTCAGACGGGCCAAGTTGAAACAACTTTTTTCAAAATTCAAAAGTCTAGGTCAATTAAAATGGAATTAAAATGAACATTTCAGACTGGCATTGACATTTCACAGCCCCATTCTCGCCCATTAAAATGTCCAAATTCAAGGAAAAAATCTAATTTGCTGTCAAAGAAATGTCAAATAATACCTTCACGTAAATAAAAACATTATTATATTAATAAAAGCCGGGAAAATTTCAGTAGAAGACTAATTTATTACATTTTGACTAAATGTCTTCGCCGATAAAAAAAATCAAACATATTTTCTTTCATATTCGTTTTTATGACAACTTAATGACCAACAATGCAAAAGGGAATTACAGACCCACAGACATACGTACGCCGTTTCGGTTTTATATATGTACTACTCGATACTACAGTAATTGGAGTCTCTACACACACATTGATAACGAAACAAATTTACCGTCGAAACTTTCGCGAGCGAAATCAATTCGTTTGTTTGAACGTGCAACAACAATGCAAAAGGGAATTACAGACATACATCCCCCGTTTCGGTTTTATATATAAGATGTATGTATATTTATAACCTGATATTGCGACAACAACAACAAAGTACCACAGCAAAGCTTGTCTACCTGTGTTATCAGTCTGAACAAACGAGGTGTATTAATTAAAGCTGTTTCTATTAAATTCACGACAATAGAATAAATGAAAAAAAAACCGCATTCTATGAAGTAGTAAATTACTTACTATATTGTCGAACTCGTGGTCGAGTGTATACGTCGTTGTTTTCGGTTGCGAAGCTCATGTATTCTTATGCCAATCCGTGTAATTTTATGTTTCATACGACATTAGCATAGATATGCCTGTCTAAAATTCCCTAACACATCCAACCGATCTTAAAAATGGGACGCAGCGAAATCGATAAGCTTACCACTAATTCTGTCCATGCCTTATAAGTACTTTTCATCTGCACGCTCTTCGAAAACTTTGAACTGAGTATCAGGCAGTTCTCGTAGCATTTTCTGTTGAAATACGTTCCTTTAGAAGTACATATGCTCAAAGTTGGGAGTAGTTAAAAAAGTGTAAGAGGAATAAATAATAGAGTTTCATTTTACTATCTCCGACATTCAGTTAGTTAAATAAGCTTGCAACATTATATTAAAGATATGTATGGAAGCTAAATTAAAGTTCATATCTTTATAATCAATACACTATTATCTATAATACGTCCACGTGACACACCCCAGTCCCAGTGTAACAAATCGCCTTTACCGTGCTTTATTGTAAAAAAACTGTAAACCTCTCTGTACGTGCAAATACCGCCATCGGCAAATGAAATAATTATATTGTCATCGCCAAAAATGTGCGACCGGTTTTAACGGGTTTGTTGCGCGGTTCTACTCCTGCGGTTATTTTTTACCACTTGCGTGGGACGCACGCGGGGAGATAGCCACTTAACGATTTGACACCCGTTCAAGTAATAATTGTTCGATAGTTTTCATACTGTGAACGCGCACCTCTTCTTGATAATTGTATAAATTTATTAAAACAATTTTTTATTGCAATTGTAGCAGTGTAAAATATGCCTTATTTATATTTAACTGTAAGCCAGATTATAACTATTATTTTACTTTTTATTTATTGCCATATAAAAAGCGGCCTTTCATTTTAAATTGGTACTAAATAATAAGCTAGTTCTCAATATATAATGTAAGTTATTTGGTTTTGGTGTATCATTAAAAAAATATTCGTTTTAATGAAATATTGCGCTTGCTTTTTTTCATTCTGCGCTATAAATTAATTTATACCCCCATTTCGATTTGAACCGATGAACCTATTCAAGAACACCGATGTATTATTTTATATCGTGTTAAATATAAAGTAACCAGAAACTTACCTCAGTAATGAACGATGAAAATTTCTGTGCTTCGTACTCAGAACGAATCTGTAAAGAACAGAAAAAATATCATTAGTCAATTATCAAACAAAAATATAATACATTGCATCATATCAACAGTGTATAAAATCGTTGTGTTGCGTATTCAGTCATAATTCTCTCGTGTGTATTTGTTTTTAATTTTTATGATTCACACACTGTGTCGGGTGGAACGGTGGTCCATTTTAATTTATTATTTTCGACATAATTCTTGTAAACATGAACCGTTACACCTTGATACATCATCAATTAGCGACTGAACAGGACACGGACAAAATATCTTACCAAATATTTCATTTCGAATGTGACGCTCATTCAAGTTTTATCAAGTGTTTTTACGACTGTAATATATAGATGCCAGTTTTCGCATATTATCATTGACGTATTACCGTAATTTAATTGCCTGGTCCGTGGTCAAATGTCAACGTTGTAGGCTTCGGTCATCGAGCTCAAAGGCTTGAATTTAAGGACGGGATATTTGATATTTTTTCAATCGATTTATTGATATCTGTGATCTCAGTAATATATTCACACATCCATACTATCATTAAAATAGGGTGCAAAAAAAGAGATTATCCAATCAATAATCCTGTCCGATCAGTATCACTTTTTCACTTCGAAAAAGAGAAGTTGTTCAGCTGAGGTCAATTCCACAAAGAGTTGGATATTGGCAATATTTGTATTCCTCTTAAGCTACTCGATACTTGTGTGTCATATGTATATCACTGTTAACACTGCTTCGCATCTAGTATTTATTCTGCGTGGACATGAGTAAGCTAAGAATTATTGTAAACTATACTTATTTAATTAAGTATTTCGACTGAGGGTGCTTGATGGAATTTCAATATCAAATTAGAATTTTTTGAATTTTGTACTTTTCCATGAGTTTTGTCGCTAACGACCCGGGTTTCGCCTTTCGGCATCTTCAGGCTAATTTTATACTTATTTAAACTGATTCATGTTTTTTTAAAACGCTACTATAATTAAGCAATCAAAGAGATGAAAAACTATTTCGACATTACGCCCATCAAAAAAAGTAATAGTATCTTACACTTCCCCCCCTATTACTGTGTTATTAGTTTTTGAAATGAAATTTCTCGTAAGTGCTATATTTTTCATTATTTATCACATTTTAAAATCAATACATTATATTAAAAATATGTGTTTTTAATACTTATATTTCTCCATTTGATTATAATGTCACTGCCGTTTAAACATAGTATATACAACATATATAAAGAACAACTACATATATTTTCTCATCGCACTAACACTCGTGTACCGTATTATTCAAACCTTGCAAGTGTTTAAAACGCATGTTTACTTTTAACTAGAATCTTATGTTTCTTCCTCCTCTCGATTGTTACAGGTAAGTGGCTTCGGCGAACGGGTATCTGAAAGGGGTCAGGTATTTTGGAGAGCGTCCTCTGTCCACCCGACCCGAGGATGTTGGAAACAGTTACGAGTGCTGCGGTACCTACAGGTGGACCGCGGATGTAAGTTAACTGGGATCGGCTCACGCGTGGGCTTACCTGGTTAGCAATCAGTGATGTCACCTGTATGCGATACTACTTCCAGTGAATCACGAAGGTTCGGCTAGCTAAGGATCGTTGATTGTTTACTAATTATTCGGATTTATCACCATCAATAATGCGATACCTCCAAATGTAAAAATTGACAATTGATTATAACAGCTTCAGGCGAAATATGTACCTTCTAGTAAAATAATAATACCAAATGTCTATTTTAGCTTCTAATCTACGTTTCACGTCATTTTTATAATTGTTTGTGACAACTTCTTGCCATCAGAGATATCAATATTAGTGTGTGCTGTCCTATGTGGTATAGATATAGGTGATGCCATCAAATGGTTTTGGGCTTAAATCCCGCCAAGCTCGTTATCAAATTAAGATCTCATCAAATTTACCAGCTAAGTTAATGCATTTTTTTCCCCAATATCCACGAGTTAATCTCGTGTGCTTAAATTAACGCCGAATATGTTGTCATTTATTTTTACTAGCATGGTTTGTTTTATATATTGCTACGTTTGCATAAATTAATATTTTGCGGTTAATTTTAGTTTTTAGCTGTAAATAATCGATAAATTAAAACAAGGTCATTAAAAAAATAGAAAATATTATTGAGCGGCATGTATTTAATAGGTCAGTAACTAATTCAAGTTTTGGTCAGTTAAATAAGTAAATGGTCTGTTAAAAATCAAAATGGTCAGTTAATATTATAAATGGTCAGTTGTCATTGTATCAGTGTGAATGTGGTCAGTTATTAAATAAAACGGTCAGTAATATATTTTAATGGTTAGTTATTTATTAAAAATGGTTAGTATTAAATTTAAATAGTCAGCTTTATTAGTTTGATAGCTTGTGAATTTTAACAAATATGGTCGTAATAGGCAAATTTATGTCATGTTCTTTTTATTTTAACTAAACATTTATTATTTTAACTGACCATTTATTATTTTTAACTGACCGTTTTAAGTATTTATTACTGACCGTTTTACGTATTTATAACTGACCATTTATCGAATTTAAAACTCAACAAATAATTAGTAGTCTTATTGAGCAAGTATGCAAATTGTTTATTCAATAATAAAAGGTAATGGATTCAAGGAAAATTCAGCAAAAATATAATCTTAACTTTATGGTTAACTTGTCAATAATCACTGATGTATAGTGTAATTAATATTCTCTTAAGATCATATTTATGACGGCGCACGGTGTATGCTATTTTTACTATTTAAATAGTTGTAATTAATTTTTAATTCGTTTAAGTGAAAAGTTATATATTTACTAATCGATTAACTTCACATATGAAATGTCCTCCTTCACATTGGTCGATTGACACACATATTACGTAATAAAAAAATAATCAAAAGCCATGATGATTTCTTGTAGTAAGTACCGTACAGTCTGTAATGATGTGGGATGTGCCTAATAAGGATTTTTGAAAGACCGTTTGTTGTTTGTCCAGATAATGAATTCGCAGCCAGTACCATAGTGGAAGTATTGTAACTGTGAATAAATTAGAAGGTGGTGCAGCAAAAAAACACCGAGTTTTTAATCAATTTTTTACATGGTGGGTAGTTGTTACTTCGCGTCGGTGCTGGTGATTTTTAACTGCTTAATGTTTAATGAATATGTCGATAGCATAGTGCCTCTTCGTTCTCAAAATACTCTACATCAGTGCTCCCCAACCTTTTTACACATTCGGACCAGTAAAAAATGGAAAAAATCTCGCCGGCCACTAATACTGAAAAAAAAAATTATTTCATATTTCTCCATAAAGAATTTTGACTGAAGGTGCTTGATGGAATTTCAATATCAAATTTGAATCTTTTTATTTTTTTTATTTTTTCATAAGTTTTGTCGTTAACGACCCCGGTTTCACCTTTCGGCATGTCAGGCATTTCAAGTACACGAATGTACTTGAAATGACGCGTAGTAAACAGTTTGTATCCTTGTAAAGGAGATCATTTAGATTAATTGTTATGAAAGTAATAACATGGATATGACGATAAATAATTTGTGGGCTTTGTCCGACCTATTGTTATTGAATTGATTGATTTCAAGTGTTTGAGTTTATCATGAGTGATTGAAATTTTGCATACTGTTGGCGGACTACTGATTGGGGAACACTGCTCTACATTATACGTAATGGCTGTCACTCTTACAATATCGATGATTATTAGATGTAGTGGCAGCTTTTTTTGATTTAAACTTTAAAAAAAAGCTCACCGTTTCCTCGTTATGCCAAGGGCATAATTAATTAATTAATTAATTAATTAATTAGAATCGATGGATAATAGTCGTGAAGTGTATCCGGTGAGTTTGTTTCCTCCCGAATCGTCTTCGGAGGTCATTTAACCTGAGTTTTCCGACACGCCGACTCCGTTTTGAAACATAATGGACTGGACGTTAATGGGTTTCGACATTCTCGACGGACCGACAAATTTTGCATTGTTTAATATTTTTGTTATATCTAACCGAATTTTGGAAACTCGACCAGGCTCGTTATTATTCTTCGTATACAGATTCCATCGCCGACACTAATTAACGTACAAATGTTCGGCTTACTTAGCAACATTCTTTTCGCTTGGTGTTTAATGTTTTGAAAATGTATTGTTTTCAATACAGTTTTTCTCGTTTATTTTAAGTGTACTTACTAAAATGAAATGTAAACTTCTTTAAAAATTAAACTTTCTTTATAGCTTGAATACAGATTATAATCAATAATCAGATTCATTCATGACATTTGATGTACTATTTTTTTTTTTACCATGTCCGTCATGCTCAACCTCTCTTTTTCGTAGAGAGTAGGGAAGGAAAGGATACGAGGACTAGTGATCAGCTAATCGCTGTCACTATGCGTCGTATTTTGGGATCGGAAAGGTGGGAAGGGATTGGGATTTTCAATTGGGGAACACCCATGCCTTTGAACAGATTTATCGACTGAAAAAAATTCGCTCCTACCGGGAATCCAACCCGGGCGGTCCGGCATGCAAGTCAAAGCCGTTGCCACTGCGCCACGGATCGGACAAGTACTAATACTATCCAGCAAACATTTTTTTAGAGCATCACAAATTTGTATCGTTTAAATTTTGTACTTTTCCATGAGTTTTGTCGCTAACTAACCGGGATTCGCCTTTCGGCATCTTCAGGCATTTTAAGTGCACGAATGAACTTAAACTGACGAGTAGTTAACAGTTCAAACGATTCCAATTTGATCTTAAAAGTCCATCCTAAATTATATCAAACGTCCGCAGATGCATCTGAAAGCGGCGAACCACGTGTCAAAAAACACAATACGTGGAGTAGGTAATAAAAGTTATAATATATTAACTATTGTTTCTTGCTTCCTAATTACATAATTGAAAGATAAAATATAGATAGAAAAGGCACGAGGGTACTGACATTGGATTTTTCAATGAAGCATCTCAATAAAGTATATTACCACAAACTTTTCGCTTGCAGCATGAACGTTTTTATATCATTTAATCAATATATTTATTAGGTAATTAACAGTATTACAGCTAACTTAAGACGATATAAATATTTTTAAACTGTTAGTAAATCGCGATTAATTTTGCGGCAATATTTCCGGGAAATGTTTTGCTATCACTCTAGGCTGGATTTGAATTAAAATATTTGTCGAATAACCGTAAGTATGTTGGTTAGTGTTTATACACAGTTATTATCAGTTCGATCTTAACTCGCTGTATTAAGTGAGCACTTTTTACGATTTGATACAAAACGCGATAATGCCTATTTGCATTTTCTCATACGATTTAAATGTGCATATTTAATTTGGCATGCTAACAGAAGCGGATTTGAAGGGAAATATTATAAATGTTATTATGTTAGAACCCATTGCATTAAGTATCTTATAAGCAGGGGCGGCTCGTTTAATTGTGCACTGGTGCACTGATCCCATGCATAATTATATTCAAGCAATTATAAATTTCATTTTTTTTCCAATTGACTCATATAAAATTCCATTGCTATATCTTGCAGAAACCAATGGCATTGACATGTTTGGCGGCGGGTGTCAAAATTATAACAAAAATAATATGTAGGCTGTCCAATTTGACTTGTGTGATTTCAAAATCCAAGAATCGAAGAATGGATTTTTGCATAAATAGGGGTTTGCTTTACACTCCCTAATATCTTTGAAATCAGCCGCCACAGGATATTAGTTTGCATGAAATCCATAAGCGGTTTGAATAATATTCGGCTTTTTTTCTTGCGAAACAGTGCTTTTTGTGATTGTAAAACTAAAGAATATGAATGATTCCTAAAGGACTGTTGATTCCACGCTTTTATTTCTAAATCGAATAAAATTACGCGCTTTATCATTAGCACTGAAATAAGAAATGTTTCGTTCGATACGAATTCTTCACGAAATTATCTGAACAAAAATCTTTTGAGAAGATTGATTTTAGTGATTTAGATTTTAGATGTTGCCACCATTTCATAAATTCATCATCGATAACGAATGATTGATTTTCAAATCGAATTCTTCAAACATAATGTTATACGTAGAAGAAGCAGAAGATATTGTGCTTCATTTATATCCGAGAAAAATGATGAACTCAAAACAAATTTGTATAGTCTGAATAAATTAATAGTCTTTCCATCAACTATTCAGCATTCATACAATTGCATTGTTAATTGAGCAACGAGCCTCGGTATTGATATGCGAGAAATGTGATGGCAGTAGTTTAGACTCAACACTTACAACAAATATTATAATACTTTTATTCCGATTCTGCCGAGTGGAGATGCCGTGTCAATGTTAGAAAATTCACACGGCTAGCGATATAAAGACCTAACTTTATTGTTCACTCAGCAACAATAATGGTCGCTGAACGTTTTTACCTTCGTGCTTTCTGAATTCCTGTTGCCCGGAAAATTATTCATTGAATTCATTATTTTTCATTGTGAGTATGTTATCCCATCACAATAATGAATGATTCATCTCTAGAATTGCATGAAGTTTTTTGACTGAATAGTATTGTAAGCGTTAACGACAAAGCGTAGACATTTAGCTATAAATCTTCATGAATTTGTTACTGTTGAGGTTTCATTTAAGCCCGTCAAACAGTTAAATTGCTAGAAAGACGTTTATACATTTATAAATATTGATATTGCTGTTACGTAGTCCACGTACGTGTTACCAATTGTGACACGTGTTTCTTTCAAAAGCATCTTAGGACTTACTATCGCAAAGGCTTAATAAGTAATACAGCAAGATTGATTCCAATATTCTAAAATGATAAAATACAAAAATTGATAGTGGGATATTTTCTTTTTACGAGTAAGAAGGGAGGATGGATACGAAACAAAAAATAATTATACTACTAATGACACTAACATTAAAAAAATATTATTTAACCATTAGGAAGGGTTAAACCCATTGGAAAAAAATTAAGCAATGGCGAGCAACCTGTCCTATTTATGATATTATTTAACAAAGCGTCCTTATTTATTTCTAAAAATTCTTTTATCATGATTATATATATCTGTCTCTATTTATCTTTCTTCCTGTAACGCTTAGTACAGCACATCACACACAAGTAGACGCTGCCTGTACAATGAGAGAGTGTTGACAGGTGGCATGAAATTGATAATATTTTAAGTGCTTGGTGGTGAACAGTTCAATCAAATATTCAAATTATTCAATAATGTCTTAGACGTGATTAAAGATATTCTTGGCCCAAGCCTACGTCAGTGCTTGGTGCTTAATTTCGATTCTTAGTTATTTTAAATTCAATGCTGGATTTTATTTTATTACTTAATGCGCCCGTCTCTGTTTATCTATGGTCCATAAAGCTCGGAAAATTCTTGATGCGAAACAATCGCGTCGATAAAATTGTCATTAACAACAGTTCGATTGAATTTTTATTGAGAATCATTGGCAATAAATTTTCCAATCCAAAACTGAGAAACAATGAACCCTTTATTACCCTACTTTGCGCGGGATTATAGCCCATGTAAATTATCGTTTTTTTGGCAGATTCCAGAGGGCGTATTAGTCAGCAAAATAAACAGGTGGCAGTGACATCAAAGATTATATCAGACGAAACAAAGAAAATACTGTTTTAGTTAAGTTTGTATGTCTACAATATGTAAAGTCTAAATAAAACCAATCGAGAATAAACCAAAAAGCATTCACTATTAACCATGTGCAGAAAAGTTTGACGTATTTATTTGTATTTTGCATCCTAGTTAAACTTGTCTTTTTAAATAACATTAACGTTTAGCTAATTGTTGAAATTGACGGACTTGAATCATTCGAACACCGCCTCACATACTTTACAGTAAATTTATGTTTACTTTAGTGTCTTCAGCTCTTCTGTCCAACGATATATGAAATGTGCAATACTTTTAAAAGGTATCTTCGATCCCAGTATATTTTCGCAAACCAATAATAACCCAACGCGTGCTGACATTATTATTATTATGAATGATTCATTAAATCTGTGTTACTGGAATTCATTGATTGCGCGAATATTAACACAATTACGTATATGAATAGATGCTTTGATTTGATTTTTAAATCGATTGTACCTTTATATGCGGGTTCAATAAATGACCGTTTTGCGTTCCTGTTGTCTTACTCAGAGAACGTTGCTAAACTGTCTTGCAATCGCGATTAATATTGTGCCTCCGATGCAAACAAGTCGATAATTCATTAAGAGAATTGACTTGAAACCCTATCGAAAGAAAGACCTGCCACTAACTCGTATTGAAAAATAATCACTGTGCCGCTATATGAAAACGTGTTATACCGTTAAAGTCACTTCATATAGGTACGAGTGGCTGCCTTGCAGTAGAGTTAACTCTGCTTCGGTATGGGGGCCACCCGCCCGCTTTGCCGAACGGGTATCGATGCGAAGTCATCGCTGCAAGTGCATCTCGCATGCACCGACTGACTACCTGCGAGCTGCATAATTCGCACGTATCTATTTTGCTGTGTCGATTTTATTGGCGAAACTATGCAAGTGCATCAAAGTTTACCACTTTCTTCAAAAAGACGCTGAAATGGTCATAATTTTACAATGTCCAGCGTGGAGCATATGAACTGATCACATAGTTTATATCAGCACACTTTTTTCTACGAGAAATGTAACAAGTTACTCATTTGCACAATCTGAATCTTTCGAAGAGGGTAGGGATTGAACGGATACGACAATGAGAACATCACTAGTGGTTAACAAATAACCTTCTAACAGGATCGATAAATACACTGAAAAAATCATATAAGCATAGATTTACTGGTTAAAAAAAGAAACACAAATGCTTTGTACATATTCAAATGAATTGTGGAATTATTTCAAAACAATGTTAGCCGATATGGCTACTCAGGCAATTCTACCAAGTAAATGACTACTCAATCAATAAATCAAAACAATGTGTTTATATTTTAAAGAATTAACAGTCATCCGTCAATGAGTGAATATATTTAGTACTACTTTTATCACACACAATAAAAACGATAATATTCAAACGTGCTATTAATTCATATTTTTTTAAGAATTCATTTGAAACAATCAAAAAAATTCAAAAGAGTAATAATTGGCATAAAAACTTTTATTTTGATAGATGTTAAAGCTCTTTAAATGGTATTCTATTCACAGGCATTTTTAAGCTTTTTCGAAGAGAAATTCCAAGCTCACGATTCCTAGGATAATCATCAGCATAACGCCAGACATTCTCAAGGATTCATTGACATATTAATCGTATGACATTCGTCTGTTTTCCTCGTTTAAGCCGGAAGAAACTGTTGGCCATATTTTTTAAACAAATAACAGCAATCCGTTGCAATGCAGGAAAATAGCTGATAACTCTTTAGTCCCAAATGTGATGGAAATGTTTATGTGAAATTCATTCATTTAAAAAGTAAACGAGCCAAGAATTCGATGAAGCCGGCATGATAAATTTTGTCAGCGACTTCCTCGATCAAATATTTAGGCCATCCGCTGAACCAAAATGACAAATTGTATTCTACATTCGAGCTTTTCACATTTTTGCCATTGTTTTCACCGAATTTATACGAAACAATTTACGACTCCATTGTATGCTTATTTTTCAGCTTAAAAAGACAAATACTTCATACATTCTTCCTTATTTTATCATAAAGCCATATTGAAATCTAGATCTGAACGTTTCTCTTATTTTTTCATTACAACATGGTACAAAAACTAATAATTCAATGATACTTTATTACAGACTTACATACAAATTTGGGTCACCTGTAAAACGGAAATTTACGCATATTTTAAATATACCTATAACATATTTCTATGCGACGATGTGTATGAAAACAATTTTTTCATGTAAAAATTTTGATTTCCTCACATTCAGCTTGGTATTTTGTGTAATACATATTAGATTATCAGTTTTGAAGAGAAAACTGATATTTAAATAACTTATAAAACTACAGTTGGGTAACCTTAATAAATGTTCATAACCATCAGGAATGTTTTGAGAAGTTCAACCAGGAACAAGCCTTTCTACAAAATATCGTGCCAACCCGTAGAGCTAGCTATCTTAGTCACCACTTTAAATTGTCATTTTAGACAATTTTTGATTATGCTTTGAAACGTATACATGATATCGAAGGTGGTAATTATGTGTCATTTAACTGTGTTGGAGACCAAGGATGTTGAGCTCTTTTTTCGCTGTCGCCTCATGTATATTTTTCGCGAATAAATACAATAAAAGTGGTGATGATGGTGATGATTGGTGATGGCGATGAGGTATCGTTTTCAGCTTAATTTTAATAATTGCAGTGGCTCCACTAACCATGGCTTTTACACAGCGCAGCAAGCGTTAAAATGGCTGGCGCGATTTTTTTGTTGTTGGTATAAAACTATAAACGCTCTCAATGACGTAAAAAATTGTATGTCAGAAATAAAAACATTCTTATAAATGAACAATGGAAGATTACATCAGTGAATAATTGTGTCATGTAGGCTCTATACAATTTGATTTTAGATTTTGAAATATACATACTTATTCGCAATGTGTGGGAAGACTTTAATTCTAGATAAACATTTTTTATTTATTCAAATAATATTATTCAATTAGGTATTGCAAGCAGGGCTGTGGAGTCGGTAAAAAAAGGTAAAAGTTTGGTAAAAAACTCCAGCATTTACCAAAACCACGACTCCAACATTGACCAAAAACACGTCTCCGACTCCGACTAAAAAAGTTCACTTATTTTTGCCTAATTTTCCTATTTATGTGTATTGAATTAAATATCAACCCTACCAATCCGGCCAATAGCCAAATTTTACATATTGTATGCAAAAATAAAAAGTTCGAACTTTTGAAAAGCCCCGACTTCACGACTCCGACTCCACAGCCCTGATTGCAAGTTTTCGAGTCAGAGAGTAGCAGACAAGATTGCCGTTAGTCGCATAATTGTTTACGTCGTCGTAAATTCAGAAATATTTAAATATTCAGAGTCTATCAGGATCACAGAATCGGGTAACATTAATTTAATGATTCGCCGTCACGTTTCCTTTGACCTTCGCGTTGGAAGCTTGTCACCTCTGTTGACGCGCTGAACTCCGCGTCATTCCGAAAGTGCGCGCTCGTGTCATCGTCAGCGAAATGCACCACATTGTATGTGCCACGTCCGACTCCATTAACGCGACATTCTTATTCCCGGGCCATTCAAACTGGCTGGCTCTATTCGAGCGGGCCCACTGGCATTTGAATAGATTTTTTTAATAACTCCACATATGCTTGTGACCCGGGTACTGTTGCCGTGCGGATTTCAAATGACGAATTCCTTTGAAATTCAATACAATAGTTGCAGAAGGAATTTTTGCATTATTTGTGCGACAAATGCTTCTAGAATTAGCCGTTAATACAATTTTCCTCTTTTTAGAAACACGTTAGTATACAAATATTTCCGAGCTATAAAAATACGCATATTTAAATCTTTCCATTTTTAACACTATTCAAAGTCTTGGAATGCCTGTAGATGCCGAAAGACGAAACCCGGGTCGTTAGCGATAAAACTCATGGAAAAGTACAAAATTCAAACAATTAATATAATAAATATTATATTTATTACGTTATGTCTGTGTTTGATTATGATAGTAAAAGGCAGGGGATCGCAACGTGTGGGGTCTTTACACTGCTATAAAATCTTTCCAATCAATAAATTAGAATAAAAAAATTTCATTACTCGGCGTATGCTTTATGATTAGTTAAACAATGATTAATGGTTCATTTTAATTGCTGTTTAATATCTTATTATTCTAATCAATTCTGTACATGTCAGAAAATACGTTTTATTTGGCTAACAAATTGGGATAGCTTATATTGAAAATGTCTATCGCTGAACGCTTTTAATTTGTATTATATGACAGAAAAACCGCTAGTTTTCTTCCTCATTAAAGCTTAAACTTTGAATTCCTTTTCTAATATTGTAATTAAGGTATTCAAACAGCTCAGCAATGCAGCTTTATGGTAAGGTAATAAAATGAAAAGTAAGCAACTTATTTTTATGATTCTTTCACGCACACCATTTTGTGCCATTGCATTTTAATTCAACGCATTCGATTCTTTTAATTGTCACTGCAAAAACTCGATTCACTTCATATGGATGTATTGCTGGCACGGCGAGGAATGAAGGAACTATTCAGGGTCCAACTTCTTGGTGTGTTTTACCATCATGATTCGTGACTCACCGCAGATTTGACCCCGAGGCGTGAACATCTCATATTGTGTATGAATGCTATGGATTAAGATGTATTTAATGTTTTTCGTATGATCTTCTAGTTATCCCAAAACCTGCTAAACGGGTGCTTGGGAACAAATTAAATCAGCTCGTAATTAAAAGGCAACGTTCTGCTATTGCATTTTATGATTGCCTGATACATGCTTAGTTATTGTTGTTATCTGTTCAAGTTCATTTGTGCACTTAAAATGCCGAAAGGCGAATCCTCGTGTCGTAAGCTCATGGAAAAGTACACAATTCCAACGATTCAAATTTGATATTGTTTAAGTGTTGAAAAGTCTTATTTTCAATTTAAAATTACGTTATTTTATTAAAACCAGTATTATGCTGTCAACTTATGAAAATATTTAGTTCACAAAGTTAAAAAATTACAGTGAATGTGATTGCTTTACATAAATAAGAATTCCTAAAAAGGATAATGATATAAAAAGAGAAACACTTGCGTGTCTGCATTTATGAAAATTTTCAGTTCATCCAAAGTATTGAACACTAAATTATATGTCTTTAGTAGCTCATATATTTATATTCAAATTTACAAAATAGAAATAGATTATTTCTTTACAAAGACTGACTGGATCAATCCTCGAATACCTGATGTATTATTAATGATAGTCCAAAAGCATTTCGGATATGATCGGATTTCAAATTAAGCGGGAGTACTGTACCATGTAATTAGCATAAAACGCCAAATAAATCACAAATGAAGACCAATATGCACCAAGAAACGAAGATAAACTGATGATATGATTACCTGTATCTATTATATATTTGAATAGTAAAAAAAACAACATTAAGATTTCAGTGGCCATATAGTTACTAGACCGTAAAATTCTCCAGTTTACCTTATTTGAATAATGGTTATTTAATATTTCATAATGAAAATAGTCTGAGAATATATCGTCCTTGGTGTATGTAATATATAAATAATTGTATCTGAAGCAATTTGATTCTCCAACTAAATTGCACATCGCATACCCCGTAATGAATAGTATTATAGAAATCTCTGATAGATAATCTTCCATGTTTCCCCGCTTGAAACGGTGTGTCATTAAATTGAAAAGGCAGGCAAATGGATTTATCGACTTGGTATCGAACTTATCCCCAAGTATCTTTATTATACCCACATGTTGCTTTAATTACTCGGTTATTAAAAAACCTTATTGCCCGCCTATCTTGTCGCGGCCTTTACTAAGCGATTAATATTTTATCAGGACAGAGGAAAAGGATGTCAAATCCGTAATCACGTTCATTTTAGTGCTGTTTTTACATTAATATTTAATTTATAATGAAGGCTTTAGTATATACGTTTATCAATTTGAATCATTCAGTGTGACGGCTTCTATGTATATTGATATTGGTCGTAAGCTCAAATATACAATGTTTTGACTTCTGATTTCTGAACCAGTCAATTTATAACAGACCATGGTAACTAAGCCGCCAATCCCTTCCAATTTTTTGTTAATCAATTCTTAATCTTGTTCAGGCATGCCCAAACATTGGCCCACGGACCCCATGTGGCTTATTTGAAGGTTTTTTTGTGGCCATTTTTAATTTTGGTATTGGTAAAACACACTTAAAAATGTTCATTGTAGCTACATTTGACACCACCTTTTTCTTAAAGCTAAAATCGTAAAATTGAAGTGTCGAAACAGATTGACTGATGAAAATTTTACGAATCTACTGCGATGCGCACGGTCCAAATTACCGGTGTACACCAAAAAAAAATATCACCCTGTCGTTAGTTTAAGTTTATTCGTGTACTTGAAATACCTGAAGATACCGAAAGGTGAAACCCGGTTCGTTGGCGACAAAACTCATGGAAAAGTACAAAATTTAAACGATTCAAAATTATTATTATTAGGACATAAAATATTTAAACGCGGCCCATCAGAGACGTGCATTATTTTGACTGGCCCACCACGTGATTTCAGTTGGGCATCCCTGATTTAGACTTTCAGTACTCAACTTATCGATTGAAGTGACAGGCCAGTCATTCGAATCTACTGGAATATCACAAATATTGTGAGAATCTGGCTTATAGCTGAGGATTTAATGAGGAAGAAACCTAGCGTTGTTTCTGTCATATAATACAATTTAAAAGCATTCAACGAAAGACGTGTTCAGTATAAGCTATCCCAATTTGTTAGCCAAGTAAAGGGTATTTATGTACCAACAGAATTCGCTAGAATAATAAGATATCAAACAGCAACTAAAATCAGTCATTAGTCAATGTTTAATAAAGCTAAATAAAAAGATATTATTTTTAATTCGTTTTCGCAATTAGTGGAAAACTTACTTTTCACGCATCACTTTGAAAAATTTTACTGGACTTTCAGCGTATCGGAGGAACAACAATTTGTTTTCTCCCGCAACAATCGAGCAGTTATATTATAGTTACGGGCAGTTTATTTATTTATGGCCGTTCAAAGGATGTGGGTGTATTGTTGAACCATTTTGACTTGCAGAGCAATTAGCGTAAAGTTTATTTCTTTTGTGAAATTTTCATCGCACACCGGTTCAACGACTGGAAACAATTCGAACTTTGAATCATTTTTATGTATTGCGGACCAAAAAAAAAGCTCGCTAAATAAAACACCGAGTAATTTTATTACTCAAAAAAGTTTTATTTGTTTTTTTACTATATTCAAGCCAATTCTTAATGAGTAAATACTTAGATTCGCCCGTGATTGAACCAAACAATGACTGAGTTGATTTTTTGCCGTCTAAAAAAACATTTATTCAAAATGAATAGCTTTCGATCTATATTCACAGGCTCATGTTTTGAATTCTAAATGTAATTTCATTATACAATCAAGATAAAGATTTTTTTATGGGTACATATTTATAACATGATAATCGGCTTCTCATTGTTCACGCGGTTAAGCTACTACATAGTATATTGATTGAGTAGGCATTTACTTGGTAGAACTCCATTATAATACGGAAAGAAAAATAAATAATAATAATAATTCGTCAGAACTATGTTTAAAACGTGTATTAGAGATAGCTTATATACCTTTGCTAGACGGGGTGCCCCCTACATAATCTCTTTCTGTTGAAACCATACCTACGTCGTCACATGAAAGAATTTGAATAAGTTTGATTTATTGGTCTAAAGTAATGGTGGGAAACAATAATTTGGGTATTTTTGGGTTATTTGATCGTGTGAAACCACTTAAAATCTGCAATGTCTAAGTGCATCTATTTTAAATTGTTTTAAGTTTATTGTTTGTTAAAGGTTTTAACAGAGGTGAACTATTAATTATAATCTGATCGTTAAGAATTTCGAAGAAATTTACGAAGGCGTAAGCCGAAATAGCTATCAACAAATATATAAAATAATTTATGTAGAATTAAAATACATTGCTATTTTTCTTTCCGTATTACTACATAGTACTTGGACATTAATGTTGACTCTATGTTTTGAACGTTTCAAGTTGGTGGGCCACATTCATTGTAATGTTATCTTATATAATTGCATCCAAGATTTGATATGCTACAAATGGAGTGTACTTTAACTTTGATAATTAGCTCCTATGTCGAGTCCTGCTCGACATTGTAAAACTTGGTCGGAAAATATTTTTTTATTAATTTTAAATTATCCTTATTTTAAAAACCGTATTTATTGGATTGTGTGTCTTAGTTAATGCTTGGAACATGTCATAATTTAGTATATTTTGCGATATTTCGTTTTACCATGTTAACCAATACGCAAACCCTGTTTTATCAATAAATTTCACAAATCTATTGAGGAGTTGCTGGAAAGAAAAATAATAATTAATTGATGAGTGCAAAGGGAAAATTAATGAAAAGAATAATTAAGATTTTCCACCCTATGTTATGTGTGGACTAATTTAGCTCTTCTTTTTATCACATCCGTCAAGAGAGGTAGGATGGATAGTAAACTGTTCTTGTAGTGTGACATCCTCGTGAAGTGGTTGACATCACACATACCAAATTGCATTACTATATAATATATTCTTTGCGATTTCTCCGATGGTTTCGTATTGTAAATAAATTGAATGTATTGTCATTTAACTTAAATTGTGACCATACTGCTGATGCCTAACGGGTGTTTTTTTTCACAATTATATACCTTTAACCGCTGTTCTACGATTTTTTTTCCTCATTTATTTGTGGTGACACCATCACGCCGAGTGTTTTCTCGCTTCGTTGTCGGGCCTCCTCGCTTTGGAAGCACGCCTCACAATGACAAAATCTACGTGACTTATACTAGTGTATTGATAAAAAAAATATAACTGTAATTTGGAAAGGCAATCGGACATGGGCACAATAATTCCAGCGTAGAACGTAATTTGGACAATGCCGGCTTGCAAGATTTTTTTTTCCATTTTTTACCTATCATACAGCTTGAAGGCTTTGTGTGCATGTTCGTGGCACTACGACCTTCTTGCTAGGTGGAGAGGCTTCTGGGGTTGGAGACATCCCTGTGTCGTAAGTCTATCGTCAGGGCTATCGATGGGCATTGCTTTGTCGATCGGGCGCAGACGGTGGGACAACTCCGCCAAACCTACTCAATCATTTTTTTTTATCCATGTCCGCTCCCAACTTGGAGCATATAAACTCCTCACGGAGTTTATCTCAACATATGTTTTTCTACGAGAGCTGCTTGTTACTCAGTTGCTAAACCTCCATCTTTTCTAAGAGAGTAAGGATGGAAAAGATACGAGGACTAAAGACAGGACTAGTGGTTAGCTAACCGCTGTCATGCGCTCTCTTTGGTATCGGAAAGGTGGGAATGAGATCTTTAACAACACATACACCCATTGTCTCTAAACAGAATCGATTCATCGACGATTTATCTGCTCGTACCGGGAATCGCGCCCATGCAGTCTGACACGACAACCAATGGCCTGAGCCACTGCACCACGGACCGGGCTCAATCATTCTGAACATAAAATTACTACTGGAGATAACCAAAGTCTGGTCTCTAAATCACTGGACGGGCCAATTCTGCTGAAGCTATGAACTTGACCGCTTCGTGGATAGCCCAACATGACATGCAACCATTTTAAGTGTACACCACCAAGTTTTCGTCAGTTTCTCCTAAAACACTCCCAGTTAAGATACTAATAAAACTTGAGTTGTATTTAATGTTTTGCTACGCCACTGGATAATTCCGTATAAAAAAATAGCACATAGGAAAGCAGTGGTGGGTAGAGGATGGCAAGTAATCTTGAAGGCTTTAAAAATTTACAGCATAAATAATAATTATTGAATCAACGATTCACATCTACATGTCGTTTATAAAATTAGGCCCATTGTCAACTATGTCAGATTTGGCATGTTCAGTTTTTTTTACCCTAACCTCGTTTGTATTGATTCTTATACGCTGAACATCTTATAGACATAATATTTTTCCTTATATTGATTTAAATCTTCTTCGATAACTTAAGTCACGATTTCGATTCAATGTTATCAGCAAATAATATAAACTTTCTGCATGTCTGTCTTGTAATCGGCTTCGGAAGCCAGCTGCAAATGCTATACTATATCAGTCATACGTTTCCGAGTTCAAGTCCCAGCAAGATGATTTTTTCAAATATGGTATTGTAAACTTGGCCATGGGTATATATAAAATAACATTTTATTTATCCTCATGTTGACAGTTACTTAATTTTCGCGACGCGTTGGGTTTTTAACCCCTGCATGAGAAGTGTCTGCGACTTGGAAATGTGCATACCATTAGCACCCGGATACTGTATCTTCTTATTCGACTCTTCAATATTGAAAAGTGAGTGTAAATCTATGCACATTCGTTTCACAATAGTGACAACGTTTCATGTTTTGTAATTGTATGTTGCTTCCTTTCAACGACGTTACAATTGAATGTTAAATGTTTTTTTTAATAAAATCCTTAGCACACGGAATAAACGTATATACTTAAACTAGTAAACTGAAGTAAAATTTGATATTTCTGCGTGGACAAGTACCCACTGTTTTGATTGTACACATTATATTGCAGGTATGTTTGAATTAACCGTATATGGAATATAAATATTAATAGATTTAACGGTGGTGGAAAGACGTTCAGCTTAGATTTTTTTTTTGGATATCTAACCTATAGAGCTACAAGTTCTTGGGCGCGTTATCGGCAATGTTCTTCCAGTCTCCTTCGTCTCTAAGTTTAGTGTTTTTTTTCAAGTTTTATTTCCTTCCCATCGCTGCTGACAGAAGGGCGTGATCGTTAAAGTTCAAGAAGTCAGCTTACTTTTTCGTCTATACCTATGGAAGGTCATCAAAAGAAGGTTCTTGGTCTATAACGATTCTCTGATGCCTTCTCGTCACAAATCTGCAGACAAGAAAGCGTTAGGTTACTGTGATGGCCCACTGCCTTATGAACCTTTTTGAGGTTTCACGAACAAGCTCGCGAATAGTGGGTAGTATAATTCTGTGTGTACTGCGAACCACGCACGAATTTAATACGAAATAATAGGTCAATTACATATTCTGATAAATACTATTATTTCAACAGCAAAAGATCATACGTCGGATTGCTTTATCTTTTATAGTGTCAAATTTTCGCGTCAAATGCTCAAAAATGGTGCGGTCGGAAGCATTAAGCAAAACTGTCACAAGGTTGACCGTTTGATAAGGTCCCTGGCTCTCGTCTTCCTGTAATTGCACTCGACGAAATTGTCCATCAATCATATTCCGCAGCGCAATTATGTCATCATAATTCTTAACAGCAAAGTAATGTGTTGTGTTTGTTGCTAAACGACAAAGTCAGCATCTGATTTTAATGGGCACGACGACGATTATATCTCGCCGCACAAATCATTGCTAACAACGCCTACCTCTTGTGATTCATGACACCCTGGTAATATAATATATTCATTAGACTGTACTGCGGATACACAATGTGATCCCAATATGATAACTGTTGAAATGTTATTGAATAATTATTTTATGTTCTTCGATTTGATGAAGGAAGGATTTTGAAAATTTTACTGTTTTATTTGATTTTTTTTCGAATTCAAAGCGTCTTTTTGATCTTTTTGTACCTAGTATAAGACTATAATAAGAATGTTTACTGCATCAGTAATTGGCTACCATGCTTAAAAAGGGTCATTAATTATTTGATTTCACACTAAATACTGTACCTTTTTTGTGATACTTTAATTAAAATAATACATTAAGCATACTCATTGTTTTAAACTGAAAATGGACTGATGGTAAATAAAGCATGAAATATTGATAATAACTAATTATCACTGTGTTATTTCAAATGTAGACTTTTTAAGTATTTTTTCAATTAATGTTGAATTAATTTAACTCCCCCCCCCCAAGTGACATGGGTTTCGCTTTCCGGCATCTGACCGTAGGATTCGTATTATAATAACTGACATTGTATTTACACTTGAAACTACGTATATTGACGTTGAACTGTTACTATTTTTATAGCTTTGGATATAAATTTCGGTAAATTTTAATTGAGAAATATCGATGCCTGACGATGCCGAAATGTAAAACACGTTGTTTATGAATATGTGCAACATTTTAACGGCTCAAATTTGATATAACTTTTTTGCTTCAATTGTTGTAAACAAATGTATTATTGTATGTAAATATCGTTCACTTCATCAAATATAAGCAGTAAAATTACGAATGTTGCTAAAGATCAATGCCATCGTTCTTCCTACAAGCATATACCCAAGAATTTATTTAACAAATTTAAGTATAACGATACAAATAATACCTGTTTCACAGCGTATTGTCGATTGCCCACATCTTGCATGATTCATCCTCTCCTGATACAAAATTTATTCAAATTCGGACTCTGTATATGCCCACAACTTGTTTTGCACGGCTAAAAGTGTACATACTCTACAATGAATAAATTATCGCGTACCGTTATTATCTTTCAGAAATCACAAATCAATTCATTAGTAGTCTATTATCGATATGGACACTCCGCAAAGCCGGCGGGTTCAAGTGTTAATGAATAAAAATTAAATAATCACCTTGGATCGTCCACTCTCTTCTTATCCTGTCATTTACAGCTACATTTGGCATATCTCATTATGCTAATTTTAATATTATGTAAACATGGCCGAGAAAAAAGATTCGTCGACCTGCTGGTTGTAATGTAATAAAGCGGCGTCATTGGACTTGCGCCTGCGTATTTTTGTGTGTGGTCAAAGACTCGAAGAACGAAACGCGAAATACCATTTGAAGTAACACGAGAAATATCTTGTTTTGATTGTATTTTGCGCCTTCAAAGCACATCTTATATATAAAATCGAAACGGCGTATGTATGTATGTGGGTCTGTAATTCCCTTTTGCATTGTTGGTCATTAAGTTGCCATATAAACGAATATGAAATGCATTTGCGATTGAGTTGCGTGTGATTGATTGCTGTCAAATTATGTTGTTTTCATCTCGTGAAATTTCTTATTCAATCGACTAGTTTTCAGCCGATAGCGCCAAAAGTTAAAACGTGACATTCAAATTTGTTTAATGACGGATTGCCATATTTAGAAGAGCAATAAAATTTCATTCGGTCACGAACTTTGGCTTTGGATATTGAATTTATGAAGTGTGAATACGATCGTAATTAAGAAAAAAAATCTGTTTATACGAGAGGCTTTTAAAGAATCGTTACATAAATTAAACACAGCGGAAATATTACGACAGATTACATGATAACATCACACGATCATATTGCTATCAAATGAAAATTACTCTTGCACAGTTTATACTATGTTCAAAATTGAATCATTTTAATTTTGTACTTTTCTACGAGTATTGTCGCTGACGACCCGGGTTTTGCCTTTCGGAATCTTCAGGCATTTCAAGTGCACGGATGTACACTCTGACTGAGTCTGACTTCTATAACAGTTTACTCGAGTTCGCTGCAGCCGTTTATAAAATATAAATTATCTTCCCTCTGAAATAAGAATCCAACTACCGCACATAGCCCACGCGTTCAGTCTATATCAAATTAGGGAATTTAAAAATTTCGAACTCTGGTAATCTTTTTTTTTTGTCGGTGTCATTCAAGACATTCTCACAGCGCCACTCTTTCGAGTGCATAAGAAGCGTGGTCAGTCTGTACTTGAACTGACTTGACTCAAATTTGATATAGTTATGCCATCAAGCACTTCAGTCGAAACTCTTAATTATACATATACTTTATTTGTATATATAACAAAAGTTAAAGGCTTATGAATACTGAAATAAAAGTCATACAATTTTAAGGTGCTACTCTTAATTCATTGGAGAAACACATTATATTTGAATCGCGAACATTTTTCACTGATGGTCATTATTCTGTTAGTTAATCTTTATCAAATATGTGGAAATAGTAAAAAACATGTTTCTTTACACACTAACTTACTCAATCTATAAAAATACTGTTTGTACAATCTTCGTTACTATTTTGAATACATTTTTAAAGATAAATTCTCAAATATTATAGACCTGATTTAAGAAATTGCGTTATTGTGGCAACACTGTTATTTATCGTTGATTTTTTTTTTGATCATCAGACAAACGAGTCGTGACTCGATCGCCTTTGTCGACTCCCCGACTGATCGACTCCGAAACTCTTTTGTGGGCATTGTCTATGATTTGTAGGGCAGAGTAATTCGGTTTTGCAGGCGCAAGAAAAACGGTTTATCGAACAGTGCTTCGGTATATCACCGGGATTTTTTTTGGCCCGATTTTAGAATTGCTGACTGCGGATAATTTTTCACACATTCCACTGCGGCTGTTGCATCGCAGGCTGTTTCAGGTCACGCACATTGGTTTATGAAGCTTTCATCTAGTTAATTTATGTTACCAATTATGATTTTTTTTTTGTCAGTATATCGGATCGGTTGCGACAATCTCAAGGGCTTTGAATCTCAGTCCGGATAGTTTCATTTTTCAATTGAATTATTGATTCTAGTTCGACTTGAAAATTCAAAAGATTCAAATTTGATATTGAAATTCCATCAAACACTTTCAGCCGAAATCCTAAATTATTTTAAAATGGATATATGTGCTAAGTTCGCTAGTACTGTCCGATTCCTATCTTTTCTATCCCTAAATATTTGGAAAATGGTAGATTGAGCACTTAAGTTTTAATCAGATATCACGGAAAACTTTTGCTCTCCATGAGAAGTTCTTGTACTGCAAACTGGCAGCGATTTATTTTATTCAATATGTATAGAAATGTTTTTCATCAGAAAATAAGGGCTATTATTTTTATCGATCGAACTCGTTTGGCTTAAAACAAAATACACTAACTAATTTTATTACATATTTTGGTAAATTATGGATGGTCACGGGACAGAATCCCAATCCTCTCGAGCTAAACTCAAAAAAATTATATATACTGGCTAAAATTTTATGTTTTGACTTTACTCTTTGAGTACTAATAAAATGTGGAATCAAAATGATTAAATCTGAAGAATATTACTGATTAATGTATGAGTTTTGAAAGAAGAATTTGTTTTTTAATATTAGCCTAAAATAAAATTATTCTTTTTATTTTAAACAAACAATAAACTTATGCGACTGTCTCTATCTGTATAATTTTATTATTTGTGTAGTTTGTCGTTGAATTTTTGCTCCTGTAAATTAAAACAACTCGATTTCATACTTATTGCGAAGTATTCTTTAGGATCTTCTATTATAATAAATTTAAAAATTAAAGACGAAACATTTCAAAAATAATTAAGTCTTACATTCATTTCATTTAATGTGCTTATTTTTCATAAATCTTTACAAAAATTCAGTCCCGTGACCATATATCGATAATTTACCAAATTTTTTTTTATGCTTCAACAGAGAAACGATAAAATAATTTATAATACCTTGTATGTATAGTGTTTACTTTTCGAATTCGAGCCATGTACAGTTCATATTCATTTGACCGCCGTTGTTTTTTCAGTTATAAATTTACTCCAAACATCTTTTAGATTTAGGAAGTTCTTTTCAATTATTTCGTATCGCTGCACAAGCACGAGAGTGTCTCGAATTTGACCGGATACCACTTTTTTCGTTTTTATACTGTTTCCAAAAATAGTTCCAAAACGTTTCCCATCTTATGATGTTCCTGATCGAATGTTTCCATGTAACCGTTTGTGGCGTTGTATTTTTTTTTTTAAATATTGCAATTCACTGATTCACAAAAAGCTCAATCTACGAGAATACAATGAAAACTGTGCTTGATTTTATGTACTTTCATTATATTAAATCCTATAGAAAACTAGACCGTCCATTTCAACGTGGAAAGAATTCGCTTCATGTAATAGCTATTTTTTGACGTAAAATAGTATAACTGTGTTGTCGAATAATTTGACCCATATTTATAAAAGAAATATTGGAATTGATTGTTCGTCCTAACAGAGTAACAATGTGCCGGATTATTGTGTTATTTTGTTTTTATGTGTATGCTAGATGGTCAAAAACAATTTTGTATAATGATTTATTTTCATTTCTTTCTTGGATGCAAATCGATTAGGTTTCTATTTTACGCTTCGTCAAAACAATGATTTTTAGCCAAGTGAAACTTTGTTTTACCACTAGCGGTGTTACACGTGTTTCGTCTTTTTTGGAAAACTAAATCTGAGTAAAAAGTCTAGAGACGCTTCTCAAATAGTATGTATATATTAAATCACGTCTTGTTTACTTTGCAATACGGTTTTACTAGCAAAATGGTAGCAAAATGGTAGAGGGTCCACGAAAAACTCTAAGACATATCGTTACCTTACTTTAAAAAGGTTCTGATTGCCTAAAATTACTTTTTGGTCGGAAAAGCTTTTATTTACCGCATTCTTTCATATATATGAATTTCAAAATTATCTATCGTTGAATAATGGAGTTAGCAGAATCCCGGAGTTGCACACTTTTTTTACTAAATTTATTTGAGAAAGTTCTAAGATTTTCATCATTAGATCTTTCAGATCATTATTTCTCAAATAGATTTGTGAAAAAATAAGTAATTTGAAACATTTTTACTTTCTCATTTTTACAAGTGAATTTAAGTTAGTCGATACTTCAAACGCTCATATCTCAAAACAGTGTCAAGTGCAGTTAGTACCTTTTCATAGTAAGGTGTCGATATCCCGAAGAAATTCCTGAACACGAGAATCCTTTGTTTGTCCAGTCGATTCCTTTACTTCCTGCATTGCTGGGCCTCTGTATTTTTCGTCGTCAATACCGCCTTGATCAATTCCTCTAACAATTATTTGTGCACACACAGAAAACTAGTTTTCTCATACAATGCAGCAAATAACAATGCATATTTTACATTAACTGTACAGTTTTAACATTCATTGACTAAGAAAAGCAATACCTTATATTGTTGACTGCGCATTGTACGTAAATGTTTAACTTTTAAGTCAAGAGATTTACATTTTATGTTCACTGGAGTGCGACCACAATATTATAATATTTCTCTTGTCAATGGCTGATTTTACTCTCTCAAGAAAAGCTGATATGAAAATATTATCTTGATGTATCTTATATATAAAACCGAAACGGCGTTTGTACATATTTCTGTGGGTCTGTAATTCCCTTTTGCATTGTTGTTGCAAGTTGCCATAAAAACGAATATGAAAGAAAATATGTTTGAATTTTTATCGGCGAAGACATTTAGTCAAAATGTAATAAATTAGTCTTCTACAGAACTTTTCACGGCTTTTATTATTAATAATAATGTTTATTATTTACGTGAAGGTATTATTTGACATTTCTTTGACAGCAAATTAGATTTTTTCCTTGAATTTGGACATTTTAATGGGCGAGAATGGGGAAATTAAATAATGTTTGTGATTTTATTTTAACTCTATTTTGGATGTTAGATTTTGTGATATAATTATGTCGAATGATATAACATTAAATAATTATTGGTTGCTTAGTCCGAGCGACGCCGGGTAGCAATACTAGTAATATTATAAGTCAACTTCGTTATTTTTTAAACACATTCCTTGGCTTATATATTTTGTTTTACTACGTAGGTTTAGGAATAGAGGAATCTTAACTGTTACTTTAATCTGAACACCATTATGTTATACGATTCCTTGAAATAGTGTCAGATTTCTGATGGAAATAAAATATTTATTTCTATCAAGTATATAATATATTTATTACATGGCAATCTCGATTTGCCAACACCGCATACTTTCAACCAGGGCTGTAGAGTTGGATTCGAAGTCGTAGTCGTGGAGTCGAAGCTTTTTGGCTGGTGTCGTACTCGGAGTCGGAAAGTTTGAACTTTTTATTTACTATGTCAAATTTGTTTTTTGGCCGCATTCATAGGGTTGATATTTAATTGAATACAGATAAATAGGAATATTAGGGAAAAAAGTGACGCTATTAACCTTTTTTAATCGGAGTCGGAGTCGTGGTTTTGGTAAATGCTGGAGTCGGAGTCGGACTTTTTTTTACCGACTCCACAGTCCCTGCTTTCAACGATTATTATTAAAAGTTATTCCGTTACACACACAGAGACGTCATTTTTAAAACCAGGAGATAGTTTTCAGGTATTAGGAGAGCATAAATTGAAACGAATATTAAATAAAATTGTGCGTAGAATTCTATACTCTTACGAATAGAATAGACATTTAATGTCTTGTAACATCTTACAATAAATAAATAGCATTCAAGCTATGTATATGAAAACAGTATGAATTGGTCATAATTTGTACGAATGTATTAGGAGCACATGCATTGTAGCGGAGTAAAATGCATTTGGTAGGTAAATTAACAGGCAAAGTATTACGGGCATTACCTTATCTCTACACCTGCTTAACACTGCACTGTCAGTGCATAACTATAATGCGATATTCTTTAATGTTTATGTTTCTGTCTGCCTGATTCATAATGCTATAATCACACTACCGGTGCGTTCCTCGAGCTTCGTTGGTCTGAACATATTAAAACTATACGGTGATTACAAAAATGGATTATTAAAATCGCAGTTTTTTTCGTTCTAATTTTTACATTATTTGGAACTCCACGAACGAAAAAGTTCATCACGAAATTATAAAATTCTACGAATATTCATACAGTTTTATACATGATATAAGTGTGAGCTCGGTTTCTCAACAATAGGTAATATAAAAACAAAAAAATAGAAATACTGTTTTCTGACCGTTTGATTTTGTAGACCTCGCAGTTATTTCGTTCGACCAAAAGTGCACCATGACTTCAAAAACATTAGGAACCATTGATTTAGGGTGAAGCTCTTACCACGAGACTGCAGAAGCTGATTTAACTGACAATGTAAGCACATTGAGAATAAAAAAGTCAACTAAACCGGTTTACTTTTTGAATTATTTAATTTGGAATCGATTTCGTAGGGACTTCGATCTTTTATTTGCATTGATTATTCGTCCACTTTCTAGTTATATGAAATTTGCAATGATTGTTTTACATACGACTTTAAGCGTCTTGAATATTTAAAAAAAAAAAAAAGGCAATGAGAGTAGAGAGAGTAGCAGCCCTTTCTTCGTGTTTTATATCTTCTTTAGCCTCCATAATACAAATATTAGCCTTAAAACCTGCCAACTACGTTTCGTAGCAACCCCGCAGCAGGGTTCAAGGCGTTCTATACTAAAAGTAGAAGTAATAATCAAAACATATAAAAGCTATTGATCGCTTTGTAAACAGTCTGTATATCTCAGCTTTCGCACATCCAAATGGCCGGCACTATCATTCCGATGCATCTCTGCGCTTCCATGAGGTGTCCAGTTTCAAAATACCGCCATGTTTTGATTCAACTATAATTTTACTGTTAATAATAGAGAAAATAATCGTTATAATAGTGCGTTAGTTATTATCGCTTCAGAATGCTTGTGATGAGCTCAAAACTTTGAAAGTGTAAGAGGAAAACATAGACGAGGAGTCTAAAGTAACAGTGATTTGAGAATGTACTTATTTCTGCTTATTTCATTAATCAAATTGTTTTCACCGTTTAATCTTATCGACTCTTGGTTAGTAAAAATGATATTGTCTTACTCAAAGATACTGTATCAAATTAATGTTCACTGTCAATACTTCGTGGAATTTCATCGTATTAAAAAATAATAACACATTTTTTCTACTTATATAGTTAACTCAACGGATGATAGTTTATCATTATCAACTGGTGATTGTTAGATAGACTCAGCTGATAATGCTCATGATGAGTGAAGTCGGTCCCGATCTTAACAAATCTAATGTGGAATAGGTACATAACGTGTGTTATAATTTTTAATTATAATTAATGTGTTCAAAGTCTTTAAAATCATTTGACAAAGTGAAAAAGAATCAAATTATCCTGTACAACAGTTGCAAAGTTTCTTACTCTTATGATAAATTGAATTCGCTCGGAGAACAATAATATTGAATACATTAAATACTGCACAGTGCAGTGTTCAACTAAGGCCATCTATTAAAGTGAACAAATGAAATGGAAATCCGTGAAATACACCGCAGATTTTGAAACTGCATACCTCATGGCTAGTGAATCTCTCAGACGCCGAATGCAAAAACCAACCTCGCGGGAGGCTTATCTCCGCCACAGCTTTTGATTAATGTAATCTGCGCTTTACCGTTGCCACGATGTGACTCGGTATGAAAGGGTACAAAAGAGCGGTCAGTGTGTCGCCCCACGCTCGCAGACAGACCTTCACGGATGGTACTTGAGAATGGGACCCACAATCGCCCGGGGCTGTACAAACAGCGCACTTGTTCGGCGATGTTTATTGCGAGCTTTAAGCACCGGAGACGGAAAATCTTCGGATCGGCGAAGCTTTGCCTATCGGTTTGCGGATGTGAATTGTTTTGTGTGCTTACGCTATTCAAATCGGATGCCGTTAAATTCTCGTACTTGAATTAGGATTATATATTCCGGTTTCTGGCATTGAAACTTGTAATATAATTCATTATCATGCACCAATTTACATGAGACATACCGTGCATTGATGTCAGGGCTGTAGAGTCTGAGTCGGATTCGTGGAGTCGGGGTTTTTTGGCAGAGTCGGAGTCATCGCGGCGTTTTGACCGGAGTCGTACTCGGAGTGGGAAATTTTGAAAAGTTCAAACTTTTTATTATTGCAAATAAAAGTCTTATTATTATTAGTACTGTAAAATTTGTCTATTGGCTAGATTGGTTGGTGGATATTTAATTAAATACACATGTATAGGAAAATAGTAACGAATTTGTTTTTGGTAAATGCTGGATTCAGAGTCGGATTCGTACTTTTTTAATTCATTATCATGCACATATTTACATGACACTTGCCATGCATTTATATCGTTACACGATAACAAACAATTACACGAAAAAACTGTGTTTTATTATTGAATTATAATACCTTATGTATGAATTTCACAGCCAGATATCACTTTCTTAAAAACGACTGTAAAAAAAATCTTTCTCTAATATGTATATCTCTTCGATCTCTATATTTGATACATGTCTTAGTTTGGCGGTGAAATACGAACAAATGTTTTATATATATTTTTTTTGTTTTATTTTCTCATTTTAACAATGACGCTTTTCTGGAGGCCTTCATTCGGCGACGATCCAAATAACGGTCAATTATCTCGTCGAATCTAAAAATAACGCTTTCGTCCGTAAATGGAGTCTATGAAAATGATACATATATTTTTTTTATCACGACATCCGTGGTGTTTATTTTTAGTCTGTTTCTTATATCAATTTAGTGTTATCCGTATCAGATTTTCTGTGCCGCATGCTGAGTTATATCTTTTGTAAGATCATACCCAAATATTAGCGTTTACTGTTTCTATTGTCGCATAAACTTCATAGACATGGAAGATGGAATTGTTTGCGTTTTTATTTCATTTATTATTTAAAATGTATTATATTATATGACAAAAGCTCCAACGTTGAACATACAAATAATGTTGTATATTTCTTATGTTTTATTTAATAAAATAAATCTGCCATATCAAACGAAAATATTTGCTTTTCACTGTTTCGAGGACGATCGAAATGGTTGTATGTAAGTATTTTTATTTGATTTATACAAAAATTTTCATAATATTAATAATTACTGTTTTTTGGCTCTATATCATCATTGCCCGATCCGCGGTACAGTGGACAACGTCGTTGGCTTCCGTGACGGACCGCCCGGTTTTTTCGGTTGATAAAAAGGCATTGGGTGTTTGTGTTGTTAAAAATTCCTTCCCACCTTTGCGATTCCTAAAAGCGAAGCATAGTGAGAGCTAACCATTAGTCCTGTCATAATCTTCGTACCCTTTAGAGAAAATTATAATTTATAAATTAACACTATTAGCTATACTTATTTTGTTTTGCTAATTTTATTTTTTCGGCATTTTTGCCATTTTTTGTTTGATTTTTGTATAAAAGAAAAGTTAGGGACAGTCAAGCACACTTTAGTGCAAGCTAATCAAGTACTGGGTAACTGTTCCCAGGACAATTCCAAAGCTAAAAACTGTATAACGCCTCACGTTGTTACGCCACGGGAAATGTTGGCTAAAACCAGACCTACTCTCTTCGATAGATTGAGCAACTGAGTAACAAGCAGTTATCGTAGAAAATATGTGCTGTATAAACTCCGTAAGGAAAGAGCGGGCATTATCATAATTCTCGGTTGATAAGATCTTGCCAAAATAAAGAAGCGTGCGTGCCGCATTTGAATTAAATTATTTGATATAATTATGTACAATCAAGTACAACGCCTTCAATAAAAAATAATTTATTCCCCTCAAACTTCACTAGTTTGACCCGGGTAAAACCGCCGTGGGCGTTAGTCTTAATCTAAATACCACAAACAGTACTGATTGCTGCTATCTCTCTCGGTCGCGAATTGCTTTGAATCTATGCACTTTTCTTCGATGCAATTGGTGATATTCGGTTGCACTTGGTGTGCCGTGCTCTGCAATTCGTCGCCCGACCATTACATGCCTTGGTGATTTTACGACTCTCGATGAATGGTCGCATAGTTTGATACATTTACATAATTTTATTCATACCGAGTACTGCGCATGCATCATTCGGTAACGTTACCTGCCCATATCCATTTTACTATCATGAATCAATATTACTGTAAGTTTATATTTTCTCATAGACCATATAATTTATTCACCATCATTTTTATTCAAACTATTTGGCGGAGATTATAAAGCTAGTAGGCAGAAAGTAACAGCTGTTGAATGAAAAAAATTTTATAGTTGTTTTATCGTAGATAGATACAAAATTATTATTAATATTTAATTAAATTGAATTAAATTTAAATGCATTTAAATTAAAAATTTGAACCGAACATTCTTTAACTTTTTCATGAGCTTGTTGCTAAATATACAGGTTTCACTTTTCGGCATTATCAGGCATTTCAAATGCACGAATCCACTTGAACTGACATGAACAAAATAAAATTAAAAATAACTTTGATTATTCCACGTATTGTGCTACTAACTGTGACACGTGTTTCGCCTCTTTCACAGGCATCTTCGAACTTACTATCGCAAAGTTTGTTTAAGTAATGAAACAAGATTGATTCTAACATTTTAAAATGATAAAATTACAAAATGGAGTTTGGGATTTTTCCCTTTTACGGAAAGCAAGGAGGGGGTTATAGAATCGAAACAAACAAATAATTATACTACTTATGACGTTAACATTACAAACTATTAAACTAATGAGCTGCAATCAATCAGATAGGTTTGTGTTTATCCTATTAATTGGAAATAATGTAAGTGGCACAATACGTGGAATAATCAAAGTTATTTTTAATTTTATATTAAAATGAACTTCCACAAAGTAACCGCCGAAACCATCGAAAGACATGAACCATTCCCAGAAACTTAAAAGTACAAAATTCAAACGATTCAGAATTTCATCAAATACATTCAGAATAAATCCTCAATTAAAAATAAATCAAATGGACGCGTTGTCAGATCATCCGAATTTTGTATTCTTATCAGGAGCACAGAAGATGCAATGTGTAACAACCGTTGAATCGTTTGCATTATATTTCCTCAGTCAGTTTGCCTTTAAAGCCAGTACCGATAATAACAGCAATTCTATTATATTATAATAAAATGCCTGTCGTTCTAGGTGGGTTTACCAAGGCATCATAACCGCTATTCGCAGTGATGTTACTATGTCAGCGGACCATCACCTGCCGTATATTTCTCATTCGCTCTTTGACCACGCTGTACACTGAGGTATTCGTATGGGAAAATTTGACCCAATAATTTAGCCACTTGTGAAAAATAATTTAAGACAATTGTGACCGCATATCCAATTGATCTAAGTATCATGTTTGATTTAAATTTAAAATAACTTTATTTATTTTACATTAAAATGAACTTCAACAAAGTTACCGACGAAACCATCGAAAGTATCATGTTTGATATTACGTTGGATTGTTGAAGCAAAAGAACGCCAATATTAAAAATATATTTTCATTAGAAAGTTGTGTCCTCTCAAGGCTGAATAAAAATTAAACGCGTTAAAAAAAAATGAAAACTCACCCTCTTTTCATTCGAGCTTAGGGACATAAATTGGATGACTTACCTGAAAGAAAGAAGAAACATTTAAATTAGTATACATGAAACTTTTAAGTCAAATCTAATTATAATACACAATCGTAATTTTATTTCACGCTTTACACTTTGTATAATACGGCAAATGGAAGATACATTTATATTTATTTTAACACAGTATTTTTCATGTGTACATTGCAAATAGATAAATATAATTTTTACACTCAATACATATCTTTTACCTATTGGCAGTGGTAATCTTACCAACCTTTAAAGTAGTAGTGCGTGATCAAAATGCAAATAGTTTACTAAATATATAAATATTTTTTGAATAACCTCGTTTATTTCACGTATCGTTGGACAAATAGAGACATGTGCTTCGTCATTTTCAGAAGCATCATCAGTCCTACTATCGCATACCACTAATTTTATTTTAAAATGAAAGCTACCGCCGAATCCATCGATAGCTTACAATTTTATTCATTTAGTGACAAGAATGACAGCGATCGTAAATGATGTGATTATTCACCTCAGGAATTAATACATGCGATTTGAATGAATTTCGACGAGTGTGAGAGATAAATTAACCGCTCATGAGTCAGCATCGGTTCGTGCTTCGTCCAATTACATCGTTAATATTTTAAACGTTTGTCGTTTGTTTCGCGCGCGGAGAGATCTAGTTTCCATAGCGACATTTAATATATCTTAATGCAGAAAGAGCTCACATTGCACACATTTTCCCTGGCACTGTTCCAAATAACGGTTCGATTCGACCGAACCGTTCTGAGCTGTATCGATTTTCACTCGGGCGCGAGACAACTCTGCGTTTTCCTATGACTTACGATTGGGTCGGAGATATCGATCTCGAAAACCTGCGACGCTCGTTGGATGTGGGTCCGTTACATACCGTGAATCGAACCATTATGTTATGAAGTATTTATTGACACGGTATTTGGTAACGGGACACAGTATTCCACACTTTCATTTGAATAAATTCTTGCCGTTTGCATACGGGTAATTTTGTACAAAGGATATCTTTAAATACATTTTGTGTACCGCTTGTCTTTGGCAGCGCTTATTTTAAAATTATTTATAGTATTTTCGTGTTCTTCTGTTTTTGCATAAATTTTCTAAAATTGAGACCTTTCCTATCTCTTCGCAACATTTATATCACTGCTGAAATATTTTGCAGCTAGACACAGCATTTCGCATAGGCTACTACTTGCATAGTACTATATTGGAGTGATTTGCAATGCTGCAAGGGTTTTTAGGATAAGCTTAAAAAAACACATTGATTTTACACATTTAAATGCATTTTCAATGCGCTTGACATCTTAGCACAGCTTTCCGATGAAAAAAAGCCTAACAGTAGGATGAGGGTGTGTGAAATCGATACTTAAATGTGTCGAGACAAATATCCGCAAAAGCTGTTTTTTTTAGGGTCAGCGCCACTAAACTGAAACTTCGTTTATTTCAGCTTCGAAGACCTGTGATGACTAAAACTCTCTCAAACCCATCGTATAGCTAACACAAGTTTCATTACGAGCAATGATCTTACTACTATTCTGGCCACTATTATTGTATTGCTTATTTCGGAATAAGAGATGTTGAGTAACCAGGGCTGTGGAGTCGGAGTCGGAGCTTTTTGGCCGGAGTCGGAGTCGGCGCGGCGTTTATTCCGGAGTCGTACTCGGAGTCGGAAATTTTGAAAAGTTTAAACTTTTTATTTTTGCATTTAATATGTCAAATTTGGCTTTTGCCCGCATTGATAGGGTTGATATTTAATTGAATACACATAAATAGGAAAATTAGGGGAAACAAGTGACGATATTAACCTTTTTTTAGTCGGAGTCGTGGTTTTAGTAAATGCTGGAGTCGGAGTCGAACTTTTTTTTAACGACTCCACAGCTCTGTGAGTAATAATTGGGTTTCGAAATCTTAATTCATGTTGGATATAAATTTTAAAGTTTGAACGGATATTGTGTTGTGTTTTAAACGCATGCCCGCGTTGTGGGATAGCACGTATAAGGAGTCAAATCCATCATGGAGAGTACGATGCCCATACAACACGCATCTCAAATTCCTCGGGTTCCATTCCCACTGAGCATTAAAGCGTTGGCGGTTTTCACATGTTTGCGTTTACATTTTATGATTTATTCGATCGAATTATTAGCCAGCATGAGCATACATGCCGTGACCGTGGTTCGCGACTATCGGTCGCGCCTCTCACGACCCGGTCGCGTCGTGAAAACCTCAACGGGAAAATTTTATTTATGTGATGTGCGCCTAGTCGCGGGAGTCCCACGCTGGACCAGAAACACGGTCGCCCGCCGATCTATCTGCCCATTGCCCTACTTGGCCGAGGCATTGATTGTAGATATTGGATTCCGCATGGTCATGGACATTTTTAGAAACAATTGTTGCCGACACCTACAAAATTCTGACCTGTCAGGAATCGGCAATGGGTAATTTTTTTTTTTCCGAATCTTATCAAAACTGATATTGACACTTTTATTTATAAAAATACATATGTACATACAAATATCTTCTAACATTGAAAAAATTCTTGTTTTTCTATTATTCTTTGAATTTTAATTGCTGGAATTGTGTATGTACTAATCCATGACCTTTGTTGCTAACGACCCCGGTTTTTGAACAAAGTCAAGTGCACAAATGAACTAAAAACCGACAGTGAACGGCGAACTTGAGAACTTTATGTAGTTAGTCAGCTTATCTAAACGGCCTAAATTTATATTGAAATTCCATCTAGCACCTTCAGTCGAAATCCTGGATTATTCTTTGGTTTAGTATTTTCTTCTATCCTTTTCATATCTAATAATCGAATCTGACCGGTTATACATTTACATCTAATTGATAAAATATTTCACTTCTATAAATTCCCACTAAAATAAACTTTTAGGAGTGAATTTAAATTACCATTATTTCGGATTACATACTTCGTAATGATAAAGCGTTATAAATTCTTGTTCAATAAACAAATTCAATTTAAAAAAAATCATTACTGACTTTTTCATATAACACAGCGATGCTACAAGATTATTGAATTAAAAAAATATAGAAAATCAAAAAACTTCTATCTTATATATAAAACCGAAACGGCGTATGTATGTATGTGGGTCTGTAATTCCCTTTTGCATTGTTGGTCATAAAGTTGCAATAAAAACGAATATGAAAGAAAATATGTTTGAATTTTTATCGGCGAAGACATTTAGTCAAAATGTAATAAATTAGTCTTCTACTGGACTTTACTTGACATTTCTAGGCATTATTTGACATTTCTTTGACAGCAAATTAGATTTTTTCCTTGAATTTGGACATTTTAATGGGGCTGTCATCAAATTAAATAAAGTTTGTGATTTTATTTTAACTCTATTTTGGATGTTAGATTTTGTGATATAATTATGTCGAATGATATAACATTAAATAATTATTGGTCGCTTAGTCCGAGCGACGCTGGGTAGCAATACTAGTTATATATAAAT
Organism: Himalopsyche kuldschensis; assembly: GCA_028554975.1. NCBI lineage: Eukaryota > Metazoa > Arthropoda > Insecta > Trichoptera > Rhyacophilidae > Himalopsyche > Himalopsyche kuldschensis. The sequence continues at coordinate 18,668,693 of JAHFWI010000006.1, forward strand.
TCTAGAACTAATTGAACTCGAGCACGCGCTAAGCTGCTCCTTAGCTTACTAAAACAATTAACTCAGCATCGGCGTGGAATTCAATTAATTTAGATCGCTTTGCTAGACCCAACCGTTACTCTGTGGTATTATCGTTTTGTAAACAAGACTACATCTAGCACAGAAGCCGTGTTGAATATTTCACTACAATTCTAGGCGCTCAATAATAATACTATTGATATCCCGCGGAACCGATGCTCAGTGCCAAGGCATGATCCGTTTATTAATTATATTGAATAGAAAATGTAGACAAAGCAGCAAGCCTTAACTTTGCTTAGTCCGTGAGCTTTTACTTAACTGCATATAAAGCTTATTTTTGTTGAGTGGTTGTTTGAGAAGGAAATTCTGACATACAATACTACAGTACATGGGTGTGATATTACATCGCACTCATCCGTATATATGTAATTTCATTTGTATACAAAATTATATATAAACATACGTGTATAGTTTTTTTATAGTTTTTTTTAATTATAAAATAAAAAGATTTGGCTTTACAGCTTACGCCAATGCGCCAAATATTCTTATTTGTGAAAGTCATGCGAGATTAACTCGATGATAAATGCTGAATCAGTTGTTCACAAAATCAACGATAAATAGCATACACCCAGCCCAAGATCTCTTTTTTTTTTCAATTGAAAAAATCTGACCTTGCCGGGAATTAAACCCGGCCCCCCTGATCGCTAGGACAAAGCTCTTGCCACTAGACCGCAGGGACTGGCTATTTTTTTAGTACTATCGGTACGCATACCATACATGTGTGTAGAAAATTTACTTCTGAACTATTATTTTGTTCTGTTTGCGAATATAAAAATTAGTAATGTTTCAATGAAGTTTCAATGAACAATTCTGAAAAATTCCACTTTTTTTCACATAAAATATTTTTTTAAATAATAACCTTAGTTTTTTGCCATACTTCGTAATATATTAAACTTTTTTCCGCGATTTCTAATTAGCTAAACAGACCATAGAAAAAAAATGTTGTAAATTATTTAATTAAAAAATAAACAGACTTTAGATGACAAATCTAAATTTTATTATTGATTCAATTTAAAATAATGATTATTTATAATATTAAAGCTGTATTCCATTAAAAAACGCTTCGCTTAAAATTGCATGCATTAATTTTAAAAACGCCACCACAGTTCTTTTTCGTTCGGACTTAACTTAATTTATTCCCATAGTGAAAATACCAAATTCTTCGCATGAATTATCTTCAAATCAATCTTTTGAGTATACATATATTATACTACTATATGCATTTAACGTACAAGATGATATTCTGATATTGAAAAATTCCTTTCCAAATTGAGTTCCTAAGTGACTATTGACTTAAAACGCTTAGAATTATACCCAGTGCTTAGTCACAGAGAAAAATAATTGATTACTGATGAGATATTGGGATTCGAACCCAGCGCATCTGCACACCGGTCACGTAACCAAATTAACCACGCCCAAACTAATGGACTACGCTGGGCTATTTTAATTATCAGGTATAGGTTTAAATATGTGCATCGTTTTTAATTACCCTCTTTCCACACAAGCCATTAACTGGAAGTTATTTTAACTGTGTTTATTACCAAACAGTGGGCAGTATAAAGCATCACAATTGCGTCTTAAGCTAAATAACATGGACAAATTATTATATGGCGTACTACATTTATTATGTACTGAAATACGTTTAAAATTAAAAGCTCTGCGGCAATACCATGGTAAATCTTCACCAGTAATGACGAATGGTCGCTTGCGAAAGGCTGTATATATCCTCTTAATTTAGACAATTTCTTTCTAATAATGATTCATAGCAGTTCCTCGAAGGAACAAAAAATGCGCAAACTGTATTATTAATAAAAAAGTTGAATAGAAATTTTATAATTAAAATAAATTGAACCATAGAAACAGACGAATCCGTAGACATGATTTTTTTATAGATATGGTGTTTGTACAGCCAAATAATAATGCAATTAAACTAAAAATTCGGTGTCTGTTTTAAGTTGTTACTTATAATGAGTCTTGCAAATCATATCGTATTGAAAGGCAGTATATTAAAATAGCAAGATTTATATCCAAATAAACTAATTGTATTTCTTTATGAGAGAGTATTTTTTGCGTTAGATTTCTACGAGTGAGTTTATAATCATCCCAAAACAATGATTCAGTGTAGTAAACCCATCTAATATAATATATAAATTCAATATTTGTTTGTTTGTTTGTTTGTTCCCACCCTATGCCCTGCCATACCGTTAATCCGATCGCAGTGAAACTTTTTGCTTGCACTTGTGAAGGGGTTTTTGGTATAGTAAAATTAGCTTACAGTAAGTCTTTATAAAAAAATCAATGTTTTTTCATATTTTATGCGCTGCCATACCGTTCATTTTGACAACATATTGCTGCACTTGCGCAAAGGTTATAGACATAGTACAATTAACTTTCAGTAGGTGGCGCGTGTGTCGTACCATAGACAATCGGCAAAAGACAAACAGCAAACGTCAAATTTCATCGATACCCATCAATGTTAGTGAAATTAAATCGAAATTATTTATCTAAAATATTGTGCATCCGAAAGCACTTCAATAAACACAAACACTCTCTTTCTTTGAGCGGCATTGCAACGTTTGCCGGGTACCGGCTAGGTATCATTAAAATCAATATTAAGGGTTAATTTGGTCGTGGACAAGTGCACTGCATTCATAAATAGAAAAATTCTGTGTCTACGACTGCTTACAAATAAAAACACGAGTTTTTGTTTGTAACATTTGATATATATTATACATAGTTACAATATTAATAGCAAGTAAACAGCTTTGTTAGTGTGAATCTAAATACAGCTTATTGTGTTTCATTAAAATTACTCTGCACAAGCATTTATTTATACATTGTTTTCTAAATGCGTAAGTTATCTCCGCCGATAACAGCGAACTGCGTTACCCCGTGCATCAGGTAAAGATAGGGCGGAAAAATATACGCCATCGGCAATTAGCATAAATCCAAGTGCGACGATCGCATGCAATTTGCCAGTCCAGGTTGCATTTTATACTTACAACCCATTCAGTTGCGGCGCAGTTTAAGGGGGCGGGTGTTTAAGGCCGCAAATCCTGCGGGATTTATCTGCTATTTGCGTGTCTGAATCGGCCAACTTACACTTTACATACAATCACAACAAAAAATATCTAGCTTTATTGCTGATCGCTTATGGATGTGAACAAGCAGATGTGTTATTCTTAATTGTTCATATAAAAATGCATTTATCCTAAAATTGTCTAGTGACCGTATTATGAAAATGTGTCTTATATTCTTCTGCAGTTTGTCAATAATTATCGTGTCATTTGCCCAAGAATGTGGCAACTAAATCACACTTAAAGTATATTAACTTATTTTAATCACCCACGGTTAGTGTCATGTTTCATTGAATGAATTATAAATATCAAATATTGCATTTTGAACGGCTCCATCAAAAGATCCACCTAGAGCAGGGATCACCAGACTTTTTGAGAAACAGGCCGGATTAAAATTTTTAAAAACATGGCGGGCCGGTCGATAAATAAATTCGTGTTGGAATCCAGTTAGAATATTAATTTATATGATTGTATAATCATTATGCTTACTTTATGCTTATCCCAATTGATAAACTGAAACACATGTCGTATTGTAAAATCACAATAAAATCTTAAATTTCTTTGTAAATTAATATTTTCTATATAAATAATTTATACACAAATTCAAAAATTTTAGAGGGCCGGATGATAATTTTAATGGGGCCGGATCTGGCCCCCGGGCCGTTGTTTTGTGACTGCTGACCTAGAGTCATATTTTTCCTTCTTAATATAAATAAGATAAAAATTTGAATCGTACGTAATGCCCGAATATGTTATTTTATGTCCTTGCCGGTTAAAATACTGACAAAATAGTACATTCAATTACCCAAATTTTAATTTGGTTGGAATCAAAAAAATTTTATTTTTATATCGTTAAAAAGGCGGCATTGATTTTGTGATAGTATACCAGCTCAAATAAAATAGTTCCGAGTGTAGAATTTAAACTATTCCGCATCCGTGTTCCAGGTTAGCATAGTGTTGAGATGGTGTTTTCTATCACACCCGAAGGTTATTTGTTACGTTTCTCTCGGTGTAAAGCAATTGCAGAACACCGATAGTGAAATGTGATACGGGGCACTACTTGTTTGATCCCGAGATAGCGTTTCCCGGAACGAATTACTTTGCAAAACAAGCAGATTTTCGCGAGGATTACTGTAGCGGCGAATAACTCCCATGCGACGTCATGTTCCCCCGATACTTGTTCCATTTAAAATACCAATTGAAATAATTGAGCTTGCTATGTTTTCCGTTAATGAGATGTTTCTTCTACTTATCGTTTTCTACAATTTTATGTATAACGTTTTAATTCCTGTCCATTTTGCGGACGAAACACTTCGATTGGCTTGGCATAATGGCTAGTTATTTGCAGGACGTTGATTATATTTGCCAAAATAATAGCTAATTATTATATAATATTTACCTAAGCAAAGATTTTCATATATCAATGTCTTTTTTTAAGCTCATTTATTACTTTTTTTCTTTTGATACATTGCTCACATGTATAGGATCTTTCAATAAATGCAGAGAAATAAGTAAGAATAAATCATAAATTTTTATAACTTGCACACGTTGTTCAACTCTATAACCTTCCATATCGATTTTCCGTATACTACTCAACAATTGACAACAGGTTTGACGGTTGGCACTTTAGCAACATGGCTACTATAACCTAACAAATTTATAGAAGCAGCATTCTTCAGATATTATTTTAGCTTGCCTTCTGGGCTATCTTATCCTATTATTTGTATCCTTGATTATCAATTTAATGTCATGAGAAATATTTAATGACACAATCTAAGCTCTAAGCAAAAATTTACTGTGGCCACGGTAAAATTTTACGTGAGAACCACTGCTCTAGACTCTAAAGTACTGGCGGTCTCTTTAATTGATTTTTCAATTGATAAAAAAAATCATGTTCTAATTATTATTGTTTTTGATTCTAATCATGCTGTTAATTAAAATTTCGTTCGTAGAAATTTGATTCGAGATATATTCTCCGCAATGAATGTTCCGCCGTTTGGCTTAAAAAACGTAGCGACACAAATTCTCGCCGAGTCACGTATCGGCGGGCCGCTGCCAAAGATTCACACTCCATTACGGCGGCGTCCCATTAATTGAATCTATCCATTAATCGCATTTAAAATTCGAGAGAACAATTAATTTCTTCCACTCCGTATTTCGTGACACTCTGTCGTCCAGAGGCGTCGTCGGCTGTTTTGTCCGAAAAAGTCGCCGCAAAAAAAAGCATGTGGCGAATCTCCGTTTCTTTAAATCTGCCCAATTTCAGTGAATGGCTTCTCGGTCGTGGCTAATTTTCGGCAAGGCGGAATCCGTCACAACCAAATCGTTCCCAATAGAGTAAAATCTTTATGGTTTTTTTTCCCATTATAATAATGACAGTTGTCCGTTGGCGCGTTAACCGTTTCACATGTTACTATTGGAGTTTCAAACAATACCTTCTGGCATTATCTGCCCGCCTGGTAACACCTGCTCTATCTGTGACTGCGCTGAACAACAATAACTGTATCTTTTGACACTGTTGATCTCTTAAAGATGTGAACTTCGACATTAAACACCTCTACTATTCGCAATACCATTAAATCATACAATTCCTAAGATCTAATAGTATTACCCAATTCTATTTGATAATAATAATCCGCTAGTTTATACGCTTCTTCTTCATTTATTTCACTTTGTCACCATTTGAAATCCTTCAAAATGTACGTATTTTGGCTGGAGGCGAAACCCGAGTCGTTAGTGTCAAACACATGGTAAATTAAAAAAAAAAAATGTCCCAGTAATCTGTCGTCAACAATCGTTTTTATGTAGCGCTTATTTCACTGGGTACTTTTGAGTGAGTTTAGTATCGCTTTATTACTGTTTAAGAATCTTTATGCACTTCTGAAGGCGTAACCTAATCGATTGACCCAATGACATTTACCTCACACCACACCGCATGCATTTTAATGCTAACACTGCCGATAAATGGTGCTAAATCAATTTTATCGCCCTCTCTTTTTGCCAGGTTCCCATATGAGAAAATGGCTTTTAAGTGTTAATACACATATTAAGTCCGTTATGTTGTTTCGACGCATTGTCAGTTCTTCGAGCCAGTTCGCGATTTCAGATTGTCTATCAAAATATGTACACATTATTTAATTGTTATTCACGATCCGTGGTGCAGTGGTCAACGTTAGCTTCTGTGACGGGCCGCCCGGGTTCGAGTCCCTGTACGAGCAGCTTAGTTAGTAAATAATTCGACTCTGTTCGAAGCCAATGGGTGTTTGTGTTGTTAAAAATCCCTCGCCCACCTCTGCTCTCCCAAAAAAATGGCGCTTGTCCTGTCCGACTCCTTGTATCCTTTAAATCTCTACTCTTTTCGAATAATAGAGGTTCGGCAACTGAGTAATGAGCAGTTCTCATAGAAAAAAACAACAATTTTTTAGATAAAATCCGTGAGAAGTCCAATTTGGAAGCGGACATGGTAAAATAAAAAAATAATTCGTTCAACAATAACATTGGCTGCTTATGGACGTCTTAAATGCTGAACTCTGTTATCCAGGAGGCATTATAAAGATTATGTTGAGTGGAAATAACAATTTAATAACTAATGTCATCACTCATAGCCTATGAATTATTCACTAATGTTAATGATAATAAACTTTATTTCGTAGTATGCTCGTATTAAATAATCGTATAGTTGTCATTCTAAAGTACTTTATATCGTGTCTGAGAGGCGTTTAGTATTATGCGAGTAGAAAATCTGCTGTCATAAGCTTTTTGTGTCCGTAAAAATGTCACCCTTTACACCGTGAAATATTGATTTTTTGACCATGTGCAGTGTTGTACGATGATTCACGGGTCGTTAGAGGTCTGTAACCTCATTCTTTTGTACGTTAATACGCCGTACTGTACGAGTAGGTGTCGATTTGCATAAATAAGTCATCGAAAACAAAATATTGTTATGTAAAATTGGGTATTTATTTTTTGGCGTAGTGATATTGAATAATGGTGACCCATGTGTGCGAGGTTACATTTTTATCGGCAATTCCACACATGCTTTCTTCGTGTTCGTATGTGGGTTAATACCAAAATTGCCGTGAAAAATGTTTATAACGGTTCCTGAAAGAGCAATAACCATTTGTCGATTTTTGAACTGTCAGTTTTGCTAACGTCAAATGTTTCTTGCGGACGATTGCATTTTGTGTTTTTTTAAAAGTTTTTCTGTCATTGTTAAAACGTGTAAGTGTGTTTTGATGATAGCGCAACAGCGCTAAAAACCCATTTCATTGACACACATCCACTGTCTTGCTGAATGTAATTTACAATTTTACAAAACATGGAAATTCTATACGATGTATCTTTTAACATATACTACACTAACAGATTTCATAGAAACAAAAAACATTTTGATATAAACTCCGTGAGTAGTCCATAAAAAAATTATACCAAAATTATCATGTATATATTTCCAATGATGATAACATTTTATATTATTTTTTTGCTTCTTAAATAAGCTCAGATGACAATTTAAAGTGGTCGACTAAAGCAGCACCTCTTATGTGCGGCTCAAAATAATTATAGTCACCTAATACTTTTTTGGTGTTTTCAATATTGGGTTGCAATCAGTTGGTACAAAATTGTACAAAAATGTGCCCAGGTTCTGCTCACATTATTCTCATCTACGTATCTCTGTGACTTCTCATATTCTAAAATTAAATTTGCGAAGAGCGTACATATATAAAAATCGGCTTACTGGTTCTCACCTTGATGATGTATTAATTAAGAGTAACCTGTAGTAATCAGGAACCTAATTTGACGAAGATAGTTAAACGTTGTGAATTTTGATATTGAGTCAAATCAATATCAAAATTCACATTCATTTTTAAGTAAGCGATTTAAGATTTTGGAAGCATTAGTATTTTTGTGTACTTTTTGTGTTTTTATTTGTTGTTGATTGGTTATTTTTTATTTTGAAAACTACATGATTACACATATGTATACACTTGGGCCTCGTATAACACCTTAAGCCGTGTTGTATAAAAATATGTCACATTTTATACATCCTTGTTGTATAAAACTGTGTTATACGAGGCCCAAGTGTATTTACAGTTTACTATAAATATGTTACGGCCCACATAGCGTAGCACAAATCAGAATGCGGCCCGGACGAAAAAAAGGTTGAATATGACTGGCCTAAAAGCCACTGCACAGTTTGACACGATCTTTTTTAATAGGAATGCGTGATACTTTGGTATCGTAATTCGTAAATGTCCACAGTTTTTTTTACATACCATATATTTTTCGCCTTGGTAATAAAACAATAAAAAAAAGTTTCCAACATATATGTACAATTATTGGATTAGATTATCTAATCTATTCATTATTAATTTTTATACAATTACAACATTTTAATACACTCGATACAAACAACATTCAAATATAATATTCAGAAATCAATCGATATATCGAAAAAAATATACATTTATATTTGTTTGAATACGTTAGATCTGCATTCCTATCAAAAATATATTTATCACATTTAATATTAAATCAATTGTCTTTTTCATCGTTTAAAAAGGTTCTTCTGTCTAAAATTAGCCAATCTTTTTAAATCAGGAACGTGAAATAATACATGCATGTATGTTGTACTTGTTTTTTGTACAGTTAGGTTTATCTATATATGGTGAATTTTTATATAAAATGTGCTATTAGTTTGTTACAACTATTTCAAATAAAAGAAAAATATGCACGTAAAGTATAACTTGTGAATAATTTTAGTAATAAATGTTTCATTTTAATGCAGTTGATATTGATAGTTTATATATATCTTGATCCGCGGACTCGATTATTGTGTAAACCTGATTTCAATGATTTCGCTTGCATTCCTAGATCGCAAGTAATTCTATGAAACTAGTTCAAAAAACATTCAGTTCAGCTTGGAACTAGCTCGTTTACTTGCCATCAGCTAATTATAAAGTCTTCCGCGCGATAATTGCCGTAAGAAGTTATGTATGTACCATTCGAAAATGTATATCTGGAATACTAGACAAACTCGACTTGACGCTACCAAAGTGGTATGTAGCACCGAATGGCATTCGTTTGAACTTTGCATATTATTACACGGTGCAAGTAAACAATCCACTTAGTGTAATCGGCGGTTTGCACTAATTTAACTTGGCTCTGATGTTGGGCTCCAGCGTGTGAAACAAAATATTTCTCTTGCGAAATCGTTGCTTCAAAAAATAAGTGTCCACTCCGAAATACGTGCACCGTAATTATTTTACCGAACCATTTACAACTCACATTCTATGTGTAGTAGATTTTTTTTTAATAATGAATTCTCTTAAGTGCATAATTGCAGTGGCAGGTCTGGAGTATGCGACTCTTGAATGCAACGCAATTGAGAATATTAACTTGACTTAACCAGTATTTTACTTAAGACTCCGACTGAGAGTGCTTGATGGAATTTAATTTATATCAAATTTGAAATGTCTGAATATGCTGATAGGCTGAACAAGGGTCGTTAGTGACAAAACTCCAAATTCAAACGATACAAAAGTATTTGATTGATCGAAATGTACATTTGTCTTGATCTCTCTGTATATGATCTATCTGTGTTGTGAAATCGCTGACAAGTGACATTGTAGCATGGTATTTCGAATATTTAATAATAAACATGTCGAATTAAATGACATATTTCTGGAAGATAAACTGTATTTTTACTCGATTTTTTTTTATACGATGCACTTTAAGAGTGTTTTATATAATATAGAACTATTTTTTTGCACTGTTTTTTTCAATGTTTCAATGAGTGAATCCGCTCATAATCTTGCAACGGCACTTAGAATTTTTATTTTATTTTATACAGCGATAAATTGTTTTGTTCTTTGAATATTTTTATGTAGATAGAGTCGAGAATATTTATTGTCTTTTTGTGTTGGCTTTCCGAAGAGGTCAATAAAAAGCAATTGAGGCTATGTAGAATTTTTCAACTTTGAATAAAATTTAATTTATTAGCAATTTGAACCTTTCATCGATTTGCGTGAAAATAATTAAACTTTTAAGGCGAGGCTGGATTTACGAGTCAATAATTGTTAATGTTTACAACTCAACTAAGGCAAATATGCTACGACCATTCGTACGCTGATTATTCATTCATTCATGTGTGTATGGATTGTGTAATGATCATTTCAATTCTATTGTTGGGAAGCTTTGTAATTTCAAAGTGATCTTAGGCCATCGATTTTGAATATTATTAACAAAAATAATTAACGTAACGGTGCATACAAAAGGAAGGCTGTTTCCATTAATCTGCGATGAGAATTCATTACGTGTACGTGCGATGGAAGCAATTTGGGATTGCGTAATGTATCGAATGTGCGACACAATGAAAACCACTATTCACATGGAATAATACTCGATCTTAGCAATAGGCTTTTTTTCAAACCCATTTGAATTATTTGTAAAAAAATAATTAATTTGGATTTCATAACCATCATTCTTTGCATTTGTGAAAGATACATATTTTACTATATACTTCTGAATTCTCTCGCTTTACATGCGAATTGAAAAGCTATTCCTTAGGACAATGCTCGCCATGAGCGAAACCGGTCCTGATCAAATAAATTTTATGTGGAAAAAGTACTAAAAATGTATTATTATTTTTATTAGTTTACTTTTATCCTTTTATTTTTCATCTCTCTAAGCACTATGGTGCATTGTTAAACGACCAGTCCGGTGCAGCTCTCTATCGGGCCAAATAAGCGGCGAGTAAATTATTTTCTTTTCTTCATCGCATAGCGTTATAGCAGGCGGCCATATAAACAACCAATGTCACATTGCTGTTGTCGCCATTGATATTTTATTTATAATGCATCTTACACTTCCCAAATAACTCGCCAATATTTTTGCGTTCAATGCTATCAATGTTCTGTTGAAAGTCATTTTTAGACTGTTTTATTTATGCAATTATTAGAATTTTATTAGAATATCTAATGTTTGTTGAACCAAACTTACTCAAGTGAAGGATGATTAGACAAAAAAATCAACAATGACTTCAACGAAATGCGAGCTCGAAATATGTCCCGCAGAATGAAAGAAAACACCATTCCACCTATACCCTTGTGAACGCGCATTTTTAAAATGCCTTTTAGCCCGCATTAAAATATCAAACAAGCTCGAAAAATGTATTTCCGTATAAATGTATCTCTTCAAATACATCTCTTATCGTTCGTTACGTTGTGCTAACCGTGTTCCCGATGGTAACATAAGCAAAGACGTGATATTTGTTTTCGATGAGCTGGCAACCCGCCCGCCTTCAATAGCCCCAATTAAAGAGATATCGAAATTTATTACGCCTCTTCACGACGCGTAATGACCGGTGTATTGTTTGCGAGAATGCCTTGTGCATTGTCATAATAAGTTAGGATGGATTTAATTTTTTTTTTAAGAAACTCAATTTATTAAAAATTGATTTGGACATTAATATACAGTCAGTTCTCGACTTACGACCATTCAGACTTACGACGGAGACCAAACTTTAAAAAAATTAAATACAAAATTTCTCCACACTTGAGTTGAATCCCATCCAACCATAAAAGTCACTACAAGCATTTCATAGCTGGTGGATCAAGTTAACTGCTAACTTTAAATTGCATTTTTTTTGCCCAAGCAATCAAAGCAATAGAAAAAGACCAGACATTGAGAAAATTTTGGAAAAACTACAACATCTTTCTTGCAATTAAAAATATGTCAGAAGAATGGTCAAATGTAACGACATCATGTTGTATAAATGGCACATGGAAAAAACTTTTAAAACGTAATAATAATATGAATTTTAATAGAGATAATAAAGTAGGAGAACTAACGAATATCTTTGTACAATTTGCTTATAAATATATTATATGTACATTACTCATAGTACATATTCTGAAATAAATACCACGCACTTTTTATGTCTTTCATTTCATTATGCTTTTGTATGAAATTCGACTTTTCGACATAAGTCCTAGGTGGTGGAACGGAACCCCGTCGTAAGTCGTGAACTAACTGTACTACATTTTGAACTGAACTGATTATCTGTCTTGGAGTTTTAGAATACACGCAGCAAAATAACCCGCACCCACATTTGCCATAAAATGGCAACTTATTCGTAATGCAATACACTTCATATGAATTGTAATCGATAACTTAAAGAACCAAAACAAATTGTTAAAGAAACAATGTATGATAAGATACTAGCGTCAAACAGTTAATATTGTGCAGTTATAAATTTCTACTGTGTCAGTATTAATTGTCTCTTTAAATAATCATTCGGCGAGTCTAAGTGCACCACGTAATATTTTTTCGATGCGTTCGCTCAATGAAGACTGCTCCTTTGAAAATTCGTGAGAACTCAGTTTCGATTTCGTATTGAATTGCTCGCTAACGACCGAGGCAAGTGTTTCGTTCGGCAATCTTTATTTACCTTATAATACACTCTGCGAACCGGATGCAGGCGTTGATAATTTAATAATATTCACAGAAAGTGTAATTTTCGTCTCACAATAAAATAAAATCGATATCCTGACCTATTATGTATAACGTAAATAGTAAAAAGGCATTCGATCGATCACGTTTTTCACTGGAGATAAATATGTATTTCTTTCGGATGCAGAAATAAGTCAAATATAGCGCAACATATTTTCTTATGAAATTAAGTTTTTAAGTTCGGAGCAATGAGTGTTTGTCGGATAAATTACATTGTTCCTTAAAAGAATGTGGAGTGTAATGTTTTCTCGTATATAATTCACTTACGTATTGCGTAGTTGAATCGATTACACTGGAGTAGGAGAACACTGCTTACCTGAAAACAAAAAGAAAATCAAGTTATTATATAAACGAAAAGAAATATGCTGTTTTTGTTTGGTATTAAAAGGTGTTAAACAATATTTTAAAGATGATCGTTAAAAGATTATTTCATAATCTTCATTGCTATACGGGATAATAAGAAATAATTGCTCCAAAATAACATAAGCTCCGCTTAGAATGAAAAATTGTTTATTCTCAAATCAGTCAAAGTTATGCGGCTTTTTTTAAATGCAATTTTTTTATTTTTTTTGTCAATACAAAATCGTACATTCAAACGTAATTAATAACGCGTTGTTCCGATAATGTACGTGCAAAATCCAGTGTTTCACCTGTTTATTATAATGTGACCTTGAACGTGCGTCCTTGTACATGTAATGTCCCCATATTTAGTCATATTTTTTTGTGCGATTTTCCGCGGAACACATCTAGCGCACAAAATAAGGCTTAGGAGTATTCGTTTTTTTTTCTTCGATATTATGACGTGAAGGGGTTAATATTTACGCGTCGGTTGGGTATCCATCCAGACATTTCGTAATGTGCGCTAATGATTGCTCAAATATGAATGTCTTGGCGTCTCCGCATGATCACGAATCACGAGCACCATTATCTCCCCCGACCTTGACTCCCGGCCAGAGGTCACGAGATGAGTTCGTTAAATTAATTTCGGACACGAAAAACCAACGCGTTTATTGACTTTTTTCACACACAACAGACCTGGCGGGTTTCTTAACCGGAAAACGATTCAAACCAATATACAATGAATTCACTAACGAGTATTAATTGTATCACAACGCACGCCTTGAAATATGATAACGACTATCTTTTGTAGATTACGGCCATCTTCTTTAAACCAGGGCTGTAGAGTCGAAGTCGGAGTCGTCGCGGCGATTTGGCCGGAGTCGTACTCGGAGTCGGAAATTTTGAAAAGTTTGAACTTTTTATTTTTGCATTTTATATATCATATTTGGCTTTCGGCCGCATTGATAGGGTTGATATTTAATTGAATACACATAAATAGTAAAATTAGGGGAAAAAAGTGACGATATTAAACTTTTTTAGTCGGAGTCGTGGTTTTGGTAAATGCTGGAGTCGGAGTCTGACATAAAGTAATTTCATCTCGAGTACCAAACATTTTTCACATAGTGGGTGCATTCAACCTGTCATTATTTTTCTGACAAGATGATATAAATAGCATCTGTGTGTTATTCCCTAGAACAGCACAAATTAAATTTTACTCCGGTACCGCTTGCAATCTGCTAGTAGTAGCGTTAACGTATTTTCATCACAATAAACATAAGTAGGCGCTCGGTATAAAATGGCACTTAATGTTGTTTCATTTTATATACTTTGACCAGAATATGATTGAACCAATGCACAAAAAATACTGGCGTCAAAATTGTTTGTCTCTTCAATATAGAGGTCTGTACGGGCTCGGGTCGGGCCGGGTTTCGAACGTATAGATTCGGGCCTGGCTACCGACAAAATAAACACATAAATCCAATTATTCCGGATGTATATGCCATTAACGAAAATCTGTAAATTGTTTAGTGAGTTTATACGAAATTATTTTAAATGCTAATTAAAATTATGTTGAAAATACTGTCGGGCTCTGGTTGGGCCTGGTAGGAGGTTTTCGGGCTCAGGCCGGGTAGAATTATTAAATTTCGGCCCGTGCAGACCTCTACTTCAATATAAAGCCAATATGCTGATTGACAGAGAATAAAGTTTAAAGCCTTCAGGTTATGGGTATAATGGTTTTTAAGCTTGACTGTTTTCCGTATCGAGCGTTAAATGTTGTTGTTTTTTTTAATTGAATGTCATCGACTTTTATCGAATACAATTTTCATTCGATTTGATAAAAATTTTAAAGTGAATTTAATGCACAAGCGTGGGTAATATTTTAGCCTATATCTTCAATTTGAATTGCCTATTTTAAGTTCAATATTGAGAAGAGTGAAGGCAACCGATGGCTTATCTATAACATGACGCCCCTTAATTGATTATCAATTTTTTTTTTCATGTGACATTATCAACATATTATAATTGCTTGTTTATTTTGTTACAGGTAAAAAGCATGAACATCGCTGTTGCCAGCTTGCAACTCTTAGACATGTAAGTGACGCATAGATTTTAATGTTTAAGCTTTTCATAACATTTTTTGCTTAACAGAGAATTTTAACTATTTTACCGAAACCAGGCACACGGTTCACAACAGCTTCATAAAACAGATAACGGCTGTTATTGTATGATGTGTCAATTATATTGAGATCTTATTGACGTGTACATCTTAACCATTTGTGACACAGTCAGTGACATTTACTTATGCGAAAGCATGTGTCAGCTGACACGCATCCTCATCGTAAGTGATAGCACCAGGTAATGTGACACTTGACTCTCGGTGCGTGACCACACCGCAGCAGCATCGGCTCACTCACCTCATCATCACAGGTTGACTTTGATAAGCATCCTTGCAACCTGTGTGTTACCAGAACAGAACGCTGCTCGTCAGTCACTCGGCACTTTCGGTTTTTACACTGCCCGAGCGTTGAAATCACCGTGGAACATGATGCATTGTTGCTTTACCGTGCGTTGAAATCTGATTTGTTGACTGGCTTATTTCGTAATTATTCACGGAATAGTATAGAATGTATTTTATTATTATTATCAAATAATCTTGCTTAATTTTTTTGTTTCACTCTTTTGGCGTCTTTTTATTACTGGAGTTGAATAATGTATTTTTTTTTAAAATTTATTGATTAGATATAAAAAATAAAATCTTTATACACATTTTTTTCCTATAAATCCATTTAGTTTTTTAACAATTGCATGTCAAGTAGATACATAATAATCAAAACAATAATTAAGGATTTCGACAGAGGGTGCTTGATGGATTTTCAATATCGAATTTGAATTGTTTGAATTTTGTACATATCTATTTGTTTTGTCGTATGCTAAGGGTGAGAATTTTCTCAATCAAAGTAGAACTATGTGTTCATAAAATTAGAAATATTATATAAATGAGTTAAATTTGAATTGTTTGAATTTTGACATTTCCATGAGTTTTGTCGCTAACGACCCGGGTTTCGCCTTTCGGCATCTTCAGGCATTTCAAGTGCACGAATGTACTTCAACTGACAATCAATAGAATAATGTTTTCAAAATTTTGTGTTGTATTGGGAACGTCGGAGCGTTGTAGTGGTGTATCGATATAAGTTTTAATGCACGTATTAATATTTGTAAGTTTCAATTGATTTATATAACTAATTAACTTGTAGAATGCCCAACTTGTTGCCCACGCACAATTTTGGATGGTTTTTAAATGCCTGCTTCATATGAACCTATTATTGTGAGTAAATCATGCCCTCTCAAAAATCGATTACCTTCAAAATGTGGACGCCTCTGGCGGTAAAGGGATAGTTTAAATATTTGAATACAATTATTACTAATGACAGGGTGTGGCGCAACTGCCATAAATAATGATTGGCCCGGGTAAACACTTGAATTACCCAGTCGTGTTTCGGATATGATTTTTCTAACGCTTTCTCAACATTAAATACAATCTTTTTCGATATATAGTATTTTAGTGAACTCTAGGTCGATATAAAACATTCAACAACACTTACAACTATATAATTATAAGTGTTTCTGACTTATTCATTTTAAAATCCGCATATATTTCATGGACCTCTAACTTCGACTGTGTGATGGACTAAAAATAATAAAACATTTTTAGTACTTATTCCATGTTAAATTTATTGAATCAGGACCGGTTTCGCTCATGGCGATCATTTATCAACTGATTACAAGGTATGACAAACAAATAAATCGAAGAAATATACAAGCAAAATAGACTATAATTAAAATATTGAAGACTTCTTAGCAATTGAAGCTATTACATCAAACGTCAATTAAGTATGAATGCTTATTAACAAAGTAAAAACAAAAATAAGTGCATTTAAGAGTTATTTATTTTTTATCAGTTGATAATGCTCGCCTTGAGCGAAACTGGTCCTGATCTAATAAATTTTATGTGGAATAATTACTAAAATGTTTTATAATTTTTATTATAATTCAATTCCACCGAGTATTGACAGTACTCGGTGGACAACACCTTAAAAGTGTATTGTACTGTTTTTTTTGCACCCTGTCCGTTGCAGTTTTGTATGCATCGAGGGGTGATCTGATTAAGGACCTCGAAGGACGTCGCCTGCTCATTTAAGAATATTTCTCCCTGCTTATGTCTTTATAGCTTTGTAGGTTACTATCGGTTTTCCGGATCGCTGCTTCGCTGGGAATTTTCTGGAAAATATTTTATATCGCATTGTATATTACATAGGATATGGTTTATTCAAATACGAGACCTGTCTGCACGATGAGGAATATTATTTCTCGAATGTGCATGAGCGGAATAATAAATCTCCCAATTAAAAATAACGAGGTACGAATATTAAATAATGTTTTTGATCTTGAGAAAATGATCAAATAATGTGTACATTAAATGAGTAAATTCCGTGGCAAAATCAGGTGTACTTTGGATTGATGGATGGTTCTTATATATTTTTTTAATTTTAAAATTATTGAATCTTTTGATGGATTCGGCGGTTACTTTGTGAACGTTAATTTTAAGCTCAAATTAAATTTATAGTCTAAGATTGCGATTGTAAGTCTGACGCATAAAAAAATGCGATCGGAAGTGTGAAGATGTTTCTTTAAGACGCGAAACACGTGTCGCAGCTTGTTACACAACATGTGGAATCAACAAAGTTATGAATTAAATTTTACGACAGTTGAATTTATTTAATAGTGAGTTTAAATCAGTTTCAACTCATCAACACGTAAATCTGGTGTTCAAGAAATAGTTTTCGAATGGCGAATTCAAAGGGTTATCAATTTCATTTTTAAATAAGTCAATGCAATTTTTATAGCATACAAGCCGGTACCCGGCAAGCGCTGCAATGCCTCTCAAAGATCGCATGCGGAACAAAAAAACATTTATTTCAATATAGATAGGTAATTGCAATCGGATGAACCGTATGACAGCGCATATAGTACGAACATTACGAATATTGATTTTTATATAAGATATAAACACTCTTAACGTTGCGTTGGTGGATGTCTTTTAAAAATATTTCATGGGAAAGCTGTTCTCTCTTATTTCAAACCCATTTATCGACTGTCGATTGCCGCAAAAACAATATCGCATATTTTCGCGCGAAACAATATCGTTTGGCTGTGATAACATGAAACCTCTACGGAATGTCTATTGTGTTTATTGTTCCAGTGAAAAAATCCTTCATCCCAAGAAACAAGTGCTGAACCGCGGAATGCCACGAGATCAACATCATGTGAACCCTGTGCTCATGGGTCCAGGGGAATCGATTTTGTTTTTTATTTATCGCGTATAGAATACACTGTCCCCATTGAGATGATAGATGGGAGAATATCAATTTCGCAAATGCTACATGCGCGAATATCACAAATGAAACCCTTAGTGTAATACTCCGCTCGTCGCTTGAAATGAAATAATTATACCCACATTAAACGCAAATGGTGTTTCGCATTATACAATGAATTGTGTGCCAATAAAAAGTTCATCAATAAAAAATTACGTAAGATTGACAAAAAAATAGGATGTATGTGTTACATATTTTCAATATTACACCAAAGATTGTCCATTCCTGCTCCCATAGAAAGACAAATTCGGCAAGTAATCAATAATTAAACGATTTTAAGCGGTATTGCTTCGGATGTTGACATATTCCACGTGGAAGTGAGTAAGCTTGGACGAATACTTTTGTTTATGTATCATAGTTGATTTTGTCGGAACTTACTCGGTTGAATTCTTAGCCAATGCTACCGATGTAAGAGTCCAATAGAATTCTTTTTCACATTTTAAAAGCAATAAACTTAGACTTTGTGATTTTACTTAAATAATAATCATATTATATAAATACATAGTTCTTGCGGCCTATTATTAAATGTCTTCTACATATATATCTTAATACCAAATTAAAAGACTCACTGTATTGATTAAATTGGCATTTACTTGGTAGAACTACATTATAACGCGAGTTCTGACGATGACGTAAGCTGAAAAAGCTGTCAACCATGTATAATATAATTTTTGTAAACTGTATTACATTGCTATTTTTTCACCGCGTTAAACGACTCACAATACAAAAAATGGATCTCTTTATTAGAAAGGTAAAATAATATATGATTTATCCCTCGTGTCAAAATTGCATAATATTTACTTGCTTTCGCACCTAGTTTGATAATCTAGTAAAATGAAACTGTTATACATGTCGATGCGAATGATTGAAATGTGAAGAGACTTGACGTAAGACTCGACCAAGAATCGGCTTTTTAAACAGTTACGTGACGTCTTCGCGGTATTGAACACATTTACAACGGTAATGGAGTGTAGAAATGTATCGATCAGTGATAGGCAACTTATTACGCATACATAGTTATCAACTATGCGCTGTATCTTATATTTAAAATTTTGTTTTTACTTGCCGTTTCCACGAAGTAAAGATTTTTTGTGATGCTCAATGAACATCGCAGTAAGTTTCATTGAGCAAATTATAAAAGTAATCATATGGATATGTATATCGAAATTATTAGAATATTGTAAAGGTTTACTGTCAGTAGCAAATTAATTTAGATGCGGTTTGATTTTATTACTTATTTTAAAATTATCGGTCGCGAACTATTTGTTAGTGGTAGTCAAAAGATTGTCCATTCTTCAACATTTCAACTTTGATTTCAGAATAATGTTTAATTAAAAAAAAGACTCGCTTCGATGACAGATAAATTTTTGTATTTAATAAAAGTACTTGTCTAGTGTATACAAGTTGGTTTTTCCTACCATTACCCCTCACATTCATAGCCCGAGCAGATCTGCACGGGACTGATTTTGAACCATGCACTATTATACTGAAAAATAGATAGTAAATAAATGTCTAGATAATGAGAATTGTGTCAACGTCGCTGGATTCGGTTGCGGATGGCACGGGCTTGAATCCCAGTCCGGGTTGTTTTATTTTAATTAGAATTACTGATGTCTGCTACAATTCCCATCCACGCCCATCAAATCCTAAAAACAAGAGGTACCGAGAGCGACTAAGCCGCCGCTACTCTTAATCCTATTCGTTCTAACCCTACTCTCTTTGAAAAAGAGAGTTTGAGCAACTGAATAACAAATAAGATAAAATAACTTTAATTATTCCACTTATTGTGCTACTAACTGTGACACGTGTTTCGCCTCTTTCAGATGCATCTTTAGACATACAATCGCAAAGTTTGCTTTAGTAATATATTAAAATGAACTTCCACAAAGTTACCGCCGAAACTATCAAAAGGAGTAACTAGTATCCTAGTATAAAATTTAAAATAACTTAACTTAACTAACTTATTCCACGTATTGATCAATAAGTGGACTAATTTTTTTACGACTGAATTTTATATTAAAATGAACTCCCACAAAGCTACCGCCGAATCCATCGAAAGTAACAAGCATGCTAGTAATCCATTTGTTCCATTGAGAGCAGGCATGATATTTCTTTTAGTGAAAAAATCTATATATTACGGTCTATTGATAATTTAGTATTTTATTCAGTTCTAATAATTCTTATTAGTAAATAAATCATTATGTTTTTTATTCGACGATCATACACTGATGTGGTATTTCAAAGTTAAAATTCTAGCGCGAAGAGAAAATATTTTATAAATTTAATAATATCTCCCACATTCAAGCGCTATTGTTGACGGCAGCTGATCAAGATAAAGACAAGTAGACCCGCGGGATCTTTAAACATTGAACTTTGATGGAAAAAAACACGATCATATGTTCAATCCATCGAATCGTGAATACTCGGCGGCTGAGAATTCATTCTTTGTACTGGCGTGCGCGCAGTTGCTTAATGGCCGAGTTCGAATCCCGCCGCAGCCATTTGATGTTTATAACAATGGCCAAATATTTGGCGAGAATAATTGTTCTACTCTCCATTGTTTCAGTACGATGCTGCTGCAAAAAATGCATTGTGTAAACAGCATGACGGACGACGGCACTTATGTGTGGCATTTGACGATTTTATATATTGATATAATTTTGGCGTTGCATATTCATATTGCTTTGTTTCAATCAATCGGCAATGTAACGCAGCAATTTGTTTTGATTGATTGAATTGGCAGTTACTTGGAAGAGCTCCATTATAATACGGTGAAAATAATAGCAATGTTTTTTAATTCTACAAAAAATATTTTATATATTTGATGATAGCTATTTCGGCTTACGCCATCGTCAGAACTATGTTTAAAACTGCATTTACTTATTCTATATATAACGTTGTAGACAGGGTACACAATACATATTTTTCTCTGGCCCACCTACCTAGTTGTATATGGTAATAATAAGTTATTAAATGTGACACATTGATTTGTACAATATTAACATTGGTTTGCAATAATTTTGTATTCAAATTTTTGTGTGATCAAGTGTCAACCATTTAAATAAACTATTTCAAAGTGTCGAATATCGATCCAAAGGTAGGTGTGGATATTGTTCGTTAAATAATATTGTATTAAATGTGTTATAACTTATTATAACCATATACAACTAGGATGGTGGAACAGAGAAGAAAATGTATTGTGTTCCCTGTCTACAACGGTATATGTATGTAGAATAAGTAAATGCATGCTATTTCGGCTTACGTCCTCGTCAGAACGATTTTTTAACATATACCTTTGTATATACATATAGTGGTGTAGGAAAATGTATATAATGCATCTTCTCTTCTATTCTAACATCCTAATTACAATATAAAATTATGTATTTGAAAGTATTTTACTATAGATTTATACAAAATAAGGACACCACAGTTAATATATAAGATTATAAAACATCTGAGCGGTTCACGTTTTATTCTTAATATATTTTTACAAAAAATAGTTGTAAATGAAAAAAAACATTTACGTATTCTTTATTTTAAACTTAACAATGATTTAACTCGTATAATATCCGTACTCAATAGTGTTTTTTTTTTCCAACCATTCTATATTTTAACTGTTATGTTTGCCGCCTTGCTAATAATATGCAAATATCATAATAAACAGACAACGCATACATTTTTTTTATTTGACCTCATATATTATAATATGAGCAAACGTGTGGAGTCTTAGCATTTTTCTGACCTATGCGAAATTTTAAATCTTGGTAGCGGACAAGACAGTTGTTTTGTTATTCTTATAAGCTTCTAACATTTAATTTTACTCACTTTTCAATTTTAACTTATTATGTTTTTAGTAACCAGTATAATTCGAACGGTTTTTTAGTGGATATTAATATTTATAAAAATTTTATATATCTATTCTATTGCAAAGGCGTAGCATATTTCACCATTAGACATTTTTTTGTATGTTTTTTGACAATGCATTTTTTTCTGAATACTCGATTTGACTACATATTATAAACATATATACCTACATAATGCTATATTGATCAATACAAGAGTTCGTATTTTTGTACTGAAATGAAAACTGTTCCGCTTTTGAATTAGATTTGATATTTTAGACACAAAATTCTTTCAAATATTTGTTTTAAGCTTTACTTAAAAAATATCGTAGTAAATGGTGTCATTACTTCTTTCAAATGAAACAAATTTGTTTCTTTGCCAGTCAAAAAAAATCATTGATTGAGTTGAGATTTACTTGGTAGAACTCAATTATAATACGGTGAGAAAAATAACAATGTATTTCAATTTTACAAGACACTATTTTACATATTTGTTGATAGCTATTTCGGCTTACGCCCTCGTCAGATGTATGTTATAAACGTGCATTAGATATTGTATATTCTTCTTCTCCGTTCCACCAACTTAATTTTATATGGTAATAATAAGTTATTGAATGTGACAAATTGATTTGATGTATTCGTGAAGTGAAAGCCAATCTGGGTTTTTATTAAAAAACAAATCAGTTTAAAATGCTCGCGATTAACGAAATCGGTTCCGATCTCAGTGAATAAAATATGAGTATGTAGCGGGAAAATATCGCGCTTTATTTATTTAAAAATAAAGTCGATAATATGCAATTTATATTTTGTTCATGGAGACACATTCCTGTGTGACATAAAACTATATTATACTCATAAACTCGATAACTACATATATTATACTTGGATCTACAAGAGTAGAAATAATGAAGTATTTATTACAAAATATTGTTTATTGCAACCGCACGCCAGCCAATATCATCTTATTCAAGTATCTGGCGATCATAAATACGTAAGGAGTCTTCTTTCTTATCACTGCGAACGTTTATTTGTATTCCAGCTATCATCTTATTCGCCCTCTGCAAAATGCCATCTTCATTTTATTTCTGCCGACAATGACTTAGTCCGAGATGGGAATGCGCGTCTTGTGTGTACGCTGGGGCAAGCGATAAATAAAATAACACTACCCGTGTATCGAATGCTATATATTGAGAGTATGATTCTATTAATGGTATTCGTATATAAATTTCAATTCGCTCGATGCACGAAAGATCTTTACATCGATTTTATTTTTTGTTCTTAACCCTTTAAAAGCCAAGCCAATTCCACGAATTCTTGCCACACGCCACGATTTTTCCATAAACATACCTGGGAAATCATTTAATACCCAACTTTGTTTTCAAAAATAAGGGAAAAAACAAATATTTCCATGGATATTTACTACAGCCTTAGTGACATATTGCATTGAAAAGATGTGTCATGTGCATTAGATTCCATTTAAAAATACTATATTTATTCATATATAAACTCGTAGTGGCGTTGGCGCGCCTGCACACCGTGGTATATGAACGGTTAAAGAATCACTGGTATATGTATCAATGTATTTGAACAATAAATTGAATAACCACCAATATTATTCCTGGCGTAACTGTGTCATAAAAATTGTAGGCGGCGCTTAAATAAAATATAATTCTCTTATAAATAATTTTAATTGGAGATCTAACATTAATTATTAATAAATACTAAAGAGCTTTAAAATATGTTTGTTCCTAAGACACTCCTAGCAAGCATTGATCGCATAATACTGTCGTGTTGTGAGATAATCCTTTTATAGACGACGACCGTCCAACGGCCACGTGTGTAAAATAATACTTATTTCTGGATCTGATAAAAACGCTTGGAGTGAGCGAAACGGGTCCCGATTATCAAATAAAATTGTGTATTTCTTACATTATTTACTATAGTTATTTTTTTATTTCACAATTAATTGATAGCAAACACCAAACAAGTGAGAGAATAAGTTATAAATAGCGTGTTAAATTTGGCTACAATTTTAACTACATTATGTCATCCAATCGATAGTGCAAAGAAAATTTTACCGATCAATTTCACATAATATCATTGTTAACGTGCTGAGTTAATCCATGATTTAACTCAACGATTGAAGTATGTAAGTGAATTAATCTAAGTTTGCAAACAATGACTTATAAGATAGATTATTTGAATGCATTCAGCTTAGTGTTTCGATTATCTGTCTATACATTCGTAATAAATAAAATACTAGATACTTTTATCAAGTGGCAAATTCAGTAATCGAAGTAAATTGCGAATCCCTTTGTTTTCGTTTTATAGATTATACGCACCATCGAAAGATATATTGTTTAAATTCAGTCAATATATCACTCCGATGTTTGTCTGCAATCCTGATGCCGTCGTTGTATCGTAACTAGACGAATATTCGATAGTCGATTTTACTCGTCCATTTTTCAAGTACTCGATACTCGATTTATTTGAAAAATACTCGTGTATTACTCCGTAATTGATAAATGAAGATTTATTTACAAAATTTATTTACTTATTTACAAACATATTTCTTTAATGTTTAAGCGTTGCATTTAACTGGCAGGTATTTATTTAATGGTTTTGCCGTTAACTTATGCTATGTGAGAATATCTTTTGTTACTTTTGCTTTGGGTCCTGCTGACTTATCTTAACTTGAGATATCGAGTAATTGGAGTCGTAACTCAATTTGTCATTGAGCGTATTTTTTAAAAGTCTTCTTTGGCCCTCCTCGATCGAGCCTCGATATTATTCCGAGAGTGTGCGTTGATTTAGATTGTATACATTGTAATATTTACGAGAAGAACACAATAATGAATAGGCAACGTCTTCCTTTTTAGTTTCGCGATATATTTATGTTCGTGTATAAAAGGACGCTTTGTTGGTTCAGCGATCGGCTTTTATGTGTTCCTCGCGGAGCAACCGAGAGGGCGTTATGGTGATTCCATATTTTCTTAGGCTGTATCTCTGCTTGCTTTATCGGAGCAAGTATTTTTTGTCTCGACAGTCTTATGATTAATCGCTTCATTGATTCTTTACGTTTTTGCACGTCATTTTTCAAGATATGTCAGATTTGTTTCATATCGTAATATGTAAGCAATGAAAGCGCTCTGCGTATATTTTATTCATCACTAAATGTACGCACACGTACTATTAAGTATGAAAAATGATCTTTTTATTGGCATCTCTTGTATATAATTGTAACTCTATTATACGTCGTCAGTATTTCATCATAAAACAGCTCAATGTATTTTTATTATACCACTAGTATTGCTACCCGGCGTCGCTCGGACTAAACGACCAATAATTATTTAATGTTATATCATTCGACATAATTATATCACAAATTTTTCGTTGATTTCTTCTCGACTGATTCATTATTTATCATCGAGTTTATCTCGTATGACTTTCACAAATCAAAATTTTTAGTGCATTGGCATTAGCTGTAAAAATGGTAGCAGTGAATTACGCGTCTAACCTAAAAAATCTAACATCCAAAATAGAGTTAAAATAAAATCAAAAACTTTATTTAATTTGATGACAGCCCCGCCCCATTCTCGCTCATTAAAATGTCCAAATTCAAGGAAAAAATCTAATTTGCTGTCAAATAAATGTCAAATAATACCTTCGCGTAAATAATAAACATTATTATTCATAATAAAAGCCGGGAAAAAGTTGGTAGAAGACTAATTTATTACATTTTGACTAAATGTCTTCGCCGATAAAAATTCAAACATATTTTCTTTCATATTCGTTTTTATGGCAACTTGCAACAACAATGCAAAAGGGAATTACATACATACATACATACATACGCCGTTTCGGTTTTATATATAAGATTACTATTTCGCTCTGAATTAAACACTTTATTCTCTTGGAAAGCGTCTTCATATTTTATACACACTTTCTATATAATTATGACGTTCTATCAATTGAACAAGTAAAATTTCTGCATTTTTTTTTAATGTGACATTGTTAAAAGTTAATCAAAATATTCGTAATATATAAATGTATATTTATTTTAAAAGGTGGGTATTATCCGACGTCTTGATATTTTTAGAATTTGATTATTTTAATTGTTGTATAAATTTATTAGTGTATATTTTTATGCTTAGCATATAACAATGGTGATTTAAAAAGATAAAGTTGCTCGTGTTAAATTGACGAACTATTGAACTGTCTCCGATGTTTTATAATATTTCAAACAATTCAAATTTGTTATTGAAATTCTTTCGATCGTATTCAGCCGAAATCTATCGATTGATATTTATTGCTACGTTATCAAAAAATACTTGTAATATTACAGGTAGAAGATTTTATCGGTTACGTTAGTGAATCTCAATCTAAAGTAACACTGCACAAATTAGTGTTTTATCCTCAAGCATTTTCCGAGTGTCGTTGAATTCAAATGAGGTTTCTTGGCTTTGGCGAACGGAGAATAAAATACAACACAAAACTCGTTAAGTTTCTATATACACATCCTGCTAATTAATTCCTGTGTTCTTAGTATCTATCTACAGAGAAAAATCTTATCCCCTCAGTCAACGTGCAATTGGAATACGTATAATTTATTTACCCTGGCCTTTTATGACCCTTGATAAGGTGTATCAGTATTAGTAGGATGTATTTTCTTATTAGAATTCCCTATAATTGTATCGTCAAGCATTTTTACCAGGCGCCCCTTTTTTCTGCTTAGAATCTAACTTTTTTTTATAATAACATCTACAAGTTTTTCGTAACAATTAAAAATATGATCGACCAACGATGATAGTAACTTTAATCAGTTTGAAATTATTTAACTCGCACACGCTTTCTAGATTTTTTCTTTTTCCAAAAAACAGTGTTTAATTACACTTGTAATTTTAAGCATAAAATAGAAGCATACTAAATTAAAGATTTTTCTGACGTGTATGAGTTGCATGAATAAATAGATGCAGTTGATAATGCTAGCGATGAACTAAACCCATCCTAATCTCATTAAATTCAATGTGGAAGTACTAAAAAGCGTTTATTATTTTTACTATAATGCAATTCCACCAAGTATTGGCAGTGAACACCTCAAAAGTAATAAATAGAATTTCGTATAATGTCCGATGATATATTTAGATGAGAGACAATTAACTGTGATTTGCTTTTTATTTGCTACCTTATCTCTCTAATCATGTTCGTGATTATTCCTTTTGTATATCAACTTTAATTCATTAAATTTCAACTGTAAAAGCTATTGATAAATATGATATAAGGATATCGTAAGAAAAATAACAATGTATTTTAGCTATTTCGGCTTACGCCTTCGTCAGAACTATTAAGTAAATGCCAGTGACGGCTGGTGACGGGGTGCTGGGGGGTGCAAAAGGAAGATTCAACTATTTTTCCGTACTACGGAAGAGAAACAGTTGGTATTACGAACATCTGAATTGAAAGTCCATGCTATAGAAGTGTTTTAAAATCCAATGAATAGGAAAGAACTCTTGCAAAAATGGTTGAATATTCCATTGCACCCCCCAAAACCCCGTCGTCAGCCGTCACCAGCCGTCACTGGCCATCATGATTGATATCTCCAATGTATGAGAGCCAGATACCATGAGAAGAGGAAGTCAAACAACTTAAATTAGTATAATCGTCACTGCCTACCAATCTAACAAGTAAATGCCTACTCAATCAATAAATGATATAAGGATGTTACCGGCTATCAGAATTACAAGTCGAAGCATGTGAATTATCTGATATCATTCGAAATACCTACAACTTTGGTGGTCTAATAAATCTAAGAACATTCAACATATTATACAGATTAAAATATTACCCTGTGATATATTTCAAGTAATTCATATCTTAATATAATGCATAAAGGAGTTGCCATATCAATTAGATTTGGACTAATGATCCGTAATCAAAAGACTCGCTTGTATTATTTTCATTCGCTGGACCAATGAAGCTGTTTTTTTGATCGATTTATTTGCAAGTCATTTGAAATAATATCTGTTCAAAAAATTTAACTGTAGTTATTAAATTTAATTGTAGCGTAAAATTTTACTATTTTACTTATGAATACAAACAGATTTAACATCTTGAGATCAAATACTGCTTAAATATTTTATACATTTTGCCGATAATCGTTGCCGAAATTAATCGACAAAATTACAATTTTGAACTATTTTCAGAGATGAAATGATGACGACTTGTAAGTCACAATAGTTTGTCCAATTTAAATGAACGCATATTGATTTCATAGATTTATAACACTTTATATTTCAATTCACTTACCAATGCTGGTGGCAGTTATATTTATATATAAATTTGTGATTTTCTTACGGAAGTGTGAGGAAGTTTGTTGGTGCTTACCTGAAATCAAAAGAAAAACATCGTTATTATCAAATATAAATAAATTTCACCACAGAAAAATTATGTAATTATTTTCATTTTTGAATACAAAAAGAACTTTATATATACATATGCTGTAAAGATTAATTCCAGCTTTGTTCTGCGCAAGCAATTTCAACTGGCGATATATACATAAATAAAAACAGGGTGAATCTAAGTTATTTTTAATTTTATTTTAAATGAACTTCGAAAAAGTTTCCGCCGAATCCATCAAAGGTGTAAAAACAGGGTTGTTTGTATCTAATTAATAAAAACTTGACGAGCGATAGTAAATCAATTATTTTGTGAGAGGCCGACAACATTTTTGCTCGTGATAATTTTAAATAAATTAAACACATTCTTTTTTGTACCACAACCAATGAAAAGCAATGAAGCTTATAATGCTTAGCATACAAAAAAATAAGATATATTTATTTAAATCATTGTCAATTTGATCAGTTTTGTATAATTAGTTGTTGGAAATGCTCCAAATTGTTTTTGTGGAAGAAGTATACAAAATGTTTTGATATATTTTAATTTATTTTCATGTAAGCAGTTTCGGCTCGATTTTTTCATGTCGTAATTGCAAAAATCATTATCCATCCCCATTGCAGCATTCGATAATATTATGTTTATTCAAGCAGGGTAAAATAAAATATGAGTTCGGTAAATGCAAAGCAAAAAAATCAACCAGGACGCAAATAAGTTGCCCGAAGCGTCGCCGTAACCCAGCGTAAGTGTTCTTGCGTATTACGAGAAACATGTATGACTATGTATGTTGGTTCTTTTCAATAGTCGGGGCAGTTAAGTGGAGATAATTAACTTAATACCTGTCCCATACCACTTGTTTTAAAATTGCACCTGTACATGAGAGAATAAATGACATCTCCGCATTTAATGCCTGCGACTGCATTCCGATCGTCATAGGTTAACTTAAACACATCACTTCCACTATTAGGCGAATCGATTTCAAATGATTCGAAAAAAGCCTCGCAGAAATGCTATTAAAAAGAAATGTTATTTTTAGACGTTTATTGATCGGATAATATACAGGAATCATTCCTATTTAACACAGGATCTTTCAATAGGGATGGTCGAAATTTGTTAGATTATATCAGCCCTTATGTCCTTAAAGTGATATCTGTAAATTTTTTGTCGATTGCTTAGTTCTGTACGAAAAATCATCATGGAAGGTTTTTGCATTGAACAACGTGTGCAAATCCTAAAATTGTATCATCAAAGTCACTGCTCCGTTCGAGAAACGTTTTTGAATGAATGGGAAAAAGCAAAATTTTCAGATCTGGGGTGACTCCAATCCATACGAAATACACCAGCACTAAACGCATCCCAAGAAATTCCTGCCTGGGAATCATCGGTCCGTACTTCTTCCGAAACGAAACAGGCATTGCCATATCGATGTTGTGGCCTAAACTGGATAGTATGAATATCGACAACATTTGGTTCCAACAGGACGTCGTTACGTTCCACACACTGACTGGTAATTGATACCGCATGAATGAAATCAAGTTGTCTACAATTAAAACATTTATCTACCCCAAATATCGTATATATTTTTTAATCTTATTATATGAGTCAACGCTCATTCATAATTCATCACCCTCGAATCGTTCGCTCAGCGAAAACAGTGTTCTCACATGCGTCATTGATATCGAACGTGCTTTTGCTCTCGTCCACGTTATGTACCCAACCGCAAGAATCAAAAACCTGCAGCTCAGGTTTTTTTGAAACCTTCTAAGCTGGAAACGTCGCGCTAACAGACTGCTTTTTGCCAATTATATACATGTACCCATACCGTAGTCTTCGGTAACATGAGTGAAGTGTTTTACTTCTAAAGGTTCGCTTTCTTTGCTCGTTCGACGAAGGGTCTCTTTGTCGCATCAGTTATCAATTTTCGGTTGAAAATAATTTTTAGACTCTTTTATGTATGCAAGCTTGTTAGAAAAAATCTTGATCAAGCTATAATATTAAGGGTGTATTTAAATACGGAAAGAAAAATAACAATGTATTTTAATTCTACATAAATTATTTTATATATTTGTTGATAGCTATTTCGGCTTACGCCTTCGTCAGGTGTATTTAAATATTCTAGCTTATTGCAGAAACAGATAAAGCTTGATGTAATACATTTGAGTGAATTAGTAAAATTTAATTTCAACAGTCTATTGCAGTGGTTCTCATGTGCGGCCACCAGAGAATTTTTCTGCGGCCACCAACAGCTTTATAGTTAGTCCAGGTATTCAATAAAAATGTGTTTTTACAAGTCAATTCGTCAACAAAGGCATTGCAAATTAAATATTCCGTATGTATTCTATTGTGCTCAAGAATTTTTAGTTCACAACACATAGATTTTTATATCTTTTTGAGAAAGAAGACTCAACACAAAAATTTTATGCGGCCACCAGCCATTTCCGTAAAACCGCTGATGCCTAATGCGGCCACAGCCAAATTTTACGTGAGCGCCATTGGTCTATTGTGTAAATTCATTATAAATTTATCCTCGTGCTTAAAGTTCAGTCCCTAAAGGAGACTTTTTTTGCTTGAATTTAAAATAAAAAATAAAAAAATTGAAAGGGTTTTAAATTTCCATTAAATTGATTCGAAACCTAATAAATTATTCATTCTTGCCTTTCTGATTTCATTAAAATTCTGCTGCGTTAAAAATGACGTTCCCATTTGTTCGATTCGGATTGATGCGAATGAAAGTTGATACTGGATTTAGGTTTTATCGTCGGGATGATTATCAGGGCCGCAGTAGGTACCCGAGCGCCCGGCACAGCACTGGGCGCATCCTGAAAAAGGCGCAATCTGAGATCTGTTCTCGCGTGTCGCGCATTCTTATCAGATGCGAATAAATCGCACGACCGAACATGCGCAGCGCATGCGCCGATCGTCTCATCCAGCGGTATCAGCAGCCTCGCATTCCCGGAAAGACCCCCGTTTCAAGGGTTGCTACACGCTTTTATTTACACAAATAAAATCAATTCTTTCTATACTCACTTTAAATCGATAAACTTTAACTCTTTATGAACTACCTTCATTATACGTTGCACTTGCGAAAATATTTACTTTTAAACTTATCAAATAAATAACTTTAATTAGTTTCGATAAGATGATAACTACCATTATGAATTTTTCCTCTACACAATAAGCAATAATCAAATAGTAATAAGCACTAAGTCTTCACTCTCTGACAAACAACGACCAACTGAATATCCAAGGATTTCTTTTAAGGTTGTCACTGTTAATACTTGGTGGAATGGCATGGAATCCAAGGATTTATATGTGCTTCTACTTTTACATGAACATGTCGCTAACGACACGGATTTTTGCCTTTCGGCATCTTCAGGCATTTCAAATGAACTTAAATGCATTGCTATTATGGATTGAATATCATTTTCACACACCGATTTTTAAACTAAAACATATCCCAAAGCAATTGGGAGATAAATTTTCTAAATTGATTTAATTGGCATTTACTAGGTAGAACTCCATTATAATACGGTGAAAAATTTAACAATGTATTTCAATTCTACAGAAAATATTTTATATATTTGTTGACAGCTATTTCGGCTTACGCCATCGTCAGAAGTTAACCTTATTTATTTTTATCAAACGTTATACTTTTTCTTTTTCAAAGTTCTGGAATAAAGGACGCTTTCCAAAACCGGAGAATTGTTATTTGGTTTTCATTCATGTTATTGTCTCTTCCCTTTATTGTGGACGTTGCCAGGATAGCCTGCGCATACTTTCAATAACAGCAATCGACCATATTGCGCAAGGCGAATGTGATTCTATCTTCTATCGGAATTCGCTAAGATTAAGTACTGTCGTATTTAAGATTCTTATTATCATTATTGTTAACATTGTATACATCGCTTTAGCTTACTTTGCCGTCTTGGATCCGGAAATCTCAATTTTTTAAAACTATTTTCATTTTAACTTTATACAGTTGTTAAATTTTTATGAAAATCAGTATTTTAATTCTTCTTATTATTACCTAAACTAAGACGATGGAAGAACATATATTGTGTATCCTGTCTACAACGGTATATATGTAAGGATGAGTAAATGCAGGTTTTAACAAAGTTCTGACGATGGCGTAAGCTGAAATAGCTATCAACAAATATATAAAATAATTTCTGTAGAATTGAAATACGTTGTTATTTTTTTCACCGTATTATAATGGAGTTCTACCAAGTAAATCCCAACTCAATCAATGATTTGTTTTTGACTGACAAATAAATTCGTTATCCTCACATGCTTCCGGATTACTTATTTTAATTTAAAAAAACGCCTGATTCTTTTACAACTGTTTGTTTTGAAATACTCATATAAAAGAGAAAATTTTAATAAATAAAACTAAATTTCATATTTTATTACATCACAATATGCGAATGAAATAGAGACTTTTTTCTGATGTATTCTTTAGGTTATCAGAATGCTTCTAGTTAAAAAAAGCAGTATTAAACTCTCCATTATAAATTATTTGATTTAAGTACCCACACTTATAATTTGTGAGCGAAACTCATCCTGTCGTGAAACAATTGTGTTTAATTTATTCAAAAAGAATATTTTTCCACCAAGACTTGACAGTTGAAGTAAATAGTTTTTGAAATAAAATAAAATCAAACCGAACGTTTCGTTGATTGAATTGGCGTTTAATTGGTAGAACTCCATTATAACACGGTGAAAAAATATTTCGTCTTTTGCGATAGTCAAGCTTAAACTCTCTTATTATACTTATATTCGTATATACATATGTAGCTAATCAGAGATTTTCACTTGCATGCATTTAAATGGCACAGAATTCTGTTAACAACTTTTCTTTCCAAAATATTCTGTTTCAATACAAAACGTTACAACTTTTTTTACAATGATTATCTTTTACTTGGCCATGTACGGTACATTATTTCTTTTATTTTGCTGTAACTTAGTAAATAGGCTTATTCGATGGTATGTTTTCCCTGTAAAACATTTTCCGACCACAACAATAAAAACTCGCGTAAATGACGCATTGGTACCTTCAAACATGTAAACAGTTAGCATCCTTAGAAAGCCTTGCACTAGTCGATTTGTTAATCTTATATATAAAACCGAAACGGCGTATGTATGTATGTGAGCTGTAATTCCCTTTTGCATTGTTGTTGCAAGTTGCCATAAAAACGAATATGAAAGAAAATATGTTTGATTTTTTATCGGCGAAGACATTTAGTCAAAATGTAATAAATTAGTCTTCTATCAACTTTTTCCCGGCTTTTATTAATATAATAATGATTATTATTTACGCGAAGGTATTATTGGACTAAGCGACGCCGGGTAGCAATACTAGTCTATTTATAAAATCAATACAGACCCACTTCAGTGCGAAGAATAAAGTGGATCGCTGAACGTCATGTAACAGTATTATTGTTTTAAGCGTAAATTTTTGTTTTAAAGTGTGCGAACGCATTTAATGCTTCCGTTGTTTTACATCAGTTAACTGGACATATGACTGTTAACGTACGGCTTATTCGTAGCAAAGAAAATGGACCAGAAAGAGTGATTAAACACATTGCTTCTTTGTTTTACTATTTTGTAATAACCACTAGCTGGTTTTGTCAAATACGTTGTTAATTTAAACAAAAATCTTGAATATGAAATAAGATAAATATTCGATTGATACACAGTCAAGTTCAAGTTCACTCGTGCACTTGAAATGCATAAATATGCTGAAAGGTGAAACCAGGATATTGTCTTTTGGCATCTGAATGCATTGAAATGTGCAATTGAACTTAGTGGCTTAGTTTTATTCTTACATATGTATAAGCGATACGAACTTTTTACTTAGCGTCAGTTCAAGTAAATTCGTGTAGTTGAAATGCTTGACAATGCCAAAAAGTGAAATTCGAGTCTTTAGAGACAAAACTTACGGAAAAGTGCAAAGCTCAAATTGTCTTATACTGTTTATAGGTAAGATATTTATTTGTGTTTAACATATAAAAATAAACTAATTAATCTACTTTTAAGGTGTTCACTGTCAATACTTGGTGGAAAGGCATTGTAATAAAAATAATAATACATTTTTAGTCCTTTTTCCACATAAAATTTATTTGATCAGGACCGGTTTCGATCATGGCGAGCATTGTCAACTGATAAGAAATACAATGTTTTTTTAATCAATCTACGCTCAGATACTAAGCCGTGTTATAGTTTGAAAGTCTTTTGCAGCTTTGCATGTTTCCCCTTGGTATTAAAAATTTTATTCATGTACGATTTATAAACATTTTCGACAAAAAAAAACTTCTACAATAATTGCGAGGCGAAATGCAATGAAAAAGTGTGGCATTATTTGAGTATTGATTTACTTGGAATAGTTCCCAAACTCTATTTTGTAATTTTATCATTTTAATATGTTAGAATCAATCTTGCTTCATTTCTTTGCAAAATTTTCGATAGAAAGTCCGAAGATGCCTTTGAAAGAGGCGAAACACGTGTCACAGTTAGTAGCACAGTACATGGAACAATCAAAGTTATTTTATATTAAAATTAACTTCCGCAAAGCTAACGCTGAAACCATCGAAAATATCATATTCCCTGGTCATATAATAGCGAATGTTTCGTCGGGGTTCGACAAGGAAGGCATCGTGCCGCCGTCGGCCGTCAGGCGAGCGCGTCGTTCATGCCCCTATTGTGGCCTAATCGACCCCTAATCGAGCCCATTGTTAAGTTCACGCTTAACTCGTTACGTTAAGAAATAGGCATTACTTATATACCACTCGCCCGTCGAAGGCTGATTATTGTGTTTACATTGTAACGCTCCTCGGTCTTGTTAGGGCTTGCGTACATATAAATAGAGCCTAACGAGGTGATTTCAGAGCCTCAATATTGTCTCTCAGCGTTTAATTCTGCTCGGAGGCTTTCGCAATGGAGCAATATTGCCAGTCTCCTTTATAATAATGGCGTTTAAACAGTTTACACTGCAAATGTGCGTTTGAAAGTCATGTACAAATAAATTGAATGCATACTAACATTTCTGTACGGTTGTGTATTATATTTTTAATGATTGAACATCATTATAAAACACAACGTGTTATAGATAATAGTTTCAAGCAGGGCTGTGGAGTCGGAGTCGGAGTCGTCGCGGCGTTTTGGCCAGAGTCGTACTCGGAGTCGGTAATTTTGAAAAGTTTGAACTTTTTATTTTTGCATTTAATATGTCAAATTTGGCTTTTGGCCGCATTGATAGGGTTGATATTTAATTGAATACACATAAATAGGAAATTTAGGGGGCGAAAAGTGACGATATTAACCTTTTTTTAGTCGGAGTCGTGTTTTTGGTCAATGTCGGAATCGGAGTCGGAGTCGGACTCTAACTTTTTTTTGCCGACTCTACAGCCCTGGTTTCAAGGTAAATGCCTTATACACGCCTTGCTTTATTTAAGAACTTATTTGAAATTGTGTATTTGTGTTCCATTAACAACTCTTTACATAAAAAAATTGGAAAGGCATAATTACATACGAATGAAAGTATATCACAACAATTTTAAAAGAATCTGTAATATTTCTTTTTGATAAACTTTTATTTATTATTCCATATTTTCAGGGTCTTCTTTTCATACAACGTATTTAGATATTCAACTGTCAATAATTTTATTCTAACAGTATTTAGCTTGTTCTATTTATTATCAGAAATTATGGTATAGCAACAATGTCCAAAGTAGTGACACAATAAGTTTATTAATAATTGTTCAAACTTATCGTCAAATTATGTTTGGGTTTTCGCTAGAATAAGACAAACACATTAAAATAAAAATCAATTTGCCGTCCATTTCTAAACATTGTTATAGGAGACTATTGTTTTTAAATTAATAAATTTCTACCTATTCATCATTTTACCATACAATTATTTCTTGGTATAGGAAATTATTTGATTTACTTAAAACTAGTAATTACAGATATTATAAAAAATATTGTATGGGTAAATAAAAAAAACATAACTCGATCCTTCTGTAATTGGCGTCAGGCATGTTTATTTTTCCCGAGATTTCGAATCACGATTTATAGCTATGTTTTTGATGTCCATTTGAAAATTAGCTATAATTGCTTCACCTGGTGGATATATCATGTTTGAAAGTATGCATTACTTATAACATCGGAAACTCGAGTAGAAAACATGTTATCTCTACGAAAAAATATCAAGTGTATTCCTCGTTTATTATGTGTAGTAAATATTTTATGAATCAGTATTCACGAATCAAATTAAGGACGATAAATATAGCTTTGATAACTCAATAAAATGTCGAGTACTAATCGACATTTAATTAAGATATCATCCATCTTGATATCCTTTATTTTGTTTGCTCAAGTTTACAACTTTAGTTCCCTGTGTTCGAGTCGTTTTTATCTTGTTTTCGCCCGCCTTCAGGTCGGTGTAATTTTATTCTTTGCAATTACCTTCACATCGTAACTAATCAAAGCTCTCGTCTTCCTCCAAGAAATGAAGGTAAAGAGAATAAAGGCAAACAAACCATCAATCATCATCATCATCATCTCGTGCTTACGACATTCAAAACTTTCTTTATTTTATTATAATGGAAGATTTCTTTACTCTCGAAACAGACGTGAAATGCTCTAATTCCATGACATGATTTTGAACATTGCTATAAAAATATTTGACGGGACTACTACTAACTTTGATGAAATAAAAGCTGTCTTTGAAATAAAGACAATGATTATTCCGAAACTATTTACTTCGGTTTGACCGTCATCAGAACAAATGATACTATTCACATACATATTGTATGTTTTTATGAGCTTTTAAAGTTACAGTTCAACTTTAGTAAAATTATTACTATTAAATAAGATGCCAATTTACACTTATCTTTCAAATACACATCTCATGAAATATGAATAGTTAGTTGATTGAGTAGGCATTTACTTGGTAGAACTCCATTATAATACGGTAAGAAAAATAACAATGTATTTTAGTTCTACATCAATTTTATATATTTGTTGATAGCTATTTTGGCTTACGCCTTCGTCAGAACTAATTTCTGTAGAATTAAAATACATTGCTATTTTTCTTACCGTATTATAATGGAGTTCTAGCAAGTAAATGCCAACTCAATCAATTATACATAGCTATGAAAGGTAGTCATCATTTTGTCTGTCGCTTAAAAAATTGGTCTGAAGTAATTACTAAGAAATGATGAATTGAATTAAATATACGTGTATTGCTAGAACACAATATTTTTTTATTATTTATTTAGCCTTAGCATTTATATCACTGCTCTCATCGAACTCAAGGGAGGCTGAGCGACTGAGTAACGAGCAGTTATCGTGGGAAAAAAATATGTTGAGATATATCCATTGGGAGAGCAATATGCTCCCCATTGGGAGTGAACGTGGATCCAAATATATAAATGCAAAATAGTAATGTTCATGGTTGCTTTGCGATTTATGATAGAAAAAGCATACCTTGTGATTTAGAAAGAATATCAATATAATTATTTACAACACAAATCAAGAAGATTATGTTTGGTTATCAGAGTGGCATGACTTTTTAATCACTCGGCATTCCACGTGTGCGTACTTATTGGGTGGCTGTGTGTGTCGTATGTACATACTTTGTTGCCTTGCGGAAATTGAGCGGCATTGTCGATGGTATCAGGGTAGCAGCGGGTGTAGTGCTCGATACAGCACGGCGAATAGATACTGAATGTTACTCGGTGCGCGGGTCGACGGGGTTATGAGAATCGTTAGCTGCGAGACGGCGAATCCTAACATTGGGATACTTCGGAAGTGTTCCGTGTATACCTGTACGAATTCATGTGGCCCTGATACATTTTTCGGCTTGCCGTACGAATAGCTTCCTTATGCTGATTGACGCCCTGATAATACGGTCCAAAATGGCTTGCGTACATTTTTTTAACATCATTTAGACGTGCTTTTTTCGAAATAGGTTGTGAAACTTTAAATCTTTTATAGGTATCTGCTGCAAATACTTTTTTCGAATTTTCTTTTATAGTGCCATTGATATAAATAAAAATTACATTTAATAGCCAGTACTTTCAACTTTCAAGTAAGTAATGTAAATAAATAACATTGCTACCTCAAATAAAAATAATAAAATATTTTTAGTACTTATCCCACATAAAATGTATTGGATCAGGACCGGTTTAGCTCATGGCGAGCATTTTCAACTGAAATATATACATAAGTTAAAAATACTAATACATCTTTTGTACTTAATACACATTAGTTTTATTAGAATCAGGACCGGTTTTGCTCATCTCGAACATAAGCAACTGATAATAAATATAAAAATACAGCGTTATTTATTCAAAATCTAAGCAATTTAACATGGGTTGATAATTCTTGCAATGAGCGAAAACTGTTCTGATCATAATAAATCTAATGTTGAATATGTACAAGAAATGTGTTATTACTTTTTAAAATAATGCTATTCTACCAAATGTAATCAACTGATACCTACATACATATGATGTCTACCTAAATTTCAAATCTGTATTTTGTTCACGTATTTTACACAAGCCAATTGTATTTATTTGCATAAAAATTAAATGTATTGTCTATGAAGAAACAAGAAATTTTATTAAGTGACATGTATGTCTTAATTATCATTTGTATGAATAGTGTTGCCATTAAATATCGAAAAATAAATTCACTTGTATAAATCACGACTCAAAGTTTATGAAACCATAGAGTACAATTTCAATTTCCCGCGTTATTTGGCAAGACACTTGATTGAATCTCCGCTCAAATCTGAAAGCCCTTTTCCGTGAGAGCCAATTTCATCGAATCTGCATCGCAGCTTTGAGCGGTG
The DNA here is from genome assembly GCA_028554975.1 of Himalopsyche kuldschensis. Lineage (NCBI taxonomy): Eukaryota > Metazoa > Arthropoda > Insecta > Trichoptera > Rhyacophilidae > Himalopsyche > Himalopsyche kuldschensis. The sequence continues at coordinate 18,708,222 of JAHFWI010000006.1, forward strand.
ATTTCTTCGACCAATCAAATAAAATATTCGTCTTGTGATTGATGGCAATCAAAAGGGACGATTCGATCGTATTTTTACTTCCTGGATTCGAATCGCGATTTTACAATCGAATCGAATCGAGTCGTTGTATCCTTTGTTATTTTTTATCGCTTTATATCGCAGATGTGTTTTTTAACGAGGGCTGTTTTCATTAGACATAAATAACTCGTCACAGTTTATATGGTTGCAACTTACAAGTGATTTATTATTTGTCTTTAATGTGTTAACTTTCAATTCCTCGTGGGACCTCGTAATTTTTAAACAAAAAAAACACAACTTTTAGCACTACATATTTTTATAGATGTACCATCATAACTTGACCGCCGTTCAAATTCGGAACCAAAATTGTCCCCATATAGTGGATACATTTAAAAGCCTGCGAAGTTATATTGTTTTAATAATAATATATTTACATGAACATTTTGTTTCATTTATAGCTTGCATATAAAAATGTGTTAGTAAACTAACAAATTTGATTGAGTATTTCACACTTTTTACGCGATGGTGGCGCCCTCACAAGCGGCCATGTTATAATGGTGCATCTATAATAAAATTTTCATGACTTCTTTAATTACATCACGATGACCATTATCTGAGGTAGCATGATATATAGACGATTTAAACAAGGTATATTTTTAAACCCTTTTTTTCATATGCGGTGAATTAATCAACTCGACAAGGGCGTTAGCCGAATTGGCTATCAACTATACTTCTCATAATTTTCGTATAAATAAAATAAATTGCTATTTTTCACCGTCTTTTAATGGAGTACATGCCAATTCAATCAATAAATTTGAACTCAATCGAAAAAAACAAATTAATTTAATTAAGGATTTCAACTGATGGAATTCCAATATCAAATTCAAACAATTTAAATTTAATATCACTTTTGCTCGAAGTGCTTCGACATTTGAATTTAAATGATAAATAAGAAGCTGTATGCAAGTAATATAAAATTTAAATAACTTGTCACGTGAAAAGAGGCATTTGAAAGAAGCGAAACACGTGTCACAGTTAGTAACAACATTTTTGGAATAATCAAAGTTATTTTAAATTTTATATTTAAATTAACTTCCACAAAATTACCGCCGAATCCATCGAATGTATTAAATGCTAATATTTTCGTAACTCTGGACATGATGGAACTAACCGTAAAGTCAATATCATAGAAAATCATATTTTTTATATTGAAATAATTTATATCCGGTGGTAATCGACCGTCTTACATACGGGAGTGCCGTCACGGTCTGCCGGCATAACCCTTCGACTCATATATTCCTCCGAATAAAAAGAAGCGGTACTGTCCCCGGGCAGAGTCACTCGGCCGAGCAGGATTGTACCGTTCCACTAAACTTGCATCCGCCCGATGCACTCACTTGCATTATTATTAGTAGTATTATTAGCATACGATCCGGAGAACAGAACCGTTAATCGGTATTACGGTCCCGGCGACATACTTGTAAAATATCCGCGGCCACTTCTGCCTCCCTGGTAGTGTTGATTTTAATTAATAATGCTACTTATTCGCGTTTTGATCTAGAGTCGTATTGGCATGCCATCATGATTGATATCTCCAATGTATGAGAGCCAGAGACCATGAGAAGAGGAAGTCAAACAACTTAAATTAGCATAATCTTACAACTTACAATTATTTTATTATTTATTCAAAAGAAAATAAAAATCATGATATTACAGCTCACGCCAATACGCCATACATTTGACAAATTTATTTACATATACATACATACTTGTATACACATAATAAAAATTACAATTTGTAGCCATAAGAGTAGAGAGAAAAAAATAATAAAATCACATTAGAAATTTTCAAAGATGTCAACCTAGTGAGTTCCGAAAAAATCAACTTTTATTCATAAAATATAGTATTCGTCTGAACTCACTCACGTCAATATGAAATATGTTGACATCCAAAGCCATGCCGCTTAAAATTGTTAAAGCTCTTCCCGGTGGCATTCCCATTGGCAGACTGGATCTACACTATGTTCACGATTCTTCGAAAAATAATCAGGAACATTGAATTTAACATTCTCAAGAATGGTGGAATTCTCATTTTGGCCTCGGATGAGCCGAAAGAAATATAATGCCAAATACATTTCTTTTCGTATGTATCTTCATGCAATAAGTATTATATTGTTAAAATTAAAGAGTCGGTGATTATTTTTTTTAAGCTTAATTTTTTATTTGTTACGTTATTTTACCGTATTGGTGTCGATAAAGTCAGATGTACCAATTACTTAACAGAATCAATTTGTTTTTCCACTAGTGGTTCAAACATTTTTTTGAACATTCCATATTGATTGTAAATGAATTTCCGACCAAAAAATAACCGACAAACCTTATGAAGCTATTTTCAAATACAGGTATCTATATAAAAAAGAGAGAAATGGCCTTGTTTCATTATATGTTTATTTCATCAGTTAATAATGCTTGCGATCAACGAAACCGGTGCTGATTTGATCAACTCAAATGTGTAAGTAGAACCATAAAATGAGTTTTAAAAATGTATTTATAATTCGGAAAGAAAAATAACAATGTATTTTAATTCATGAACTAGTTCGGACGAAGGCGTAAGCCGAAATAGCTATCAACAAATATATAAAATAATTTATGTAGAATTAAAATACATTGTTATTTTCTTTCCGTATTATAATGGAGTTCTACCAAGTAAATGCCTACTCAATCAATGTATTTATAATTGCTGTCCGCCAGGAATTGATATTTAACTACTTATCTTAAAAATGAATAAGTGTTACCAATCTATTGAATAAAGCATTTTCTGACTTGTTAACCCTATCGTGATATGAATAGATAGATGTTGAAAAATATTACAGTTTATTATAGAATGCACTATAAAATTTAAAAAATTGTCGTAGCAAAGTATAAAACAGAGAAAAATTGACGCCAGGAGTAGAGTTACGACGCGGTTTTATATATAAGATTTAACACAAATTTGTGAATAAATAAAATAGTTGTATGATTAAGATTTGGGTGTGATTGTTGTTATGATTTTTGACGTTTTCTATGAACTACTTTACGTAAAATAATATATGTTTCAAAAAGATATGATGTATGTTTTTTTACTAGATACGAGAACTAGAGACTCCAATTCGAGTATCGAGTACTCGATACTCGATTATACTCGTCCATTTTTCATGTACTCGATTATTCTGAAAAATACCCGAATAATACTCGTTATATATAAATTATGACTTATTTCCAAATTTTATTTTTTTTAAGCAGTGAACAGAGAAACTTGATTGCGCTATTGAATTCATTGTTAACTTTTAAGCCAACGTCCACAGCAACAGATAGACTTTTTTCTACTGCGGGAGTAAAAAACAAAGCTTCGAACCAAATTAAAATTTGAGATTTTAAATTCTCTACTATTTTTGAAATATATGTTTCATAAATTTGAAATAAATGTATTAATGCAATAAAATAAGATTATTTGTTTATTTATTACCTTTTTATATGCACAAATTTCAATTGATAATACATATTTTGGTACATCTGAAACTACTCGAGTATACTCGAGTATTTTAGAATATTGCTACTCGATACTCGAGTAGTTGAGATGTCGAGTAATTGGAGTCTTTAATGAGAACTCATAGGTCGACGTTTAAAAGCTAAAACAATATTTTTGTTTTCCAGAATACTTTTTTAACTGCATCCTATATTTGATTTTAAGCCTTAACTTGAATGGAAGAAATATGATATTTTTTAACCGTGAGAACACATTGTACGGGTCAAGCTCACTTTTAAGTATCGGCAAAATGAACAACCTGTATTTTTAATACTTCTCGTTTTCATTCGAATTTCCGGAGCGTTAACTTTTATCAGTGATCATTTTGCAATATTTCATGAAATAATTACTAAAACTGAATATATCAATGCATAAGTTAATTTTCCATTAAGATGTGTTAAAAAAAATCAGAAATTCAATCGGTCGCTTCTTGTTTTTTAATAGCTTTGCATTAGTTTTTAATTGCGACATATTCGAACCTTTTGTATTGATGTGCACCAATTAACTAGAAACAGGTGTATCCGGTTAATATTTAATGCCCGGGAAAGGCGAATGAGGCTTACATCATATTTATTTATAGTAAATGATAAATAATTAGTGTAATAGTTATATTTATATATATTTTTTTCGACTCCATAAATCATTTTTGTTTTTTTATGCTAGCTTAGCTTTCATATAAGTTTTGCGTTCATCGTATTTTTCCGTTGTTATCTAGCCACTTATTGCTTATGCTGTAAACAATTTTTAATTTACTTTTTTCTAGTGTTGAAAAAAATGCTGATACGTCTGAAACAAACGACGTGTTTATTTTATCTCAATGTATCTTTATAACAAAGATTGCCAGCTTAAGCATATCATTTTCAGCCAATTATTCTAATGTTATATTACTTAATCAGATATATAAAAAGTTATACAGCAAAACATTTAAGTATCTTCATACATTCATCTCTCTGATACTAGAAATTCAAAAGAATAAAACAATAGTATCAATACTTCAGAAATCATTTTTGCCGTTTTTAATGTTCAAACGGTATCACAAATTCTCCAAAATAAACTTTTACAATATGTTATGTAATTGAAACTGAATAAATTCAAGGTTTCATCAGTAAATTAAATAAATGGTTGGTAATATGTAAAAATGGTCAGAAATATTATAAACGTTCATTGTCCACTGTAGCAGTGTGAATGTGGTCAGATATTAAATGAAACGGTCGGCAATGTATTATATTTAAAATGGTTAGTACCATTTATAGATCTTCTGGCCCTCTAACAAAAAAAATGCTGAGCATATTCCAATAAAATGCTGACCAACATTAATTATTTACTGACCATTTCTTTAATATTTACTGATCTTTTATCGAATTTAGTTCTAACTAAATAACTAGTGGCCATTTGTTTTTAAAATTACAATTTATTACTTCCTTAAATTAAAATATTAATAAAATATGAGAAAAGCGAAAAGTTTTTTCATTTCTATAAATTCATTCCCCTTCTTATTTTGCTGTGAAACTCTCCGTATATTACAACATTTTAATGTACAAAACAGTTCAAAAGGCTCATTTAATATCGAGCAAGATTCCTTAAGGAGTCAAAGTTGTCAGCAACATTTCCAGAGTCGCGAGAGTACACGAATCGCCTGGCAGTTATTGGTATCGGGATCGGCGGTGCTATGCTCGCATTTTACAATCCCTAATAACCCTAAATGGATTCCTAATGAAATGTTGTTACACTTATTTAATTACGCCGTGAATGTCCGAGGTGGTTTTATTCACTTATCGGCCGCGCAGTCCGCGCTCATTTTCGACGTCGATAAATAACCCAGCGGTGCGTCTGCCAGCGGCGAGCCGCAACAAACGCCCCATAAATACTGGTTATTTATTCACCGTTTGCCATGTGACTATTCTGGTGTCATACAAAATCGGATCGCGGGCTTTGCGACGCAAGTGCACGGCCGTTTGATTATTGCACTTGCTACGATATCGACGCGGAGGCGGCCGCCGACACTGAGTGCATTATGCACTTGTATACACCGCTGGGTGGAAAGCTCTCATTATTTGGCCAGCGAAGCCTGCGTCGAAGCCTTTTGCCACCCTGGCAGCTTTTTCTTTTTTTTTTAAAACACACACATACATATGTACACAGTGTTTATAACCTAGCCCACACCACTATCGACACGTTACAAATATATGCAGCAATTTATTGCACACACACTTCAATCTTCCTCCGACCCCTCGAGCTGGTTTGCACCCAAAAAAACTTATGCTTTGTGTTTGATGGGATTCTATAATTTCGGGGTCAATGAACAATTTTTTTTTTTACACAGAACATAAATTTAAATGTCCCACGACAGAAAAGAAATACGAAGGCGTCCTAAACAGTCGAAGGACCGAAAACGACTAAATCTAAAACACGCATCTCTAAAATGCGTTAGGACTTTTTACTACGCCTAATATATACTGGTGTAAAAAGGGCACACAATACATCTTCCCGTCTGTTCTAAATCCTATATATATATTGAAATAATAAAGAATTAAAAGTGACAAATTAATCGTATGTATTTCTCGAATTAAAAGCTTATCTGTGTTTTTATCATGATCTAATGCTAATGTAATCCGAGTTCTACCTTTCAAAAGATCAATACAATATGAATAATACGGAAAGAAAAATAACAATGTATTTTAGTTCTACACAAATTATTTTATATATTTGTTGATAGCTATTTCGGCTTACGCCTTCGTCAGAACTAGTTCTTTTTTTTTTTTGTTTAAAAATTAAAAAAAGAATATTTGGCATTACAATTACTTCTGGCTTACGCCAATGCGCTAAATATTCCTAATTGTGAAAGTCATACGAGATTAACTCGATGATAAGTAATAAATAAGTTGTGCACAAAATCAACGATAAATAACATACACCCAGCCCAAGATCTCTTTTTTTTCAATTGAAAAAAATCTGACTTTGCCGGGAATCGAAACCCGGGTCTCCAGATCGCTAGGACAAAGCTCTTGCCACTAGACCACAGGGACCGAAGGCGTAAGCCGAAATAGCTATCAACAAATATATAAAATAATTTATGTAGAACTAAAATACATTGTTATTTTTCTTTCCGTATTATAATGGAGTTCTACCAAGTAAATGCCTACTCAATCAATACAATATGAATATTTACTTTACAACATCTCGGAATAATTGAATGTGTGGTCTTCATTTTAGTTGAAATTAAGTATCCGTAAAATATTAGCGTATATCATCACTAAGTATCAAGTATGTATATTGAACTAAAATTTAGCCCATTGAAAGTGATTGAATGTAAATAGCCATATGCTTAAATATTAAACTATTTTAATAAATTTTTATTTGTTTGAAAAGTATCTGCAGATTATATGCAGTATGATTAGTTATATTTATGTTTTATATTTATATCTTAAGTATTATTTAAAATAATAAAATCACTTGGCACTGCTTGAAACTACATCAGATGGAATGAGAATGTTTATATTAATAATTTTAAATTTAATTTCCACGATGTTTCACCGAATACATTGAAAATTTTGATAATATTCTAATAAAGCAAATTATCTTGCAAAATTGATTTTGCTTGATTTTTTCACGTTCGTAATCTTCTAGTATTTTTATTTTATGTCTGTTTATACACGCACCATACTTATAAGTGATTGTTTGTAAAGAGATTTAATTGAACGCGCTTCGTAAGATAGTTTTCACTTGTTTATAAATTTTAAATTTACATATTGTAATTGTGCTCACGTCTTGCTGATATTAACTTGAAATGAATATGTGCTCTTTACATATTAAGTAATGTCGTAATAATGCTTTGTATATTGCAAGCATTTTAGCTTTAATCTATCTTCGCTAAGTTATAAGAAGTCTTATTTATGAAATAACACATCAAATATTCAGATCATTGTATATTTTCAAGTGTTATTTTCTTCACCATAATTTTTAACTATCAGCATAAAGTTATCTCGTAAAATATTTCAAATTTAATAAATGAAACGAAAGCCATTTTCTGCCTATAAGATAACGTACATTTTTTATCGTCTTTAATGAAAATTTACATAATTTTATAGCAATGTGCTTGAAGTTTTGTAGCAATGATAGAACTTAAATTTTATATTATATATCAGGTTTTGCATTCCTTGGCGATGTTTCTTCTATTAAAACTTTATAGATAAAATACTTTTCTTATAGCATGTCTAAGGTTTTATTTGTTGCTTATTTTCAATCTTTGACTTTTTTTATATTTAATATTATACGTGCAGATAACACATCATTGTATATTATTCATAAAAGGATAATCATGAAGTATTTATTTATAGTATATTAATCGCACCGAAGCGTTAGAGATAAACTTATTTAGTTTTCATAAAGTTTTTTTCTGAAGACTCAATCGTTCTTATTACTTTTGCCTTTTTTTACCACACACTATTGAATATATATCAGATTTATGATTATCTATAGTGGTCTTCTTTCATTTTAACTATTGAAAAGTTCTTTTGTATATTCATTAATTGTATTGAAATCTATTTGCCGAACTGTATAAAATAAATATTAAAAGTAGCAAGAATTCTTCTCGGACTCTACACGTTACTATTTTTTGTCTCCATACATTATCATAAAATTCGTTTTCATCTTCTGTTTGTTTCAATTTAAATACTTTAACTATATCACTTTTAAGGTGTTCACTGTCAATACTTGGTGTTAAGGCAATATTATAAAAATAATAATACATTTTTAGTACTTGCTCAACTGATTGACAATGCTCGCCATGAGCGAAACCGGTCCTGATCAAATAAATTTTATGTGGGAAAAAAAGTACTAAAAATGTATTATTATTTTTAATTTCACTATAGTTCGTTTTGACTCTTAAAATCCATCTCGGTGCATAAAACAATTTCAAAAAAAGAATTGAATATTCTTAAGACCTCATTATCTTCGAATAATATTGCCATAAAATATTTTCTCACTGATGCGACAAACGATATTGCATATTTTTTTAAACCTTTTTTTGCAAAAAAAAATCCTCAGTCGCCTTATCCGATAAAATTATAGTATCTTATGTTACTGGCTTTAAAAGTTACAATATATTATTTTGCGGAGTTGTGTTTCGATATGTTAATTGATTTTAACATTAATATACATTGTATCTATCTATTGACGATGTTTTTCTTCGTCCAATATTACAAATATGTATTTTAAAAAATGTTCATACAACTAGCAAAACTTTATAAATAAAACTTATCATAATCGATGAAAAGTGAATTATTTTCCAACACGTGAGAATATATATTTGCTATCTTCTACAATTATACGGGCATTGCATTTTGTTATAATGCTAATTCACACATAACATATTTAACAAATTGTTTTCACACCTTTCGTTCCGCAATTTTTCATCCATATTTACAAAAATATTTAAATTTTATTATTATTAGACTACGTTCTTTATCAATGAATCTAGTCGACTAGCCTTGAACATGAAAATATTACTATCAGCTAAAAGTTTTATTTAAAAGGAAAAAAAAACCATAAACTATTCTTCTGGATTGAATTGTAGTTCAGCGAATAGAACTCGGTGAAATATGTTAAAATTGCACCTTTCTTCTCAGCTTAGTTATTTTTATCGCAGAGAAATCATTTTTATTCATTGAAATTAATATACTTTATAATAATTTATTGAATAAAATTTTATTATTTCGTATCGATGTATAAAATAGAATAGTTATTTAAATTCATTCTATGGAGTCGGCGTAAACTTTGCGGAAGTTTATTTTAATATCGAAAAGAGTGTTGAAGTAATAATTATTACTTAAGCAGCCTGTGCTAGTTATTTTAAACTTAATACTTAAACTGTATTTTAACTAGTTGGTTTTTATTTAGAATTTTCTTACAATTAAAACCTACACGCATTTTTTTATACTTATTATATGATTCTGAATGATCGACTTGCCTTGAAAATGAAAATATCACTATCGATTGAAAGTTTTTATTTATAAAGGTAAAAAAACAATAAACTATTTTTTCGCGATTGGGTTGTATTTCAGCGAATATAATTCGGTGATATCTGTTAACATTACACTTTTTCTTTTCGTTTAGTTACTTTTTAAATATTACTTAACCTTTTTTTCATATTGAAAATGTGTATTGGAGAAAAGAAACTTGTATCATTTAAAATATTTAGCTAAAATAATTTTCGTATTCTTATTTCGAATAGACGAGTTATTTAAATACTTTCGATGGATTCGGTGGTAACTTTGTAGAAGTTCATTTTAATTTCGCAAAAAATGCATAAGTAATAATTATTACTTATAGTTACTACTAATAGTTATTACTTGAGCAAACTTCGCGATTTATTTAAAACATTATCTTTTAGCTAATTGTTTTTAATTTTGTTTTATATCAAAAGTTTAATTCAAACGTATTATATTATTTTAAATGATTTAAAATAAGCCTGTTCGTGTTTTAAAATATATTGATCCAAATATGTATTGACACTATGAAAGTTATCAAAAGATTGTTTTCATACATACCGTTAAATCTGGACACAGGCACTTTTTAATATCACTCGTCTCTCCACAAATTATCTCAAACAAAACGTCCTCGGGTGAAAAAAAAAAATGTGATATTATTTTCACCGGAGCCTCTAGTTTAGCACTCGAAAATTGTGTTGCTCGATTCACGACGGAGCCAGCTGGTTGAGTTGAGTTAAGTTAGCCTTGGAATTGTATGAAGACGACCCACGCCGTGCTCGATCGTCGCGACACTGAACTTGAAGACTGCCCGCTCGCCGGTTATAACATCGAATGCAACCTTAACCTTGCTAGAGGAGGACGTAACGCTGCCGGAGGAAGCGGTGGATGCGCGGCGAAGATTCTCTTGCTCTCGCAGTTGTGCTTTTCCGAACGGCGGTGGGGGAATTTCGCACGCCACTGTGCGGTTTTCACTCGCTCGGATATTACCTACGAACAATCAAAAAAATATGCATTCACATAAACAAATTTAAATAAATTAAACACTGCTTTAAATTTTAGGACGCAATTTTTGGCTTCAAAAGAACCAGACATTTCAATCGGTTAATAATTGATATGTGAAATTGAATGCCACTCAAATGAGATAAACTAACCACATGTTCTGCCCTAGCCTTTCTAATATATATATGTCACAGTGAAACTGTATTCTGAGTGAAAATATATTCTTCTCCAAGCTGTCATTGAAATCAAATTTGACCGCCCTATGTTTGTCTATGCTTTGTCTTTGGTTCTCTTCTTATGAAAGGGACTTCTTGCTGATTTTTATTGGAGCAAACCAAAATCTAAGGCCGGCAAATCTTCGACTTGGGCCAATAATTTCAATGATCGTGACCAGTGAAATCATGTTGTCATACAAATCTATTACTTGATAAATTTTCACTGAGAATACAGTTTCGCTGTAACATATTGACCCCGCCCTATATGGTAGGTCATCATAACTCTCTCGAACGACCTATTTTTCACCTCAGTCTATGAGTTTGAGTCGATATCAGGAAATAAATTCATTCTAATAATACTCTATATAGCGATTATATTGAATATAGAGTAATTTCAAATTTGTAAAAGAGGCATTTATGCGGACGTCTCGCTCTAAATGTCTCTTGACTCTTTCACGCCCTGAGTGCATGAGAGTGCATGGTATTTCATGCAAAGTTCGATGGGCCATAAATAATGGCTTATCGGTATGCACGTGTTAACGATTTTTTTGTAACGGTTTGCTACCTAAAGGTGCCGCTTTTTTTTCATACGATCAGTTAGATATCGGAGAGCAGGGAGTGAGCACGCGCTTGCCAGATAAGTCTTACATTCGTGGTTGAGGGGCTTCTCCCAACTGTTTGCCCTGAAAGTAGCCTGCAAGCTCCCAATCCTCTCCCTTACAATAAAGTCTAGTAAATTCCTGATATCGCCTTCGCAATTATAATAGTCGTGCATTATGTATTGTAGTACGTAACGTGTATTGTAAATCTATCTTTGTTAAATCCGTGTGTAAAGTCTGTGTAAATTATAAACAATTGAATAATGGGTGCTAACCGCACCTACATAACGCTTTGAGATCGTCTTTTGTTTATAAGAGCACCATGTTTCTCCTACTCCGTTCCCAAAATTCCTCTCCTGATTGCCGGATAGGAGGCTCCTTCTCGATTTACGAAAGAGCCGAATCAAGTTCTTCTCAATATGTATACACGTAAACAAATTGAAATGAATAAAACCATTGCTGTGGAGTCGCTTAAACAAATAAGACTCCGACTCCAGAATTTTCCAAAAACACGACTCCGACTAAAAAAAGTTTAATTTCGTCACGTTTCTTTCCTACCTTTCCTATTTATTATGTGTATTCAATTATATATCAACCAACCAATCCGGCCAATAGCCAAATTTGTCATATTATATGCAAAAATAAAAATGTTCAAACTTTTAAACACTTCGAATACGATTCCGGCCAAAATCCTGCGACGACTCTGACTCCGACTCCGGTAAAACAAACTCCGACTCCACTGCCCTGAATAAAACACCTTTTTAAATTTTTATCCGAATTTTTTAGCATAAAAGAAATAGATTTTTCAATCGATTAATAATTGATATCTGAAATTGAATACCACTCACTCGATCCCTCAAGCGGGGCGTAGCGAGAAAGATAAGCCACCCATTTGTTCTGGTCCTAGCCATGCTTTTATCTAAATATTGAAATTTGCTTCGTTTCAATTTTCACTGACGACCCTGGTTTCGTCTTTCGGCCTCTTCAGGCATTTCAAAAGCGATTGAGCTTAGTGACTTACTTTTATTACTTTTTACTACGCGTCTGTTCAAGTTCATTTTTGCAGTTGAAATGCTTGAAGATGCCGAAAGGTTAAAGTTGACAAAATTTAAAAAAGGTACAAAATTAAAACGATTCAATTTGATTTGATAATTGTTTTTATTTGTGTTGAACTTATACTTCACTGATACATCTCAAAATGTTTTAAACCGATGTCAATTGAACTTAGTGAGTTACTTGTATTCCTATATATAAGTGACACAGGCTATTTACTATGCGCCAGTATAAGTTTATCACTTGAAATGCTTACCGAAATGCGAAACCCGGGTAGTTGTAGTCAAAATTCAATCTATTCAAATTTTATTTTATATATTATTATATTTATGATACAAACCGTTGCTGTTAGAGTATCCGTGCACTTCAACGCCTGAAGTACCCAAAGTCGAAAAACGGGTCGATAGTGACAAAATTTATCGATGTATTCAAATTTGATGTTTAACCCTTTTAATGCCGGACGATTTTGGCATGCATATGCAAAAATGGCCAAGCGTTTTTTATAGAAAAAATCGTCTTTTACAATTGACAAAAAAAGTATTGAAAAGCATTTTTTAGGAACTTGAAAAAAAATACGTGTATATTCTCTGTGATCTATTGAAATAATATTCAGAGATATAATCTGCATTTTACAAAATAAAACCAATGACAGGCGGTTCCCTAGATATAAAATAAGAAAAAATATTATCTTACTTTATAGTTTGAATAGCCCTCTTATATTTTGACGAAATGTTGTGCTGATGTCGATTCCGATGAATCACCGCCTACGAATTCCCGGATGAGTCAGATACGTCCTTCAAAACCAACGAAAGCAGAGCTACTGAATAGTCGATAGGCATAAAAAAAAAGATCTCGCAGTGGGATATTTGTCAAATAGGAAACATCTTGACTTCATTCAAATAGACCCGACGAATGTTAAGCAAAAATGATCCTTTTGCTGTTAAATAACACACATAATACAAATAAAAATTTAAAAGGTACAAATTTGGTATCTGAAGCGCCGGGCGGAAAAATTGGCCCGGCGCATTTTTTGTATAGGTAGGGTGGGCCGATTTATTGGCCCACCGGCATTATAAGGGTTAAGTTCCATCAATTACCTTGAGTGGGAAATCTACAATTATACTCTGATACTTAAATAATGTAAGCATAGAAATAAAAGAATCAAGGAAACAAGACAAAAGTTCATAATTTTACTGCTGTAATGTTTTATTAAGCTCTCTGTCATTAATTAAATTTATTAAATTTACAGTTTTTTTTTATCAAAAGGGAACAAGTGTTGAAACAATGACGACGGGGTAAAATTATAAAATAGCATAAAACCTTTCATGTGCTTGTTAAAAAAAAATTTACTGATTGCTAATCGTTTGCTAAACTAATCTTTTTGAAATATAGTGGAGATTGAAAGGGTAGGACTAGAATATTATTTGCGGTTAGCTTCTCTCTACGGGAGTGAATTTTAGGCAACGCACACATCTATGTCTTCCGAAAGAAAGCAATAATTTTAAATAAAAATTTAACGGTGTTTTTAACCCATGGGCTGCAACTGAATCCAACGAAAAAAAAAATTTCATTGTTAAATTTGAATCGTTTGAATTTTGTACTTTTTCATGAGTTTTGTCGCTAACAACCCTGGTTTTGCCTTAAGGCATTAAAAGTCTTAAATTATTAAGAATTTAGACTGAAGGTGCTTGATGGAATTTCAATATCAAATTTGAAACTCATTCACATCCAATTGTCGCTAATTCATATTGATTACGTTAATAACAATTACACTTAGTGATCTACAATTTTTTATATGCAAAAAGCTTACTAAACGTCAGTTCCAGTACATGAGATGCCGAAAGGCAAATCCAGGGTCGCTAGCGACAAAACTCATGGAAAAGTACGAACTTCAAACGATTAAAATTGTATGTTGAAATTCCATCATGCTCCTTCAGTCGAAATTATAAATTTGCATTGTCCTTTTTGTTTCTACGCTCCTTGCACAATTTTTTTTTTTTGACTTTTGTAATGTTTTTTTTTAATTTGACTCCCACAAATTAATGATTAAATGTATCAAAGTAGCTATCTTTTAATCTAGAGCAGTGGTTCTCATGGAAAATTGTCATGTTCTTGGGGAAATGTCTGGTGGCCACACCAAATTTTCGATTTGAATCTGTTGTTTTGTTCTTTGTCAAATATACCTAAAAGACAATTTGATATTGTTATTAATTGCGTCCGAAATATTTCATTTTCAGAGTTTTTGCTGACAAATTAACTTGTAAAACCACATTTTTTTCTGAAAGAAGCTGTCGGTGGCCGCAACCAACTTTTTCGATGGCCGCACATGTAAACCACTGATCTAGAGCAGTGGCTCTCACGTAAAATTTGGCTGTGGCCGCATTAGAAACATCAGCGGTCGTACGGAAATGTCTGGTGGCCACACAAAAATTTTCTGTTGAGTATTTTTTATCAAAAAGACCTAAACACATAATTTTTTCTGACTAACAATTCTTGATGCAAAATACAATGCATACGAAACATTTAATATTCAGTGTTTTTTTGACAAATTAAGTTGTAAAAACACATTTTTATTAAATATCAAATAATCTATGAATCTGTTGGTGGCCACACATGAGAACCACTGATCTAGAGGCTTCAATTCCGAGCAGCGTCCGAAGCATCCCGAACGAGGCTGTCAGACGCCACCTCGCACGTTCCGAGTCCGGTGGCCGCTTTGCGCTCTCAGTCGCTGTCGACGATCGCTCGCGCAACGGCCGTCGAGCCGGTCTCCCATCCCCTCGGCCGGTGATGATTATTACCGTACGGGCCGAGCCGTTGAACTCCGTTGCGTAATATTGCACTGCCTGACGAGTGTGATGAGTCGCGGTCCGGCCGCACTTTAATTCGCTATTGATAGGATCGCGGCGGAGGCGCTCTCGATGGAATTTTGATTGGAATTCTATATAAGACGTAATTGTTATTTTCGTCTTATCCAATTGTCGTCGTTTTATCGGCAATGCGTTATTCTAATCAAAGGCGATTGTATTTAACATTTTATCGGCCGCATGCGCATGTGTGGCGTCCTACATCATGCGAGCGTCAAACACCGCGGACTTAGCATTGGCGTTTCTTAACTCGTCTAGCCAAAAATAAATTCGATCACTTTCAGGTGTTCACTGGCACTACTTGGCAGAACGGTATTATAATAAAAATAAGAAAACACTCAAATCGATTTTTTTTATGAGAACTGCTTGTTATTCAGTTTTCTCAACCTCCCTTTTTAGAAGAGAGTATGGATTTAAAGTATACGAAGACTATTGGTTAGCTTATCGCTCTCACTATGCAACGCTTATTGGGTTCAAGGTGGGAAGGGATGTTTAACAACACAACTACCCAGTGCCTTTAATCAGAAGTTGAAAAAATCTGCTCGTACCGGGACTTGGGCCTGGCGGTCCGTCAAGGAAGTCAACGACGTTGAACACTACACAGACCAGGCTACTATGGTTTAAATAAAATAATATTGGTTTGAATGCGAAATTCAATGTAGATCTCTCACTCTTCATTACTCGGTTGTACTCGATATCCTATTTTTATTATTTGTGATACCAGAATTTCCAAACAGCCCGTAAACCAGTGGTTCTCATGTGCGGTCACCAGAGGATTTGGCTGCGGCCACCAACAGCTTCATAGAAAATATTGATATTAAAGAAAATGTGGTTTAACAAGTTAATTTCTTTAGAAAGACTATAAAAATGACATTTTTTGTATAACATTAAAACCATTAGTAAATTGACAACCATGTGTAGTTCCATTTAACATACATTAACTCAAAAAACTCAAATCAAAAATGTTGTGCGGCCACCAGACATTTTTATAGAATGCAACCACGGTGCAATTTTCCGTGAGAATCACTACCGTAGACTGAGGCTCAGCCTTGTTTTAACGGGTACATACAAAAAAATACGCACAAATCGCATGAGCAAGTTTGTCTATGTTCCTTTTTAAGAATGAATGACCTTGCCGAAGGACACTTTTAAGTGCACGGGGTATATTGACACGCATTGACTAATTAATTTGTAAAAAAATGTGATTCGCCTTTAAAATATTTTTTAATAGATCGACCGGCTTTGGAATCGCTCAATAAGTATTTTTAGTCATTTACTCAGGTTGATTTATTAATTCTATGCGCGATTATTTTTTAATCACTTCCGTTGAAGAGTGATTAAGCAATTTCAGCAATAAAATTGATTGAGTTTTTCAACAAGCATTTATGTTTGATGGTAGGTACTATTTGCATGTAATTTTTAAATAACACTCACATATAAATATATTGAATTGGAATAATTATACATAAGTTGGATGACCCAACGCTCATCTTCACACTTCTACGATATGTGCTAATTAACTTGAATATAAAGCTGACCAGATATCAACGTCGTTGGTTACGATTGCGGAGTTCACAGGTTTGAATCTCAATATGGACAGGTTCATAAATTGGTTTTTCAATAGACTGATCCAAGTTGTGGATATCTAAAATTTATTCCCTTTTATCCTATTCTTAAAACGAAGCGTAGCGAGATAGATCGCGTAACCACTGATCCTATCCTATCACAATGCTTATATCCATACGTACATTAACTAGAAGTTGTCGTTGAAAATCATTATTAAAAAGTATATGTTTAAGAAGGAGAATTTTACAATGTAATTAAAATAATTGGGCTAGAAATTAGCACGCCCTATCAATTAACACCCTGCTTCGTATGCTTAGTATAGCTGCTATTATAATTCTTTTCATTCCAATTAAGTTACCGGCAACTAGAAAATTTGGACTAGGGTGTCAAGCTTTTTTTCTACTCATTATCGTGCTCAGTAGCACCTTAAAAGTTCGATGCCAAGCTATAGATAAATGCGATTAAATTTCGATTGTTTTTGGTCCTTTCTCCATACGTTTAAATTAATTCCACACCTTCACATGGTAATTTTGCTTTGTTTCGCTTCAGACCATTTTTAATTAACTTCACACTCATTTATTGCCTGAAATAATCACGATAAAATTTAGCTTCGCTCTTAAACTAATGAATAATAGGTTCCCTAATATAAAATAGTATACAATATATGTATGTATTAATTGCAAATGATTAATTAAGTATTTCAATTAAGTATAGAGGGTTTTTTTTTTTGCAAATGATTACTTTTGTGTCTTAGTGTTGTATCATGGAAATTTATGCATTTATCTTTCAAGCTTCTCACATTTAATAATATAATTTTATAGTTTTAGTAAATAACTAATTAAAAATAACTTATAGATAATCCCACGTATTATGTTATTTATTCCCTAAACCCATAAGGGGAAGTTGTAAAATGCTTTATAATGCGATGGACATTTCTGGGATTGATTAATACCTCTCACACCGCATCAAAAGATAAAAAACAAATAAATATAATCAATACATTTATCTGTAACAAAACTGAGAAAGATAAGACATGGCATTATAATTGGTGTAAAAACATGATAATTATTTACCAGGGCTGTGGAGTCGGAGCTTTTTGGCCGGAGTCGGAGTCGGCGCGGCGTTGTGGCCGGAGTCGAAATCGGAGTCGGAAATTTCGAAAGTGACGATTTGACGAGTATTAATTGTATCACAATGCACGCCTTGAAATATGATAACGAATATCTTTTGTAGATTACGGCCATCTTCTTTAAACCGGGGCTGTGGAGTAGAAGTCGGAGTCGTCGCGGCGATTTGGCCGCAGTCGAAATCGGAGTCGGAAATTTTGAAAAGTTTGAACTTTTTATTTTCGCATCTAATATGTCAAATTTGGCTTTTGGCCGCATTGATAGTGTTGTTATTTAATTGAATACACATTAATAGGAAAATTAGGGAAAAGTGACGATATTAACCTTTTTTTAGTCGGAGTCGTGTTTTTGGTCAATGTCGGAGTCGGAGTCGAAGTCAGACTTTTTTTACCGACTCCACAGCCCTGTTATTTACTTTTTAGATACATAGATGAAATTAAAAAAACTGCTTCTAAAGGTTTGTATATTATGCAGTTTAAAATTCTCAATTTATTTATAAAAATTGAAAAAAGAGTATCATACATTATATTTTTCGAATACTATAGGCTAGGTTTTTATATTCGACAGTTGATTTCCAACGATTATTATTGGAATCATGTCTTTCATCAGTTCACAATATGTCCTTGCCGGCACTTCGACCCATTGATATACAAGTCTACGCATTAAACGGATGTGCCGAGTGTTTGGATGTTTTTTTTTCCGGTTTGTCGCAAGTCTTTGCCACCTTCGGACGGATCCTGGCGTCTGCAGTTTGACGGGAAGGATCTCCGGTCGCCTGCCCCGTTCCATTGCCTCATATTACATGATTTTTACGCTGAAACTTGCCGCCTCCATGATAATAGCATATATTTCACTTAGATCAGTGAACCTGTCATATCCTGTTTTTTTAAACATCGTTAATGACTTGATTCGCTTAAATAATAATAATTAAAACTGGTAATGAGATTTATATTTTGAATCCATTGTCTTATGTTATTTTTATGCATGATTTACAATTCTTAATTAGCTTTTCTGCATTAAATTGTCTCGAGCTTACAGGTATTCTTCACTATTTTTTTTTATAAACTCGCATCTTTTTTATAAATATTAGTTCTATGCTATTGTCGTAGTAAATTCGTTGAAACTATGCAGACAATTTTGATACTAAAGCTTAATGAAAGTTTCTTTTTTGCTTTTCATTGAAAAACTATTTCGGATTTCCGTTAATACTAAATGTTTTTTTAAATCCATATCTGCTCCCAATGTCGATCAAATGGCCGTCTAATAAACCGCGGTATCTTGATATTTTTTTCCTCGAGAACTGACTGTCGCTCAACCATTTCCCTCAAGTTCGATGATAGTAAGGATACAAAGGATCAGAGCTAAGAGAGGACAAGTGCTTAGATTGTCGCTCTCGCTAGGTCCCGCTTACTGTGACGTCTGTCGCAGAAGCCAACGACCCTGACCACTGAATCATGGATCTGACATTTGTTGTATATATTTTATAAAAATCTATAGATATAATATTTCTTATACACATTTCGATGAGTATAGGACGAGTAATTAGCGAGGCGCTCTCGCTATGCCCCGCTTGTAAAAATTAGATGGATAAGAGAGATTTGAGCCTTTAAACAAAATGGATAAATCGTCTGAGAAAAAAGTCTTGGACTCGAGCCCGTGAGGTGCTTCACGGAGCCTTCCGACGATGACCACTTCACCATAGACTAGGCCAGGCGTCACCAGACTTTTTCAGAAACGGGCTGAATTGAAATTTTTTAAAACTTGGCAGGCCGGATAACAAATAAATTCGTGTTGGAAGAATGTTAATTTATATGTTCTAATATAATTATATACATACATAATGTAAACAAATGTAATTTCTATTGAAATTTATAATGGAACATATATATCATATTTTATGGGTTCATATGTTGTCGTATCTTATAGGTAAAAAAAAAAACAATATTCAGAATATTTTTTTTTCAAAAATCGAGAATTTTTGGAGGGCTGGATGAGAATCTCCGGTGGGCCGTAACGTTTTGTGACCGTTGGACAAGGCAATAATTACTTGATTTTAATCGGCTCTTCTGTAAGGAAAGTTAAAACATAATTAAAAGAAAATACTTGTATGTATGTTGCGGTGATAGATTTTTAAATAGAAAATCAAAACAAAACTTTAATGAGTGTAAAATATCAAAGAATTTTTTTTTTAAATATCCTTAAACATGTTTTATTATTATTAAGGCGCTGATTTCTTCCTTTTAACACCTTGAACTGTCTGCAATAAACCGACGGTGATTTACTTGAGTTGTTTGTAAATTAAAGTAGTAAAATTTTACTATGATTGTTGTAATGTGAAGTCTTTGACACCTTGAACCATCTGCAATAAACTGACGGCAATTTACTTTCCTATCCATGGTGCAGTGGTCAACGTCGTTGGCTTCCGTTTCAGACCACCAGGCTTTGAGTTCTGGTACGTGTAGATTTTTTTTAGTCGATAAATTCCGTACGAATTCGATGGGTGTTTGTGTTGTTAAAAACCCTTCTCCCCTTCCGATCCCAAATGGTGGCGAGTACCTACGAGAGCGATTAGCAAGCCAATAGTCCTTTCCTGGTCTTCGTATCCTTTCAATCTCTCCTGTCTTTGAAAAAGAGAGGACTTGGTAACAAGCAGCTCTGGTGTAAAAGTATGCTCCAAGTTGGGAGCGGAAATGTTTAAAATAATACTCTAGTACTTTCAATGGATTCGGCGGTAAATTTGTAGTTCATTTTTATATAAAATAACTTTGATTATTCCACGTATTGTGTTACTAACTGTGACGAGTGTTTCGCCTTTCTCAGAGCCATCTTCGGACTTACTATCGCAAAGTTTACTTAAGTAATGAGTAGTATTTCTGAAGAACACGTGTCACAGTAAGTAGCACAATACGTGAAAAAATCAAAGTTCTTAAAACTTAAGTAGTTTATAAATTAAATTAAAATATTTTAAAGGATGCAGTAGCATCATTAAGTAGACGCGTATTCTTATTAGGAAACAAATCTTCAATCTGTAGCTAATGGATAAAATGCATTCTGAAGATGCGAGTCCGATATAAATATAACTAATCCTGTGCCTAACAAGCCCAAGATTCCGGTTATGAAAATTAATACCAGCTCATTCTCCCTAGCAGAGACAATGAGGTTTCGCTATTACTAATATGTATGAACGCGTGTGCTTCTTTTGAATATTAAACATCGAAGTACCTCACGCACGCGTTGAATGCGATGTCATATATCCATTCACGGTGAAAATATGACATAGCAGAAACAATTTTAATATCTTCTCTTTCGTGACAGCTGCATCATTGCCGAATCGAAAGATAGCGGAAATATTATTTTCATTATTTCAAAGGGTGTCTGACACCTGTCGAAGCAAAGAATCTTTGTCTATGGACTCCTCACAAAGTTCATCAAATATTGCCGGTATTTTGGGTATAATGTTGCATGGTAAGTGTCGACCGTTGCTAATTTGAATCATATTGACTTCTCACGGAGAAATCTCAACATGTTTTTTCAACAAAAACTGTTTCTCAACCTCTCTTTTTTAAAGAGAGTAGGGATTGAAAGGGTACGCGGACTAGGACAGGACTAGTGATTAGATAATCGCTCTCGCTTCGCGCCGCTTGGAATCGGAATGGTGGGAAGGAATTTTTAACAACACAACGAACTGATTTATCGACTGTAAAGAATCTGCTCGTACCGGGACTCGAACCCGGCCGGTCCGTCACGGATCCATTGACCACTGCAACATGGACTGGTTTGAAGAATCTTAACATAATGAAATAAACACATTTGTTAAGGTCAGGACCGGTATCGTTCATGGCGACAATCGTCAGCAACTAGTCACTATAAAATATGATTCATCATGTCGATGGATTCGGCGGCTAGTTTTGTAACGATTACTATAGTAACTTTACGATAGTTATTCTGATGATGCTTATTAATGAGGCGTAACACGTGTCATTATTTGTTTGACAATACTTAGAATAACAAAGCTATCAATTTAAATGTATATAACAATTCATTTAAATTAATAATTTTCATCTCCCATCTTAAAGGTGATCCAAGTAATGTCATTCGAATAATTACTGGAAATTACAAAAGAGCTTTTCTAATTCTCAATCCTTTCTCTGCGTCCATATGATCTGTTTTTCCGCCGGTTCTATTTTGATTTATTACATCGACAGATGAATTGTTATTATTGACATCGATTTCTATGTATTACGATATTGGAATGTCTAATTTTTAAATGCTGCAATCATTGTAAGGCCTGATGGGTTTGATTTGTAGCTGCTTAAATCTGAATTTGACTGGCAGAAGCTTAGCGATCGGATTTGTCGGGATCAATGTTCCGCCTGGGTCTCAAAATAAATGTATACCTGAACTAGGTGTTGACCCCGAGTTTTATTAAAAATTATCGCACGTAATAAAAAACAAAATAAATATCTGGCACCTTGGCTAGTATAATTAGCTAAAAAACCTTTCGCAAAAATTATCTTTTTTCAACTTTTCATATTTCATAATTAACTGTGTTAACTATTTTATTGTAATTATATTGCGTGTAGAACAAACTGAATGTGATGCGTGCTTTTTTCATTTAAATAAAAGCAAACATGCAAGTCCTAGATCAGTGATATTCAACCAAAGATAAGAAGCGTCTCAACTCATTAATATAATGATCTTCACTGCTTACACTAATTTTCAGCTAAGCATTTTTTTTTGAATTGCTAAATACTCGGTGTTCAGTGGTGTGGTCACTTATTAGTTCGGGATTGTGAATCATTAATATAAGTATACAACTCATTTGAAAAGGATTATCACGATCATTTACAAGCACGCGTGGTATTTATGCTTAATTTATTATTCATATTGTTTTAAATGTATATAATTTTTGTTCTTTTATGTTTCATAGAAATCAACGATCATCGGTTGAGACTGACGTGTCAAGGAGACAAAATATAGAATTATTTCCACACACGCCGATTTTCAGTTGATGCTCGTAATTAGGGTTACCAACCGTCCCGGATTGGCCGACATTTTCCTGGAATTCGAATCGCTGTCCCTAATCTCGGATGAATGCTAAATTGTCCCGAAAATTTTGAGAAAACTGCAATTCTTATTTTTTATTGATTATTATTTACTAATTTTTAGATCCTTAAAAGTAAGAAAGACTACGTTAAATTTGTTATTTGAAGATTTAAAAAATAAATGTATTGAATTGATTGATTGAGTAGGCATTTACTTGGTAGAACTCCATTATAATACGGTAAGAAAAATAACAATGTATTTTAACTCTACATAAATTATTTTATATATTTGTTGATAGCCATTTCGGCTTACGCCCTCGTCAGAACTATGTTCAAATGTATTGAAGTTTTTGCAAGAGAAAAAATAAAAATTATAAAAAAACTGTTAAAACCTGTTCATGCATCAAAAGTATCTCCAGAAAACAAAGTAATAATGTTGATGTTCAGTTTTGACCTGTTTGTCCTGGAATCGTCACAGAAAAATTTGGCAACCCTACTCGTGATGTATAAAACTGCTCCCGAAAATCTTCAATTATTTTTCCTTTTTTACACACTAAGGCTTAAAAACATTTTGGAGTTTTAGAGCTCCTGACATTAAGTCCGTGTATATTTGATTTATCAATGATTAATTGGTGGACGAAGCTTTTTTTGAGTGCTGTTTTATTTTATTTGCCGTTTTATAAGCAGGTTGGGTGGCTCAAACGTCCAGTGATGGATTATACCTCCTTTGTTTTAGATCGATTTGGTTAGTTATGTCTTACTATTTCAGTGATTTGTATTTTAAATATCTTATGTATTGGTTTTTATGTGTACATACATAGCATGTGACCGCCAAGTGGAGCCTCTAAGATTCTCCGCCACCCACCATTTGCTTTATTTCTCAAATGTACAAATGAGTGTTATTTAAAAATAACAAAGTTTGCATTTGACTAACAACACATTAATGGTGAAAATTAAAAACATTAGAATCAACTGTTAACTATCACTTAATTATATAACAATCAATAGTCAGATCTGAGGGTCTCTCCGGCCTGCCGCTCAGCTATAAACAAATGATTCACCGTGAAGCCGTGAATGGTGATTGATGAATTTCTTTCTACATTGAACAGCAGCCTGGGTTCGTCGCCTGCTCGCGCATTGATAGCTCACATTAAAAGCACGTCATTTGCACAGTGTTATGCATTGTTTGTTTTTTTTATCTTTTCGGGAGTTTTTTACTACTGTGCAGTTGAAACTCTTAGACAGTAAAATTGTGCGTTAGGAAAAACTGTATTAAAATAGTGTGACCGCAAGTAGCTGGCAGGTATCGAAATCGTTCACGGAGCTTAAAGCTTATCAAATGCATGAAGAATTCAGTGTTCAGTTTTCATCCTGTAGCTTTTCAATGATTGAAAGAAGTGTTCATCTATTTTCTCAAGCGCAACCGATATTCAGTGGCCACCGTTTGCTGCGGTCCGTCCTCATACGGGCCCAATATGCCACGCTGACTTGATCTCAACCAAGGCCAATTTTGAGGCATTCGATAAATTTGCAACATCATATGGGGAGCGGGATAATCTTGATTCCTCTTCAGATTCAACGCGAAGTAGATTAAGCTCCACGGATTCTCAGTATACAGATACATAGGATACTTAATATCACTCTAACAAAGTGGCTGAGCAAGTCACATTTTCTTTTTTTTTCCTTTCTTTTTTTTTTCTCTTTAAGCACCTTAGTGCATGGTTAAAAGATCAGTTCCGTGCAGCTCTGTCTTGGGCCAAGTAAGTGAGGAGTATATTCGTTGCTTTTCTTGATCGTATAGCGTTATGGAAGGCGGCTGTGAAAAACGGCTGCATACACGTAACGGAAGGGTGGTGGGAGAACTAACTTGTTCACCCAAATAAATATTTAGGGAGGCCAACGTATATTCCGTCCCGGACTAGCCGTCATTATCCCGGAAATAGCTAACGGTCCCGAATTTTAGAGAAAGCTATCGACTGACATATGTCTGCGAATTGTTTCAGAAACAGTTAGCTGCTATTCGTTCGCCAACAATCGACTCGGGATGACATTTTAAATAGATAAACATATTCCATCAAGAGTAAAAATATAATTTGACTACTTATTATTACCATATAAAACTAGGAAGGTGGAACAGAGAAGAAGATGTATTGTGTACTATGTCTATAACAGTATATAGAAGATAAGTAAATGTAGGTTTAAACATAGTTCTGACGATAGCGTAAGCCGAAATAGCTGACATCAAATAAAAAAAAAACTGTCGAACTAAAAAACATTGCTATTTTTTTTCACCGTATTATAATGGAGTTCTACCAAGTAAATGCCAACTCAATCAGTATAAATATTATATTGGCAGTATTATCAGAGTATTTGGTACCAAATAATACATTTAAAACGATTTCGCCCAAAACAGAGAAGATAGCGCGCAAACGAGGAGTAACACTAAAAGTTCAAAGCGTTATATAGAAATTTAGATGGCAGTTGGTGACTGCGCTACTGCACATGCTTTTTTTTTATGCATCAATAATTTTGACAACGAGGACTCGAAATAGCAAGGGTCCCAAGAACTTCACTCCGATATGCAAACATTGTAGCAATTGTGTATCGCAGAGCATTCATCCGGCAAGCGAATAAGTGGTTTATGGCGAGTGAAAGAAATTAAATCTTTATATTATGAGAAGCTAAACGCCAACAGACAGTGCAACAGAATATCTTACGTATAGTAAGTAACACACGATATTATACAACATTTGAGGGGTATAGAAGCATAACCGCCTCTCTTACACTAAATTTGATGTTCAAAAGCGCCACAATCTAAATGCAACAATCACGACCCTGTAAATACTTACCTACCACAATTGTAATATGTCCGCCGTGCTTTGTCACCATACAAACATTTTTTGTTCGCTTTGCAAATTATCCAAATTGATAAATTTTATTTTGTAGTTTTTGTCTCAAAACCGTTAAGAAAACATGCATTCAATAACAAAACCGCCACTACGATAGGTTGAGCTGCAAAACCTCCACTATCGAGAGAATGATGGTATTTTTTTGCAGTAGCAAAATCCGTTCTAAGAAAATCTCGAAGAAGATGTGAATACAATTCAAAAATTTATTTACTTGGTAGAACTCCATTATAACACGGTCAAAAAATAACAATTATTTTAATTCTACAGATTTTTTAAATGTATTTGTTTATAGCTATGCTAGAACTATGTTTAAGCCTGCATTTACTTTTCTATATATACCGTTGTAGACAGGGTACACAATGCATCTTCTTCTCTTTTCCCACCATCCTAGTTTTTTTGGTAATAAATAGTTATAAAATGTAACACATTGATTTGACAATTCAACAAACTCAAAAAAGTGTAGAAGGAGAAGTGGAGAATCGTTTTTCGATTGCTAAACAATTTTCCTTTGTGGATGGATAATGGCGGTTTTGCTTTTATATCTCTCATTTATTCATTTCTCACTAGAAAGACACTCGGCACGAACGCATAATGGTTATTAATTGCGAATGTCATCAAAGAAGTTCACATTACAACAAAAGGAGACGTTCTCATAATGCCTACGCCAAGAATCGTCGTTATTGTCTCATTTTAAATGATACTTGGTTATCTTCCACAAGAAAAATGTTTTACAAGTACTAAGCGCTAGCTCGTACACTGCATAATAAGAATGAGACATATTTTTAATACGTGTATACAGTGATACCCCGAGATATTAGTGCCCTAACATACGAGATACAGCCGTCGAGCGAGCGAAGTTTTGCTTTGAAATACGAGCAACATATAAGATAATAGGCACGACCGGGTATCTGTGTGCGCTTTGCGTATGTGTAAACCTACTATAAAAAAATTATTGAATTCTACTTCGACTGTCAAACGCTATGGACCTACTATAAAAAAACATACTTCGCTCCATCTCTTTCGCACAACCGACTAATCCCATACGTAAGACATAGATGGCGCTCTACAACTGGGGCTGGAACGGATTAATGTCATTTCAAATAATTTCAATAAGAAAAATTGCTTTGACATACGAGCAAGGTTA
The DNA here is from genome assembly GCA_028554975.1 of Himalopsyche kuldschensis. Classification (NCBI taxonomy): domain Eukaryota; kingdom Metazoa; phylum Arthropoda; class Insecta; order Trichoptera; family Rhyacophilidae; genus Himalopsyche; species Himalopsyche kuldschensis. Next base: position 18,735,319 of record JAHFWI010000006.1, read on the forward strand.
CGGATCGAATTAAACTCGTATCTCGAGGTACCACTGTATAATTATAACCTTATACTAGTCACATTTAGGTGAAATAACCAAATTGTGTTACTTCACTTAAGATTCGATAAATTTTTCCGCACAGTAAATTCTTTTGTAATCATTTTGTCGAATTTATAACTAACGCAATGGTTAAATTTTATTTGTATTAAGTTACTTTTTGTACAATGAAAAATTATTAATCAGAAAGTTTTTCCACTATTGTATTTTAGGCATCGTATATAATTTTGGATTATATTTATTTTCTTTATGCTTAAGTACACCGCTTAAAAAAAAGTCACCGGATTCTTTTTAGAGAAAATAGATTTGGTTTCGCAACCCAAATATTAGCCAAATTCGACAATTCGAACCTTTGAATTTTTTATTCTTCCGTGAGCTTTGTCACTAATACAACGGGTTTCGTCTTTCAGCATCTTCATGCAGTTCAATTCATCGTGAGATGCCTGAAGAGATGTCTTAAAAGATGAGAATCCCGGGTTATTAGCGACAACACTCATTTTCAAACGATTGAAATTCCATCAAGCGCGTCAAAAATAAAAAATAAATATGACTGTTAAATCTTATATATAAAACCGAAACGGCGTATGTATGTCTAAGGGTCTGTAATTCCCTTTTGCATTGTTGGTCATTAAGTTGCCATAAAAACGAATATGAAAGAAAATATGTTTGAATTTTTATCGGCGAAGACATTTAGTCAAAATGTAATAAATTAGTCTTCTACTGAACTTTTCCCGGCTTTTGTTATTAATAATAATATTTATTATTTACGTGAAGGTATTATTTGACATGGGCGAGAATGGGGCTGTCATCAAATTAAATAAAGTTTGTGATTTTATTTTACTCTATTTTGGATGTTAGATTTTGTGATATAATTATGTCGAATGATATAACATTAAATAATTATTGGTCGCTTAGTCCGAGTGACGCCGGGTAGCAATACTAGTAAATTTATAAAAATAACAAAAAATTCAATAATAATAAATACAGTATTCGTAATACCGTAAAATTTTAAAAGTCTGAATTTTGGAATTGAAAAAGTTTAACAGTTCATTAAATTTAGTACTGACTGTGCTGCTAACGGCAGGTTATACCCAACTATTACATTTCTCAATTAATTACATAGTTGTCGAATTAAATGTGTTAATTGTTTTTTTAAGTATTTTGCGACTCATAGGCTAAAATTCACATACCAGTAAAACTTCAAGTCATGTAGAACCCTTAGTCAACCTTTTTGAATTTGTATTATTCAATAGTTTTTTAGGATCAAACAATTTGTAGTAAACAGTGTTGTTGTCTTTCGATGGATACTACGGTGACTCTGTGGAAGTTCATTTGGAAAAAAAAATTAAAATAGCTTTGTTTATTCCACGTATTGTGGAATAATCAAAGATATTTTAATGTTATTGTCCTTGAAAACATATTCATAGGAATCATGATATCGTCTTCAATAGGATTCCACTAATTGCAATTGCTCAACTAATTATGGTTTTTTGCAGGGCTGTAGAGTCGTTAAAAAGAATTACGACTCCGACTCCAGCATTTACCAAAAACACGACTCCGACTAAAAAACGATTATTTTCGTCACGTTTTTTTCCTACCTTTATGTATTCAATCGTATATCAGTCAAAAAATCCGGCGTATAGCCAAATTTGACGTATTATAATATGCAATAATAAAAAGTTGAAAATTTTCGACTCCGAGTACGACTCCGGCTAAAACGCCGCGACGACGAGGTTATGAGATGAGTGTTAAATACTCTTTTTAGCATACCCTCTTCAAAAATAACGGGTGATTGACAAACTAACTTATTAAGGTAGTTTATTTTGAGTATATAATCATGATCAAAGACAGTCTTAAATAACAAATTATACTATAAAATATTTCAAGCTCTGGGCGAATTCCGAATATTTATATGCACTTAACTTTATATAATAAATTGACCTACTGTGCGATTCGTGCATACAGCATATAATCAAACAACTTCCTATTGGTAATTCGACGTTTTTTTTTACATACATACCCATCATATTTACCTCAATAATTACATACCGATATTCTCATATCAAAAGACGTGACTTGTGAGACTAAAACTCCATCCAGCATGTCAGACGGTCTAAGTCAAATTCGATAATACAATTAATTAAAACGAGCCACGGTGCCGATTTTATTATTTATTTCGTGCAGTTCCCATTTCGCTAAACATTACACCGAGATAATTTCGCCGCCGTACAAAGATCGGCGCATTAAATTACCACTAATGATGATAACTCGATTACTGCAAAAACGGTAGTGAAAACCCAAAAGTGAACTATGTCCCATCACGGTACTTGAAACTTTGTACTCCTTTGATGTGGAATATTACCATGCGGGCGCCAGGTCTCGCTCACGTTTTCAATATTTGATTACGAACCGTTGGACAGTCCCGCAAAAATGTACTATTACAAATAAATATATCATTGGCAATATCGTCCAAACTGTTGTTCCAGTTTCTTTTTGAGATATACATACATACATATATGATATTTGCGCGGTCCTAATTTCAGACTTGCAGCCCAAATTTTTATCCACTGTACATAAGTAGATAGTTTTCCATCAATTAAAAACATTTTTAGTACTTATTGCACATAAAATTTATTGGTTCAGGACCGGTTTCGCTCGTCGCGAGTATTTTCAACTAAAAGGAAATACAAAATACCCCTCTAGTAAGAGGTCTTCAACATTTCAATTATAATCAATTTTGTTTTATTTTACATTTAGTTTATAATGCTGGCCATGAGCGAAACCGGTCCTGATCCAATAAATTTAATAAAGAATAAGTACTGAAAATGTTTTATTATTTTTATTATAATGCCATTCCACCAAGTAATGACAGTGGGCACCATAAAAGTGATCTTTATTACTTGTCTGTAGCCATACTTTTTATGTTCAATAAATTCAAAATGTTTTATTACAGGCCGCTTTAAAATTATTAAAATTATGTTTGATGGAAAATATTAGACTAATTTGGTCACAAAATTCTACTGTTATCTATTTTGTGGCGTGGTTTCGGCAAGCAAGATTTTTCAACTGCTTATTCTTTTCATACTCCTCACACCATCGCTAATCTTTTCATTGCCAAAACTTGAATCCTTTTAATTTCTTACAGGATTACATTCCACCGGGAACCGGAGGCCTAGATGGTTGATACGATTCTATTCATGTAATATTATTTCGAAAGGATAAACATGTTGATTTAAATATTCGCAAAATAGTTTCTTTGGAACATCTTAACATGATCTTGGAAACCAGTCGTCGGTTTGTGTATATTTGTTTGTGTATATTACATAACAAAAGCAAATTTTAAACTATTTGAAGATATTTTTTTTGTACTACCTGTACTGATGGAAATGCATTTTAAAATACTACCGATCTTCAATTGTATGTGGAGGCGGGACAAAAAATATATTTTATTATATTAAATTATTCCTTTCTACCAAGAAGTGACAGCCAACAACACCTCAAAGTGTTTAATTAAATTATCAACAAATCTATTCTATGCGTTTTATGATTCCTACGTGTTGTAATAATTCTTTTTTTATTAAAAAAAAATACTCACGTTTATTGTGCAATAAATATATTTGAGAATCAATGGAGCATTGCAAACTCAATTTCAGACAATCCAAGAGAAGAGCAGAGTAATGATAAAAATTATATTTCGCATTCGAAATCAACCGTTAACAATCAATTTTGACCGAGCGGTCGCTTTTTCAAATTCGCCAATCGAAAAATTTCCAATATTATTATTAAACACCGCAGCCAATCGGCGATCGTGTCGCTTGTGCCTTTATTATTGAGAAACGATTTTGTTGCAATTTATCTGATTGGAGATACGTTTTGCCACCATTGGGTCAAAAGGTAAATTTTCTTCCGCAAATAATTCGGGAGATATTTGGCTTCCCTCAATGTATGGTTAATATATTACTCGTCACTATTGGACAGCTGGTTGATTGATACAAATGCATTTTCAGCGGCTTAATAAATCAGCGATTTTTATAATTATCAATTAAGAACGATTCATTTCAAATAAATGTACGTTCAGAATATACGTAGGTATGTTTGCTTTTTTTTACAGCAACACTATATGCCCTTTGTTTAACTTTGCATGTCGTAGCGTTCTTGTGTATTTGCCTTCATCATTTGCGTAGTAAAAGTCCGAAAGTATGCATTCAAATATAGATTTTCCATCTAGTTGCATATGAAAGTATGTATTTCTGTGATGTCTGAAAACTGAACGGTAAATGCTCGGTTTTTAAAAGATCATCCCCTTAATATAAAATAACTTTGATTGTTACACGTATTGTCCAACGAATCGTGGCACGTGTTTCGCCTCTTTGAAATGCATCTTTCGACTGTTTAAATATCGCAAATCATTTTCTTACCAATCTTTCAACCATTTCATCTGCTCTTTTCTAAAAATAAAGCTTTATCGAAATATTCACAAGTTCTCTCAAGTATAAAGCACAGTATGTCATAGTTTTATATTCGTAGTTCATATTATACTCTCCACAGATTGCGGATATGGTTGGTTGATAATATTTACATACATAATTTTTATGTACAGTATACTAAATAATATTTTTTGAACGTTGATATATTGACAGATGTCATCGTGAAGAAAGCATAACGAATGTGCTTTGTGAATTTGACAAAAAAAAAATGATGTTTATTCTGACTTTAATAATGTAACGTTGTCTGCACATTAGAGACTCCAATTCGAGTATCGAATACTCGATACTCGAATTGGAGTCGAATACTCGAATAATCGAATACTCGATACTCGAGTATACTCGTCCAATTTTCAAGCACTAGAACTCGAGTATTTTGAAAAATACTCGAGTAATATTCGTAATTTATAAATGAAGACATATTTATAATTTTTATTTACTTTTTTTTACGTTGTGTTTAAATAAGTCTTACCCGTGGTTTTACTGTCAGGTAATATTTAATGGATGGCAATTGCTATGCGAGAATTTCTTTTGGTACTTTTGCTTTGGGTCCTTCTGACTTATTTTGTCAACAACTACGATGACAAGAGACAAAATATAATATTGAAAAAGAATCTTTTGATTTGCCGACTATGAATGCAGCTGTAGCATGATCAATTAAATACATTTATTTCTGTATGTATCATTCATTTAAATACACAAATTTGAATGAATAAAAAAAATGGTACAACTGAAACTACGCGAGTAGTTGAAATGTGTTTCTACTGCAGTTGTTCTATTTTGGAGCCCTGGAAATCCATATGTGGTACAACAACATCGAATGAATCCGCTAGTCACTTTTTTGTGTGGATTTCGGACTGGCGGCGTGCTTGTACCGTATTGCGATGCCATGGATTTGCAATAACTGTCGATGATGTTACTTATCGTGACATGATAACCAACTTTTTATGAGATCGATTACACTGAAGCGATCTGTTTCGGCATTCAGGTCCAACAAGACATTGAAACTGCAAAATTTTAAAATACACGATGCAGTTGTTGCATGCAAGTTTCTAGGACGTGCTAAATTTTTGCCACCGAAATCATGCGATATCGCGCCGTCCAACAAATGGTTCGATTCGACAGTCAATTCCACAGCTTGATAACGGAGATAAATAAAAGAAAAATATTGGTATTTAGCAGTCGCAATTATAAATAAACATTTGATATTATGATAATGTGATAACCCACAGCTTCGTTAATTGCTCTAAATCAGTGTTCTCCAACTTTATTACACCTGCGGACCGTTAAAAAAAAGAAAAAAAAACGGACCTCTAATACTGAAATAAAACTAGTTTTTATTTCATATTTTCATAACAAAGAATTTCGACTGAAAGTGTTTGATGGAATTTCAATAGAATTAGAATTTTTTGAATATTGTACTTTTCCATGAGCTTTGTCGACGTTCAAGGTTTCACTTTTCGGCATCTTCATACATATCAAGTACACGAATGTACTTGAACTGACGGGTAGTAAACAGTTTGTATCGTTGATGTACAAAAATAAAAGGAGATCTCTAAGTTTAATTTTTTTGAACGTAATCTATTATATATGAATTAGCGAAAATGTTTGATTTAAATGAGTTTTAATGAATTATGTGGGTTAATTATAACTATCTCGTATTTTTAATGTAGTATCGCAAATAACCAGATGATAATAATTGATTGAGTAGGCATTTACTTGGTAGAACTCCATTATAATACGGTAAGAAAAATAACAATGTATTTTAGTTCTACATAAATTATTTTATATATTTGTTGATAGCTATTTCGGCTTACGCCTTCGTCAGAACTCGTTAAAATGATAATAACTTGAAAACGTCGATAAATAATTTGTGGGTTTTATCTGAATTGATTGATTTCAAGTGTTTAAGTTTATAGAAAATGATTGAAATTTGGCATACTTTTTGCGGCCCAGCACTGGGCCACGGACCACCGGTTGGGGAACACTGCTCTGAATCACGTTACTTGATTGATATAAAGAAAAAACAACGCGTCGTAAATATTCCTCTTCTAATAATCGGAACCACTTTCGTTTAGCTAGTAAGTTTTGTAAAGTGTATTGCTTTTGTAGTGTAAAAAATCAATATACAAGAATTCAAACCGGTAAGTAACGAAAGAATCAAATGTTTTTAAATGTTAATTTGACAAAAAAGAATCTGAAAATAAAATATGTTGCATGTATTGTATTGTGCATCAAGAAGTGTCTATCAAACTGTTATTAAATGCATGGAAGATGTGGAATTAAAAGAATTCAATTCAATGAATATCAGTAGAAAATTGTCAAAAAAAAAAAATGTGCTGCCACCACACATTTCCGTAGCACCGCTTATATTGACAATGCGACCACAGCACAGTTTTACGTGAGAACCACTGTTCTACACCTTGCAAGTACAAGATTAATTCAAGTTCGCGATACCTCAGAAACATTCATTTTGATATTTTGTCAAGAATAGCTCTCATTTTGGTCTCGTGTTAGCCGAAATAAATATAATAATTTCCCTGACCAGTGAAATCAAGTTTCATACAAATCTATTGCTTGATACATTTGCATTGGCCAAGTCAGCTTATGAGAATATGTTTTTACTGATATGTATATAAAAAATCAATATTTTTTTGTTTATTTGTTTGTTCGCACCCTATGCCCTGGCATACCGTTAATCCGATCGCAATGAATCTTTGACAAACTTTTTGCTTGCACTTGCGCAGAGGTTTTTGGTATAGTAAAAATACTTACAGTAGACTTTTTATATAAAGATCAATGTTTTTTCATATTTTATGCGCTGACATACCGTTCATTTTGCCAACTTATTGGTGCACTTGCGCAAAGTTTATAGACATAGTAAATTAACTTTCAGTAGGTGTCGCGTGTGTCGTACCATATACAATCGGCATAAGACAAACAGAAAACGGCAAATTTCATCGATACCAATCAATGTTAGTGAAATTATTTATCTAAAATATTTTGCATCCGAAAGCACTACAACCAACACAAACACTTTCTTTCTTTGAGTTGCATTGCAACGCTTGCCGGGTACCGGCTAGTAATACATAACATAACTGTATTAATACGATCTTTATATATAGTAGGTTAAGAGGTGTAGTTATGTACCGCACCTTCTTACAACTTTCTGCCTAAATTAACAGTAACCAACATTCAATTTACCAATTACGGCATAAGTATGATACTGCCATAATATATATGTACAATCCCGTGATTGAATAATATCGCACTTCAAAGATACAAGTGTAACACCTCAGGTCAATACGTGTTTTTTGCAACAAAAATTTATCGTATTCAGTAGCGTATTTTTTGCTATTATCGCTGCGTGTTTTTTTTTCTAAATACAAGTATACGTAAAGAATCTCACCTCCTGGGTTGCAATCATCGATAATGAATTATTTTAATATTCGAATTCGTGAGGATTTTTTTATAATGTTGCGTTAGTGATCGCGAACCTTTTGCTGATTTTACTGTGGAAAACACACTCATGTCATGTATTATTTGAAGTTATTATTACGTTGTTCGTGTACATAATCGATTTGCAATTACCAAGGCTGTGGGGTCAGAGTCGGAGTCGGAATTTTTGAAAAGTTTGAACTTTTTATTTTTGCATATAATATGTCAAATTTGGCTATTTGCCTGATTGGTTGGTTGATATATAATTGAATACACACAAATATGAAAGGGTAGAAAAAAAAGTGACGAAATTGTTTTTTTTTGTCGGAGTCGTGTTTTCGGTAAATGCTGGAGTTGGAGTCGTAATTTTTTTTAACGACTCCACAGCCCTGGCAATTACATTTATATTGAGTTATCAGACTTGTGTAGAAAATATTTTTATATTATATATATCTTTCAGGGCTGTAGTCGAGTCGTCAATGTTTGTGGTGCTCATCGGTTCTGATCCCAATACAGACAGTTTCATAGTTTGTATTGGAAGACACGGTATCCCGATTCCTATGCGATCCTTAAATGGTGCCTAGTAGGATATAATTATCTTACCACAAGCTCTGTCATATCCTCATCTTTGTATCCTTTTTCTGTCCAAATAGTCGAAGTTGAGCCACTAACCAAAATACAGTTCTTGCAGAATAGATAAGCTCATTTCAACGTATATATGCTCCACATAATGAATGGACATCATTTCAGACTAATGCAAAAAATAATCTTATATATAAAACCGAAACGGGGGATGTATGTCTGTAATTGTCAAATAAGCGCCAATCCTACTGGCCAAATTATTGAAACTTTGTAGCCCGCTTTCCCATTGGTCAAGATGGACGGATTCTAGCTCGAAAAGTCTAAACTACGGACGCGCTCGGACGGGCTGGAAACGCGACGTTTGTACTGGTTATACTCGGACATAAACTTCTAAACTGGGAACAGTTGTTACTCTGCCTTGCTTGGCATTGCATGCTTTGCAAAAAATCGATAGAGTTTGCTCCTCTTAGAGCCATGTCAAGATCGTTTAATTTGGGTGAAACTGCCAAGAAACGAGAGGCTAGACTCAGATTGGTCGCTTAGTCCGAGCGACGCCGGGTAGCAATACTAGTAAAATTATATAATTAAGTTTTGTTCATGAATAAGTTAAGCCGGAAGATGCTTTTCAAAAAAGGCAAACTGCTTACTTTATCTAGAAATGTAATATATATATAGCTTTGTATCTTATATATAAAACCGAAACGGCGTATGTATGTATGTATGTCTGTAATTCCCTTTTGCATTGTTGTTGCAAGTTGCCATAAAAACGAATATGAAAGAAAATATGTTTGAATTTTTATCGGCGATATAAATGTCTTATTTAGTCAAAATGTAATAAATTAGTCTTCTACTGGACTTTTCCCAGCTTTTATTATTAATAATAATGTTTATTATTTACGTGAACGTATTATTTGACATTTCTTTTACAGCAAATTAGATTTTTTCCTTGAATTTGGACATTTTAATGGGCGTGAATGGGGGCTGTCATCAAATTAAATAAAGTTTGTGATTTTATTTTTACTCTATTTTGGATGTTAGATTTTGTGATATAATTATGTCGAATGATATAACATTAAATAATTATTGGTCGCTTAGTCCGAGCGACGCCGGGTAGCAATACTAGTTTAATATAAATTTACAACTATGTCTCCAATTATAATTGTTATAGTGTTTCTCTTATTTGAAAACTTTCTTCGGACTTAATATTTCATTAAAATTTACACATTTTTTAGCTATTGATAAAGAAAGCTTTGGTAAAAATGCAGGCGAAGACCGGTCGACGTGGGTCGAGTTAATTTTATATGGATAAACTTCGAAAATATAAATAATTTAATAATTATTATGGTATGCAAAGTTAAAAAATGTTCTCTATCAATGCTAATATAAGTTACCCACTCGTATATTCCTGGCATACATACATACTATGTATTTTTTTTTTATAAAAAATAATACCATCATTAATAGACCGCCAACTTGATATCAGGCTGTTTTCATACCGTCAGCTTGTTGCTCTCTTAAAATCTATGAATTTCTTGATCTTATGTGTGTACATCTCCACCATGTTCCTGAACTGTAAAAAAACCGTACAGCAAAATAGGCGCCGTTCGTTTTTCTGGTTAATAGTCTATTTCAATTGAAAGATTTCTGATTCTAGGGAACATTTATTTGTACGTTTTGTTCGAGTATCAACTGGCGTATAATAAAATCGTTGCTGTCAAAAATTTTAGTATCGTTTATCTCTACTGGTAGAGTTATTATATAATCTAGTGCTCTTCCTCACTGAAAAGTGACAGTTTTTTACATGGCTGTGGAGTTGGAGTCGGAGTTGTGGAGTCGGGGTTTTATGGCTTTAGCTTATTATTTTTGCATATCTTCTTATATATAAAACTGAAACGGCGTATGTATGTATGTGGGTCTGTAATTCCCTTTTGCATTGTTGTTGCAAGTTGCAATATAATAATGTTTATTATTTACGTGAAGGTATTATTTGACATTTCTTTGACAGCAAATTAGTTTTTTCCTTGAATTTGGACATTTTAATGGGCGAGAATGGGGCGGCTGTCATCAAATTAAATAAAGTTTGTGATTTTATTTTAACTCTATTTTGGATGTTTGATTTTGTGGTATAATTATGTATGTCGAATGATATAACATTAAATAATTATTGGCCGGTTAGTCCGAGCGACGCCGGGTAGCAATACTAGTTATATGTAAAAATGGCATCTTTCGTGTAGAGTTTTAATCAATTGTGAGGTGTTAGCTGTCAATTTAAATTAAAAAGTCTTAAATTTTGAAAAGTATTAATTTGCTTTTTTTTAGTAACAAAGCAGGCAATAAATAATTCAATTGTATGCAGCCTTTATGTAAACGATAATGTCATTGTAGCTCTTTTATAGGGAGGGTTGCCAACCGTCCCGGATTTTCCCGGAAGTTCTTTCAGTCAAGAATATATATTGTGAATTTGCTCAAATTTAGAAATATGTCAGTAGCGTTTGGTAACTTAGATCTGATGTTTTAGTCCCACCGAATTTATATTATTTATTATTGATAGCTATATTAGCTCACGCTATCGTCAGAACTATCTTTAAACAAACATTTACGTATATATACTGGTTTAGACAGAGTACACAATACATCTTCTCTTCTGTTCTAACATCCTAATTTTATATTGCAATAATAAATTATCAAACGTGACAAATTGACGTTATATATTTCTCGAAGTGAAAGCTAATCTGCATGTTTATTGAGTGGGAATAAACGTTAATTTTTATTATTAAGTTTCGTAATGGCCTGAGAAGCGATGATATGTTTGTGTAGTCTAAGCAAATGTATGTTTAAATATAGTGTTATGATGGAGTTCTACCAAGTAAATATCAACTCAATCAATAAATTACAAATAATGTTACGAACCATGTTAACCATGGAATGATTGTCATTTGTATTTATTTAATTTTTACAATGTCTCATCTTCTTTGGCTACAGCATGGCTAAGCAGGTGTCAATTGCATCATTAATTTTACCATCAGTCTCTCTGGAAAGATGATTTCATTTTAAATATGTTTGCTCAAGATTGCTAGTAAATAAATAAATATGCTATTTTTTACAAATCTCAGATCAAATAAAGCTCTGCGAATTGTATTTTTTTTAATGATCCAGATCGCTCTATTTATTTTCTCGCGATAAAATCAAAGTCGAGACGGTAATAGTTTATTTTTTTTCTTTATAATTTTTGTGTTACAACTTGTGCACTATAATATCTGTATCGAATTCCCAATTGTTAACACAATTAAATTAAAATATAACAGTCCGATATATATTTTCATGTCTTCTTATCTTTCGCTATTATTTAATTCATACTTGCAAAACATCCGGCCCGCGGGCCATGATCGAGATATGTTATTTTACACAAACGAATTCGATAAATAAACTCACCCAATACGTGCTATTTATACGAACGTACACTACGCAATTATCTCAACAATAGTGTATATTGCCAATATTATAATTGCAATAGCAATGAAGACACTGTTTCCAAAAACCATTTATTCAATTTTAACATTTTTTTAGAAATTCTTAAAAATATACAGTTACTGTTGCTGGTCGATCAAACGTTGACCCCGCTTGCGTAACTATTCCTTGTCGCCCACCTGTCTGATGTATACATCTCTGATGTCTTAAAGTGATTAAAATAAGTAACTTAATATTTGCGATCTGTAGTTTATATTTTCATTTTGTTAAGCTAATTATGTGCATATTGCTTGCAATAATAAAAGTAAAATTAAGCCACCGGGCTTTAAAAAATGCGTACCGCTAATTTTCATCTGTATCTGCTTTTTGATTATATACCTATTATATATTTCCCCATTAAAATTCAATTTAATCACTTTGTTATTAATATAAAATTTTTAAATAACTTTGATTATTCCACATAGTGTGTTACTAATTGTGACACGTGTTTCGCCGTTATCGTAAAGTTTTCTTAAGTAATGAAGCAAGACTGATTCTAATATTTTTAAATGAGAATGATATAAAATCAAAACAAAGCTTAATAAAGCTGAAAGCATCGATCAAAAAACATTTGTAGTATTTCTCTAAACTATCTTTTACCGAGTTAAATATGTTGTAAAGATCAGGACCGGTTTCGCTCATCGCGATCTTTTTCGACTGAGTGTTAAAAAAATGTTGTATTGAGTAAAATTACACCTTCGAAGTGATTAATTTGGAAACGCAAAAATTTGAATAAAATTTAAATTATTGCAGAAATAGGATTAAAGTATTACATGGCCGTGTGTTGGCACAAGCCTGACGTTGGCGTCCCCTGTGTGATACAAGCTGTTACCAAAATAGTGAGCGAACAAACGGTTCTTTTCACATAATAGCAATGCGATATTATTACTTTTACCGAGATACAACCTACTCCAATATTGTGAATGAAAGAAATTGAACTGCTTTGTATCGAATTTCTCATAACCGTGAGAAATTTCGCTCAGTGTAACACTAACGGACCACCATGTACCAAATTTGTCTCCAAGCAATTTTCCATCCTTACATTTACTATGGATATTCACATGGGAGGAATGGTTCGAATATATTTCTACCTACGTGGTCGTAGCCAAGGCCAATCAATGTTCTTTCTCAGAAGTTGTTTGTCACGTAGGTCATTTGATTCGCCAGTCGCAAGAGCTGTTCGGCTGATGAATGCACTGCCTGTTGATTTTTGGCAGTGAACTTGGTTCTCTGCTTATATTTTTTTCTTTTTATGTAACTAATATGTTTCTGTTCTCTTTCATATTTGTTTATTTTATTTTATTCAGTTTTGTGTAATATGTTTTGTGATATTTTTATTTAATTAGTCAAATGCATGGCGCTATGGCGTCAACTGTAATGCCATTTATTATATTTTTTTTTTCCAATAAATAATAATTGGCACTTATCCACGTCAAAACACCAGGGAGATAAAGATGTATGAAGATGAAAGTCAATCAATCAACCGTATTGAGATGTTTACACTATACTGAGATTGTTCCTCGGTACGACGCTTGGATTCCTCGTTGATTGTCAGTAGCCAATTTATTGAACCGTGTTCCAGTATTTTCTGCTTTGAGTGTTAGACAGAAATGTGACATTTATTTTAATTGATTGGTAATGGGTGATTATTAATGCTTAGTGTACAATTAGGTTACACCGAAAATACATTGGCGTATTTGAAATAAATAAACTATATTTGTTAGTACCACTACTACATATGAGGGTAATATTTGCAAATACGGTTTGTTCCACCTTGAATTTAATGTAAAAAAAATACACTTAATCTTTTAAGTAATCAGGAAGTTGCATTTTGTAATATACTAAAACTATGCAACACCAACAATCAACTATAAAACAATACAAATTAGTCGTTAATTAAACATTTAAATGAATTTTCCCGGGAATTATGGTTTTAGGAACGAGATGTCTTTGTAAATAAAGCCGTAATAAATTCTGATAAAAATTAGGATAGATTTGAACTTAAAACTTTTTTTTTTAAAACCATGTCCGCTCCCGACTTGGAGCTTATGAACTCCTCACGGAGTTTATCTCAACAAATGTTTTTCTACGAGAACTGCTTGTGACTCAGTTGCTCAACCTCTCTTTTTCGAAGAGAGTAGGGATGGAAAGAATACGAGGACTAGGACAGGACTAGTGACTAGCTTATCACTATGCGTCCCTCTTTGGGATCAGAAAGGTGGGAAGGGATTTTCAACAACAAAAACACCCATGCCAATTGAACAGATTTATCGACTGAAAAAATCCACTCGTACCGGGAATCGAACCCGGGTGGTCCGGCACGCAAGTCAAAGCCGTTGCCACTGCGCCACGGACTGGACAAAACTTTAATCATCTGAAAATTCCAGAAATTATTCAATCGCTTACACTCACTAAAGAAGGAAGACAGTATAATTATTTGTTTGCTTTACTTTGATCTTATAACCCCCCCTCCTCCCGTCCTTGCTTCCCGTAAAAAGAAAAAATCCGAAGGAAGTAAGTCCGAAGATGCTTCTTAAAGTTGCGAAACGCTTGTCACAATTAGTAACACAATACGTGGAATAATCAAAGTTATTTTAAATTTTATATTAAGAAAGACAGTCTATACAAATTACGTGTAATTTTTTTTGGAATTAAGCTCAGTTAAAGACTTATAAAACACTAATTTTTAAGCTCCGTAGATGAGCTTTTGTGTGCATTCTGTTATTTTCAATTTATCCACGCCTAACTGTAAATAAAAAGAAATTAAAAATTTCGGTCGATAAAGCTGCACCGCTAAAACGCGTAAAACTTGCCGAATCCACTTTTACGTCGAAACATAAATTCTTCCATTAAATTTTGAACAAAATCACTAACTGTAATAAAAAAAACGCGATCGCCGTGGATGAAAATGCGTCAACGAATTCACTGCCGCCCGTCATTCACGCCAACAAATCGACTTGATTTGATCACAATGGGCCATCGTCGACGCCATAATCGAATGTGTATTAAATTTAAACGCCCAACTATTGTGTCGCGCTTGTAAAAATATACCACGATAATTTGATACATCTATGCAGCGGAATTCTGCCCGTAAAGACTCCATTGTGATGAAGATTTATTATCATACTAAAGCACCCAATGCGCTGGAATTTCAAGTAGTGGCATTTATTTCATCGTTGGCTCAATATACATATTAGCGTAAAGCGTGTGTGAAATTCAATGTTGCAGATAGGGATTGAAAATCGCGGGATTTTAGAATATGAGTTAATGTCAGGGTTGTGGAGTCGGAGACGTGAAGTCGCGGGCTTTTGGCCGGTCTTTATTTTTGAACTATATATTGATGCATATAATTTGTAAAATTTGGCTATTGGCTGGATTGCTTGGTTGATATTTAATTGAATATTCATAAATAGGAAAGATAGTCAAAAATCGTGACGAAATTAAGCTTTTTTTATCGTATTCGGAGTCGCGTTTTTAATCAGAGTCGGAGTTGTGTTTTTGGTCAATGTCTCCACACCCCTGGTTATTCTACAGACTCATTTGAATTATCGCTGTTTTTCGGTGTTATCGTCAAATCTAAACAGAGATGAAAATAAATCCTAAGTTTTCAAAGTATGTTTATTGTGTGGGGCCATATTAAAACAGTAAATAAATAATTCTGACTTAACTAACAAAAAATATTCCCTACCCCTGATTTCTATATCTGCTTTTTGCAAATTTGAAACTCTATCCAACCCTCCTGCAGCACCCTCTGCTTTAAAGCTGTTTTTTATAGCGTGTGCCGCAGTCTTCAGGCAAATTATACGTTTCGTAAATTTGTTATATTATACATAAATATGAGGATTCCAAGAATTGCTGTAGGAGAGTTGACTGTATTATCAATAAAACATGCTTTGTATTTTTTTAGGAGGAGGAGGATCTAAAGTTTCAATCCAATGTTGTTGTCGGTTTTCACAAAATATATATCATGTGAAAATGTGTATTCAGAGCAGTATTTAAAATATCCTTTACACTCCTCAATAAATATTTTTTTTCTTCCAGCAACTCTTCAATAGATTTGAGAAATTGATTTATAAAGCACGGTTATACGAAATAATATACCACATTATGGTATATAACCAACTTTATCTAAGGCACACAATTCCATATAAGAGGAGCTAATTTTCAAAAGTGGACAAATCCATTTGTTGAAAAACTGAAAGTGTGAGATATTTTCATTACTTTTTCCTCATAAATTTGTGTTTACTATCAATATTTTTACAATATGTTTTAAATTAAAGAATTACGGATAATGTGTAAGAATTCAAACTTTTCCATGTGAATAAAAAAGGTCTCAAAAGATTAATCTAAAACTCCCAGTTGAAAAAAAGTATTTTGGATTTGTCCACTTTTGAAAATTAGCTCCTCATATACGGTTTTTGAAATAAATAAATAATATTTTTTCAACCAAGTTATACACTGTCGAACAGGACTTGAAATAGGAGTTCTAGGAGTTTAATCACATTTCGAAGTCTCAAGCGTACTTGAGTACTGTATTCGACGCCTTTTCACAGAGCCAACCTTTCCTCAGAATCGATTATAGAGACTTCCTTTATCTTTGTAGTAATTACTACTTGCTATTCACGGTTTATCAGTTGTAACATTAAAACCAATTACACTCTTGACACCTATTTAGATCATCGCTTAGCAATCAACTACCTCTCAGTGTAGCAGTCGTTCACTCGGTATCAGGAGTCGCCACCAGGGCCAGCCGGCGTCAAATTAAATTGACTCCATCATGCCTCAACTGCCGATATTATTTCATTGCATTTTGAAGTGTTTATTTTCATTATTCAATCTGGTGTCAGAGTAGTCTATGTTACAGACTTCAAATGTAAAGCGGCCATTTCTTTTTAGTCGAATTAGTTTCAGTTAATCAAATGAGAACTACTATTTTTATGAGTTTGTAAGTAATAAAAATAATAATACATTTTTAGTACTTTTTCCACATAAAATGTATTTGATCAGGACCGGTTTCGCTATCAGTTGATCATAGTTGATAATGCTCGCCATGAGCGAAACCGGTCCTCATCAAATAAATTTTATGTGGAAAAAGTACTGAAAATGTATTACTATTTTTATTATAATGCCTTTCCACCAAGTATTGACAGTGAACACCTTAAAAGTGAGTTCAAAAATCCTTCATAAAACCATGGACACCAGTGACGTTTTCATTTTTTTCTATCTGCCATAGTGAAGGTATAGCCACAGGGCGTATACAAAGAGCTTTTAGTCAACTTTCAACCGTTTGAATTATTTACTTTTCCACCGATTTCACCTTTCGATAAACCTTTGCAATCCTCAATATGTTATTTTTATCCTTCCAGCAACCCCTCAATAGATTTAATAAATGTATTGATATCACGTATTATGTATTTACATGTATGTATATATATATATATATATATATATATAAATACATGTATTTATATTTGTCAAATGCATGGCACATTGGCGTCAGCTGTAATGCCATGATTTGCTTTTTCTTAAATGAATAAATAAATCACAGGTTTTGCTTATCTATCGTCATCGTGAATCGAAATTTTTACATGTTAGAAACTTTAACTAAGGCACACACAATCCAATAAATACGCCTTTTGAAATAAAGGAAATTTAAAATTAATGCAAAATATTTTTTCTAATAAGTTGTACCAAGTCGAGCAGGACTCAACATAGCAGTTGCACGTAACCTATACGATGTAGAGCTAAACTCGCAGGAGCTAAAAATAACTTTGAACAAAAGCTTTTCTGATAACATTAGTAGCTCTCAAGGCTTGCCCTATCTATTACATTCGTACCAAACTAAAATTAAATTATCAGGGCTGTAGAGTCGGAGTCAGAGTCGTTGCGGTGTTTTGGCTGGAGTCGCAGTCGGAGTCAAGAAAAACTTGAAAAGTTTGAACTTTTTATTGATGCATATAAAATGTAAAATTTGGCTATTGGCTAGATTTGATTGATTGATATTTAATTAAATACACGTAAATAGGATAGGTAGGGAAAAAAACGTGATATTTTTTTTTATCGGAATCATGTTTTTGGTAAATTTTGGAGTCGGAGTTTTGTTTTTTTTAACAACTTCACTGCCATGGAATTTATAGTGAAAAAGAATGAAGGAAAAGTCACAGATATCACGTATAAATCTACTACAAAATCGATATAAATAATTTGTTTTCACTTTCAATGGGAATTGACATTTGCATGAAATAATAAAAATGAAACATTTTTCGATTATCAACGAATAATGTAACAATTTATGCAGTGACGGCTGGTGACGGGGTGTTGGGGGGTGCAAAGGAAGATTCAACCATTTTTGCAAGAGTTCTTTCCTATTTATTGGATTTTAAAACACTTCTATGGCATGGACTTTCAATTCAGATGTTCGCAATACCAACTGTTTCTCTTCCGTAGTACGGAAAAATAGTTGAATCTTCCTTTTGCACCCCCCAGCACCCCGTCACCAGCCGTCACTGAATTTATGTATCATAAGATCTATCCAATAACTTCTGACGTTAAGAATGGTTGGTTTATTGAAAACTCAGTTTAGTTAGTTCACTTGAATGGCACACGTATCGTTCGTTAATCATTCGTTTTACAGCCATACTTATACAATAAAGAAATTGGAAAGACGCACACGCGATGCTGTACAACTATGTTAAAAGAAGTCGAATAGTATCAAAATTAGAACTATTCCATATTTTCCAAACTGAAAACTAATGCTGTCACATTATTCTTCTGGTCATAGTGTATGGCTAGCAATAAAATATTTGTATAAAAATACTGTGCATGTCGTATAAAAATATAAAATAAAATGATGCTTTTTGTCAAAATCAGAACGGTTCTCGACTTTGGAAACAAAACCAGGTTAATTATGGATATATGGTCACGAGACAGAATCCCAATCCTCTCGAGCTAAGCTCAAAAAATTTATAAATGGTATTTCAATAGGGACGCTCAAAATATGTTACTTTGTCCTGCTGAGTAGATTATTCATTGTTTAGTGGCCAAATTTGAGTCAACCAGTTTGGTAAATAATCGGCCAACACCTACCTGTACGTCATCAAAATACAATATCTGGTGAAAACATTGCTGCTGTGTGTGAAAGTGTACAGGAAAACCCAAGGCAGCTTATTTCTCGTCGTTCACAAGAACTTGGCTTTTCTGCGACTTCAACTTGGCGAATTTTGAATCGGGCCTTATGTCTGCACCCGTATAAAATCCAACTGACCGAGGAACTTCAGGTAAACGACCGCAGACAACGCCTGATTGGGTTCTGGAGCAGTTGGAAGATTACCCAAATTTGTCAAAAAAGTCAACTTTAGCGACATGACCCATTTTATAATGAATGGATATTGGCAGACATTTGATGCTATATTCCATATTTAATGCCGTAAAATATAGTTACAAATGAAATTAAAATTTTGTCGAAATCTCACAAACAACTTGTTTTATTTACATTTCAAAACTAAGCGTCCTTATAAAAAGACCCTTTACATACTGGCTTATAATTTTATGTTTTGTCTTTACTCTTTGAGTTCTTGTAGATTATTATAAATCAAAATGATTAAATCTGAAGAATATTGTATGAGTACTGTATAATAAACTTGTGTGACTGTCTCTATCTGTATAATATTATTATTTGTGTAGATTGTGATTGCATTTTTGCTACTGTAAATTAAAACAACTCGATGTCATACTTATTGCGAAGTATTCTTTAGGATCTTCTATTATAATAAATTAAAAAATTAAAGATGAAACATTTAAAAAAAATCCTAAGCCTTACATTAATTACAATAATGTTATCTGCTTTCAAATACCTGGACATGAGAAATCATTTCATTAAATGTGCTTATTTTTCATAAATCTTTACAAAAATTCTGTCCCGTGACCATACATCCATAATTTACCCAAAAGTATAATGGTTTGGTCAATCATACTTTCGACCAATCACAGAGTTATTCTAAGTGATGTTGCAATGTGGCCGCCCATAATAGGAATAATATTATTTTTATCAATAATAACTAATAACACTTCCACGTATATCTTATACAAAAAAAAAATATTTGTTTTTTGTTTGTTCGTACTCTATGCGCTGGCATACGGTTCATCTGATTGCAATGAAACTTTGCTGATGTGTTGTGTAGACGCCCGGGATGGTTCTTGCGTTCCCAAATCGTTCATCCGATTGCGATAACGCTTAAGAGATTTGTTGTGTGGATGCCCACTTAAGTTTATAACTACCAATTTATATTGAAATTAATGTTTTTTTGTCCCGTATGCGATCCTATACCGTTCATCTGATTGCTATAAAACTTTGGTGAATTGCTGTGTGGACGCCAACGAAGTTTTCTCAATTATCTATCTACACTTCAATAAACACAATTAAACCACAAACACTTTAATTCTTTGAGTGTCATTGCAACGCTTGCCGGGTACCGGTTAATATTTATAATGATCAGAATCACTTTCGCTGATTTATATCGAGTGCTAAAAGGAATCACTTATGTGAGAATTAAACAAAAATCTTTTACTCCTTTTTTTGTCATGTTGAGTACCAACTTCTAGCATTGAGCAAAACAAGCCCTTCTTGTGATGAAACAATACTTTATTTATTTAAAAAAAAAAACGAATAATAGTGATCATTGCATCGGCTACCCTTGTCATATAAATATAATATCCGACAGCCGCGTCTGTCTCGGTGACTTTTTACGATGGACTTCTTGGCACCACCTCCTTACATATATTGTCATTGTCCAACAATGCAGCCATTGCTGCGGCCGGTCGTTTATTTTAATCAGCGAAGATTCCCCATTGTTAAAATCTGCGTTTTAGTTTTTTAACCTATTCCATCGTTAGGGGGCACAAGTGTTACGTATCCGCGACATTCTCCGCAAAAGATAACGCTTATTGCCCTGACAAGCAAGGTTATTTAAACAACAAACACATCCATGTGTCCTAAGAGAATATAAAATTTAAAATTAACTTTGATTATTCCACGAATTTTGCTTACTATTGCAAAGTTTGCTTAAGTTTACGTTTAATTACTTAAGCAAACTTTGCGATAGTTTGTCCGAAGATGCCTCTGAAAGAGGTGAAACACGTGTCACAGTTAGTAACACAATACGTGGAATAATAAAAGTTATTTTAAAATTATTTAAATTTAGTATCCCAAAGAAATTATTTATGAAAGCTAATATTCATGTATTGAAAACTATTATAATAAATCATCGTCATCCGATAGCAAAGTGCACCATAATCACTGGACCGTAGGGCTTTTAGAGGTTAAACTAGCAGACGGCATCAAAGGAAAACATAAAACATCTTCAATTGCCAAACCCACGTACAATCGCAAGCCTAACAAAAGTCAGCGCCACGCCTCTCCGAAAGCCTTGTTAAAATAAGCTTCCATGCGTTCTATAAAAAAAACTGCTCAGACGTATTCATAGCAATACAATTTAAAGGTTTATTTTAAGTCTAAGAAATCAGACTTGTGATTTATTACACGCGTGACAGCTATTCAACTCTTTTAGCCTCAGCCGCTTTTTCGGGTACTTGCGAAAAAGCTCAGAGCTATTTTTTTGAACACAGTATATACTTTGGTTGTAATATATTTTTATTTTAAATGAAAAATAAACACTTTAATAAATGAAGAAGAACATTTTTAGAGAGAGAAATCAATAATTCTTTATATCGACATACATAAAAAAAAAAATAGTATATAGTATTCGTCAACGAAGGCAACTTGCAATTTATCAATATTGGAATTTTGCAAACAAAAAATTAGGGTACAGTGAAACCCCGATTCTACGTTTTTCAAGGGACCGTATAAAACTAACGATTAATGCGGGAAACGATGCATGCGGGAAAGTTTAATATATGAACTAAATGCCGGGACTATAGAAAATGAACGCACCACGCGGGAAAACGTATAATGCGAGAGCGTAAGATCGGGGTTCCACTGTACCTGCATTCAAGCCCATATATCAAAAAATATTTTTATTGGTAAATAGTCAGTCTTAGGCTTATCAAAAGTCACGCCGACGGATAATGATCATCGGAGCGAAATACACGAGCGGAACTCAAAATATAACTGTTTAAATAACCTGAATATTAAAAAATAATAATTCGTAAATTAGTTTATTTTAATGATCAAACATTTCTCCAATGGCCTTTTTTGTTTCACTATGTTTGCTTTCTCTATATCTCGTATATGATACTTCAAAGTATGCGCCGATAGATCGGCGCTCTGAGGCTAAGAGGGTTAAACCAAAAAAATCCTGGCCATCGTCCGTTTCAAAGAAACTCGTAAAGTACAACTGACAGCCCGAGGTAGCTCAACGCCTGTTTTGGGTTTAAACTATAAAGCGAATCCTTGTGCGTTTTGCAAAAACACGGCGAATACTTTGTCTACTTTCACGGTGCAGTATTTATTCATGTTTACTTTTTTACATGTGGATTTACTCAACGGCCACAAGTAGTGTTTTTTTTATATTTTACTGCTATCTGTTGTGACATTTTTTAACAGAATTATCGATTTATGTTTGTACACATTGATTTATGAGCCGTCTGAATTTCGCTCACTTATACATCCGATCCTAAAACAAGTCGTAACTAATAATTAGTTGGTTTTCATATCCCTAGTTGGTTCTCTTATTAATACTCTATTCGGAAGGATAGTTTGATCAACTGTCTAACAATCGGTTATCTTAGAAAACTTATGTAGATATTCAAAACAGTAGCAGTCCATAGTATAATTCACATTGGGAGCGGACATGTTTTCAAAAGAAAACTGCACAACTTTTCCATTTTTTTTCCTAACGTAAATACATCATTGATTGAATTGGCGTTTACTTGTTTGAACTTCATTATAATGCGGTGAAAAAAATAACAATGTATCTTAATTCTACAGTAATTATTTTATGTATTTTTTGATATCTATGTCGGCTTACGCCATCGTCAGAACTATGTTTAAGCATGCATTTACATATCTATATATTATACTGTTGTAGACATAGTACACAATACATGCCAAAAATACCTAACTTCATTTTTGTATTGTTTCATTTTAGAATCAATCAATCTTGCTTTATTACTTCAGCAACCTTTGCAAGCCCGAAGATGCCTCTGAAAGAGGCGAAACATGTGTCAAAATTAGTAACACAATACGTGGAATATTTAAACTTATTTTAAATTTTATATATGTATGTATGTAGTCCGGTCCGTGGCGCAGTGTCAACGGCGTTGGCTTGCGTGCCGGATCGCCCGGGTTTAATTCCCGATACGAGCGGATTTTTTCAGTCGATAAATCTGTTCAAAAGCATGGGTGTTTGTGTTGTTGAAAATCCCTTCCCACCTTTACGATCCCAAAAAAGAGCGACGCATAGTGACAGCGATTAACTAATCACTGGTCCTGTCCTAGTCCTCGTATTCTTTCCATCCCTACTCTTTTCGAAAAAAAAAGAGAGGTTGAGCAACTTAGTACCCAGCAGTTCTCGTAAAAAAAAACAAAAATGTTGAGATAAACTCCGTGAGAAGTCCATATGCTCCAAGTTGGGAGCGGACATGGTTAAAAAAATTGTATGTATCAGTGTTAAAATCATTTCAGCATTGTATCGTTGTAAAATTATAAATTCAGAGAGTCCTGAACCGATGCAAAGCGTGGTTCGAAAACGAGCCTAGTCCAGTGGTTCTCACGGAAAATTACACTGTGGCCGCATCGTAAGCAAAAGCGGTCCTAAGAAAATGTCTGGCGGCTGCATCAAATTTTTGTTTCGAGTTTGCTGTGTTTGAGGTACATATAGCAAATGGACTTAAACATGTTTGTTAATTTAATATTTGTATTAATTGCACTTGAAATATTTGTATTAATTGCACTTGAAATATTTCATTTGACAGAAGCATTATGTGAACATCACGTATTCGTGTGCATTTTTTTTTATGTTGTACAACTCGTATTATGTAACTGCATTCATTATTGACAAATTATCTTTTAGTATCATTTTTGTCTATGAAGGTGTTGGTGTCTTTTTTTGCTAATGCATTTTTTTCTGTTGGCCACCGTAGCCACACATGAGAACCACTGGCCTAGACCTTCTTCCAGAAGTCGATTTTCTTACATACTCTCCCTATCTTTAAAAATCAGTTTATTGTGCTATTACTTGGGTAATAGATAACAATTTACCCTCTTCATTTAACCAAAAACAAATATTTAACGATCGCTTTTATTAACGAATTGGCATCGACAACAAATATTTCCAATGGTCGTTAAAATTACAGACGATATCGTAATGTGCGCAGAGTGCTTGATGTTTATCATTGCTAATTGCCCATTGAAAGTAAAATGCCTCTTGAAGGCAGTGTGAGAGCTTCGGATGAAATGATATTTATGAACGAGGCTCGGTCGCTGACGATTCAAGTTTACTACGAGCTTAATGAAAGCTATTTGAAGCACTTATGTTAAATGCTTTCTGCCAATCCAGTGGATCATCTCAAAAATGACATTCATCATCGTGTTTGTAAATTAAACTGATGATCAAATAATGGCACGCAAAAAAATTAACAAACAAGTTTTTATAACATACTAAATTAGTACCGCGGTGACAATGTATATTAGTTATACAGAAATTATTTTATATATGTATTGTTGATAGCTGCTTTGGCTTACGCCATCGTCAGAATTTACAATTTTAAAATTGGTTTACATTCCGGGAAAACCTTCGACTGTTTCATTTTTCATAAAAAAAAAATATTGTAAAAAAACTCAAATTGATTTATGAAATCATTTATCTTTGTTTGTATGTACATATATTTGTCAAATGCATGGCGCATTGGCATCACCTGTAATGCCATGATTCATATTTTATTCAATAGATAAATAAACCACTTTTAATGTGTTCACCATCAATACTTGGTGGAATGGCACTATGACACAAATAATAGTACATTTTCAGTAGTTTTTCCACATTGATTTTATTGAAATCAGACTGGTTTTGCTCATTGCCAGCATTATCAACTGATAAGAAATTCAAAGTTAATATTGAGACGACCAGGGTTTCTTCCTCAATCTGACAGCAACAGACAGCATCCTCCATAGCGTTCGATGAAAGGACTTAGAGACAGGATGGGAAGAAAGGTATCTCTTGTAAAGATTTCAATCGGTATTCTCTTGGCTGAAACTCTATCCCAGAGTTGGCTAGTTTATTCTACACAAAATTAGATTACATTGTTTACAAAACACAGATACAATTGCATTTACAACCACATTTAAAAGCGTAAGACCAAACGATTATTTTGCGACTTCCTGCCTGTCCGGAAGCAGGAGGCGACACGTCTGTCGGCTTTGGATGAACGATCACAACTGAGAGAAATTGGATTGGCTTTAGACAGGCATATTTATACCCTACGATTTTAGTATCGATAAGAGCTCAACCAATCAACGCGAAGCTGTCGCGAATTAACTGAACGAGAGACGTCGTTTGTAGATGTCGGTTACAAGATTTTAGTAAATTTATTCGCGTTATATTAATCGTTTAGGTCTTATTATCATTGATTGAGGTGATAATAAGATCGTTCGAGAGATTTCTGATGACCTACAATATCATACGGTATCAATATGTACCCATCTTCTTTGAGTTCTCCAAGAATTTAAATTTATAGTCTGTTTTGTTTTATTTGACTTTAAATTATTTGCATATTTGTAATATCAACTGCTTGTCATGCCTTATGAATCTTGCTTAACTTTTGTATAAATAACGATGTATTTTTGTATTTATCATCAGTTAATAATGCTCACGATGAGTGAAAATGGTCTTGATGTAAATAAATTCAATATGGAATAAGTACAAAAAATATTTTTCATCGCACACCTAGGTACTATTCTTTTGTAAAAAGAGTGATTTATTTAAAATTTTACAGATAATAAATATGAAACTAAATGACTTTGTTGAACTGTCACAGTTTTTATCGATATGGAAGATTCTTTCGCGGCACGTTAAGGTCTTGGCGTTATTGGTAATGGTGGATCTGAAGTCTGCGTGTGCTCAATCGCATCGTGCGACTCCCTAAGCGTCAACAGTCGCCGGGTTCAATATCAAGGCCGTGGCGAAAGAGGCTCTGCCGCTTTGCGCCACTTAACGTCGACCTGCACGCGTTGCGTCACTCTTAACGCAGCTTTTTACAGGGTGGCTGGGATTTCTATCGCCACCGACCATTTCTTGTCATATTTAATCTTTTTTAAACGTCGGCTCCGCAGTCAAATGTCAACGTCGTTGGCGTCGGTTGCAGATGGCATGGGCTCGTAACGCAGTCCGGTCAGTTTCATTTTCTGATCGAATTATTGATTTCTATTCGGAGACATGGATATCTGCGGTGTCTTTAATTCCCTATCACACCTTTCCTAAGCTACAAGTAGATCTATTAAAGCGCAATTAGCTAATCCTGTATTAGTCATATCCTTAACATCCCTACGCTCTTTTAAAAAAGAGATTTAACAACTGTCAGTTATCTTTTAAAACTTACGTTGAAATACAATCTTGTGTAATTCCATAATTTTCTCCAAATTGGTTACTGACCATGGTAAACTACTGATTTTACAATGTTCTTTAGCATGTTGCGATAAAATTTTATATTACGGTTGCACACTATTTAACGAAACTATTAAATAAACCATGCAAAACTAATAGTTAATCAAATTGTCAGCCTTCTTATCCAAGTGTCTTTATTTTCTTGAATTTTTATTACGTATTCGGGATGTTACCCACCGCCACCAAATAACTATGCTTTCAAAATGGCGCTTAGGTAGTGTAACAACATGCAATCACTTTTAGTTATTTGTTGAAAATTTACTCGGAGAAACACTCGGTTACTAAACACTGAAACGTATTAAAAACTATGGTAAATTAATGAATTGAATTCAACATTATTTTATTTGATTCTTGTGCGAAGTTCTTCAAACGATTCCTATTTTATTTGTTGACTTCAATTACTTGGATGTGATATCAAGAAGCCTGTTCTGTGAAGCGGTGGTAGTGTCGCACCTAGAAACTTCAATTCGAGTATCGAATCTCGATACTCGAGTAATACTCGTAATTTATCAATGATGGTTTATTAACAAATTGTATTTACATACTTATTTAAAATAATAATAATATTAACTATAATTTGCGAGAATTTATATTGCTACTTTTGCTTTGGGTCCTGCTGACTTGTCTTATCAACGACATGTCTATGATAACAAGAGACAAACTATTTTTTGATTTATATACACACAATTGAATTAATTATATATATCTTGGTACATCTGAGACATTTTGAGCATTTCCAAGATATCGTGTAACGTTTTTTAGGTTGATGTGTAGTTTTCTTTAGCCACCCTGTACTGATGTTAATTTAATGTGCGTTTTGTGATGGCTATGAAAGCCCGAGGGGGACTTTTATGTTCACGATTCTGTAACAATGTTGGTATATGATTGAATGTTTTTACTTTTTAAATGTTTATTGATTTATGGATGCAGTGACAGCGTTTCGACACATTGTTTCTCTCCGCTCGCCCGTTTAAGCTCGATAATTATCGTTATTATCATCAATTCACCAGATAACTACCTCGCGTTGTAAGTTAAACAAACAAAAATAGCCGGTACGCCACTGCAGTTGCTGTTGGGTGAGATTTTCGATTTTACGTAACTTCGTTTTAATTATTTTTTTTTAATTTTTTAATTTTTTATTTTTAATTTTTAATTTTTTTATTTTTAATTTTTAAATTTATTTTTAAAAAATATTTGGCATTACAGCTTGCGCCAATGCGCCAAATATTCTGAGTAGTGAAAGTCACACGAGATTAACTCGATGGTAAATAATGTATCAGTTGTGCACAAAATCAACGATAAATAACATAACACCCAGCCCAAGATCTTTTTTTTTTTTTTCAATTGAAAAAATCTGACCTTGCCGGGGATTGAACCCGGGCCCCCCGATTGCTAGGACAAAGCTCTTACCACTAGACCACAGGGACCGACTATGATTTAATGAACATGATGTTTCGTGTTTATGTTACAGTGAAAATGTTTTCTCAGTGAAAATGTATCAAGTAATAGATTTGTATGACAACATGATTTCACTGGTCACGATCAATCAAATTATTGGCTAAAGTCGATGATTTGCCGGCCTAATATTTTAGTTTGCTTCAATGAAACAAAATCAGCAAGTAGTACATTTCATAAAAAGAGAGCCAAAGAAAAACTCTGACAATAATTGGGCTGAAGATAGGGCGGTCAAATTTAATTTCAATGACAGCTTGAAGAAGGATATATTTTCACTGAGAATACAGTTTCACTGTAACATATTCAATACATTGAAAACACACATATCACTTAACTGAATATTACAAATGTAAGGCTTAATTTTTTTAAAGTTAAATATGAATTAAATAATTTCATTATCTATGTTTCATCTTAAAACGACTCATCTTCATTTCATTTTTAACTGATAAATATTCTTGTATACGTAATCTAAAATATGTTTTCTTTGAAATTTAATTCCTTTTCTCCAAATAGGTACAGCTCAAATTAAGCATACATATTCAAATGTAATGTATATAATTAATCAGAGTCTGATTATGCTTCTTAAAGAAGCGAAACACGTGTCACTTTTTTTTACACTTTTGTATCAATGACCGCTCCCAATGTGAAGCATATGGATGTATCTTAGCATATTTTTTGTCAGTATCAGTATTTCAGTTCGATGAAAGAAGGGATTTTTGTTATTTATTTATTCAAGAAAATAAATACAAATCATGGCATTACAGCTCACGCCAATACGCCATGCATTTGACAAATTCAAAAATATTTACATATACATACATTCTTGTATACACATAATAAAATTAGATGGATAAGGGATGGAAAGAATAAGACAAGGACTGGATTAGTGGTTAGATCAGTGGTCTCCAAACTCAATGAGGATGCGAGCTACTTACAGAAATTGAAATTGTCTGGTGAGCTACTTTTGTATGTTGTTTTATCGTCGTCTTTTATTGTACCATACATATTATTATGGTATTACTTAAATAAAATCAGACCTCCAATAAAGCATACAATGAGTACTTTAATTACGTATTTATAAACAAAACTAGCGAGTACCCAGCATGCGGTGCAATGCAACTCAAAGAAAGAAAGTGTTTATGTTTTAATTCTGTTTATTTTAGTGCTTATGGATACAAAATATTTTTTTTCTGTCTGGTGCGTACACGAATAAATCAGAAGGTTTACCAACGCATGAGTAGGCCTCATGCAGCTATCCATGTAAGAAGCATGGATTTTCCAAACTTTTCCTTTGCGAGCTACCGAAAATGCCACCGCGAGCTACCGGTAGCTCGCGAGCGACCGTTTGGCGATCACTGGGTTAGATAGTCGCTCTCAATACGCTCCGCTTATAGGATCAGATGTGTGGGAAGGATTTTTTGACATAAAAAACAACCATGCCTTCGATCATTTTATCGACTGTAATATGAATCTGTTCGTAATGGGAGTCGAACCAGAAAAAATTGTTCTCGGAAGCCAACGACGTTGACCACTGTACCTCAGACACGAAATGTTACACAATGCGTGGAATAAAATACGGACGATAGTTTAACGTGACAACGTCATAAGAAAACATTGATGAAATGATTGCATACTTTTATGAATAAAATGGAATCATTTTTATTGAATTATCATTATTTTTAAGGATACGATATTTTGTATATTTGTTATACGTTAATCAGATTTTTAATATGCAAGAATTAATTACCTTTATTGCCGCAATTTTTGTTGTAATATAAACAATGAAAACCACATTAACATTTCACTTCACTTTATAAACAGTTGTAAACAGATCACGTGTAGGTACTGTAGGTGTATAATTTGTGTGCTGCCGCTGTCTCTTTTCTACTCAGACGCATCGACCAATCGAGTGGAAGAGAGATAGATGCGGCACAATCCGAACGGTAGGCCGATCGTGCCTCTCTATCGCTTATCCGCGCTCTCGCTCGCACGCTTGCCTTCGGCGTAACGCGACAAACGGGACAATGAGTCATGTTTTTTCGTGCGTGCAGCGAGCGTTCATCGATTTATAAGACGTTGTCACGTCAAAAAGCTATTTTCTTTGCTTCTACAAAATTAACGACGAATCCACGTCATGTGCACTGTAAACGACTATGTGTCTATTTTTTTAAGTCCCGCATTGATCACGAGAGCCGTGCACATGCGGCGCAGAGATGTCTGTTGTGTATTTAAGTATCATTGCAAAGCTCAGTACAGAGATAAAATATAAAAGTGGTTTTTAATACTTAACAAAGTTTTATGGGTTGGAAAGTTTTTCAGTTACTATGCAACTAAGGAATGCTATGTTTTTCAACAGTGATCGTGGTAAAAGGAAGTATATTTACGTTAATAAAATACATTGTTTTGTACTTTATGGGGTTCTCAGTTTTATTGTGAAATTTTCCCGTCTGCCAATTAAGTCAATAGACATTCAGGAAATGTTTTCTTTCTCGTTATCTTGACACTTATTCAGTATATTTTTAATGTGGTATAATTTTGTGATTACTGCTTAGTAGAGACACGTATTTTGTGCAACTGTTTTTCTCAATTTTAGCATTTTTCGCCGGATATATTGCCATCAATTATGGCAATATATCCGGCGTAGATTCACATTTTAATATTATCTATCAATTGCTTAAAAAAAAGTGCTGATATCCTTCCAAATAAATTTAATTTATATTTGTTTGAAATTTCATTATCTATTCGCATACAGTCAGTTCTCGACTTACGACCACCTTGACTTACGACCATTCGGAGACCAAAATTTTGTTTTTCAATATAAAATAAAAAAATGAAAAATCATTGCTGATTATTGACAACGCTCCGGGTCATCCTCCACACTTAGCCGAATCCCATCTCACACTACAAGCATTTTACAGCCGATGAATCAAAGGGGGTATTGCTAACTTTAAATTGCATAATTTAAGAATTACTTTTTCTCAAGCAAACAAAGTAATAGAAAAAGACCAGACATTGGGGAATTTTGGAAAAAACAACAACACCTTTCAACCAATTAAAAAGATGGTCAAATGTAACGACATCATGTATGAATGGAACATACTATTGAAAAGTAACAATAATATGAATTTTAATGGAGAAAATGAAGTAGGATAAGTAACGGATAGCATTGTGCAATTTATAGTATCGATTTTACCTTGATTGTGGTAATTATTATTATATAATAAATATATTATTTATAGTACATATTCTGAAAGAAATACCACTAACGTACCACGCATTTTTTATATCTATACTTTCATTATGTTTTTGTATGAAATTCGACTTACGACCATTTTGACTTACGACCTAGGTGGTGGAACGGAACCCCGTCGTTAGTCGAGAACTGACTGTATTTTACAAATTTGGCATCTATTTTTCATTTATGGCAAGATGCACAAAATACGTTTCTCTACTCATTTACTTATATGTAGGGTAAAACCTACAATTGTCGGTCACTTA
Organism: Himalopsyche kuldschensis; assembly: GCA_028554975.1. Lineage (NCBI taxonomy): Eukaryota > Metazoa > Arthropoda > Insecta > Trichoptera > Rhyacophilidae > Himalopsyche > Himalopsyche kuldschensis. The sequence goes on from JAHFWI010000006.1 coordinate 18,766,940, forward strand.
AGGATTTTTTCAACTTTAGTAATTTTTTGTGGACACTTATCATAGAAGAGGCAAAATAAAAAAAATACTGTGTGCTAGATTGATGATTTTTTATAATAATCAATTTTTAAAATACGTAAAAAAAATAGTTTAAAAACAGTGGTACAAAACTACAATTATAGGCCACTTTCTGCAATTGTTGGCCACGAAAAGATTCAATTATTGGCCACCCCAAAAGTCGTTAAAATTTTTTTTTTTAAAAAAAACAGAAACTTGACGTATAATTACATGACCCCAAATCATTATTGAGTGTAAAATCAAGTGCTTTATTGGATTCCAACATCATTTGTTAAGCTGCAGTTATTGGCCAAAAAGTCAACATTTTCCTAGAAATATCGGAGAAATGTAATAAATACATAGGTGATTAGTAATATTATTAAAACACTATTCATGCAATAAAAAATTATATTTTATGATTTTTTCATAAGAATTTATAGCATTAGCTTGGCCGGCCAGTAATAGAAATTGCATGTGTTTTTGGAATCAGTTAATGGCCACCATCATAATAACCTTTTACAAAAATATTTTCAATGCATAAAAATAATTATTTTATAACTTCACTAAAGATGAATAATTCTGTTAGATTAAAATTTTAATTAATTAACTTTCAAACGTGTATGATGCTTTTAGACTGAAGTCCAATCCTTATAATATTTAAAAGAGATCTCACTTGCTTCACGGTGACACTCCGGCTGTCGGATAAAAATGCGTTTTTGGAGTTGTTTGGAAATTCATAAAATGACAATTTTATGTTTAAACGATAGAGGAATAATAAGGGAACTATATTAATAAACCAAAAGTTGGAAATGTTGTTTTGGTTTATAAAAAAACTAGATTTTATTTGTAAGTGGCCAATAATTGTAGCTGGCCCACAATAGGAGGTTTTACCCTATATGACTTGTTTTTAGTCTCACAGAAGCGTCTCACCACATTTCATAAAAATTATCCTGTTTCTCGATGAACACAAAAATTGTGATTTATCTTTTTAAGCATCATATTCAAATGATCTACCTTTTAAGACATATCGTGTTTTATTTCGGCGGGGATCAAATTTTAATGTGTTATTAACGTTGCAGATCCGTTCAGAAATATATCCGATTGTAAATCTTTCCCGCTCCAGTTTAGACGCAAAATAATTTATTTCATTTCAGAGCTGAGCCGTGTGAGAGTCGGAAATTATTATTCGGCCAGTTTGTCTTAAAGATATTTCACACCGTGAGAAAACTCCAATTCGGTTACTTGCGTTAATTATTGTTGTTGAAATGCGAAGTGTCGGCTGAACGGGTTAAATTATTGCTCTTGTCAAATGTTTAAACTATTTTTTGTTGTTGATACTGTTATGTGATCTTGTTAGATTGTAACACTTTTTATTCAGATGTAATTAAATGAATCCGCTCTTACAAAAATAATTCGGATGCTGTAATTAAATAAAGCTGTACCAGTTAAGGTAATGAATCCTAACACTGTAAAAAATACTTAAATTGCATGCATTTTTGGTCAATTTGACTGTTTTTCCCAGCAATGTAAAAGATTATTTAATGATTAGAAAAGTCACATTTTGTTGAGTACAATTAATAGTACTCATTAACAGTACATATCTGTTGCAGCGTCGTTATAATAATAAAGCTACAGTGACAAGCCACCAATCGTGGTCCAACGGCTGTTGACCGCTGGTATTTGTGTGTATCGATATAACTTTGATGGTCTCGATCTCAAGTCCACCCGCTACCGGATAGGTTGAAAGAACCAGAGCGTTGACCACTCGGCTTCAGTGCCACAGTACACATACAATAGAGACAATTCTCGGAAGCGTAAAATTTCTTTTTTGCAGTTTAATGGCACAGAAATGTCGCATACGTCTTCTCCGGACAAAGAACTAGGTGTGACAAATGACATTCGGTCACGGTCCGGTATACGTAAATTATTACCTCGTAATCTTTGCATGTTTAGCCTAGAAACAAAGCTAGGCGAAAGCCTAACCTCTTATTCTGTCATTCTGAAAGCGTTTTTGACAGATAGTCTCCCCGGTCAGGCCGTTTTGGAGCGACACCGAATAAAAATTATCATTTTTGATCTATTCTTAGGTCACATAGTGGTAATTTAACGTTTCTATGCAATATTCAAAATAATACTACTTCAAATTTGAATCGCTTTAATTTTGTGTTTTGATGAGTCACTTACGTCCCGGGTTTCACCTTTCATGATCTACAGGCAGTTCAAGTGCACGATTGAATTTGAATTTGCGTGTAGTAAAAAAACGAACACTGGGCTGCGTTAGCGACAAAATTGATGGAAAGGTTCAAAATTCAGACGATTTATATTTGATATCGAAATTTTAACAAGCACCTTCAGTCTAAATTCTAAATTAATACTACTTCAGTCATGTGTTTTTTCACTGGAAAAGTTTATCGGGTCCAGTGGTCGGCTTGCTCACTAACTCGAATCAGTTTCTTGAGTTGATGTTTCAATCAATAAAAAGTGGTAAAGAAGAAATGATAAGCCAACCGCCGGTCGTCCTTTAATTGTTTTTCTTCTGTCCATACTGTCCTCGAAAAAAAAGCTTTAGTTGAAATGACTCTACTAGTCCAGTTCTGTTGAAAAAAACTTTTTCGTTGTCTTTTATACACACAGATTTTCCAGCAACCTCCTAGCTTTCTCCCATGTAATCCCGGCGCCCCATGGTTTTGCTTAATACATACTACACTACGGAATTCTTCCGGTCGGTAGGAGGGTCAGATTCAGGCTCCTTTTAAGGCATCCGCACTCCATCGCCATCTTTTTATTTTGGGTGTAATAAGGGGCTGGTTTGTCCGCTTTCTAACTTCTGAGCTTTTAACAAACTCATGCCACCGTACTTCTAATATTCACCTCTAAGCATCTGTTTTTAAAACAAGATATTCCATACAAAATTCCAACTGTGAATATTGCAAATAAAAATAAATTGCCATTACAGTTGCAGTTGCCAAACTGTAAAAAAATACTGCAAATAATTATTATTACGATTATCACTTCAGAGAACTTCACACGAAAGAATCCGAATGTCAGCATTATGTTTAAAAATGTGTGACCCACTAATCGAGGCACTGCTAGGAATAATAATGAGCGAGCGGCCTAAATTCAGCAGCGAAATAAAAAATATATGAGCAGATTCACAAATCGGCGAATTAAAACCCCGAACACGTACATTATACAATAAGGATTACCGATTGTGCAGGACGCAAACGTTTATTGTAATTTTAACAGGTGGGTCAATATTTGTGAGTCAGTGTGTCATAGTATTGAAAAACAATACATTTGTTTGGTTTCATTGATGATTTTTTCTTAATCCGTAGCCGTATCCTTAAGTTTCCGCTAAAATTTATTATGTTACCGTGCAATATCATGGGTCGTTGTTAATTGTTTTAGAAAATTAACAGAAAATATAAAAATTTGAAAGGTTTAAATTTTGCACTTTTTTATGAGTTTTGTCCTCAACGACCCGGTTTCTTCAGGCATTTCAAATACACGAATGAACTTGAGCTGATGCGTGGCAAATGATTAATTCTCAAATAACAAATGATTTGAGTTTCACTCGCTGATGTGGATGAATGGGTGATAATGTTACATAAAAATACAGGTGATCAAAAATTATTCTATCTGAAAATATTGGAAATAAATAGGGATCGGCTTAAAAGTTTGGCAATTTTAAAATAGCAACTCAATCTTCCACACTCACTTTTCTTATACCACTGTAAATAAATATCATTAATTATAACTTCAAATACTTGAATATTACTAAGAGTAACCTTCAATAGCTTTGAACAAGTGATATAGAAAGTGAGCGATAACCATTATCCACCATTCATTTTAAAATAATTTAAAAACAAGAAAGAAAAAAAAAACACATAAAAATAAGAATGGCGTTGTGTAAGAATGAAAATATGACGTAAATATTGGTGTTGTTTGTACATAACCTAATAACTACAATATATTGAAATTACATAAAGAATATTCAAACAAATATGAAATTATGAAAATAATAAGTAATTAATAATTGTTAGAATTAAGATTATTCTGCTAATCATCGGTTTTCAGAAGCTACACCTTTCTCAGATTATGCCCCAACACCAACTATATAATTAATAATTTCGACTGAGGGTGCTTGATGAAATTTGAATCGTTTGAATTTTGTACTTCATCATGAGTTTTTTCGCCAAGAACTATCAGTTCAAGTACATCCGTGTACTTGAAATGCTTGTTGATGCCGAAAAGCGAAACACGGGTCGTTAGCGACAAAACTCATGGAAAAGTACGAAATTCAAACGATTCCAATTTGACCATCGATATACATTATATTATTACAATAACTCAAAATTGACTCAAAAAGCAATGTATGAAAATGCCAATTAGTACAGTACTACTCAAACATTGTTATTTTGCGAGCCGGCTCCGTGTTACCAGTCAGTGTTACCCTGGGACTGGCATCAATTTATTTTTTTAAATGTTCATAAGTATAGTTAATAAATATAAATTCAATGAGTTTAATGGAGTATAATTTAAATTACAATATTCTTATCGTGTGTTGTCATACGACTTCCACTGGATAAACGTGCGTTAAATACTAATATGACATAAAATATTATGAACTCGTTTTTTATTAGATAACATATCCAGTCCGACCAGAGTATGTCCCACGTAATGACAAATGCGTACCGATACTATTTCACTATTTTGTCTTAATTATACAGATAGTTGAGACACTGGTCTAGCTCAGATAAAGTGATTAAATTCAAACGGAAAAAAGGTTAAGCGAGGAATTCATATGAAACTGAAAAGTATTAAGTTATAATTTGTAAGGTGTTCACTATCAATACTTGATGGAATGGTATTATAATAAAAATAATAAAACATATTTAGTACTTATAACCGGTCCTGATCCAATAGCTTTAATGTGGAATAAGTATTGACACCGCCCTATATAGTAGGTCATCAAAACTCTCTCGAACGATCTATTTTTCACCTCAGTCTATGAGTTTAAGTCGATATCAGGAAATAAATTCATTCTAATAATACTCTATATTTAAATCTATAGCGATTCAATATAGAGTAATTTCAAATTTGTAAAAGAGATATTTATGCGGACGTCTCGCTCTAAATGTCTCTTGACTCTTTCACTCCCTGAGTGCATTAGAGTACATGGTATTTCATGCAAAGTTCGATGGGCCATAAATAATGTCTAATCGCGCGGACGTTTAACGATCTTTTGTTACGGTTTGCTGCCTAAAGGAACCGCTTTTTTTTCATACGATTAGTGAAAGATTGGAGTGCGTTGAGAATGCACGTGCTTGCCAGATAAGTCTTACAGTCGTGGTTGAAGGGATTCTCCCAACTGTATGCCCTGGAAGTAGCCTGCAAACTCCTTATCCTCTCCCTAAGGATTAAGTCTAGTAAATTCCTGATATCGCCTTCGCAATTATAATAGTCGTGTATAATGTATTGTAGAACGTTACTTGTATTGTAAATCTATCTTTGTTAAATCCGTGTGTAAAGTCTCTGAAAATTCGTATCAATTAAATAATGAGTGCTAACCGCACCCACATAACGCTTTGAGATCGTCTTTTGTTTATAAGAGCACCATGTTTCTCCTACTCCGTTCCCAAAATTCCTCTTCCTGAGTGTCGGATAGGAGGCTCCTTCTCGATTTACGAGGGAGCCGAATCAAGGTTTTCTCACTATTAAAAATGTTTTATTATTTTTATTAAGCTGTAATTTGAAAGATTCCATCACGTTTAACTGAGAAAATTATTATCAGAATTAAAGCAACATCGGTATTGAATATATTCCTATTTTCACAATTAAATTAATTTTGCTAACCGGGGGCCGGCTATCACTTGCTTGTGGCCCGTTTCAGGTCCACGGACAAGCATTTGAGTAGCACTGTATAAGGGATTAAAATTCTTTACATCGTCAGTAAAAAGTGAAAAAACATTTTACCACTATTTAGTTTTATCCATGTGTAATCCCAATGTGTAGCATATGGCCTCCTAATAGAGGTATTTAAAAATTTACTGTTTGTTACCCAATCGCTTAAAATTTCTGAAGTTTGATGAAAATAGAATGTTTTCAAAATAATCGAGTATCGAGTACTTGAATATTGGACGAGTATTCTCGAGTATCGAGTACTCGATATTCGAATTGGAGTCTCTAAATATGACACTACTTCTGAAATTACCTGATGCTTCTATCTTTTCCGTTGTTTACTAGCTTTCATATCGGCGTTGATATCAATGTAATAACAAATTATTCACATGAGTTGAGTAATTTACTCATGTGAATAATTCATTCCTGATTTACGCGTTATAATATTTTTTCACAAACCCGCGTAAAAAAAACCTCGTAAAAAATGTTGGTAACTAATACACGATCATAGCTTGGGTTTATTTAAAAAACAATCGCGTAAATAAAGACATTGATTTCACATTTAATTGGAAGATCTTTTTTGAATTTTGTACTTTTCCATGAGTTCTGTCACATGTCTGAACTAGCTAGCGAAAAAACTCATATAAAAATAAAAACATCAAACGATTCAAATAACTCTTACAACTTCGCTACTATATAATATTAGAAATATTATGACCCATTTTCATCACAACCATAGTTCAATTCCGCAATTTCTGTAAATATCCGTATTATGTTGAGTAGTTGTCTATTTTAGTTTATAGTTTTTTTTATTTTTCGTAAGCTCTTTGTATATTCCTTTTTACTGTCCACAAGTATTTTTCGAATCTCTTTCGAGTTTGAGAGCACCCAGTGGCGGCTGGCGACAGAGTATTAGGGAGTACAAAAAAAGATTCAACTATTTTTCCGTACTATGGACAGCCAAAAATTCATAAGACTGGCACTCCGTTGGTATTGCGAACATCTGAATTGAAAGTCCATGTTATAGAAGTGGTTTAAAATCCAATGTATAGGAATGTCTCTTGCAAAAATAGTTGAATCTTTTTTTTTACTCCCTAATACTCTGTCACCACCGCCACTGAGAGTACGTGTCATATTTAGACATATATTTTTTTTTATTCTGAGATTGTTTTGAAAAAAAAAGGCTTATCTTGATCTCGTTAAAACAAACCGCTTATATCAAGAAATGCGTGTTTGTACATTTTCCCTATTACAAATAAATCCTTCATCTTTACTGAATTGAGTTATTATAAAGCCTGGCAAGCACTAAACATTAGCCGTCCTCAACGGAGGTACCTATTTCATACTCACGTGTCCCAACCAGGGCTGTGGAGTCGGAGTCGGAGTCGTGGAGTCGGGGCGTTTTGGCCGGAGTCGGAGTCGTCGCGGCGAGTTGGCCGGAGTCGTACTCGGAGTCGGAAATTTTGAAAAGTTTGAACTTCTTAATTTTGCATATACTATGTCAAATTTGGCTATTGGCAGGATTGTTAGGGTTGATGTTTAATTGAATACACATAAATAGGAAAATTAATAAAAACACGTGACGACATTAAACTTTTTTAGTCGGAGTCGGAATCGTGTTTTTGGTCAATATTGGAGTCGGAGTCGTGGTTTTGGTAAATGCTGGAGTCGGAGTCGGAGTCGAACTTTTTTTTACCGACTCCACACCCCTGGTCCCAACTCAAAATGCGTTACTACTAACTCCTTCAGTTTTGATACACATACCAACGCAGGCACCCATATAACATATCTAATGCAGAAATGCAGTCGTCCTGCAACTCTTAAACAGTGGGCTGCGGGAAATAGCTATTCTCTACTTGTGCATCTGAACTGAAAACACAAACAAAATTAGGTTAGTATAACATTTTAAATAACTTTGATTATTCCACGTATTGTGTTACTAATTGTGACACGTGTGTTGCCTCTTTCACAGGCATCTTCGGACTTACTATCGCAAAGTTTGCTTAAGTAATAAAGCAAGATTGATTCTAATATTTTAAAATGATAAAATTACAAAATGGAGTTTGGGATTTTTTCATTTTACGGGAAGCAAGGAGGAAATTTTATATCAAAATGAACTTCCACAAAGTTACCGCCGAATCCAACGAAAGTATTAAAATTAGGGTATTTACAGGCGTATTTATACCCTTAGGTTTTTAGTTTGCGAGCAGCTCTTCCAGCGTGAAACGCACGCTCCTGAACTGAACGCGAGACGTCGTTTCTAGAAGTCGGTTACAAGATTTTATAACTTTTTCGTGAATTTATTCGCGTTATATTTAATCGCATTGGTCTTATTTTCATTGATTGAGGTGATAATATGATCGTTCGAAAGAGTCCTGATGATCTACAATATCAGGCGGTATCAGTCGTAATTTTTTTACCTTTATCTTTTATATTTCTTTTTAACGTTTGTCTTCTTTTATAAAGGGGGTAAGCGCTTGTAAAGTTTGGGTGTTTCCGCTTCACCTGCTGCGGCCTTGCGGCCTTGCGCCTTCGGCCTTGCTGTTTGCGGCCAAACACCCCACATAACGTCGTCTCGCTTCCTCTGCATCGGTGTGTTCCTCTCTCGCAACGGGACGAACATCCCGTGACGATACCATATTATAATTTCAAACATTACGAGATGCACTTTTTTATGAAAAGTATTCTGCATTAGTGTTTGCGCGCACTTGCGTGTTAAAATATTAAAAATTATAAGTTACTTAGAATACTTAACATACTTAATTCTAATATCGTTATATTTATGATGGCATAGGCATCTAATATAAAATATTACCAAACAAAAGTTGGTTTTTTTCGCAAAACTGATACGACTATTTTTTTAATTATATTAAAAATATAAAATGATGTATACAGACACTAAACTTAACAGTATTTATTTTCTAAAAAAAATTCAAGAATTCACATTTATGTTGTAGCCACCAAATACACTAAATTACAGTTTTTTCGTTGGCCATGGATGTTCACTAGCATATTGACTCATAAGGTTTATCTTTCCAACAATACAAATTACGACAACTGCTTGTAGCTCAGCTCTTTATTCGAATAGAGTTGGGGTTGTGGTTAGTTCATTTTAAGGATCGAATGGGTGTGGGAGGGAGTTTCAAACAACATCAGTAAGAAATCTTTTGAAAAATCAATTGATGAAACTGTCCGATCTGAGACTCGTGACCACTGCTCAGAAGCAAACGTCGTTGATCACTCGTTGCTAAGCGCAGCGTTTCCCCTTACTATTTGACGCCACGGCTCTCTAAATCTGAAAAAAAAAACCCGCGGCCCCCCAAAGGAAAGCACTGGTTTCGCAGACCGCTCTCGATACCCTCCTTATTCAAGAACTCGCTCATAAAAGAGCATATATTTTTCACAGTCGCTTTCGCAGTCTCTGAATAAGATACCCTTTCTTGTAGGTGAGGCGTTTTAACTTTAAATAATAATCGAACGTTATCTCTCTTGTTGCTGAATCATTATTGCAAGTTTAACACACCTCCGGTCCATCCAATGAGCTTAATAATTATTATTGTATCAGCATATATTGTATTTGACTGGTCGATGGGAGCGATTGGCGAGATGATGCGCAATAAGCTCGAGCGGTAAACAATTTGATTTTATCAATAATACTAGTATTGCTACCCGGCGTCGCTCGGACTAAGCGACCAATAATTATTTAATGTTATATCATTCGACATAATTATATCACAAAATCTAACATCCAAATAGAGTTAAAATAAATTCACAAACTTTATTTAATTTGATGACAGCCCCATTCTCGCACATTAAAATGTCCAAATTGAAGGAAAAAATCTAATTTGCTGTCAAAGAAATGCCAAATAATACCTTCACGTAAATAATAAACATTATTATATTGCAACTTGCAACAATAATGCAAAAGGGAATTACCGACATACATACATACATACGCCGTTTCGGTTTTATATATAAGATTCTTCGTTCACTTATTTTTATATTTATCCCTTATTGACTTGCCAGTATTTTTCTCGGCTAGAAACATCTGCAAACATTTTTTTTTAAATCAAGATTTTTACTTTTTTCACTTCACATTTTTTTTTTGTTTTTCAATCCAAATTTATTGAATGAAGCCAAAACCATTGATGATGCATACGAACAAACGTCGATTGCAGAACTCACGTGCTAAATTTTTAAATATGTTTATTGATTTCTGTTTAAAGGCATGGATGTCTGTGATTTCTTCCCAAAATCTTATCTGGCAACTTATCCTGTCACAGTCATATTCTTGCATCAATTGTCTCTTAAGAAAGGGAGATTGGACAAAACAGTAATATAGACATATTGGTGATCAATTGGTCAAATATGTCTACTTTGCAGATATCAAATTTAGTGAATGCGGGATTTTAAGATATTTAAATTTATAATATTATTTGAAATGCATAAGGAATATAACAAAAAAATCCTCACATACAAATCGTTGAATAATGACACTATTCGTGTTTTATCATGAGAGGAGATTGTGCAGATTCAAACCTATGACATACATATATAAACATACATGATGTATGATACCTGTACAGCAAAAACACCCTACATTCTGAAAACACTCAAATCTCAGTCGTTTATTTAGTATTTTCTTAAAATAGTTACTGATTTTGTCGACTGAATATTTATCTTTCGAGCTCGTATTCGAGTGCCAACGTCTTTGGCTTCAGTTGCGGATAGCTCGGGTTCGAATCACAGTCCGGACAGCTTCATCTCTCAATCGAATTATCGATTTCTATTCTGTGACAAGGATATTTGTTGATTGAGTAGGCATTTACTTGGTAGAACTCCATTATAATACGGAAAGAAAAATAACAATGTATTTTAGTACTACATAAATTATTTTATATATTTGTTGATAGCTATTTCGACAAAGAGACAATTGATGCAAGAATATGACTGTGACAGGATAAGTTGCAAGATAAGATAATGGGAGGAAATTACAGACATCCATGCCTTTAAACAGAAATCAATAAACATATTTAAAAATCATGCACGTGAGTTCTGCAATCGACGTTTGTTCCTATGCATTTCAATGGTATTGGCTTCATTTATTTCGGCTTACGCCTTCGTCAGAACTAGACGAAGGCGTAAGCCGAAATAGCTATCAACAAATATATAAAATAATTTATGTAGAACTAAAATACATTGTTATTTTTCTTTCCGTATTAAGGATATTTGTCTTGTCGAAAATGGAAAGTAGCGTTTTCTATAAGTTAACCACTCGTCTTATCGTTTCCATTCATACTCTTTTAAGAAAGAGAGGTTGAACAACTGAGAAACAATCATTTGTCATAGAAAATATATGTTGAGATAAATTGCATGAGTAGTACACACTGGGACATGGTTAAAAGAAAATCTATTTCACCCCAATCCATTTGACAACCTACGTTCATTCGCTTTTATGACGGAATCACATAGGGTTGAATATCGTGCCTACGACATAACTTGATCATATATGGGCCCATAGAAAATTTTTTTAAAAGTTGTTTGACGTTGTTGATTGCTGAGAAGCAGCGGTTGTAGAAATATAAAGGGTATTTCAATAGGGACGCTCAAAATATGTTACTTTGTCCTGCTGAGTAGATTATTCATTGTTTAGTGGCCAAATTTGAGCCAACCAGTTAGGTAAATAATCGGCCAACACCTACCTGTACGTCATCAAAATACAATATCTGGTGAAAACATTGCTGCTGTGTGTGAAAGTGTACAGGAAAACCCAAGGCAGCTTATTTCTCGTTGTTCACAAGAACTTGGCTTTTCTGCGACTTCAACTTGGCGAATTTTGAATCGGGCCTTATGTCTGCACCCGTATAAAATCCAACTAACCAAGGAACTTCAGGTAAACGACCACAGACAACGCCTGATTGGGTTCTGGAGCAGTTGGAAGTTTACCCAAATTTGTCAAAAAAGTCAACTTTAGCGACATGGCCCATTTTATAATGAATGGATATTGGCAGACATTTGATGCTATATTCCATATTTAATGCCGTAAAATGTACTTACAAATGAAATTAAAATTTAGTCGAAATCTCACAAACAACTTGTTTTATTTACATTTCAAAACTAAGCGTCCTTATAAAAAGACCCTTTATTAGACTTAAAAAGAATCAAAGAAACCATAAAATACATTCAATCTTCAACGTCATCTAATCTACATTGACGTTTCTCATTAAAGTGATGATAAATGATTATCAGATAAAAAGCATATTTTATGTTTTTAATTAACGTTTTCTTTGGAAGATATTGCACAAAAATGAAACCACTCAATATATTAAAGGTTGCGGTGGTGGTAACCTTAAACAACCGGAAATTATCTAATCCTGCCAACGCGGAGGTGAAAGAATAATATCCGTAACCATAACCTAAGTGACTTTATCGTCTGGAAGTAATTCGTACTTAGTTTATTTTCACCGGCAAAGATGTTTCGGATAATTTTGTAGTCATTTAGTGGTCTGTGTCTAAGTGCAACGCTTTGGTGCCGAGAATGGTTCCTTCACAAAATTGTTTCCCAATGATATTGATTATCGTCTTTAGTGGCACCGAAATGGTTGCAAGATGATATAGAAGGTATTTTTGAGCCCTTTGAAATATAAACAGTTAGGGTTGGCAAAAAATTTTCTATTTAAAAATCCCGGTGATTTATGCCAGTTTCCTCGTTTCTTGACAAAAATGATTGCATTTATCTTTCCCTTAACATTCTCTCGTTTTTATTATGTATACCTAACAATTTTTTTGTTCAAGTGGTCAACATTGTTGGCTTCTATACGAATACACCTACAGTTAGCAATACGATAAATTTTATGTTCGTGTTCAATTTCCTTCTTATCCGAGAGGTTAGCTGCACTGAAAATTCAATGGCTGAGCACTCCAAACCAACAAATCCGCGGCATAATTTCAATCACTGAGAAACTTCTGTTGAAATGATTTATTCGGAGTCCATATGCTTTAAATTGGAGCAGGCATGAATTGTAAATTAAATGTTCTTTTTACGAACATTTGCTTTTCTATTTTGTTGATCGTTTAGTTATTTTAAGCAATATTTATTTACAATCAGAGTGCGCGCTTACTTGGAACCAGTGCGCGGTAGTTTTCAAAATGCTGCGTGACCCATAGGAAACATTACTCGTATAAGTTGACGGTGATTAACTTTAAAATTCACATTTATTTGCATTTCCTAAATGGGAAAATATTGAAGTGTATACAATCCAGGAGTGCAGGAGGTGCAGGAGTGGTTTCTATGTGCATATTGGGGGGATAATCATTGATTATACCCAACACTATTATCGATTATTCATGTTTAAAATTGTCCGTTCCAATGGAATAGCCAAATTTAAAACACGTTATAATGCTTGTCTAGTCCGTGGTGCAGTGATCAACGTTGTCGGCTTTCGTGATGGACCGGCCGGTTTCGAGCAGATTTTTTCAGTCGACCAGTCGAGTATGTTCGAAAGCAATGGGTTTTTGTGTTGTTGAAACTCCCTTCCCACCTTTCCGATCCCAAAGAGCGACAGCGATTAGCTAATCATTAGTCCTGCCCTATTCTTCGTATCCTTTCCATCCCTACTCTCTTCGAAAATGAGAGGTTGAGTAACTGAGTAACAAGGAGTTCTCGTAGAAAAATCATGTATTGAAATAAACCCCGTGAGGAGTCCATATGATCCATATGTTGCGAGCGGATATGATTAAAAAAAAATTTTAAAAATTGTCACACACCGTATGCCTCGCGCCGTGATTGCCGGGATTGCGTTGCCACTTTCGCGGCCCTCGTTCGTCGGCCCCCATTGAAGGTAATGATACAATAATGCATGTAAGTGTGATGCATGCAGTAACATCTATTTTATAACAAGCTCACAAAAAACATTAGTCCACCTGTTACCATAATCAAATTATAGGTCTTGTAATCGATTTTGGTGGATACAGTTTTACGAATCAACACTACGCGCCTCTAGAATCAGATTACTCGGCTAATTCCGTCGATGATATCTCATACGGTTATATTTCGACGCGTTACGACATGAAGTTATCAAAAATTTCCCATTAGTAATCGGTACCTTTATTTTTCCCATACCATTCGAGGGCATTGATACCCCAAATATTGGGGTAATTTGTATCGGTCGAGTGTTGACACTGGTGTTCCGCCCAAAAATCTAAACAAGAGGCAAAACAAATCCGACGAAGTTTATTTTTGGAACGATTTCATTTCACTGTACGTAAGATTATTTTAAAGATTGAAACATTTTTCACTTCTTCTTTGGGGCCGAGTTAAAACTTTGTTTGCCAGCTCTTTTAAATAATTTTTAAATTACATTTCTATTTCGCATTTGATGACCAATTAACAAAAGCAAAAATTTTGGCACTTTGAAAGTATTGTGCTTATAATCCTGCCATACTCATGACCAGTGACGGCCGGTGACGGGGAGCTGGGGGGTGCAAAAGGAAGATTCAACTATTTTTCCGTACTACGGAAGAGAAACAGTTGGTATTGCGAACATCTGAATTGAAAGTCCATGCTATAGAAGGGTTTTAAAATCCAATGAATAGGAAAGAACTCTTGCAAAAATGGTTGAATCTTCCTTTGCACCCCCCAACACCCCGTCACCAGCCGTCACTGCTCATGACTACTGATTAACATGAAACTTGCCGAAACCAAAACTAATTATCTTATTTTATTGAAACTTGTTTGTCGCTTTGGCCATTTGAGTATTCAGTTGCAAGGGCTGTTCGGCGGATCAATGCGCAACTGCTTAGAGATGAGTACTTTTTTAAAGAAGTCACTCGAGATATTAACTCGAGAGGCACCACAAAACCCATTTACATGTCAAATTTGAATTGAAATAAGATTAATTAGAAATTCACCTTGCTGAGTAAGCTCTAACCACCATACCACATAAGGCAGAGAGTCATTTATGATGATAATAAATTCAATTCCTTCGATTGCATTTTGACTCCATCCTCATATCAAATCAGTGATGCACAACCTTTTTGGCAGAAAGGCCAGCATATAAACTTTTAGATTGTTCGAAGGCCGCATAGATAAAAGTGAAACTATATCAAAAACATCACTTCAAGGCAGTGACGGCTGGTGACGAGGTGCTGGGGGGTGCAAAAGGAAGATTCAACTATTTTTCCGTACTACGGAAGAGAAACAGTTGGTATTGCGAACATCTGAATTGAAAGCCCATGCTGTAGAAGTGTTTTAAAATCCAATGAATATGAAAGAACACTTGCAAAAATGGTTGAATCTTCCTTTGCACCCCCCAACACTCCGTCACCAGCCGTCACTGCTTCAAGGTGTTCACTGTCAAAACTTTTTTGTATTCATTATTCAAATAATTTATTAAGATCAGGACCGGTTTCGCTCGTCGTGAGCATTTTCAACTGCTCAACTGTTGAAAATGCTCGCAATGGGCAAAACCTGTCTTCTCGGATGAAATATCAAAGCTCACTTGTGTTACTGCTATCTAGGAAACAGCCGAACTAATAAAAAAATTATCTCGAGCTGGCAAGGATTCTATCAAAGGCTCCTTCAGAATTCTCCCTGGAACTTTTCGTCAAATTCTATATGTTTTCATTGATAGTGATGACTGAGATTGTATGCCTTCGGTACTTCAAAACATTTTTCACATTTCAAGCATATCAGTTTTATATATTCATTGAAAAAATACTACATGTCCGCACTAGAGACTCCAATTCGAGTATCGAGTACTCGATACAACTCGATACAGCGGACAGAAAAACTAGATAGCACTATTTAATTGATTGTTAACTTTAAAACTGACGTCCACAGCAACAGAGAGTTTTTTCTACTGCGGGAATAAAAAAACAAATCTGCCCACCAAATTAAAATTGTAGCCTTTTAATTCTCTTTTATTTTTGTAATAAATGTTTCATAAGTTGAAATATATGTATTAATGAAATAACATAAGCTTATTTAATGATATAAATTTGAATTAATGATATAAAGTTTGGTACATCTAAAACTACTCGAGTATACTCGAATACTCGAGTATTTAAAAAATTTACTTCTCGATACTCGAGTAGTTGAGATGTCGAGCAGTTGGAGTCCCTAGTCCGTACACTGGTCCGTACAAAAGTAGTGATGTAGAAAAAAACATTGACGAAGTAGTTGTCTTATCGGGCAGCATGAAATGTCATTCTGGGCCGCAGGTTGTACATCACTGTATTTAAATATACGTGTAAGAATATGTATTTTGTTATGAATTGAATGTTGCGACTGACAAGAAACATATTCTGAATTAATTCACTAAAAAAATAATGCTTTCCTTATTGCAATTGATTTCGTACGTGAGGTGCGAAAGTTTCACTGTTCTAACCCAATTCTGTTATAAAGCCAATTTCCGTTTCAATTACAAATCTTCGAATTTCTGTGCAATTGTCAATATTGTTCCGGAAAAGGTTAATGTTAAATTGCTGACCATTTACTGTGTAACGGAGTATCTTAATCAGGGATGCCCGGCTGAAATCATTTGTGGGCCAAACAAAATGATGCATGCCTCTGATGAGATCTCGTCACAATAATTATGTCATTAATTTATCATTAAAATAGAAAAAAAATGTTTGATGTCACTATCTTTTTTATGAATATTATATTTAGGTTGTTTATCCAATACAGTGGAACCCTAATCTTACGTTCCAGCATGGTTCGTTCATTTTCTTTAGTCCCGGCGAAACACACATAAAAGCAATGTTAAAAAATCCCGCACTATCCTCGATTTAACGTCGAAATATTACTGTCCCGTCACAAATATTATCCTGATTTACTGTTTTGTTGAATATGTCTTAGAAACACATTAGATCTCATCCCATCGGTTCGCAGAAAAACGAAACTGCAACTGTGCAATTTTTAACTTATTATGGTTATAATGTTTCTGGTGATTTCTCACTTACTGAGCAATGCAAGTGTCCAATAGTTTACGTTTTATGGTCATAATGTTTTCGGTGATGTCTCACTAACTAACCACTGTGACCTGTGTACATATAGACCCCAAATATTTATATTTTTAAAATATGAACGTAAAAGGTAAAATAAATAGGTTTTTAAATGTTTACTTTATTTATTTCATATTTTAAACTTTCCCGCATTGACCGTTTCCCGCATGTATCGAATTTTTTTCATGGTCCCTTGAAAAACATAAAATCAAGGTTTCACTGATTGAAGAGTGAAAATATTGTATTTAAAAATAATGTACAAGATTATCGATCTCGTTCGAATGCAACATAATAACTGATTGAAATTAAAAATATGTTTGGTTATGCACACACCATAAAGATTTTTTTTTATATACAGCTAGATATTTCACGCCATCTAAATACATTTCAAAACAATATTTTATATTCGATGCTAGTCATGAATGCACAATGCAAATAGTATATTTTCCACGAGCATCCGGTGTTTCTAAGATGACACATTCAATTACACGTAATATTATGTTTTTTTTTGATGATAAATCAAGATAACTCCGGGATTCATCAGGTATTGAAAATCCTCGGGATCCCGGGATTGGAAACCGTAGTCTAATTTTACACTTTTAAGGTGTTCACTGTCAATACTTGGTGGAATGGCATTATAATAAACATAATAAAATATTTTTAGTACTTATTCCATACAAATTTTATTGGATGAGGACCGGTTTCGCTTATGTCGAGCATTGTCGACTGATAAGAAATAAAACGAAACAGTATTTCTCATCAGATTCTTGACAATGCTCGCCATGAGTGAAACCGGTCCTGGTCCAATAAAATGTATATGTTATAAGTACTAAAAACGTTTTACCTAGTCATTACATTTGAATCGTCCATGTATTTTTCAGCTCAGGTGTACCAAGAGCACACATCTTAAATTATTATTTTTTTTTATTCATTTACAAAGTTGCTCTTAAGTTACCTACAGTGAATTTTAACTTTAAAAAGGCTATAAAATTTCTAGTACAGCTCATCTCTACCATTAATAAGAACATAGTCAACTTTTATTTGACTTCTCGTTACATGGCATCTAATTTAAAATGCATCAAAACGGTAGCAAAAAAACAAACACTCCAGTAGGGACTCCAATTACTCGACATTCTCAACTACTCGAGTATCGAGTAGTAAAATTTGAAAATACTCGAGTATACTCGAGTAGTTTCAGATGTACCAAAATATATACATTCATACTTTTTTTGAGCCATATCCGCTCCCAATTTGGAGCATATGGATCCTCACGGAGTTTATCTCAATATATGTTTTTGTGGATTTTTAAGGGATTTAGATTTTGATTTATGACTGCCACAGCTGTATCAATCGGCAAAAAGATTATTTTGCCTCTGGTCATAAATTTGCCGTCAGTACTCAAAGCAATACTCGAAATTCTTGCATAGCAATATAGTCAACGGCAAAACCTTTAAATATATATATGACCTGAAAAAATTCACACGTAAAAAACGCAACGTTGAAACATTAATTAAAAATATTTTTAAATTAGTAAATAAAATTTTGAAATAAATCTTCATTTATAAATAACGAGTATTACTCGAGTATTTTTCTGACTACTCGAGTTTCGAGTACTTGAAAAATGGATGAGTATACTCGAGTATCGAGTACTCGAAACTCGAATTGGAGTCTCTACTATCCAGCAACTAGACGTTTATGGGTGCAGCAAGAATAGTTTCCAAGGATTTAAACCCGTTCTAAGGAGGATGTTTCATTGCACTTTTATTGCATAATTCAAAATGAAAGTTTTTTATTGCTTTTTTAATGTTGGCAACAAAGTGTTCTTATATTGCATTCATAGTTAATTTACCATAGGAACAAATCGTTAAAGTACTTGTGATTAGGGTCGAAACCGGCTCGAAAGGGAATGAAATTTTTTGTTACGTTGCTTACTTTTTCGATATGGTTGGGGAACCTGCGGCTGTATTCTTGGAGGGGGTGGGCACACGCGTATAAGAGAGAATCTCTAGCATAAGAATGTTGAATATTTCATATTTACGCGTAAATTACGAGCGTAAGAGTAAGAATTGTAAAGCAAAAAAAATAATATTCTTTTCATCATGATTAGGACTGGTTTCGCTCATTGCGAGCAATTTTAAAATCAAGCAGCACAAGAAAAATACATTTATTTGGATTAGGACCAGTATCGTGAGCATTTTCAACTGACAAGAAACACAAAAATACCGCGTTATTTGAATTTAATTGTCAGTGACGGTTCTTATTTAATTGGTTTTTTTATGCAGTAGCGTATATTAGTAAGAGGTCTCAAACATCTTAATCAATATCAATCATAATACTTTCTATGGATTCGGCGGTAACTTTGTGGAAGTTCATTTTAATATAAAATTTAAACTAAATTTGACTATTCACAATAGTATGTGGAATAATCAAAGTTATTTAAAAAAAATAATATCAATTACGCTTATTTTATTTCCTTTAAATGATTTGCATATTTGTATAACCAATCATTGGTAAGTCTTGCCTAAATTTTGTATAAATAACGCTGTATTGTCGTATGAATTATCAGTTTAAAATGCTCGCGATGCTTCTTCGGGAATCGTCTGATTGTGCTGGTCCGGGTCTTGCGACGTCCTTGGCCAGATCGGATCGGAAGCTGGGTGGGGGGGGGAGGTGTTTAGAATCGGCTTCTCGGCTAGTTATTAAATACGTCTACTCTACTAAATTTTGTTTAGTTACATTTTTAATTTTGTGTGTAAATTATATCCAGTGACGGCTGGTGACGGGGTGCTGGGGGGTGCAAAAGGAAGTATCAACTATTTTTCCGTACTACGGAAGAGAAACAGTTGGTATTGCGAACATCTGAATTGAAAGTCCATGCTATAGAAGTGTTTTAAAATCTCTAAGAAAGAACTCTTGCAAAAATGGTTGAATCTTCCTTTGCACCCCCCAACACCCCGTCACCAGCCGTCACTGATTATATCTAAAGGATACGGTCTATTATATTAATGAAAAACTGTTATAAAATACATCCTGGCTTCTTATGAATCGTAAAAAACAAGAAAAGTTGTCTTATGATATAAGGATTATAAATACATGTTAACCTTCGAAAACTGCCCTTGAAAAATAACTCGTAGGCCGAAGGGGGGTCTAAAAAATACCCGAGTAGTATGGCCTCATTGGCATAGACTACGATAAAAATAAGCTTTGACGTATCTTTATACATCTTTCTATAAAAAAAATATATGAAAATCGATAATTTTCTTATAATTATTCATATTTTAAGTCGCGCATGAATGCACCTTCTTATCTACACATTTTAATGTTAAAAGCATCCATTTGATTTGGAATGTTCATTGAAAGAAGCGCATTTGGGATAAGAACGTTATTTTATCGCGTATGAGCAGTGAAGTTTTAATCCTGGCAATTGTTAGCGACAGTATAAATGGTTTTCGGCCTATAATAATCAAAAGATGTAAGAATAGAAAAAGTTCACCCATTGTATCACTAATATTAAGGTAGATATTTAAGATTAAATAGCAGTGGCGGTCGACTGTTTCACCCTCAGTATGGTAAAAGTTAAACATCGATGAAGCGTTGACTCCATTATCGACATAAACTTGCCTCGTTCAAAATGTAATAAATTTATTAAGGGGCATTGGTCCAAAAGTCTGAGATAGTAATACTGCTAAAAAAATAAAATTCTAACCATTACTGGGCGAAGAGCAGCTTAACACTTTAACATCCGCATACGGTGGCGTCTTTGGGCATACGCAACTTAAGCTTAAAAAACATTAGTGTTAGAGACGAGTTAGAGTAGGAAAAATATACTAAATATCATTTTATGATAGAATAAAATAAAACTATGTTTTCGACTTATGTCAAACATTTTAAAAATTATATATTTTTTTTCAGAATTTTGTAAATCTAAAAATGGGTTCAAGAACAAATGGTTGGCAACCCCTGTCTATAAAAATTCCATGTTTCGAGGTTTTCAATAATACACAATCTTGAGACGGTGGAAATATTTTGCGAATTTTATCACACCCTAAGAGTTTGATTTCTTTAACTTTCTACCTTTATCGCTTTTCAGATGTAATAGAGATGGCAACCCCTGTCCAAATACACTGATTTAATTTAATTTATTTATAAGGTCATTGAAACGAACCAAAATTTTTATTTTTATTGAAATCGGTTTAGAGGTTTAAAAGTTATGTTAAATTTACGATATCTATTGGTTTAAGGTAATATTTGCAAAAAATCAGCGGTATCAGTTGTAAGTTTTCAACAAAATCATACGGTCGGTAAAGTGTTAAGATAGTTAAAAAATCTCTGTTATTGTGGAGTTGTTAAAGGTGGATTTACTATTTTTGCATTTTTATACTCGATACAGGTTAAGTACACATTAAAATTATTATTTACGCCCAATCCATTGTTCAGTAATAAAAAACTTCGCGGATTACATAGCCATTACATTAAATCTTGAATTCTTATCGACTGCTAATTAAACAGTGAATGTTAATTCATAGGCATAAAGTTAACTAGTTTATTATTGCAATATAAACTAACCAGCCACTTTTAATGTGTTAACTGTGATTTCTTGGTGTAAAGAAATTTTTTATTTTTGGTCATTTCCACTCACAGAGTGTAGCATATATACGACTACCGTTGAAATTTATCTGAATACAAGTTTCGTATAATAACTTCCCGGTTCGTGGTGCAGTGGTCAACGTGTGGATTTCTCGATTGATTGATAAATCGATTGTGCTCAGCGGCAATGGGTGTTGTGTTGTAAAATCCCTTCCCACCTGTCCGATCCCAAAGAGCGACACATAGTGACAGTAATACTATTAGATGATAGCTAATCACTTGTCCTGTCCTTGTCCTCGTATCCTTTCCATCCCTATTCTTTTCGATAAAGATAGGTTGAGCAACTGCAGTTTTCGTAGAAAAGAACATATGTTCAGATAAACTCCGTAAGGAGTCCATATGCTCCAAGTTGGGAGCGGACATGGTTAAAAATAATAAAATAATAATAACTGCTTGTTACTCGATGTAAAGATAGAACAGGACTAGGGCCTAGCTTCAACAACTCTCATTGAGACTCCAACTCGTGAACTAGTCAATGGCGTTGACAATCGACCACGGATCCGACACCATCGTTTGGTAAATTCTCGTAGTAACTAAAACCGGTCCTGAAGAGTGCCATTATTCAATTATAATAAGTTTTAATGAGTTCACTGTCAATACTTTATTATTATAAAAATAATAAAACATTTTTAGTACTAATTTCACATAAACTTTAACGGATCAGGACCGGCTTCGCTCATGGCGAGCATTATCAACTGATCAGTTGTCAATAATGGTCGCCATGAGCGATACCGGTCCTGATCCAATAAATTTTATGTGGAATAAGTACTAAAAATGTTTTATTATTTTTATTTCAATTATGTTTATATATATATGTATTCCTTTTAAATTTCATGTAATATGATGAATTGAAATACCTTGATCACGCACTCAATTAATTTTATAACTGAAGAGTGAAGAAATATGAAACCAATTGATCAACCGATACAAAATTTATGTGTCCCTTATAGCTTATACCACCCATATTTCTATAATACTGTTTTGAAATTAATGAATTCATATCCAATTGTCGAGAGTGGTAAAATGTAGCCTAGGGCCATGTCGTTTTTTTTTTCTTAAAGGGCAGCCATTTGTTGAAGTTAATGAACTAATTATTTACAATATTTCACAATGGTCAAATGTATCATTCACAAACCTCCATCTATCGCGCTATGAAATTAATATCGCCGCATTGTGTCGGGTAAAATTTTAAATTTGAATATCGAACGAGCTTAATTCAACCCGTTGAATGCGGCCATCATAAAATATTCATAACTTTTAAAGTGTTCACTGTCAATACTTGGTGGAATGGCATTGTAATAAAAATGATAGCAAATTTTTAGTACATATTCCACATTAAATGTATTGAATCAGGACCGGTTTCGCTCATGGCAAGCATTATCAACTGATAAGAAATATAATGACACAAAAATATTTTTACAAAAGTTAAGCAAGAATTACAAGGTATGAGAAACAATTGGTATAACAACTAAGCAAAAAAATCAAAGCAAAATAAAAACAAATTAAACAATAGTTAAAATGTTGAAGACCTCTTAGCAATAAGTAAGAATAATCATTAACAATGTAAAAGCTTCAAGAAATACCGCATTTAATAAATAGAAAATATTTTTACTCAATGTCCGTAATCTGTAATGAGTCAGCAATTGTATATCTTATCAGTTGATAAGAAATACAATTAAGTTGGTACGAGCAAATTTTTTCAGTCGATACATCGATTCTGCTCAGGGGCAATGGTAAATATCCGTTCCAACTTTTCCGACCCCAAAGAGCGACGCATAGTGATAGCGATTAGCTTACCACTAGTCCTGTCATAGTCCTCGTATCCTTTCCATCCCTACTCACTTCGAAAAAAAAGGTTGAGCATAGTACAATAATTGGTTTAAACTGGATTTAATGGAAAAATTTAATATAACTTGCGCCTAAAATCATTACCCGATAATGACGATGGGACATGCGAAAAAACTGTAAGTTTACCCACATTTTATTTTATGATATAGTAATTTCAAATACCCAAGATAAAATGCTACGATGTATGCGGGTTTCACCACTAATGATCCAATAAATCACCAATGTGAGTGTTGAATTCAGGTCTGTGGAATCGGAGCTTTTTGGCCGGAGTCGGGTTCGGAGTCGGAGTCGTCGCGGCGTTTTGGCCGGAGTCGTACTCGGAGTCGGAAATTTTGAAAAGTTTGAACTATTTATTTTTGCATTTAATATGACAAATTCGAATTTTTGGCCGCATTGATAGGGTTGATATTTAATTGAATACACATAAATAGGAAATTTAGGGAAAAAAGTGACGATATTAACCTTTTTTTAGTTCGAGTCGGAGTCGTGTTTTTGGTCAATGTCCGAGTCGGAGTTGGAGTCGTGGTTTTGATAAACGCTGTAGTCGGAGTCAGACTTTTTTTTACCGACTCCACAGCCCTGGTTGTGTTAATTAAAAACCGTAAATGTCAATTAGCGGTTGACTGGCTCGTTAAATCACGTCTATATCATTGTCATTAAAATACGATGAAAAATCAAATATTCGATAAAATTTATATTTCAATTGCGAAAAACGCAATTTCATGCATGGTAGTGCAAAATGGACACTTAAGTTTTTGCCAGGGCTGTGGAGTCGGAGTCCTCGTGTTGTTTTGGCCGGAGTCGTACTCGGAGTCCGGAAATTTTGAAAAGCTTGAACTTTTTATTCATGTATAATATACAGTATATAAAATTTGGCATCGGTCGGATTGGTTGGTGGATATTGTAATATTTTGTGTGTGATGTGTAATATTTTTTTCTTTTGTTTACAGGTAAATAAGAAGACTTTTCATATCATGGAAGCAAAACGATTCTTGCTTTGTCTCGGTAAGTATATCTGAATGAATTAAACGATAAATGCTCTTGAACCAGCATTCTTCTATTATCGGGGCCATATCCTATTGCAGGTTGAAAGTAAGTTGACTTCTTCAACTGTAACAATTGCGCCCTCCTGGCAGCAGTGATGGGAATGCAAACAAATAAAATTTCAAAAAACACTTAATTTAACTGAGAGACGAAGTAGACTGGAAGAAATTTAACCTTATAACTTAAAGCTTCGTCAAAAAGGTATCCAAAAAAGCTTTTGTAATTGCAGCACGTCTCTCCTCGCAAGATGCTTACTTTATCAATTGCTGAATATTTT
The DNA here is from genome assembly GCA_028554975.1 of Himalopsyche kuldschensis. NCBI lineage: Eukaryota > Metazoa > Arthropoda > Insecta > Trichoptera > Rhyacophilidae > Himalopsyche > Himalopsyche kuldschensis. Next base: position 18,791,697 of record JAHFWI010000006.1, read on the forward strand.
GATTATAAAATACTTTTGTAGGAATAAAACTAACATTCATATATTTCAAACCCAATGCAACCGACAATTCTTTGGATTGATAAATTAATATTCGGATCAAAAGCCACGGGCATCTTCAATACTTCCAGCCTCTCTATCTTTCCCTTTCTATATAGTTTACAAAAAGGATTGTTTGTTTGTCCCGCATGCGTTCCAATACCGTTCATCGGGTTGCGATAAAAATTTAATGATTTGTTGTGTGGATGAACACAAAGGTTTTTAATTATCTCTTTTTATATATTGTGTATCCAAAAGCACTTCCAGAAACAGCATTAAGACACAATCACTTTCTTTCTTTATGTTTCATTGAAAACTATGCCAGGTACTCTCTAGAAATCTATAAAAATGGCTTGTTTGAACCGCCCCATGTAATGCATTCTTATAAATAAATACACACGTAAACGTGATCAGTCATTTAATTAGTGTTTGTATTTATTATTTATATTAATGATAACTGATTTTAAATTGACGATTATTAATATTAAATGAAATTTCAGCATTAAATAACCGTAAAAAATGATGGGCCGGATAAAATCGATGATCTTTTATGGAAGTGAGCAAACATGGCGAGTCTCGTGACTTCCATACACGCTTAAGTCCGACTAAACACTTGATTCATTCGAAACGAATCGCATCAATTGCGTATTTAATTTCAATTAATTTGACGTAATGAAATATCTTTCACGGTGCACTTTTTCGCGGCCGGTGTTCCGATGCCATGACGAAATCGACGATTTGTCTAGCGCAGTGCTCCCCAACCGATGGTCCGCGGCCCAGTGCTGGGCTGCAGAGTTTTTCCGCCGGGCCGCAAACATTATGCCAAATTTCAATCATTTATTATTAACAAATCTGTGGAGTCGGAGTTGGAGTCGTAGAATCGGGGCGTTTTAGCCGAAGTTTGAACTTTTGCATATAATATGTCAAATTTGGTATTGGCCGGATTGGTAGGGTTGATATTTACATAATTGAATACACATAAAAAGGGAAAAAAAGTGATGATACCATTTTTTTTTTATTCGGAGTCGGTCTCATGTTTTTGGTAATTGTTGAAGTCGGAGTCGAACTTTCTTTTACCTGCTATACAGCCCAGATTATTAACTCAAACACTTGAAATTAATCAATTCATTCATAATAGGTCTGATAAAACCCACGAATAATTTATCGACATTACTATGTTATTACCTAGTAATTCGTATTTGCGATACTACATTCAAAATACGCGTTAGTTATAATTTACCCACATAATCTATTGAAACTGAATTACATCAAAATTTTCGCTAATTCATATAAATTACGTTGATAACAATAAAACATAGTGATCTACTTTTATTTGTGTATATAAACTATACGAACTGTTAACTGAGCACTAATTCAATACATTCATGTACTTGAAATGCTTGAAGATGCTGAAAGGTGAAACCCATGTTGTTAACGACAAAACTCAAGGAAAAGTACAAAATTTAAACGATTCAAATTTGATATTGAGATTTCATCAAGCACCTTCAGATGTAATTCTGTATTAACACAAATATCAGTGGTGTGCGATTTTTTCTCCTTGTTTTACCGGTCCGCAGGTGTAAAAAGGTTGTGGAACACTGGTATAGCGCAAGATGATTTCGAAATAGTTCATACTGCCGCAGTATCATTTATCAATTAACATCGATCGAATCAACATTTTTCATCTTTTTGACCGGCTCCACGTATGTGAAGCATTCATGGAGTACGAATAAAGTGGTAAGTCTTTTGAAATCTCCGATCACATTCAAAATGTGTTTCCATAATAAAAATAAAACATAAGCAACGAAATATGGACGACCTCTTTTCAATTTTAGTCTATGTATTCTGCTTCAATTTATTTGCTCAGTTGTTATTATCAATTGTTTGTCATACCTTGTAATTCTTGCTAAGCTTTTGTATAAATATAACTGTTTCGTTGTATTTCTTATCAGTTTATAATGCTCGCCATGAGCAAAACCGGTCCTGATCCAGTAAATTTAACGTGGAATCAGTAATAAAGATATTTTATAATTTTTAATATAATGCCATTCCACCAAGTATTGACAGTGGACACCAAAAAAGTGAAGTATAATATTATACTACTTTTCTGAAATGAAGTCTCGTTAGCAAAAAAACAATCTTATAATCAGGGTTGTGGAGTCGGAGTCGTGGATTCGGAGCTTTTTGGCCGGAGTCGTACTCGGAGTCGGAATTTTTTTATTTTTGCATATTATATGTATGACAAATTGGGCTATTGGTCGGATTGGTTGGTTAATATTTAATTGAATACACATAAATAGTAAAATTACGATAAAAAAGTGACGAAATTAAACTTTTTTTAGTCGGAGTCGCAGTCGTGTTTTTGGTTAATGCTGGGGTCGAAGTCGAACTTTTTTAACGACTCCACTGGTCTGCTTATAATAGTTTCATAATTATTGATGCCAATCAGCCTTGTTTGCATATCAAAGCAAACAAAAAAGGAAAAATAAATCGAAATCGATTTTCCGGCTCCGACAACAAAGTAGTAACATTGACTATCGTCCGCATAGCCAGGCATCTTTTTGATCAGGTTCTTGCAGTTAACTCATGTCAGGAATAAACGCGGTATAATACATTCAGAAACTTACATATAATATGTATACAAAATTGTATCTAAAAATAAACAAATTTATGATGTGCATTCCTCGATAATAGTTAATATGGCTAAGAAACAAATAATTCTGAGCTTATTTAATCTGTATGATGCGTCTTATCAGCTTCTTATTTACTTTTAAGGTGTTCACTGTGAATACTTGGTGGAATGGCATTATAATAAAACATTTTTAGTACTAATTCGGCATAAATTTTATTGGATCAAGAAGGGTTTCGCTCATGGCGAGCATAATCAACTGATAAGAAATATAACGAAACCGTAACATTTATACAAAAGTTAAGCAACATTGAAATTTTGAAGACCTCTTCAACAACATTTTAATTATCGTATATTTTGTTTCAATTTAGTTGCTTAGTTGTAATACCAAATGTTTGTCATACCTTGTAATTCTCGATTAACTTTTGTATAAATATCACTGTTTCGTTGTCAACAAAAATCAAGCGACAAAATCAACTTTTATTCATAAAAAATAGTATTCGTCTGAACTTACTCACGTCAATTTGAAATATGTCGACATCCGAAGCAATGCCGCTTAAAATCGCTAAAGCTCTTCACAGTGACATCCCCATTAGCAGACTGGTTCTACTCATTGGAAGAACAAGCAACTCATGTTCACGATTCCTCAAAAAAATATCAAGAACATTTTCAAGAATATATTCCGAAATCCGAAAGAAATTTATTGCCAAGTACATTTCTCTTCGAGCATTCAAACTATTGAAAGTGAGCATGCCTAAGAGAAAGTCGGTTGGATAAAGCCATGGGTAGTACCCATATTTCCTCAAATAGACAATTCTCAAAGATTTCTTCTAAATCCTCCGTACCATAAGAACATATGTATTAATAACGATATCCGGTTATCAGTCAGAATGAAAGCAATAGAAAGATGATTACATCACATATCATGCCTTTGGATCTATGGATCTATCTCATGGAAGTGTCTTTTTCTGCATTCAAAACAACCACCGTGAAACTGAATCTAAACAGTAGCGTAGTGGGGCCGGGTTGCGACCTGGCAGCTGCAAATGAGCCAGGGCGCCGTCCTGCCACCTTTTAGACCAGGAATGGGCAACCTTTCTTAGGTCTAGGGCCAAATTATCATTCTATCTCTGAGTCAAGGACCGGACCCATTGGCGGATCCAAAGGGGTGGGGACCCCCCCAATTATATATTTTGATATTTATTAAATGAACGACATAATATTATACAAACTGATAACAAAATGTTGTGTGGCCGAGTGTGGGAGTAAGATTTGCCTTGTACTTGAATTATGAGATTATCAATATTGCTTAAGGATAATCGCATAGAATTTTCGAGATTTTCATGTCTTACCCTTGATTGAATTTTGATTTAGTGTGTTTCATCCTCGAATAATACAAATGATTTTTATTGCAAATACGAATAAATTTATATATTTTTCTTCCATCAAATATAATTTATAAAAATCCGTCAAAGCAATGTAGTAAAATTGAGATTTTAGCACTAAATCCCCTTGAAGCTCAATAAGTTCAATCTGTAAATTTGCTGGCTCATTATTTTCATTTGCATCCATTGGACGAGCAAATATAGCGAATGTGGAGTATTTGTTTTGGAAGTCAGCAAACCTCTATCAAATTTCTCTATTAGTGCCTTCAGTTCATCTCCGTAATAATTATATGTGATGTTTGAATGAGCTGATAGACTAAGAAAATGGTTTTAAAAAAATTTTATCCCTCCCTGGAACTATTAATTTCTTTCTCTATTACTTTGCCGAGATGAATCAGGGCCGGACAAAATAGCTCGGCGGGCTGGTGTTTGCCCATGTATGTTTTAGACTATTCAAAATACTGTAAAAATTTTAAGAATTGGAAACCTAAACTTTATGTTCAGAAATGGTTAAGAACACATTATATCATTTATTTCATATCATTATTTTATCATACGTCTACATATTTTACCGTGTATGGCAGACTGATAATATATATGATGACTTGACGCCTTTATCTAATTAAAAATCACGAACCCATTTAAAAGGTGAGTCATCTCTTCTCCCTACATGGTGAAAACGTTTCTATGGCCAGATTACATGATCGTTGACAATCGATCGTTTATAAGCGACGAAAACCCGAAACAATTATCTTCCTTTAATAATAAGTTTAAGCAGTCAGTTCAAGTAAATACATTCGTGCACTTGAAATGCATGAAGCTGCTGAAAGTCTAAACCTGGGTCGTTAGCGACAAAACTTATGGAAACGAATACAATCTAAACACTTCAAATTTGATATTGAAATTGCTTCGAGCACTTTCAGTCGAAAATCTTAACAGCAGTTCTCATGTATAGCCAACAACAGCTTCATAGAAAATATTGATATAAAAATGTGGTTTTACAAGTTAATTTGTCAGCAAAGACTGAAAACAAAAATTGGTACGACCATCAGACTTGTCCGAAACACATGTTTACGATGCGTTAACAGTGCAATTTTCCGTGAAAATAACTGTTCTATACGCACCAGTTTACTTCGGTTTACAAATTATGGACCGAAAGCAGCGGTGGGTTAAGCATTGTACATACATATATGCATGAGGAGCTAATTGGGATGTTTTAATACATTCGATGGATTCGGCGGGAACTTTGTGGAAGTTCATTTAAATATAAAATTAAAAATAATTTCGATTATTCCACGCATTGTGTTACTAATAGTGACCCGTTTTTCGCGTCTTTCAGAGGCATCTTCGGACTAACTATCGCAAAGCTTGCTTAAGTAATAAAGTAAGATTGATTCTAATATTTTAAAATGATAAAATTACAAAATGGAGTTTGGGATTTTTCCTTTTTACAGGTTGCAAGGAGGGTGTTGTAAAATCAAAACAAAGCAAACAAATAATTATACTACTAATGACGTTAGCATTACAAAATATTATTATGTGATTAGGGATGTTTTTTAATGGCGATAGGTGGCTTTACCAAAACTAGTTGTAATTACTTTCATTGTTTCCAATTAATATAGTTCCAATCACTAACCTATCTGATTGATTGCTGCTCATTAGTTTATTAGTTTGTAATGCGTAACGTCATTAGAAGTATGATTATTTGTATGCTTTGTTTCGATTCTATAACCCTTCCCCTTGCTTCCTTTAAAAGGGAAAAATCCCAATCTGATTGATTGCAGCTCATTAGTATCCTTATTTGTTTCGATTCTATCACCCCTCTTTTGCTTCCTTTAAAGGAGAAAAATAGCCGAAATCCATTTTGTAATTTCATAATTTAAAATGTTAGAATCAATCTTGTTTCATTACTTGCTGCAAACTTTGCGATAGTAAGTCTGAAGATGCCTCTGAAAGAGGCATCTTCAACACGTGTCACAGTAAGTAGCACAATACGTGGAATAATCAAAGTTATTTAAAATTTTATATTACTAGTTGAGAATGACTTCAATGGTCTGGTTCAATAAACCTGGTGTCAAATATTTTAAGTCGTATGGATTCGTGGCTTTTAATTATTCTACGAAAACTCATTTTCCAATCGCTGCCATGAAACGTATTCACCGCAGTGGCTCATAGTGATTTTTAGTGAGAATTCGCGTAATGTGTAAATTCGATTACCAATCAAATGGTTTTTTAGAGTCACGATCGGCGCTCGGGCCTTGGCTGTCATGTTAAAGATATCCATTGATCCGGGCGATATCGATTCGACCCGAAATTAATTGCATTTTACTCAATTCTTTGTCGGCCGTGGTCAATAAGCTAATGTGATTTGAATGACATTGGTTTTATGATGCGCTCCGGTGTCGTGAATTACTCTTCTATATTGTCAATCAATATATATCACGAAAAGCGGCTATGAATTGAGGCAAAAGTTTTGCCGCTAAATGCCTTTTCATTTGTCCAATATCATTTTTATACTTTATTAATTGAGTTGGCATTTACTTGGTAGAACTCCATTATAATACGGTGAGAAAGATTGTATTTTAATTATACAGAAATTATTTTATATTCTTGTATTGATAGCTATTTCGGCGTACGCCATCGTCAGAACTATGTTTTAACCTGCATTTACTCATCCTTATATACCATTGTAGACAGGGTACACAATACATCTTCTTCTCTGTTCCACTATCCTATACGGTTATCATAAAATATAATTGATTGCTAAATTGGCATCTATGTAGCTTATTTAGTATTGAAGATGACAATATTGTTTAATTACATATCTTATTTCTTACAGAGATAGTTTCCAACTCTGCCTATAGTGAATGCTATTATTTCATTCTTTCCAAGACCGCTTATTATTTCTCGCTTTGTGAATCATAGACTTTTCAAAAAGAACTTGAGTAAGAAAAGGAAAGTTTTCGCTTACGGGTCGTCTTAGGTGGGCGAAGCGATCTGGCGCGCTTTAAAAGCGGCAGAGTTTTAAAATATCAAACGGTCCTCGCCCATGCAAGTGTCATATGTGGGCGACGCGGTCCGGTCAGGACGGCATATATCGTAAGTCGCCTCAAGTGCCTGACTCATGGCGCGCGCGAATCGCTTGAAAATATCAAACGGTCCAAGCTCACCAGAGCGTTAATTGCGTCTGGCCGAGCGATGGCACATACGACCTTTAGTCCGCTACGTTTAAAATTAATTGGTTTTTACACGTCGCCGCAGCGCACCGCAGCGCTTCGTCTCGCCTACCTAAGACACGGGGTTATACATTACTATCTTTTCCATTCTCATTTATTATGCCCATGCATGGAAATTTGGAGAACTTTACTGAACTCCGAAAATTACTCTCTTACCAGTAGATAAAGTCGTGGTAATTAACATTTAAATAGACAGTTTTGTAAAGTATATGTATACCAACCAATCACAACAACACTCGCAAAAAAAATCTTATTTAATTCCTTGTCAATGTATAAGTTAACATTTTAGAAACATTCTGACCATTATTAACATATTGGATACTTAATGACTTAAAACAAGTTGAAGCCATATTGTATTATAGATATTGGTAATGATACATTTATACTTGATTATAGTTACTCTTTTAATCTTTATGATGTCACCCCATCGCTCAGATTCGTTATTTTTAACCAGGGTTGTAGAGTCGTTAAAAAAAATTCGACTCCGACTCCAGCATTTACGAAAACCACGACTCTTTCTCCGACTAAAAAAAGTTTAATATCATCACATTTTTTTTCCTAATTTTCTTAATTATGTGTATACAATTAAATATCTAACCTAACAATCCGGCCAATAGCCAAATTTGACATATTATATGCAAAAATAAAACTTTCAAACTTAAAATTTTCCGACTCCGAGTACGAATCCGGCCAAAACGCCGACTCCGACTCCACAGCTCTGGTAAGCATGCAATTTGAAAACTTTTGCGTTTAAATCATGAATATTAATTGAACCATTATTGGCATATTTACAATATTAGCAACTGTTGACAAGTTGCAGTTTTCCTATGCTATAGATATCGGTTATGATATATATTAAATACTCGATTAGTATTTTTTCAATTTTTTTTATGTCACCCCATCCCTACGATTCGTTACTTTTAACTCAGTATCTCAATTGGAAATGTAGTATTTTTTAATCTGTTTAATAACTTAATAATCCGAAACAATTCCCAACGCCCCAATGCATCGCCTTGCGAGCTTTAAAGGTAACCTTCCTACATTGAAAGGAGATTATATTTACCAATCTGTAAATTATTATCCCAGACAATCTGTAATTGACACTGTGAAGCATACTTCATCTTCTCAATAAGCAGCAAAATATGTCGTACAATCCATTTCATTTAATTATAAGGTTTACGGCATTTTGCTGTTTTTCAAGCGAAAGGATACCACTACTATAATTAATAATTTATATTTTAAAAAACATACGTAATGCTAATTTTGGAAAAAATATAATTCGTGAATTTTAAAATATTTTTTATTTATGTACTGGATGTTTATATACAACTTTTATTTTCCATGGCAGTTTAAAACGATTGCACCACATTCTTAGACAAATTTATTTTTAAAATCATACTAGAAAAACACATTTGAAACTGTATATATCCCATCTCTAGGTGAAAATCAAAATATAAAATGAAGACAAAAAACGGCATGTATTTAATGGGTCAGTAACTTTTTCAAGTTTTGGTCAGTTAAATAAATAAATGGTCAGTTAAACATCAAAATGGTCAGTTAATATTATAAACGGTCAGTTGTCATTGTATCAGTGTGAATGTGGTCAGTTATAAATAAAATGGTCAGTAATATATTTTGATGGTTAGTTATTTATTAAAAATGGTTAGTATTTAATTTAAATAGTCAGCTATTTTTAAAAAATGATAAGTTTTAGTTTGACAGCTTGTGAATTTTATCAAATATGGTCGTAATAGGCAAATTTATGACATGTTCTTTTTATTTTAACTGACCATTTATTATTTTAACTGACCATTTATTATTTTTAACTGACCGTTTTAAGTATTTATAACTGACCATTTATCGAATTAGAAACTGACCAAATAATTAATGGTCAAAAAAAACTTCCAAAGATCACTCATTTATGCTTAAAAATATGTTTAGTGCAATACATTGCTTGTGCATTATTTTATAAATCAAAAATCAATGTTTGTTTGTTTGTTCGTATTGTATGCGTTGCCATACCGTTAATCGGATTGCGATAAAACTTTCTCAACTTTTTTTTGCACTTACTTACGCAAAGGTTATAGGCATAATAAAATTAACTTAAAGTCGTCTTTTATATAAAAATCAATGTTTTTTCATATTTTATGCGCTGACATACCGTTCATTTTGATAACTTATTGATGCACTTGCGCAAAGGTTATAGGCATAGTACAATTAAATTTCAGTAGCTGGCGTGTGTGTCGTACCATAGACAATCGGCAAAAGACAAACAGCAAATGCCAAACGTCAAATGCCATCGATACCGTCAATTTTAGTGAAATTTAGTCGAAACTATTGTGAATCCGAAAGCAGTTCAATAAACACAAACACTTTCTTTCATTGAGTGGCATTGCAAAGTTTGCCGAGTACCGGCTAGTAATTTATAATATGTAATAATTCAATTAGATAGCGAGGATTTAAACAAAGAGAAAAATACAGCACACACTTAGATATTTTGATCGGGACCGGTTTCACTGATACAATTGTGTATTTTTTTCGAATTTTGTAAAATACTTTCATTCACACAATTCCACCGAGAATTCGCAGTTAGTATTTTAAAAGTTATATGCAAAGTTCTTTAATACAGAGTAATCAAGCGGTGCTTTTTACGAGCCAATTATATTTTGATCGATTTCTCGCATTTGTCAAAAATGTATGGCGTTGTCATTGCATTTAGTATTCGCCTTCATGCAACTTCCTTCGCGTCGTCACTGCCCTCTAAATTAAACGTCGACTGAAATTGATCCCAGTGGGTGGGCCGTCTCAGTCAACAATTTATCTACCAATTATGGAGTGTTTAGGGCACAGTATTTAGGCCATCGCTTCTACGCCTTTATTTATGGGCTCTTCCCGTTCCAAGATATCTACTCAGAATACAGAGAGCTTAAAAAACAACGTGCTTAATTTTTCCGGCAAAATAAAGTTTCAATTTCAGCTTTTTTTTTACACTTGTCGATCAATTTCCAGGAGTCTGCTTAGGTACTGCATAGCTTTCGTGGGATTTATATTAATTAGAAAAACTTATTGCGATCTTTTGATAAGGCAATGATTAGTTTTAACTACGTGAAAAACAACATATCGCTAAATAGTATACATTTTTTTTCCTGCTTTACGCCATTGTCAAAACTATTGAACCCAGAGTCAGAATATAAAGTGAACCTTCAATCATGTGCCATAAATCTTGTGGAATTAAATACTATGCTATTTTATGACAAGTAAATGCCGTTTAATTCAATGAAAACAAAGACTTTTCAAGTCAAAACTAAGCAAAACAAAAATGGTTACCATTTATTTGAATATCGATTGGATAGAACATTATGTGATAAGGCGCCACGTCTCCTTCTAAGTTTCATTATATTGTTAATTTACATTGCCATCCGATTGCTGCTGACAGGAAAACATGATCACTGCAGAAGTGAGCAATCCATGGAGAGGCCAGTTTAAATGGTCAGCAAATGAAGTTATATTCCACTAAGTATAATATTCTTGGAGGCTTGTTTTGTGAAATGCCCTATTTCAATGATTTGGTCTTAACTTTTAGAAATTCAATGTCCCGAGTGTTCAATTCTTATTTATTGTCAGAACTTGTTTTATATTGATGAATTTTGATATCATTCCAGTGACCACATAGCCTTGCTTAAGAATAACGAAAAGATAATTTGTTGATGGACATTTGTGAACACCGTGTAGGTATAGATTTGCCCGTTAGCCCTCATAGTGAAAAGTCAGCACGGCTCATTTTTGTGTCGGTCATTTTTTCCAGGGCTCGTCCGCGATACATCGAAATGACGTATCTTTATCCCCGGGGCAAAACAAACATACCATTAGTACCTAAATAATTGTTACCGAGTGCTCCTTCTTTTGCTCTATGGCAATAAATTAATAAACATCTATGATCATATATCGTGAAATCGACGCTCCCCTCGCTTTCGTTGTGATATATCGTTTAATAATAACACAATTCGAGCCAATCATTTTTTTTCTTAAAGACTACCTACTACTCTTAAATTTTTCTTAAACTGCGCCTGCTATTTCAAATTCCTCGGTGTGCTGTCTGTCGACATCGGACGCTAATACATGCGATTACATTCTGTAAAATTTTACATGAGGAATATACAAACAAGTATTCTTCTTCTATTATTCAAATAATTCGTACATATTTTACCTACGTTGGTTACGACAAGACAAAACAATTTTCTTTGTCAAAACATAAGTCTTTTGAATCGCCAGGCGCAAGGGCTGTTCGGCTGATGAATGCACTGCCTGTTGATGTGTGGAAATATTCGGCAGTGAGCTTGACGCTTTGTTTGTATTTTTTTTTCTTTTTATCTAAGTAATATGTTTCTGTTCTATTTCATTTATATTTTTAAAAAAATTGCGTAATATGTCGTGTGTTATTTTTATTTAATTTGTCAAATGCATGGCGCATTGGCGTCTGTTGTACTGCATTGTTTTATATTTGATTTTTTTACAATATTTAATAAAGAACCCAAAAATCTCAGCTTCTTACAATTCCAGTTTTAAATTGAAAAATGAAACCAGGTTCATAGATTTTCGAAGCGTTCCGTTGACTATTCAATCGATGCAATTTGGACCAATAGAACTTTCAGTATTTTTTTAATGTGTTTATATTGTCGAAGCTTTCCTTCGACTAATCTATCGTTACTATTCTTACCAAGAGAGCTTTCACTACTTGGTTGCCCACTATTTGTCAATACTCTTTTAATACGTAGAATAATTTATGTTTATTTTTTGAATGTGTTTATATTGTTGCAGCATTTGACATAATTATCCGTACAATTTTCACATTTAATTTTATTTAGATCAGGTCCAGTTTCGCTCATCGCGAGCATTTTTGGCTGATTTTTAAAATAAACTGTGAAATTAGTACAAAAACTGTAGTTCTTTCTCTCAAGAAGTAACAATTAACACACTAAACGTTAGATTAAAGATTTTTAAAGTTCAATCAATTAAGAAGTAGATATGATAAAAACACCATCCCCTTATTTGGGGAAGGAGTGAATATTTAAAGGTAAGATATCACACGAGCGATGTAAGGGTTGCTTTGGTTTTTATTTTTTCGATGCATTCATTCCGCCGTCAATTGTGTAATCCTTCAAGCCAGGATTTAAAAAAAAATAATTTCTCTTATTTGACTATTGAATAATATTTAACCATCCTAAATTTGGCCCAGCCCTTATTATTTATGGCGTCCTGTCGGTCCGGGAACCTCGGGGAGCAAAGTTCAAAGCGATCGAGTACGTAGGTACCTCCGCTCAAATTGAGGTCCGATCAACAGATAAGGGTCCGCCAAGGACATAACGGGAACTCAGAATTGGCGACAGATCGTGTTCAATTAGAATTTGCGATGCATCTGCAGGAAGGTATAATAGATTAGTAATTAAATATTTATTTAATCGTGAGCCTTATTTCAACATACAGTATATATTAAGGCAGTTATTTATGAAATAATCGAAGAGAACGATGTACGGTAAAAATTAGTTTGAGCAAATAATTTCATTCGACAAAAATGCACAGCTACACTTCCTATGCATACATACGTGGTGTGTACACTAGATAAAACCAGGGCTGTGGAGTCGTTAAAAAAAGGACGACTCCTACTCCAGCATTAACCAAAAACACGACTCCGGACCCAACATTGACTAAAAACACGACTCCGACTAAAAAAGCTTAATTTAGTCACCTTGTTTCCTTATTTTCCTATGTATGTGTGCTCAATTAAACAGCAACCAACCAATCCGTTCAATAGCCAAATTTTACATATTATATGCAAAATTAAAAAGTTCAAACTTTTCAAAATTTCCGACTCCGAGTACGGCCAAAACGCCCCGACGACTCCGACTCCACAGTTCTGGATAAAACCTTCTAAAAATTATCATCGGCTTTCAGTTCATCAATAATGTTAGATCCTTGCGGTTGATAATATGTTCCGATTTGAGCCTTTTTTTGAATTTTATTTTTATTAGTTTATTAGTTTACACGATTCGTTTATTTATTTAAAATAATTCAAAATTCAAGCTTTTATTTCATAAGATTCTTCTTTCACTTTTTTCACTTAAAAAAATATCTGTATTAATTCTGCCAAAATAAAAATTTACAGAAATGGCTAATCATGGTACATATGAATGATCAAAAGGCACTTTACAATTTATAATCACTGTTTTGTAAAATGAATCAACGAACATAAAAGCATGAATTGAGTAAAGAATCGTTGCTTCGTAGAATTGATAATCTTATGTTTCCATAAAAAAAAATTGCAATTTCGCTTTAGAGAATGATACCAAGAGGTTAGTTACAATTTTGATTTTTTTTACAATTTATAAATTCTCACCATTTCTTCCTAACATTAAAGAATTACGTTTGCCTTCCACATAAAATGCTTGATTCCTTTTATCGGTTAACTAAGAGTCAATGTCAGTGTCGAATCTTAATGCTACAAATACTAATAATACCGTGCTCAATATATTTCCTTCTACTAGTCAAATGGCATCGCTAACTAGCCAATATACGTCGTGGCTAGTTCACGAATCGTGTAATCATAATATAGCGATCTCTGATCGATTCAATACGCAAACATAAAACCAAACTGTTTTGGCGCCAAACAGTCAGTGTTGCTTTTATTTTCAGGCATACAAAATCGGATATTTTATTGGATTTTTGTTCGTTTTAATGAAATCAATATGTTCGAATTCATTAAGCTATGCTTCTCTAATTGAAGGCATACGTTTAATTAATCTATTTCTGACTTCTTGATACATCGAATGACTCGTCTTTACGATGCTCATTGGAAAAGAATCGTCTCCACATCCTGAGTTATAACAATTTATCTTAACGACAGAGAGATCTTACTTTGATATTTTCTGAGATCCGGATACATGTTATACCTATAATTATTGTTACTTTCCACATTTTTAAGACTTCTTAATAGATTTATTTACATATTTATCAATTAATTTCTTTTAAATGATACAATATAGTTTTTTTTTATTGTGTATCCATTATACATAAACATCCTGATATTATCGAATTTAAAATGCCGTAGAATCAGTTACCTCCTGCGCTTCCCTCCTCGTAAAGCAATTTAAACGTAAAACAAACTGGAAAAGTACCGTCCTTTTGCATTGTCTGAACTCCTGGGAGAGTAAAATTGTAAAATTTCGATCGCAAATTGATAAAGGCCGAACGAGGCAGCGCGACGCCCGAACAAGGAAGTTGACTTACGAAACAATATTTTGATATCGACAATAAATCCACCTCTTGCAAACTCATGCCCCCCGGATAATTTGAGAGCAAATTATTATTTTAATACCGCCGAAGCAACGAAGTCATTTCCTTTATGGGGGTACAGTATCGATTTTGCGATATGTTAACAAATAGCCATTCCAAACAAACTGCGATAGATGGCAATATTCCCGAATCTAATATATAAAAATCAATGCTTTTTTGTCCGTATTTTATGCGTCGCCATACTTTGTCAACTAATTGCTTGCACTTCCGCAAAGGTTATAGGTATAGTAAAATTAACTTACATTACTTACATGTTTATTCATATTTTATGCGCTGCCATACCTTCATATTGACAACTTATTGTTGCACTGGTGCTAAAGTATAGTACAATTAACTTACAGCAGGTGGCGCGTGCATCGTACCATAGATAATCGGCAAAAGACAAACAGCAAACGGCATTTATGTCATTCGCAATTTTATCGTACATTATTATCATCGATGCCGATCAATGTGAGTGAAATTAAATCAAAATTATTAGCGCACATGGACAATTGCTATAAGTGTGTGGAATGAATTCGGAAATTCCATGCTTTTCACAGAGGCAGCTGTATGTGGTCTGCTCACGCTGTGGAAAACCTTCTGATATACATAGTTGCATACATACCAGATTAAAAAAAAATATTGTGCATCCGAAAGCACTTCAATACACACAATTAAAAAATAAACAGCTTCTTTCTTTGACTGACATTGCATCGCTTTCCGGGTACTGGCTAGTGTATACAAAAATTGATTTACTACATATGTGTTCTTTAAACTAAATTATTATTAATTTCTTTTAAAATACTTTCATAGCAGGTAAGTTTTAGTATTGATTCATCAGGAATAATAAACTGGTTTAAATTCAAGGCCCATCACAATAAAACATTTATTGCATTTCAACCTTCGTTTTAATATTGACGGTTCATAAGCTCGAGAATAAAGAGAAGATTTACGGTATTCAGTTACATATTTATGATAGCAAACCCATACGCGCGGAAAAGTATGTTTCTTTCTTCTAAACGTAATCATAAAATGGGGATAGAGAGTGATTTGATTTTTCCTACTCCACGAGACGTAAGCACCGCGTTCTTCAGTACTCTCTCAAGCAAATCACTTGCAAACTAACTCTGTAAAATTGTTTATAATGTGTATTGATGAAAACACCACATTCGATATCGCGAAATTTGAATGCAGTTAACATATTACTTTTCAAAATTTTCCTTCAACCCTTTTCATGCCGTGTCATAGTTTTAATTGCCATTGCCAACTCTGTGACATAATTAAATAGTACATCCAGTGGCGGATTAAGCACACGGGAGGCCCCAGGCGCAATATTGTTATGAAGGCCCTATTTTTCAAATCATAAAAACAAAAGATCAGACAAATCACAAATATTTTGTAATGAATGTCGAGTCGTTTCTCCAAATCGTAAATTGGACAATGTATGGTATTTCCCGCAGTTCACTGGACACAATTTATAATTATAACCTTGCTCACCCAAACATCGTACTTCATGATTTATGATTATTTAGTCATTCGATATTACTGCCATTGAAAATGATGTTTGCTATGTGACATCATGGTACATATATTCTAAGCCAAATACATGTGTCAAGAATATGTTTCCGTTATTCGCGCGTCCGGTCCGTGGTGCCGTGGTCAACGTCGTTGGCTACCGTGTCAGACCGCCCGATTTCGATTCCTGGTACGAGCAGATTTTTTCAGTCGATAAATCGATTCTGCTCAGAGGCAATGAGTGTTTGTATTGCTTAAAATCCTTTCACACCATTCCAATTTTTCCCACCAAACTGACGCATAGTGACAGCGATTGGCTAACCACTAGTCCTCGTATCCTTTTCCATTCCTACTCTCTTCGAAAAAGAGAGGTTGAGAAACTGAGTAACAAGCAGTTCTCTTAGAAAAAAACTTCGTGAGTGGTCCATATGCTCCAAGCTGGGAGCAAACATGGTAAAATAAAAACGCGCACCTCTTTCGCTTATGGGCTAATCCGCAACTGGGTGCATCATAATCCAATTATAATAAAAGAAGGGGTATTTTAAAACAGGAATATGCATTCATATGTTCGTGATTATTTTATTTGAAGAAAAAAGTTTTAAACTCAACGATTAACCATTTAAATCATAGGTTCCCAAACTTATTTCCCCCGTGGACCCCTAAACCAGAATTTTATTTTTTGTGGACCCCCCCCCCCCCCGTTTGCCTAGTAATGAAATTTTCTAAACTTTTCAAAGACAAATATGAACACAATTCGATAAGTTTTTGTATAGTGGACAGTGAAAAAAAAGTTGTTTTTTATTAGTTCTTTATTGAATTAACAAGTAACCGTACAAAACATAATTGAAACATATCAAAACATATTATAATAAATAAGAATTCTTTTTTCGGAGCGTCAGGTTCATCCTTCTCATTAAATGAGAGGGATGAACCTGACGCTCCGATATAAGTTGGTCAATATTTGTCTTTAAATTAGTGAGGTATAGTCGTAAATCACCGTCATTTGTTTTGGATTACCAAACATATGTTTTAGATTACTATTGAGGAGGCTTTTAGCATGTTTTTAGCAAAGTATTTTTATCTCCTAATTCTATGGAATGGAGTTGTAAAATTAAGTATAAACGACCCAATCTGAGAAAACCCTTTGTTTTTTTTATCTTGCCTATTTGACAAACGTCGACGAGATTTATTCAATTGCTTGAGGTTTTTTTTGTTCAGGGTAACGGACAAGCGATTGCAAATCTTTACCTGAATATACAGAGTTTGTTTTGATTTTATGTGACTATGTAAAATGCAAATTTTTTCAAATTTATTTTGTCAAATAAATCCGTGGACCCCCATTTACATCTCGTGGACCCCCTTTTATTTTTCTTTCTGACAGGGACCCCCTGATTTAAATGAATATTTACCCCACTTGTTGCGTGCACTCTACGCCACTGTTTATACCCTCGGCACAGAGGTAATGGCATATAATTATCGGTAAAATATAAATACTTCAGCTAATACGACATAATATAGGGTAGATCGCAACTCGCCACGGGAATATGTTTAAACAATAAAGTATCATTAGCACTCCCTTCTATTCTGTTTCAATTAAAGAAAAGCGTTTCCTGTATTACCGACTGAGTTACCTCGGGCGGGTTTTATTTTATTTCCACAGAGTGGACCTCCGTAAGGCGCCCTTTAGTCTGAGAACGGAATCAAACACCTTTGGTACGCGTGCTTAACTGGACCCTAAAATACTCTCAATATTAATTTTGAACGTTTTAATTAGTTTTGTCGCTAACGACAGTTGTTTTGCTATCGACAAAACTCACGAAATAGTACAAAACTTAAACGATTCAAATTTGAATTTCAAAATAGTTTATAAATTATGATATTTTTAAATAAATAGACACAATTTGTTCGTACTCCTTCCATATTTAGTATGCTTTTTAGTGGCGTAGAATCTAACCAATCATCACGGTTTTTAACTTTGCCCGAAACTTTAAACGCGTTTTTCTCGGAATTATTTTTCGGATTTTTTCAAAAATAGTTGCCTTGATATCTCAAGTTTTTTTAAACCGATTTAAATGAAATTTAATGATTACCTTCTTCATATATTCAGTTATAGTATATACTAGGATTATAAACAAATTTCAATTTTTACTATTTTAAAAAAATTTAAAAAAAATACTCCACCATTTTGCAAAAAAATATTTTTTTGACTAGGTTCTAGTATATACCAGAATTGCATCTTTACTGATTACGAATATATTCTTTTTTTATTTCTGGTGACTAGAAAAGTTGGGATCATGGCAACTATGGAGCGCCATTTTTTTGACACCCTCTTCTTTACCTGCCTGTTACTTTTTAGGTTTTTAATTTTTTCGTTCGAATATTTTTAAGTATATTTTTAAAACATTAATAAATATCTGATAAAAAATGGACGTTAAATTGTTATTTTATTTTATATTGCACTTGGAAAAACACCTAAAATTTGAGCCTCTAGACCGGAATACTGCTTGAAGTCGACACCGGTTTCTCATCATTTTTAAATGCTCCGTATGAGTGGAACCGGTCCTGATCACTATGTTGAATCATTAAAAATGTATTTTATTGATTTTAAAATGTCTTACCACCCATCCGATCATATAAGCGGGTTGTAGCGAGAGCGACTAGCAAACCACTTATTCTGTCATAACTTTATCTTTTCCACCCCTACTCTCATCAAACTAAAGGCACTTTCAAGGTGTTAATTTTCAATACCTGGTGGAATGGCACTATATTAAAAATAATAATACATTCATTCCACATAGCTGATAATGCTCGTGTTGAGCGAAGCCGGTCCTTATCTAATGTGGAAGATGGTAAAAAAATGTGTTATTATAATTCTTTCGATAGATTCGGCGTGGAACTATGCATGTGGAAGTTCATTTTAATATATATTTAAAATAACTTTGATTATTCCACGTATTGTGTTACTAATTGTGACACGTGTTTCGCCTTTTTCAGAGGCATCTTCGGACTTACTATAGCAAAGTTTGCTTAAGTTATTACTTAAAGTTATTTAAAATTTTATATGTGTTATTATTTTTTAATTAACTAAAGATGGGTTGAGCGATTGAGTAACAAGCAGCTCTTCAAAAACTTCTGTTCACTTATATTCCATTTGCTACGTATTGGTAGCCGGCATAGTTATAACAAAAGTCATGGTGAATAAGTATGATATTTTTTTTAATTTATATCAAAATAAAAATAGCTCAAAAAAGAATTCAAAATCTTTCCGACCGCTGCAGCTGTGTGTCCGCGGTCGTCGATACCCGCTTTTCATAATAATAATTATCACATATATAAACAATGGCCGGTTATAGGCGCCGCCCTACCAAGCCGGTCCCCGGTAATGCTCAATAAAGTTTCCGCCTATGTAAATTCCGACTAAACGATTTTAAGGTGCAAACAGGAATAGTGCCGGATAACCTATGAACTGCGATTGTCTCGAACCTGCAATAAAGAAGAGCTTTTTTTAACACTTTCGATGCAGGAAAACAGCCTTCTATGTTCGGTCGCAACTTTCATCGCCCGTGCAGTTATTCGAGTCTTTCGCAAAGTATTTTGTTTTCAAAGTATTTATTTTTAATCTTATTATTATATTTTGATGGAATATTTTAGGCTTCTTATCATTAACCTTTTGAATACCTTTTGATATACTTACGCTTATGATCGATCCCCGGTACAAGGAGATTTCAGTCGATAAATCGATTCTGTTCGAAGGCTTTGTGTTGTTGAAAATCCCTTCCCACTTTTTCGATCTCAAAATCACAAAGCACGCATAGTGAGAGCGATGAGATTACCACTAGTCCTTTCCTAGTCCTCGTATCCCTACAACTTACAATCCCTACTCTCATTAAAAAGAGAGATTTAGCCACTGATTTTCAAGCAGTTCTCTTAGAAAAACATATTTTGACATATGTAAACAACGTAAGAACTCTATATCATCCAAGTGAGGAGCGGACATGGTTAATATGCTCCAAGTTTGATAGCCTTTTGAGAAGGTTCATGGTTTATGGAATCTTGGAATCATTAAAATTATATTCTTTTCAAAAAATATTTATCACTATTTTCTTTTATACATATTAAATACTTTTATTATAATATGTTAAATTTTCATTTCTTGATAATTTAAATCTTCATTTACCTGAAATATAATATTGATCATCAACAGTTGGTTCGGTTCAAACTAAAAACTTTCTTTCATTTTTGGACACTGACGCTGTCCTAAATACACAGCATTAGAATTAATTGTGTTCAGATTAATTCAGCTGTGAGTACATGTTTATGCTCCACATTGGGAGTGGAAATGATTAAAAAAACAAGTTAGTGATTCAACATATTACATGCACATCTGCACAATATTGTGCATAATCTTTTATATAAGGCAATCTGACAGTAAATTTGTGTAAATTAATATTCAATAATTAAAATTGATAACTTTCTTTTTCCAGTTTTAGCGGATGACTTTTTGAGAAGCAGGATTATTCCTTATGCATCGATGTTAAATTTAGATATTGACGCCTAGATTGACAGTAAGAAATTTTTTGTTGATCTTTCTATCTTTTTAAGTGATTGATGGATTTGTTTTCCAAGTAATGGATTTTTGTTGTATTTCCTACCCACGAATACTAACTATCTGGTCAGCTAAACAAGCCACAGGGTTAACTTAGAATCGGTCCTTGCCAATCCACATCTTTCTTTATAACAGAAGACAACGAGTGACTTACTTGAAAACCAGTTTTCGTAAAACAATTTCTGCGGAGAACCTCATTATTGTGTTCACAGTTATTGTTCTAGAATTGCAGCTCAAAGCTAATGATAATTACAGGCATGCAGATTAATATGAATTAGTATTGATCGTTTTCTAACGTGTCATTTCTGTAATGGCTTACGACGATGTGTCGTGCGTTAGACGTATCAATTACTTAACCCGATTGTTCTTATGTGTTTGACTTATTCCCTCCGACGAATAACATGACCCTGAGGAAGGGTCAGGTTCATGTTATTCGTGATCTTCGTAAGTGATTTGCTATGTATTATAGACTTCAAATTGAGTCAAGCAAACTGTAACAGAATCTCATAGTGATACTGCCAGTTTCATTGAAAAAAATACCCCAATTCGTTGGAAAAACATTGGAGAGTTTTGAGCTATTAAAATGTAAAATGGTGACCCAGTTTTCCTAGACTATATTGATAGACCCGAAACAAGCCATCCCAAAGATCATCTCAAGCCGTAAAGTAACCTCAATTTATCACTGTTTATCATTGTCTACATAAGCCTATTTAAGAAGCGAAAAAATACATTTAAATATGGTATTTTACATGGAAACATAATTTAATATAAACATGATTATGATCGTATTATATTCATTTCTCACTATCGTGCCCTTTTGTGCTTTAAGAAAAAATATATATAGCGCAAACAAGAAAATGTGACTTGCTGAAACACTAGGGATACATTGTTTGCATTATACATTTTTACGCCAGCGAGAATTCTAAGCAATTCTTATTTTTTTATTGTTAAAGTTGAAGTGTACTATAGCAGTCAGCCTAAGACAGGGGTTCTTAACTCTATGGCCGCGGGCTTATTTGCGCCCGTCAAGCTGTTTTCACGGGCCCTCTACAAAGTACAAAACAACGAAAAATCTCCATTTTTATGAAATCTCGGAATTACCACTTATGCTTTTTTACGAATATTTTTTTATTCCAAAATTTATATCTTATTGTATGGTATTTTGTATCCGGCCTGCGCCCGTCACTATTCTCCCAAATCTCAAATCGTCACATTTATATCATCGCCAGTGACAAGAAGAAAAGATAAATATATTTGTTGACTCCCCTTGCTTTTTCCCCCAGCGGCCCTAGACAATCGGCAGCAGCCAATTTGAATAAATAACTATTTAAATACTATAATAATTGTGATATATGTAATGGAAATTTTGTTGCGTGCTAATGCGTCGCTGGGGTTTTATATATAGTTTATTGTTATCATTGTTCGAGCCGCTTAATATCTGTCACGATTACTTCGCAAATCTTCTTAATAAGGATGCATCGAAACATATCCACGTTATTGCTTGTCAGTTAACTAAATATGTAGTACTTAATTTACAAAAATAAATACACCATATCGTCACAACGTTTACATGTTCGATTCTAATTAATTTTTCTATGCACCTTTATGAGGTATCTGAACGCCTTTTTGTTTATTCAAATGATGATATAAAATATATAATAATACGGTAAGAAAAATAACAATGTATTTTAGTTCTACATAAATTATTTTATATATTTGTTGATAGCTATTTCGGCTTACGCTATCGTCAGAACTATGCTTAAGCCTGCATATACTTATTCTATATATACCGTTGTAGACAGGGTACACAATACATCTCCATCTCTGTTCCACCATCCTAGTTTTATATGGTAATAATAAGCCTTTAGTAAAGGTTTTTTTTACACCGTAATAAAATAATAAAATTAGTTCTACCAATTCAATCAATTAATGCAGTTAATGCCAATTCAATCAATAAAATCAATGATGTATGAAAAAAATGAAAATGCCTCTTATCGTAAAACTGTATTTCCGCCTTTTTTCGCGCCTTCGCCAGAATAGTTCTGACGTAGGCGTCAGCCGAAATAGCTATCAACAAATATATAAAAATAATTTATGTAGAACTAAAATACATTGTTATTTTTCTTACCGTATTATAATGGAGTTCTACCAAGTAAATGCCTACTCAATCAATCAATAATATAAAATATACACTAACTTTTTGTTGTGCGGTAAATGCATTCCGCGGAAAATCGCACAAAAAAGGTATGTCTTAATATGAGAACATAACATGTGCAAGGCCACACTTGTCAATGTCACACTGTAATAAACGGGTGAAACACTGGATTTTGCACGTACAGCATGTGAAACACGCGCTGTCAATTACGTTGAAATAGTCCCTTAAATATATTTAGCACAATAAAAAATTGCATTTTAAAAAATCGCACAACTTGCAATCGCACAAAAAGAGGTTTGGGTGAACTATGAATGTTAAATATTAATAAAGTCTAGTTTATTGTGTTATAAAGCGCTTCCTTTTCTTCATTCATCACGATTATTAAATGAACTACTTAAGATATCGATAGTGAATTAAAAATAATTTCGTTTCTTGATGTTGAAACAGCTATAAACGATATGTGTTTGATAACGCTGTAGGGCTGAAACAATTTTATATGTTCGATGGTTTCAGCTTTATTTATTGCGATGTGACCAAAAATATATTTGGAAAATTAAAAATTGAGGGCCCACCTGATCGCTAGGGCACTACACTGCATGGACTTAGTTTGATATTCCAATATGATGCTGATTCAAGTAAATGTTTCTGCTTAAGCGCGGATTTAATCCACGAGTGTACCTTACTTGGCGTATTAAAATGTCGCTGCGGTCTGTGGCCATTTTATTTAAGAAACTGCGATAATAATTATAATTGTCTCATAAACATGACGCTTGTTGATCTGGTATATTGCATACCTTCGAGGAAACCATTCTCTTTTTATCATCCCACCCTACTAAACTTGTTAAATATATCGAGATGTATCTCTCCGGATTGAATTGATTTCTTCCTCGCGGGTACAGTGATCAGAGTGCAAGATAATTGGCTTATATTGCGTCAATAACTTTTGTGAGCAGGTCTTATACATAAAGGACGCGAACATTTTATTACATATAATAAACTAACTCTCAAGAAAAAACAAGAGTTTGAAGTTACCGTAGAATATTAGTTATGCCGTTGATGTTGACAATATTATATTCTCGGTGCATATTTCTCTTATTTACCAGGCCCACTGCTTACTTGTAGTATATGGACTCCTCACGGGGTTTAACTCAACATTTTTTTCTAAGACATCTGCTTGTTACTCAATTGAGTTAACCTATCTTTTTTAGAAGATAGTAGGAAGAAGAGAATTGATAAATCGACTGAAAATATCTGCTAGTACAAGGAATCTGCGATCTGTCCACCCATACGAAAATATAAGCGGGGCGTAGCTACTTGCTAAAAACTAGTCCTGTCCTAGTGTTATCGTTTCTATCCTTACTCTCATCGAACTAAAGCGAGATTGATCGACTGAGTAACATGCAGTCCTCGTGTAAAAAATAAATGTTGAGATACTTCCATTAGGATGACACTATGGTGCGGACATAGATTGAAAAAATCCATCTTCTAATTAACCCGTTAAAAACGATCTTTAATAAACACAGAACTCGGACAAAAACATGTTATGTTTCAATACAAAAAACGCTTACATTTAAATTGAAAGATGCGCTCCGTTAAATCCGCGCAAAATGAGACAACAGTCCAATGAAATAATTGTATTAAACAAAACGATTTTTTTTTCATCCAATAATCAGTCAATGAATGTTTCTATTCTGGAGCTTAACTCTTCCAGGCAGCCGCAGTAGAAAGAACAAAGGCCACTGAACACTTTTCACTTGTCTACGTGTCCAAAAAAACTCAAAACTGTACTTAGTTTTTACCTAAACTACAAAGTTATTTTGTGAAATGGCTATTTTTGTTTTACGCCGACTCAATTGACAATGAGCTTTTGAATATTGTTCTCCGAATCAAAACCGTATCATTTCCGTATCAAAACGCAATCTAATCGCCTGGCCACGAATTTATTCTGTAATGTAATTACTCTTGTTATTTCTTATAACTAGATCTCGACATCGCTTCAAAATATGATTTACAACCGGTTTTATTCTCCGGAAGCCCTTCTGAGTACCATATACAAAATTAATGTTACCGGTAATTTACTATTTACTAGTTGCTCTGCATCTAGAATGAATGTCGAGTTGGTGTGCAATCATCATCATCAGTGACTGTCTGAAGAACTCATTTGTTTCGTAAATCATTTTGACTTGATTGAGGCAAAAGGAACGATATTTTCGGCATGGATTGCATTTAGTAACTAGATGTTTTTTCATCTGCTGTAAATAAGCAAAATCGATCACGAATCTTTGATTAATTCATTTTATTGATGGGATTGTTCAATAAAATTTTTACCAAAAATATTTATCACTTTAATCAGGTTTTACTTCATTCATCATTCATTATGTATTTGTCTGTTGGTTGAGGACTTGGGCGATAGCCTAATCCTCTTCATCCGAATATTTATTAGACTTGGTACATGGTGCACGGAGCTGATTAGCGTTCCGTGCGCCAATCTGTCATGTTGTCTCGTCTTCTTCTTCAGCTTGGAGTCGTGAAGTCATCTTCTCCATGTTCCTCTCAGCTTGGAGTCGAGATGTCGCCTTCTTCTTCTGCTAATGCATCAGTTGGTGTCCGCATCCTCCGGGGTCCTTTACCAAGCAGGTGTGAAGGAGGGGAGGAGTGGGGGAGCTAGGGTTGGTCGTGTAAAAGTACGTCTCTAGGTCGTGGGTAGTCGGCGTATGCGTATTTAATATATACTCCTTCGAGGGCTTTAATGGACAGATTCGGGTGATTCTTAATATGGTCAAAGAAAGAATAATAAAAGTAAGAATCTTGTGATCACTTCATTAGCATAGAGCGGGGTAGAAAAGAACAAATAGAAAGTTTGTGCTTTCTATAGATTCGACGGTAACTCTGTGTAAGTTTTTTTTAATTAATATAAAATTTAAAATAACTTTGATTATTCAACGTATTATGCTACTAACTGTGACACGTGTTTTGTCTCTTTCAGAGGCGTCTTCGGACTTACTATCGCAAAGTTTGCTTAAGTAATGAAACGAAATTAAATCAAATATTTTAAAATGATAAAATTACAAAATGGATCGATTGAATAGGCATTTACTTGGTAGAACTGCATTATAATACGGAAAGAAAAATAACAATGTATTTTAGTTCTACCTAAATTATTTTATATATTTGTTGATAGCTATTTCGGCTTACGCCTTCGTCAGAACTATTATCTACTAGTTCTGACGAAGGCGTAAGCTGAAATAGCCATCAACAAATATATAAAATAGTTCATGTAGAACTAAAATACATTGTTATTTTTCTTTCCGTATTACAAAATGGAGTTTGTGATTTTTTCTTTTCACGGGGTTATGGAATCAAAAAAAAGTAAACATATTATTATACTACATATGACTTCTTTTTTTTTATATCAGTTTGACGGAGCATCAAGTTCTAAGGCGTGTTAGCGCCAAAATTCTTCCAGTCTCCTTCGTCTCTAAATGTTTTAACTCTTGAATTTTATTTGTTGACATTCCCTTCCCATCGCTTCCGACAGGAGGGCGCGATCGCTACAGTTGAGAAGTCAGTTTAATATTGCGTCTCTACCTAGGGAGGGTCATCAAGAAGAATAGCTCTCGGCCTATATCGATTCTCTGAGGCCTTCTCGTCATAATTCTCGTTAGGATTACAAAATATTTACTAATGAGATGTAATCAATCAGACGCGAAACACGTGTCGCAATTACTAGCACAATACGTGGAATAATTAAAGTTATTTTAAATTTTATATTAAAATGAACTTCCACAAAGTTACAGCCGAATCCATCGAATAAACATAAAATATTCTTTACAATTTTAGCCACTCAATTTATCCGGGTGGCATGTTGTATTTAGATATGCATACTATTAGGATCACTCTATCTATTCTTTTTAATATTTGCTTCAATAATGTAGATAAATAGTTTAGTTTGGATCCGTGTTTGTTCTAGTATATGTCCAGGCACAGTGATTAGCCTGTGAATTAATGGGTTTTTTTTTCAATTTAGTTTTTGTGAGCGTACTGTCTCGTCTCTCATCATTATGCTCTCGATTTAAATGATAGTCATTATGAACTGCACGCACTTTTAAAAATGCAGGGATATTCAATTACTAATACGGTAAGAAAAATAACAATGTATTTTAGTTCTACATAAATTTTATATATTTGTTGATAGCTATTTCGGCTTACGCCTTCGTCAGAACTAGCCTTCGTCAGAAATAGTTCTGACGAAGGCGTAAGCCGAAATAGCTATCAACAAATATATAAAATTTATGTAGAACTAAAATACATTGTTATTTTTCTTACCGTATTATAATGGAGTTCTACCAAGTAAATGCCTACTCAATCAATATATATTCAATTACATCCATTCGATGGTTACATTATATTTCAAATCATGATAAACGACTGGTCCGTGGTCGAGTGGCTTCGCTTGCGCAGCTCACACGCTCGAATCCCAGTACAAACAGTTTCAGTTTTCAATCGACATTTTGATGTCCGTTCAATATAATGGATGGTTATGTTGCTAAAAGTTCCTTCCCATACACATTCAATCATCAACACGTGACGTAGTCAGAGGTTTGAGCTAACTTCTAGCCCTGTCCTTGTCCAATTCTTTCTATTTCTAATTCATTTAAAAAAAAACGGAGATAAAGCAAGTAAATAACAAGCAGTAAACGTAGAAAAATTCTGTTGATATAAACTCCAATGGATATCCACATGCTTCACATTGGAAGTGCAAATGTTTTTTTTCGAATTCAACACTTCGTGTACAATTCAATCAAGAGCATGCAATTAAAATTTATATTTTTTTAAATTTTGTACTTTTTCATTAAAGTTTTGTCGCTAACGACCCGGCGTTCGCCTTTCTACCCCGCGACTATTAACTACGCGTCACTTGAAGTTCATTCTCGTACTCGAAATGCCCGAAGGTGCCGAAAAGGCGAAACCGGTAATTACTGGGTCTTAAGCGCCAAAATTCAAAAATTACAATATTATAAAAAATATAAAATATATATATATATTTTAACCATGTCCGCTCCCATCTTGGAGCATATGGGCTCCTCATGGAGTAGGGATGGAAAGGATACGAGGACTAGTACAGGACTAGTGATTAGCTAATTACTGTCACTATGCGTCGCTCTTTGGGATCGGAAAGGTGGGAAGGTATTTTCACAACACAACACAAATACCCATGCCTTTGAACAGATTTATCGACTGAAAAAATCCGCTCGTACTGGGAATCGAACCCAGGCGGTCCGGCACGCAATCCAACACCGTTGCCACTGCGCCACGGACTGGAATAAAATATGATTGCATAAAAAATAAAATATGATTGAATTGTACACGGAATGTTCAAGTGTTGCATTCGAATAAATAACATTTCCGCTTAAAATGTGGAGCATCTAATATGTATAATATAAATTATTTTGGAATCGTCCACTTTTGAAAATTACGTATATATGGAAATGTTATCAAGTACCTTCAGTCGAAATCCTCAATTGCATACAATGATGTCATTTTTATTTTCTTCATTAATTTTTCACGTGGGTTTAGCACACCTAGCCTCTTTTTTTTTACCACCGCGGTATGATGGTATGACGGCTATAATTGAATTAAATTTAATTCTGATGCGTTCTAATGAGGGCCCACTGCGCACCTCGCTCTGCGCATTCAAGAGACAACACATTTATAATGCTCGCTTACGCAATTTCGAAACATATTTCTCATTTTTTGGCCCGAGAGAAAACTTACGTGTAAACACACCTTCATATTATCAGAGCCATACAATAATTACAAAAACTCATACGAATACACATTTACTTATATTGCTATACCTTGTATTTTTACTTTTGAGAAGAGCGAAACTGGTCTAAATCTTTGACAAGAGAAATGTTTTTTATTTACATATTTAATTGAAAAAAGTACTACATTTAACAAAGTATTTCGACTGAGGGTGCTTGATGGAATTTCAATATCAAATCTGATTTTTTTGAATTTTGTACTTTTCCATGAGTTTTGTCGCTAACGACCCGGGTTTCGCCTTTCGGCAAAAAGAAAGGCGAATCCCGGATCGTTAGCGACAAAACTCATGGAAAAGTACAAAATTCAAAAAATTCAAATTTGATATTGAAATTCCATCAAGCACCCTCAGTCGAAATACTTAATTATACTACACTAAAGTTGACCGAATTTACTAATTTATTATTACCATATAAAACTAGGATAGTGGAACAGAGAAGAAGATGTATTGTGTACCCTGTCTACAACAGTATATAAAGACGAGTAAATGCAGAATTAAAACATTTTTCTTGCGATGACGTATGCCAAAATAGCTATCAACGAATATATAAAATAAATTCTGTAGAATTGATAATTTTTTCACCGTATTCTATCGCGACTCTAGCTAGACATCGTATAGGTAACGCGTAACACTTATGTCGAGTCTTTGTAAAACCAAGTTTGAAAACTATTTTAAATCATACTTATTTCAAAAACCGTACATATTAAGTGTGCCCAAGATAACGTTTGTGACATTGTAAAATGTGGTATATTTTACGGAATTTCGTTTCGCTATGCTCGCGTATTTATATACGCAAAACCTTTGATATTAATGAATTTCTCAAATCTATCGAAGGAGATTCTGCAAGGAAAAAAAATATATATTGAGGAGTGTAGAGGGTTAAGTGTCAACTGTCACTTCTGGGTAGAATGGCATGCTATCTAAATAAATAAAACACACTTATTTTGTACCACTGATCAGGACTGGTTTCGAATTATTGAAAAAATGACCTTCGGCAAGTTCTTATCATTTTTGTTTCACCAATTGTTTATTATACCTTGTCTTGTTTTTCTAAATTTGACAAAAAAACACTGTTTCTATCGATATATTATCAGATGAAAACTCTTCTCGATATTCGAAATCGGTCTTGATCTTTACAAAAGAAATTTGTTTTATTCAATACTTTCTATGGATTCGGTGGTTACATAGATCAGTGATTTCCAAACTGTATGCCTTTACGCCTCCCTTAAAGAAAGTTTATCGCGTCTCCTCAAATTTTTTTCCATATTAAATTTTTATAGTGGTTTTAATAGTAAACCCATGATTTTTTGCTATAAAATTTCTTGGCGCCCCCCTGTCTAAATCCCATGCCACCCAGCCGCTGCCTTAGATATAATAACGATATAATAAAAGGGTTTTTTTTTATTTAAATATAACAAAAGCACTTAATAAGCAAAAGATCTGAAATTTTACCGATCTGAAGTTTTACTCAATAATTCTTAATCGCAATTGTTTGTAGCAAAAACATACATATTGTTCCAATTCTCAGTAGTTTTTTATAATCAAGTGATATTAAGCTAAAATTCGCTTAATTTAGTTCAGTAAATGTTTCCCAACCCATTATTTAAATCAAGAATGATCGATTTCTTCTAGTAAAATTTACCCGCGCGCAAGTCTTCCTTTCGGTAATCTATAATATTTTTTTACTTGTCATTGTGTTCAATTGTACTGCGATATAATAACGGCTGATTTCAAATGAGTTCCCTTAACGCGAGAGTGTATTATGAGTACATTTTGTAAGATAATATATTTTAATATCAGTATTGCATGGTTCATTTTTTTTACTTACCTCACTCGATAACGCGTTAGTATCATCAATCTCACGCAATGTATTCGAGTTGAAATTCCACATTCCGTTATTTTGACGATAGTTCAACTTTAGTAAAAGAACTGCTTGTTATTCAGTTGCTCAACTTCTATTTTTGGAAGAGAGTAGGGATTGGAAGGATATGAGGACAGGACTAGCTATTAGCTAATCGCTCTCGCTACGTACTGTTATTTGGGATTTGGAAGGTTGAAAGGAATGTTCAACAACACAAAAACCTAATGCCGGGCGGTCCGTCACGGAGGCCAACGACGTTGACCACTGCACCACGGACCGAACTATACTTTTCAATTTAGTCAATTAATATGAAGCGATCTGGAATTTTACTTTGCAGTACACCTAAAATTTTTTTGCCGTTGATGGGTTCCGCGGAAAAAGGCACTAAAAAAGCTATGACTTAATATGGGAACATAACATGTACAAGGACGCACGTGTCAAGGTGACAATGTAATAAACAGGTGAAACACAGGATTTTGCACGTACAGTATGTGAACAACGCGTTTTTAATTACGTTATTACATATGTGCGTTTATATAGTCCCAAAATATTTATTACAAATTGCCTTAAAAAAGTCCTTATAACTTTTAAATCGCACAAAAAAAGTCGCACCAAAAGAGGTTTGAGTGTATACGCTAGATTACCTACCGACTGCTGATGCAATGCGCCCATCCGCCCCTCTAATGAGACACGTGTTTCGCCACGTTGAAACTATCAAAAATTATAAACATTACATACTCTGTATCATTGTATTTTGAGCGGAGAAATTTTGGTCAAACAAACCTAACACACTTATCGTAATTTGAAAGTTCACCGTTTATCTGTGTGCGTTAATCTGTGGGCATTTACCCACATTATCTTCTTATATGCATAAGTGTATTATTCATTCCATGTGCCATTGTCTTATTTTGAATCTAATCTAATTTCAGATGCGTTTTTTGCGTTAATTAAGTTTGTTGTGTTTGCTTTTTAACAATAAAATATGATAATTTTAGGGTTTTTTCTTGATTTAGGTAAACTTGCACATAATGAGAGAATTTTTATAGAATTTCACATTTTTTTTAAAGTTTCGGTTATTTATTCTAAGTATATCAGTCGTGAATTAAATTGTTTTGATAAAGAAATATTTACATATCATGAGTCTTCGTGTATGCTCTTAGAACAAGTTTGAAATAGCAACCATTCACGACCGATCGCGGCTTATCGCCGTTAAAATGTTATTTGTAACATCATTTTACACATAAATCGTATAGCATCAAAAGTATAACTATCCCATATTTTTCTATACTGAACTAATGCCGTCACACTATTCTTCTGGTCATAGTGTAATGCTTGCAATAATAATGTTTCCTTAAAAATCATGTGAATGTGCTATAAAAAATAAAATAATAAAATGGTGTCAAAATCAGAACGGTTCACGACTTTGGAAACAAAAGTATGATGGTTAGGTCAATCATACTATCGACCAATACCAGAGTTGTGATTAGTGATGTTGCAATGTAGCCGTTCATACAAATTTTATGTTTCAGGCTGTTTTGAAAAATATATGATATAAGCTCAAAGTTTTCGTGTTTTTCTCGAAAAGTCATAAAGTGGTCATTGGTAGTTCTACTTTTGATATAATACGACTCACATTAACGTCTAGATCAGTGGTTCTCATGTGCGGCCACCAGAAGCTTTTGCTGCGGCCACCAACATCTATAGAGGAGATATTGATATTTAAAAAAAATGTTTTTTAAAGTTAATTTGACAAAAAGACACGTGTATTGCGCATCTAAAAGTGTTCATCAAACCGTTATTAAATGCATGGAAGATGTGGAATTAAGAGTGAGAAAAGTATTCAATGCAATTAATACCAGTAAGTAAATTGTCAAACACTAATTTGGTGCGGCCACCAAACATTTTTGTAGGACCGTTTATATTTACAATGCGGCCACATCACAATTTTACGTGAGAACCACTGGTCTAGATTGTATTTATGTATACTCTCTTCCTTATTTTATTCATTTGTATTTATGTTTCCTTGTTTTTTTATATATGTGTTCTTTTAATCGAATAATATTGTTATTCGATACCGATCAAGACCTCTAAAGCCGTATTGGCCACATAGATAGGGACACGCATTGCTGAGCGACCGCTAGGCACGTCCCCATTTGAGCGTTCAATTTTTCGCGGATCGCTACTGATTTTCGAACGTAATGGATTCCCAGCGTTACGCCGAAAAAATCCGCAGCTGTTGGGCGTATTGTCTTCGAAGTTACATACCTGTATTTAAAATTGTTTTTTAGCGTAAAGCTTATTAGGTGTGATCGAATAAGTTCATTTGTGTAAAATAAATGATATAAGACGTATTTTTCGTGAATTCTTTTGATAAAAATTACTGACCTCTTTCCTGTAATACAATATAAAATACACTGTCTATGTTGAGCACCATTCAAAAAAAATTTGTTAAGATCGAATAAAGTCTTTGTCACGTGGTATCTAATGTCACTCGTGTAGAGACTGCCAAGCTTTTTAAGTAGGGCAGTCAGGTAGAAACTTTATTGATACAATTAAATAACATGAAAAAACTCGCAAAGTAGTTTTTTTTAGAATTTTCTAATGTCTTTATGGAAAACGATAAAATTTTTAATCAAAATAATAATGTAGAAATAATGATTCGATTCAATAAAATATGTTGAAATATAAACTGCTTAGAATATTTTGAAATCAATAAAATCATTAACATATTCATGTAAATTACTATAGCATTTTAAAAAAGACGAATGTGGCTTATTACATTGCAATTTATTTCCTATTGAATTTAGCCTCGCTACGTCCTTAAGAAAGAAAGTTCCCACCCGTTTTGTAATGTATGCGAATTTTTTTTAGAATCTATCTAAACCTTTTGAATAAATAATCCTTATATTTTGTCTGAAGATGCTTCTTAAAGTTAAAGCGCCGAAACACGTGTCACTACTTTTGACACAATACGTAGAATAAAAAAGTAACTATTTTTTAATTATTGCCCCTTTTAGAGTGTTCACTGCCAATACTTGGTGGAGTGGCATTATAATACAAATAATAACACATTTTTAGTACTTATTCCACACTAGATCAGGATCGGTTTCGCTCTTACTGATCTCAGTTGATAATGCTCACTATGAGCGAAACCGTCCTGATCTAATAAATTTAATGTGGAACAATTAGGTAGTAAAAATGTTTTTTATTTTTACTTAAGTAGTAATGTTAGTAAAGAGAAAATTCAAAAATTATCAATTCACCTTTACTGACGAGTGACGAGGCTCTATTAGGTTCCGGATAGTGACGGCTGGTGACGGGGTGCTGGGGGGTGCAAAAGGAAGATTCAACTATTTTTCCGTACTACGGAAGAGAAACAGTTGGTATTGCGGACATCTGAATTGAAAGTCCATGCCATAGAAGTGTTTTAAAATCCAATGAATAGGAAAGAACTCTTGCAAAAATGGTTGAATCTTCCTTTGCACCCCCCAACACCCCGTCACCACCGTCACTGGCACTTCCAGACATCAATATAATTGTGAATAGAACTGCAAATGATCGAGTTCGATGTATATTCTTGACGTATAGCGGACATACGATTTTATCGAATGTCTAAGTGTTGGCTTATCTGGTTTCCAATTAGACTACCAGACTGTCTTATGTGACGGCCGGCGACTGTCTTCACTCACGGACGCCTCTTAAATTTATTCTCCCTTCAATACTGTCGTGAAACCAATGTCAATTAAGTTTTCATTTTATTGCTCTTATTCCACCTGTCATAAATTGCAGCTCTACGATGATTTTAATAACCCTTTGCACTCCTCAATATATTATTAACACCTCGACAGATTTTAAAAATTGATTAATATCATAGGGTTTGCGTATTATTAGCATGGTAAAACTAAATACCGACAAATTTTATATCTCACTATGACATGTTACAAATTACTTATTTTTATAAGAATTTTGAATGAAGTTGCTTCATGGAATTTTAATATCAAATCTGAATTGTTTGAATTTTGTAAATTTCGATAAGCTTTTTCGCTAACGGCACGGGTTTCGCCTTTCGGCATCTACAGGCATTTCAAGTGTACGTATGAACTTGAACTGACCGTAAGTCACTTTTAAGGTGTTCACTGCCAATACTTGGTGGAATGGCATTATAATAAAAATAATAAAACATTTTTAAGTACTTTTTCCACATAAAATGTATTGGATTAGGACCGGTTTCGCTCGTGACTGTTAGTGATAAAACTCATGGAAAAGTACCAAATTAAAATGATTCAAACTTGATATTTAAATTCCATCAAGCACCCTCAGTCGAAATTGTTAAGTCTTCAATAGATTTGAGAAATTGATTGATATCACAGGGCTCGCGTATTTTAGAAGCGTGGTAAAACTAAATACCGACAAATTTACCACACTTTGACATGTTACAACCTTTAACTACTTATTTTTCTCCTAGTTTTGAACGAAGATATCTGGTGGCCGCACCAAATTTTTGTTTTGAGTCGGTTGTGTTTGAATTTTGTCAAATGGACCTGAAAATGTTTGAAAATTTACCATTGGTATTAATTGCACAGGAAATATTTCATTTAATGAGTCTTTATAAGTAAGGATTTCGACTGAGAGTGCTTGATGGAATTTCAGTATCAAATCTGAATCGTTTGAATTTTGTACATTTCCATAAGCTTTTTCGCTATAGAACCGGGTTTCGCTTTTCGGCATCATCAGGCATTTCAAGTGCACGTTTAAACGTGAACTGACCGTTAGTTACAAAACTGATAGAAGAGTACAAAATTCAAACAATTCAAATTTGATATTGAAATTACATCAAGCACCTTCATTATAATTTCTTAATTCCTCAATAGATTTGAGAAATTGATTGATTTCACAGGGCTTGCGTATTTATTATCAAGGTAAAATGAAATTCAGAAAAATATACCAAATTATGACATGTTAAAAACTTTGATTATTGATGATTTGTATTCTCGCTATATGAAGGACCGAAGGTGGTAAACCCTCATTTCCCTTTCGTCTCTTGGGGTTGCGTTTCACTTGTTTTTTTTTTAAAGATGATTATAATGGTGAATGGTGATGTAGATCTCTTGATGGTCGTAACATTGATTTGTGATACAATAACCTCACACACGGCACACAATCCTATATGTACGGTTTTTGACATAAGGATAATTCAAAATTGATAATAAATATTTTTCCAAAAAAGTTTACAATGTCAAGCAGTTGCACGTTGCCCATATGATGTTAAGCTAGACTAAGTGGAATTCTCGGAATTTAAAATATGTAGACTACTAATTATTTGGTCAGTTTCTAATTCGATAAATGGTCAGTTATGAATACTTAAAACGGTCAGCTAAAAATAATAAGTGGTCAGTTAAAATAATAATTGGCAGTTCAATTCATAAATTTGCCTATTACGATCATATTTGATAAATAACTAACCATTAAAATATATTACTGACCGTTTTATTTAATAACTGACCACATTCACACTGATACAATGACAACTGACCGTTTATAATATTAACTGACCATTTTGATTTTTAACTGACCATTTATTTATTTAACTGACCAAATTAGTTACTGACCCATTAAATACATGCCAAATATTTACTCACGCACTATTTTCTTCGAAACTATCCAAATTACTTTTGTTACAATCAACAGAAGCGATCTACGTTTTGTATCTTTATATTTACGTTTTGTTTATTAGATTATAATTTAGCCTGATGGGAACACTTGCTTTTTTCTCTCACCGACCAACACAGCCAACGTGCTGCATATCTTGTAATTCTATTTGTTGTATGCCGTCTAAGAACTGAATTAATCCATTCGTAATTGAAAATTTCAAAAGCTACAGTGCCACTTGTTACATTGTTTTTAATCACAACTCCCCGTTGCCATGATTGAGTGTTTTGCGTGTGATATTCCATTTATATGCTAATTTTGTTGATTGAGCTGGAATTTACTTTGAAGAACTCCATTATAACACGTGTAATAATAGTGTAGTTTTGCTCTACAAAAATTATATAATGTTGATAGCTATTTCGGCATACGCCCTCGTCAGATCTATGTTTAAACATACATTTACATTGCTATTTTCACCATATTTTAATTTTGCTTTGGTACCGTGAATGAATATTTAGGGTTGTTTGTTTCAGTTCGAATACAGTTGAGCAATTAAGTAACAATATATTCTTGTAGTAAAATCTTTTGATATAAACTTTAATAATCTTTTGATATAAGTATATTATAAATACATTCGATGGATTCGGCGGTAACTTTGTGGAAATTAATTTTTATATAAAACTAGTATTGCTACCCGGCGTCGCTCGGACTAAGCGACCAATAATTATTTAATGTTATATCATTCTACATAATTATATCGCAAAATCTAACATCCAAAATAGAGTTAAAATAAAATCACAAACTTTATTTAATTTGATGACAGCCCCGCCCCATTCTCGCCCATTAAAATGTCCAAATTCAAGGAAAAAATCTAATTTGCTGTCAAAGAAATGTCACTTCACGTAAATAATAAACATTATTATTAATAATAAAAGCCGGGAAAAGTTCAGTAGATACAAATTTATTACATTTTGACTAAATGTCTTTGCCGATAAAAATTCAAACATATTTTCTTTCATATTCGTTTTTATGGCAACTTAATGACCAACAATGCAAAAGGGAATTACAGACATACATACATACGCCGTTTCGGTTTTATATATAAGATTTCAAATAACTTTGATTATTTCACGCATTGTGTTACTAATTGTGACACGTGTTTCGCCTCTTTCGCAGATATCTTCGAACTTACTATGGCAAAGTTTTCTTAAGTAAGTTGTTTAAAGCAAGTTGTTTCTAATATTTTAAAATGATAAAATAACGAAATGGAGTTAGGGATTTTTCCTTTTTACCAGCAGCAAGGAGGGGCTATAGAATCGAAGTAAAGCAAAAAAAAAATATACTACTAATGACGTTAATACAAAATATTAACTAATGAGATGCAATCAATAAGGAAAGGTTAACCCTATCATTGGAAATAGTGTAAGCAGTGGCGAGCAACCTGTCCTAGTTAGTAACACTATACGTGGAATAATCAAAGTTATTTTAAATATTATATCATTTATATTATGAACTTGATAATCCATTACAATTATACTTTCTATTGAATCTTCGGTGATTTTAAATCGTACTTAATTTCATTTTGAAAGGAACAGATTTTAAAAATCAATGTTCACTTCTTTCTTGGCATTTGAAATACCGCCCATGTGAGCTGTGGAGTTTATTTTCATGCGATAATTTTGATGGTCACGGCAGATTTGCAATATCTCCAAACGTGGGATAATCCGGTGTGTGATTCTTATTAATAATATAATAATCAAATTATGTTAGCGCTCTGTGTCGTCTATTCACCGTCTGCCTAAGTCTCGAGTTTATTAGTCCGTGAAAATTGTTGTTTTCCACTCAAAATACACGATATTTATTTTTAACAAATAAAAGATTGGCTCAAAAAAAAAAAAGATTGCTACTACAATTGTAATTTATATCGTATACACACGGCTTCGTTCATTCTTGGCCGTGTGCACAGCTGCACTTGTCTGAGCAATATATTTACTAAGCATCATGACAGCACAGCCACGACTCTCTCAACAATGCTCTAAAAAAGATATTTTTTAATTTTTTTTGAATAGTTTGGTATTGGATAAGTAAAATAAGTTCAGGACTGGTTTCAGTCATTGTTATTATTTCAAACTAATTGTGTCTGGACTCCTCAGGGAGTTTATCTAAACATGTTTTTTTCTACGAGAACTGCTTGTTATTTAGTTGCTCAGTCTCCTTTTCCAATTGAAAGCAGTGGCAGTTCAACTATTTTTGCAAGAGTTCTTTCCTATTCATTGGATTTTAAAACACTTCTATAACATGGACTTTCAATTCAGATGTTCGCAATACCAACGGAGTGCCAGTCTTATGAATTTTTGTCTGTCCGTAGTACGGAAAAATAGTTGAATCTTTTTTTGTACTCCCTAATACTGTGTCGCCAGCCGCCACTAGTTGAAAGGATACGAGGACTCGGACAGGACAAGTGGTAAGCAAGTCGCTCTCGCTAAGCTCCGTTTATATGCTCGGATGGGTGGGAAGGATATTTATATAACACAAGCACCCATGTTCCTCCTGGGGCTCGAACCCTGGATGTCCGTCATTCTGGTTTTACATGTACTTTAATGAGAAGGAACTCAAAAATCCCAAAAAGCAAATGGCGAGAAACTCTAATTCCGAATTAGAAATGTTTGAATTTTTTACTCTTCCATGAGTTTTGTAGCTAACGACCCGGGCTTCGCCTTTTGGCATCTTTAGGCATTTCAAGTGCACAGATGTACTTGAACTGACGCGCAGTAAACAGTTTGTATCACTTAAAATTTAAGTAGATCACCAAGTTAAATTGCTTTTGAAATTTAAATAAACGTAAATTTGATGTAAACGAGCTTTAATGAATTAAGTGCACTTGAGATGCCTGAAGATGCCGATAGACGAAACCCGTGCCGTTAGCGATCAAACTCGTGGAAAAGTATAAAATTCAAACAATTCTAATTTGATATTGAAATTTCATCAAGCACCCTCAATCGAAATGCCCAATTCCTAATGTTGGAGGGAGATTTCCGCGGTATGGCAACAGCTTTGTGCCCGCGGTTCTGGGTGCATGATGCTGTTTTTCCCACGTTGGTTGGCTCCGGTGCGCGGGGAAGTTGGTTCGGAATAACAATGCGTCTATCCGCGGTCACTTCCTTGCATTGTGCGCCTGCGCCCGCCGCCATCTCGGGACGGTGCAATTCAATCCGTTCACGGGCGCCAGCGGTCGGCAGTCGACAACAAAATAAACGATTAATTATTTAAACTCAAATAGCAATGTATGTAATTTTTTTATACCATATCCGCTCCGAACTTAGAGCATATGGACTCCTCGCTGAGTTTATATCAACACATGTATTTTTTCTACGAGAACTGCTTGTCACTCAATTGCTCAACCTCTCTTGTGTATATGCGCTGAAAATGCCACGTATGCATGAAATTTATGTATGCGGTGAAAAAAATAGCAATGTATTTTTGTAAATAGAATCAAAATTCATTGCTAATTTTTTTCACTGTGTTATAATGTAGTTCTACCAAGTAAATGCCAATTCAATCAATAAAGTTTCAATGCAACACAGCACATGAAAAAATATTTTGGAATAGACGACTTTCGAAAGTTTTTCGCGACTCCGGCCAAAATATGGTGAAGACTCCTACTTCGACCAAAAGATCGCGATTCCGACGCCACAGCTCTAATATTAATTAAGCATCTTAAAACCCTAACATATTCCCGGTCAGTGACGGCTGGTGACGGGGTGTTGGGGGTGCAAAAGGAAGATTCAACCATTTTTCCGTACTACGGAAGAGAAACAGTTGGTATTGCGAACATCTGAATTGAAAGTCCATGCTATAGAAGTGTTTTAAAATCCAATAAATAGGAAAGAACTCTTGCAAAAACGGTTGAATCTTCCTTTGCACCCACCAACACCCCGTCGCCACCGTCACTGTTCACCGTCACTGTTCACCGTCACTGTAACACTAATCAATCTTGACTCACAAAACCATTTCACGTGATAGTTGCTCACCGCTGCATTTGAAGCGCTGTTTCTACGCGAGTGTGAATAACTGCTACAATTACCTCACACGTCACTTGTTATCACATAGTCTTCGTTTTGCATTTTCAATTTTTCAGAATAACACCCGCCTCACTTCATCACTAATCCGTTGGGCGCGCATATTTTAATTGTATTTGCGACCGTACCAAAATAATTTTAAGTGCCTCAGCTCGCGAAACGATGCCGTTTCATAGCGTTATGTGCGCCTGATACATTTCTAGGGGTTGGAGCAAATTCGTCGACCAAAGAAGAACTTCTTGTAATGAAAAATCTGGATTTTAAGTATTTTTTTTATTTCATTGATATATTTATATTCAAATAATCTTATCTTATATATAAAACCGAAACGGGGGATGTATGTCTGTAATTCCCTTTTGCATGTTGTTGCAAGTTCAAACAAGCGAATTGATTTCGCTCGCGAAAGTTTCGACGGTAAATTTGTTTCGTTATCAATGTGTGTGTAGAGACTCCAATTACTCGAGTATCGAGTTGTACATATATAAAACCGAAATGTATGTGTGTGGGTCTGTAATTCCCTTTTGCATTGTTGGTCACTAAGTTGCCATAAAAACGAATATGAAAGAAAATATGTTTGATTTTTTTATCGGCGAAGACATTTAGTCAAAATGTAATAAATTAGTCTTCTACTGAACTTTTCCCGGCTTTTATTATTAATAATAATGTTTTTATTTACGTGAAAATATTATTTGACATTTCTTTGACAGCAAATTAGATTTTTTCCTTGAATTTGGACATTTTAATGGGTGAGAATGGGGCTGTCAATATTTGAAAGGGGCTGTGAAATGTCAATGCCAGTCTGAAATCTTCATTTTAATTCCATTTTAATTGACCTAGACTTTTGAATTTTGAAAAAAATTGTTTCAGCTTGGCCCGTCTGAATTTACGCGCCGAGCTGAACATAACCCCAAACTGGTCCGAGCGAAGCCGGGTTCCAATACTAGTAATATATAATATTTTTATCAAATTGTAAAATCATCTTTGTGAGTTGTTACAAATTTGCAATTAAGGATTTTGACTGAAGGTCCTTGCTTGATGGAATTTCAATATCCAGTTTGAATCGCTTAAATTTTATGGCTCGGTGAAAAAAATAGCAATGTATTTTAGTGCTATAAAAATTATATGCTAAATGGTTAATAGCTATTTCGGCTAACGCCATCATCATAACTATTGAATTTTATACTTTTCCATGAGAGACACATGAGTTCAGGTTCATACGCGGCCTTGAAATTCATGAAGATGACGATAAGCCCGGGTCGTTAGAGTATTTTACTTATAATACTGCTATAAAAGTGAGCACCGTATATAGCAGGGGTGACTTTTTTGCCCGCGATTGACGAAATTATTGGCGGCGATCGACCAACATTAAAAGCAGTATGTAATTTAAAGCCAAAATTCAGACTTAATTGAACGCACGCTTTTTGGGACGGGCACCAGAGATTTGTACAGATCAGATGGGCGATCGACGCTTTGGCCACCCCTGGTATATTCCTTTCAAAAATATTTAGCAAATGGCATTCATAACTCAATTTCAAAACTTTTGCGATTTACTGTCTTCTTAATTCGCTAAAGGTTCTTAATTCCCAAATACTGTGGGCAGTATTGGGAATTAGATTTTACACATTTCACGTGGGATCATTCGACGAAAATTTATTAAACGAAATGAATATTTTTATTGTCATTTTACTATCAAAATTTGTTTGTTTTAATTCGTGGATTTTTTTTCCCGCGCTCGTCCGTCATGTTGAGTAGTTTTATTTAATGCATTAATAAAAATTTCAATAAAATGCAAAATGCTCGAGTGCATATTTCACGCCGTAAAATATTTTATCGATGCCATAATTTCACTGTAACTGTTTTCGGATAAGATTAGTCTCGGCTGACACTTTATTGAATAAACCCACTTAATTGAGATCGTAAAGTTATTTTTACCAATATTTTACAGTTACACCGCGAAGGCAGTGGCTTTTAAAGATTGTTTCACAAGCGTTGAATTCGTCACACAAAGTGATCGACTATGTGGCTGAGTGGTAAACACACTCGGACAGTGGC
Source organism: Himalopsyche kuldschensis (assembly GCA_028554975.1). NCBI lineage: Eukaryota > Metazoa > Arthropoda > Insecta > Trichoptera > Rhyacophilidae > Himalopsyche > Himalopsyche kuldschensis. The sequence goes on from JAHFWI010000006.1 coordinate 18,834,053, forward strand.
TAAAACTTGGAACCTTATCACGTTGAAAAACACTGCTATTAAATAAGACCAAATTCAAGAAACTTCAGTAAGATGTTAGCTCAAATAAATAAAGCACATTTTGTTTGCACGACTTTTATATATTTATTTTGGAAAAATCAGGGCCGGTCTCGCTCATCGGAAGCATTTTCAACCGATTTAATATTAATACAAACTGAGTTATTTGTATCAAATCGAAATTGGTTTATAAAATATTTGATTAAAAAAAAGAAAAATACAGAAAATCATGCATAAATGAAATCGAATTGTCAATAATTAAAATGTTAGTTCTTACAAGTGTATCAACAGTTATCACAAATCGATTAAATTGCTCTTTCACTGGCTTTATTAATCAATATAACAAGGCGTGACACGTGTTTCTGAGTACACATATTAAATTTAAACTAGTTCTATCGTCAGTTTTTCGACTGAAACTTGGAATCTTGCTTATTTTACTTTTAAGCAACTAATTATTTGGTCGGTTTCTTATTCGATTAATAGTCAGTAATAATACTTAAAACTGTCGGTAAAAAATAATAAATGGTCAGTTAAAAATTATAAATGGTGCATTTTTGCTACTCTAAATTAAAACAACTCGACGTCATACTTAATTTTTCAAAACATGCTTTGGTATCTTTTATTATAATAATTCTAATAATTAAAGACAAAACATTTAAAAATAAATCATTAACGTTAAATCTGCTTTCAAAAACCTGAACTTAAAAATCATTTCATTTGATATGCTTATTTTTCATACACCTTGTCATGAATTTGCCTCTTACGACCATATTTGATAAAATTGAGCTATCAAACTGAAAATTACCATTTTTTAAATGACTGATCATTTAATTTAGGCACTAACCATTTTTAATAAATTACTTACCATTATAAATACATTACTGACCGTTTCAATTAATAACTGACCACATTCATACTGATACAATGACAACTGACCGTTTATAATATTAACTTACCATTTTGATTTTTCACTGACTATTTATTTATATCACTGACCAAAACTTGAATTAGATACATACAAAGAACAAAGTAAAATTACTTATTTTTGGGCTTTTACTTTGTTAATGATAAGTCATATTTAATTGATTTATTATATTTTAGTTTGCATTGCTAAGAGGTCTTCAACCTTTAATTTTTCGTCTATTTTTCTTGTTATTTGCTTCATTTATTTATTTATTAAACCGGTCCTGATCAAATAAATTTTATGTAGAAAAAGTACTAAAAATGTATTATTATAATGCCTCTCCACCAAGCATTGAGAGTGAACACCTTAAAAGTAATTAACTATCTTAATAAAATTATTATAATTAATATAAATATATTATTTTTATTTTTATTCTATATTATTTATCGTGTATTTTTTTATCTGCTTTACTGTATGTTAAAACAAGTTTAAGTATTGATCACACTCACATTATTAATTTGACTCGTATATACATACATATATAAAATATATAAAGCTGCGGTCGATACGTTACCGCTGGGGTCCTCGGGCGTTGGCTTTGTATATTACGCGTATTACGTCAAACATTTCAGATCTTTCTTTTGTATGAATGTGAGTTCCAATAAAGTATGTACCAACAACACTAGTGCGCATATACACACTGCGCGAAAGTCTTGTACGAAATAATATCGGAAGCCAAAGTTAGCTTAAGAATTTTTTTAAACTAATTGTATTTTTTCTTACCGTGGTCGAATGTCAAATTGTCAGCTTCGGTAATTCTTTTTTTAAATTTTAAATAAAAAAATATTTGGCATTACAGCTTACGCCAATGCGCCAAATATTCTTAATTGTGAAAGTCATATGAGATTAACTCGATGATAAGTAATGAATCAGTTGTGCACAAAATCAACGATAAATAACATACACCCAGCCCAAGATCTCTTTTTTTTCAATTGAAAAAATCTGACCTTGCCGGGAATTGAACCTGGGTCTCCAGATCGCTAGGACAAAGCTCATGCCACTAGACCACAGGGACCGCCTAATAGAGCGTACGGTTTGAATTCCCGTCCGGGCAGTGCCATTTTTCAATCGAACTATTAATTTCTTGCTTACCCAACTTAACCTAAAAACGGGAGTTAAGCTTACCACTAGTCCTTTCCTAGACATATCCTTTATATCCATGTTCCCTCTGAAAAAGAAACTTTGAGAAACTGTGTAACGAGCAGTTCTCGTAGAAGAGTTTCTGCTGAAATGAACGCCATTTAGAGTCCATTACCTCCACATTGAAAGCGGACATTATATGTTTTTGATTACCAAAAATTAGTGTTCACTTACATGTAACGTGACGTTGATATATTAATTATCATTATTTGATTAATCTCCCCCGTGATTGTGCTAAATTATTGTATGTGTGATTAATAACCCCTTTTTTTAATGATTTATCAATTTTACTAATTTAAATTAGTGCAAAAAATGTGTTGTTTTTTTCATTTAAAAATAAAGACTTTCCCCCAATAATATGACACAGTTAACAGTTCAAAAATGATATCCATTTTTGGTCTCTTTTTTATAATCAATATAGTTTTCTCGAGTCATGAATTGTATGCTATTAAATCCAGCTTTATTACGTGTATATGAAATCATAAAATTTCTCCCCATCCGTCCTTTATCTTATTTTGAACCTGGGGCATAGATATAGGGACTGGAGTTCTCCTTTAATTTCTCTTGCCTCATACGAAAATATAGGTACTGACTACTGAGCGACCGATACCGGCTAAGTCGCTTTGTAGTACATACATTTGTAGGAGGCTCTGAATTTATGCGATTTTAAATTAATACGTGCACATGCGTAAAATGCAGCAAATATTGTAGGAAAGCCGGATCCTGTAAAATTAATTGTCTTCGCTTTAAATGTGTAAAATTTGCTACTTTCGTTTCGCCTGTATAACGTTACAGTTGTTATCCGTACCCCCGGGAAACTACAATCCTGGCGTATTAGATATTGGACCGACCGGTAACCGATGATTAACCGCAAATTAGCGAATCTGAAGCGACGTTCTATTTCCCATAACTCTTTTTTTCGAGTTGTTCCTCACTGACATCGCTTGTAATCATCGCACCTGGATTTCGCAATTTAATAATTATTACTGCTCTTCTGGACATTAGAGTGTACACGCTGAAAATGCCTGCGGTACACATTGATAGCATTATACTGTTTGACCGCGTTATAAAATATAAATTTCTGTAACATCTGGTGGTGAGAGATTTAAAAATCAGTAAGCTAGCAAGCTAAGGATCATTCACATTAGATTTCGCAGGACTTCTTCAAGTCCCTCGTTTTCTTTGTTAGATAAAGTTAAGTTCAGATGAATTATATTTTCATTCGAATCCGTGGACGAGTGTCGATATCGTTGACTCTTGTTGCAGAGCTTCACGTGCTCGAATCTCATGCCAGGCCGTTTCATTTTTCAATCGAAATATTGATTTCGAATCGAAGAATTGCATGTATTCGTTGTATTTAATTCCATTGCATACCCATCTGATTCTGAAAACGGGGACGTAGCAATAGCGATTAATTAACTATATATCTTTGAAAAAGATAGGTTGAGCACATGAGTAACTAGTATTACTCGTAAAAAGCGTGTTTTAAGGAGTCCATACTACCCCAAATTAAGAGGGACATTATTTAAAAAAAAATGTTTATTTGAGTTGACAGCTCAGCTTATAAAAAGCAAGGATAGAATGGTAAGAATATGGCGACTAGCTGGTAGATAATAGCTTACCAGTTGTTTTTAACGAGCCAGCAGATAAAAAACTTATGTTTCATCAACTTTCCATGCCACAGTTTTTATTTTAATAAAACATAATTTATATCACAAAATGTTATGGATACTTTTGAGTAATATATTTTAATATGATTTGTGTGTGGATTTGTTATTCATATCAAATCTAAATGCATTTCCATATGTATATGTTACAGTGAAACTGTATTATCAGTGAAATTATATTCTTCTCTAATCTGTCATTGAAATTAAATTTGACTGCCATATCTTCAGCCCAATGTTTGTCTGTGACTTTCTTTGGGTCTCTTTTTATGAAAGGAACTGCTTCCTGATTTTGTTTCGTTGAAGCAAACCAAAATTTTAGGCCGGCAAATCATCGACTTGGGCCAATAATTTTAATAATCGTGACCAGTGAAATCATGTTGTGATACAAATCTATTACTTGATACATTTTTACTGTAATATATATGTATATAAAGTTGCATTTGATAATGTCGCATCCAGGAATTTTCTTACAGGCATCTACTTACCAGGGTTGAAGAAGTAATAACGGGTTAAGATACTCGGCAGTGATCGACCGCTATTGTCACATGGCAACTGTTCTCCGTTTCATTGTTACCGGGCAGCTTACCACCGCCGCGGCACGAGTCTCTTTGTTGGTGATTTCGCTGGTGTGTTTCAATTATTCCGGGTGCATTATTCACGCGGCGGGCAGCAAAGGAGGGAGGAGGTACCGTGGCACTACGTCTGTGTGTACACTATGCTAAGCGGCATAATCAAATCTTTATAATATATACACCTCGGATGCCTTCTGCTTTCCTGGTACTCGGGAAAAAGACAACGCTCCGGGACCTAGACGCCTTTTTGCTATTCTCAAAATTTTGTCGTCATTTTTGGCGTGCTTGGAAATAAAACTCCCGACGTGACCAATCACTGAAAAGGTATTTAATTGAAGCACGTATGTATTTGCGAAACTTGTCGTGGACGAATATAATTCTTGCGAAACCGTTTTCATAAACCGTCAATAATTCAGCCTCGCAGGATAAATATTTTTTTCAACGCTGTACCTATTGTACCCCCGATATTTAAATATTCTAAGACACGTAACAGGCTGATCTTTTTACCAGTACGAATTCATGATTGCCTGATACTTTTAACTACCTGTATCAGGAAAATAATTGCCGTGACTTTACCGCCAACAATTATTATTAATTTAATTATTGTTTGTTGCTCTATTTTTTTTGATTGATGTATAAATAAAGTTTCGAAAAAAAATTAATAGTGAACTTTACAACTTAATCGGATTGACTAGGATTTTTTTCCCGTCTGCGGTTACCGATGTCAAATTAAATAAGCCTGAAATATCAGCAAACTTTTTTTTGAAACTGAAGCTTGGCTATTTTGTGTGAGTATCTTATATTTATTTTGAATTTGGGTGACGCGTTGTTATAAATAAAACTTTTACGAAAATCAACCTCATTTTTATTTTATTGAAAACAATTTTGCGATATTATTTATTCGAGTTAAAAATTATGAGTAAACTAATTATTAAGACAACACGGTAAATGACCGTTAAATAATGCTCGTTCACGCTTTACATATCGTTTATAGTGCACAAAATTGCTATTAATTTATCTGCAAATATTTTAAATTATTTTTTTTAAAAAAAAGGGAAATATTTGGCATTACAGCTTACGCCAATGCGCCAAATATTCTTAATTGTGAAAGTCATACGAGGTTAAGTCGATGATAAATAATGTATCAGTTTTGCACAAAATCAACGATAAATAACATACCCAACCCAAGATGTGTTTTTTTAATTGAAAAAATCTGACCTAGCCGGGAATTGACAAAGCTCTCTCTCTCCCACTAGACCACAGGGACCGACCACCCTATAGAAATGTGAAAGATTGAACAATCACTTTTAAGGTGTTCACTGTCAATACTTGGTGGAATGGCATTATAATAAAAATAATACAACATTTACCAAGTTAATTGGATCAAGACCGGTTTCGCTTATGGCGAGCATTGACAACTTGAACAATCATTCTGAAAAGTAATCCGAATAAGAATGAATGACATTGCAATTAAAGTTTATTATCTGATAATCATGGCATCTTATTGAGCAGTTAAAATTCTCACGCCAATTAGATAACCCTCCATCTGCACAATTCACGGAATCTTTTTTTATGTCCCTATCAATGTTTATTGTACCCTAATACGCGGTAAGTGACTTGGGATCACCGTTAATGAGTGACTTTTGCAGATCTTTCTTAATTGTCTGCATGATTTCTTTCTTTCGGCTTAAGTCTTTTTACTTTGAAATACTGAGATATTTTTTTCTTTTCTATTTGCTTAACATTTTTTACGACTTAGCAATTATGTTTTTATTATCATATAATTCACAATCGTATTTGGTCGTTAAATGGAAAAAATGCTTTACATTGTCAATGTTTTTACTAGATGGAACATGATATTTATTTAAACGCAATCTCCTCGATGCGGATAGAAATTGGAGTTGGATAGGTTGGAAAGGAATACGTAAATTTATTTTATTTCGGTCCATAAACAATTCAGTAAAAACCAAATGTATAGTGCAGTATCTGCGTGTCGAATACAAACGAGCTTTTACAGTAGAGAAAATTTTTCAGTAAATCTAAATATCGTGTTGAACGTCTGTCTATATATATGTTACAGTGAAACTGTATTCTCAGTGAAAATATATTCTTCTCCAAGCTGTCATTGAAATTAAATTTGACCGCCCTATCTTCAGCCCAATGTTTGTCTGTGTTTGTCTTTGGTTCTCTTTTTATGAAAGGGACTACTTGCTGATTTTGTTTCATTGAAGCAAACCAAAATTTTAGGCTGGCAAATCATCGACTTGTTCCAATAAATTCAATGTTCGTGACCAGTGAAATCATGTCGTCATACAAATCTATTACTTGATACATTTTCACTGAAAATACAGTTTCACTGTAACATATTCATTGCGACGTTTTGTACCCTGGATTAACATTAGACAATATTAAAATATACTCTCGTAATATGTCTTGATGTGACCTATTTATTTGTGTCGATTGAATCTCTTTATATAGATGGAATTTAGCATTTAAGGTTAGCTGTCACTTAACCATAATGGATATCCTAAGGATCTATGTTTAGTTTTATCGACGATGAGGAATTTCTTTGTCGGTTCATTCAATTACGAATTCAAACATTTTAACGGAAATGTTCAATCAATCTGCGTCCTGCCAGGTTGATAGTATGCTTTGCGCATAGAGCCTCCATAGTAGGGTTGCTTTCACAATACCCTTCGTTATTACTTAAATTGACTTTTCTATACTTACGTACTTTTTTCTGTTTGCTATTTATCACCAAATCAATTTTGTTTGACTTGCATTAAACATTCGATTATAATGATAAAATTAAATTGCTTCTTTTATACTCGTACAGTAATCCTGCAAACATATGTTTATTTATCAATGATTTATGAGACTAACAGGGGCGAGTTTAAAATATTTTACCAAGAAATCTTAGAGATTAATTGAGCTCAGCTCAACAGTTTGCCAATTTTGAACGAGCAACTTTATTTACCTAATTCGCCATTGTTGTACCCTTTTTAATAATTGTTATTTTTAAATAATTGTCATTTATTTATAATTCAAGCACTTGCTATCATTAAATATCAATTCACTTACCATCATTAAATATTAATTCATAGGCTTGAAATCAATCAACTCATTAATGATAGGTCAGATAAAACCCTAGATTTATTTTTAATATTCTAATGTTATTATCTGGTCATTAATATTTTAAAAAATCCCCATAATTAAAACAAACCCACTTAATTCATTGAAACTTGTATTCATTCAAATTTCGCTAATTTACATTTTAATAACCTTTTAACTTGTGATCTACTTAAATTTTTGTATATAAACGATACAAACTGTTTACTACGCGTCAATTCAAGTACATCCGTGCACTTGGAATGTGCTGACGATGCCGAAAGGCGAAACCCAGGTCGTTAGCGACAAAACTCATGGAAAAGTACAAAATTCAAATTTGATATTGAAATTCCATCAAGCACCCTCAGTCGAAATACTTAATTAACCAATCTACACGTTGTTATTTATAATTTAAGGTTACACGAATCAATCTAAACTTGAATACTAAAACAAACTGGCGATGTAAAGACTGATGGTGCTTCTTAGAGGTGCAACACGAGTTATATAATACAATACGTAGAATATACAAAGTTATTTTAAAAATAATTAATCCGTTTTCCACAACCCTGCGTCTATCCATCATTATATAGGCAAAGGTTAAAACTCTGTGCTCATCTGCCTTCACTTGAGAGAAACCTCCAGGCCAAACTTACCAGTTAAGAATTTGCATAATCTTGCTTCCTGAAGCCAGCTTCCACATCTCCTCGGGTATCAGGCAAACATAAAAGGTTACGGGGTGCCTATCTATCCGATCATTACATTGTGCCGCGTATATAATTTCCGTGGTGTTTATATACCCGACGTTTCAAGTGTCATTTACCTCGTGCGTAAAACTTTTATGGTGCCGTTTTACTTTCGAGCGATCATCAAAAGCAGGTCGTGACGTTTTGTGAACTCTAAAAACTCTGCGGCTCGACACCTGCATTGGTTTCAAACTGCCCTTCGCGATACAAATACGCGATATCAGTATTTATATATAAAACGGGGTGAATAGAGACACTTTTTACCCTTCACGACTATGTATCTTCATACCTGCGCCACACAATACGAATGGATTGAAACGTGTTTCTATGGTCCTACTACACATTAAGACACAGTCAATTCTGTTCGATGTCTCTATTCAAATTGGCAGGTGAATATGGACAAAAAAAACAGATTGTAATGATTGGAATATAAGAACCTGAAAATGGAAAACCCGGAAAATTGATTTGAATGTTTAACATTGTGCTTATTTGTATTTTTTCCTAGCTGATTTATGTATGTAGCATAGTTATTATACATGACAAAAGGGAGCTTAAGAGCCGTGTTTGAAATTAATACCTTCATATAGTATAACGGTAAGAAAAATAACAATGTATTTTAGTTATTTAGTTCTACATAGTTCTGACGAAGGCGTAAGCCGAAATAGCTATCAACAAATATGTAAAATAATTTATGTAGAACTAAAATACATTGTTATTTTTCTTACCCTATTATAATGGAGTTCTACCAAGTAAATGCCTACTCAATCAATTCATATAGTATCTTTTTTATTTTACTATTTTATACAGTATACACCAGTGGTTCTCACGGAAAATTGCTCTGTGACCGCATCGTAAATATAAATGCTCCTAAGGAAATGTCTGGAAGCCGCACCAAATTTTTGTTTTGAGTCTGTTATGTATGAGGTATGTCAAATAACTTAACGTAAGATACTTAACATGTTTGTCAGTATACTATTGGTATTAATTGTGAAGTCTTTGACAAGTTATCTTGTAAAACCAATTTTTTCTAAGTAATTGTCGGTGGTCGCAGCCAAGTCCTCTGGTGGCCGCACATGAGAACCACTGGTATAAACCCTTGAAGTAGTCCGAGTGGGTCAGAGAATATTATATCCGAGTACTCAGGTTGACCTCTCTAATCCCGTCCACACGTGATCCAATGCTTATTGTCAGGTCGACTACATACGTGCATCCATCTACTTAAAATAAGTTTTAGAACGAACAATAGCTTCGGGGTATGCCAAGCACCTCGCTGCAGCTATCACCCGCAGATCTATGTAACTTTTCTCATGGATGGAGTAACGTCCTCTTTATGACCACACATATCCATCCTAGCCATAATAATTACGAGAGCAACCTGTTTAGTCATTTAGAAATCGCATCGTTTTTTTTTTTGTAATCATATCGCGAAAAATACTCAAATGAAATTAATTATCAACGCTCAAAATTTTAAGTAGTTTAATACTCATTTAGAATTATTTATGACACAATCAATGTTATATAAACCAACAACGTTTCTGGTTATCTTGTATACGCCTTCTTGACCATTTTACTAAAAATAAAACTCCGAAACTGAAAATTTTACTGACAAGACAAAAGTACAAATGGCTAAGAATATTGAAACTATTTATTTAAAAAAAAAAAAAAAACTTGTAATATGTATATAGAGACACGTATTTTGTACAACTGTTTTTGTCAATTTTAGCATTTTAATTTTGCATTGCAGCGTTTTAGGGCATAAAAAAATTTCAATTTTAGCCTCAATTAACTTCTATATTTATTAAGATTTTAATTTCAAATAATAAAAAATGTCAATGAATTTTATATACAATTTAAAGACAACATAAGAATTAAAAAATAATAGAAAAAAACATAAATGATTTGTAATAAAAATAATAATACATTTTTAGTACTTTTTCCACATAAAAAGTACCGGTTTCGCTCATGGCGAGCATTGTCAACTGATAAGGAATACAATAAAACAGTGATATTTATAAATACAAAAGTTAAGTATAAAAAACAAGGTATGACAAACAATTGGTAAAACAACTAAGCAAATAAATTGAAGCAAATTACAAGAAAAATATACTATAAATAAAATGTTGAAGACCTCTTAGCAATGCAAACTAATACATCAAAAATCATGCAAATGTATTATTATTTTTATTATAATGCCTTTCCACCAAGTATTGACAGTGAACACCTTAAAAGTGATAAATGATTTGTAATTAAAATACACGAATATAAAAATTAAAACAAATGAATTTTTTCCTAAACTCAGCATGGAGCATAATTCTATAGATTCGTGCGACGATCGGTAACAATTAAACAATGACAGATCTCATTGATTACAACATATTCCAATTCATAAAGATTGTCAATCGATTTTTTCGGTTTCATGTGAAATAATTTATATTTTAAATACCCGTGACTATAATTAAAGACCGGGAGATGATTATATTTAGTTCACATGATATTATAGTTACTTCCATCTCGATTAAAGTAACTATTACACACGTTTTTCTAATTAATGTCATACACCATTGTTAACGTGTTTCTTTCTCGATGCCAACGCCATTAATTAAAAAGACTCCTGCTGCCAACAGGAATCATTTAGTTTTTTTTTTCTCTGTTAGGTTGTTACTTACCGATTTGGTATGTTCGAGCAAAATACTGACGATATGATTAATAGCTAATGAGAGTTTATCTTACTTTTTAACTCAACATAGCAGTGATACACAAATATGTACTCATGTTAAGCAGATGGATTATTTTTTTTTTAAAACATGTTCGCTACCAACTTGCAGCATGTGGACTCCTCACGGAGTTTATCTCAACGTATATTTTTTTTCTATGAGTACTGCTTTTTACTCAGTTGTTCAACCTCACTTTTTCGAAGAGAGTAGGGCATGGAAAGGATACGAGGACCCGGACAGGACTAGTGGTTAGCTAATCGCTCTCGCTATGCGTCGCTCTTTAGGATAAGAAAGGATTTTCAGCAACACAAACACCCATGCCTTTGAACAGATTTATCGACTGAAAAAATCCGCTCGTATCGGAAATCAAACCCGCGTGGTCCGGCACGCAAGTTAATTTCTTTGTTATCCGATTAAAATAATTCTTGCATGATATGAGGTTTTGTTATATAAATTTCACCTTTGTCCACAAAATTTTCCCCACCCCCACCTTCTGCTACGACATTACACTCTTACATGGTGTATTCCGCAGCGGTACAACCTTACTCGTGCTTTGAATTCTGCCAGGAATATCCAAGGAAAAAATACTCTTGTCCAGACTAGATTGCGTGCATTTTTTTCAAGAGAGCACAAATATTGTGCGTTTTTCATTTTATTGGGACACCATTATAAACATATTAGACTGATTGGTTGTTGATCACAACAGCCGAGTGGTATTTTTTTTTAAATTAGTGCTATTATATCAAAACAAATCAACGGTTTATTGTTCATCCGAGTTTTGAATTATGTAGATACGAAATATTTTCATTTGTCCGCTTCGTTACCTCATCCGTGAATCTATTTTTTGTAAATTGTACAAAGATAAGCTTTCAAGCAGTTTTTTAGATATTTATTCTACAAAATTGCTCGATTGTCAGATAATATAAAAATGGGATTTGATATTATACTCTGATAACATTTGAATATCAAATTAGATAGGGCCAATTTTACAGTTGCTTAAGGGGGTCCCCCCAAGTGACGGCCCGTTTTTTTGGGGTTTTTTTTTGACGATCATTATCAACGTTGAAATTTGAAAATTTTACCATATGTTTATTGACATTTTAACAGTAAGTCAAAATATTTTCAGACTGAAATCTTCATCACAATGTGTGGTGCACCACTCCAAACGCACCATGTCGAAAAAACGGCCTCCATCCGACCGGCTGATTGGCTTATCGGAAATGAAAAAATCTAACGGTGTTTTAATCTATAAAACTTTAAAAATCGTTTGTCTTAGAATCTTTTCAAAATGTGGAAAATTGAACAATTGACAAGTTTTTGAAAAATAAAGTTCAAATTTCATGATTTTTTTCGACTATTTGGTTACGTAAAAAAAAACGGCTTTGAATTTTTTAATTATCCTAAGTCAAACGATGAAAAAACATGTTTTTAATTTACCATTAAAATTTCAAAGCAATCGGTTAACACGTTCTTGAGATATCGTGGAGGCCAGTTAGGAAAACGCGTATGAAAGTTCAACTACGATTTAAACTATGAAATCTTTATCAATCTGCTATGCCTGGTCTATAGATAATTCTTTCTTCTTCCTGTTTTAAGACTTTTGAAACTGCTTGCTTTGCTCTTGCTTAAATTTTGGTTTGTTTCATGAATTAAAATTACATGTGTATTGAAAGTTCTCATGTAACAAGCCGAAGCATCAAAATGTGACCGATATCCCGCCTCGAAACATGTGTAGTCTAACTGCAATAACTTTCCATCGACTTCAAATATTGTAAAATCACTTTACCACCATATTCTACACAAGTTTAAGAATCATTCTATGCAAAAAAAAAAGATTGTTTAAAAATATCATTTGGGGGGAACCCCTTAAACTAAATATTATAGCCAAAACTGCCATCAAGCTATGTCATAAAAAACTTAATTAAATTAAGCCAATTTCTGCGCCGAACTCTTGACATTAAAACGGCTAACCTGGTTTCATATTATATTTATGCTGCGCGAAAAAAGGCGGGAATACAGTTTTACGATAAGAGGCATTTTCATTTTTTTCATACATCATTGATTTTATTGATTGAATTGGCATTAACTTGGTAGAACTTCATTTTAATACGGTGAAAAAAAACCTTTACTAAAGACTTATTATTACCATATAAAACTAGGATGGTGGAACAAAGATTAAGATGTATTGTGTTCCCTGTCTATAACGGTATATATAGAATAAGTATATGCAGGCTTAAACATAGTTCTGAAGATAGCGTAAGCCGAAATAGCTATCAACAAATATATAAAATAATTTCTGTAAAATTAAAATACATTGTTTTTTTTTTTCACCGTATCATTGATTTTCTCGACCATTAATTAATGATGTAAGATTTTTTATTATCTCCTTTTTTTCTCCCGGTGTGTTATGCCACTATATGTATATCGGTATGCCCATACTCATGACACTCGGCTGTAACGATACTTATAATTATAGGCAGAAGGCATTAACTTGTCATTGCTTTCATACTGAGCATATGTTAAATTCTAAACATATCAGCGGGAAGTCTTTGTGATTCGCTTCTTTCGTAACTTTTAATAATAAATGCAATCTAGCAGCGTTGATGTCTTCATTATTATTGTATGCTAGAAACTACGCTGTCTTTTTAAAAATCATAATTCGTTTTATGCCTATTGAGAATGGTATCTTTCGCGGCGCTGGTTATGCAATACCATTTTCTTCCATTGATTATTATTGTGAGGTGTGTTTCATAAATATATCTTCAACGCTTCTTAATACTTTTTATGAGCTCTTGAGAGGTGTAGGGAACCAAGTATATAAATGGTTAAACTTTTCTACTGGACTTCTATCACGTTTTTACTTCTTTTTTTCGGGAACTATCAACACATTCTTTACGGGCATTTTTGCGAAATTGTGCAAAAAATAGGTACTTTCGAAAAAAATATATAACTGTGAGACATTGAAAAAAATAATTTGGACACCAGCTGTACAACACCTTGTTGCATAATACTGTATATATTTTAACTTGCTTTTATTATTGATAATTAACTTTTTGTATTTTTTAAGATAGAAAATCGGGTATTTGATATAGAATTATACATTTCATCGAAATGTTATAAATAACAACCCAATTAGTCCTTATATATTTTTACATATACTACATATCCGAAATATATTATTCAATAAAAAATTCAAACAAAAAAAACTTCTAACTGTCTTAACTGTCTGCTGATTTATTTTTAATTTCTAGGAATATCACCGAATAAAAAATTTAATTTGTAAACATTTTTTTCTATTCTATTTTTTAATGATGCATCAAACATTTGGTATGCCATTTCTGTAGGGAATCTAAAACATTTGTCGCATTGGATATTTATATTTCGACGCCTAACCGAGTCATCCGTAACCAATGAGTTAACATTTTAACATTGCGTGAAATCTTACTTCATAAACTAACAGAAGAAAGTATTTCAGGGACATAATGATAGTGAGAGGAAAAAGATGAGATTAGGTGTCCGTTACAAATCATTTGAGCCCTCGAAAAGTTAAGTGAGCCAAGTAGCAAAATGATAAAGCTTTTGAATTCTTTCCGAGCATTCTTTAATTTTATGAAAAAATACTAAATTATTTAAATGTGTTTGTAATAATCTCACTTCACTTGTTTTCCCTTTTTTTTCCAAGAATGCCATTTGGCTCACTTCATTTCTCAAGGGCCTTATATTGTTTTAATTAAGTCATATATTTGTAATTATCAACTAATTTTTATGTTTTGTGTGTACAAAGAATCGCTGTGTTCTAACCAGGGCTGTGGAGTCGGTTAAAAAAAGTTCTACTCCGACTCCGACTCCAGCATTTACCAAAACCACGACTCTGTTTCCGACTCCGGCATTGACCAAAAACACGACTCCGACTCCGACTAAAAAAGTTGAATATCGTCATTTCTTTTTGCCTAATTTTCTTATTGATGTGTATTCAATTAAATATCAACCCTACCAATCCTGCCAATAGCCAAATTTGACATATTATATGCCAAAATAAAAAGATCAAACTTTTCAAAATTTCCGACTCCCAGTACGACTCCAGCCAAATCGCCGCGACGACTCCGACTCCGGTCAAAAAGCCCCGACTCCACGACTCTGACTCCGACTCCACAGCCCTGGTTCTAACTACCTTTATTCAAATTTACAATTTTCTGTAGATTTATAAATGCATAATTATTTTACAAATAGGTACATATTTTAAAACCGACACATTATCATTGTTTTCCAGCTGCACTAGTATCCACGTTAATTTAATCAACTTATTATAGACATTCATCAACTCTCAAGTTAGTCTGCAAGTTTGTTAATTAAAATAGTTTTGAATATAAGTTTATTCAACAGCTTCATCATGTTTCGCAGCACAATACTGTATTTTTAATTTAAGGCATAGTTCTATTTTAATATACATATGTAGATAATCAATAAAACCATGTTATTATAATTAACCCATTGTATTGCTTCGTATCCATTCCTCAGATGAAGAAAAGTGGCCTTTTCAAATACATAATCTATATATTTTTAAATCCTGAGAAACTTTTTTGTTTTTATCTTGCAACGGAATCACTTTTTGCACATTTTTCATTTTAAATTGCGTTTTTTTTTTTAAATTTAAACAAACAATTTGTGATAAAATCGCAATACAAAAGCATTTTTTTTAACATGGGAACCGAAAAGATGGCATGTTTACATATCACAATATCTCGGAATTAAGAAATATTATATCAAATTAAATAACCCGATTTTTTTTGAAAATTTACGAGAAATATCAGGCTGACATAACAGTTAGCCGGTTGGTGTAATTTGATTACCGTTAATTCGTAAACATCTGTATCGGTAAAATAACCTTCTTTTTTATTTAGTGAACGGAAACTTTGTCACCTTGTCGTGTTCGGAAGACATTTGTGACATTGACCCGTATTATCATCGAGACTTGGAGCGATTCTCTTTCTATTGTTGAAAAAATTATGATAATTAATGGTATGAATGGAAGATTTTTTTTGCTGATACTTCGTTTTATGTATGGGACTTTTTTGTCGCGCCTTATTTTTACTTTTTCTTAACTCCGAGTGATTGAGTTCATTTTCGCTACATCAAAGTATTATTGAACACGCAGACTACTGAAAAAAAAATTCTATGTCGGATGATCTCACTATCTGTGACACTTATAATCATATAATAATCTATACTTTTTTTAATGACGCAAATTTGCGCGAGAAAAAAATGATCAATTCCGGGCAATCATGCAAATGCGCGAGAATAATATTTGAACCATTTTGAATCACAAAAAAACTTGTTTTCAAAATATACGTAATAATAACGGCCAAAATAAGAGCGTACAGACCAGCCCCTTATTACGTCCAAAATAAAAAGGTGACGATGGACCTGGCTTGGACGTGTGCTGCGGATGCTCCAGGGGATCCTGATACCTGTTTCTTCTATCAACCTGATTGAGTCCTTCGTCCCGGAAGTCCATTGATAAAATTTTCGAGGGGTTAAAAAAGTGTGATTATTTGATGACGTATTATAAATAAATGACCTAATAATATTTTGAACAGATTGTTGCAAAAGAATTCTCCCGAGAAGCGTTTAAGTTTATCTATTATTAATAAGCAAACATTTGACTAGAGTTTTGTGTATTATGCAATAGCAATGTTATACATTCGATATTTTTGCATTTTCCAAATATTTTTTTTAACTTTGTATTTTGTAAAAATTCACTTGGCCCACCACTGGCTGTAGTTTTCATTCTGTCTAGTTCCTTAACCGCGAGTTAAATGTAGAAATCATAACATTAATGGTTTTAATTAAAAATGACCATATCACGTCCCGAGTATGTCAACTATATACTTAAATCACGGGTCGTCAGCCTGGTCCGTACCGCCCACTTGTGAGTGGTAAAGGCTTCCGTGGTGGGCGGTGAGCGATTTTTGCTTTTAACCCAAAATCTTTCAAAATCATGACAAACCACAGAAGTTATCGTAAAATCACTGAAAGAGGAAACCCTCATTTGTTTTTACCGAAAATTGAACCAGACATAAAATATTTAGTCTCACAACGTGAGGCTCATGAATTACTTAACTTGATCTTTTTTTTTTCTTTCAATATTTATACATATACGCACTGTTTTTTGTTGCAATAAAGTGTTGGTTATAAAAACTTATTTCTTTCAAATCTCCTTAACTTGTTCACCCAAAACTGGATTGAAAAATAGCGATGTTGGTGGGCGGTAAGGAAATTTTACCATGAAAATTAAGCAAAAGTGGGCGGTAGGTATAAAAGGTTGACGATCCTTGCTAAAACGTTTTTAGTACCTACTATTTCCGCTAGTAATTATGTATCACTAGCGGAAATAGTATAAGGAGACTTTGATTGTATTTAACGAAAATTGAACCGGACATCAAATATTTAGTCTCACAGCATCATACTCAAGATTTTCATGATTTATTGAATTGGATTTTAATTTATTTTTGTTGCAATAAAATGTTGGGAAAAAAAATGTTTTATGAAATCTCCTAAATTCCTTTGAGTAAATTTTTTATCCATATAATGTTTTGAAAAATAGCGATGTTGGTGGGTGGTGAGGATATTTTACCATGTAAAATCAGCAAAAGTAGGCGTTAGGCATAAAAAGGTGGATGGTCCCTGACTTAAATGTATGTTCTTTCACATTATCGTGCAATAGACCTCGAATTTGCGTCATTTTGTTACTATTTCAAACAATGAAGATATGATGACGACAGTCATCTGATTGCACAGGGTTGTATCAGTGATACAAAACGATAAATCGACTAACTCTCAATATTATCTGTTTACCATAACACGACATTTGCGGTTCTTTTAATTTGTCACTGCCAATAATCTAAATCTATATCGACGGTGCGGGAGACCTCTTAAAACGAGTTGTCCCATACATCTTTATGCTTTCGTTCCTCGTTTTTTTCTCACGCCTTAAAGCAGCGATACTCAACCTGCGTTTTTGGTTGCCCAAAACAAGCATACTCATCAGACACTTTTTCGAAAATCTCATGAATCCCGTAGCCGGCACGCGTGGAGTGGATAGAGTTTTCTATCCCAGAGTGCTAGTTTTGTTTCATGTAGCTTATAATTTCAATTGCGGGAAACCGTTTAGATGAAAAATATTAAATTTTTCGTTGCACAAAATAAAATCATTTAACGGCACTCTTCCACGCGTCCCTTTAATGCAGTGATGCACAATCTCCGACCCTCAATGACATTTCATGCGGCCCGCAATGACAAATATAAATCACCTTTTTACGGACGATGGAAAAATAATATAAAACAAAGAAATTTTCAATTTTATATACACTAAAAATATCGATAATTTAATCAGTTTTTACCCATGCGGCCCTCGAATGATGTGAGAATTGATTAACAGGCCCTTCTTCTATAAAGGTTGTGCATCACTGTCGTGAAAAGTTTGTTTGCTTCATATAAATCATCGCAACAATATTTATAAATGAGTTATTTTGACAACATTATGAACATTTGGTTTATATATGGCTTACTATTAATATGGTGCGGGCCACAGAAAATAGCAAAAATCATTGTGAGTCACAAAAGAAAAAAAGGTCTAGTACGGCTGGCTTAGAGTCTAAGTTTATACTGACATGATCGAACAGCTAAATGAATATGTTCTTAAGTTTGAGGGGCATTCAATATTCTACATACACACTGTATTTTATGAAAAAATATACTGTGAAATATTTATGTCAATAAGATTTTTAATCTTAATGGTTGGCATTCTTTCATAATACAAAGAGTTGCTATTCTGTAGGAAATATCATATTACGAAGTTATTGTTTATTGTGGATGAAACTTATGCATGGCATGACAGCGGACGCCAATTCGCCATAAATTTGACAAATATACATAATATATTACAAAACATAATAATTATTCAACAGAGAATGGCATAAAAGGCACAGCATATTATTTATATAGAAATTAAAAGAGTTTACACAAAACACCAAATTCATTACTGAAAATGTCCACACTCTTAAGCAGTGTACGGATCAGCTGAGCAGATATAAAGTTTTCAGAGATTTAAGTACACCAAATATTCGCGAGATCGTTCGTGAAATCTCAACCCAAAGATTTCTTGCCTGCAGAATTATGACAATAAGACATCAGATAATCGTTATAGAGTGAGAGCCATTCTTCTAGATGACCAACCATAAATAAAAAGAAAAATTAGACCTATTGCACTGTAGCGATCGCGCTCTCCTGTCAGCAACGATGGAAAGGGAATCCAACATAAATATAAACATTTAATACGGAAAGAAAAATAACAATGTATTTTAGTTCTACATAAATTATTTTATATATTTGTTGATAGCTATATCTGAATCGTTAAATTGGTTTAAAAAAAACACACACGTCTGATCTCGGGTGAGTAGCTTTCAACATCATTCCACAGGTATTAACGAAACTTCTTGACGGACAAAGCTTATTCTATTGATTAAGTAGGCATTTACTTGGTGGAACTCCATTATAATACGGAAAGAAAAATAACAATGTATTTTAGTTCTACATAAATTATTTTATATAGTTCTGACGAAGGCGTAAGCCGAATCAACAAATATATAAAATAATTTATGTAGTACTAAAATACATTGTTTTTTTCCTTCCGTATTATAATGGAGTTCTACCAAGTAAATGCCTACTCAATCAATAAACATTTAACTTAGAGACGAAGAACTATGACGACATAGCGCCTTAGAACTTGAAGCTCCATAAAATAGATATCCAAAAAAATAAGTTTTCGAAAATAACATTAACAATAGGAGATTTTACAAAATAACTGAGTTGCCTTGAGTTGTTAGATAAACAATTTACGTATCCACAACTTGCATTACATTATCAGTTTGTAAAGAGATGGCACTCTTTTTGTATTAGAAATTAATCTACACAGACAAATAAATAATCTAGATCATATAAATGAGGTAGATGTAATATCGCGTGCCTAGTCATTATAATAATACATATACTCGGGTCAACCGCGCAACGTTTCCGGTTTTTTCGTGCAATATTTAATTCGACTACTTTTATGAATTTAACGATTTTTAAGATGTCGTTCACTGACCCTTTCGATCGACATAAAAACTCATGCCAAAATATCGGCGAAGCGTTTTTTTTTTATTTATGTTGAAACGTTTTAGCCATTAATGAACTCTCATTTAATTATTTGAGCCCATTACATTTAGACCGAGCTTCTCGAGTATACTCGGGTAGTTTCAGATGTAGCAAAATATATATTATTAATTAAAATTTGTGTATAATATGTACATAAATAAATGAAAGATAAATAAATATCTTTTTGTTTTGTTGGTATTTATTGTTATGGAGTGTACAAATAAATTATTCCAAATCCTACAAAACATAATGCAGTATTATCATAGGCAATTTTTTTGCATAACTACATCAGATTGAACGATAAATTTTGGATTAGAATGCTATTATTGTTTCTGATGTGTCAGTAAAATAGTGTTGTCACAATCGATAAAAAAAGTATTTATTGTACATGTTTTTTAAAAATAATTCATTGCCAACAAAATAATGAAATGTTTTTAAGTTTGTTTGGCAGGTGGTTCAGAATCATTGACACAGTGAATTTTTCCTCAGTTTAGTATTGCCTTAAATAATAAATAAAAATTATCATATATTTATTATTCATTACCGTCTGAAGGGTTAAGTTGTAGAGCGATTGATTGTGTATTGTAATTTTTATTTGTACATTGCTGCTCCGAATGTGTTAATTTTTATTCTGTAAAAAAATGTTGGTAAAGAATATTGTAATAAAGAATTAAAATACAATAAAATCAAAAAAAAAAAAAAAAAAATAAGCGTTTTTAATTGAATATGCCACACCTGCATCCATAGTCGGCAAATCAAATGATTATTTTTCAATATTTTATTTTGTCTCTTGATATTATAGACTTGTTTTCGAGTATTTCCAGATGTACCAAAATGTATAATATATTATTAATTCAAATTTGTTTATATGAAAAGATGATAAATTAATTGTCCCTTGTCATCATAGTCTCTCGTCGTCATAAAGTTGTCATTGATAAGATAAGTCAGCAGGACCCAAAGCAAAAGTTACAAATGAAGTTGTCGCACAGCATAGTCAACGGCGAAAACATTTAAAAAATAAATAATACCTGACAGTATAATCCACGCGTAAGACTCAGTTAAACGCAACGCTGAAAAAATGTGTGCATAGATTTTTTAAATGAGTAAAAACAATTTGGAAATAAGCCTTCTTTAAATAAATTCAACTTCAAAAAAAGATGACTTGAGTATTTTGGAAAATACTGGAATATCGAATTGGAGTCTCTAAACCAGTGGTTCTTAGCCTTGTTGGAGGTACTGACCCCCACCAGTTTCTTATGCGCATTCACCGAACCCTGCTTTATTGGAAAAATAAAATATGATTTTTTCAAATTCAAAACAACGGTATATATTTATACATAGATGCACAAAAGGAACAAAGATCAAATCATTAAGAACAAAGAACAAAACCATTAAAACATGATTTCCGCACAAAAACAAAAACATAATAATGAATATTTACTGGAAGTCGGGGGTGTGTCTTGACCTCCGCCAAACCCGCGAGACTGACTCACTGAACCCCTGGGGTTCGAAGAACCACTGCTCTAAGCCGAGTGTTTATTTCCAGTCGAATTAAATCGATAACAGAGGATCTAAAGCTATAAGAATTAATTGCGATTTATTTGCCATCGATATTCTGGTTCACTATTTTTTGCTACACTAATTCAAAGCTCGCACTGTTTTATGTGGTTTGTGAATCGATGTA
Organism: Himalopsyche kuldschensis; assembly: GCA_028554975.1. NCBI lineage: Eukaryota > Metazoa > Arthropoda > Insecta > Trichoptera > Rhyacophilidae > Himalopsyche > Himalopsyche kuldschensis. The sequence goes on from JAHFWI010000006.1 coordinate 18,855,876, forward strand.
TTTTTTTGTTAATTTTATTGCCGAGGCTTTTATTTATAGCTTAACAATTACAATTAAAATCATTACTTTTTTCGACAGTTAGATTTTTTTTATTCCAATGGCTGTTTTTCTTTTTGTGACACGTGTTTCGTCTCATTAAGAATTATCTACAAACCTATTTAGAATTTGTCAAATTGAGTGCTATAAATAGTTACAGAACCTGTCACCTGACACCTGTAACCTATCAGTATTATCAATTTATTTTTTTAACTAAAACTAGTGGTTTCACACAGCTTCGTTTAATATAATCAAATTAAAAAAATAGTTATCAACAAATCATTCTGTCGTTAGTAACGTATAAACTACATTCACTTTAAAGGTGTTCACTGTTAATTATATACTTAGTGGAATGGCATTATAATAAAAATAATAACACATTTTTAGTACTTCACTTTATTTTTAGTACTTTATTTACTCTACTTTACATTATAATATGGATTCAGTCGATAATGCTTGCCATGAACGAAACCGGTCTTGATTCAATAAATTGTATGTGGAATAAGTACTAAAATGTGTTATTATTTTTACTAAACTACATTCGCTTGTGTTTTTAATAATTTTATTTGAACCGTAGGAAAAATAATATTCATTTAACGACAGTCAATCAGAGATACGAATCCTGCGACCTTTGTTTTCTTAGTCAGATGTAGTACGATGTTTTGTTTTGTTTAATCAATTAAAAACTCTTTCGATACATTTAATCGATAACCAATGCAAATTTATGTTCTACTTTAATTAATATTCTACTATCTATATACATATGTATATAAAACAAAGACGTGTTAGTTACACCACTTATAAATCGAGAACGGCTGGACCGATTCTGATGATCTTTGATTTTCTGGCTTCGTCACCGTCCCGAATAGCAGAATAATTATTAAAACCAGGGCTGTGGAATTGGTAAAAAAAATTCCGACTCTGACTCCGACTCCTACTTCAACATTTACCAAAACCACGACTCCGACTAAACAAGTTTAATATCGTCACTTTTGTTTGCTTTATTTTCCTATTTATGTGTATTTAATCAAATATCAACCCTACCAATCTGGCCAATAGCCAAATTTGACAAATTATTTGCAAAAATAAAAAGTTCCGACTCCGGCCAAATCACCACGACGACTCCGACTCCGACTCCACAGCCCTGATTAAAACATCCCAAAAGTATCATGGCAAAAAAAAATTAACGAAAATCATATTCTCATACATTTTGTTTGGAACGGAATTTGGTGATATTTGATTTTCTGGCTTTGTCACTGTCATTCATTCATTTAAATTTTCATTTTGATTTTTGCACATTTATTGAACTAAGCTCATTTTAAGTATTCATTTGAACCTTATAAAATACTGAATTTTTCAGCTTATAAGTTTACACAACATCTTTTGATTCTGAGGCGGTACGAAGTTTGCCGGGTAAGCTAGTTATTTCAAAATGATACATAGAATTTACAGACCCCATAGTTAGTTGAGGCATTGCAATAAATATAAATAATAAAGTCGATTGGGTGGTTTCGGAAAGAAAGTAAAAAAATTTAATACATGATATACTAAATAAGTTAGATTCCGACCGTGGAATGGCGGCCACCAGCTGTGCGGGACACACAGATTGTATCAGGCGCACATGATACCACTAAGATAAAAACTTTTACGCCAAGTGAGTGGTTACATTCCGCGGTGGGAGTCGGTTGTTGGCAGCGCATGCGCGGCACCCTGTTTCGGAATCCCTCAAACCTTTTCGATTCCCATGAACGGCTTTTTGTGAAAAAAATAGATTTTGAATTAAGTATTTTGTTTGCGCAATATCCCACAGAAAATTTCTGAAACGCGAAAACCACTGACAGAAATTGTTATAATACAAAATATCATCTACTAATTATTGATTGAGTAGGCATTTACTTGGTAGAACTCCATTATAATACGGAAAGAAAAATAACAATGTATTTTAATTCTACATAAATTATTTTTAAATATTTGTTGATAGCTATTTCGGCTTACGCCTTCGTCAGAACTATTCCAACGAAGGCGTAAGCCGAAATAGCTATCAACAAATATTTAAAAATAATTTATGTAGAATTAAAATACATTGTTATTTTTCTTTCCGCATCATCTACTAAATTAATAAGGCATCTTCTGACTTACTATCGCAAAGGTTGCATAATTAAGCATGATAAATTACACAATGGAGGTTGGGGTTTTTCCTCTTTTACGGGACAAAGGGAGGGGAGAAAGAAACAAACAAACAAAAAAATATACATCTTATATCGTTAAAATTACAAATTATTACAAATGAGTTGCATTATTACATAAGCAACCTTTGCGATACGCGTGTCGCGAATAGTTACACAATAGGTTGAATACGTTATATAAAAATAAACTTCCACTAAGTTACTCCTGAATCAATCAAAAGAAATATTTATTTTAATTTTAAAAGTAGAATCTGTGCTAGAATAACATAAAACTCCACTATACACTCAAACCTCTTTTTGTGCGATTTTGTTGTAATGCATTTTTTTTAAATATATATCTGGGACTAATAAAGATACATATGTAATAACGTAATTAACAGTGTTTCACCTGTTTACAGTGTGACCTTGACACGTGCGTCCTTGTACATGTTAAATATGTTCCCATATTAAGTCATAGCTTTTTTGTGTGATTTTTTGTTGTGCGATTTTCCGCGGAACGCATCGCATCTACTGCACAAAAAAGTTTAGGTGTATGGTGATATTTAATCTACAATTAAATAGATAACATTGTTTATTATGCGTTTGTATATCAGTATTTGATGATTTTATTGAGTTTGCGTCTCGTTATTTTATCTACAGTATAGATAGATTTTTTTTTAAAAGCATCTGGTTGTTTAATTAGCAGTACATCTTAACTACCGCTAGATTTTTAATTCATTTTTCCACTTTACTGTTGGCAATGTAATAATTTAGGCCTTTTGAAAGAAGGTTTATTTCCGAGCCACTAAATTTATGAGCGGAAAGGTTCTTTACGCGATCAAAGATCATAAATATTAGAACTGAATTTTCTGCCCACTTGGTGTTTCCAGTGACGATTGGACTTTGTGGGATTGAAATAAAACCTTTTTTTTTTTGATTATTGTTAGTCACTTTGAATGGAAATTTTTCACAATATCGTCACAAAGCATTACATTCAATACAATGTATAATTCATGCAATAAACAAAGCTATTAATTATATTTTATACTAGTACCCGGCATGCATTACAATGCCACTTAAAGAAGGTGTTTTAATTCTGTTTAATGGAGTGCTTTCGAACACACAACAATTGATAATTGAAAAACTTTGTGAGCGGGCGTCCACACAACAAATCATCAAAGTTTTATCGCAATCGGATGAATGATGTAGGAACGCAAAAATCTTCGTGGGTGTCCACACAACAAATTACCAAAGTTGTGTCACAATCGAATGATCGGTTTAGGAACTCATACGGGACGAACAAACAAACATTCATTTTTTATATATAAGACTAGCGTTGCAATTGCACTCAAAGAAAGAAGGTGTTTGTGTTTATTGAAGTGCTTTCGGATGCACAATATTTTAGATAAATACTTTCGATTTAATTTCACTAGCATTGATCGGTTTCGATGACATTTGCTGATTGTCTATGGTACGACACACGCGCCACCTACTGAAAGTTAATTGTACTTGGCCTATAACCTTTGCTCAAGTGCAACAATAAGTTGTCAAAATGAACAGTATGTCAGCGCATAAAATATGAAGAACAATGATTTTTTATATAAAAATACTGACTGTTAGTTCATTTTATTATGCCTATAACCTTTGCGCAAGTGCAAGCAAAAAGTTGACAAAGTTTTATCGCAACGGTATGGCAACGCATAAAATTCGAACAAACAAACAAAAATTGTTTTTTATATACATATAAGATTATAACGAACTTCACAAATTTACCGCCCAATCCATCGAAAGTTGTGATTTTATAAAAAAAAAGTTGACCGCTTTATTATTTTTTGCACCGCTCCATACAATTTAATGACGCTCGGGGAAAACACAAGATATTAACGTATTTAACGAAATGTATATCTAGCATCTTAATGTACATTATTAGTCCGTTTACTCAAAATAAAATTTTGCTCTGACCCCGTTCAGGCGTGTAGAGTTATGAAAAATAAGTTGCCAAACAGCATTTAATATCTGGTTTTTGAATTTATTTCTATATGACGTTAGAAAATTCTATATACCTGTATATTTATTCGTGTCATACGATTTTGCGTGGAATTTTTTCATCTTAAACTGTACCTGATGTATTTAATTACATTGGTAACTGTTCTAAATTTCTTTGCTAGCTTAGTTATACTATCGATGATAAGTTTGGCGTGGTGTGCGTTAATTTTGAACTACTTAAGGATGTTGCCTGAGTCACTTCGTGAATCTTCGAGCGTAGCTTGGCGAGACTAGCTTCAAAATTAAATGTACCGCAGTGGCCTTAACGATGGCGCCGTCTGAGAAGTCAAATCAGTTTGAAATTTAACAGGGCTTACTTCTGTGTACAAATTGAGTACGTTATGACGCTTAGTTTCTTTGCGACTTCTCAGACGGCGCCGTCGTTAAAGCCATTGCGGCAACCAGAAGTTACGTCTACCACTGTGGCCATAGCCTTAGGGCGCCACCTGAAAAATTTAAGCGCAGCGTAAATTTCGAAGTCAAATCAGTTTGAAATTTAACAGCGCTCGTTTCGACGTACAAATTGTTTACGTCATGACGATACGTTTCGACTTCGCAGACGGCACCATCGTTAAAGCCATTACAGCAAGCGAAGCTCCGCCACGCAAGAAGTTACGCCTGTCACTCTGGCCATAGCCTTAGGGCGCTGTCTGATAAGTCGAAGCGCAGCGTAAATGCCGAAGTCAAATCAGTTTGAAATTTAGCAGCGCTCGCTTCGGCGTACAAATTGTTTACTTTATGTGTTTCGGCTTCTAAGACGGCGGCATCGTTTAACCTTTGATTATGAAACAAGCAAAGCTCCGCCACGCAAGAAGTTACTCCTGTCACTGAGGCAATAAGCTTAGAGGTTACAGCGTAAAAAACATTTGACGCGAATTGCTCTCGACACTGTTGTAGGTAGTACAGACTCACACTTGCGGTCTGCTCCTCATATCCTTATGTCTTCCGGATTGTCGGACGCTAGTGAAATATCTACTGTAGTGGTTGGTGGCAATGGCTGCAAAAACATTGCGAATGTCTGTCTATAGGCGAGGGTTATGTTCGTAATTCGTCATGTAAGCTCAGCTGCCGACAAAATTGCAACTCGCTGATTATCGACACTCGTGCGACTCGATGTTGTCGAAACTTTATTTTTGCAAAGATTTGTTAGTTTTTAATAGTCTAGCCACACTTGTATCCGAATAATATATCGTTTTGGTCATATATTGTTCACTCGGTTGTCATGGTGATATTGGTGACGGATACGGGTATCGAAAGCCTTAATATCTGGTTAATGATGGCTTAAAGAGTAATTTAAGCCTTAATATCTGGTAATGATGGCTTAAAGAGTAATTTTTTTAACTTTAGTTTCTGATGAAAACGACTCAATAATGCCATCCTGTTGTATCATGCAATGTGCATATCCCGTAAATTTGTTATAACCAAAACTTATTTGAGTGCATCGGAAAAACGTTTTCGGGAATTTTGATAACTCCATTGTCGTTCTAAAACCTACACTGCTAATTATCCAACTCGGCTATTTTCTATTATCACCTGTCATTCATTTGTTGTTTTTCAGCGGTGGTACAAATAAATCGTTTGAAAGTCCTATTTGAAATCAGTTTGATGCTTTAATCCAGGAATGCCCAACTGAAATCACTTGGTGGGCTTAGCAAAATAATGCTTGTTTCTGAATACATTTTAGGCCTTAATAATAATAAATTTGAATCGTTTGGATTTTGTGATTTTCCTTGAGTTTCATCGCCAACGACCCGGGATTCGCCTTCAGTAGATAAGTTAAACTTTCATCAGTCAACCTGTTTCGACACTTCGATTCTACGTTTTTAACTTTGAGAAAAATTACTCGCATCGATATTTCGTACCAAATGCAGCACATGTTTTTAATATCACTTTTAAGTTGTTTCACTGTCAATACTTTGTGAAAAGGAATTATAATAAAAATAATAATACATTTTTAGTACTTTTTCCACATAAAATTTATTTGATCAGGACCGGTTTCGCTCATGGCGAGCATTGTCAACTGTCATGTTTAATAAATAACAAAATTCTCAATTGGGCAAAGATTTTGGGCATGCCTGCCTTAATTTCTTCCATTGTGAAACTTTATAATACGCTAAATACATCTCGTTTCCTAGTGCGTTCTTTCTTTATTAATTTACGTTGAAAGGTTACGGGACTAAATTACAAATTACTTACGTTTGACTTTTGTCATGATTTTTCGTTGGGAACGAAAATGGCTTAATGATTAATATCTGCCGTTCTTGCGTCATTGTGGGGAGCTCTTATTTCAGAGATTTTTTATTTCTGTCCAGCTCTATTACACATGTACATATATTCAAAGCTTTTAATAACATCTTATTGTCTAGACGAGATGGCGTGCGATTTTTATCAGACGATGAACAATCATAACCGATGTATTTACTGAATACACGTTTAAGAATTAATTGTTTGTGTATGATTCAGTTGCTTACCCGTGATACGTAAACTTTTCCATGGGCTATCAAGTTAATATAACGTCGTAACTAGAGACTCCAATTCGAGTATCGAGTACTCGATACTCGAGTATACTCGTCCATTTTTCAAACACTCGATACTCGAGTATTTTGAAAAATACTCGAGTAATACTCGTTTTAGTAATAATCGTCGAAGTTTTTTCTACTGCGAGAATTATAAAAAAAACATCAAACAAATTTAATATTTGAGTCGTTTAATTCTCTATTATTGTTGAAATATATGTTGCATAAATGTATTAGTAATATTCAATAAGTTTCTTTAATTATTTGTCATTTATAAATATACACAAATTCGAATTAAAAATGTATATTTTGGTACATCTGAAACTACTCGAGTATACTCGAGTACTCGAGTATTTTGAAATTTTACTACTCGATAATCGAGTAGTTGAGAAGTCGAGTAATTGGAGTCTCTAGTCGTAACGTGGTCATTGTACATTGTACATTTTCCATATAAGACCGCACTTATATTTTTTTCATTGAGTTAAAATGTATTAACCTCTTTTCATTCTGATATCGATAAAAAACGTGCCAACATCTCAAATCAACACATATACATTTTATAGTGGTTCAATCCAACTACGCTCGGTGTTTGTAATATGTATTGATTAATATAATCACAGTTCCACGGACATAGATTCAAAAGTAATTAACAAATAATAACAAATTATTCTTTCACGATGAACGTAAACAATATTCTAATACGGAAAGAAAAATAACAATGTATTTTAGTTCTACATAAATTATTTTATATATTTGTTGATAGCTATTTCGGCTTACGTCTTCGTCAGAACTATGTTTAAAACGTGTATTAGAGTACTAAAATACATTGTTATTTTTCTTTCCGAATTATAATGGAGTTCTACCAAGTAAATGCCTACTCAATCAATAAACAATATTCGTTTGTTTTTTTTTTATATTTTTTTTTGAAACGTTCGAAAAACTTACATTTACCACAGCCAATCAAAACTGAATTATACACACCTGTCTTTGTTTTATAAATAAGCTTCTTCCGTTCATTTACGTTTCAAATAATATTCAAATGGATTTGTAGTGACATCTATGTTTTTACAGCTTAAGCTGCCACTATTTTAAAATCTATTGTAACCTTTGTCCCTGCATCATATCCGTTACTACTAGAACCGTAATATTAAAATATTCAAACAAATAAAATTAAATGTTGTGCTAATTCCACATATTTTATATTGAAGAAAAATTTCAATACGGACACGACTTTTGATACTTAAATGAGAAAGGCTATTCACAAGGTATGTTTGTATGTCAAACTATTAGTTTAAAAAATACGACAATACCGTATGTAAGTTAATGGCAATATCATTAATAATAAAAATAATAACATATTTTTAGTACTTATTCCATATGAAATGTATTAATTAGATCAGGACCGGTTTTGCTCATGACGATAATTATCAATTGATCCTTGATATAATCACTCTGTGATCAGTTGATAATGCTTGCCATGAGCGAAACCAGCCCTGATCTAATAAATTTAACGTGGAATATTTACTAAAAATGTGTTATTAATTTTATTATAATACCGTTCCACCAAGTATTGACAATGAACACGTAAAAAGTAGAATCAGTAATCTCAAATTTATACCACACTAGCTGTACCCTGCGCGCGTTGCTACGCCAGCAATTGTAGGGGTGATTGGGGGGAGTGTGGGTGTACGCCAGAAAGTTTCGCGGAATTGTACTCGAGAAATTTGTAAAAATTCGATATCATTTTTTGGGGGGGAGGGGGGTTGTATGGCGGGGTGGAGATTGAGAGGCGTATGGGGGGGGGGTATGTCAGAAACCTTCGAAGGAGTGAACTCAAAAAATTCGTAAAGTTTAAAAATAAAATTTGGGGGTGGAGGTTGGGGGGTGGTTGGGGGGAGGGGTTGGTAGGCCAGAAACCATCGCGGGGGTGCACTCAATAAATTTGTATAGTTTCACATCGATCGGTCGAGCGGTTTAGTAGTCCATAGCGGACATACATACAGACATTCATTTTTATATATATAGATAGAAGATATAAGATTACAAAATGCGTTATGAAATCGAAATGAGTTAAAATAAAATATGTTTTCGAAATGGGACTTTTTACAATTATTATACATTGAATGTTCTTTCTGAAGGCGCTTTCTTTGGCCGCCCCTGCTTAATACCGTTATCGATATTTTCGGGCACGATATTATACTAACCGTATGTGGGAAAAGGCTGTATTGTAATTTTTACGATGTTGTAATGGTAATAATTGAATATTTATGCCGTGATATGATTCTCTTCAAGCGTAAAGTTAAAACCGCATCATAAAATGCCGTACAAATTGTTTTTGCACAATTACTCCATCGGAGACGCAATAAATCTTTTGTTTTGTCCCTCTCGTCGCGAATCGCAATTTCACACATGTTCTTTATGTTGCGAATGCTCTTTTCTTATTTGTCATATAATAAACACACGGCTTAGTTAAATAAAAGTTTGCGCTCATCGATGACACGATCAGGACCGAATTGGACTTCACTTGAAGTTTTTTTCCCCATATCCGCTCCCTATTCGGAGCATATGGCTGCCACACGGTGCCTCCAAGATTCTCTATCTCCCGCCAACTTCCTCGCTTTTTCCCAGGTCATCCCGGCGTCCCTTAGCTCCCCTGAGTACATACCACTTGAAGATTGCAATAACATATTGGCAATTTTTACCAGGGCTGTGGAGTCGGGGTTTTTTGGCCGGAGTCGGGGTCGTCGCGGCGTTTTGGCCGGCGTCGTACTTCGTCGTAGTCAAAACTTTTTATGTCCGCATATAATATGTAAAATTTGGCTATTCACTGGATTGATTGGTTGATATTTAATTGAATACACATAAATAGGAAAATTAGGAAAAAAAAACGTGACGAAATTAAACTTTTTTTAGTCGGAGTCGTGTTTTTGGTAAATGCTGGAGTCGGAGTCGTATTTTCATAACGATCTTTACACTGCCACGTGCTTTAAATTAGTGAACCAGTGCGTCAGCACAATCAAATTAATTCTTTAAGCAGGCACTTATTTAATCAATTTCGTAGCCCAAAATCGAGAAAACCTGAAGACAATTTTTATGTTTTGTTCTTTTATTTTTTTTATTCATACTGCACTCTATTACATTAGTTAAGAATATTAGAATATCAATTCTATTTACTAAATTGTGGTAATATCTTAAATATATTTCCATTTTAAAGTTTTCTAGAAGGTTGAAGTTAATTGTACGCCAAAGAAGACACCGCTGTTACATTTTCCTTATGGAAAATACTAGTGCAAAATTCTGATTCCCTGATACCTAGTTTTGTTATCCTTAAATAATTCACGAAACACGCTCGTGACACGTGATCGTAGCGGACCTGAACATTTCGTTATTATGTTATCCTGATACTTAAGCCACGCCATTTTGACATTGACACAAGGTTTGCACATTAAATGTTTGAAGTGAATATTTCTAAATCTGCCCACCTCCTCTGCTTTCTGTCGCTCTGTGTGCTTTACTGGCGTATGCGACGCGATCAATGACTGCGTGGGAAACTAGCAAAACTGTTCGCCATTAATATAAAAACAATTGGACGGCTCATTAATTATTTTTTTACTCAACTTTCTGCTTTCCTGATACCAACCCTTACATAATTTTCAATGTAAATGAAAGAATCAATTAGTTTTTTTTATTTTATACATAGATATTTGGCATTATTAGCTGTAATGCCAATGCGCCAAATATTTTTAATTGCCAAAGTTATACGAGATTAACTCGGTGATAAATAATCAGTCGTGAACAACTCAACGATATATTACATACACCCAGCCCAAGGTCTCCTTTTCAATTGAAAAAATCTGACCTTGCCGGGAATTGAACCCGGGCCCACCTGATCGCTAGGACAAAGCTCTTTCCACTAGACCAGCGGTCACCAGACTTTTTGAGAAACGTGCCGGACTGAAATTTTTAAAAACATGGCGGGCCAGTCGACAAATAAATTCGTGTTGGAATCCAGTTGGAATATTAATTTATATGATTATATAATCATTATGCTTTCTTTATGCTTATCCCAATTGATAAATTGAAACACATGTTGTATTGTAAAATCATAATAAAATGTTAAATTTATTTGTAAATTAATATTTTCTAGATGAATAATTTATAAAAAAATTCAAAATTTTTAGGGGGGCCGGATCCGGCCCGCGGGCCGTAGTTTGGTGACCGCTGCACCAGACCACTGAGACCGAGAGTTTTACAAAATAAAACTATTTCCTTCCCAACTAGAACGTCGTGATCTCCATTTCAATAAAGGAATTCAAAGATATATTTTTTACCATATCCGCTCCCAGCTTGGAGCATATGGACTCCACACGGAGGTTATGTTTTATCACTAATATTTTTTCCGCGAGAACTGCTTTTAACTCAGTTGCCCAACCTCCTATCGAATAGAGTAGGGATGGAAACGATACAAGGACAGCACTAGAGAGTTGCTAATCACTGTCACAATGCGTCGCTCTTTGGGACAACACAAACACCCATTGCCTCAAAGCAGAATCGATTTATCGTCTGAAAAAATCTGCTCGTACCGGGAATCGAACCCGGGTAGTCTGACACGGTAACCAACGACGTTGACCACTGCACCACGGACCGGATATAACAATTTATTTTGCATTGACGTAACAACTATGCTCGACATGTTTGCAATTCATCGTTTTGTATTTTTAATCAAAATCAATGTCTATTTTTATCAGAAAGTAAACCACTAATTGCAAAAAATAAAATTTGAGACACAATGACATTACATTTATCGGTGTGTGTGTGTGTGTGATATATATACCTGGCAAGCGGAATCTTCTCAACATTTTTTTTAGTATGCTTCTGCAAGTTCTAACACCATGTGAATTGAACTAGTAAACATTTTAATATAAAATTTAAAATAACTTTGATTATTCCACGTTTTGTGCTACTAACTGGGACACGTGTTTCGCTTCTTTCAGAAGCATCTTCAGACTTACTATCGCAAAGTTTGCTTAAGTAATGAAGCAAGATTGATTCTAACATTTTAAAATATGAAATACAAAATGGATTTCGGGTTTTTTTCCCTTTTAAAGGAAGCAAGGAAGGGGTGATAGAATCGAAACAAAGCAAACAAATAATGATACTGATGAGCTGCAATCAATCAGATTGGGATTTTTCTCTTTTAAATGAAGCAAGGGAGGGGGTTATAGAATCGAAACAAAGCAAACAGATAATCATACTTCTAATGACGTTTAACATTACAAACTATTCAACTGATAAACTAATGAGCTGCAATCAATCAGATAGGTTAGTGATTACTGTATTAATTGGAAACAATGTAAGTAATGGCGAGCAACTTGTCCTATTAAGAATATTATTTAATAGTATTTCTTTTTTTTTAAGAGTTTTATTTATTTCAAAAAATTCTAGACTATTCATCTTTTAACCTTTTTTATTTACTCGGTGGAGTATTTCTAAATTACTAATTAGTATAGTATAAGGGAAAAAAACTCGAAATCTATTTTGTAACTTCATAATTTAAAATGTTAGAATCAATTACTTTACATTACTTAATTAACTCTTTAAACGCCAAGCCATGGATTTTTGCTGTACGCCACCATTTTCATTCATTGATTTTTCCATGAAAATGCCACGTAACATACCCGGAAAATAATGGTATACTCAAGTTATTATTGATTTTCATAGAAAAGTGAAAAAAATATATCAAAAGTACAAGATTTAAAAAACGTCTCTAGGGCTGCCAAAACAATAAATATTATAAATAAAAATATGAAATATATATATGTACATATATTTTTTTGAAATTAAATCAAATTATATAGGTAGCACAAATTGCATCTAGGGCTGCCACAAAAAAATAATGTAATATGAATAAATTAGAATTATTTTGTTATGACTGGAAAGATATTTTTTTATAATAAACTATATTTTATAAATAGCACAAAATGCTTTGTGTTGTCTACTCGCACTTACTGATATTTAGCTTTTCTCACTCTGATGCGCTCTATCAATCGAGCTACCATTGCGATAATAAGGTGCCAGCCCTAGTGACGTCTGTCAGCCCAAGTTCAAATAAAAAATAACGGTTTAACATATGGGTATTCTAATAATAACATTACCTCCAAAAGGTGTCTCTGCATAATATTGCATTTAAAAATATTCAATTTATTCATTAATAAGCTCGTAATCGCGTTTGCGTGCCTGCACGCCGTGGCGTCTGAACGGTTAAGCAAACTTTGCGATAGTAAGTCTGAAGATGCCTCTGAAAGAGGCGAAACACGTGTCACAGTTAGTAGCACAATACGTGGAATAATCAAAGATTTTTTAAATTTTATATCAAAATGAACTTCCACAAAGTTACCGCTGAATCCATTGTAAGTAGTAAACATTTGTTAGTTTTTAACAAAATGTGGTCTTGTTTTTTTGCTTTAAAGGCGCTTCGTACATTAATATGATTTATTGTCTGATAGCGATCTATCGTAAATAATCTGTTGCCCAAGTGCCATTCGAAATTTTATTACTGAAAAAGTACCGTAATGATGAATGTCAAAATATTTATCTAAACAAGTTTTTTTTTTATATATGTATGATATACCTACACAAAAAAATTATGCACTGTATTTAGCATGCTAATTCTATTCTTGTATTTATGATTTAAATATTTTTTTAGACACTGACAATCTTAAAGGTACGGCAGACGAAATTTAATTCGTGATTACTGGATCACGATTTTATATCTGATACGAATCAGTCGTTTTAATTGTTTGCCCACAAATGCTATTAGTCAGGCATCAATGATTTATTGCCATATTAAAGCTTTTGATAATTGCAGTATCTCGTGACATAACTGGACCTTAAGTCTAGACCAGGGTTGGCAAACTAATGATTTCCGTCTACCATAATAAAATGATTAAAGTTTTACACTTATTGAAAATATTTATGGACATTTGCTGAACATCGACAGAGGTAGAAGCGTCGATTGAAGAGTATATTTTTAGTATATATTTACATATAATTGTGTATTTAATTAAATTTACATTCTGCCAATTATATTTTTACTATATTTGCTATACATATAAATATTGAACTGTCCTTTTATTAAAATGCATTAATATTTAATGGCGCAAGTTCTCTATCTCTGGTCTCTAAAATCGCAGAAGCTTTTAAATCTTGTTCGATTTATTACGTAATAACTTTTTCCAATTATTGACTATTACAATTAGTGTGCCGCCCATATTATGTTCATTTGATTCACATTATATATCTGGACTAGGGTTCCCAATCCCGGGCCAACGTTTTGATCCCGGGATTTTGGGATTACAATTAGTCGATCCCGGGATTTGGAATATTTTTTTAATGGACGATAATATTCATATTTATTAAATATTAACCATGTTATTATGTTTTATGAAAAATAGTTAGGAATATTTGATGTCACTATCTTATTATGAATATTATATCGTTACCTTACTTTGAAAAGATTCTAATTGATTTTTTTTGCCTAAAATGACCTTTTGGTCGGAATAGTTTGTATTTACCACATTCTATCATATATATGAATTTCAGAATTATTTATGGTTGAATTCCGGAGTTGCACTGCATCTGCACACTTTTTTTTACTAAATGTACATATTTGACAAAGTTCTAAGATTTTCATGATTATTTCCATCATTAGATCTTTAAGATCATTATTTCTCAGCAAGAGTTGTGAAAAAATATGCTTAAAATATATATAGCAATTTGAACGCAAACGGTAATATCTCAAAACAGTGCCAAGAGCAGTTAAGTTACAGTTACCTTTTCAAAGTAAGGTGTCGATATTTCGCTTGCTTATCCATTACAGAAAAGTGAAAATATTTGATTGAAATATAATGTACGAGAGTATCGGTCTCGTTCGAATGCGATCTGATAACTAATTAAAATTAAAAATATTTTTTGCCGTGCACATTTAAAAAATATTACATTGTTTAAATGAGGACACATTAATGGAAATAAATCACGCTTTTATTGATGACAAATCAATTCCGAAAATTTTGGGATTATATTTTCTAATCCCGGGATCCATCAGGTATTGAAAACCTTGGGATCCCGAGATTGGAATCCCTAATCTCGACTAAAGTTACGTATCTGATTTTATTGAATTGAAACCTACACAGTATCTGACCGCTTTAGCACAGTGGTCAACATTAGTCACGTAGCCTTTTTCGATGCTGGTAGGCCAGTACCGAATCCCTGACTGCCTTTTTGTCTTTGGTTTTTTTCAAGTTCATGAGAAAACATGATGCTCTCTCTCATATTGAAACGAGGATTACGTTCTGACGATGGCGTAAGCCGAAATATTTATATCAATAATAATGTATAGATATTATGTGTAAATAATAATATTCGTAGAACTTATATACTTTGCTCTTTTTCGCCGTATTATTAAGATTATGAGTAGGATTATTTGTACCAATCGATAAAACATACAGGCAACAATGATGGGAAGATTTGGTTGAGTAGTTTGAAATTAAGGGCTTTGAAAACTCTCATCTTAGGATAAATAACAAATGTTGAACCCATTTCCTTTGCGGCTTGTCGTCATAAATGTTATTGTTTTCACTCTTATATCTGTAAACTATGCATTTTTATTCATCTAATGTTTTAATATTTTATCACAATGCAAAAGCAATATATTTATAATTTGTGATTTTTTGTAATGTATAAATAAATAAATAAATAATGTGAGCCGTTAGGTATAACAATAAAACGAGTGAGTGCTGATTTCATCTTAATTATTTTTCATCGTTGCGGTATAGTCAGTTCTCCACTACGACCATTCAGACTTAAGACAGAGACCAAAATTAAAAAAAATAAAATAACAAATAATTGCTGATTATTGACAATGCTTTATTTAGGTGACACTTAGTCTAATCACATCCAAACATAAAAGCAATTTATATACCCCCCAACACTACAAGTATTTTACACCCCATGGATTGAGGGGGTATTGCTAACTTTAAATTGCATTATTTAAGAATTACTTTTGCCCAAGCAATCAAAGCAATAGAAAAAGACCAGATATTGAGAGAATTTTAGAAAAACTATAATATCTTTCAAGCAATTAAAAATATCCCAGAAGGATGGTCAAAGGTAACGACATCATGTATGAATGGTTTAGGGAACAAACTATTAAACCGAAATTATAATATGAATTTTAATAGAGAAAATGAAGTAGGAGAAGTAACGAATAGCATTGTACAATTTGCTTATAATTAATATAAAATTTAAAATAACTTTGATTATTTCACGTATATTAAAATGAACATCCACAAAGTTACCGCCGAAACCATCGAAAGTATGCTTATAATTATATTATAAATATGTATATATTACTTATAGTACATATTCTGAAATCAGTACCACTAACGTACCACGCACTTTTTATGTCATTATCATTTCATTATTTTTGAAATTTGACTTACGACCATTTCGACCAACGACCTAGGTGGTGCAACGGAACCCCGTCGTTAGTCGAGAACTGTCTGTAATGCCATTCCACCAAGTATTGACCGTGAATACCTTAAAAGTGAAAACATGTATAATTGTGTTCCTTACGTAACGTGTAATTAAAAGCAATATATTATATAAAAGTGTAATATGTTTACTGACATAATAATTAAAGCTATTTTTGTGCTGGATTTATCTTCATACCGTTCTGCTACCCTGGTAGAAAATTCATATCACGTTTTAACGTGGGCAAACCGGCAGTGACAATTCTCTGCCCGACCTTTGACACGTAGACAAATCTGACACACTCGTTGAGAAGTAATTCGCGACGGTAAATCGGTCGTTCACTCACCGACGCCGCGTCATAGTTACGTTGCATTATGTCACCGCGGCTAGCAGGGGAGCAGCGTATCGCGGCGGCGGTTCCAGCGAAATGACCGTCATCTGTCACGGGGCACTGCGGCTTTATTGGTCCATCACGTTGTACGGTAGCGGGCAGTGCGCGTGCGCGATCGCGGCCAGCGATAGACGCAGTTTGTCGGCGCCACGCCCGATACCGCGGCCGCAGATTGACGCCCGTTGTACGTTTTACGAGTGCGGAATTTACACCCGGTAACGCGTCTGAGCGCCTAATACCGATTTCGATGCAGCAGACGTCATTCCTGACCAACCGACATACACATGGTTCAGCATATTATGTTCGAATCAAGAGATTTTCACAAACATCCCCTAGTGCAGGGGTTCTTAACCCTGTGCCCGCGGGCACCATTGCGTCCGCGGAGCTATTATCGTGCGCCCCCTCCAAACTATCAAAATACGAAAATACTCAAATTTTGTTTGAATTGTATTTTATCTATTGAAATTATTTATCGAAGTAATTTTCACAAAAAGGTAACTGTGTGGTATTTTTATAATTTGTAATGGTTTGGTGAAATAGGCTTGCAAAAACTGTAAGAAATGTACACTCAACTCTTTTTTTACATGGTGGACATGTTCTACCAAATACTGAGTCAAAAGAAATAGAGTACATGAACAAATAAAAGATGGGTTCTAAAAAAAAGGGCTCGACCCGACCTCTGGCTTTCGACTGACTATTTTTTTTGAGCTGCTCACATTAGTGCAAAAGTGGTCCTGTAGACTAATTCAGCCCCTACTCAATGTGCAATTCGTTGCCATGAATTTCAAAGTATGTAATATAATTATTTTTAGGAATCTTGAAAAAATTAATTATTCGTGAAAAATATTGTGAACGTTCTTTTTTTTAGACCGTATCATTTCAAAACCGTGTAATAAAAGGTTGAGTGTACTTGGTTTTGATAGGGGATAGTCAATGGGTCGCTTTTAAATTTTCAACACGCGCTGGGAGTGGAGACACAAACAAAGATCCGATCGAGCGCGTAAATCGGATAACTTCGTTCCCTGTAGGCCAATCTCCTTCATTAGCGAAACAATTTACTATTATTAAAAGTCGAGAGTCCGGCCAACGGGTAATGCACCACAATTCGTAGTGGTCTCGTACTATCTTCGGTCGTTTCTCTTTCGATGCGAGTCGGCCATTAGCGGACCGCGTCTGCTGGCCGGACTATCTAACACCGCATTGTCGCCGTTTAGCGATTGCGAAAAGTAACACAGCCACAATAAGTTTGCGTCACAAATTAAATTCACCGCAATCTTCAGCAATCATTTTACGTGCACGATGTAAGAGAGGTTTACGGATATACTGCCATCATAAGCAAATTGTAACATAAACTGTGTGATTTCGAACGTATGTAGTTTATATTATTGAACGATCGATTTCAGGAAATCTGTTTCTATGTTTTCTTTGCTAACTATCATGATGCAAATATTTACTCTTTACTCGTTGGCTGCGTTTCTCTATTTTTTTTGATTTTCCCGTAGCCAATGTGTTACAAAATAAAGATGGTTTAAATGCCATTAAATAGCATTTCCATTTGGTTTAACTTGTACAGAATCCCAGCCACTGTCACAAAAACTAAAGTCATTAGAATTAATATTGCACTTCAATGATTGTTCACTGTAGAAAAAATGCGTATCGTGTAAATAAATAAATAATCATAATTTTAGTATTTAAAAAAATCGTACAAAAGAAACATTTGTTTGTCTTGCGTCTCATTTGCCGGCTGCTCTCGCGCACTCTCGAAACACGTACACAGCGCACATACTACACACAAAAATACTTGATAGTGTTCGAGCATGGAATCCCGAAAGCAGCCCTGCTTCGTGCGCATATGTCTCATAACCACGTCTCACGTCACGAATCGTCTTGGCCGCTAAAAATCTATGAAATAAGGAGATTTCTTCAAATATTAAAAAGGGTAAACAAATTCAATAAGAAGGACTGTCCTTCCTTAAGGAGAATGTTTGGTCATCTTTGATTTATGAATATTTTTACTAAAGGTAGTCTGGCTAGTATCTCGCCATCATTCGCCTCTTTCTGCAATGTTACAGGATTTTTACACATTTATAATAAGGATATTTTTTTGCTTCTAGTTTTTTTAATGTGCATTCCTGATTACAGCATTGATGTTTCCAAGAGTACCTTATTAAAACATTGTTCAACTTTTTACCTCACTCAATACTTTCCTGTCTTCCAACTCATATACAAAAAAAAACCTTAACAAAATAATTTGCAGATCTTGTGCTCAGGTGAAATGCAGATTTTAAGTAAAAAAATGGGTGGTGAAGAGATGTCAAAAGGCAAAATTGGCCATAAAAAAACCTATCGCTTTGAAAATAATTGATAATTCAGATAAGAAAACCACAAAATTTTTATGATGAAAACCAAGAAAAGTACGATAAGGATTTTATTAGAACAGCACTTTCATTTAAATATACATACTTTGTTTTTTTTATATAAATGCTTCCTATTTAAAAATAATTAACAATTCAGTTTAACTCTTGTCATATGAGGCCATGCAATGGCTTCAGGAGGAGGCCTTAGTTTTGTATCTAACCGGTCGATTTATTGAAGGTTGTAGTTCTTCTGAATAAATATTACCAGGAGCTCAGAAACAAGTATAGCGCTAGACTGGCGCCCTACGTAAGTTACCTTTTAATGGTCCTCGATTCACATAATGTTCTGCTACCGCATTTACCTCCTGTTGTCCTGATACCTCTTTGCTGCGAACACTGCTCGCCGGCTGATTTAACTGGGTGATTTTCAGAGTCCATTGTTTTGTTTGTTTGCCGTTTTGTTTTGTTTATATGACTTCACTTACTGGAAAAGTATTTTGCTTTCATATTATGTATTTTTAATGTTTGCATAGTAGGTATGTACCAATAAAGAAAAATAAAACCACATAAAGATAATCGAAAAAAAAGCTCCATTTTCTGAAATCGCTAGTTGAAGATGAAAACTCCAATTACTTCACATCTCAACGACTTGAGTATCAAGAAGTAAATTTTTAAAATACTCGAGTATACTCGAGTAGTTTCAGATGTACCAAAATATGTAGTATTAATTCAAATTTGTTTATATAAATAGATGATAAATAAATAAATAAGCTCATTTAATTTAATTATACATTTATAAAGAATTAAACATCTCAAATTTCAAATTGCTTCGAAGTTTTGTTTATATAATTCCCGGAGTATAAAATGAACGAGTATTCTCGAGTATCGAGTACTCGATACTCGAATTGGAGTCTCTAGTGAAAACACACCTATGTTGGATTTAGAAAGGCGACAAAATTACTTGACACATTTTTAACATTTTTTACAATACACTCTTTTCTTATCGTGTTCTAAATGTTTTTTCATAATTTCTCAAAAAATCCCTTATTTAACATTATTTAGTAAAATTTTCAAATTGCGAGCAACGTGTTATGGTTAGATAGGATTGAATCAATCCGATATAATATATGAATAAACCAGGGCTGTGGAGTCGGTAAAAAAAAGTCCGACTCCGACTAAAAAAAGGTTAATATCGTCACTTTTTTTCCCTAAATTTCCTATTTATGTGTATTCAATTAAATATCAACCCTATCAATGCGGCCAAAAGCCAAATTTGACATATTAAATGCAAAAATAAAAAGTTCAAACTTTTCATAATTTCCAACTTCGACTCCGGCCAAAAAGCTCCGACTCCACGACTCCGACTCCAACTTCGACTTCACAGCCCTGGAATAAACATATCATCCAATTTGGATTGTAATATTCTTTTGGATTTTTCCTTGAATATAAAATAAACCCAGCATCGATCGACAGGGAAAACATTTGATGCACTTCGTGGAACTAATTTTTGGTCAGGGTCGTCTACTTAACATTTTCCCGAAAATAAAAGTAAAAATTATCAATTTTAAAGTAACCATATTTGATCACAGCCATGTGCATTTAAAAAAACAAATTAAAAATATTCTATGTGATGAAATAAAGTCTTATAAGATAAGACAAAATTAAAGTCTGCTTATGCTTGGTTTTATTGATAAAATTTTCAAATATCAAATAGAAGTGTTCTTCTGTCTAAATATTTCTTCCTACCCTACGATCTTATAAGCGGGGCGGGGCATAGTGAGAGCGAATAGCTAACCAGTTGTCTTATAGCGGACATGGTAGATTTTTTTTTTTTATTTAACTTTTCAAAAGCTTTAGCTAGAAATAATCTGATACCCGCTTCGCTTAAAGAGTAAAAAAATCAACCAATTATTTATTTTAAGGGGGTCCCCCCAAGTGATGGCCGGTTTTTTTGGGATTTCTTTTTGACGAACCTTATCAACGTAGAAATTTGAAAATTTTACTATATGTTAATTGACATTTTAACAGTAAGTCAAAATATTTTCAGACTGAAATCTTCATCACAATGTGTGGTGCACCACTCCAAACGCACCATCACCAAAATATCACTAGGGGCGACCCCCTTAATACAATAAATCGATACTTTTCGTGCAATATAATCTCCAGATCTAGCTAACGAACCATTAAAACATATTTTTTTAATTGGCTTCTAAAGAAATGCTTCGTTTTTCTTTATCCTTAAATGTTTCAGCTTGCCCTGTTGATCCTTAATCTCGAGTTGTATAATAAAATTGGTGTGATGGGTTTGCAATAAAACCTTTATGAACAACTTGCAGATATATATATATTTATACCTTTTATAATTTAAAAGCATTCGATTAAGTTGCAACATCATATGGGGAACGGGATACTCATGATTCCTCTTCAGATTCAACGCGAAGGAGATTAAACTCCACGGAGTTTCAGTATACGAATACATAGGATACTAACTTAAAAGTCACATTTAATTTGTTTCCGTTCTATTTTTCTTTTCTTTGAGCACGGTCAAAAGATCAGTCCATTGCAGCTATGTCTCGGGCCAAGAAAGTGAGGAGTAAATTCTTGTCTTGATCGCTTAGCGTTATGGAAGGCGGTCGTGAAAAATGGCTGCACAAACATAACGGGAGGTGGTGTGACAACCATCTTGTTACCCCAAATATACATACCTTTTATAAAATTATATGAAGGTTGCATTTATTTTCATCCATTTCGCATATACTGTAGTAAATATTAGCCATGTTAATGTATCATTATAAATAGTAAGGAATAATTGATTTCACTATCTTTTTATGAATACTATAGTAAGGTTGTTTATCCATTACTGAAGAGCGAAAATATTCGCTTAATATTTAATGTACGCGAGTATCGGTCTCGTTTGAATACAATCTCATTACTAATTGAAATAAAAAATGTGTCAGGGTATGCAAAATTAACAAAAAAATCATATCGTTAAAATGAGCACACATTAATGGAAATAAACAACGTTTTTATTGTTGAAAAATCAATCCCGAAAAATTAAGGATTTTCTATTCTAATTATCGGGATTGGAAACCCTACTCATGATTGACGGCTTGACAAAACACATGTAATAGTACAAAATTAAAACGGTTCAAGTGCGTTATTATTGATGATAAAAATATTTCATCGTTTCGGATAACTTCCATTCCCTCAATGATATATGAAATTTCGCTTTCCTTTGATGTGTCGATAAATCACCTTTGGCCCGCGACTCGATCCGTCACTGATTTTTCGCAGTCAGTCGACTTGTTCACGACCGAATATCTTTATAATTGTCCAATTAATGAACCCCTGGTGCTGCCGAACCATGCGACTCCCAAACAAATGATGTATCTCTTTATTCGAATCGAATTAAATTGTTATTCAGCCTTTGTAATTATTGTACACATACATACATGGGAGATCGGCTTAGCGAAACTTGAACCCGACGTTTGTTCTTTTTTGTGAGAGGCGGGCATTGCACTATTAACCATACTTGTCATACAGTACAAAGTTATTTAAAACGAAATATCATTTCAGTTTGAATTTGACACGAATAACTTTTTAGTTAAAGTCTGAAACGTGAATAAATAATTCTATTTCATACCGTACATAGTCTCTCCTAACACTCATAACTACTTTTGTTATATTTGAAGTAGATTATATGATAAATAATTATAATATAAATTTCTGTTAATATAAATCACAGTTTTTTTTGTATGTTTTACGCAGTTTTACGAATACTGTATAAAGATCAGTACCAGTTTCGCGTACCGCACGCATTTTCAACTGATAGAATAAACAACTGATGGACTGAATAAATTTCATTGTTTACAAAAACTGACAGAGTCGCTGAAGAAAGACTGTGAAACATAATAATATATTTATTTTCTCTATAAACCTTCTTTCCTGTTCATTCAATCACAAAACATGAGTTGACAATGCAAGCGATAAGCAAATCCGGTTTGCACTTTACATAATATTATATATTTGGATGTACAAAATAGTACAAAATAAGGTGTTATATGTAATAAAATTCCTTTCCGTCTAAAATCCACAGATAAAACCTTAAAAGTGACGATATTATTTTATCAGTGACCAAAAAAAATATTTTTTATTACCGTATGAATAATCGATGTTTTTTTCTGCAGCACACTCTGACTGGCCACAGTGGCAAAGTCATGGCGGCCAAGTTCTTGGGGGAGCCATCAAAAGTCATCACCGGGAGCCACGACAGGACCCTCAAGATATGGGATCTTCGCAGTAGAGCCTGTAAGTATTCTGACATTATTCTAATCATTCCATTGGCCAAAGCCGGCCTCTTTAGTTTCCTGAGAAGAGCATAGCGGTAAGTCTAGTATGTATATGCAATATTATATCAGCTTCTCCACTAACCCTTTAACACCAATTTCACACCTACCTCGTTTACAACTTCTTCTTTAATACAAAAATATTTTCTTAAAATGACAAAGGCACATTATTTTAATAAACGAATCGTTATCCGAAATATCATAAAAGTCGACGATCAAAAATATTTTGTAAATTAATGTAATACAAATAACAATGTATCAGAACTATAGTTCATTGTTCTGACGAAGGCGTAAACCGAAATATCTATCAACAAATATATGAAATAATTTATGTAGAACTAAAATACATTGTTATTTTTCTCACCGTATTATAATGGAGTTCTACCAAGTAAATGCCTACTCAATCAATAAATTAATGTAGTTGCTTTATTTTAAAACAATGACTTCAAATATTTAACAATTTACAGTAAAACTTTGGATGGTGTTTCTTATAGGTAAATTGCCGGTAGGGAATATATTATTCAAGTCAATTAATCGATTAACTCCTAGAACTGCTATGGCGAGTCTAGCTCGACATCGTATAGGTAACGCGCAACTCCTATGTCGAGTTCTGCTAGACATTGTAAAACTTGGTTAGACAATTATAATTTATTAATTTCAAATTATCCTTATTTCATAAACCTTAAATATTGGATTGTGTGCATTGGCTACAGTTTTTAACATGGCATAATGTGGTATATTTTTCTGCATTTCATTTTACCGTGCTAATAAAATACGCAAACCCTGTGATATCAATCAATTTCTCAAATCTTTTGAGGAATTTCTGGTAAGAAAAATATGTATTGAAGACTGCTAAGGGCTAAAACGTCTTTCCTTTTATTGATTGAATTGGCATTTATTTAGTAGAACTCCATTATCATACGGTGAATAAAAAACAATGTATTTTAATCACGGTTGTGGAGTCGGAGTCGGAATCGTGCAGTCGGTGCTTTTTGGCCGGAGTCGGAGTCGGAGTCGTCGCGGCGATTTGGCCGGAGTCGTACTCGTAGTCGGAAATTTTGAAAAGTGTGAACTTTTTATTTTTGCATTTTATATGTCAAATTTGGCTTTTGGTCCCATTGATATGACGTTTTTGACTTTTTTCGTCGGAGTCGTGTTTTTAGTCAATGTTGGAGTCGGAGTCGGAGTCGTGATATTAGTAAATGCTGGAGTCGGAGTCGGACTTTTTTTCACCGACTCCACATCCCTGATTTTAATTCTACAGAATGATGGCGTTAGCCGAAATCAACAAATATATAAAATAATTTCTGTAGAATTAAAATACATTGTTATTTTATTCACCGTATTACTTCTTTTCTTATTCAAATATCAAAATTTATTATTTAAGAATAACATTTTTTTTAAAAACCACTAATGTCATACATTATATTATTTTTAATGCTCTCTTCTCTCATATGTGCTGGCGTCGTTATTTGCAGGTGGATCCTCTTCAAGTCCTCATTTCTAATCTTCATCGTAAAAAAGTAAAAAAAATAATTGATTTACAAAGGTTGACAGTTCAAAAAACACACTGCTTACTGACAGTTCTGGAATATAAAAGTCATCACTTGTCATTACTGAGTATTGATTCTTTTAAATATCGTCTGTAACAATAAGTTTCTTGTTAACAAGACATGCTCTTTGATTTATCGACCGATCAAATTTGATCGCATTTCTCCGTTACTCTTAGCACTGCAATCTTTGTCAGTCAATAACTGTCCGAAAAGTTTCAGAGCTTTTTGTGTGACGTGATCTCTTTGGCCGGAGCTTTTGTAAATTTTGATCTTGCATACTTGGTACTAGAGACTCCAATTTAAGTATCGAGTATACTCGTCCATTTTTAAAGTACTCGATTATTCGAGTATTTTGAAAAATACTCGAGTAATACTCGTAATTTATAAATGAAGACATATTGTCAAATATTATTTGCTTATTTAAAATATATATATTTTTTGAGTCTTACGCGTGGTTTTGCTGTCAGATAATATTTATTTTTAATGGTTTTGCCAATGACAATGCTGTGCGAGAATTTCTTTTGTTACTTTTGATTTGGGTCCTGCTGACTTATCTAATCAACGACTATGATGACAAGAGACAAAATAAAATATTGAATAATAGTCTTTTGATTTTCCGACTATGGATGCAGCTGTGGCATAATCAATTAAATACGCTTATTTATTTATTAATCATTCTTAATTAAGGATTTCGACATCAAATTTGAATTGTTTGAATTTTGTACTTTCCATGAGTTTTGTCGCTAACGACCCGGTTTTCGGCTTTTGGCATCTTCATGCATTACAAGTGCCCGGATGCACTTGAACTGACGAAAAGCGAAACCCGGGTCGTTAGCGACAAAGCTCATGGAAAAGTACAAAATTCAAATAATTCAAAAAAATATTAATCATTCATTTGAATTAATAAAAAAAGGTAGATCTGAAACTACTCGAGTATTTTCAAATTGTACTACTCGATACTCGAGTAGTTGAGTGATTGAAGTCTCTAGTAGGTACGTATCGAGCATCTTTAAACACGCGTTCTGTTGGCAGGCATTTTGTCCGAGCGCATTGTTTGCAGAGTGATTGTTATCTCTGAAAGTCTTATTAAAAATGCATCGTTACAATTTTATACGCACGCTTAACCGACCTGTGCTTGGCCCAAAATTGCAGTTCTTTACGAGGCGACTTTTTACCGGTTAATCGATTGTAAAGATTTATGAAAAATAAGCACATTAAATGAAATGAATGTAAGGCTTACGTATTTTTTGGAGTGTTTCGTCTTTAATTTTTAAATTTATTATAATAGAAGATCCTAAAGAATACTTCGCAATAAGTATGAAATCGAGTCAAAAATGCAACCACAAACTACACAAATAATAGAAGAATAGGTTGTCTCTACATAATATATTGATGTACTCTTCTTCTCAAATCTTATATATAAAACCGAAACGGCGTATATATGTATGTGGGTCTGTAATTCCCTTTTGCATTGTTGTTGCAAGTTGCCATAAAAACGAATATGAAAGAAAATATGTTTGAATTTTTATCGGCGAAGACATTTAGTCAAAATGTAATAAATTAGTCTTCTACTGAACCTTTCCCGGCTTTTATTAATATAGGTATTATTAAATAATATCCTTAATAGAACAGGTTGCTCGTCACTGCTAAATTTATTTCCAATCGGTTTAATATAACTTTTATTTTGTAATGTTGATGTCGTAAGGAGTATAATTTGTGTCTTTTTTTTGTTTCTATCCTCCCCTCTTTGCTTCCCGTAAAAAGTAAAAATCCCAAGTTCCATTTTTGTAATTTCTTATATTTGAATATTAGAATCAATCTTGATTTATAACTCACGCAAACCTTTGATATAGTTAGTCCGAAGGTGCTTCTGTAAGAGGCGAGACATTTGTCACAATTAGTAACACAATACGTGGAATAATCAAAGTTATTTAAAATTTTATGTAAAAATGTGTATTATTTATTTGAACATACTTCTTACTATTTAATAGCATTGTTTTTCAACGTGATAAGGTTCCAACCACTCCTGTCCGAGTGTGTTTACCACAAGTTATTATAATCTAATATATAAAACCGAAACGGTGTATGTATGTATGTCTGTAATTCTTTGGGAATGATATAACATTAAATAATTATTGGTCGCTTAATCCGAGCGAAGCATTAACGTTATAAAATAAAAAAGTTCAACTTCGCGTCCGAGATTCGAGCCTGGGCTGGGCGGGCTATCGCGACGGTTGGAATCTCCGACATCGACCGCTACGCCACGATAGTATTGCGTGAAGCTCGCATTCTTTACTTACATATTCCAAATCAACGGAAAAGGAACTATTGACGTGCAAGTTCTTAATATCTTATATATAAAACCGAAACGGCGTATGTATGTCTGTGGGTATGTAATTCTTTGGGAATGATATAACATTAAATAATTATTGGTCGCTTAATCCGAGCGAAGCCGGGTAACAATACTAGTAATATATAAAGCTATAATATGTAAAAAATTACTTCCACCTAGTAACCGCTGAATCAATGGAAAGTACTTCAATTTATAATTATGTAATATACGAATATAAAACATGGCCAGTAATTACACGTTTTAAATATAAATCTAACTGGCCGTAAACAACAGAGCTTACAGAATATCAACAACAATGAAATTGTTTTACGATCTATTTAATGTCAATTATTCATTTAATAGTGAGCAATGCTTTTGTTACTTGCCAATAAAATCAACATTAGCTACTCTTGTATAGCCCATAAGGTATAAAGAGGCAAAAAGTAGGTTTTTCTTATCAACGTCGATTTTGCGAAATTGAGCGCGAAATTAATTGATGATACACAATTAATTGTGTTATCTTGCTTCACGTGAAATGAAAAAATATATCATAATTTTACTAACTAAGATTAATAAAATGTAAGAAAATATGGCTTCGTAGATTTTTATATTAATAATAGAGTTTCTGCCAACGGTTGCGGTACAATTCATGTGATGGACAAGTGATGCACAACCTGCGACCCTGAATAATATTTCATGTGGCCCAATATGACAAATATCAATCACCAATCACCATGACACCGACTCCGACTTCGGCCAAAACACTGCGACTCCGACTCCCACTCCACAGCCCTGGCTGTAACTGAAGCCAGCGATATTGACCGCTTGACTTAGACTCGGCTAGTATGTTGCAGTTAAAATATATTCACACAAGTAAGAATATATTTTAACTGACTTTGCCAGTGAAAATGTATCAAGCAATAGATTTGTATGACAATGTGATTTCACTGGTCACGATCAGGGAAATTATATTGGTCCAAGTCAAAAATTTAGCAGCTTACAATTTTGGTTTACTTCAATGAAACAAAATCAGCAATAACATAAAAACATAACCAAAGAAAACCAGCAAATAAAATATATATTCGCTAGTGAAAATATATTACAAATAGCTTTCACTTAAATGCCCAATATATTTTCACTGAAAATATGGTTTCGATACATTGAAATCACACGGTTCCGCATGCAGTCGATGAGAATTGCGGGAAAAGGCTTCAATCGATGCATCTATGGCAGCTTCAGATGGTGGCTGCGATAGTGATGGAAAACTAACATTACGTATCTTTACTTTCCGACTGAGAAATCATTATTGTATTGCCAATCGGAATGTTGGTATCTCGAATCATTCGCCACGCACCGTTGTCCGAGTATCGTTATTATTAATACGCCATCGAAAACTATGCCCACTTGAGGATCTGATGAACCTCGGTCATGATTTCCCCTGATGAAGTTTGAAGAGTCACGATTGGCGCGTGAATAATCGGACAGGGATGGACTGGAATCGGCTGCACGTTAGGCGTATCGGACGCATATTTGGGCCCACAGGGTGGCACTGGTTAAATAACACATAGTATTTGCCAGGGCTTTTTTTTTGAAAATAAATGTGCCGGAACTCACTTCATGTAATTTTTTTACTAAATCAAATTATATTCAAATATCGGCAATCATCGAGACTAGGTGCATTAAGTCATTGATTGATAATTTGACAGATAATCCAAGATGGCCGCTCCGGCAGTGTTCTCTATTAATGAGATGTCTCTGACACTGTCAATCGCTAGGCATTCAACCACAAACGTCAGACGTTACTGGTCGTTATCAGTCCTTGAGCACGAGTGACCAATGGGAACGTGGACATGTTCCCTTTTCCCTCGTCGCCTCAGGAGAGTGCCAGTTTCGAATCCATCCACATCTCATCCGGTTCATTACAATACCATATTTAATCATTTTGACGAATTATATAAATATAGATTGTAATTACGTAAGGGCAAACTTTGCTTGCTCTAATTGATTTTTAAATTTTGAATAAAACTACCGTGAAAAAAGGTGCCGGAACGACGTGCCACCGCTTTAAATGGGAAAAAAAGACCTGATATTTGCTAAGATTGTAAAGATTTATGAAAAATAAGCACATCAAATGAAATCAATTTAAGGCTTACGATTTTTTTTTAAATTTATTATAATAGAATATCCTAAAGAATACTTTGTAAATAATAATCGCAATAAGTATGAAATCGAGTTGTTTTAATTTACAGGAGCAAAAATGCAACAACATACTACACAAATAATAATATTATACAGATAGAGACAGTCACATATGTAAGTTTATTATTTGTTTAAAATAAAAAAAATAGTTTTATTATAGGCTAATATTAAACAAACAAATTCTTCTTTCAGAACTCATACAATAATCAGTAATATTCTTCAGAGTTAATCAATTTCATTCCACATTTTATAATAATCCACAAGAACTCAAAGAGTAAAGTCAAAACATAAAATTATAAGCCAGTATGTATAATTTTTTTGAGCTTAGCTCGAAAGGATTGGGATTCTGTCCCGTGACCATATATCCATAATTTACCAAACATTTTTAGTACTTATTCCACATAAAATTTATTGGAACATTGCCTTATATAAATAAGCAGGTCATTAAATCTTCGCCATTCCGATTCTGTGTTCCGTCTGATTTGCAGCGGTGTTTACATCTCAGATTGTGCAAATAATGCAAGAATTTAAACGGAGCACCAGAGGACTGCGAAAATGATCGATTTTTTAGGTTTATTGAACCTTTTCCAAATTGCCGAGCGCTTTTAGGCGCGGCCTCAGAGAGTTAAAAGCTCTCATTATTGTTGCCGAAGATGCCCATTTTTTCCCCTTCGTTTTCTTTAACCTGCGAAAGACTGTCCTTGAAAAATGACTCGTAGGCCGAAGGGGGGTCTAAAAAAGACTCCAGTCGTATGGCCTTATTGGCATAGACTGCAATAAAAAAATGATTTATTATGCTTTGACGTATCTTTATAAACTATTCTATAAAAACAATTAATATAAAAATCGATATTTTTTCAATAATTATTCATATTTTAAGTCGCGCGTGAATGAGACAACCTCATCGTGTTCTTGTTTATTCTAGACTGGCGATACGAACCGTGAATGTGACTTCTTAACTACACCTTTTAATGTAAAAAACATAAACAGCAAAAGAAGCGCGTTTTAAACAAGATAACATTATCTTATGGCGTATGCTTTGTGAAGTTTTAATCCTGGCAATTGGTAGCGACGATATAAATGGTTTTCGGCCAATAATAATCCGAATTATTTTATTTTTTATTTAATGGCGACGAAACTAGTAAGTCAAAATCATATTTTTTTACTGCAAAAGATGTAAAAAACAATGATTTAAGAATACCAAAAGTTTACATATTGTATCACTAATATTAAGATGGATATTTAAGATAAAGTAGCAGTGGTGGTCGACTGTTTCACCCTCAGCCAGGCACAAGTTAAACGCGCGCGTTGGCAGTAATAATAATTGTAAGCGGCATGTTATTTGTAAAAGTGCAATTTGAATCTTTGGAATCTTTTCTCTTCGGACTGAAGCCCAGCTTTTTCGTTTTTGAGTTATTATATTATTAAAAATAAATATGTATTTTTTTATGCAGCCGCATTTGCTACTTTAAGAAAGAGTTCTCTGACATATTTAAGACACCGTGTTATTATAATATATTGATCATAATGAACGGCAAGGTATTACGTGAATACTAACCCACTATTAAAAATCGTTTACAGATTTTACTTTTTAAAAATAAAAGCTTCAAGAAAATATTCGAGACGATTGTATATTGATATATTATTCGTGGATGGCGGAAATATTTTATATTCTATCTTAAATTTTGAATCAACTCACTTATCTTGTAATTTCATAATTTAAAATGTTAGAAACAATCTTGCTGCATTACTTAAGCAAACTTTGCGATAGTAAGTCTGAAGATGCATCTGAAAGAGGCGAAACACGTGTCACAGTTAGTAGCACAATACGTGGAATTTTATATTAAAAAGAACTTCCACAAAGTTACCGCCGAAACCATCGAAAGTATTAACTTACTTATCTATTATTTATGACAACTATTTTCTTTTTTCGTTTCTGAAAATAGAGGCTTAGCGATTGGCTTATAATCAATTCTCTTTCCGTGGATATCCTTAACTACAAAATAAAATGTCAATCGTCTTGTATACTTTTATTTGTTCAATTTGTCTGCTCCCGATGTGGAGTTTATAGAGTCATAATGGCGCTTATCGCAGCATGAGACTTTCCACGAGAACCGCTCTTCTTTTTCGAAGACAGTAGGGATACAAACGTAACTAATCGTAGACATCCATACCTTTGAACAAAAATAAAATACAGATTTAAAAACCAATCTATAAAGTATTGGTTATCGAATCAGGGAGCTTCGCAACGGAAGCTATCGACGTTGACATTTGACCACAGTACCTGTGAGTTTACAGTACACAAATGTTTGTAGTTACATTTTTCAATAGAAATTTTCACACATTCCATGTACTTATTTTATTTAAATTTTATAGTTTTACTAGTATTCGAACCCGGCTTCGCTCGGACCAGTTTGGGGTTATGTTCAGCTCGGCGCGTAAATTCAGACGGGCCAAGTTGAAACAACTTTTTTCAAAATTCAAAAGTCTAGGTCAATTAAAATGGAATTAAAATGAACATTTCAGAATGGCATTGACATTTCACAGCCCCTTTCATATATTGACAGCCCCATTCTCGCCCATTAAAATGTCCAAATTCAAGGAAAAAATCTTATTTTCTGTCAAAGAAATGTCAAATAATACCTTCACGTAAATAAAAACATTATTATATTAATAAAAGCCGGGAAAAGTTCAGTAGATGACTAATTTATTACATTTTGACTAAATGTCTTCGCCGATAAAAAAATCAAACATATTTTCTTTCATATTCGTTTTTATGGCAACTTAATGACTGACAATGCAAAAGGGAATTACAGACCCACAGACATATACGCCGTTTCGGTTTTATATATGTACTACTCGATACTCGAGTAATTGGAGTCTCTACACACACATTGATAACGAAACAAATTTACCGTCGAAACTTTCGCGAGCGAAATCAATTCGTTTGTTTGAACTTGCAACAATAATACAAAAGGGAATTACAGACATACATCCCCCGTTTCGGTTTTATATATAAGATATCACGAGTCTAATAAATATTCAATGCCAAAACTTTCTGATAAAAAAAAATTTTACTGCGAATATAAAATAAAAACCTTCTATCAACTCACCTTTGAAATAACGTCCGATCACATTTTCAGTTTTGTTTTAATCCAAAAATCCTTTTATAAAACACAAGCCACATGTTGTAGCGCAATATCGTTTTTTCCTTCTTGTCAAAGCTTGACAGTGGCATCCGTGATAATTTGTACCCTCTGCATACGAGCACGTTTTCAAATATTGTTTTTTTAAATCTAATCTTTCTCTCGGTGTCTTTTACTGTAGAGTTATGTTTTAATAATTTCCATGACCATTAGAAGAATTTAGAACAGTATTTCAAAATTTGTGTTTATTTATTTGAATTTTAGGTTCCGTTTAATTTCCAATACAAAAAGCATCAAAAGTGGTCCGTCTTAATAAAAAATGCTTCATTGTCGAATCGCTTTTAATTCTTTATGTTTTTTTTTTATTTCACGTCGTGAATGACTTAAGAAAAATTATTTTATGAAAAAGCCAAGATTCGTTCAAGGGGAGGAGGTTCGTTTTAACTTTTTAACTGCCAGCATGTGCATGTATGGCGGGGTGGTACTTCGCACACCACGAATTTTATTGTAAAAATAAAACGTTCTAAATATATATTTTTTTAAATGTTTATTTGTAAACTATTTCAAGAGTTCATTGAGTATACGAAGATATTAACAATAGATGTCGTTGTGTGTTCAAAATATTTGTATATTTCATACAATTGATTTTAGTTAGTAAAATCCCGCTTAAAGCGAGCGTCCCAAGACGTCATTTTTTGTATGATTGGCGTGCCGTTCACTGAAACGTTCGCGTCTCAAGACGTTTGAGGCAGCCATGCGGTTAAAGAAATAAAAAAAAATTACCCTTGGTTATTATAACTTTAACAGTGCACTAAAAGAATAAAAAAAATTTAAAAATTAAAAGTTCAATCAGCTCATGTTGATTAATTGTTTCGTAATTTTGCTGACAGTCGATCATTGGCGTTCGTGGTGTTAATTTACTAGATGGATTCTTTGACAGCCTCGTCTACATAATCATATTTCATTCAATCATCTCCCAGTCAGTGGCCGACAGTTTTTACCAAAGTAATAATATTGTTATTTAATTATAAGGTATGCCAAAATACTTCCTGTATCAAGTGAAGTTATTCCAAGAGAGGTGCGATGAATTTTATTTACTGTACATTAAGCAATAAGGAAGGGTTCAACCAACGTACGTTTAATAATGTGCTGATATTTTTATGAACTCTCCCTCTGTTTGTCCACATCCAAATTGAAGCCAATAAAAACATCCCTTTCTCTTAATCAGGCATGTCCAAACTTTTGCCCGCGGACTACATACGGCCCTTTTGAAGATTTCGGATGGCCTTTTCGAGGATTTCAACTTTTTCTACATACTGCATTTTATTATTGGTACAATGTTGGTCCGTGAAGTAGTGGTCAACGTCGTTGACTACCGTGTCGGAACGCCCGTGTTCGATTCCCGGTACGAGCATATTTTTTGTGAGATTCTGCTCTGAGGCGTTGGGTGTTTGTGTTGTTAAAAATCCCTTACCACCTTTCCGATCCTAAAGAGCGACGCATAATTACAGCGATTAGCTAACCACTAGTCCGGTCCTAGTCCTCGTGTCCTTTCCATCCCTACTCTTTTCGAAAAAGAGATGTTGAGCAACTGAGTAACAAGCAGTTCTCGTAGAAAACATATGTTGAGATAAACTCCGTGGGGAGTCCAATGCTCCAAGCTGGGAGCGGACATGGTTAAAACAAAATACAAAAACTAAAAATCAATGTTTAAAAACAGGTTGACTGATGAAAAAGGAATTAATCGACTGCGATGTTTGACGTCCAAATTACCGGTCAACATTAAAAAAATATAAATGATGCAAATATGATGCAAAAAAAAAAAAAAAAAAAAAGTGTTCATCGGATTAAAAAATTGTCAGCGGTTTGATAATTTTTTATAAAAATGTTTTAATGTTATGAAAAGGTAGAATATATTATTTTATTTGTCCTCGAAGTGATTTCAGTTAGACATCCCTGCTCCAAATAAACCTTTATAAAAATTAGTCAAACATTACACATCTATAGTTCAATAAGTATTCATAAAATTGGTATAAAAAAAAAATGTGTTATCACTGATTGACGTAGTGACAGATATTTTCTTATATTCTGAGGTAGATTTACTGATCAACGACGAAATGCAATACAAACAGACCGAGACCAGAGTCCTAGACTCCATCGGTGTTCTGTTGTCTTTCATAATGACCCGGTCAGAACTTGAATCCGAAATAACTAATCGCTAAGCGAAGCTCTTTACGCTATGCCACGAATAAATAGCCAACAACATAAATATCTATATTTATACCACGCCCGTTCCAATATGTAGTATATAGAGCAGGGGTTCTTAACCTTATTGCAACTCCGGGTGCATTTGAGATTGAGGAGAATAGTGACGGGTCCAGGCTGGATTTAAACAAAAAAAAATCTTAAGTACTTTTTACATATTTATTAATTAGTATCATTGTTTCCTGGAAAGCTTTACATATGTGTTACATTCATGAACTCTTTTTTATTGTACTTTAACAAATGTTACAAACACCAAATAGTTACATTCAGCGACGACTGGTGACGGGGTGTTGGGGGGTGCAATGGAAGATTCAACTATTTTTGCAAGAGTTCTTTCCTATTCATTGGATTTTAAAACACTTCTATAGCATGGACCTTCAATTCAGATGTTCGCAATACCAACTGTTTCTCTTCCGTAGTACGGAAAAATAGTTGAATCTTCCTTTTGCACCCCCCAGCAGCCCGTCACCAGCCGTCACCGGTTACATTTAAGGTGTCCACTGTCAATACTTGGTGGAATGGCATTATAATAAAAATAATAAAACTTTTTTAGTACTTTTTCCACATAAAAGTTATTAGAGCAGGACCAGTCTCGTGATTTCCTCAACCATAGATGTCGACGTTAAAACTCGACCACGGACCCGATGAAAAATATATATTATCATCCGTGTCAATGGCATGATAATTTTAATCCTCCCTTTTACGTTCTTGTACTTTTTTATATTCCGAATAATGTGTATATGTGAATTTTGTACTTTTCCATGACTTTTGTCGCTCACGACCTGGGTTTCGCCTTTCGGCATCTTCAGGCATTACAAGTGCACGGATGTACTTGAACTGACTTGGAACTTGAAATTCCATCCAGCACCCTCAGTCGAAATCCTTAATATGTATATGTGTTTTTAGAAAATGAAAAATTACTCTTTCTTTTCTAGGTATCGAGACTAAATTTGCTGGATCCAGCTGCAACGACCTAGTGACATCCGATGGGGCTGGCTCCACAATAATCTCGGGACACTTCGACAAGAGCATAAGATTTTGGGATATACGATCTGATTCTACAGCTAACCACATAATGCTGCAGGGAAAAGTAACGTCGCTGGACCTTTCTAGAGGTGTGTTCAACATTTCTGTATTTTAACCGCAGTCAATAATTGTATTTGTCACAAGTTTTACTTACTAAAACGCAAGAATTATGCCCAATAACTGACACTACTTATTTTATATATAAAACCGAAACGGCGTATGTATGTCTGTGGGTCTGTAATTCCCTTTTGCATTGTTGGTCATTAAGTTGCCATAAAAACGAATATGAAAGTAAATATGTTTGAATTTTTATCGGCGAAGACATTTAGTCAAAATGTAATAAATTAGTATTCTACTGAACTTTTCCCGGCTTTTATTATTAATAATAATGTTTATTATTTACGTGAAGGTATTATTTGACATTTCTTTGACAGCAAATTAGATTTTTTTCCTTGAATTTGGACATTTTAATGGGCGAGAATGGGGCTGTCATCAAATTAAATAAAGTTTGTTATTTTATTTTAACTCTATTTTGGATGTAATTATGTCGAATGATATAACATTAAATAATTATTGGTCGCTTAGTCCGAGCGACGCCGGGTAGCAATACAAGTATTATATAAAGCGAATGTGCTTCGTTAATCCATCAGATTTGCCTGATGTAATTTTTTGAAATACAACACGATTTCTTTGCACCACTTCATTATATAATATTATCAAAATCATGACTGGTTTCACCCATCCCGAGCAATTATCATAAGTTGATTCATTTTCACCAATATGTGTCAGTTAACACTTAAGTAAGATATTTTGTTTGCATCAAACAGAAATTTATATTTTTTCCGATCATTCAACTCGTTTACTTTTTTGTTGTTTCGCAGTGTTCTTAAAAAAATAACGTGACATTCGACAGTTGAAATTAAAATAATATTATTTTCTTCGCTTCAATAGCACTTTGTGGACATCCTCAGATCTTATCTAGTAAACAGCCATAATTTCAAAATCTGATTTTTAATTGACAAATTTTACCGTCATTTATCAATGGTAGTTATAAACCATTTGTTAAAATGGTTTATAACCAATGGACTTGGTAATATACATAACTTAAACTACAAATTGAAATGGTTTGAATTTTGTACTTTTGTTTTTATATAAATATAAGCGAAATG
Organism: Himalopsyche kuldschensis; assembly: GCA_028554975.1. Classification (NCBI taxonomy): domain Eukaryota; kingdom Metazoa; phylum Arthropoda; class Insecta; order Trichoptera; family Rhyacophilidae; genus Himalopsyche; species Himalopsyche kuldschensis. The sequence goes on from JAHFWI010000006.1 coordinate 18,892,954, forward strand.
AACTATTTACTACGCGTCAGTTCAAGTTTAACCTTCGTAGGACTATCCTTGAAAAATGACTCAGGTCGAAGGGGGGTATCTATGACTCTATCACAATGATGCACTAAAAATTTAGGTCACGTTCTCTTATCGCTTATGGACGTGAAATTTCATGTTAGCGCTTCCCAGCAATTGCTAACATTTACAATTAGCCGGAAAAAATACGACATCTTCTCTTTTTTAAGTGATTACGTCGCAACTTGCCAATAAATATAATATTATTTTTCTGCAAAAAGTGTAAAAACTATGATTTAAAAATACCAAAAGTTTAGACATCGTATCACTAGTATTAAGATAGATATTTAAGGTAAAGTCGCTGTTGGGACAAAATCTATACTGTTCGGGATGGCTAGGTTAAGGCGGAACCACGGCATAAGCGACAAAACTCGTGAAAAGTAAAAAAACACAAATATGATGTTGAAATTCTATCAAGCGCCACCAGTCAAAATCCTTAATTACATAACTGTAATTATTTCCTTACTAACGGAGTGAATAGTTCATATTGATAACCGAAAGAATCTAACCAGAATTTTGTTTGAGAGGTTGTTTTATAATTTTTAGACACCCATCCCTCGCTTAGCATGATTTCGCTTTAACGCGGTTTCAGTTTCAGACGAAAAAAAATGGTTTTCGACGTTTTTGGGTAATAATGATATTGAATCAAGATAACCTATAATCATGGAAATTATAAATATCGCTCGTGCAATAGGAGGTGAGGGATTGGAGGATTTAGCAATCAACGAATTTGTAGAATTGCTTGAAGAACAAGAGTTCAATGAAGAAGAATTAATTGATATGACTACAAGTGTTCCTCCTGAAATCAGAAGCGATACCGAAAGCGACACCGAAAGTTCTGGTCCAATTTCAACGATTACTGCTCAAACAATAAAAGATGGGTTGCAAATGGCAAAAAATATAGAAATGCATTTCCTTAATAATGATCCAGATATGGATCGTGTATTGAAATTTCAACGAGACATTAAACAATGCGTTGCCTATGAAGAGATTTACAAGAATATCAAAATAGATGAACAATCACAATTTACCGTATTTTTTAAACGACGACGGAACATAACAGAAAATGTAATTGATAGTTGATGTGATGATGACATTCAGCCAATAAAAAGAAAGCAAATTCCTATATTAATATCTTCTAGTGATAGTTACATTGAATAATATATTTTATCCATGTTAGTAGAACCAATCCTCTCTTTTTCATACATTTGTTAGACTCTAGCATCACCATAGTCATCTAGCAGAACCTATCTTCCGTGTTAAGCTAGGGATGGGTGTATTATTGTAAAGGGTATTTCAATAGGGACGCTCAAAATATGTTACTTTGTCCTGCTGAGTAGATTATTCATTGTTTAGTGGCCAAATTTGAGTCAACCAGTTTGGTAAATAATCGGCCAACACCTACCTGTACGTCATCAAAATACAATATCTGGTGAAAAAATTGCTGCTGTGTGTGAAAGTGTACAGGAAAACTCAAGGCAGCTTATTTCTCGTTGTTCACAAGAACTTGGCTTTTCTGCGACTTCAACTTGGCGAATTTTGAATCGGGCCTTATGTCTGCACCCGTATAAAATCCAACTAACCAAGGAACTTCAGGTAAACGACCACAGACAACGCCTGATTGGGTTCTGGAGCAGTTGGAAGTTTACCCAAATTTGTCAAAAAAGTCAACTTTAGCGACATGGCCCATTTTATAATGAATGGATATTGGCAGACATTTGATTCTATATTATTTTTGCCGTAAAATATACTTACAAATGAAATTAAAATTTAGTCGAAATCTCACAAACAACTTGTTTTATTTACATTTCAAAACTAAGCGTCCTTATAAAAAGACCCTTTATTAACAAAACAGCGAATAAAATATGTAGGCTTCTCAATATTTATTCCCTCAGCCCACAAATATTTCCCTGCGTTCAGATTGTATGATAGCTTTTAGTTTTTTCTCCACTCGTCACCACTAAGGTTTCCAATCCCGTGCCAAAATTTTTTTCCCGGGATTTCGGGATTGCAATAAATCTATCCCGGGATTCGTAATATTTTTTTAATGGTCGATAATTTTTATATTTATTAAACATTAGCCGTGTTAATGTACCATGAAAAATAGTTAGGTATAATTTTTGTCACTATCTTTTTATGAATAGTATATTTCGGTTGTTTTTCCATTAGGTACTGAAGAGCGAAAATATTCGATTGAAATATGATGTACGAGAGTATCGGTCTCGTTCGAATGCGATCTGATAACTAATTAAAATTAAAAATATGTCTGGTTACGCAATTTTTTTTTAACTTTCACATTGTTAAAATGAGAACACATAGTGGAAATAAATAACGCTTTTACTGTTGACAAATCAACCCCGAAAATTTTGTTATTATGTTTTCTTATCCCAGGATTCATCAGGTATTGTAAATCAGTGGAATCCCGGGATTTGAAACCCTAGTCACAACTATTCATACAGAATTACTAAGAACATACGAAATGTTTCGTTTCCCGCTTACGAGCTAACGGATTATTTAATTTGAATTGTAATTTAATTACGGTACCTTACCAATGTTGGTATTTAATTTTCTATAGATGTAATAAGTCACGGATATTAAAAATATTTGTACACACTGCGTATTAAGAAGATATGTATATACATGTTTCACATGAATATATATTTTTTTTAAAGCACTGGAAATTGTTATTAAAATATGTGTACAAAATATTGTTCGCGCGGTGATTAAAGTAATGGCGGCGTGTAGAGTTTTTGTATTGATTGAATGAGCAATAATAATTATCATTTATTTATATCCTGCTCACCACTTGAAGCCAAGTCTAATGACCCGTGTGCAGTTATATTTTTTTTTCATTCATTTAATATGCCATAATGGCAAGTTCGTTACTTTGTTTAGTGAATAAGCTCAGTTTTTGTGGCGTAATTTGCTGGTATTCAATCCGAACTAAATGATTTTTGTACTCGAATTATACTGAATGGCGTAATTAACATAGACGTCAAATACTAAATATGGATAAGATATATGCAGCCATATGGTCAACAATCGGGTAGCATACTAAAAGACCTCAAAAGTATAATTCAGTCCTGAATCATACTTTTTATTTATATTTTAATCAAAAGGATTATGCTTTTTGATCAGAGCTGTGGAGTCGGTAAAAAAGTTTGACTCCGACTCCAACTCTAGCATTTTCCAAAACTACGACTCCGACTCCGACTAAAAAAGTTTAATATCGTCAATTTTTATTGCCTAATTTTCCTATTGATGTGTATTCAATTAAAAATCAACCCTACCAATCCGGCCAATAGCCAAACTTTTCAGAATTTCCCACTCCGAGTACGACTCCGGCCAAATCGCCGCGATGGCTCCGACTCTGGCCAACAAGCAACGACTCCACGACTCCGACTCCACAGCCCTGATTTTAATATTCATATGACAATATATTTAGTTTTCACTGTCTCGCGTGTGCTCGAAGTCTTTCGATAAATCATCATATTTTTTTTCTTAATGAAAAATGAAAAATAATTTTTCAGCTTTTCCACCTACTATCGTCCCTACCAAGACAAAAAAGCGAAAATTTTTTTGTTTATTCTGAGTTAAAAATGAGGTGAAATAAAACAACAATACCTGAAAAAAGTGGTAAAGAAAAGAAGTTATTCTTTTCCACACAATATTTTTGCGATTTGTCTATAACTCCCCTTTGGTTCGGAAAGGTTGATATGTATTTGTTTGATTTAGATGAAAATTATTTGTAGCTGAAACAGCCATCAACTGAATAATATAATACTTGTAAAACAATTTTGGTATGGACTTTTGATGTTAATGCTCTGTTTTAATTACATTTAAACTATAATATGATTCTTTTATTTTCAGATTGTAATTATCTACTAGCATGCGTTAGAGACGATACGATAAAACTCTTAGATCTTCGTATGAACGCAATAATTGGATCTTTTAGGTGAGTGATTCATTTCATGTTACACACTTGCATAAAAATAGAAACAAGGTTATCCATATCGACTTCTCAACTGTAGCGATCGCGCCCTCCTGTCGGCGGCGATGGGAAGGGAATGCAAACAAATAAAAGTTTAAAACATTTAGAGACGATGGAGACTGGAAGAACTTTGGCCCTAACACGCTTTAGAACTTGATGCTCCGTCAAATTGATACGCAAAAAATATATAAAAATATCAAATTGAGAAATTAAAAACATGGTATAAGTAAACAATTATTTGTGTAAGTAAAGGGTCTTTTTATAAGGACGCTTAGTTTTTAAATGTAAATAAAACAAGTTGTGTGTGAGATTTCGACTAAATTTTAATTTCATTTGTAAGTATATTTTACGGCATTAAATATGGAATATAGCATCAAATGTCTGCCAATATCCATTCATTATAAAATGGGCCATGTCGCTAAAGTTGACTTTTTTGAAAAATTTGGGTAAACTTCCAACTGCTCCAGAACCCAATCAGGCGTTGTCTGTGGTCGTTTATCTGAAGTTCCTTGGTTAGTTGGATTTTATACGGGTGCAGACATAAGGCCCGATTCAAAATTCGCCAAGTTGAAGTCGCAGAAAAGCCAAGTTCTTGTGAACAACGAGAAATAAGCTGCCTTGAGTTTTCCTGTACACTTTCACACACAGCAGCAATGTTTTCACCAGATATTTATTGTATTTTGATGACGTACAGGTAGGTGTTGGCCGATTATTTACCAAACTGGTTGACTCAAATTTGGCCACTAAACAATGAATAATCTACTCAGCAGGACAAAGTAACATATTTTGATCGTCCCTATTGAAATACCCTTTACAATGGTTAAAATCTATAGTTGTCAATAACTGAAATGTTTGTGACTTTTTCCATGATAATAAAATATAGAATAATACATTGAATTTCCAAAAATAGTATGTGCTTAAAAAGTTCTTCAAAATAAACAAATGGCAACATAAACCATATTACTGAAAACCAATGGAGAAACATTTCATTCTAGGTACTACATATACATATGTACATTATTTATAGATATATTATTATGTTTTCTTTCAGTAACGAAAACTTCAAAGTAGGCTGTGACTGGGCGCGCGCATCCTTCAGTCCGGACGGATGCCACGTGGCGGTGGGCGGGGCCGATGGTGGTGTCTTTATTTGGGGTGTGCTCAATGGAAAGCTCGAAACGGTGCTCAAAGATCATACGTAAGTATTTATTGGTGTTAGGTGTCACTATGTATTATTTAATTTATACTTTTCTAGAATTAATATATTTGTTTTTCGATTGCTATTCAGTATTTATAATAAAATCACAGATTTACGAAAATTATTTCAAAAATACCTACGTCAACTACATTCGTTTGTCACTGTGACGTAGGTATGGTTTCAACAGAAAGAGATGATGTAGGGGGCACCCTGTCTAGCAAAGGTATATAAGCTATCTCTAATACACGTTTTAAACATAGTTCTGACGAAGGCGTAAGCCGAAATAGCTATCAACAAATATATAAAATAATTTATGTAGAACTTAAATACATTGTTATTTTTCTTTCCGTATTATAATGGAGTTCTACCAAGTAAATGCCTACTCAATAAATAAAAATATTTTATTTGTACAAAAAATGAGTATTTAATCTCAGACAGTCGGAGCCGAATCCGATGTCAGCCAATCGGACATGTGATTTATTTAATAATTTTGACAAACCTGTTCTTTATATTGATTGATTGAATTAGCATTAACTTGGTAGAACTCCATTATAATACAGTGTAAAAAAAATTTTTTTTTTAATTCTACAGAAATAATTATGTTAATTTTTTTGATAGCTATTTCGGCTTACGCCATCGTCAGAACTATGTTTAAACATGCATTTACTTAAATATGTATACATATACACCCATCCCTCGCTTAACACGGAAAATAGGTTCTGCTAGATCACCGTGTTAAACGAAACCGTATTAAGCGAGACTAACAAATGTTTTAAAATGAGGGGATAGGTTCTTTTTCAGCAATATCAAAGAAATTGGTAGATAGGACTGAAAATTTATTGAAACATTATGAACACAGATAAAAGATATTATTCAATGTCAGTCCCACTAGAAGAGAGAAGATATAAGATTTACAGATTGGGCAACGAGAGATTAAATAAAACGAGAGATTCAGGTACTATTTTTTTTACATTTAAAATGGACAGTTGTCGTCCAGATATACCCTTATCATTATTCTTAGATATTCCCACAGCTGTGCGCACGTCTGAAAAGCAAGATTTATTTGAAAAAAAAAAAGAAATCAACAAAAATGAAACCGTGTTAAGCGAGGGATGGGTGTATATACCGTTATAGACAGGGTACACAATAAATCTTATTCCCTGTTCTTCCATCCTAATTTTATATAGTTATAATTAGTTGAATGTGACACATTGATTTGATGAAGTGGGGATACACGTAAATTAGTATTGTATCATGCTTATTCATTTAAAATTACACTAACGCTTAGAAACGGCTTAAGAAGTGGTGATTGATTGATATTCAGCTGCTCGTTAAGAATGTCTTTGGATTGATGATACGTTTTAATTTTTAATTGTTCCAGTGCATTTAGCTTAGTGCCTTTACTACAAAAATGAAATATTTTCTTTATATTTTATGTATTTAATTGTTGAAAAATATTGCACCACTGAAAATAGCGATAAAAAAATGCATTTTAATTAAACTATCACATGTACTTACTATCGAATAATATAAAGATACATTAAAAACAAAATAAGGTGTCTTTACCACGCGTAATCAACTGTATGGTCAGTTGAATATTAATGTTGTGTTAGTTCCCATGTACACAGCTTCCGCTTCTTTCTCGAAATTTTCTTATCATTCAGTGATGCTTATCATATGTAATGCCTTCATACAAGCCCACAGAATATGACTGCCATTATTTTGTTCATCATAATGTTTCCTTTACCCATCTTTTATGCAGATAAACTTTAATGACTTTCGAAAACATACGGTCAAGTAAGTGGATGCCGTATTTTGTTGATACTAACGCCCTGTTAACACGCTCGCTGCCGATGAAAAAATGACCGAAATACAATGAATGTATTTGTCACATTTTTTTTAATCATTTCCACTCCCAACATGGAGTATATGGACTCACGGAGTTTATCTCAACATATGTTTTGCGAACTGAGAGAACTGGCTGTTACTCAGTTGCTCAATCTCTCTTTTTTCGAAGAGAGTAGGGATGGAAAGGATACGAGGACTAGGATAGAACTGGTGATTAGCTAATCGCTGTCACTATGCGTTGCGATTTTGGGATCGGAAAAGTGGGAAGGGATTTTCAACAACACAAACACCCATGCCTTTGAACAGAGTTATCGAATGAAAAAATCCGCTCAAACCGGGAATCGAACCCGGGTGGTTCGGCACGCAAGCCAACAACGTTGAGACTGCGCCACGAACCGGACAAATCATTTTATATTAGTAACTAAATTTACTTTCATTTGTCATGTCATTTGTCGTGTCATGTAATGTGCGAACAGATGCAAAGACAATGCGCGGGGCGTAAATCCGCGCGAACGCGGGACCGGTGACTTGAGTGTTAATAAACTGAGGAAACATGTAATTTTTCAATCTTAATTTAGAGGCCTTCATGAATATAATGTTTTTAATATTAAAATATGATCCGTTGTACATTTTTTATGAACTATACAAACTTTGTGGGGGGTAATTTATATCTTTACTAGTATTGCTACCCGGCTTCGCTCGGACCAGTTTGGGGTTATTTTCACCTCGGCGCGTAAATTCAGACGGGCCAAGTTGAAACGACTTTTTTCAAAATTCAAAAGTCTAGGTCAATTAAAATGGAATTAAAATGAACATTTTAGACTGGCATTGACATTTCACAGCCCCTTTCATATATTGACAGCCCCATTCTCGCCCATTAAAATGTCCAAATTCAAGGAAAAAATCTAATTTGCTGTCAAAGAAATGTCAAATAATACCTTCACGTAAATAAAAACATTATTATATTAATAGAAGCCGGGAAAACTTCAGTAGAAGACTAATTTATTACATTTTGACTAAATGTCTTCGCCGATAAAAAAATCAAACATATTTTCTTTCATATTCGTTTTTATGGCAACTTAATGACCAACAATGCAAAATTACATACCCACAGACATACATACGCCGTTTCGGTTTTATATATGTACTACTCGATACTCGGGTAATTGGAGTCTCTACACACACATTGATAACGAAACAAATTTACCGTCGAAACTTTCGCGAGCGAAATCAATTCGTTTGTTTGAACTTACAACAACATGCAAAAGGGAATTACAGACATACATCCCCCGTTTCGGTTTTATATATAAGATTTATTAATGTAAAAAATGACAAACCTCAATATGTGACGGTCTCGAAGTCATATGTAGTTAAATTAACAGTGGAAAGATATGCAGTTGTTTCATTCTTAATTTCTTGATGTAAAGAAAATTGTTTTGAAAATTAGGCTGAGGCTTTTCCGTCAGTATTAAAATTTGATGACAAAAAAAATACGATGGGAAATTGGTAATCTCTATTGTTGCCGTCTTGTCTGTAATATCAGTTGTTATTGTCGACTTACACTGGCTTGCAAGTAAACTACGTAATCAGATGATAATTTAAATAATATTTAAAAGTAAAGGACTACTAATCTTAAGTGAATTATGATAGCATTTCAAAAAAAGACTATGTTTTACTTCTCTTGGTACAGCCGTCTCAATCAAATGCTTGTTTTCTTTGGCTCACGATCGGATATATCAGTGGTTCTCATGTGCGGCCACCAGAGGATTTTGCTGCGGCCACTAGAAGATTCAAAGTTAATATTGATATTTAAAAAATGGGGTTTTACAAGTTAATTTGTTAACAAAGACCTAGAAAATTAAATATTTTGTATGTATGGCATTGTGCACCAAGAAATGCTAATTAGAAATAACTCAACACATTTGTGCATTTCTTCTAATATGTGTTATGATGCGATTATGACAAAGTTTAGTTTACCACTCGAGGTACAGATTTATATACCGATATAAAAATAGCAACCCTAAATCTAGAATTTGTCTGAATTAAGGAACTCTGAAAAAGTCACAATTTGTATAAAATAATGTATGTTTATCTTTGTGTAAAATTCCTCAACGTGTTATACTCGCCCTCTTATGCCCAACTTCTTGATCTCATCAGATGTGTCACAACCCGTTAAGAAACGTCCACCGGATCGTAATATTCTTTTCCTGCTTGTAATTATTTAACTGTCAAGTGTGCATGAAAAACATTTGGACATGTAAAAGCGCATTTAATTATTTTTAATTGTTACATTTATTGTTTATATTATCAGATAAGAGGCATTAAAAAATGTAACTCCGCGAAGGAAATTCGTAAGAACCGTGTGATAGTTATGCATTTTTTTATTATGGAAGTTTAATTTTACATAATATTCTTGTACGGTAAAGCATGTTTTAACATTGTGCAGTGCTTCTCAAGCATAACGGAAAGGATCTAAAGAATAAATTCATTTAACATGATTTTTTCAATATGACTCTCATAATGGTTTTTTCATGGCACTAAGGCATAATCCTTTGAATGTTGTATTTACATGTTGAAATCATTGGTCACTTATTACTAAGATTTTACCTTTCGGCATGTTCACGCACTTCAGATGCTTGAACTGTGAGTTCAATATCATCAGGTTCGTAAGTCGAATAGCTCTTGGAGAAGTACACAAATTAAACGATTTCAATTTTAATATTTTCATATTATCAAGTGCCTTCAATCGAAATCATTTTTTTTTTACTTTTCGTTTGTAAGGTTTCATAAACAAACCATTATATAGTAAAAATTCATTTTGATACTGTTCCTATCTAAGATTTTTCCGACTCTTTGAAATTAATCAATTAATTCATAAACTAAGATATTTAAAATTACATACTACTACATTTTGTCTAAAATTAGTGAAAATCATGTTCATAGTAATTATAATTTAAGACATTTTACATATAATGAGTCTCTGAGAGGTGAAGTGAGCCAAATCTAAAAAAGATGTAATTTTTCTATTGGCTATTTCTATCTTAAGTTCAGTCATGTTTTTACTACTTTTTTGTAGAATTATCCTTACATTATAACACTACGCGGAAGCTTAATACATTAATGAACTGAACAAACTATTTGAGGGAAATAATTATTGAAATAATATAAAAAAGGTATTAGGTCACCGCAAACATGTATTTCGAGCATTTGAGAAGTGAAGTGAGCCATGTAGCAAAATGATGAAATTTATTTTTAGCTCAGAGCATAAATTTAGGTATTATGTATATAATTTACAAGCCCCAACAAAAAAATACGAAAATAAAATGAGGTGTTAATCAAAAAGTCAAAAAGGCATCGTTTATCTCTAAATATGCATGGTGGATATATAGTCTCGCAAGTATTTAATTTTTCTATTTTCTGTTTCAGGGCTGCGGTTGCTGCAGTAGCATGGCATCCTCACGGAAGTTGTCTGGTCAGCGTGGACAGGGCCAAGAAAGCAGTTCTTTGGGGGGACATGTAATGAGGGGTTTTACCAATGTAAGTCATTGTATCGGTCATTGCATTCAAATCTGTGGTCACCAGGGCTGTGGAGTCAGTACAAAAAATTTCGACTCCGACTAAAAATGTTTAATATCGACACGTTTTTTTTGGCTTATTTTCGTATTCAATTAAATATCAACCCTACCAATTTGGCCAATAGCCAAATTTGACATAAAAATTGAAAAGTTCAAACTTTTCAAAATTTCCGGCTCCGAGTACGACTCCGGCCAAATCACCGCGATGACTTCGACTCTTGCCAAAAAGCCCCGACTCCACGACTCCGACTCCACAGCCCTGGTATATATTTTGCATTTTTTGCGACGATATTCACGACGTCCGCACGCGGTGGCTACCAGTGGTCTTACGGTACTGAAGTGGTTAAAGAATGGCAACATATACTTCGTATAGTCTTTTTTTTACAATATATTGCTTCTAAACATTTGGAATACAAGTTGACGTGTAAGAGCAATGATTCCTTCCTACATAAAACACGCATTGTTATAGATGTGCCATTATAATTTGACCACTTGTGAGGGCGCCACCATCGCGTAAAAAGTGTGCAATACTCAAGCAAATTTGTTTAATATCTAACAAATTTTTATATGCAAGCTATAAATGAAACAAAATCTTTTTGTTTTTTGCTAAAACAAAATAATAAAAATGTATTATTATTTTTATTATAATGCCTTTCCACCACGTATTGACAGTGAACACATTAAAAGAAAACAAAATAACTTCGAAGGCTTTTAAATGTAACTACTATATGGGGACAATTTTAGTTCCGAATTTGAACGGCGGTCAAGTTATGATTGTACATCTATAGTAGAATCGGATTAAAAATCATTTGAATCGTTGGCAAAAATCTAGTAACCTAGATTTTATCAATAACACAATTTAATGTGGAAAAAAATACTCATTTTTCTCATTAAAAGATTTGCGCTCATCATTAAGCATATTCTTGCCGGCGAATTATCGACTGTTATTTTTTTACCGTTTCGAGTTCATATTCGAATGCCCGAAATGAATCGTATAGTTATTTAACGATGCTGTGTGAAAAAAATCAATACCGGATATATAATAATAGTTGAATTTTTGTAAAATCACGACGGATCTCTGAGGGGGTGACGAATTTTCGGGGTCACTGTGACGCGCACTGATTCGGCCCGACTGATTCGGTACTCGGCCGGGGACGAATCGTTTCGGTTCACTCGCATTGTGCTGGCTCGTCGATCGATTTGAACGATGTGCCAGTCGCACGCCCACGCCGGGAAAAATCGTACAGTATTGTTTTTTTTTTTTTTAAACTTCGGTTCGCTAAATTTTAGCATCGCCCGTAACAGCAGCATTCAAGGTGTTAAATTTCATTACAACGATCCTAAAAATGATTTTCATTATTTCTTATTTTTTTGTTCCACTTCCGCATATATTCTCGTATACAGTGCAACCCCGATCTAACGTTATCGCATTAACCGTTTTCCCGCGAGGTACGTTTATTTTCTATAGTCCCGGCCCCAAACACTCATAAAAAATGATACAGAACAGTGTTATAAATCCCGCATTAATCGTTCCCCGATTTATCGAATTCCTCGATTTATCGCCCAAATATTATGGTCCCGTCTCAAATATTATCCAGATTGACCGTTTTTTTGAATATTTCGAAAGCACATTCGACCCCATCCAATCGGTTCTTAGAAAAATAACCCGAAACTGCAAGTGTGCAATTGTTTCCGATTCATGGTCATAAAGGTTCCGGTGGTGACTCACTTATAGAAGCGTTATTGGCCTTCGAAAAAATAAAAATATTTTTTTACTACAAGGATAATTATAGATGAATCTTTTGTTAGAAAAATATGCGAATTTGAAGATTTTTTTGTTAAAATTGATGTGCCAACTTAGCGCAAAGGACTCTTATAAAAATGTATGTTATATATATAGTAAAAAAAGTTTACTTGTGTTAGTCAAGTAAGACTTAAAGTCAGGGCTGTGGAGTCGGGGCTTTTTGGCCGGAGTCAGAAATTTTGAAAAGTTTGAACTTTTTATTTTTGCATTTAATATGTCAAATTTGACTTTTGGCCGCATTGATAGGGTTGATATTCAATTGAATACACATAAATAGGAAAAATTAGGGAAAAAAGTGACGATATTAAGTTTTTTTTAGTCGGAGTCGTGTTTTTGCTCAATGTCGTAGTCGGAGTCGGAGTCGTGGTTTTGGTAAATGCTGGAGTTGGAGTCGGATTTTTTTTACCGACTCCACGGACCTGCTTAAAGTAAATAGGTTTTTTAAAAATTCAAATTTTAAACATTCCTGCATTCTCCGTTTCCCGCATTTTTCGTTTATTTTTTACGGTCCCTTGACAAATTTAGAATCGAGGTTTTACTGTATTGTCAATGAAACTTATACATGACATAACAGCCAACGCCAATGCCTCCCTAAAATTTCAAATTACTCGAGTAGTTTCAGATGTACCAAAATATATATTTTTAATTCTAATTTGTGTATATGAATGACAAATATTTAAAGAAACTTATTGAATATTACTAATTCATTCATTTCCATTTATGCAAGATATATTTCAACAATAATAAAGAATTAAACGACTCAAATTTTAAATTGGTTTGATGTTTTTCTTTATAATTCTCGCAGTAGAAAAAACTTCGACGATTATTACTAAAACGAGTATTACTCGAGTATTTTTCAAAATACTCGAGTATCGAGTACTTGAAAAAAGGACGAGTATACTCGAGTATCGAGCACTCGATACTCGAATTGGAGTCTCTACACGCTACGCTTGAAAAATGCTTGCATTGATACTTGAAATATGATACAAACTCGCACAGTCCGCTGCCAATGTAGTGCATGTGGGTGTCTAAAGGAGTCTATCCCCACAGAAGTTTTTCTGCGAGAATTGCTTGTTATTCAGTCGCCTTTTTTCTGGTCGTATTGGGACTTCAACCCGCGAAGGGGACCCCATGGAACACCGTTGACCACTGCACCACGATCCCGACTCAGTAACTCTGACTTTCTTTTTTTTAAGAGAGTAAGGATACAAAGCTTATCACTCACGCTGCGCAACGTTTTTAGGATCAGGTGGGTAGGGGAGGAAATTTAGGACCACACATAAATCCATATCTCCGGCTATAATGTCAATAATTAGAATGAAAAATGTAATTTCTTGAGACTTTAACCAGAGCGTTCCGAAACAGTAGCCAACGATTTAAACTCTAGATCACAAACCTGACAATTATTCTTTAGGAACTAGATCAGCGTTGTCCAACACGCGGCCAACGGGCCGCATGCGGCCCAATTTAATATTTTCTGCCGCTCTATTGTATTCTACAAATATATTTTACATTTTTTTATTTTAAATCAAACAAAACAAATCAGAGGCGTCAATTTATATCAGCATTTTGTATATGACATTACATCCAATTGTCTTCTCAATCTCCAAGTTGATTAAAGCATTCAATGACAAATTCTCAATCGAGTTAAAATGTATGTTTGAAGGAAATAAAAATGAGTTTTATCAGAAATATATCCTCGAAGATAAATTTACAAAATTAAAAAAGCTGGCAATGTACATTACAGCTGCATTTGGAACCACATATCGCTGCGAGTCGTTCTTTTCAAAATTGAAAATAGTGAAAACAAAATGTCGCAACAGGCTGGCCGTTGAAAACTTGAACAATCAACTGCGATGTGCATCGAATAAATTACCAGTCGATATAAAAAGAATATCAAGTAGTATAAAACAACAAGTGTCACATCATTGTTTTTATTACGTTTGTTTTGTTTTTTTATGCGGCTCACCATTTACCGGTAATATTTTATTTGGCCTACCAAACGATTTCTGTTGGACAACGCTGAACTAAATGCTTTGTTTATTCCACCCTATTATTGGTGATTTGTTTCAGGTTAAATATGAGAACTCAATCAAGGCAGTGTAATTCGTCCTTCCTAGCTTTTTAGTCCGTTGTAGTGGTGCAGCCTTATTTAAATATTGCCATTGAAAGACCAAACACGAGCCGCTTAGTTATTCAACTCGACGCCTTACTTTGAAAAGGTTCTAACTGCTATTGACACTATTTTGAAATATGAGCGTTTGAAGTTTCAATTGATTAAAATTCACTTGTAACTTGTAATGAGCGAGTAAAAATGTTTCAAATTATTTATTTTAAGCACATTTTTTCACAACTTTTGCTGAGAAATAATGATCTTAAAGATCTTTCGATGGAAATAATGATGACAATCTTAGAACTTTTTCATATAAATTTAGTAAAAAAAAGTGTGCAGATGCAGTTACATAACTCCGGAATTCAACCATAAAAATTGGTGTCTGTAAAGTCGGTTTACGGACGATAGTTTAACGTGACAACGTCATAAGAAAACATTGATGAAATGATTGCATACTTTTATGAATAAAATGGAATTATTTAAATTGAATTATCATTATTTTGTATGGATACGATATTTTGTATATTTGTTATATGTTAATCAGATTTTTAATATGCAAGAATTAATTACCTTTATTGCCGCAATTGTTGTTGTAATATAAACAATGAAAACCACATTAACATTTCACTTCACTTTATAAACAGTTGTAAACAGATCACGTGTAGGTACTGTAGGTGTATAAGTTGTGTGCTGCCGCTGTCTCTTTTCTACTCAGACGCATCGACCAATCGAGTGGAAGAGAGATAGATGCGGCACAATCCGAACGGTAGGCCGATCATGCCTCTCTATCGCTTATCCGCGCTCTCGCTCGCACGCTTGCCTTCGGCGTAACGCGACAAACGGGACAATGAGTCATGTTTTTTCGTGCGTGCAGCGGGCGTTCATCGATTTATAAGACGTTGTCACGTCAAAAAACTCATATAATTTATATGATAGAATGCGGTAAATACAAGCTTTTCCGTTCAAAGGGTCATTTTAGGCAAAAATGTCAATAAGAACCTTTTCAAAGTAAGGTAACGATTACTGCTACCCGGTATTGTCGCATTATCATAATGTCGTTATACAATAATACACACTCGGGTCGTCTTATTTCAAGGCATATTATGCGTCATAAAGCATTACGTTGATATCGATTAGACACCCTTCGTAATGTAATTTACCGTCTCAATAGAGTGTACCGTTGGTCCGCTAGGCCATTTTTATCACTCGTCGGTTCTGTTGGCCTTTTTTTTCAATTTAATGTCGCACATTGAAACATCAGCGCGGCTCTCAAACTTTATCGAAAGCTTTAGTTTAGTCGGGATTATTGTCCAGTGGCCAACGCCGTTGGCTTAGACAGTTTCATAAATTTGTAATTTATTTCCATTTGAAGGTATGTAAGGTAAATCTTCCACTATTCCAATCCTCAAAATGCTACGCAGTAAGAGCGACGAGTCAATAATTTTTAAACCTTGTCCTTAAATCTAGGGCTGTGGATTTGTTAAAAAAACAGGATTTCGACTCCAACATTGACCAAAAACACAACTTTAAGTTTAATATAGTCAAGTTTTCTTCCTATCTTCTCTATTTAGGTGTATTTTATTAAAGATCTACTCACCAATCCGCCCAATAGCCAAATTTGACATACTAGCCCTGGTTTTAATATTGAAGTTACGTTCTCTTCGACAGGAGGTCGCGACGATCGCTGCAGTGATGAGCAATCCTTAGTGAAGCCAGTTCAAGGGGTCAGATAAGAAATGATACTTTATACTAATATTTAAAAAAAAAAAAAACATCACGTGAGGATATGATATTGATATTATAAGTGAGTTATTTAGAGCTGAAATGAATCTTTTTAACTTGATTATATAACTGTTTCAACGTATAATACATTATACTATATGCCCACAGTAAATATTAGTGAAAAAGATTTAGGTATTATGCATTTAAAATATGATATTTAAGTTATTGATATGCTCTGAATCTCGAAGTTTCGACACATGTTTCACCACTTGTTGCGAAATATGTGAAATAACAAAGTTCAAATTTCATTTAAAATCGTCAATTAATTTATATTTTTCCTGCGTTTTTTCGAACTTTAATAACCGTTGCTTTCCTTCATGCTGCCATAACACCGACGAGAGACGTTTTGTATTGCACGAATTTCATCTGTCGCTTTTTTTGTATTCGATTCGTTTTTACCATAGCTGTTTATATTTTTGTCTGAATTGCCCTAAGTGGCCGTGGTTTTATTTTATTATTTGCGTAGCGAATGTGCGAAACTGGTCTTGAATGAAAATTATTTCTAAATCACGCAATGTTATGATAATTTATAGTGTAATCGACTTGTCACGGTATATTTTTGCATCTAATCACATAACTTGCTGGTTTATTAACGGGCGACTTCCAGTGCTTTTGAAATTCATTCAATTAAATTTTCGTTAGCTTCTGAAGTGGCGCGAATGTGACTCAACAGTTTGTGTTTATTGAAAAACAAAATTAGCGATGTATCCCGTTCTCGTTTGTGTCGGATAGTTTGCTTATTATTTATTCATCCTCGCGTGATGTTTTTTTTTATATTAGTATGAGGCATCATTTCTTATCTGACCTCTTGAACTGGCTTCACTATGGATTGCTACAGTGATTGCGCCATCATGTCAGCAACGATAGGAAGGGAATGCAAATTGAATATTTAAACTATTATGAGAGACGAAGGAGACGAAACGAACTTGAATCTCCATCAAACAGATATCCAAAAAAACATAATTTCTTAGAAATATGCAAAAATACAAGCAAAGGTGAATTTCATGCATATTCTCTAACAACTGGTTTTGTTCTTTCGATGGATTCGGCGGTAACTTTGTGGAAGATCATTTTAATATAAAATTTAAAATAACTTTAATTATTCCACGTCACTTATTTTGATACGTGTATCGCTTCTTTCAGAGGCCTCTTCGGATCACAAAGATTCCTAAATTAATGAAGCATAATTGATTCAAATATTCTGAAATTATAAATTGTACAAATTTTATTGATTGAGTAGGCATTTACTTGGTAGAACTCCATTATAATACGGTAAGAAAAATAACAATATATTTTAGTTCTACGTAAATTATTTAATATATTTGTTGATAGCTATTTCGGCTTACGCCTTCGTCAGAACTAACTTATTTCTGACGAAGGCGTAAGCCGAAATAGCTATCAACAAATATATAAAATAATTTACGTAGAACTAAAATACATTGTTATTTTTCTTACCGTATTTTACAAATGTTGTTTGGAATTCTTCCTTTTTACGGGAAGCTGTTTTTGTCTTATTGCTCACCTAGTATTTTCGTGGTTTGATGCATTGTGCGCTATCTTATCGATTTGGGCTCCTGTTCCCATCTTCATATCCGCATTAGCCATTTCGAATATTATTCAATAACACTCTTTATCAATCACCTTCTATATGCCGTTGCAAAAATAGTTACATGAAGAAAAGTTAAAAGAAACTTTGATTTTACTAATTAACATTTCAGACATTTTATTTCGATCTCTTTTTACCAAACTCTGCTCTGCTGAAATACATAATTTTTATTGCCTTTCTTTCTCATACGATTCTTATTAATTACTCGCAGTTTTTATTTGTACATTTCAAATTCGTGACATTGACTTTTATTAATTATTTTCAATTGGTATCTCAGTGTTGCGAATCCGTAAAAAGTTTGCAGTAATATACATCTATTGTTTTATTTGTTTATTGTTAGCAAATTTATTGACACGCATTATTCGTCAAACACGTTTCAAAAATATTCTTGAGAAATTTGTCGTCTTCAATTACTTAATTTGCTATAAATATTTGAGGCATTTTTTTCGCTTAATACCGTTACAATCGACTCTTTTCACAACTGTTTTAAAAAGTCATTTCATCTGAAAATCTTATACACAGATAATAAATTATATTGCTTCTGTCACCCAGTAACTTAAGAGAGTATTCCGGTCTAGAGGCTGAAATTTTAGGCGTTTTTGCAAGTGCTATATAAAAAAAAGTAATAACAATTTTACCGTCCATTTTTTTACCAGATATTAATTAATATTTTAAGAATATACACAAAAATATTTAAACAAAAAAACTAATAACCTAAAAAGTTACAGGCTGGTAAAGTAGGGGGTCTCAAAACAATTACGCTCTATAATTGCCACGATCCCAACTTTTCTAGCCACATGAAATAAAAAAAAAGTTATATTCATAATTAGTAAAAATTAAATTTTGGAAAAACTAGAACCAAATCAAAAAAATATTTTTTCACAAAATGGTGGAGGTTTGAAAAATAAAATCTTTTTTTTCCCGTTTTTTTGATTTTCCGAATTGTTTAAAAATGGTTTAAATTGATTTTTTTTATAATCCTAGTATATACTATAAAAGAATGTATTAAAAAATTACATTAAATTTTATCTAAATCGGATATGTATAACTTGAGATATCAAGGCAACTATTTTTGAAAAAACTGAAAAATAATTCCGAGAAATGCGTGTTTAAAGTTTGGGGCAAAGTTAAAAACCGCCCAGATTGGCTAGATTCAACGCCATTAAAGTAGCTATATCTCTAGCAATAATTACAATTTACACCAAAATCTTGTAATGACACATTTTCAAAATTTTAAACATTGAAAATATGCAATTAAAAAAAACGGCTTTTTCAGAATCCTAGACCAGAATACTGCCTTAATGAAAAGAAATTGTCGGTAGTACGTTCTTTTCATTTATCTTCTTAAAAAATATTTAAAATATATTGATGATTTTTTAATTCATTGGTAATAATATTATGTTATAGGCATTAATCAAAGCCGGTCAAAATAGTTCTACTTATCCAATTTCGCTAATGTGCTTAAGTCTACATTTTAAAACAAACAAAAAAATAGCCCAATATTCATTCTTTACAGATTAAAATTCAACACCAATAGATGAAAAATCTGATTTACATATAAAGTGAAACCCCAATTCTACGTTTTTCAAGGGACCGTATAAAACAAACGATTAATGTGGGAAACGATGAATGCGGGAAAGTTTTATATATGAACTAAATGCCGGGACTATAGGAATACGTATAATGCGAGAACGTAAGATCGGGGTTCTACTGTAATGTATATAAATGATATGCGTTTTGCCAGCTAACGCGTCGCAAACTTACCAACGTGGACGTATGATATTGTAATGAAATGTGGGAACCCTGATTTTGCTTCCCTTTAGTTCGGAGATATCTTCGATGTATTTTATTTTTTGAAGCTTATCCAGAGAATACATTATTGGCGTATATCGTACGTGTCGGACATCTAAGCGGTTAATATAATATCAAAATTCTTTTTATCTTTTGAATCTTGTATCTTCGTTCCTGAATGTGTATAGTGTTGTCCGTTCTAATACTGTTTGTTTGCCTCTTGCAGGTTCCACCTCCTCCGCACTCGCCAAGATTCCGAGCTGGTCGAACAAAAGAACTCCTCAGACAACGTTTTAATCATCACAGAAAGAACAAGTCATATTTTTAATACACGTAGCAAAGTCACACTCGTTTGTAAGTTTATACTGAATATATCGAAGCGTTTTTTTGTAAGCAATCATTATTGATGAACAAATATTTATCTGTACTCTCATTGTTGTAATCTTCTTGCCTGTATTTACTAAATGTGTGCTATATTTTTATACTCAAATATTTTATATGATAAGATTTGATTATTTTTGTGATATGTGGATAGGGTAATAGGGTTGATTTTTTTATGCCTGCTTGTTTAACCTCTTGACCGCGGCTAATAATATAGAGAACAACGTCTATACGCGGCACTTTTTTGGCGAATTTGTTAATACGATTTACAACCGTAAATATGGGTTGTATTATTTTTATATGTATCCAGATATGTTAATTAACATCTATAGTACTTTTTTAAATCATGAAAAACATAATATTTCTCATAGTTTCGGTATAATGTTAAAATACTCATTCTTCATACAATTGGATCAAATCACCGCCATTACTACGCCATTGCTTACGGTAAACGGAGAACACTGCGCCAACACCGCGCGTAAAATAATATTTCTCGGATTCCCATATTTTTATCCGCACTCGCTCACTTACAAACACTTTTTAATTACCACGTCAACCATGTTTTTTTTCATAGGTGTTCACAGAAATAATATTTTAGCTGTTTTGGTTATTTTTTCTTGTAAATCCAACAGATGTTATTGTTAATATACAATATTTAGTAACATATTATAAGTGATTTGAGATCTAAAACACTTATAATAGCTGAGATACAAGGCTCAAAGTTTCACGGCTGCCATAGCAGCCGTGCGCGTATGAGCCATGTCAGCTAGGCAGCCACCCGCGGTCAAGCGGTTAATATCAAAGTAATGTTTGACAGTTTTAAAGCCACGTTTTTAAAGTGGACCACGATTTCGACCTTCGCCTCTTATTGATATTTTGTTTTTCATAAAAATATAGGCGTTGATTGTCTTGGCGGAAAGGTGTTTTATTTAAATTAATAAAATACATTTTTTTTACTACATCCACATAGTTAATATTAAGATTAAGAAAAATCGTAAGAGTTACAGATAATCGTACATTATTGGAATCAAATCTTTAGAAAATATATGTGTGAGTAGTACGAAAAGTGTGTTTGTACGTAAAGCTGCATGCTTCGTTCCGCCATTTAAATCGATCGTACATAAACCGCGCCCTTGTTCAAAAATGTTTTTTTTTTATTCATTTTAATGTTGCTCAAGTATATTTATTCAAATCAATGCTAAAATAATAAACCGATGGTCCATTAATGTACATTTTTCTATAAAGAGACTTTTGATAAAAAAAAATTTGCTGCCAAATTATTCGACGAATGAGCTGTTTTTTTAGCAAAAGTGAATATTTTTTTCTTTTTATTAGATGCATTAATTTTTGAACATTTGAATATATATTAACTCTTCTCAATTTGAAAAAAAAAACTATTATACAGTAATTAATTGCAAATGATAAAAATGTGTCTTAAACGACGAAATAGCACATACATATGTACGTCATAAAATTTTTGTCTTCGAAATAATTATTTGAAATTTACGAAAAATATCTATTTCCGCAGGATATTTCCTGCGTCAAAGAATGTTGCATAAACAAGCAGGTATTGTTTTGTGCTGGTGTTCTCAGAATCATACATGATACAATTGATGCAATAGCACAGAATTTAAGTAAAAATTGTTCACACACAGAGGAAAAGTTGTGACCTTTAACTAGTAACCTCGTATTACACCCCATGTAAAATTGCGTGTGCTTTATAACATCCCTTTAATATACAGTGGAACCTCGAGATACGAGTTTAATTCGTTCCGTAACCATGCTTGTATCTCAAAGCAATTTTTCCCATTGAAATTAATTGAAATGCCATTAATCCGTTCCAGTCCCTAAAATGTAGCGTTGTAGAGCAGTTGTAGAGCGCCATCTGTATCTTATGTATGGGATTTGCGGTTGTGCAAAAGAGATGGAGCGAAGTATGTTTTATATAGTAAGTCCATAGCGTTTGACAGTCGAAGTAGAATCCAATACCAACACAGATATACGGATTTGCCACCAATACATTCATATGCATCCCTTTCACACAAACGCAAAGCGCACACAGACCCGGTTGTTCCTCGTATTTCAAAGCAAAACTTTGCACGCTCGACGGCTCGTATCTCAAATATCTCGTATGTAACGACACTCGTATCTCGAGGTACCACTGTATTTTAAATTTTTTAGAGCGAAAATATTTATATTGTGTGTCCATCACTTTATATGTGCTAAAATATTGAAATTTCTCGTAGCTCTGTCACTAATAGTTGTTAATAGTGTGTAACTCTTTTCCTTCCAAACTAATTAATATATTCCAAATCAAATAATGATGATTTTCCCACTTACCGGCTAATGTTGTTCTTGTAAATATGTCTAGGAATAATTCCTGTATTTTTCACCTTATATATATTTGCATGTGACATATTATTCTTAGATCCCGCAATTATATTCTAAACAAAATTTTGTAAATATAACTTATATGAATCTTCAGTATTTATCAAAGTCTAGACTCAATAATCATATGAGGTGCCTTTGCTGTAATAAAAATGCATCAAAATGTCACTTGTAATATTTTTAAATTAAGAAATTACAGAATCGCCCATAATAAAAATAGGGACGGTCAAAATATGTTACTTTGTCCTGCTGAGTAGATTATTCATTGTTTAGTGGCCAAATTTGAGTCGACCAGTTTGGTAAATAATCGGCCAACACCTACCTGTACGTCATCAAAATACAATATCTGGTGAAAACATTGCTGCTGTGTGTGAAAGTGTACAGGAAAACCCAAGGCAGCTTATTTCTCGTTGTTCACAAGAACTTGGCTTTTCTGCGACTTCAACTTGGCGAATTTTGAATCGGGCCTTATGTCTGCACCCGTATAAAATCAATCAAACTAACCAAGGAACTTCAGGTAAACGACCACAGACAACGCCTGATTGGGTTCTGGAGCAGTTGGAAGTTTACCCAAATTTGTCAAAAAAGTCAACTTTAGCGACATGGCCCATTTTATAATGAATGGATATTGGCAGACATTTGATGCTATATTCCATATTTAATGCCGTAAAATATACTTACAAATGAAATTAAAATTTAGTCGAAATCTCACAAACAACTTGTTTTATTTACATTTCAAAACTAAGCGTCCTTATAAAAAGACCCTTTATAATAATAATTACAGTCTATTCGGGTAACTCTGGACACTTTTCATGTGTTTTTTTGTGATATTTTTATTTTCAGATATAGTAAGTTGCATTTTTTAGTCTATTATGTGTTCTTACCACTTCCTTTATATAATTTTGAATTCAAATATTATGAAAATACAAGGAAAAATAACTTAAAACTGTTTTTACGGGCGGTCCAATGTTAAATTTATAATTGAGTAACATTGGACACCACCACTTTCGATGAGCGAATTTTAGCTCAATCATTCAGCTTGGTGACATTAAATTGAACTTTTATAAAGAAGGATAGTTTGTCAATGGAAAATATTTAAAAAATTACAACTTTTTGCCCATTCCCTATCCGTAACACCTGGCTTAAGCGAAGCAACCTGTTTCGAAAAAATAAAAAAGTCGTATATTTTCATAGTTTTTTTGATTTATTTCACAAAATATCATAAAAAGATAAAAATAATTTGAGAGAGGTGAATGTGGCTCTTTTTGTTGACCACCTAAAAGACAAAAGATCGATTTGTTATATTCATTAATCGCAAGAATGATCACAATTACTAGTCAGCAGAAAAATAAATAAACGGTACTTGCTCAAGTTTTGTCCAATGTTATATTGAAGTCCAAAGTTACCCGAATTGACTGTAGTATTGAAGTTGATTCATTCTTTATTCATTATTGAAATGTATGTTTTAACTCCGAATCTCGCCTGCTTTTAATTACGTCTGTGGTTCAAAAAATCGTAGTAATAATTCAAATAATGCCTTTTCTATCTATGTTTCCATTTTTTTTAAACCTTTCCAATTTTAAAAAATGGTTATTTAGATAAACTTTCTAGTTCACCTCAATCACCTTACTATAAATTTAATGACTTATAATTGAATATCCATATAAAGTAATATGACAGGAAAGGCAACGTGAATTTATTATAATCATCAATATACAACATCATTGAAACCAGGGACCGTCAACCTATTATTGCCTACCGCCCACTTTTGCTTATTTTTTATGCTAAAATTTCCTCACCCCCCAGCAACATTGCTTTATTTTATTCCAGTGTATTGGTGAACAATTTTGAGAAAAAATTTAGACGATTTGAAAAAACCAGGTTTTTTACCAATTGCTACAACAAATAAGTGCGTATTCATACTGTAAAAAAATCAACCATTCATTAGAACCTTGAGCCTGATACTGTGAGACTAAATATTTTGGTAAATTATGGATATATGGTCACGGGACAGAATTTTTGTAAAGATTTATGAAAAATAAGCACATTAAATAAAATATTTTATGTCTGGTTGAATTTTCGTTGAAAACAAACGAAGGTCTCTTTTTTCAGTGATATTCAGATAACTTCTTTGCTTTGTCATGATTGTGAAAGATTTTGGGGTAAAGGCAAAAATCACCCACCGCTCACTACAGAAGCCTTTATCGCCCACTAGTGACGGTACGGACCAGGTTGACGACCCGTGATTTAAACCAAGTATCGATATTAATTATTCAATTAAATAACTGCAAATTTATGTAATGAACATGGATGGTAATGTTGAAATGGACCGAAATTAGATTAATGTAAATTTATTGAAGCTGTCTTTTTGGAGAGGGTGAAGACGGTCGGGCCGGAAAGAACTTGTGTAAGAAAAGTGTGTCGGTTTTAGAATTTGGAGGGGGTTATGAACGTCATAGCCGACTATACTTTTCAACACAGATCTACAAATCTAAATCTCATGTCTTGTGTGTCTAATTCTTGTGTTTAACTGAAAATTTGTATTTCTTTTTCTTCCATTTCATAAATATTTTGTAAAAATAAAGTGGTTACTTTCGAAAATATATTAATTGTTTGCACATATTTATACTTACTTTTACAATATGCAATTTTAATGCTTTTTCTTTCAGTCAATATGCCAAAACCTACCAAGTGATTAAAAGTATAAAATTATAAGATTATTTTGTCTTAAATTTAAAATTTGCCAATTAACATTTTATTACAGCTATATTAATTAAAAAAATAACTTTATTTATAAATTTATGGAACGTGCGTCTTTTTCAGTATTAAGTATTTTCCTCCTGCATCAATCAATCGCTGTTTTTGGTGGACTACTAATTATTTGGTCAGTTTCTAATTCGATAAATGGTCAGTAATAAATACCTAAAACGGTCAGTTAAAAATAATAAATGGTCAGTTAAAATAATAAATAGTCAGTTAAAATAAAAAGAACAATTTATAAATTTGCCTATTACGACCATATTTGATAAAATTCACAAGTTGTCAAACTAAAATTACTTATCATTTTTAAAAATAGCTGACTATTTAAATTAAATACCAACCATTTTTAATAAATAACTAACCATTAAAATATATTACTGACCGTTTTATTTAATAACTGACCACATTCACACTGATACAATGACAACTGACCGTTTATAATATTTACTGACCATTTTGATTTTTAACTGACCATTTATTTATTTAACTGACCAAAACTTGAATAAGTTACTGACCCATTAAATACATGCCTTTTTGGTGCTGTGGCTTTATCCGGTATACTATACTGCCTAACTGTTAATATTGTTGGCCATACTGCACTATTACCATTTTATGTGTCTTCGTTTTTGTGCCATCCTGTCGTATTCTCTCAGTCTCATGTACAATCTTTTTGGAGAGTATTTTTGTTCATCAATAGATATATATATTTTAGTATGAAATTTATTATAACCATAGCATTAAATGTATTTGAATTTTTGGTTGTTTTGGACATTTTATACACAGATATTTTATTCAAATAATATATAATTATAAGCAACGATATCCTTGTTTTTATTTAACTACACGACTCCGACTCGGACATTAACAAAAACACGATTCTGACTCCGACTAGAATATAAATCATTTTTCAAAATTCCCGGCCAAAACGTCACGACGACTCCGACTCCGGTCGAAAAACCGGGACTCCACTCGGACTCGACAGTCCTGACATCAATCAACCTTTTGACTAGTAGCTTCAAACTGATGTCCCTTTCATGAAAATGTCTAAAGTTGTTTCCTTTTCAGTGTCCATCTATCCGCTGTCATTTCTATGAGTAAAATGGTTAGTTAAATTTATTTATTTATTTGAAAAAATATAATATAATACATGGCATTACAGATGACGCCAATGCGCTGCAATTTGATAAATTTAATAAAATATATTACACAAAATTAAAAATAAAGTAACAGAAACATATCAGTTACATAAAAAGAAAAAAATACAAATAAAGCACCAAGTAGATGTCCACATCAACAGGCAGTGCATTCATCAGGCGAACAGCCCTTGCAACCGGTGACTCAAAAGACCTACGTGACAAACAAGTTCTGACAAGGAAAATTGATTGGTCTATGAATTATTAATGAATTTTCGCATGATAACTTTTATACCGTCTTTCACATATGTTGGTATAAATACACCAGTTGATTATGCTACGTTTGTAAATTACCAATAAGTACGAGGAGACACAAACATACAGCAACATGACAACGGGAAGACAGAAATGTTTGCAGATTTCATTCCGTTCCCATTGAAATGCCAATAATAGCTTTCTGAGGTCGAAACCACACAAAATAGAATCGAAATGGAATTGCCATGGGCACAATGATTGAACGACCGCATACACTTCCGTATCGTATTGGCTCGACTCTGCTTTGTGTGTGATTTATTCGATTTGTTGCCGAGGTGAAGAATAAATTATCTTTTTTTATTTTCTGCTCGTATCGGGAATCGGACCCGGGCGGTCCGACTCAGTAGTCAACGGCGCTGACCACTGCACCACCGACCAGCTTTTTTTCAGTCTATAAATCGATTCTGCTCAGAGGCAATGGGTGTTTGTGTTGTTGAATCCCTTCCCACCTTTCCGATCCCAAAGAGCGACACATAGTGACAGCGATTATCTAACCACTAGCTCTTTCCAAGTTCTCTTATCCTTTCTATAGAAAGATAGGTTGAGCAACTGAGTAATAATAATTTAATTTATAAATGAAGATTTATTTACAATTTTTTTTTATTAAAAAAAATATTTAGCATTACAGCTTACGCCAATGCGCCAAATATTCTTAATTGTGAAAGTCGTACGAGATTAACTCGATGATAAGTAATGAATCAGTTGTGCACAAAATTAACGATAAATAACATACACCCAGCCCAAGATCTCTTTTTTTTCATTTGAAAAAATCTGACCTTGCCGGGAATTGAACCCTGGTCTCCAGATCGCTAGAACAAAGCTCTTGCCACTAAACCACAGGGACCGACATATTGACTTATTAAAAACTATATAAATAATGTTTAACCATTGCGTTTAACTGAGTCTTACGCGTGGATTTTACTGTCAGGAAATATATATTTTTCGGATGTTTTTGTTGTTGACTGTGCTATGTGAAAATGTCTTATGTTACTTTTACAAGAGACAAAATAAAATATTGAAAAACAATATACACAAATTTGAATTTTCATTTATACATATATGTTTGTGCACCTGAAACTACTCGATTAAACTCGAGTACCTAAAAAAATTACTACTCGATACTCGAGTAGTTGAGATGTCGAGTAATTAGATTCCCTAGTGGCATTTCATCGCATGCCGGGTACTCGCTCGAATATAATAAAAGTCATAGCACCTTGATAGCTTATCACGTGACCACACAATCGGCTTATTTGTTTTCAATGGCCCCAGTTGTTAGTTGCAGTCGTAATTTGCAATTTCAGTACTAAATAATATAGGTATCTATTTGACGCATCGAGCGAGCTGCTCTTAGATACCTTCAGATGCGCATGGAATTTTAAAAGCCCCAACAACTGAATGTAATTGATAATTTTAATATGCGAATTCCTTCACATGGCAGGAAACCAGGGTCTCGCTGTATTATTTTATTGATATTAAAACAAAAACAGTTAAGCAATAAATATCCAGATAGCTGTCACAGATGCTGATATATTATAGCTATTAATATTTTCATTGATGATATTCATTGAAAATTTACAACGTTCAGATTACCATTATTAATATTGAATTATTTTAACCGAACCTAATCTACTCCAGTGAAACCACGATTTTAAGTTTTTCAAGGGACCTTAAAAAACAAACGATAAATCCGGAAAGTTTAAAATATGAAATAAACTAGTAACACTGACGATGTATTCCATTTTGTATTTGAGCTGTTACTTGGGTACATGGCTTACACCATTACCAATATATAATCATATTTTAATTTATATCAATACATAATACATACGGATAGTTAACCTCAATTATATTGATGCACTTTACAAATTATATAGGCACATTTTTTTTCACTAGTTGTAAATAATATTAATCACTACGAATAGTAAATATTATTAATCAAAATATACAATTTCAATCACTACTGAATATAATTTATTAGCACATATATAACTCGTACTCATGACGCTCGTCGCTGTCGTCATGGGCATTTTGCGCATACCGTGAATTTTCGGCTGTCGGTGATGCGCGCGCATCTTAAAATTTCACTCTCATAAATTTTCATAGCGCGCCTAAAGAAGTATAACTTCAAAAGTATAACTTCAATATAACTTCAATAAAAAATTTTAACATTGAAAAAACTTTCTTATATTCCTATAGCATTAATTTTTTAAATCTTTTTCAATTTTAACAAAGATCCATAAAATTCGCCAACAGATTCGCAGGAGTCCGTGGAGAAGAAAAATATTTGAATTTGTTCAAAGGCCAATAACGGTTCTGTAAATGTCATTCCAGGTTCAGTTTTGCGTTTTGCGGGATTTTTTATATGGGTTATGGGACATTGTTCTTATGGGTTTTTCGCCGGGACTATAGAAAATGAACAAACCACGCGGGCAAACGGTTAATGCGAGAACGTTAGATCGGGGTTCCACTGTATTTAAATTCTTTGACTAACAGCTTAGTATTGCAATTTAGTAGCTTTAATATAAATTTAATCTGATTTAATATAAAATTTAAAATAACTTTGATTATTCCACGTATAGTGTAACTAACTGTGACACGTGTTTCGCCTCTTTCATGGGCATTTTCAGACTTACTATCGCAAAGTTTGCTTGAGTAAAGAGGCGAAACACGTGTCACAGTTAGTTACACAATACGTGGAATAATCAAAGTTAATTTAAATTTTATATTAAAATGAACTTCCACAAAGTTAACGCCGAAACCATCGAAAATATTAATCTGATTTGTTTACATATTTGTAAAAAGGGCCCTAAGCCTAATGCATAGGAACAATTAGAAATTAATAGGTATAATTCAATGACATTCTTAATGAACAGACGAACCTTAGCGGATCACCATTTCTTAATGCGTTAATAAGCGTTAATGCAATTTTAAATTAATCAACTTGATACAATACTAATTTTACGTTTATCACCTAATACCATATAAAACTAGGATGGTGTAACAGAAAAGATGATGTATTGTGTACCCTGTCTACAACGGTAGATAAGGATGATTAATTGAAGGTTTAAAGATAGTTCTGACGATGGTGTAAGCCAAAATAGCTATCAACAAATATATAAAATAATTTCTGTAGAATTAAAATACATTTAAATTTTTTTCACTGTAGTAAAATGAGGACACCATAAAATCTTCAATCCCACCTTCCTCAGAGTCCTGTAAAATCGTGGTTGTATTAATTGTTAAATGATTAATGCAATATTTTTTCAAATTTATTTTAATTCATAATATTTAAGCCGAGTTAAAATATTCTAACGTAGCCCTTTTACTGAAACGTGCAGTAAAGCCCTACAGCGTTTCATCTTGTCTTGCATTTGGTTAAGAATGCATGTCTCGTCCGTTGAGAAAGGACGAAATCCTTTTCCAGCACTTGGTTGCATACAAATTTTCCGGATTGGATTTCTATGTTTGGATGCGTAATAGCTTTTGTTGTAACTTTTCCGAGATCGTGTTTGCTCTGTGTTTAACTTGCCATTTTGCTGTTTTGTCTTTCAATTTTATTACACGTAGGTTTCCGTTTTCTTCTTGTGTGTCATTCAATTAAATAATGATTTTTTTACTAAATGGTCTCCAAAAAAACTGTCCTTTAATAAATAAACAGAATTATATACGATAGTCAGTTAACAAAAAGATCACTTAAATGAACAAAAAATCACATACAGATATATCGGCTGATATATTTTTATGTATTCTGATTTATCTTGATTTTTTTTGTCAAATCTTTCAGAGCCGTTTTTCTTCTCTCGTTGACCTATTTTCAGATACTATAATATTTAGAGAGCTTATCTAAACTCCATATTAAGATTTTAATTTTCGTAGTAATTATATTTTTATATTTAAGATACAAGAATGAAAATATTTGGCATTACAGCTTACGCCAATGCGCCAAATATTCTTAATCGTGAAAGTCATACTAGATTAACTCGATGATAAATAATGAATCAGTTGTGCACAAAATCAACGATAAATAACTCACACCCAGCCCAAGATATCTTTTTTCATCACTTTTAAGGTGTTCACTGTCAATACTTGGTGGAAAGGCATTATAATAATCTGATTAGTTGATAATGCTCGCCATGAGCGAAACCGGTCCTGATGAAATAAATCTCATGTGGAAAAAGTACTAAAAATGTGTTATTATTTTTATTATCTTTTTTCAATTGAAAAAATCTGACCTTGCCGGGAATTGGACCCGGGTCCCCTGATCGCTAAGACAAAGCTCTTGTCACTAGACCACAGGGACCGACTTTTATTATTCTTTAATCTGAACATAAAAAATATATACATTTATAAAGGGTTGATTTTTTCTTTCTACTGAACGAAGGGGGAGAACTAAGGACAAATTATAACATAACCAATTACTTTTACAGGTTACAGAGGAAACGGGCTCGAATCCCAGCCCAGCAACATTCATTTTTGCCAGATATATTAATCAGCAGCTCTCTTAAAAAACTTCTGTTCAGATAAACTCTATGAGGAATAAAACATATATATTTAATTGTCATTGTTACAAGTCATCTAACTTTTTCAATGACATTTACTATTGAACGATCACCAACTTGTCTCGCCTTAAATACACTTTTTTATCTTTATGGGGTTGAGCGACTAAATGACAATCAGTTCTCGGAGAAGCAGTAGTTCTGCTGATATGTCTCCATTAAAATTCATTTATTTCACACTGTTATTGAATATGGTACAAAAAAAATATTTTAGTATTAGTAAATTATGGATATATGGTCACAAGATAGAATCCCAATCCTCTCGAGCTAAGCTCAAAACAATTATTCATACTGGCTTATAATTTTATGTTTTGACTTTGAGCTCGATTTTATACTTATTGCGCAGTATTCTTAAGGATCTTTAATTGTAATAAATTTGAAAATTAAAGACGAAACATTTCGAAAAAAATCGTAAGTCTTACATTCATTTCATTTAATGTGCTTATCTTATGTATAAAACCGAAACGGCGTATGTATGTCTGTGGGTCTGTAATTCCCTTTTGCATTGTTGGTCATTAAGTTGCCATAAAAACGAATATGAAAGAAAATATGTTTGAATTTTTATCGGCGAAGACATTTAGTCAAAATGTAATAAATTAGTCTTCTACTGAATTTTTCCCGTCTTTTATTAATATAATAATGTTTATTATTTACGTGAAGGTATTATTTGACATTTCTTTGACAGCAAATTAGATTTTTTACTTGAATTTGGACATTTTAATGGGCGAGAATGGGGCTGTCATTAAATAAAGTTTATGATTTAATTTTAACTCTATTTTGGATGTTAGATTTTGTGATATAATTATGTCGAATGATATAACATTAAATAATTATTGGTCGCTTAGTCCGAGCGACGCCGGGTAGCAATACTAGTTATTCATAAATCTTTACAAAAAATCTGTCCCGTGATCATATATCCATAATTTACCAAAGCATTTTTATAGACATAATAGAATTGCAATTTCATAGATGAAAAAATCATTTCGGTAATTATTCACTTTTGATTAATTCACCCCTTATCACAATTGTTTACTTCTGAATAGATTTATTGTATGGGAATGTAAAATTCTATTTTAACCTGTATTTATGGTTTATTACACATTAACAAAAAAGTCACAAGAATTTAATTTTATATGTTATAAAAGCATAATTATTTAATAAGAAAATAGACCGAAGATTAGCAAAAACAGCCTTGAATGAAAATGGGTCGTTTACCACTGCAAATTGTACATATATACAATGACACCGTAATTGAAATAATTGGATATTATTTCAAGAAAAATGTCCTAAAACAAAAATAATAAGCTTGACGATATCTGCATTCTGTTATATTTTGATGATTCCTGATCATGACGATATTTTTGAGACTTATCTTAATTCTAATTATTTTGAATGATTGCGTCATTTCTTTTATAAACTAATAAAGTCATCAATGTCAGAACCTCTATTTCTTTGTGATTTTTTCTCCTTCACGATATGCGTTTTTATTTATTTTTTGTTTCCGATGAAATGATTTTCTATTTCAAGTGCTATACTGCATCAAGTGTGTAGTTCTTATGTTTTCAAGACTCTTGATCCCATCACAACTTCACTTCACCAATAACTTGTTCCTGTTTTATTGTTGCTTATTTTCAATTAGTTACAATTTACATTTCTTGATCTTAAGCAAGGCTCACACGGTCCATTTGTGTTTTTCCATAAAAACCTTTTCTTTTCATAATTTAAAAATAGTGGTGAGTTATTTTTAAATTTTAGATACATTATATCAATATTTCATATTAAATATTGAGCATTTTTCAAAGACGCATTCAATATGATTATTAATATCGGTGTAAAAAAAGATTGTCATTTGTATCATAAAATAATTTATTTCTAATACAATAAATTTTATGGAATTTCAAAATCTTTTAAACACTATCAAGACCAGTGTTCGCTCTAAGTTCTGCGCATGTGCGCGCGCAAACACCTCATCGAGTGCGCGCACATTCATTACAACAGAGCGCACAAAAGTTGCACCAGCGTTAGGATGTAAGGGCGTTAGAATGAGTTCCCTAGAATCAAAACAAGGCAAACAACAATACCCCTTCCTTGCTTCCCGTAAAAAGGAAAAATCCCAAATTCCATTTTGTTATTTTATCATTTTAAAATATTTGAATCAATCTTGCTTCATTACGTAAGGTTTGCGATAGTAAGTCCGAAGATGCTTCTGAAAGAGGCGAAACACATGTCACGGTTAGTAACACAATACGTGGAATAATCAAAGTTATTTTAATTTTTATATTAAACAAGTTTCAATGAATTAAGTGGGTTTGTTATAAATATTGGGATTTTTCAATGTAGTATCGCAAATATTAATGACCAGATAATAGCATATGTACATATATAGGAATATAATTATACATGTTTTATTGGGTTCCATGACAAAACAGAACATGACTTTTCAGAATATGATAAAACAGAACAAGATTTTTCAGAGCATGACAAAAAACCTAACCTAACCAAACCTGTTTTATCATATTCTGAACCTACATATGTTATTATCTGATCATTAGTATTTGCAAAACTAAATTCAAAAATCCCGATAATTATAACAAACCCACTTAATTCATGTTCTGTTTTGTCCGGTTACCGTTTTATTGATCTATTACAAATGACAGCGATAGATTTTTTCCAAGTGGACAATATACTGCGAGCTTTAGCTTCACGTACAGTGGCGTGGATGAATTTAGTTTCGTCGACGGTTGAATGTATATCGATCGATATTGCCATATTGGTTTGGTTTGAACAGTACGTACTTCTTCTATCCCTTGAATTCAATGCAACCGCATTCCTTCGATTTAACTCGAGTTCAACATCACTGGCAGGTTTTGTTTATAAACTTACCTGATGTATGTTTTGCCACTGCTTTCTTGCCGTTAAAGCTGCGATAGTATAAGCGCAATAAAAGTTGAGTAAAAGGCTTAATAGCTATGAATTATTGGGTAATAAAATATTCAATAAGCCACGAGCTCTCCACTATTGAATTTATTTCTAATGGGATTTCCCGTCAAAACATAATTTATTGTTCGTATTTAACCCCTGACATTATTAATAATTTATTATTTTAATTGCGAAAAACATGACAAGACGATTAGTGAAAGAAAGATTTATTGATTGAGTAGGCATTTACTTGGTAGAACTTCATTATACTACGGTAAGAAAAATAACAATGTATTTTAGTTCTACATAAATTATTTTAGTATATTTGTTGATAGCTATTTCGGCTAACGCCTTCGTCAGAATTATGTTTTAAACGTGACTTTTATGTTGGTAACTTTTACAGGGACTTGGGGGTTAGCCTAATCCCTTTCATCTGTAGGGGTTAATGTTACTTTAAAATCTGTGCAGCCGTTGCGGCGCTTGCTTCGGCTGGCGTTAGCTGGCTTCTACGGCAACCGGAAGGCTTGGTGTCGTGGTGAAGATGTGAGGGTGGAGATGTTGTTTCGGTCGAGGTTGCTGGCGGTCGGATGATGATGATAGTTTTCTGATATTGATGATGGTCGGATGATGATGGTGTTATCGGGTTGATGATCGGTTGAGTGAAGGCAGCCAAAACAGGCGACTGCGGCAGTCAGTAATCCGTGCGGATGTCTGGCGCCCCCATCGGTAAGTGTGGGGTGTTCGTCCGCAGGAGTCCCGGCTGCTGGGTGGTCTTCTGATATGTCTGGTTCATGTGGCTGCTCGGTGTCTTGGTAATGATGATTATGATCCTCATGAATCGTCTGTTTGGGTAGATGATAACGGTCGGATGGTGATGATAGCTGTCGGATGATGATAAAAA
Source organism: Himalopsyche kuldschensis (assembly GCA_028554975.1). NCBI lineage: Eukaryota > Metazoa > Arthropoda > Insecta > Trichoptera > Rhyacophilidae > Himalopsyche > Himalopsyche kuldschensis. The sequence goes on from JAHFWI010000006.1 coordinate 18,928,069, forward strand.
CGGTCGGATGATGATGATGACGGTCGGGTGGTGATAAAAACGGTCGGATGATGATAGTATCTGGGTTCGGTCTGGTGATCTGTTTAAAAACAGCTCACCAGTCCCAAAACACTGGCAGTTTAGAAGATCGGATTTTGGCTCTGAGAGTTGTTCACACCGCGAGACTCGAAGCGAGTATGTTTTAAACGTGTATTAGAGATAGCTTATATACCTAGGCTAGACAGGGTACCCCATACATCCTCTCTCTGCTCAATCATCCCAACGCCACATGGAAAATTTTTAAATAAGTTATTGATCTGGCGTAATCCTGAGAACGTTAATCTGGGTATTTTAGGGTTATTTTTATCGTGTGAAACAACTCAAGATCCGCAATGGCTCGAGTGAATCTATTTTTAATTGTTTTTAGCTTGCTGGTTGTTAAAGGCTTTAGAAGTGGTGATGTGTTAATTGTAATCTGTTCGTTAAGAATGGAAAGAGAGATTATTAGAATTTATAGTTAACCATACTTAAATGGTACCAAATTGTCAATAATTAAAAGTTGTTTCACTATTTTCAATCAATTTGTATTAGAAAGCAAACATTATGAGTTTAAATAAGAGGTCTGCCCGACCCGAGCCCGAGGATCATTCCCGAACATCTTACTCGAACCCGACTCGAGCCCTACAGTTTTTTCAACTTTTCAACAAACTTTTAATCAACTCATCAAATTATAATATGTATATTATTTAGATATATAATAATGGCGTATAAATCCGGAATAATCGGATTTATGTTGGATAACCAGGCCGAGCCCAGTCTGGGCCCGAATCCATCGTTACCCGGCCCGTGCAGACCTCTAGTATAAATAAACTCTTAAATATCAAAACATAAAAATAATTGATGATTTCGACTGAAGGTGTTTGATATAATTTGAATTTTGTACTTTTCCATGATATTTGTCGCCAAAGTCCCGGGTTTCACTATTTGGCATCTTCAGGCTTTTGAAGGGCATGAATGAACATAATTGGCGGTTTAACGCTTAGCAATCTTAAGGCCAATGAGTCTGGCCCGGAAGATTCTGTTAGGAGGCTCCGCGGGCCAACACGCCAGGCCGAGCGTAGGCATAAGTTTACTGACAGATTTCTCATGCATGCAAGTAAATTCTACAAAATTTAATTTTCGATAAAAACAGTAAAACATTTTAACATGCTGGATTAGCCAACTTTTTATAATTTAAATCAAGCGTTCGCTGGATATCTTCTCAGAAAAATATGTGCACTATTTTAGTTGTTGAAAAATTTTTCATGTTCTAATATTTTTGGACAGTCAGTCGTGATCTTGTGTTAATGACCGTTTTCTAAGGCCACTCCCACATATTGCCACCATATTTTTTCGTATTGTGGAACGATTATATTTCTCAACTCCGCGATATTGATCTTAGTAGTTTAACATTATAAAAATATTGATTTTCATATGTATATTTATTTTAATAACCGTTCTTGGAAAAAAATAAAATAATGAAAATTAAGCTTCTGATTTAAAGTATTATAACGAATGTCTATAGTAATTATTAGGAACATTTTATAAGTGTACGTTCATGTAGGTATACACCGCATTCGTTAAATAATTATCATGATGATTATGTTACTATTATGACGTTCCGAATAAATCGTTTTTTGTAACATCGTTGATGAAACGAACAAATATGTTAGTAGTCAATTTAATCCTCGAAAACATTCGCTGTGGAAAAAATTAAGAGGATTAAAAGAAGAATATTAAGTATTTTTTAGTGTTATTTTAAATACGAAAATTTGATTTCATCCTCATTTTCAAAGATTTTTTTTCTACGGCATTTACATCACATTCACCATTTTTTAGATCTATTTTTAAAGGGAACGTTTTCTACAAATATATTTTTGCTACATTTACACTAAGAAAATCGATTTGTAGGTGAAGCATTTAAATGAAAGATTCTGCAAAAAAAATATTCCTGGAAGAATAATAGTTATTGACGAACCTATATAAATTTCAAGCGGAGAATTATCTTCATAGCATACAATCCAAATAAGCCAACTAAATGAAGTATTCGTTATACCTATTTATGTATCATTTTATAAAACATCTGCTAAACACCGTGTAGAATGTAGTTGAAGCGGCTTTTAAATTTTACAACATAGGGATTGACCAATCTTTTGTTTGATAATCGAGAGGCGACGTTTTCAACTAAGTAACCAATAAAAAATAAGGTTCCAAAGACTACCCCGTAAGCTTGAGCGAATCAATGGTACACCATTTCAGGTATAAACCCGTCAGTTCGATGCCTTCCAGACAACAATACAAGACGATTAGAAAGAAACTTTTCCAAGGATTTGCAGTCGATTTTTTGTATATATTTACTATTTTATACAAAATTATTGCTAAGGAATAAATATAAATGGTGCAAACGAAACGTGTTGATGGCATTCGTATTATTTTTAACTTCCTTATGTGTAATTTAACTAATATTTTTATCGTAATGTACCAACCATCCGATGGTCATACGAATGATCAGATAGAGTGTGCCAAGTCTTATGAACCAAAATTATTATTTTTAATAAAAAATACTTTGGTAGTTTTTAATTAATCATGTACTTCATCCAACCCTATTGAAGACTATCACGCACTTGACCATAAAATTTTTTTTTTTTTTGTAAATTCAACATTTTTTTAAGCCAGAGTAGCTTACCAGACATGAGAAAATTTTGTCAGAGTGGAGAAGGTTTTAACGGAGTTATTTATTATTCTCGGCATTTATGAGATAGTCACTGTGTGGCTTGACGATTGTAGCTCGAAAGTGTGTTCAAAAATCTTAGTTTAGGGCTTAAGTTTACTTTTTTCGCGCTGTAAGAGCTGCTCTATTGATGTTTTTGTTCACCTTTGTCAATTTACTGTTAAACTAAAAATTAAATACTTGTTCTAGGCACAACTGATTCCAGAAAATTCATAGGCCAATGGGTTAAGAGTTTTAGTCAGGGCTGTGGAGTCGGTAAAAAAAAGTTCGACTCTGACTCCGACTCCAACATTGGCCAAAAACACGACTCCGACTAAAAAAAGTTTAATATCGTCATTTTTTTCCTAATCTACCTATTTATGTGTATTTAATTAAATATCAATCCGGCCATTAGCCAAATTTGTCATATTATATGCAAAAATAAAAAGTTCAAAGTTTTAAAAATTTCCGACTCCGGCCAAGCCGCCGTGACAACTCTGACTCCAGCCAAAAAGCACTGACTCGACGCCTCCGACTCCGACTCCACAGTCCTGGTTTTAGTATTATCTTGCGATGGTAGCAATTAAACTTAGTGACTTACTTTTATGCCTATATAAGCGATGCAAACTACATATTTACTACGCCTCAGTTCAAGTCCTTGGACTTAAAAAATAATGAAGATGCCAAAAGGTGAAACCCGGAACATGAAAAAAAATAAAGTTGAAACTATCGTCAAAATAAAAACACACTTATATGTACACATGAAACCAATACATGTGTATTTCTTCCACTTTTTCACTTGGTTGCGTTTGTGTGATTTTGTAAGGCATTACACCGTTTTTATTGAATGATAAATGTATAATTAGGGCTGTGGAGTCGGTAAAAAAAGTTCGACCCCGACTCCAACTCTAACTCCAGCATTTAACAAAACCACGACTCCGACTCCAACATTGACCAAAAACACGACTCCGACTCCGACTAAAAAAAGTTTAATATCGTCACTCTTTTTTCCTAATTTTCCTATTCAATTAAATATCAACCCTACCAATACGGCCAATAGCCAAAGTTGACATATAATATGCAAAAATAAAAATTTCAAACTTTTCAAAATTTCCGACTCCGAGTACGACTCCGGCCAAAAAGCCCCGATTCCACGACTCCGACTCCGACTTCACAGCCCTGTATATAATACGTTCAAATATTTTCGATTCAATACTGTATGCTATCAGTTACTTAGTCGCGTGCGCTTTCTATCGAAAAATCGTATGTTTATTCCGTGCTGAGAAGGACTTACGGGTCGGTCAGGTTGTAAAGACTTCACGTGGGATATGTGCGTGACACGTGTAAAGGACATACCGGACAAACACCAGGTAGACGTACCTACCCTTCATTTACTTTACTTTGTATAGACGGGCTGAAATGTCTCCCACCAATTCGTCGCCAATGTTAAATTGACGTTTCAGGGTGAATGGGAAAGCTTCAGACGTTATTGATTTTTTTGATTAGTTCAAAAATTAATTGATCACCTTGGTATGTCACTTCTTTTTGGAAAAGCATTATTAATTTAAAATATAATTATCAATGTTTTAGAATTAAATTGTGAATGTTTTTACTTTCTTCAAAATAAAAGAAAATAAACTTTTGTATTTATTCCACAATTGACTAAAAAGGATCTAACCCGGATTCGCTCATCACGAGCTGTTGCAAATGTTTTCGATGAGCGAAACAGGTCATGTTCTTAATAAATCAAGTGTGGAGTAAATTCAAGAAATGTAAATTGTTTTTCTCTATATTGGCTTTCCAATCAAGTATTGCCTTGAAGGTGATTTCTTATGTATTCTATATTATAAGTTGCAAAATATGTATAAAATTAAAAATAGCTTTGATTATTCCAAGTATTGTGCTACTAGCTGTGACACGTGTTTTGCCTCTTTCAGAGGCATCTTGAAGAAGTTGCGAAAATAATTATTATTAAATAATATTCTTAATAGGACAGGTTACTCGCCACTGCTTACATTATTTCCAATCAAAGGTTTAACCCAAACCTATCTGATTGATTGCAGCTCATTAGTTATTTTGTTTTTCTAATGTCAGAAATAGTATAATTATTTGTTTGCTTTGTTTTGATTCTACAACCCCCTCCTTGCTTCCCGTAAAAAGGAAAAATCCCATACTCCATTTTGTGATTTCACCATTTTAAAATATTGGAATGAATCTTGCTTCATTACTTAAGCAATATTAAAATGAACTTCCACAAAGTTACCGCTGAAACCATCGAAAGTATCTGTATACGCACTTAATATCTTGAAGAGTTTTTATTTGATTTTCAAAATTTAAACAACAAAAAATTATTCTTACTTCGAATTAGGATTTATGATGACAGGCCGCAGAAAACACTAGGCGGGCCGTAGTTTGCCCTTGCCTGCCTTAAAAGGAAAAAAACCCGAAATACATTTTGTATTTTCATAATTTAAAATGTTAGAATCAATCTTGCTTCATTACTTAAGCAAACTTTGCGATGGTAAGTCCGAAGATGCCTCTGAAAGAGGCGAAACACGTGTCACAGTAAGTGGAATAATCAAAGTTATTTTAAATGTTATATTAAAATGAACCTCCACAAAGTTACCGCCGATACCATCGAAAGTATGCAAAATATGTGCTTGATGCCTTTGTTAACCATATTGTGCGAAAAAAAAATTCAATCAATCTCATCGAATATTAATATCACACTGGCTGTTTTGTTGACTTGAGGAGAATTTTCAGGTAAACTCTACCGTAAGTCTTCTTTATTCTGCTTTAATTTTGCAATTATGTTGCTGTAAATTTTTCTTTTTTTTTAATTAATTAATATTATTATTTTTAAATTTTAAATAAAAAAATATTATTGTTCAGAATGCAAGGGTGGGTATATCTTATATATAAAACCGAAATGGCGTATGTATGTATGTCTGTAATTCCCTTTTGCATTGTTGGTCATTAAGTTGCCATAAAAACGAATATGAAAGAAAATATGTTTGAATTTTTATCGGCGAAGACATTTAGTCAAAATTTAATAAATTAGTCTTCTACTGAACTTTTCCCGGCTTTTATTAATATAATAATGTTTATTATTTACGTGTAGGTATTAATTTTTTTGACAGCAAATTAGATTTTTTCCTTGAATTTGGAAATTTTAATGGGCGAGAATGGGGCTGTCAATATATGAAAGGGGCTGTGAAATGTCAATGCCATTTTAATAGACCTAGACTTTTGAATTTTGAAAAAAGTTGTTTCAACTTGGCCCGTCTGAATTTACGCGCCGAGGTGAACATAACCCCAAACTGGTCCGAGCGAAGCCGGGTAGCAATACTAGTAAAACATAAATTATCTGACGGAGAAAATTATATTTAATCGTCGGAGAATTATCTGAGATGCGTTGTTATTTTTGCAATAGGCAGTACAATATAATGGAACGTATTGACACCGGCTGGGCCAAATTGTCGGGAGCTTTTATATTTCCCCTTGTCGGCTCTTTGCTAGAATAGTTTTTATCTTTGGACATTCAACGGACGTATTTAAAATACACTTAACCTGTAATATATTGTATATACAAACAAGTCAGGTTCGGCGTAATTTCATCAGTACAAATATCAATAGGTTTTCCTTAACCCGTAACACTCCATGCTAAAAAAATATAGTACCAAGCCGTGGAGAAATCTTTTTCGACCACTTTAAATTCTCGTTGTTGAAGCTTACTTAAGTAAATAATGTTATTTATGTTTGGTAACATTTCTCAATTTTCAATTTTATTTATAAAACTAGCTGTACCCTGCGCGCGTTGCTACGCCAGCAATTGTAGGGGTGATTGAGGGGGTGGGGTGGGGGGAGGGTTGTGTATGCCAGAAAGTTTCGCACAATTGTACTTGAGAAACTTGTAAAAATTCGATTTCATTTTTTCGGGGGTTATTTGCCTGGGTGGGGGTGAACTCGAAAAATTCGTAAAGTTTAAAAAACAAATTGGGGGTGAAGGTTGAGGGGTGGTTGAGGGGAGAGGTTGGTAGGCCAGAAACCATTGCGGGAGTGTACTCAATAAATTTGTAAAGTTTCACATCGATCGGTACAGCGGTTTAGTAGTCCATAGCGGACATACACACAGGCATTCATTTGTATATATATAGATTACTTTTTATTGATTTCAACTAACTATAGATTTTGAATGGCTAAGCAAGTATTAATATATGATTACATCACAATTATCATCGTGCGCCTTCCTAAAATTGTAATAGAAATTATTTGAAGCAAATTTATCTTTAAAAAAAAAACCATTTACTTTTCCAGTGAAGAGAATATCGTCTCTAAACGAAGCTTTCCTTTCTCAGCACGAGATTTTATACGAAAACTGTTTGTAACTGGTTCGTATAGCTACTCTTTTTTCTGAAGAAAAAATGATAAATTATGGATATATGGTCACGGGACAAAATTTTTGTAAAGATTTATAAAAAAATAAGCACATTAAATGAAAAGTCAATGAGTAAAGTAAAAACATAAAATTATAAACTAGTATGTATAAATTTTTTGAGCTTAGCTCTAGAGGATTGGTATTCTGTCCCGTGACCATATATCCATAATTTACCGGAAAAGAGTAAAGACATTTCGAAAAGAGTAGGAGTAGTTGGCTAAATTGATAATTCTTGCGGCAAGCGAAACTGGGTATCACCTGTATAAAATTATATGTGGAAGTTGGAATAAAAAATGTGTGGGAAAATTTTTCGTGTTTACGAACGGAAATTAAAAATTCGATTGAAAAAATTTACTTCCCAACTGGAATTCGAGCCCATGAGCACCGCAACCGAAGCCAACGACGTTGACAATCGACCACGAGCCTGTTGAGTATTATCGTATAACTGTTTGCTCAAATTTTAATTTCATATTATCAGCTTGCCGGGAATAATCGGTTATAATTTAGAATAAACATCTATTCATATATTTTGATCAAACAATTTTGTATGAAGGATTTTCTTATATTAGCCATAGCCTTTAGTCGTTTTTCTCGTAAATTGATTCCGCTGTTAACCTTTTAAGTATAAGTGTTTTATTATCAACGTTTTACATTATTATTATGTATTCAATATTCATTTTAAAACAACATTGGGCTCTAAACCACTTCAATATTAGCTGATATTCCACTTCAGCGATGATTTATGCATGGTGAGCTATAATAATTATTTTTATTAATACACCTACAAATTCTACAAACATTAAGAATTAAAAATAATAATACATTTTTAGTACTTTTTCCACATAAAATTTATTTGATCAGGACCGGTTTCGCTCACGACGAGCAAATTAGTTTGCATTGCTAAGAGTCTTCAACCTTTTATTTAAAGTCTATTTTTCTTGTTATTTGCTTAATTTATTTGCTTAGTTGTTCTACCAATTGTTTATTATACCTTACTTAACTTTTGTATAAATATCACTGTTGTATTGTATTTCTTATCAGTTGACAATGCTCGCCATGAGCGAAACCGGTCCTGATCAAATAAATTTTATGTGGAAAAAGTACTAAAAATGTATTATTATTTTTATTATAATGCCTTTCCGCCAAGTATTGACGGTGAACACCTTAAAAGTGATATTAAGAGTTATTGAAACCTATAAGACTACTGTCGCTTAGAGTTATTTATTTACTTTGCTGTTAATTATTCTGACTATAGTATCAATTTATATAAAATTTTGATCGGTAAAATTGTCGCATTGTCTTTTTTCAATGAGGTGATAAGAAATAATAACATCTCAGTCATCCATGAATATGATTTTTTTTTAAAAGAAATCGAAATATTTTTAAAAATTTCCATTCCCGGATTTTTAACCATATATCTAAGAGGTATTCTTCTCGATGACCCTCCAGATATGAAAAGAAAAAGTAAGCTGACCTTATATCAATATCAATGGGTAGGGAAAGCTACTTGATTATAGAAACTAAACTTCGAGACGAAGGAGACGGGAGGAACTCTAATGCTGACGCGCCGTAGAACATTAAACTATGATTTAGATACGGAAAGAAAAATAGCAATGTATTTTAATTCTACATACATTGCTATTTTTCTTTCCGTATTATAATGGAGTTCTACCAAATAAATGCCTACTCAATCAATATGATTTAGATATCCAAAAAAACTAAATCTAAACTCTTCAATGTCAAGATCTTGCAATTGCTTCAATAGCAATTTTTTCTTTTCCAATATGCTAAAATTTCAATCGGACTTTATTATAATTAATCCACTTTCATGATATCGGGTAGTATCAGAGTAGTAAGGGCTGGAGTCGTGGTTTTTTGGCCGTAGTCGGAGTTGTCGCGGCATTTTTTCCGAAGTCGTACTAGGGGTAGGAAATTTTGAACTTTATTTTTGCATATATTATGTCAAAATTGGCTTTTGGCCGGATTGGTTGTTTGATATATGATTGAATACACATACATAGGAAAGGTAGGAAACAAAGTGAAGAAATTAAACTTTTCTTAGTCGGAGTCGGAGTCGTGTTTTTGGTAAATGCTGGAGTCAAAGTCGGGGGTCGTAATCTTTTCAAACGACTCCACAGCCCTGGAATGCCATTTCACCAAGTATTGACAGTTAACACCATAAAAGTAGCTTGGAGTACTTGAACATACAGAAAATTAAATCAGTATTAAAAGTGATTTAACAGAATTCGAGTTAGTGAAATATTTTATCACTCATGACTCGTCAAAAATACAGTATGACCATTAAGTCTTTGGTATGTTTAGCAAGTGATCTTTTGGCCCGCACACTATAGGGTAATGGCGCATTATGTGCACGTCAATTGCTCATTACTGTCGCCCCTATACCTAAAGCGATTAGTAAAATAGTCAACGAGTACAGGGTGGTCCACGTAATAACTCACTGACAAAGAAATGTCAGAGGTCACCGCGCATCCCATGTGGCTTTTTCGTGCAATTTATTCCGTAAGAGGACAAAAAAAAAATATTTCATAAATTTATGTTTCAAAGAAAACGTAATCCAACGATTTATCGGATAATATATCTGTGCATGAAACATATTTCAGTTAAATTTGATTTTTTTACTTTTCCATCACTTTTGTCGCCAACGACCATGGTTTCGCCTTTTGGCATCTTTAGGCAAAAATTTTATTCTTACATATATATGTAAAGGCGATTGGATCTATTTACTACGCGTCAGTTCAAGTTCATGCAAGCACTTGAAATGCCTGAAGATACCAAAAGGCAAAGCCCGGCTCCTTCGCGACAAAACTCATTATAACAGGGCTGTGGAGTCGGAGTCGCGGAGTCGTCGCGGCGCTTTGGCCGGAGTCGTAATCGGAGTCTGAAATATTGAAAAGTTTGAACTATTTATTTTTGCATTTAATATGTAAAATTTTGCTTTTGGCCGCATTGATAGGGTTGGTATTTAATTGAATACACATAAATAGGAAAATTAGGGAAAAAAAGTGGCAATATTAAACTTTTTTTAGTCGGAGTCGTTTTTTTGGTCAATGTTGGAGTCGGAGTCGGAGTCGTGGTTTTGGTAAATGCTGGAGTCGGAGTCGGAATCGAACTATTTTTTACCGTCTCTATAGCTCTGCATTTTAGACATTTACGGGCTATTAGCGACAAAAGTCATCGAGAAGTACAAAATTCAAATGATTCAAATTCCATCAAGAACCTACACTCTAAATCCTCAATTACACTCATTTGAGTCACTGTTACAAGGGCTGTCCGTGAGTCCTGACGTGTCGTGGTTTGTTCTCAATCAACAACATTTTAAAGATTTATATAGGAGTTCTAGAAACAGTTAATATATAAAAAAATTACACTCATAAAAGATATTGTTGATTTATTGCATGGTCTTGAGTGGAAGAGCTTATGGGCGCCTTATCAGATGTGAATAATATCTTTATGAATAAGAGAACAGTGTAAAAAAGTAACAGTTTGGAGCATTAATTATCTCGACACCTGTTTCCCAAAGCTAATGTCCCGCAAAATGAGCGGCCGCAGCTAGGGTGACCACCCTATTTAAACATGCGTATATTAATGCCATAATTTTTTGATTTACCCTCTGACAAAAGTATTCTAAAATTTTAAACAAGGCTTGTATTTTAAAAGATTCTTTTCCTGTGTAATGGCACCGTGATTTAGGATCTTAGCATCGGTTATTTAGCGAGAGATCGTTCTCAGTATTTACAATGTGAAGTTATTATTTAAGCATTTCAATACACAGCGCTTACGATATTTAGTTGGACGTAAGCATATTCTAATAATGAATAGGTAGAAGGTTGACTTATGAAAGGACTTATAGTTTGTTTAGTTTCCAGTATGACGAGAAAATTATTCGGAAACATCACGTTTCATTTGAAAATATATCTTGGAATCTGTTTTAAAAACTTCTGCTTGAAAATGCTTGCGTTTAGCGAAACCGGTTCTGATCCAAATAAATTTAATGTGGAATATGTACAGTGAATATTTATTTTTTAAGTACGAAAAAGTTACTATTCGGTTAGAAGCTTGGCTGCGTACACTGACTACTGGGATATGGGTGATTTTGAACACAATTTCAGAAAATCAAATTTGGTAATTTTCTTAGGAGACCGAAATTTTGATGAATACAGTTTTGACGCATTATTTATATTCAAATTTTATTAACGTCCGTAATTTTTAGTACATATTTGATTGTTGTATTCCTTTATATGTATTTTATAGTGCTATAATGAACGCATACTTACTATGGTCACCGTAAAAAATATGTCCCGCAGTTTTAAATTATTTCGCGATTTGCGTTAGGATATAGTTCCCACAGTCGGTTTTTGGGATCCCATGAATAATTAAACGCGCACAATGCAAAGAAAAGGTGGACGGGCGCAACGGGTTAGCGGCACTCGACGGGTTAACTCATCTTGATCTCGTTATTTTTAATCAGGGTTGACCAAAACTTTACGCTTTGTGAACATCACAGGAATTTTATTAATAATAAATTTGATTGCTTCTTCATATGTTACGGTTGAATTAAGTTCCAGTTTCTTCGATAAAAATGATATCAATATTTTGCATACCTTCTAATCAATCCAGGAAAGGGTTTAAATAATTTGTGCGTTAGATGCGTTCCACTGAAAATCGCATAACAAAAGCTATGACTTCATATGGAAAAATATCATGTCAAGATCGCATTGTAATAAACAAGTGAAACACTGGATTTGCACGCAAAGTATGTGAAAAATGCGCAGTTTATTAGGTTATGACATATCTACGTAAGTATATGTAAGACCCAAAAATATATTTTGTCATCGTGTTATAGTGGAATTCTGAAAATATAATCCAAAAATAGTACTGAATTAAAAAAATAAAGATATTTTTTATACTTATTCATTATTCATTTTTATACGAGCATTCCCAACTAATGGAAACTTCAGTTGAAATACAATGAACGAAACTGGTCCTGCTCCCAATACATTTAGTGTGGAGTAAGTACAAACGTTAAACGAAGTGAACACATTAAAAATGAGTCAGTATTATTATTCGGTCCCTGTGTTCTAGTGCAGTGGTTCTCATGATCGGCCACCAGAGGATTTTGCTGCGGCCACCAACAGCTTTATTGGTAATATTGTGATATTAAATAAAAATTAATTTGCCAACAAAACACAGACATTTTACTGTACATCAAGATTGATTGTTCGCAAAAACTCAAACACATACATGTTTAGGTATTTTTGACAAAAAAGACCGCTGATGTTCCTAATGCGGCCACAGCCAAATTTTACGTTAGAACCACTGTTCTAGCGGCAAGAGCTTTGCCCTAACGATCAGATGGTCATGTCCCGGCAAGGTCAGATTTTTTTTTAATTGAAAAAGAGATCTTGGACACTAGTGTATGTAGTTTTTCGTTGAGTTCATTATTGATTCATTATTTATCATCGAGTTCTTCTCGTATGATTGTTGTATTTTTAGTTGTGAAAGCACATCTAAAAGTGTTGAAGGATTTCGACTGAGGGTGCTTGGTGAAATTTCAATATTAAATTTGAATTATTTGAAACTCATGGAAAAGTACAGAATTCGAACAATTCATATTTATAAAATACTAGTATTCGAACCCGGCTTCGCTCGGACCAGTTTGGGGTTATGTTCAGCTCGGCGCATAAATTCAGACGGGCCAAGTTGAAAAAACTTTTTTCAAAATTCAAAAGTCTAGGTCAATTAAAATGGAATTAAAATGAACATTTCAGACTAGCATTGACATTTCACATCCCCTTTCATATATTGACAGCCCCATTCTCGCCCATTAAAATGTCCAAATTCAAGAAAAAAATCTAATTTGCTGTCAAAGAAATGTCAAATAATACCTTCACGTAAATAAAAACATTATTATATTAATAAAAGCCGGGAAAAGTTCAGTAGAAGACTAATTTATTACATTTTGACTAAATGTCTTCGCCGATAAAAAAATCAAACATATTTTATTTCATATTCGTTTTTATGGCAACTTAATGACCAACAATGCAAAAGGGAATTACAGACCCACAAACATACATCCGCCGATTCGGTTTTATATATGTACTACTCGATACACACATTTATAACGAAACAAATTTACCGTCGAAACTTTCGCGAGCGAAATCAATTCGTTTGTTTGAACTTGCAACAACAATGCAAAAGGGAATTACAGACATACATCCCCCGTTTCGGTTTTGTATATAAGATTATTTTGGCAACCTTACTCTAATGAGCAAAAGACTAGCTTAATATTTTCATCGAAAATTCAAACAATGGCCAACCAAGTCCTCCGTGTTTGGTGTATCGCGCAATAATTTCCCGTATAATTTAAGCAGATAGCATCTCCTCATACTTATGAGACATCTCGAAGCAATTTCCGCAAAGCCGACCAACTGGCAGCCCGCCTTTCGCTTAGCTAACTGTTTTATTGTGACGTTATGCCGTGTTTTGTTTTCCGGATAACTTTTAAACTGTTCCATTGCAGTTAATTGTTACGAACGTCTTATCAGTTGTTACTGGACTTGACTGCTTATGGTGCTGATAACGGTTATAACTGCTTTTTCATACGCATTGAGTGCGTTTTAATTTTAAACTCGCATGATATACACCTCGTATACTGTTGTCACAACGGAACAGACGCGGGGAATCTTTTCGTAAGTTACGTATTGTAAGACTAAATTTATTCAACAATCCACGGGATGAAATAAACGTATCTAGATGTATGCTGGTTTTGAGTTATGAATGCCACTAGTTAGTTACATAATAATATTACCATGTGTCAAAGAGACCTGTTGATAGGAGTGGATACGAAGATATTTCAATACTAAAAATTGGTGTCTGTAAAGTCGGTTTACGGACGATAGTTTAACGTGACAACGTCATAAGAAAACATTGATGAAATGATTGCATACTTTTATGAATAAAATGGAATCATTTTTATTGAATTATCATTATTTTGTATGGATACGATATTTTGTATATTTGTTATATGTTAATCAGATTTTTAATATGCAAGAATTAATTACCTTTATTGCCGCAATTGTTGTTGTAATATAAACAATGAAAACCACATTAACATTTCACTTCACTTTATAAACAGTTGTAAACAGATCACGTGTAGGTACTGAAGGTGTATAAGTTGTGTGCTGCCGCTGTCTCTTTTCTACTCAGACGCATTGACCAATCGAGTGGAAGAGGATAGATGCGGCACAATCCGAACGGTAGGCCGATCGTGCCTCTCTATCGCTTATCCGCGCTCTCGCTCGCACGCTTGCCTTTGGCGTAACGCGACAAACGGGACAATGAGTCATGTTTTTTCGTGCGTGCATCGGGCGTTCATCGATTTATAAGACGTTGTCACGTCAAAATAAAATAACTTTGATTATTCTCGTATGTATTTGGAATAATCATAGTTATTTTAAATTTTATATTAAAATGAACTTCCACAGAGTTAACGTCAAGTCCATCAGAAATATATTTCAATACACTTACACCGTTTTTTTTGCGGCATGCATACGTTGCAACATGCATTCCACGGGAAATCGCACAAACAAATCTATGACTTAAAATAGGAACATAACATGTACGAGGACGCACGTATCAATGTCACATTATAATAAACAAGTGAAACACTGGATTTGCACGCACAGTATGTGAAAAAAGCGCTGTTTATTATGTTATGACAAATGTACGTTAAAATCACTTTCTTGTTCATAGTTCTACTGAACCTTAACATTTCCATTACGGTCCCAAAAAAATATCCGATCCGGTGATGTGTAATCACTACGCTTCACGCAAAGATGATGTTTTTATGGTGATTTATTCCACATCAATATATGCTCTAAAAAAAGAAATTGGTTTCGGCTACCTTTTTTCACCAAAATTAACACAGTTACATTATACAAAACAATGATTAACCTCGAATTAAAGTTCATATATTGTTCAAACAGGACAGTGGCTGCACGTGTGAACATGTTTCATTATCAAAAGGTAAAATAATCTCTCGTAATATTGTTTCATCTGATTTGCATTTCACAATAAACACAATCGCGATGTACTCTTCTGTAACTGTTTTTTGTTTATAAAGTTTGGAAACTTTAATTTGTTTCTTATTTAACCATTCCCTTACTGTACTGAAAATAACTTCTTCATCGGTGATGTGTAGTCATTATTCATCATGTAAATATGGTAAATGATGGTGACTAAAAGCATTTATATAACGGAAATTATAAATACTCATAGATGTAGTATTAAATATGTAAATTTCCTGAAATAATAAAAAAAACATAAGCGAATGCCAAACGAAGGCCGGAGAGTTTCATATTTACGTTAATCACAATTCATCGAGTGAGTGTGCGCGTGTCATTATGACGACGTGAAACGGAAATGAGCCCCTCTCTCTCTATCACGTTGGCTAGAAAAATGAATATATAGCACACTTGCAAGCGATTGATTGTATTGGTGTGAATTTATTCCGGAATTTCAACATTATATCCACGCTGCGTCGAATGAGTGGTTATTATTATTACTGTTATAATTCTATTTCACCTGTGAATGTTTTCGGTAAGAATACTTTACATCTTACCCCAGAATGTCTTATGTTTATAGAGATATTTCCAGGGCTGTGGAGTCGGTAAAAAAAAGTTCGACTCCGACTCCAGCATTTACCAAACGCACGACTCCGACTCCGACTAAAAAATGTTTAATATCGTCACTTTTTTTCCCTAATTTTCCTATTTATGTGTATTCAATTAAATATCAACCCTACAAATCCGGCCAATGGCCAAATTTGTCATATTATATGCAAAAATAAAAAGTTCAATCTTTTCAAAATTTCCGACTCCGAGTACGACTCCGACCAAAAAGCTCCGACCCCACGACTCCGACTCCACAGCCCTGGATATTTCAATTATTAAAATAACTGCACATTTAGTAAAGAGTCTGTGAATAATGTTTGTTTTACCATTAATTCTCAAAACTTCCAATTCTAATTTAAAAATTTTACTTTATCGTAACCATTTTTTTTTACGTGCGGTGCTTATTTTTTGAAATGTATTTATAACGACGAAACAATCGGTGCTCACAAATCATAACGGTGTTATAATAATGCACAAAATTTGTTATACTTCATCACGTAGTCGCTCATTCTCATGTCACCAGATGGGAGATAACATTTCCGAAATTAAAAATTAGACAAGATGCTTAATTTGATTTGGAATTTCCGCTTCGATTCGTCGTGTGCAAGGTGCCCCGGATAATTAGGTATGCCAAAAAACAAAGAACCTATCCAGCTTCGTCAAAAAGCATGTCAGGTATTACATCAATCCAGCAAAGATTTGTTACATTCACACGGTTTTGTTAGCGTTCATTGTAAATTTTACTCAATTATGCTCGTTCATGAAATTTAATTATACGAAAAAACACGCAAAGAAATTCATTATTTGTTTCTTTAAATAAGGAAACTCTGTGACTAGAGAATATTTTATTGAAACCATTTGTTGTTATTCCATACATAACACATGATTAAACGAAATAACCTAAAGCGCGGCGTTAATGTCACTCGAACAAGACCATTGTTGAGAATTTCGACTAAAGACGCTTGATGGAATTTCAATATCAAATTTGTATAGTTTAAATCAGGACTCCGACTCCAACATTGACCAAAAATGCGACTCGGACTCTGACTAAAAAAAGTATAATATCGTCACTTTTTTTACCTAATCTTCTTATTTATGTGAATTCAATAAAATATCAACCCTACCAATCCGACCAATAGCCAAATTTGACATATTATGTATATGCAAAAATAAAAAATTATTGATTGAGTAGGCATTTACTTGGTAGAACTCCATTATAATACGGTAAGAAAAATAACAATGTATTTTAGTTCTACATAAATTTTATATATTTGTTGATAGCTATTTCGGCTTACGCCTTAGTCAGAACTACGAAGGCGTAATCCGAAATAGCTATCAACTAAAATACATTGTTATTTTTCTTACCGTATAACAAAAATAAAAAGTTTTAACTTTTCAAAATTTCCGACTCCTGCTTAAAAGCCCAGACTCCACGACTCCGACTACGACTCCACAGCTCTGATTTATTGAAATTGAAAAAAATATAACCATTCATGTTATTTTATGAATAATTATTAATTATAATGTTCGACGCCGACTCCGGCTCCAGCATTTACCAAAACCACGACTCCGACTCCGACTCCAACATTGACCAAAAATACGTCTCCGACTCTGACTAAAAAAAGTTTAATATCGTCACTTTTTTTTCCTAATTTTCCTACTTATGTGAATTCAATTAAATATCAACCCTTACAATCCGGCCAATAGCTAAATTTGACATATTATATGCAGAAATCAAAAGTTTGAACTTTTCAAAATGTCCGAGTACGACTCCAGCCAAAACGCCGCGACGACTCCGACTCCGACTCCACAGCCCCGGCTTAAACCAAAAGTTCATTCCTACACATACGAAATGCCTGAAGGTCGCGAGAGGCGAAACTCGGATCGTTCGGTCCGGAGCGAAAAAACCTATAGTAATGTACATTATTTTCAAAACCGTCACATATATTTTTCGAATGATCGCGAAACATTTTAATACGGATATTTAGGTCATTAATCACAAATTACAAGTCGTTGATTGAGAAAGATTAGCTATCTATCATTTATTTCGTATTCGCATATTTATATACGCGTTCTGTAGTTTTAATGATCTACTAACTGAAATGTTTTTCACGTTAAAATCATTTTATTGAAACGATCTGTTCAATCAAAAATGTAAAATCGTAAGCAAGATAGTATTCAACTTATTTTCATACCCAATTTACATTTTTTTTCGTTATTACAGTGATTTTTTTTTACTTAACATTTTCTTCTGTGAAATCATTGATTGTAAATTGCTTCATAGCAGCCAATATAAAATATGAATCAAGTAATTTGTGTAAAATTATTTATAATCACTTCTCTGACTTGTAAAATCACACATTTTTAGTTAATACATAGTAAGCTCTACTCTCAATTCAGTCGTCTGAAGGCAAAAACCAAAATGTCCGATTTACAATGTTAGTAGTAAAAAGCATTTTTGCATTTCACGTTTTACTTTTTTGATTTAAGGATAGTTTGTTTTTTTCTTACCTACTGTATTCCTAATTAAAAACAATTTGTTTTTTCATACTAAATGCATCGGTTTCTAAGTGGGGTTTCAGTTATATGTAATCATACCACTTCTTTTGCTAGATTTTGTAAAAAAATTGAATCAATGAATTTTGCTTTTATTTTCTTTGAATTTACTGCACTTATATATCCGTTCAGTCTTTAGCCACTGTGCTACATGGTATTCAATACTCACAATAACATCTAATGTAAAATTTCCGCAGGACAATGCCTTGAAATCCTTGTTGCCACTATCGCTAGTATAAATTGAAGAATGCAGGACATAGAGACGATATCATACTTATATCCATCGATTCTTTTGATATCGAGTAATTGAAAGTAACTGATTTAAAAACCTCTTTATCCTAGACGAGTTTTGAAGCCCTGTAAGACGTCGTCCAGCCTTTGAAAATTAAGATAGATTTAAGTATACCTGACAAACGGAACTAGATGAAAATCTTAAACCTTCGAAAGACATCGTTCTAAAAACAAAACGACAATTTTCCTATAATTATTCATATTTTTAGTAGCGCATGAAAGACACAACCTGTTTACGTTTATTTTCATGACAGACTGGCGTAATCAAAGCTATGAACGCGAGCGCTTATCTACGCCTTTTAATGTAAAAAGCATCCATTTGATTTGAAACGTACGTTTCAATTTTAACTTATAACTTACATTTATAACATTTATAACATTTATAACATTTATAACATTTATAACTTAAATATCTAACTAAAAAAGTGTGGCAAAATGACTAGATTTTAAAATACATAGAATATTTTTAACACTATATATAGGGTAAATACAAATTTTGCATTGAATTTAACGGTATTAAAAAAGGTTTGGAGTTTTTTTTTTCTCTAAAAAACTTTTTTGGCAGAAACCTAATTTTGTTTCCATACGTGTATATGTGGCTCATCAGACCATTTCAATTTCGGGAAGTAGCTCACATTCTTATTGAGTTTGGAGACCACTAATGTAGACCAATCCGTATAATCGAAAATCCGGATGATCGAGGTTTTACTGAAATACAAAATATTATGGAAATTATACGTAATGAAGGAAGATAAATTGTTTTGCGATCAATTAAACTTGTTATCATTTTTATTTCGTGTAAACTACGCACTCTGTCGGATTTTAAATATAGCTAAATTCCTGACTACTTCCTACATCATTATTTTACTCGGAAACTTGGACTTTAATACTTAAGTATGAGATTAAAGGCTATATTTTCAGTAGTGCCGCCAGGTTCAGGATATCTAAGTGATTTATTGAGTAATTAGCATTATAGTTATGGGTTCACATTGCTTTACTAAAGGATATTTCTAACGATGCGTTTAGTAGGGATGCGTTATTACAACAAGAGTAATCAGTAGAGACTCCAATTCGAGTATCGAGTACTCGATACTCGAGTATACTCGTCCATTTTTCAAGTACTCGTTATAATCGTTATTTATAAATGAAGATTATTTTCCAATTTTTTTTTTAAATAGCGGACGGACCAACTTGAGAGCACTGTTGAAATTAATGTTTTAAGCCGTTGTCCACAGCAACAGATCGAGTTTTTCTACCGTGGGAATAAAAAAATTAACCGTCGAACCAAGTAAAAAATTGGAGACGCTTTATTATCTCCTATTCTCGAAATATATGTTTCATAATATGAAATAAATGTATTAATGCAGTTAAATAAGCTAATTTATTTATTTATATACACTAATTTGAATTAATAATGTACATTTTGGTACATCCGAAACTGCTCGAGTATACTCGAGTACTCGAGTATTTTTAAATTTTACTACTCGATATTCGAGTAGTTGAGATGTCGAATAATTGTCGAATCAGTCCCTAGTAATAAGTATATGTAGTTACTTTACCCATCTAGTTTTTTTAATATTATTTTGGTGTTTTTTAAACAGTGATAAAGGATTTTTAGAAAACTGTTTTTTCTTTGGTCTCATCGGTACTACATACTCTGTGGTCACAATTATTTTATTAACTTTTCCTTCTCGGTTGTTGAGACAGTCGACCACCACTACCAATTTATCTTAAATATCTATCTTAATACTAGTGATACAATGTGTAAACATTTGGTATTATTTAATCATTGTTTTCTACACCTTTACAGGAAAAATATGATTTTCACCGACCAGTTTCGTCGCAATTGAATAAAAAAAAAGTCTGATTATTATTGGCCGAAAACCTTTTATACCGTCGCTACAAATTGCCAGGATGCAAACATCACGGCCCATACGCGATAAGATAACGTTATCTTTTCTCAAACGTACGTTTCAAATCAAATGGATGCTTTTTACATTAAAAGGCGTAGATAAGCGCTCGCGTTCATAGCTTTGATTACGCCAGTCTGTCATGAAAATAAACGTAAACAGGTTGTGTCTTTCATGCGCTACTAAAAATATGAATAATTATAGGAAAATTGTCGTTTTGTTTTTAGAACGATGTCTTTCGAAGGTTTAAGATTTTCATCTAGTTCCGTTTGTCAGGTATACTTAAATCTATCTTAATTTTCAAAGGCTGGACGACGTCTTACAGGGCTTCAAAACTCGTCTAGGATAAAGAGGTTTTTAAATCAGTTACTTTCAATTACTCGATATCAAAAGAATCGATGGATATAAGTATGATATCGTCTCTATGTCCTGCATTCTTCAATTTATACTAGCGATAGTGGCAACAAGGATTTCAAGGCATTGTCCTGCGGAAATTTTACATTAGATGTTATTGTGAGTATTGAATACCATGTAGCACAGTGGCTAAAGACTGAACGGATATATAAGTGCAGTAAATTCAAAGAAAATAAAAGCAAAATTCATTGATTCAATTTTTTTACAAAATCTAGCAAAAGAAGTGGTATGATTACATATAACTGAAACCCCACTTAGAAACCGATGCATTTAGTATGAAAAAACAAATTGTTTTTAATTAGGAATACAGTAGGTAAGAAAAAAACAAACTATCCTTAAATCAAAAAAGTAAAACGTGAAATGCAAAAATGCTTTTTACTACTAACATTGTAAATCGGACATTTAGTCGGACAGCTACCTGTAGCTCGCGAGCGACCGTTTGGCGATCACTGGTCTAAATAAAAGAACATATTACAAATTTGCTGATATGCACGTGGCGAATTGCGTCGTGATGGAATGGAACAAAATGTTGAAAAGACCATTAGTAAGTTCCAGTAACGAAGTAGAAAATGATAGAGGAGACATTGCGGAAGCTATAACACAACTTTCAATATGCGCTGAATGCGACGAAGAAGATATAACCGAGTGGTTAAATTTCGATGCAAACTATCCTGGATTTCAAATTTTGAATGATGAGGAAATAGTTAAAGAGATATCAACCACAGAGGAACAAGATCAAGAAGACGTAGAAGAGATTTGTGAGGGGGGAGATATTGGTCCTCCACATTCTGAAGCTTTTAAGTGTCTAGTGTCGCCATGAAATGGCTTGAGAGTCAAGAAAAGTGCTATTCAAGACAACTTATGTGTCTTAAAAGTATTCGTGATTTGGCAGCATCGAAAAGAAAAGCTAGCTTTAAGCAGAAATCAATAATTGATTTTTTTAATATAAAATAATTCATTATTAAAACTATGTATTAATCTAAAGAAATAAATATGATTAATACTGAATATCCTTTTTATATGAATAGATTTTTTCGATTATCCGGATTTGTTCTTATCCGGACTATCTTCATCCCCAATTAGTCCGGATAATCGAGGTTCTACTGTACTACATTGTTTACACCCAGTGCTTAATGTGTAAAATACACTTTATTGTTCACCTTTAAGGTGTTCACTGTCAATACTTGGTGGAATGGCATTATAATAAAAATAATAAAACATTCTTAGTACTTATTCCACATAAAATTTGTTGGATCATGACCGATTTCGCCCATGGCGAGCACTGTCAATTGATTCAGTTCAGTTGACTTTGATAGTTCACTGACTGAGTTCAGTTGAAAATGCTTGCCATGAGCGAAACCGGTCTTTATTCCATAAATTTTATGTGGAAAAAGTACTAAAAATGTTTTATTATTTTTATCACTTAATTTTTTTATTTTTAAAGATGTGTCCCGAAAAATCCGCGTAAATAGATCCATAGTTTGTTTGATTCAAAATGTATCCTTCCTCATGTATGCCGCTTCTAACATTCAAACTTTTTTCTTCATAACTAGTTCGAGATTGCTTTCATTGTCATTAGAAGATCTGATTAGAGTTTCAAATCCACAAATAGCGTTAATATCCGTGGTATCTTAAGTAGTTTTTTTTTACAAATAAATCCGTGATTTCTTTTTAATTACTTTTATTTATCTTCATACTTCGCACAAGCAGTTTGCAAGACTCTTTGGAATTTGAGGACACTTTCCATAATTGGACCAACTTTAAAGGCGATATTTCCATACTCTCATTAATTCATATTATCCTAATAAAAAACCATCTTTCTTGACCGCGTAAAATAATTACAGCGTAGATAGGGGGATAGATAAAAACAAAATTGTTATTTACACAAAATAGCACATTTAATGACTATTTTCTTGCAATTCAAAACAAACGTTTCACTTAACCACTTAACCTTTTCATGCAACCCAATATGACAAATATCAATCAACTTCTTTTCACGGACGATAGAAGAACTAAATAATAGAATATACACTAAAAATAACGATAACTCAATCACTTTTACCCATGCGGCCCTCGAAAAATTTGAAAATTGTCAAAAAGCTTGTGAATCACTGCACTTAACAGTTAACCATAGCATGATAAAGATACACCTATTAATATCGTATCGAAAAGGCTTGCATGAAGTGTTCATTTTCCCATTATTTAAAACGTTCACAATTCATAATTTTCTTAGCTAACTGAACTGTCAATATTGAAAAATCTCGAGTCAAAGGTCGGCCTGATCTTTGACACTTGACTACTCCAGAATAATACGTTTCGCGCTACATTAACACATCTCGTTGTTTTATAAAGTATCAACAAACGGTAACTGAAGTGCTATTGCTCAAAGTATCGCTTCTGATTATGTATCGTTCTTTTGGCTTAGCAACTAGTTATTTGTCAGTCAGTTTCTAATTCGATAAATGGTCAGTAAATATTTCATAAACGGTCAGTCATAAATACTTAAAACGGTCGGTAAAAATAATAAATGGTCAGTTAAAAAAATATAGATGGTCGGTTAAAAATTAAATATTATCAATTAATTTTGGTCAGTTTTATTGTAAAGTGGTTAGTAATTATTTGTAAAAGGGTCAGTAGATAAACGAGAGATATACATAAGTTATATTATATCAGATAGCACCAAAAAGATATGGTGTTCATTACCTTGCCGTGGTAATTAATAAGTGGTGAGAGGGAAACAGCACCGAAAGGACCTTTTGTATCGTAACTGGCAATCCCAAGATTCAAAAGTCGAAAATCAAGTCAAAATCTATAGCCATTTTAAATACATTACTGACCGTTTGATATAATAACTGACCACATTCATACTAATACAGTGACTACTGACCGTTTATAATATTAACTTACCATTTTGATTTTTCACAGACCATTTATTTAATTCACTTACCAAAACTTGAATAAGATACTGACCCATTAAATACACGCATTTTTGGTTTCCCTGAATCCATTTATTACTACATATCGATAAATTTTAAATGTTCAAATTTTGAAGATGATTCAGTGGTAGAAGCGAACGCTAAAATTAATCGTGAACAAAGAAAATTAAAAAGCAATTGAAGCAATCTATCGCATTGAGGATATGAAATATTTCGAGAAAGAAACCAAAACCTGCTTTTCCACGTATTTGCGATACTACATTCAAAAATCCCGATAATTATTACAAACCCACTTAATTCATTGAAACTCGTTAAATTTTAACAGCAATTTAACTTTACGATACAAAATGTTTACTACGCGTCAGTTCAAGTACATCAGTGCACTTGAAATGCCCGAAGATGCCAGAAGGCAAAACCCGAGTCGTTGGCGACAAAACTCATGAAAACGTACAAAATTCAAATAATTCAAATTTTATATTGAAAATCCATCAAGCACACTCAGTCTTAAGCCTTAATATATAATTATCTTCGCGTTTCTTGGTGATGTTATCGATTCAGAAAATCACCAACATATATAACATTTCTAGTCCAGCTGAAGATCTAGTTTCCTGCCAAAATAACAGTTTCATGGAGCAAACAGCGAAGAATTCCGATAGCCAGCCCATTGTCCAAGTTTTGCTCACGAGGATACATAGAATTAGCCGTTTTTGAGTGCGCCGTGCAGGCACCTCATAAGGGCAATACCACTTTTATCAGAGGCCCACTATCACGCTGAAGTGCCGTGTGTGGGCTTATGCCGTTTGCTAGTCAGGATATTTCGTTTGCGTGGAATAGGCATGAGAATTAAAAGTTTACTTATATTATTTACCTAATGATATGACGAAGATACTGTTAGACATGAATCATGGACGGAAGTTTTGAAAGATTACTGCACGGGTTTGATTCAAATTTGATATTGAAACTTCATCAAGCACCTTCAGTCTAAATTCTTAATTATCATTATTAACAAATTTTATTATCTGTATTTTTTTATAATCCATATTAAAAACTAAAGAAGAAAAAAAAGCACAAATGAAAAACATTTAAAAGCCTTTAAATATGAAAGAACTAACAAAGTATTTTTTTTAACTTTTTATAACTTCTTATGAGTAAACTGTCAACTCGTGATATAATAGCATGTTATTAAAATAAACAACACACATTTGTTTTACTACTTTCACATTGATAACATTTTCAACAGATTAAATATAAAAGAAACAGAGTAATTTATAATAAAAACTAGCTGTACCCTGCGCGCGTTGCTACGCCAGCAATTGTGGGGTGTGGGGTGGGGTGGGGGATGGTGTGTACGCCAAAAAGTTTCGCGGAAGTGTACTCGAGAAATTTGTAAAAATTCGATATCAATTTTTGGGGGGAGGGGGGTTGTTTGGCGGGGTGGGGTTTGGGGAGCAAAAATGGGGGGGGTTGGGGGGTGATTGGGGGGAGGGGTTGGTAGGCCAGAATCCATCGCGGGGGTGCACTTAATAAATTTGTAAAGTTTCACATCGATCGGTCGAGCGGTTTAGTAGTCCATAGCGGACATACATACAGACATTCATTTTTATATATAGATAATAATGCATTTTTAGTACTTTTTCCACATAAAATTTATTTGATCATGACCGGTTTCGCTCATGGCGAGCATTGTCAACTGATAAGGAATACAATAAAACAGTGATATTTATTCAAAAGTTAAGTATGAATAAATTTAAGCAAATTAAAGAGAAAAATATTTGCTTAGTTGTTTTACCAATTGTTTGTCATACCTTGTTTTTCATACTTAACATTTGTATAAATATCACTGCTTAAAAGAGTAATTTATCTCAGATTGATAATAATAAGGCTCGCTAAAATATACAATTATTGATGTAAGAAAAATGACAAGTTGATAGCTTTGTATTTCGGCAGCCTACCATCGTTGATATAACTAACTAAAAATTGATCACTTATAAGGTGGAAAGGCATTACATTTCAAAAAAATAATATATTTTTGGTCAATCAAGTTATTAAGTCCTCGACCGGATTCGCTCATCGAGAGCATTTTCAGCTCAAAACTGACATCATCAATTGAAAAAAGTCGCGATGAGCAAAATCGGTCCTGATCTTACTTAATATATTAATTATGGAATATGTAAGTACAAAAAATGTTTTATTATCTTTCAATACACTGATATTTAAGCTTTATAACAATAGATCGATTTCAAAAATAATGAATATAATTATTGTAATATATTATATAACATAATGTAGCTATTTATATAATTTAGACTTTCGACTGAAAGTGCTTGATAAAATTGTCGGTTCCTGCGGTCTAGTGGCAAGAGCTTTGTCCTAGCGATCTGGAGACCCGGGTTCAAATCCCGGCAAGGTCAGATTTTTTCAATTGAAAAAAAAAAGATCTTGGGCTGGGTGTATGTTATTTATCGTTGATTTTGTGTAGAACTGATTCGTTACTTATCATCGAGTTAATCTCGTATGACTTTCACAATTAAGAATATTTGGCGCATTGGCGTAAGCTGTAATGCCAAATATTTTTTTAAATTCTATTATAAAAAAAAAAAATTTCAAAATCAAATTTGATCTTTTGAATTCTGTACATATCTATGAACTCACGAACATTCGTGCACTTGAAATGCCTGAAGATTCCGAAAGGCGAAACCTTTGCCCCTAGTGGCAAACTCATATAAAGCACAAAATTCAAACGAAAACTTGAATCGTTTTAATTTTGTATTTTGTAGCTGTTTGTATTTTTTTTTTGTGAAAACTATTGAATGATCATGAGAGAGAATCTAACTTTGTCATAAACCGTTATGAATGTCAGTTTACAAAATATACTTTGTAGGGCTTATTTATTTAACCCTCTTAGCCTCAGAGCGCCGATCTATCGGCGCATACTTTGAAATATCATATACGAGATATAGAGAAAGCAAACATAGTGAAACAAAAAAAGGCCACTGGAGAAATATTTTATCATTAAAATAAACTAATTACGAATTTTTTAACAGTTATTTTATAGGTGTATTTAACAGTTATATTTTGAGTTCCGCGCTTGAATTTCGCTCCGATGATCATTATGCGTCGGCGTGACTTTTGATAAACCCAAGACTGACCATTTACCAATAAAAATATGTTTTAATATGTGCGCTTGTATGTAGGTACCCTAATTTTGTTTGCAAAATTTCAATATTGTTAAATAGCAAGTTGTCTTCGTTGACGAATACTATATATGTACTATCTTTTTTTTATGTACGTCAATATAAATAATTATTGATTTCTCTCTCTAAAAATGTTCTCCTTCATCTAGTGATTTTTTTCGCTCAAAATAAAAAATATATTATAACCAAAGTATATACTATGTTTTCATAAAAATAGCTCTGAGCTTTTTCGCAAGTACCCGCAAAAACGGCTGAGGCTAAAAGGGTTAAATATCGGTCCAAATGCCTGTCAGAAAACTCGTACGTTTTTAAAACATCTCAAAAATAAAGAGGCCTGAAGTCGGATTATAAATAACCTCTGTTAGAAAGAAGGATTAAAATAATTTCAACTACGTTTTGTTGTTTAGTTTGATTGCATTCAAAAATAATCCTTGTGAGATGAATTCAACAATGTTCTCATCGATCATTTGTTTGTATTATATCAAGATTATATCAAGATTCTGTGAATAACGTTACATTAATTTGTAATACAGTAGATCCTCGATTATCCGGACTAATTAGGGATGAAGATAGTCCGGATAAGGACAAATCCGCTTAATCGAAAAAATCAAAATTGACAGGAAAAGACAAGTATATTCAGTATAAATCATTTTTATTTCTCTAGATTAATAAATAGCTTTAATAATAAATTAATACGGAAAGAAAAATAACAATGTATTTTAATTCTACATAAATTATTTTTAAATATTTGTTGATAGCTATTTCGGCTTACGCCTTCGTCAGAACTATAGTAGTTCTGACGAAGGCGTAAGCCGAAATAGCTATCAACAAATATTTAAAAATAATTTATGTAGAATTAAAATACATTGTTATTTTTCTTTCCGTATTATAATGGAGTTCTACCAAGTAAATGCCTACTCAATCAATAAATAATAAATTACTTTAATTAAAAAAATGAATTATCGATTTCTGCTTAAAGCTTGACATTAAACAATTGGTAAAAGTTTTTTCACTTTGTTTTTTTATATCCGAGATCGTTGACTTTCCGACACCATATTTATAAGACAAAAAACGTCCCGATTCACCCCGTTTCAAAGCATCGATTATATCCAATTTGTCTTTTAATAAAACTACGACACGTTTT
This sequence comes from Himalopsyche kuldschensis, assembly GCA_028554975.1. Lineage (NCBI taxonomy): Eukaryota > Metazoa > Arthropoda > Insecta > Trichoptera > Rhyacophilidae > Himalopsyche > Himalopsyche kuldschensis. The sequence goes on from JAHFWI010000006.1 coordinate 18,956,373, forward strand.
CTTTCCGTTGACATATCGGTAATATTTAAAATAAATATTTAAATCATTTTTTTAAGAAACAAATGTTCGATGCGTGTTGAATTTGGACGATGACTGACCCATATTTTACACAGGACTTATTGTAAGAACAAATGCAACGATCAAAATATTAAGACTGCATTCCATCACGTACGTAAACAGTGGACTCAGTTCGCCACGTGCATATCAGCAAATTTTTAATATTTTAGTTTATTTTGACCAATCCGGATAATCGAGGTCCGGATAATCAAGGTTCTACTGTATATAACTCGACACGAGTTTATAAAAATACTTTCACCCAATTCAACAATCTTATATAAAAAACCGAAACGGCGTATGTATGTATGTAGGTCTGTAATTCCCTTTTGCATTGTTGTTGCAAGTTGCCATAAAAACGAATATGAAAGAAAATATGTTTGAATTTTTATCGGCGGAGACATTTAGTCAAAATGTAATAAATTAGTCTTCTACCAACTTTTTCCCGGCTTTTATTAATATAATAATGTTTATTATTTACGTGAAGGTATTATTTGACAGCAAATTAGATTATTTCCTTGAATTTGGACATTTTAATGGGTGAGAATGGGGCTGTCATCAAATTAAATAAAGTTTGTGATTTTATTTTAACTCTATTTTGGATGTTAGATTTTGTGATATAATTATGTCGAATGATATAACATTAAATAATTATTAGTCGCTTAGTCCAAGCGACGCCGGGTAGCAATACTAGTAATAGCATAAAGAAAAATAAAAATGCTTTCCGACATTTTATCACGACCAAATATTTAAAAAATTGTTACAACAAAAACAAATAAGTCATTTCATAATTATCAACGCTGCAGTTATTGCACATGTATGGATTTTCGTTTCCTTTTTTATCCACCTAGAAACTTAAGTGCATATTTCTCTTTTTTGTCTTCTCTAAGCGCCGCCATTTTCATTTGAGAGTTGAAAACCAAATTGCAGTATTTTCTCTGTTTTCTGCTGATTTTTATTGTATCCATAATTCTTTGATTTTAGCTGCACGGTCCGTGGTGCAGTGGCCAACGTCGTTGGCTTCCGTGACGGGCCGCCCGGGTTCGAGTCCCGATACGAGCAGATTTCTTCAGTCAATAAATCGATTCCGCTCGAAGGCAATGGGTGATTGTGTTGCTAAAATTACCTTCCTAATTTTCCGATCCTAAAAAGCAGCTCGTACCGAGTGCGATGACCTAACCACAAGTCTTGTCCTAGTCCTCGTATCATTTCAATCCGTGAGTCATTTGAAAATCCAAAAAATCTTTTAATATCGAGCTATTTACTTTAACACGGTGAAAAAATAGCGAAGTAATTTATTTTTACAGAAATCTATTTTACTATCTTTAAAGTTGTGCAAAAAAGATAATCTCCTTATGGCAATGCTTTCGCTTCCAACATTTTTCTTTAGCATTATTGGCTTGTATGGTTTGGGACATTAGTACTTTTCATCGCGGAAAATGTGAATGAAGAATGCAAGCTATAACATTTTTGCATTTGTCTATTTGGTCGGCTCGAACCTTTTTGACTTGAATACCACTTTTTCAATTAATATTATATATACTTTTGATGGTTTCGGCGGTAACTTTGTGGAAGTTCATTTAAGTATAAAATTTAGAATACTTTGCTTATTCCACGTATTGTCCTACTAACAGTGACACGTGTTTCGCCTCTTTCAGAGGCATCTTCGGACTTAATATCGCAAAGTTTGCTTAAGTAATACGTGGAATAATCAATGTTATTTTATATTAATATTATATATCTTTAGATTTCCTGAAAAAATCGAGTCATACTACATACATACAGTGCTAGGTTATATTCATTATTTTTTTATAAAGATATCGTTAACTTTAAATACCTATGCTCAGCCATAGCTTAAAGATATTTTTTTAAATTTAATAAAGTGTTAATAACATCTGTTTCATAAACTTGTATCCGAAGACTTCATTTTTAGAATAACCCGGTAATAATAGTAATTTTATCATTACATGTAATACACCATGAAGGTGAGAAACTTTATAAATTGGTTATTGTTTATCGACAGTGATTCTAAACTTTTAATACAATTATATTTTTCATTTCTTTCTTTTGTTCTTAATAGTGACACGTCTTTCGCCTCTTTGAAAATCATTTCAGACAAACCATACAGCCGATACTGATCTTTAAAAAATATATGTGAATGTTTCGCATAAACATGTGTGTTCTTTATTTTGCTTAAAATTATTTTTCATCAGTCGATAATACTCAGCCAATCACTTGATCAAAAATGACAACAAAACTACTTTTTCATTCAAAAAAAATACATTAGGCATATTCAGTGGTACCTAAAAATGAGCAAGCGCGCCACCCTGCCACCTTTTCGTCAAGTAACATTGTTTTCTAATACATACATTTATTCAAAATACCAGGGCTGTGGAGTCGGTAAAAAAGTTCGACTCCGACTCCGACTCCAGCATTTACCAAAACCACGACTCCGACTCAAACATTGACCAAAAACACGACTCCGACTAAAAAAAGCTTAATGCCGTCACTTATTTTTCCTAATTTTCTTAATAATGTGTATTCAATTAAATATTAACACTACCAATCCGGCCAATAGCCAAATTTGACATCTTATATGCAAAAATAAAAAGTTCAAACTTTTCAAAATTTCCGACTCCGAGTACGACTCCGGCCAAAAACCTCCGACTCCGACTCCACAGCCCTGCAAAATACTGTTCATAAAATTGAAAGCATTATGAAAAATTGATTTTTTAAATGATTGTATCGTCGAAACTTGTGGTTTTTTAACTTGGTAAAAATTTGGGAAGAAATCAATGACCGACCTGGAACGGATTTATTTACCACAACACCACTGGGTATATTGATTAAGAAACCAAAATTGATGCCTTTAAACCAAACACCAACGCGTCTAAAAAATATTTCTAACTTCCCATTTTACCTCGCTATCGACACATCCATCAGTTCACAAGTATCTCATGGTTTGATAACAATGATTATAATCCATACACTTGAGAATGCATGAGTGTTTACTGAGTCCATTGCACGACACGCTAGCACAGGCACACTATGGTCACAAATCACAATAATTCAATGACTATCGTGATACGTGTCACATTATGACAACTTGTCAATTATAATTGGCAATCAATTAAATATCAAATATGTATACTAACTACTTATAAGGTTTAATTGAGATGGGTGTGTAATAAATCAAATGAAAGTTTCTTACTTATTAATTTTTTTTAATTTTGCCAATGCGCCAAATATTTGTAAGTGTGAAAGACATTAGATGATAAATAATGAATCAGTCTTGAGCAACTCAACGAAAAATTACATGCACCCAGTCAAAGATCACTTTTTCAATTGAAGAAACCTGAACTTGCCGGGAATTTAACCCGGGCCCACCTGATCGCTTGACCAAAGCTCTTGCCACTGGAACCGACTATATATAAAGGTTCTTTTTGTAGGGACACTTAGTTTTGAAATGTAAATAAAACAAGTTGTTTGTGAGATTTCGACTAAATTTTAATTTCATTTGTAAGTATATATTACGCCATTAAATATGGAATATAGCATCAAATGTCTGCCAATATCCATTCATTATAAAATGGGCCATGTCGCTAAAGTTGACTTTTTTGAAAATTTGGGTAAACTTCCAACTGCTCCAGAACCCAATCAGGCGTTGTCTGTGGTCGTTTACCTGAAGTTCCTCGGTTAGTTGGATTTTATACGGGTGCAGACATAAGGCCCGATTCAAAATTTGCCAAGTTGAAGTCGCAGAAAAGCCAAGTTCTCGTGAACAACGAGAAATAAGCTGCCTTGGGTTTTCCTGTACACTTTCACACACAGCAGCAATGTTTTCACTAGATATTGTATTTTGATGACGTACAGGTAGGTGTTGGCCGATTATTTACAAACTGGTTGACTCAAATTTGGCCACTAAACAATGAATAATCTACTCAGCAGGACAAAGTAACATATTTTGAGCGTCCCTATTGAAATACCCTTTATTATAAACATATTGACAATAGTAAAAATATTTTTTATTACTTGTTCCACATTGAAATTATTGAGATCAGGAACGATTTCGGTATCAACTAATAGTGCTCGCAGTGAGCGGAAAATCGAGGAGTACCTGTAAATGCTATTTTTATAGATCTTAAACGAGACAAATTAATAGATTTCAATCGCTTAAAACACAGTTTAATTCACGAGACACCCAAATAGCATCCAGTCGAAACGGTTAATCGCTGAGCTAACGTAAAAACTATGCGGTACTTTTATACAGTACACGAAATTTATCTTCTCATAAAATTATATTACTTTATAGTTATGCCGTGTGAAGTGGGTCGAATTTAGTTATTCGCTCATAGTGTTTAACTCACCGTTTTCATGAGCAAAAAATTACATAATAGAAAACAACAGTAAAAGACCGTGTTACATGACATGTTATTGTGTCACACATTTTTTGGGACCTTTACGTGGTTCTGTTCTAGATATCGAAACTTGTAATAATGCAACACGCAATGCATTATACCAGGGTCTAGTGTCAATATCACACGATTTTGACATTCGAATAATAGACATGGATGTCCTCGTTGTATAAAATTCCCTCCTACATTCATCCAAGCTCCACAACGCAAAGCAATGAGGGCGATGTGAAAACGGAATGCCGTATTCCTATTAATTCTATCCCTACACTCTTCCGAAAAGTGAGAATGGCTAACTGATCAGTTCTCGTAGTAAAACCTATGTGGAGATTAAATCCATGACGACTGTATACTCCTCAGTGGAAGTGGGTATGTATAAAATACAGAAAAAAAGAAAAAAAATCTTGTTTTGTTATTATCTCCTTGCTTCCTGTATAAGGGAAAAAAAAGTTTTTTTTTCACATAATCATTTTGTAATATTAAACTCAATCTTGAAACCTTTGCGATATTAATCGTGAAGATGCCTCTAAAGGAAGCGAAACACGCGTCACAATTAGTTACACAATATGTCGAAAAACCGAGGTCTTTAATCTTATATAAAAATAAAAGATATTTTATTTTTACAAATACTTCACGACGCTTCGTAGATACAAAACCAACCTCTCAATTTTTCTGTGTGTGGATTATATATTTATTAGCACAGTTTTTTATAGTCGGTCTCTGAAATGCTTTTTTCGTAAAAAAAATAACTATACAATTAATTCTTCAATGCGACTGCTTAAATCAGTCATTCCCCGAGTATATTCTTTAGTAAGGTCTATATCGACCCCTAGAGGTCCATTCCGCAGAGGTCTACGTCAGTGAAAAAACTATTAGGGGGTCTATGTGATGTTAATTAGGGACTACATGAAATTAAAATACATCACCTACCAAATTAAAGCCATATATATCAGACTCATTCCAACCATTAAAAGCACTGTTTTGTCCGTATTTATTGTACGTAAAAATGTTACTAGATTTTCATTTTGTGCCGTTTTAATGAATAAATCTATATACATAAAACTTGAAATTCTATTTTACAATAAGCCCCATCAGAAAGAGTAGCTGTGTCAGTTTCAAAAACACATTTAAAGTTGATAAATTTGTAAAAAATATATATACGGGAGTCAACCGAATACTGAAAAAATCGGCGAGAGGTCTACGTGAGGGCTAGAGTTTAGGGCCCACTAGTATAAATACTGCAATATTTTCAATCTTAAAAAGACTGAATGGATTTTTTTGAATAATTAGCACTGCTGTTCACACAATTTGGTATTCAATTAAGGGATTACAATCCATAAAGCAAGTTTAGCAATAAAATATCTCGATTAAGTGCTGTGATGCAATTAAAAGGAAAAAGCATAAATGTAATCTCTATTTAAGCATTTACTTAATAAACAAAACGATATTAATTTATAGTCTTCTACGAACCATTATATTAAAACCGATTAGTTGTATTTTATGACTAATATTTAAGAGGTATTGAAATCTGTTATATAAGCTTAATTAATGTTTTACCTTATTTGACCTTAACTGTAGTCGCCACATGAATAAATCCTATTTTAATGTAACTCACTGTGATAGTTATTGAATATCTAAGAACTTTATGTTCACTGACTATGGCAGCAATGCCAACTGAAATCACTTCATGGGCCAAAGAAAATAATACATTTCTTGAGAATTTTAAATTAAATATTCCTGATATTTTTTTGAAGAACCGTGAATATGAGTTGTTAGTTATTCCAAGGAGTAAAACCAGCCTACCAATGGGGATGCCACTGGGAAGAATTGATTCGGATGTCGAGAAATTTTACATGAACATGAGTCAGTTCAAACGAGCTCTATTTTTTGTGTAAATATTATAGTTTCTTTTGTCGGAACTCACTCGGTTGACTTATTTGCCAATTTCCGATATAATTTTTTCACTTTTATATAGAAAGCTATAACTTAATATGGAAACATAACATGAACAAGGACGCACGTTTCATTGTTATAAAGAGGTGAGTCACTGGATTTTGATCGGACAGTATGTGAACACCGTTAATTATTAGTTATTGATTAATTTTAACTTACAATAAAAAAAACGTAAAAATTTGAAATCGCACAAAAACAGGTTTGAGTGAACAAAGTGAATGTGATCGGAATCCTGCGATTTATTTCCAGATTTGCAATATGCCCGATCTGTCAACCGGTCCAGCTAGAAATACATGGAAACGAAGCAGCCGTACATAGTACTGAAAAAAAAACTCGCCACAATTTTGAGTTGATAAATTCCTTCTGCATTAATCATCGATAAAAAAATATGTAAAACCACCTGTCTTTATCTGGTGGGATCCATCAGTAGTACACAAATTGAATTGGCAAAGAAGCAAAGAAACTGTCTAGACATAACAGTTCGTTCCCAGTTCCCATATCAACATAAGTTTTTCTAGGATAACTGCTATTTAAACAGTGGCTTAAACTCTTTCTTCGAAGAGAGTAAAGATAAATAGGATAGAACTATACTAATGGTTAGCTGATCGCTATCGCTGTGTCCCGTTTAGGATCGGCCATATATTGGAAGGTTTTATAGGCAAAACAGTAACCAATAATGAATAAAAATAATAACAAATTTTTAGTACTTATTCCATATTAAAAATATTGGACGAGAACCGGTTCCGCTCATGGCGAGCATTATTTACCGTATGAGTGAAACCGGTCCTGATCAAATAAATTTAATCTGGAATAAGTACTATAAATGTATTATTATTTTTTTTCATTATTGGTTACTGTTTTGCCTATAAAACCTTCCAATATCTATACTATAATAAATGGGATACAGCGAGAGTGATCAGCTAACCACTAGTCCTGTCTCAGTTCTCATATTCCCACAATCACTACTCTCTTCGAAAAAGAGAGGATGAGAAACAAAGCATCAAGTTCACTGCCGAAGATGTCCACATCAACAGGCAGCGCATTTATCAGCCGAATAGCCCTTGCAAGTGGGGATTCAAAATACATGTTGAGACTAGCTCCGTGAGAAGTCCATATGCTCCATGTTGGGAGCGGAGATGGTTAGTAAAAAGAAGTAGTGGTCAAACTTGTTAAATTTTAGATTGTATCTAATCTTAATACGTCAATACGTTTAGGAATGGAAACCTTTAAGTATTGTTAACGTAGAAGATTTATTAATTTGTTAAGTTAACTAAGTAGCCACGTAATCAATCAATATCTCAACACAATAATATGAAATATCAAACTTAAAGGGATTATTAGAACATTGCCGTTTCAACAAAAGCTCATTTCACTCACTCGGTAAAGCTCGTGCTTTAATTGTATGGCGTGTAATCCTACCACTAAGAGCCTGTTGAGAACCTTTTTTAGATACATAGCTTCTTTAAATATCTCACAAAGTAATCATTATGTGAATTAAATAAACGTTTATCGTTATAACTGATTTTTATTGATTGAGTAGGCGGTTACATGGTAGCAATCCATTATAATACGGTTAGAAAAATAACAAAGTATTTTAGTTCTACATAAATTATTTTATATATTTGTTAGTAGCTATTTCGGCTTGCGTCTTCGTCAGAACTATGTTTTGAACGTGTATTAGAGATAGCTTATATACCTAGGCTAGACAGGGTACCCCATACATCCCCTTTCTGCTCAACGATACCAACGTCACATGGAAAAATTTAAATAAGTTTAAATTATTGGTCTAGCGTAATCCTGAGAACTTAATCTGATATTTTTGGGTTATTTTTATCGTGTGAAACCACTTAAAATCTGCAATGCCTTAAGTGAATCTATTTTTACATGACCCAAATTCGGTTCCAATTTGTTTACATTCCTGTAATAAAGGCCTTAAGCTAAATGCATTGGAACAGCTAGAAATTAATAGGTACAATCAATCCAATGACATTCTTAATGAACAGATTACGATAAACGCTTCACCTCTTCTAAATCCTTTAACAAGCAGAAAACTAAAAACAATTAAAAATAATACGGAAAGAAAAATAGCAATGTATTTTAATTCTACATAAATTATTTTATATATTTGTTGATAGCTATTTCGGCTTACGCCTTCGTCAGAACTATGTTTAAAACGTGTATTAGAGATAGCTTATATACCCTTTGCTAGACAGGGTGGCTCCTACATAATCTCTTTCTGTTGAAACCATACCTACGTCACATGAAAGAATTTAAATAAGTTTGATTTATTGGTCTAAAGTAATGGTGGGAAACAATAATTTGGGTATTTTTGGGTTATTGATCGTGTGAAACCACTTAAAATCTGCAATTTCTAAGTGCATCTATTTTAAATTGTTTTAAGTTTATTGTTTGTTAATGGTTTTAACAGAGGTGAGCTATTAATTGTGATCTGATCGTTAAGAATTTCATTGGACTGATTATATCTATTAATTTCAAGCTGTTCCAATGCATTCAGTTTTAGGCCCTTATTGCAGGAATGTAAACGAATCGGGACCGAATTCGGATTATGTGCTAATTCTATAAGGTGATTTGCATATTGTGAATCAGTTTTTCCATTGTTAAAGGATCTAACATGTTCGTTTGCGCGAATGTTTATCTTTCTACCAGTCTGTATCAATAAATTTAAAAATAGATTCAATAGGACTTGGAATCGGAATTTTTGAAAAGTTTTAAATTTTTTATTTGCATATAATATGTCAAATTTGGCTATTGGATGGATTGGTAGGGTTGATGTTTAATTGAATACACATAAATAGGAAAATTAAGAAAAAAAAAGAGATGATATTAAAAAAAAAATTGTTGGAGTCGTGTTTTTGGTCAATGTTGGTGTCGGAGTCGTGGTTTTGGCGAATGCTGAAGTCGGAGTTGGAGTCTGAGTCGAACCTTTTTTTACCGACTCCACAGCCCTGGATATATTGATATCACACATAAGTCTTTCCCTCCTGATATGCAAGTATGTACATTTTATTTGAAAGATAAGTTTTTAAATTAGAATTAATTATTTATTTAATTTGGCTGATAAAATTACTTCTTAATTAACAAAAATAACTATTTAATTCATAATTTGTATTTTGAGCCCCACCCCAAACCAATGGTTACCGACAACCCAGATAAGCTTTACAAGTAAACTAAATGACAGGTATTTCAACCAGTAAGCTGCGCTCGTTACTAAAATTTCTTCAGTGTGTTAATATCAGAGTATAAATAAATATATTCTTATTGAGTTATGATAATAAATGAAGGTATAAGTAGATTTTCGCTCTACAAAAACCAGCTTAACAACTATCATACGAAGTTTGTTAGGTTGCCATATTATAAACCTTTCAAGTGTAAATATTTACACTCTAGTTAATTTTGTAAGAAAATGAAACAGAAAAAAAACATAAGCTTTTTTTAAATATATCTATTTGATTGATCTCCAAGTTCTTCGGCGCGTTGGCATCAAAGTTCTTCCCGTCTCCTCGTTTCTATATTTAGTTTTTAATATCAAAGATGCATCGCTGCAGTTCAAGAGGACAGCTTACGTTTTCTTTTTGACGTGACAACGTCTTATAAATCGATGAACGCCCGCTGCACGCACGAAAAAACATGACTCATTGTCCCGTTTGTCGCGTTACGCCGAAGGCAAGCGTGCGAGCGAGAGCGCGGATAAGCGATAAAGAGGCACGATCGGCCTACCGTTTGGATTGTGCCGCATCTATCTCTCTTCCACTCGATTGGTCGATGCGTCTGAGTAGAAAAGAGACAGCGGCAGCACACAACTTATACACCTACAGTACCTACACGTGATCTGTTTACAACTGTTTATAAAGTGAAGTGAAATGTTAATGTGGTTTTCATTGTTTATATTACAACAACAATTGCGGCAATAAAGGTAATTAATCCTTGAATTAATGAGTGCGAATAAAATATATCAATAAAAAATTGTAGATTTCATTTCACTCCTTCTTCGTATCCATACAAAATAATGATAATTCAATAAAAATGATTCCATTTTATTCATAAAAGTATGCAATCATTTCATCAATGTTTTCTTATGACGTTGTCACGTTAAACTATTGTCCGTAAACCGACTTTACAGACAACCATTTTTTACATATGGAGGGTATTCGATAAGGATGGTTCTTTGTATATAACGATTTTCTGATGCTTTAACAGTACTAGTACTGTTAGGTGTAAGTCAATTCCTATTATTAGAATCGGATGAGTGGGAGGAAATTTAAACATCACATAGGTTTTTAATTTTTAGTACTTATTCCACATTCAATTTATTATGTCAGAGTTGATTTCGCTCATGCTCACTATGACCGAATCCGGTTCCGATCTAATAAATTTAATGTGAGGTAAGTACAAAATTTTTTTATCATTTACATTATAATGCCATTCCACCAAGTATTGAATATGAACACCTTAAAAGTGATCACATACATCTCTGCGTTTGAATGTTAACCCATTTAAAATACATTACTTCATGAAAATGTGTATATTGGGATTCGAATAAGCTTAAGAGCATTGACGTCTCGGCTACAAGGATGGCGATTTTAGGTATGTAATAAAAATGATGTTTTCCTACAAAGCAATGAAGGAGAAGCGGTAAATAATTTCTAAAATTTGACTATGACATGAAAGTGAACTTTCATTTCCAATTGAAAGTTTATTCTTCGATCCATGCCTGCATCATATTCTTGTCCAATACATCCCTGTCGAGGCGAGGTGAGAGCGCTTGCCTTTTAAGGCGCTGCAAATAAATATTGAATGAATAAAAACCGCTGTATTTATGTTAGGACACCTACCGCACGAGCGAAATATAAATAAATATTGCACCGACTATTTGAAACTGCGGCAAAGCTTTTGCCAATGCATAAAGCTCCATGCCTGAGCTTTTGCGGCACGTTGCTAACGTGCGGAGCGGTAATGATGCAAGTATTTAACTTGAAGAGACGAATCCTTTACATGAAATAGTCAATCCGCCATCCATGAATGCAAAACAATATAGAATCAATCTTTTTTTAAACGGTAGGCTTTTTCGACAGGATATCGCAAAAAAAATATTTTAAACAGACTTGTATTCCATATAAAATGGAGATTTGTTCCATTTTTTATTAATACACATTACTTTGAAACAGAGAATTCAAATATTCATTAAATCACATAAAAAAGTTTAGGAGACATAAGGAATAAGGAGATAGGACACTCGTAATTTGTTTCAACGCAATACCTCTGGTAAGTGATTTAAGCCCAATAAGTATGTAAGAAAATCATTTTGGTCTAAAAAAGGTTTTGGAGGCTAGACGACATTTGAGTCTTTTATTCGATAGTGAATCAAAAAAACGACAAATCACCATGGAATGTTATAGTGTTGAACAAAGTGTACAAATAAACAGATTTTATTATCAAAGTCACTGCTCCGTTCGAGAAAAGGTATCTATAGCGACGAGCAGTGATGGCTGGTGACGGGGTGTTGGGGGGTGCAAAGGAAGATTCAACCATTTTTGTAAGAGTTCTTTCCTATTCATTGGATTTTAAAACACTTCTATAGCATGGACTTTCAATTCAGATGTTCGCAATACCAACTGTTTCTCTTCCGTAGTACGGAAAAATAGTTGAATCTTCCTTTTGCACCCCCCAGCACCCGTCACCAGCCGTCACTGGCGACGAGGCACATTTTTGGATGAATGGATATGCAAAAAAAACAAAATTGTCGGATTTAGGGCGATTCCAATCCATACGAGATATATCAGCACCTTTTGCATCCTGAGAAAGTCCCTGTTTGATACAACTTCTTATGGCATAAACTGGATGATATGAATACCGATAATATGTGGTTCTGGCATATATGTTCTGAATTGACGGCGCTACCAGCCACACTGCAGATGACACGATGGAAACTCTACACGAGCGAGCGTCCTTCTTGAAAGATCCTATACATTTTCCCTAGCGATAATATTTTATCAATAGCAAGACTGTATTCTCACTGGCAATTTTTATTGAAATAATACTCTTCCGATAACATGTGGTTCCAGCACATATCACGATGGATATTCTCCACGAGCGAACGAACGCCTATATTGAAATACCCATATTATATTACTTGACTTATGGATATAAAGGAGGAAGGAAATACGCGTCCTTATTTCTAAATTATCGAATTCATTCAGACTAATAACGCAAACTAATCTCAGTACATTTCACGACTCCAGATTTACTCAAAAATATTTAATTCTAATATATAATAAAAGCACGTTAGATTAGTTCTCACTCCACCACTTCGTGCATAATCTTTATCGAATTCAACAGCTGTTATGTTGAGGTTGTTTATTGACTCTATGAAGCTCCTTTGCATCAAATGGATTTTGATATAAAAATTCTCATGCCATTATACAAGGTTCGATATAATGCAATAATCAGGACTTCTACATCAGCCTTATTGACAGGGTCATAATGTACTGACACTGAATTGCAGTAAATTTCTTATTATAGAATACTAGATAATTTAGCTAGAGGATATTATTTTAAATACATTTCACTTTTTATTAAAATTTTAAGAAATTATCTTTGATTGATTAGAAGCTGAATCTTGCTCAATCTTATTTAAAGTCGGTCCCTGTGGTCTAGTGGCAAGTGCTTTGTCCTAGCGATCTGGAGAACCGGGCTCGATTCCCGGCAAGGTCAGATTTTTTCAATTGAAAAAAAGAGATCTTGGGCTGGGTGTATGTTATTTATCGTTGATTTTGTGCACAACTGATTCATTACTTATCATCGAGTTAATCTCGTATGACTTTCACAATTAAGAATAATTGGCGCATTGACGTAGGCTGTAATGCCAATTATTTTTTATTTATAAAAAAAATTAAATTAAATTAAAAAGTTAAACTATTTTTCACAATCCTCGAGACCGTTGGACTCGAAGAGTATTTTTCCCCCAATTTGCGCCTGACTCATCATTATGAATATTATTTCCTGATTTTAAACACACATAACTATTGAATTTTGTATTTTTTATGATCATTCTTACTTAATTTGTTATCGCTGAGAGGTCTTCAATATTTTCATTTTACTTTGAATTGTTTGTCATACCTTGTAAGTCTTGCTTAGCTTTTATATACATAATTCTGTACTTTTGCATATCTTATTAGTTGATAATTCTTGCGATGAGCGAAGCCGGCCTTAATAAATTTAATATGGAATCAGTACTAAAAAACTGCTATTATTTTTATTATATTGCCAATTCACCTAGTATTGACAGTGAACATCTTAAACGTAGTATAAAATAGTCACTGAATCTCATTGTTTCATTAAGACTTGTATAAAAAGATAAGGTTTGGAAAGGATTTAACCATTACTATGTGGGCTTAAGGCCTTTTTTGCCTACATAGATTCTTCTCCGCTCACCTCCTATCTGATCTATCTCCAGTTAATCTCTTCAATCGAAAAGTGGATTGTAAACTAATTCTATTGTGATACTTCGAATATTAATCTTAAACGAATTTTGAAGGTATAAGATATAATAAGTTCAAATTTATAACCAATTATATAGTATCAATTAATTGGATCACGCTAAGGGTTATCAAATTACTTTTCATTTAAGTATCTTTATTAACATGATACCTTAAGTACGTAGCGGGACATCGACCTTAGACTTTCAGGTTCGAATGTGAGCTTCTATTACGGCTGAGCTACGGTTGTTCATCTTTCAAGAGCCATAAGGTACAATTAATCAGTAAAATCGTGATATTTCTCGCCGCAAACGAGTTAGCTTCTAATCAATTTTGGTGAATAACTAATGTTTTCATTACTTGGTACTAGAGACTCGAGTATACTCGTCCATTTCTCAAGTACTCGATACTCGAGTAATTTGAAAAATACTCGAGTAATACTCTAATTCCAAATTTATTTTGTTTTATGCAGCGGACAGAAAAACTAGATAGCACCATTTAATTTATCGTTAACTTTTAAGCCGAGGTCCACAGCAAGACAGAGTTTTTTCCACTGATGGAATAAAAAAACAAAACTTCGGACCAAATTAAAATTTGAGACATTTAATTCTCTATTATTTTTCATAAATTGAAATAAATGTAATAATAGAATAAAATAAGCTTACTAATTTATGTATCATCTATTTATAGACACAAATTTGAATTAATAAAACATATTTTGGTACATCTGAAACTACTAGAGTATTTTAAAATTTTACTACTCGAAACTCGAGTAGTCGAGATGTCGAGTAATTGGAGGCCCTACTTGGTACTCATATTCTGAAACATTGACGCTCTCAGCTTCGAACGAGCAACCAATACGTATGTATATTTAAAGCCGACCAATCCGAGTGGTACGAACACCACTTGGCAATCATAAGATTACGCATTCGATTTCTGCCATGAAAAATCCAGAATAATATCAGATTTAAGATTTGAATCTTAATATTTTACTTTTAATGTGTTCACTGTTAGTACTTGGTGGAATGGCACTATAATATAAATAATTGAACATGTTTAGTACTTATTCCACTTAAAATTAATTGGATCAGGACCGGTTTTAAAATGACATAGCGAAAAATATACCACATAATGACATGTGACAAACTTAAACTAAGGCACACAATTCAATGAAAACGATTTTTTAAATAAGAATAATTTAAAATTAATAATTTCCCTACAAAGTATTACAATGTTGGAGCAAGATTCGACATTGGAGTTGCGCTTTACCTAAACGTTTTCAAGCTAGACTTGACATATGAGTTCGAGGAGTTAACAGTGATTGCCTCATTTGTGTTCCACCATATTTTGTAATTGTCAAATTTACACGACGCGTAAATTTGATCGTGTAGTAAACTGCAAAGGCTACAATGAAAAAATCGCGTGTCGATAAATTAAATATTATTCAATTCAGCCCGGATAATGAAATGCTAGATGAATTATTTTATCCAGTGGCGTGCGTGCAAGTCACTCGCGAAATAAATCACTGCGAGCTTAGGAATATTTTTTGGCGTGGGCTGGTCATCTTTTCATAGATTACGCCGCTAATGCCGCGCTTACGCCCAATCGTAAATCATTTCGCCCCTTCGAGAGTGGTTTACGACCTCACCGGCGGAGATTTACTTGCGATATGTAAATATCGCATTATTTTATCAGCTGTACACGTAAAAAGCTTTAAAGACATGACTGTTGGTATTCGATGCTCACAACGCCATTCGTACAAGCAATTCTATGAGAATTATGATTTCAATCAGTGCTCCCCAACCTTTTTACACCTGGGGACCGGTAAAAGGGGGATTTTTTGGTACTTCGTTGTTTTATGCCAGGCAGCAAAACACGAAAAATTATCACTTAACCTAAGAGTTGCCGTATCCTTCGCCATCCATATGAAATGACACATAAATCACCAAATTCATGGTGCAACACGCGTATATTTGCAAATGTGTATTTTTTTATGTATTCCAGATTATTGAATCCTGTGTCTCTCCCCCAGCAGCCAGCGCTTTTCAATAATCGTGATCTTGACGTTCGATAAACTGTCAAAATTCAGCAATGTCTTCTAACATAACAATAATTGCAACCCAACCACGTCCTCCACAGAAAATCATATAATCATATTACTCTTCTGTCCAACAATATATGAAATGTACAATACTTTCCAACGGTAATTTGGAGTCTTGGATCCAGTTATTGTTTCTCACACTGATTAGAAAATTGCATATTCGCTTGTGACAAACCCAGCGTGTCCAGGACCCCAAATGGAAGCGTCATGAAATTTCCATTACTACACATAATATCTCGCGGCATAATATGATGTGATGTGAAAATCTCACTGCACTTTTCGTATCGCGCACTTCCCCGAATATTTAATAAAGTTATACATGCTTTGGCTCTTCTTTCTCAACGGGGATGAATTTTTAGTTTTTATTTCAAAATTCGTGACGCCCCGCCCCATGTGTGCGTTGAGGTTCCAGCGACGTTCGTTTCGAGTTTTGCTGCCTGGCATAAAACAACGAAGTACCGTTTTTTTTGTTGATGAAATTGTTTTTATTTCACATTTTTTTAATAAAGAATTTTGAATGAAGGTGCTTGATGGAATTTCAATATCAAATTTCAATCCTTAAATCTGGTTTCACCTTTGGACATCTTCAGGCATTTAAAGTACATGAAGGTACTTGAAATGACGCGTAGTAAACAGTTTGTATCGTTGATGTCCAAAAACAAAATTAGATCACTGAGTTTAATTATTATGAACGTAATCTATATGAATTAGCGATTTTTTTAATGTAAATAAGTCTCAATGAATTACATTATTAATTATAATTATCGCGTATTTTCAATGTAGTATCGAAGTGTTTGAGTGTTTATAATGAATGATTGAAATTTGGCATACTTGTTGCGGCCCGGCGGAAAGTCTCTGCGGCCTAGCACTGGACCGCGGGCCACCGGTTGGGGAACACTAATTTAAATATATTGATGTAATTCAGTAAACACTTTATTTTTAACTGCCCAATATTATTAGAAATGCATGGTATTTCAAAATAATAAAAAAACATTTGTTTACTACTAATTCCAACGAGAATCTTATATATATTTCTTATATATAAACTTATATATATTTATATGTAAATGAATGTTTGTTTATATGTTTGTCCCTTATGCGTTCCTATACCGTTCATCCGATTGCAAAGAACTTTTGGTGATTTGTTGTGTGGACGCAAACGAATGTTTCTTAATTATCTATACATATAAAAATGAATGTTTGTTTGTTTGTCCCGTATGCGTTTCTATACCGCACATCCGATTGGGAAAAAAAATGGTGATTTGTTGCGTGGATACCCACGAAGGTTTTTGAATCAGTACAGCCATTGTATTATTAGAAAAATCACCGACGAAAGCGATCTGAAGAGTTAACTGTAGACTCCTTAGATTCGTCATGTTTACTGAGATGTCAAAAACACAATCAAAATAAAAAATATTGTGCATCTAAAAACACTTTCTTTCTTTGAGTGGCATTGTGACGCTTGCCGGGCACTGGCTCGTAATATTTTTAAATGCATGTTTGTTAGTTTGTCCCGTATTCGTGTCCATACTGTTCATCCGATTGCGATAACCTTTTAGGATTTTTTTGTTTTGCTGACGCTTGCGAAGATTTCTGGTTACTTTAAAAAATATGAACTCGCCATGAGCGAAATCGGTCCTGATCCAATAATTTTATTGTGGAATAAATACTAAACGTGTGTTATTATTTTTATTAAAATATCATTTATTATCAATTTCAGTTTTCGTCATGAAAGTGTCATTGGAATGAAAGAAGAAATCGTCGTTAATCTGATTGTGTAATTGTGTAACCGAAATTTTTGATCGATTAACAAAACTAAAAGCCACACTGAGTACCATTTACTTATGCAACAAACTTCACAGCATCATAATTTAAATTATAAAAATAATTTCCCATTTAATAAAATACAATAGCGACGTTATGCACGAACAAAGTTTATCCTGGGAAGTAAATTGGTATTAGCAAATAGTGAATGAT
This sequence comes from Himalopsyche kuldschensis, assembly GCA_028554975.1. Lineage (NCBI taxonomy): Eukaryota > Metazoa > Arthropoda > Insecta > Trichoptera > Rhyacophilidae > Himalopsyche > Himalopsyche kuldschensis. The sequence goes on from JAHFWI010000006.1 coordinate 18,974,366, forward strand.
GTTTCACACTTTCTGTTCAAAAATATGATCATCTGGTAAACCACAGATTATTAAAATGTTATTTTTATTTATCAACAGTGCAGCAATAAAACACGATCATAATTTTTGACCACGTCTCAGAGGAAAACCATTTCAACTACCAATAGAGACAGTACCTAATTATTTCTTTATACATTTATTTAAGCACTTTTAAGGTGTTCACTGTCAATACTTGGTGGAAAGGCATTATAATAAAAATAATAAAACATTTTTAGTACTTTTTACTACTTGATATGGCTTTTATTCTGTTACAGGAACTGACTCATTTGAACTCATTGCCGGGATTTCCATCTAATTATGGTTGACACACATGTAGATTTATTTATTTTTATTAAATGCTCTTAATTTTGGGCTTTTACTTTGTTAATGTTAATTCATACTTAATTGATTTTTGATGTGTTAGTTTTGCATTACTAAGAGGTCTTAAACATTTTATTTTTAGTCTATTTTTCTTGTAATTTGCTTTAATTTATTTGCTTAGTAGATTTACCAATTGTTTGTCATACCTTGTTTCCATACTTAACTTTTGCATACATACCACTGTTTTATTGTATTCCTTATCAGTTGATAATGCTCGCCATGAGCGAAACCGGTCCTGATGAAATAAATCTCATGTGGAAAAAGTACTAAAACTGTTTTATTATTTTTATTTATTTAAGCTTTGTGTTTTAGCTTAAAGCTACAATATTTTGAACGAAACATCGCATATAAATATTTTACTATGTTATATAATAGTAGTAGTCAGGTCCGTGGTGCAGTGGTCAATTTTGTTGGCTTCCGTGATTGACTTCACAAACTCGAGCATTTTTTCAGTCGATTTATCGCTTCTGTTCGAATGCATCAGAGTCGGTGTTGTCTAAAAAATCCTTCCTACCTATTCGATCCAAAAAGCGGATAAAAGTGAGAACGACAAGCTTACCGCAAGTACCTTCTAGTCTGCCCTCATTAATAGGCCATATGAGAGTGAACACGGATTAAAAAAAAATCTAGTTTCACCCAATTTTGGCAGTTTGGAAGTTCATTATCGACATAAATATTTCCTTACGTAACCTTACCCGCTGTCTTTAAATCATATTTTTTACACTCCCTTTATATTTGTTGTCACCCTAAATCCCGGATTGACTATGTACATATCATAAACATACCTCTACATTTTTTTAAAACCATAAGATCTTTTTCAACGAAACCATGTTATTTAAAAGACATAACAATAGTATCCCGAAAATACAAGTATACACGGTGGCAATTTTCATCTGTAACGCCAAAAAATATCTTTTATTATATGATACTAGTGTTCGAACCCGGCTTCGCTCGGACCAGTTTGGGGTTATGTTCACCTCGGCGCGTTAATTCAGACGGGCCAAGTTGAAACAACTTTTCTCAAAATTAAAAAGTCTAGGTCAATTAAAATGGAACTAAAATGAACATTTCAGACTGGCATTGACATTTCACAGCCCCTTTTATATATTGACAGCCCCATTCTCGCCCATTAAAATTTCCAAATTCAAGGAAAAAATCTAATTTGCTGTCAAAGAAATGTCAAATAATACCTTCACGTAAATAAAAACATTATTATATTAATAAAAGCCGGGAAAAGTTTAGTAGAAGACTAATTTATTACATTTTGTTAAATGTCTTCGCCGATAAAAAAATCAAACATATTTTCTTTCATATTCGTTTTTATGGCAACTTAATGACCAACAATGCAAAAGGGAATTACAGACCCATAGACATACATACGCCGTTTCGGTTTTATATATGTACTACTCGATACATGAGTAATTGGAGTCTCTACACACACACAGTCATAACGAAACAAATTTACCGTCGAAACTTACGCGAGCGAAATCAATTCGTTTGTTTGAACTTGCAACAACAAAGCAAAAAGGAATTACAGACATACATCCCCCGTTTCGGTTTTATATATAAGGTAATAGAATAATATATACTTCGCATCAGGACAACACGAAAATACAAACACCAGTTCCAAGGGCTTTTTAGCTGACCAATACATTGAATGAACTTATTCAGAGAAGAGCTTTTCACGTTGACTTATTCTGTAAATGTGCCATCTTATTCTTTTTTCACATTTGCTCTACAGCCAGTACGGCTTAGTGCCTGGCGTCAGCTGTAATGGATTCTTTTGTCTTTTCAGTGAGTGAAGATAGCCATAAAACAAAATCGATCAACCAGCAAAAAGCACTCAACTAATAAAAACTCTCCTATTTTCATATTCCACTTCGGCACTATATTTCGCATGCAATTAAGCATTGAAAAACTTTTCTCGGACATTCCTGGCCAAAAATAGAAATACAAATAAGTTTGTTATGCTGTGGATGAAACCGTGGTGGGTTGTGCTCTGGGCAATGACGCAAATAATGATGATATGTTTATCTAACAGCGAAACTTTTTTCTCAGAGAAAATATATTATCACAAGCTAGAATATATTTTCACTGATATAAAAATTTATTGAGCAATAGATTTGTATGACAGTATGTCGATGATTTTTCGACCTACAATTATGGTGTGCTTAAATCAAACAAAATTAGAAATGAGTCCCTTTCATAAAAAGAGAACCAAAGACAAATAGAAAACACATACACACATGTTGATAGGGCTCGCCCAGAGTATTCGCACACACGCAAAAGGAATAAGAAGGTTGGAAGCGTTGAGTTGCGTTAGTTTAGGTTAAGATTAGAAATAAATTTTAGATTTTGACCAAAACTGCATCTGATTCATCACATTCATAGAATCATCTTCAGTGATCCGTTGCTCTGAAAGCACCTCGGTCACGCGGCGCTCAACAATGCGAATTGGTGGACTATTTGACAGCTGTCAAATTTAATTCCAATGACAGTTTGGAGAAGAAAATAATTTCACTAAAAAGTACCAGTGAGAATATATTCTTGCTGTTGAGAAAATATTTTCCCAAGTAAATATGTATAGGATCTTTCGACGCTCGCTCGTAAAGAATCTCTATCGTTGCAAAGGCATCTTTAAACGTTTCTTGAACGGAGCAGTGACTTTGATAATAATATTTGATAATTTGCACATGTTGTACAACGCTATTATCTTCTATGGTGATTTGCTGTACACTATTAAACAATTGCTAACAAATTTGACAGATGCTACTTTAACAACATGGCTGCTATAACCTAACAAATTTCGAACGTCCCCATTGAAAGCCTGTAGTTTCGCTGTTACCTTTACACCAAAATGAGATTGATTAAATTTATTTGTAAATAAGGTGAGAAGATTTGTTTCAGAGTTTTAGTATTCTGCCTTTGAAAAGTCCGTAAAACGTTTATAATACAGTTCATCACACGCGCATGTGCAAGCATCTCTTGGCATCACAACATTTAATTTTATAACTATTATGTAACCAGATACCAGATTCACTGACAAAAAACCACAAAATTATAATTTTGAAAGTCAGTCAAATATTTTGAAAGTCTCCAACGCAATCCGACATCACTACATTAAGTTAATCTCGAATCTTTTATACTCCGTGTTATATTTAATAGTGGACATAATATTCTTCTTTATACGACCTTTTATGATGTTTTGTTCCCAGTTATATTAATTAAAAACATGTAAGATAATTATTTGATTAAACTTTATGTTTCAGAGAAGACATGCCTTAACCTTGGCCAATTTCTAAAGACTCCCAAAAATGGGTACCACAATAAATATATAAACCTTCAAAAACATATCTTTGAAGATAAATTTCCGAAATTAAGACGTTGAGCAATGTGTATCGAAGCTGCATTTGGCACCATACATATAATATACATATATACCTGCGAGTACCCAACCTAACTGATTGATTGCAGCTCATTAGTTTATAGTTTATTATTTTGTAATGTTTAACGTCATTAAAAATATATTTGTTTGCTTTGTTTCGATTCTATAACCCTCTCCCTTAAAAAGCGTCCCTTTAAAGGGAAAAATCCCAATCTAATTGATTGAGTGATTGCACCTTATTAGTATCATTATGTTATTGCATTGTTTTGATTCTATCACCCCCTTCCTTGTTTCCTTTAGAAGGAAAAAAACCCGTAATCCATTTTGTAATTTTATAATTTAAAATGTTAAAATGTTAGAATTTATCTTGCTTCATTACTTAAGCAAACTTTGCGATAGTAAGTCTGAAGATGCCTCTGAAAGAGGCGAAACACGTGTCACAGTTAGTTACACAATACGTGGAATAATCAAAGTTATTTTAAATTTTATATTAAAATGAACTTCCACAAAGTTACCGCCGAAACCATCGAAAATATGACTAAATATGGTTAAAAATAAATGAATAGATCACCCAATAAATTCAAATACTTCAATAGCGATATACAGAGCAACCAGGTGTCAGCCAATCACGTTGATATTTAAGAAACAGCGTGGCGGCCAAAATTTGGTAATCAAAATACAATGACGCTATGTGGAACAATCCGAAAGATAAGATAGGTAGAAGAAGATGACCGCAGAAGTGGCCGCCAACAGATTGTGCAGGTGAAAAAGCAAATTATGCCGCCGATTGATGGAAGGTACAGCATCGGCAGGTATGCGGGCTGGGACCCAAAGGCACCTGTTGTAGTATTGGCCGGTCGCATTATATAGGGCAACCACAATAAAATTGGTATTTAAATCATAAAGGTAGTATTTTTTTCCAAATTTTTACATATCATACCAAATTTACACTTTACATAATGTAACTATTATTTGTGAGAATTTCATAACAGTAAAAACTAATGCCCGGTCCATGGCGCAGTGTCAACATTGTTGGCTTGCGTGCCGGACCGCCCGGGTTCGATTAATGGTACGAGTGGATTTTCAGTTGGTAAATCTGTTCGAAAGCATGTGTGTTTGTGTTGTTGAAAATCCCCTCCCACCTCTCCTATCCCTAAGAGCGACGCAAAGTGAGTTATCTAACCGCTAGTCCTGTCCGAGTCCTCGTATCCTTTCCATCCCCTACTTCTTCTACTACCTTCGATAAATAGAAGTTGAGCAATTGAGTAATAATTCATTCTCTAGGGCTGTATTAGACTGTCATATTATGCTTTAGACGGGTCGCAATTGGCCCAATTTAAAATGTTCTGCCCCTCTATTGAAGTTTGCAGCCTTCTACAAATATATTTTACATTTTGTTATCCATAAATCAAACAAAACAAAGAAGGTGCGTGAATTTATATCAGCATTTTGTGTATGACATGACACTCATGAATTCTATGATGATCAATGGGTTCTAGATTTATGTTTTTTAACAGATATAACAAAATGAATTAAATCAGAAGCTACAAATTGAAAATAAATTGATACAGAATGTTATCAAGATATAAGAGCTTTCATATCAAAACACAAGCTTTATGAATATCAACTACGGTCAAATAATGCCATTCATTTTCAATTATTAAATGACTTTAATAGTGTTCTTTTTCAAAATATACAAATGAAATCTTAACGTTTATTAAAGCATTCAATGACAGATTCTCATACATGCAAAAGTATGAGGAAATTTTTACGATATTTTATATATATATATGAAAAAAACAAATGTCACATTAATTATTAAGTAAATAAAATGTTTTAATTACGTTTGTTTTGTTTTTTTTATGCGGCTCACCATTTACCGGTAATATTTTATTTGGCCCACCAAACGATTTCTGTTGGACAACGGTGCTTTAGATTCTATTTTGTAAGAACTCATGATTAAATAATACTCAATTGTTTTAAAAATAATCATAAAAATGTTTTCATTAATTGTCAATAAACAAAATACGGAATAGGATAATAACATTTTCTAATATTTTAAAATTCGAAGACTTTAATAAAATCTATCAATCTGTCTGCTCAAATTTTAAGTGGCAACAAGTCAATCTTCAAAATTTAAATTTAATTTACCAAATGTGGTTTAATTTAAACGAATTTAACACCGATGAAAGAAAGGGCATTCTGATTCCTCGTGGTCCAGATAATTATGTGGTGAAGCTTTCTCTTAAGACATGGGAGATTTCATGGCTGCGTGGTCACCCCGAAATAAAGTGCACACCGCCTGAACAATTTAACATGTACAGAATGACGAATTGCAACAGAGGTAATTGATACTTGCATCACCGTAAGAACATCACAAGGGCAGACGTGTAAACGTTTTATCAGGTTACAAATAACCGATGTTTGTTTTTTTATTAGTTTCATTTCCTTTTTTATTTCGCGGTCTCAGGCGTGAAAAGCCTGAACCATTTTAAAAACATCAAACAAACAAGATGGCGGCGCCTCTACAGAAGGTCAGATTTATTTATTACTAAAACCAACGGTGGATGACTAGCTGTTGGTGGATTGTTAAATCATATTTATTGATACTTTCGATGGATTCGGCGATAGCTTTGTGGAAGTACATTTAAATGTAAAATTTAAAATTTAAAAATAACTTTGACTGTTTTTAGAAATAAATAAAAGTATCACAAAAAAGGAAGTATTATTAAATAATATCTTAAACAGGACAGGTTGCTCGCCACTACAAATTTCTATTGCGAATGAGTTTAAGATTACCCAATTGATTGCATCTCATTTGTGAATAATTCTACATAGTATATGCTTAAATAAAATCTTCAAACATTTCAAAACATTTTCACGACTCTGACTCCAGCCAAAACACAGCAACGGCACCTACTGTGCCTCCACAGCCCTAAATTTAACACGAAGATTAAGTATTTCGACTGAGGGTGCTTGATGGAATTTCAATATCAAATTAGAATTTTTTGAATTTTGTACTTTTCCATGAGTTTTGTCGCTGACGACCCGGGTTTCGCCTTTCGGCATCTTCAGGCATTCCAAGTCAGTTCAAGTACATCCGTGCACTTGGAATGCCTGAAGATGCCGAAAGGCGAAACCCGGGTCGTTAGCGACAAAACTCATGGAAAAGTACAAAATTCAAAAATTTCTAAATTAACACGAAGAATTAAGGATTCTGCATTCTTCGCGTTCAAAATGGAAAACCAACATAAAAGTTATTCTATAATATTTATTTGAGGTTAAATAGTATTTTTTTACACAGTTTTTACACAATGATTATTTTATTAAAATGCTTACTGTTTGATCGTTTCTAAAATGGAATAAACACGGGAAACAGAAGTAGTGAAAAATCCTGATATATAATCCATATAGTTGCAAGAAGCAGTAATTTACAAATACTAATAAGATAGCAAGTAAATTCTTGCCATGTGTTTTACGTCCTGCTTTGACGCCATGAAAAAAGTCTTATAAAAAACACTATAGTCATATTTATTCAATTACCCGTTCATTGAACTGATAGATGAACTGAATTATTATTGTGTTAGAATTATGCAACGTGTATGGCGAGAAAAAAAGATACCGCAAGGCCATTCAAGGCAACTTTAATACTTCTGTATCATAACAATCCACAATTTAGAGTTGTAAAACGAGGTATAAAGATATTTATATCATAGCAGTAGTGCGTAATTTATACTCATATACTAATTTGGACCCTGCACATTTAAAGCTTTAAAAATTCGTCTCAAAAATAATACATAATAAAATCGTGTTCATCGAATACGTTATGAGTTACACTTTTGTATTTGTTCAGGAGAGTCTAAAATATTTCTCCTGTTAAATATGTAATGAAAATTTTTAATGTTATTGACGTGACAACGTCTTATAAATCGATGAACGCCCGCTGCACGCACGAAAAAACATGACTCATTGTCCCGTTTGTCGCGTTACGCCGAAGGCAAGCATGCGAGCGAGAGCGCGGATAAGCGATAGAGAGGCACGATCGGCCTACCGTTCGGATTGTGCCGCATCTATCTCTCTTCCACTCGATTGGTCGATGCGTCTGAGTAGAAAAGAGACAGCGGCAGCACACAACTTATACACCTACAGTACCTACATGTGATCTGTTTACAACTGTTTATAAAGTGAAGCGAAATGTTAATGTGGTTTTCATTGTTTATATTACAACAACAATTGCTGCAATAAAGGTAATTAATTCTTGCATATTAAAAATCTGATTAACGTATAACAAATATACAAAATAATGATAATTCAATAAAAATGATTCCATTTTATTCATAAAAGTATGCAATCATTTCATCAATGTTTTCTTATGACGTTGTCACGTTAAACTATCGTCCGTAAACCGACTTTACAGACACCAATTTTTTATGAACTGTTTCGAACCGGGGAAAATTTATATTTCAACTTCACTCAGTGCTTTGTAGAATAATTATCATCGACACCATCAAATCTTTTGTGGTACGACTTTTTTTGTGCGATTTTAAAGTTTTGCGGTTTAAAAAAAAAACTTTTAAAAATATTTATGGGTTGATATAAAAGTATTTACATATGACAAAACGTAATAATCAGCGCGTTTTTCGCATACTGTATGTAAAAAATCCAGTTTTTCACCTGTTTATCACAATTTGACCTTGACACGTGCGTCCTTGTTCATGTTATATTCCCCACATTAATCAATTTTCTGCGGAACGCATCTACCGCACAAACAAAGGTTTAAGTGTATATATATGTTACAGTCAAACTGTATTCTCAGTGAAAATGTATTCATCTCCAAGCTGTCATTGAAATTAAATTTGACCGCCCTATTTAGCCCTATGTCTGTTTTTTTTTTTTACTTTGGTTCTCTTTTTATCAAAGGGACTACTTGCTGAGTTTGTTTCATTGAAGCAAACCAAAATTTTAGGCCGGCAAATCATCGACTTGGGCCAATAATTTCCCTGATCGTGACCAGTGAAATCATGTTGTCATACACATCTATTACTTGATACATTTTCACTGAGAATACAGTTTCACTGTAACATATACGTTTCTAGTGCGGCTATCAACGTCGTCGAGTCTTACGGGTCGTCTTAGCTGGGCAAAGCTACCGTTCGGATTGTGTCGCATCTATCTCTCTTCCACTCGATTGGTCGATGCGTCTGAGTAGAAAAGAGACAGCGGCAGCACACAACTTATACACCTACAGTACCTACACGTGATCTGTTTACAACTGTTTATAAAGTGAAGTGAAATGTTAATGTGGTTTTCATTGTTTATATTACAACAACAATTGCGGCAATAAAGGTAATTAATTCTTGCATATTAAAAATCTGATTAACGTATAACAATATAAAATTTAAAATAACTTTGATTATTCCACGTATTGTGTAACTAATTGTGACACGTGTCTCGCCTCTTTCAGATGCATCTTCAGACTTACTATCGCAAAGTTTGCTTAAGTAATGAAGCAAGATAAATTCTAACATTTTAACATTTTAAATTATGAAATTACAAAATGGATTACGGGTTTTTTTCCTTCTAAAGGAAACAAGGAAGGGGGTGATAGAATCAAAAAATGCATCAACATAATGATACTAATAAGGTGCAATCACTCAATCAATTAGATTGGGATTTTTCCTTTTTAAGGGACGCAAGAGAGGATTATAGAATCGAAACAAAGCAAACAAATATATTTCTAATGACGTTAAACATTACAAACTAATAAACTACAAACTAATGAGCTGCAATCAATCAGTTAGGTTGGGTGATCACTCCTTTGAATTGGGAATAATGTCAGCAGAGGTGAGCAACCTGTCCTGTTAAGAATATTATTTAATAATATATCTTTTTTTTAAATAATATTCTTTAATACAATAACTGTTTGCTTCACTCAACCTCTCTTTTTCAAAGAGAGTCGGGATAGAAAAGACAGGACTAGGATAGGAATGGTGGCTATCTTATCGTTTTCGCTGTGAACTGTTTTTAAGATCAAGGAGTGTGAGAGGAAAATTTTAGACTAAACAGACATCCATGTCTGTGGACAGAGTTCAGAAATTTCTTGAATATACCTTTCGGGAACTCATTTTTACTATTAATTATCATCCAATATCTTTGATAAATCGCCAGGGCTTTTATTATTGTAAACATAACGATGAACCCGTAGTTTCTGAACAAAATACAATTAAACTTACCTTAGACGAGCAAACACTGAAAACTCCATATTTTAATTTACTGAATTATTTTTTGCGTTATAGACAGGGCAGGGCTGTGGGGTCGGTAATTTTTTTTTGACTCCGACTCTGACTCCAGCATTTATACAAAACCATGACTCCGACTCCAACATTGACCAAAATCATGACTCCGACTCCGACTAAAAAAGTTTAATATCGTCACTTTTTTTGTCCTATTTTCCTATTTATGTGTATTCAATTAAATATAAACCCTACCAATCCGGCCAATAGCCTAATTTGACATACATTATATGCCAAAATAAAAACTTTCCAAAATTTCCCACTCCGAGTACGACTCCGGCCAAATCGCCGCGACGACTCCGACTCCAGCCAAAAAGCCCCGACTCTGACTCCACAGCCCTGGTTATAAAATTATCCTAGCATTGACATTTTGATGCAGTTATTTTTATATTATAACTAGTATTGCTACCCGGCGTCGCTCGGACTAAGCGACCAATAATTATTTAATGTTATATCAATCGACATAATTATATCACAAAATCTAACATCCAAAATAGAGTTGAAATAAAATCACAAACTTTATTTAATTTGATGACAGGCCCCATTCTCGACCATTAAAATGTCCAAATTCAAGGAAAAAATCTAATTTGCTGTCAAAGAAATGTCAAATAATACCTTCACGTAATTAATAAACATTATTATATTGCAACTTGCAACAATAATGCAAAAGGGAATTACATACCCACATACATACATACGCCGTTTCGGTTTTATATATAAGATTATATACTACTTTATAATTTTGTCTTAAGTATCAAATCATGGGGGGGGGAATTATATTTAAATTAATAAAGTTCATTTTTCATTAACTTCTTCAAAATTAGAATCTGATCATTATAGGACGTTGAAAATGAATTCAAGCAAAGACATGTCTGTAATATTTAGTTCGACGTATGACAAGGTCCACAAAACAACCGACAGGTCTAAAAATGACTTTTAATTCCTATCATATTTAAAAGTGATTCATTGATATCGATGTGGTCATCAGGTAGGAGGCTCCCGGTGGTGGTGTGGAGCTAGGTCGCTGACCTGACTACACCCGAAAATGAGCCAGGGCGCCACTTTTTTGACTTGAAACTTGATTTTCAAGTACATACATATACATATTCAAAATAATGTTAATAACATTTAAAAGCATTCTTTCAAAATTGCTTTTTTTGTTAATTTGATTGTTAACCACAAGTAATAACAATCAAGTAATTGTGTTGGCATTAACTTGGCAGAACTCCATTATAATACGGTGCAAAAAAACAACATTGTGTTTTAATTCTACAGAAATTATTTTATATATTTGTTGATAGCTATTTCGGCTTACGCCATTGTCAGAACTACGAAATGGCTATCAAGAAATAATAATATCTGTAGAATTATAATACATTGTTGTTTGTTTCAACGTATTATAATGGAGTTCTACCAAGTGAATGCCAATACAATTAATTGATTGTTTTAACTTGTGGTCTTAACTTCGGACGGATAAAAAAAAATAGGGATAAAATCAATGACCGACCTGTACCTACCTATTTATTATCCACTGGATGCTCCTGGCAGAGATTCAGAAAAAACTGCACTATGAAATAGAATTCATAATAAAGCTAAGTGGAATTTTTAACTTTTCCATGAAATAACAACAAAATCTTTTAAGATAAAAAAAACATGTGGAATGTGTGGAGGGTCGATGTTTGATTATATACGCTTAAAATGATGGATGTGATGAATAATTAAAACAGTAATGGAATCATTGGGATTGATTGGCTTGTACCCATTTAGAAACAGGAAATCTCAAGGGTTTGATTAATCACTACACATGTTAGCGAAGCACACTGATTTATCGAGTTGCTCGCAACAAAATCATCATGAACCCAATGTTTAATTACGTTACGAACACTTGACAATAATTATCAGGGTATCTGGATAATTGGTCCCGCACCACTCACTGTGAAGTTTAGACTTAAGCAAACCTGCAAATAAAAATTAGCAGTTAAGTTAATGCGGAGTATTCAAAGTGAAACGTGTGGCTCCACAAAAAACAAAAAATGTACACAATGTTTAAGTTTAAGTTAAGTTTAAAATATATTAAGTAGTAGTATTTATACAGTGAGATTAAAGAAGATTTACGTTTATGTATAGATTCTGACCAACAAAATGTTATCTATAGAGGAAGGTGAGAGATTCGTTTAATGACGTTAACCACTAACGTGAGGCCACTGATGGCCGCCGCGTACGAATCGTCGCGAATAATGTCGCAAAGATTACAAAGTACACTTGGGCTTCGTATAACACGGTTATATGGTTCCACAAAAACGTCGTGTTATACAAATCCGTGTTATACAAGGTTTGAAGTAAATACAAAATTAGGGTTTGCGTTCCAAAAAGCCATATTTTACTTTATTTTTTTAAATAAACAAATATAAAATTACATATTTATTGAAAGAAACTTTAATTACATAATATACCAATCATTCATCATCGTTACCACTTAGAATTCTATATGTTTTACTCTTTTTCGAGATAGGTTCTGAGTTTTCATTTTCGAAAATTCAGTAATAAGCGATTGTTTGCTTTTAGCTTTTACATCTTTACGTATTTCCTTATATGGTTCCAAAATATTTTGTAATTCCCTCTTGAATTTCAAACTTTTTTCCATTATAGGATCATTTTCCAGCCAATTCCAAGTTGTCATTCATTGTTTTTAATGTGAAACATGAAGCTACATCGCTGCAACTGCTTTCTAAGTCTTTATTTGTGGAAGGTTCAACCAACATTTCGACTAATTCTTCTTCGTCTTCCAATATTTCTTGGATTTCATGAATATCCATGTCATAAAAACTTTCTCCACCAATAAGTATTTTTTTTCCCCTTAAACCGTGTTATAACCGTATATAAAGCGTGTTGTATACAAATATGTCACAATATATTCATCCTGGTTGTGTAAAACCGTGTTATACGAGGCCCAAGTGTATATAACAAATATTCCTGTAAGAATTCTTATGATATTTTTTTTGTTCATAGTAAGTGTCAATGTTCTTCTGTCTTCAGTTAATCTTGTTGAAAAAAGGATTTTTAAGAAGTCAGGTGGTAGATGTAATCAATGCGACCACTTTGCTCGTTACTGAAGCGGTTAACTAATAAAATCGCCGGGTCCGTGGTGCAGTGGTGAATGTCGTTAACTTCCCTGACAGAACTCAAGGGTTCGAGTCTTCGTACGAGCAGATTTTCAGTCGATTTATCGATCCTTTGTGTATGTGATTGTGTGGTTAAAATTGAAACTAGTTTACATTAAATTTTCGCTAATTTACATTTAAATAGCAATTTAACTTAGTGATCTACTTCTATTTTTGTATATAAACGACACAAACTGTTTACTGCGCGTCAGTTCAAGTACATCCGTGCACTTCAAATGCCTGAAGATGCTGAAAGGCGAAACCCGGGTCGTTAGCGACAAAACTCATGGAAAAGTACAAAATTCAAATTCACCTTCAGTCGAAATCCTTAAAAATAGATAGAAAAGCCCGTGTCTGTATGTATCTACTTTCCTGTTCATAATAATATATGTGGAATTAGCACAAGAAAATTGATATATTTCATAATAGTCGAAGGATAATCATGAATTTGCATCGCTTAAGGAGAGGTAACCCTAAAATCAGGAGCAAACTCCCGGACTCTAAAAAATAAGGTCTCGATATTTATGGAGTTATTTTTAAATTTGGATCACGCGCATAAACAATCTCGTTTGGCAGATTAGCGAGAAAAGGGCGCTTGTTAGATATTACACAAATTACCATGTAATTTTGGTAATTCATGCCATAAACAATACTTTTGAGATGGAAAACAGACCATTTCAATAGCCGTACCATAATTCAGGGATTTCCCTTTCACAACAGCAAAAGGGTAGGTTATCAAAATTAGCGGTTAGATTATTGAGGTCCTTTTCGTAATACGAGTTGAGTAAGAACATTTATTTAAACATAATAATAATTGGATAATGCTTGCAATGCAATTTTTTCAGGAATAGTGAACATGAGTTGTTTGTTCTTCCAGCTGTACAACCAGTCTGCCAATCGGGATGCAACTAGGATGTCGACTAGATACTCTAATTACTCGACATCTCAACTACTCGAGTAGTAAAATTGAAAAATACTCGAGTACTTGAGTATACTCGAGTAGTTTTAGATGTACCAAAAACTATATATATAACTCAAATTTGTGTACACATAACCACAAATAACCTTATTTTCTTTAATCAATACATTTATTTCAATTTATGAGACATATATATTAAAAATAATAGAGTTTAAAACGTATCAAATTTTAATTTGGTTCTAATTTTTGTTTTTCGATCCCGCAGTAGTTTACACTCTCTCTGTTGCTGTGGACGTGGTTTAAAAGTTAGCAATGAATTACATATACAGTGCTTTCTAATTTTCTGTCCGCTGTTTACAAAAAAAAAATTTAAATAAGTCTTCATTTATAAAATACGAGTATTACTCGAGTATTTTTTAAATTACTCGAGTATCGAGTATTCGATACTCGAATTGGAGTCTCTAATGTTGACGTATTTCACATTGGCGTTAGTGAGTTCAGACGAGTACTATTTTTTTCTGTCGTATCGTTGATTTTTTTGGAACTCACTCGGTTGACTTCTTTGTCAATTTCCAATGTAATTTTTTTGTATATTGTAAGCACATATTAACATATAATTTGTTAACCACCTTCATATGTTGACGTGTTTAAAATGTTTAAGAATGAGAAGATTAGCAATACAAGCAAAATTTTATTCTTTTTTACATTGTAAAAGCAATAAACATATTATTTGTAATTTGTATAATGTAGATATATATAAATAAATGAGTGAAACCTATTCTGATACTGACGTAATGTATCCGTGCTCACCCCAGATATCTTAATATTATGGAGCTTGTACCAACAGAAGTTCTTTACGAGAATTGATTGTTACTCAGTCTCTTTTTTGGAAAGAGTAAGAATAGAAGGACTGGAATAAAGGTAAGCTAATATCTTTTTATACCGGATTGTTGATCAATGTTGTCCAGACATCATTGAAATAAATTATTTTTTCCCTTTTAAGGTGTTCAATGTCAATACTTGGTGGAATGGCATTATAATAAAAATAATAAAACATTTTTTAGTACTCGTTCCACATAAAATGTATTGGATCAGGACCGGTTTCGCTTATAGCGAGCATTGTGCATAAGCGAAATCGGTCTAAATCCTATAAATTTTATGTGGAAAAAGTACTAAACTTGTTTTATTATTTGTATTTTTTTTTTCCTATTGTAACTGTCCATATTGAGATTCCAGCCTGTGAAAAACGCTATCATCGCCGAAGACGTTGACCACTCAGATACAGGCCCAGCTTAATACTCATATTTAACTGGTAAATAATATATCAAGTCATAAACGATTTTTTAAGCATGGATTTGCTTAAATCATTTTTAAACTGATATTTCTATTCGTATTGTTAAAGCTAAAGTAATAAACTGTAAAATATCTGCCAATAACATGTATAATTAACAAACGTCATTAAAGCTTAACGTTTTATGATGTTTCCTTAAATTATTAATACTGACAACTCAATGCATTAAATAGCATCATAACTAAAATAATAATTGAATAATTCCTTCATTATTTATAATTATAGTTTGCAGACGGATGAAGATGTATTTATCTCCTAGATAGTTATTCAACAATAATTGTTACTGTGGTTAAATTTAACCTTTTACACTCCCCCATGTATTATTTTTCCTTCCAGTAACTTCTCAATAAATTGTATATATTAATTGATATCAATTGGTTTGCGTATTAATTAGCATGGTAAAATGAAAACTTTAAGGAAACCCAACCAAGATAATCGCCATCATAAAAAGCTTGCACGACGGCAGTGAATGCTGCATAAGAATCGGTGACGGAACTACGGAATGGTTTGGCATCACTACCGGCGTCCGACAGGGCTGTGTTCTAGTTCCGTTCCTCTTTATAATAATCTTCGACTTCATCCTGAGGAAGTCAATTCCGCCTGACCGAGGAGTAACCGTTGCTCCCAACCTGAAACTATATGACCTCGAGTATGCCGACGACGCTGTCATCAGTTGCGGGTATTCAGGAAACAATGGATAGACTCCAGAGCAACTCGTATCGCGTTGGCCTCAAAGACAACGCGAGTAAAACCAATGTGCTCTGCAACAGCGCCTGTCCAGATCCAGACTACTCTCTGATGAGTGCGTAACTTGGATTGAAAAAATAGCGGTTACACCCCCGAGCTCATCGAAAAACCATTGTGTTTGTTATTTGCCACAGCAAAGGTCACTAACGTTGCGAACTGAGCAATAAAACTTTATCTGTGGAGCAAACTGTCTTTGGACAATACCACTCTTCATCGCCCATTGTACCTAATCGTGTACGGGATGCATATTTTCTACATTTTATGTTTTTTTTAATTTTTTTTTTTATTAACTTTCTTTGCTCAATATGTCACAATAAATATCATTAAAACATATTTTTCTCTGGCAGTTTTCTCTTGGGCGTTAATGGGTTAAAGAAGACGGTAATGATGGGTCGCCTTAATTATTATTTAATTGATATTCAATATATTTTCAAACCAAAGCCCAAGTAATTAGTATTGTAATAAGATTTTTTTAATGCTTGTATATTCCTTTTTCCCTGTAAAAGATTTAAATAACTCTGAATAATTAAAGATTAACAACGATCTTGCCAAAAACGATACAATCTGGAAATGTTACGTAATTAAAGCGGCAAAGAACGTGTCACGTTTTCTCTAAGCTGCGCGTGCACGCGGCTGCGCAGCAGTTTAACAACCTCCGCGCACTGATCACAGGTTGGCGCGCATTCGAAAAGTTAAATAATTTAACCACCATTCCTCACATATTCTCAATTCCACATTCCAATTCAATTTCCGAATGAATATTTTGTCCATTTTATGCAGTCTGGAAAAAGGATAGAAACCGATTATTATTAAAAACCGTAGAAACTGAATTAATGATCAAACAAAATTTCATTAAATCTTCGTTTAAAAGTGAAAATATTAGATTCAGTTATGTATTTATATTATGTCATTTTTCAAAATCCGATCTATTTTTTTTTGTTTTTATTCTTAGTCCAAATAATATTGGATCATAAAAGTAATAAATAATAAGTTAAAATACTTGTGAGCCCTAATACTGAACTGAAAAATTATTGAACGACTATTCCTTTTTTCCCCAAGGCGTAGCATTTGTTTTAGATTTTCGTTGCATATTAATGTCGAGTTTGAAGAGCCTTTTTCAAGAGCCAATGGCCTACGCCAGGGCCTATCAAGTGAATATAGAAATAATGTAAATTATTAATATTTTAATATTTTAATATACAGCCAGTTTTTGACTTTCTTTCCTTAGTATGTCGGAGTAGTCATCAGTCAAAACGGTACACAAATTTATACAGAACATAACTTCTACAAGGACGCACGTGTCAAGGTCACATTGTAAAAACAGGTGAAACATTGGAATTTTCACGTACAATATGTGAACAACGCGTTTATTAAGTTATTGCTTATGTGTGTTTATATAGTCCACAAATATTGTATTTAAAAAATTGCATATCTTTGAAATCACACAAAAAGAGTTTTGAGTGTACTTATATTTCGCCAAACTATTTGCAAGACACATTGTATGGTATCAGTCAGTGGCGGCTGGCGACAGAGTATTAGGGAGTACAAAAAAAGATTCAACTATTTTTGCAAGAGTTCTTCTTCTATAACATGGACTTTCAATTCAGGTGTTCGCAATACCAACGGAGTGCCAGTCTTATGAATTTTTTGCTGTCCGTAGTACGGAAAAATAGTTGAATCTTTTTTTGTACTCCCTAATACTCTGTCGCCAGCCGCCACTGGTATCAGTTATAT
This sequence comes from Himalopsyche kuldschensis, assembly GCA_028554975.1. Classification (NCBI taxonomy): domain Eukaryota; kingdom Metazoa; phylum Arthropoda; class Insecta; order Trichoptera; family Rhyacophilidae; genus Himalopsyche; species Himalopsyche kuldschensis. The sequence continues at coordinate 18,992,355 of JAHFWI010000006.1, forward strand.
TTTAGATCTACAATGAATTTTTCAATATTTATTATATATGGAATTGAATACAAGGCATGGATTTCTACTTAATCTCCATGTTTATCATTCCGGAGTACTCAATGTTGTATGCAACTCTCAATAATTATCACACACCACGGTAAAAATATATTATGCAGTACCGTTTGCGATGAAATCTATTCGTGTAGGCAAAGAATATATTCGTGTAGGGGCGCAAGGAGGGGAGTTAGCAAATACAAGCTTGATTTCGTAATGTCTTTCCGCAGTGTTGCGTCCCGCTGCGAGTTTTATTTCTTATAATTTTTGTCTCATAAGAAAGTGCTTTACTCAAGGAAAGATATGCAGGGCTTTAATGATTTTTGAAATGCATTTCGTTTTTAACACATTCGTTACGAGGCATTTTTGCGAAATTGTGCAAAAAAATAGGTACTTAAAACTGTGAGACATTTAAAAAAATAATTTGGACACCAGCTGTACAACAATTTGTGGCATAATACTGTATATTTGTCAACTAACTTTTATAAGTGATACTCAACCTTTTGTATATTTTAAGATAGAAAATTGGGTATTTGACATAGAATGACTACCCAAGTAGTCCTTAAAAATTATTATATTCTAAATATATTATTAGATAAAAAACATTCAAATAAAAAAAGCTTCTTTAAAAAAATTAAGTTATATTTTAAACTGTCTAGGAAGATCACCAAATAATAAAAATATTTCTGAACATTTTTTCATATTCTATTTTTTTAATGATGCATCAAACATTTGTTAAGCTATTTCTGTAGAGAGTTTAAGACATTTGTCGCATTGGATGTTTATATTTCGACGCCTCAGTTAGACAGGCGAAAAGACTCGTATACGAGTCATCCGTAACCAATGTGAGTAAATAATTTTAATTTTAATAGTATAATATAATGAAAATATTTATTTTTTTATTTTTAATCAACCGCAGCACCCCCAGCTATCTTATCCATGACCGCCACTTTCTATATTTCAATTTGACAATGCTCTGTGCTCCAGCATTTAGTATTGTTACTTTTTATGGTAAGAAATTTATTTGAACACCCCTGATTTTCAGAAAATGTGAGAGTGAGTTGGAAGAACGCGAATCCGTGAAATTTCAAACCTGCTTCTCCTGTAAAGCATGCCTCACACATTTTAAAACTCGTAAATCTGCTTCAAGACAGGTGGCGGGCTGCGCATACCCTGGACATACTTAAGTATATTACGAGCATTATTTATTATTTCTTACTCGTTTCTTAGTATTGGTTATAATTTATAAATATTACCATTAGACATCAATGAACTGGATACAAAGCTGACCTTTGATGATTCAGCATTTAATGATAAGTATTTTATTAATTCAACGGATACAACGGATCTGTATTTATGTATTTGCACCAAATATCAGTGCGAGGCATTTTTTCAAATTTAAAAATCAAACTGTCGAAGCAGATTGTCTGATGAAAATTTAACTTATCTACTGCGATGCGCGACGTCCACATTACCGGTCGAATTTTATGCTTTGCCATTCCGTTCATCCGATTGCAATACAATTTTGTCAACGTATTGCTTGCACTTGCGCAAAGGTTATAGGCATAGTACAATCAGCTTATAGTAGGTGTTTTATATAACAATCAATGATTTTTTAATATTCTATGCGCTGAAATACCGTTCATTTTGACAACTTATTGTTTCACTTGCGCAAAGGTTATAGGCATAGTACAAATAATTTTCAGTAGGTGGCGCATGTGTCGTACCATAGACAATCAGCAAAAGACAAAAAGCAAACCTCAAACGACAAGTGATTTTAGTTGGGCATCCTTGTGCAGCTGCATCGTTCATTTTATGTTAATAACCACCATAATTTCAAGAAGTCTTCAAGATTAAGGTTTTTTTAAATGTTCAATCATGCATTGTTTTTCCTTTCTGTTTTTAAATTTCAAATAGTTACCTTAAATATCAACGAAACAAATAAAAAAAAAAAACGTCTGTAAATCTGCATTAAGGGATACCAGCCCACCATCACTTAATGCAAGCCTAAATTTTTTCAACTTTAATATAAAATTTAACATAACTTTGATTATTCCACGTATTGTACTATTAACTGTGACACGTTTTTCGCCTCATTCAGTGCCATCTTCGGACATACTATCGCAAAGTTTGTTTATGTAATGAAGCAAGATTGATTCTAATATTTTAAAATGATAAAATTACAAATGGAGTGGGGATTATAGAATCAAAACAAAGCAAACAAATAATTACACTACTAATGACGTAAGCATAAAAAAATATTGACTAATGAGATGCAATCAATCAGATAGGATTTATTAGTTTAGATTTTTCAACTTTGTTTCAACGATCTTTGAAGACGATTTTATTCCTGTGATTGACATAATATTGCCGTCATGTTTTCAGATTGAAAATATATTCTAATAAAAAGCGTTGTTGTGATGAAATCAGGGCTGTGGGAAGTTAAAAAAAATTACAACTCCGACTCCGACTCCAACATTTACCAAAAACACAACTCCGACTAAACATCGAATAATTTTTGTCACGTTTTTTTCTTACCTTTCCTATTTATGTATGAGTATTCAATTATATACCTAGCAGTCAAAAAATCCGGCGTATAGCAGACATTTTCATATATTAAAAACACAAAGTTCAAACTTTTCAACATTTGCTACTCCGACTCCGGTCAAAACGCCGCGATGACACCGACTCCGATTCCGGCCAAAAACCCCCTACTACATGACTCCGACTCCACAGCCCTGGTTGAAACAATGTAACCATTTCGTAAATATGCAGTGTTTTTACAATTTATGCTCAAACGTACAACCTTACCTAAGGGCACTACACATTTAAATATTTTCATAGTAACTTCAGGACAGGAAAATATTTACAACATTAGCTTAAGCCCCGTAAACTTTAAATATGCTAATGGTTTACGCAGGAAAATACCCGGCTAAAAATAAAGTGTGCATCATAGGTTCTCAACTTTTTTTGGGTGGCGACCTCTTTTTATAAAAGCATGTGACCCGCAACCACGATGCAATTGGAAAAGGCATTCAAAAAACAACGCAAATGCATTTTAATTAAAAAAAAATTGGTTGACTGTTTTAGTTGGCGACCCCACAGAAAACCCAGTGACCCATGGGATGGGAACTTGTGCTGTACATGATGCCAGTATGAATCAAAAAATAAAGCATATAATCACGTATTTGATTATATATATAATGTATTTTGAGGAAGGAAAAAGCTCGCGATCTTGAATTATCACATTAAGTAAGAGTCATTGATGCTGGTAACCTTTCCTTTAAAAAACACACCTGATCCGGTGATAATTATGGTTATTTATTGTATATTTGATGTATGCAGTAAATCACATCACCGGATCGGTGTATTTTTGGTGTCGTAAAGGAAAGGTTAAAAGAGCAATATCTATAAAATCTACTCAGCTGACTACTTGTGTTATAATACTTCCTTGTATACAAGTATTAAATATTGGAAAAAATATCCATATATATTACTATTTTAGCGGGTCCGTGGTGCTACCGTGGCCGACTCGAGCTTGGGTAGCGATCCGAGCAGATTTTTCAGTCGATAAATTTCCTCGAAGGCAATGGATGTCTATGCTGTTAAAAATGACTACCACATTTCTGATCCCAAAAAAAGGGGTGCGTAGTGAGAGCAATTAGCCAGTCTTCGTATTCTCACATACCCCACTCTCTTCAAAAAAGAGAGGTTGAGTGACAAGCAGTTCTCGTAGAAATAAACATGTTGAGATAAACTCCGTTAGGAGTATATATTCTCCAAGTTGGGAGCGAACATGTTAAAAAAAATCTTTGAAAACTTACCTTGATAACCAAATATTTTTTTTTATAGTTAATATAACATTCAAAATAACTTTGATTATTAAACGTAATATGTCACTAGTTGTGACACGTGTTTCGCCTCTCTCAGATGCATCTACGCGTGCTTTGTTTTGATTCTATAGCCCCCCCCTTGCTGCCCGCAAAAAGGAAAAATCCCAAACTCCATTTTGTAATTTTATCATTTTAAAATATTAGAATCAATCTTGCTTCATTACTTAAGCAAACTTTGCGATAGAAAGTCCGAAGATGCATCTGAAAAACGTGTCATAATAAGTTACACAATACGTGGAATAATCAAAGTTATTTCTTATTTTATAATAAAATAAACCGCTGAATCCATCGAAAGTATTTTTTATATTTGTTTCTTATCAGCTGTTGAAAGAGTTTAAAGACAGGCAACTAGTTATAGTGATAATTTGTGAGATATCTTATATATAAAACCGAAGCGATGTATGTATGTATGTCTGTAATTCTTTGGGAATGATATAACATTAAATAATTATTGGTCGCTTAATCCGAGCGAAGCATTATCGTTATAAAATAAAAAAGATCAACTCTGCGTCCGAGATTCGAGCCAGGGCCGGGCTACCGCGATGGTTGGAATCTCCGACATCGACCGCTACGCCATGATAGTATTGCGTGAAGCTCGCATTCTTTACTTAGATATTCCAAATCAACGGAAAAGGAACTTTTGACGTGCGAGTTCTTAATATCTTATATATAAAACAGAAACGGTGTATGTCTGTAGGTATGTTATTCTTTGGGAATGATATAACATTAAATAATTATTGGTCGCGTAGTCCGAGCGGAGCCGGGTAACAATACTAGAAATACCGAAACGGCGTATGTATGTATGTATGTATGCTGTGGGTCTGTAATTCTTTGGGAATGATATAACATTAAATAATTATTGGTTGCTTAGTCCGAGCGAAGCCGGGTAACAATACTAGTATAATATATAGAAGCTATTTATAGAGTCCATATGCTTTGGATAAAAAAAATAATATTAAAATTCAAACGAGTTGTCAATTGAAATTGGTTTGAGACAAACAGCTGCTTTTGCATGTTTCAAGATTACATACCGTAAAACGGGGTGAATAGAGACACTTTTTACCCTTCAAGACTATGTGTATGTATGTTATACCTGCGCCGCATAATTCAAATATGAACGGCTTGAAACTTGTTTTGTACGGTCCTACTACACATTCATGACAATATTTTTCAAATGTTTACTATCATTATTAAGACACAGTCAATTTTGTTCGATGTCTCTATTCACATTGAATCAGGGCGTTTAGAGACGAGAGAGGGTAATTATAAACCTGGCAGGTGAATAGAGACAAAAATACAGATTGTAATGATTGGAATATATGAAGCTCTATTCTATACGAGTATCTATTCATTCCGTTTTACGGTACTTATTAACAAAAAAATCATTATGAATTTTAATTTTCATGCAATAAAAGAAGAAATAAGGGGTCAAAAAGTAAGGATGCACAGGCACCAAGCTTATACACGTTTGTTTCAATTTTGGCCAATCATTTAGTTGGTTTGTTTTTGTCATTCGAGAGGTAGTATTATAATCATTGTAAAGAATTATATATAAAAAGTAAAAAATACATTGGATACTAAGTAAATTTGTGCTAAAGTTCAATCCTTGTGTTTGTCTCTATTCACCTGCCAGTCTCTATTCACCCCGTTTTAAGGTACATCTAAACTCATGAACTTTCCTAGCTTATTTGTTGATGTGGATTCTTGTAGTGTAAATGTGCAGCCGATAACAATTTAATGGAATTGCAAAACAAATTCACCGATTCAAATAAAGATGCACTCCATAAAGAGCGGTCCATCATCGCTCCGGTCCGCTTAGCACCTCGTGACCACCGCTTGGTTGCATCTGCAGCCAGGGGAGCTGCAGTCGGTGTCTCCAGACATATTATTAAAATATATCTGCATGATAATTATATCGAGGCGGTCTGGTCCCAACCGTAACGCCTAAAACGTAAAAGGGTACAACATTAGCGATTTGGTGAAAAAATGCTGCAAGCTATATTTTCTAGAGGCCAATTCATGTTTGAACCTGCATAAATTGAAATAAGTAAATACCGATTCTACTTTTTCAAATATACTGTTATACTGAACACGCAATTTTTTGTTTGTATTGTCATACTATCAAAAGCCAGAAACGGATGGAATAAATCCCCAATTACAATGATTTGTTAGCACTCATTTTTACTTAGCATCTTCAGGTCTTTCAATAGGGACGCTGTAAATTTGTTAGGTTATGGCAGCCATGTTATTTAGGTGACATCTGTCAAGTGTATATGTGAACAATCAAATCTGACGGTTTTTAGGCGATCCCAATCCATACGTGATACAACAGTACGAATGCATCTCGATAAAGTCAATGTTTGGTGTAACGTTCTGGCGAAATCATCGGTCCGTACTTCTTCCAAAATAAAACGTGCATTGCCATAACGGTCAACTGCGAGCGCTATAGATTGATGATAAGCAACTTCTTGCTGCCAAACCTGGATGATATGAACTCTGATTACATGTGGTTCCAACAAAATGGCGCTTTGTATCACACATCACATGCCATGATAGATATTGTACACGAGTGAGTGTCCTTGTTGAAAGACGCTATACAATCTAGAATTTTTCATAATTCTTTGACCCATTTAAAGCCTATAAGCAGGGCTGTGGAGTCGGAGTCGGAGTCGTTGCGGCGTTTTGGCCACAGTCGTACTCGGAGGCGGAAATTTGAAAAGTTTTAACTTTTTATTTTTGCATTTAATATGTCAAATTTGGCTTTTGACCGCGTGGATAAGGTGAATATTTAATTGAATACACATAGATAGTAAAATTAGGGAAAAGGTGACGATATTAACCCTTTTTTAGTCGGAGTCGTATTTTTGGTCAATGTCGGAGTCGGAGTCGGAGTCATGGTTTTGGTAAATGACGGAGTCGGAGTCGGACTTTTTTTTACCGACTCCACAGCCCTGCCTATAAGTAACGGAATCATTTAAATGCACGATTAAGCTAGAATACATGCGAAAAAGTATTACGATTTGTCTGTTCCCACAAATAAATAAATCATTTGAACATTTTAGTTTGATACCGTCCGTACTTGGACTCGATCCCGTTAACGGAACAAAGCCAACAACGTTGATCACTCAGCAAAAAATACGGCATTCGTAATAATTTCAGTACATAGTTTGTCTGAAAACGCTTAAAGAGGCGATTTAATTTTATACTAAAAAATAACTTCCATAAAGATTCCATTTGGAAATATGTGTTAAAAAAACCCCAAAAGCATTTGGTAAGTAACAATATAATATATATGAATAATTTAATGAGCAGCTTCATATATATTTTTAATAAACCTTGAAAGTCCCTTCTCTAAAACATTTATTGCATCAGATGCAAGATGCAAGTTCGATCTTATTTGTGGGAACGTGGATTTTGATTCTTGCGATAAGGAAAGTGTTCGTTGTAAACTGTTTCTCTTTTCCTGTCACTTTTCTATATATGCAAAATATCAAGCTTGTTAATATTGGAGGTTACTACATTATAAGGAGTCTTTTTATAAGGACGCTTAGTTTTGAAATGTAAATAAAACAAGTTGTTTGTGAGATTTCGACTAAATTTTAATTTCATTTGTAAGTATATTTTACGGCATTAAATATGGAATATAGCATCAAATGTCTGCCAATATCCATTCATTATAAAATGGGCCATGTCGCCAAAGTTGACTTTTTTGACAAATTTGGGTAAACTTCCAACTGCTCCAGAACCCAATCAGGCGTTGTCTGTGGTCGTATACCTGAAGTTCCTTGGTTAGTTGGATTTTATACGGGTGCAGACATAAGGCCCGATTCAAAATTCGCCAAGTTGAAGTCGCAGAAAAGCCAAGTTCTTGTGAACAACGAGAAATAAGCTGCCTTGGGTTTTCCTGTACACTTTCGCACACAGCAGCAATGTTTTAACCAGATATTGTATTTTGATGACGTACAGGTAGGTGTTGGCCGATTATTTACCAAACTGGTTGACTCAAATTTGGCCACTAAACAATGAATAATCTACTCAGCAGGACAAAGTAACATATTTTGAGCGTCCCTATTGAAATACCCTTTATATGTAAATACGTGAATATATTTCTGAAAATTTATACATTTTTTATTCTGTGAGCTTTATTTTAATATATGTATGCGGAGTTATCAGAAGCTTTTAAGTTTTAAGGTTATAAGCTTAAATGATACACTTAACCTTTTGCACTCCTCAAAATTATTATTTTATTCTTCCAGCAACTCTTCAATAGATTTAAGAAATTGATTGATTAACAAAAGGTTTGCGTATTGATAAGCATGGTCAAACGAAGTACCGAAAAATATAACACATTATGACATGTTACAAACTTTAACAAAAGCACACAATCCAATATATACGGTTTTTGAAATTTAATTTAACTCGAGCAGGACTCGACATATATGTAAGTTCAAGGAGTAAATAACATTTTTTTATATATCCGTTTCCTATACGGTGCCTCCAAGATTCTCCCTCACTCACCAACCTCCTCGCTTCTGACAAGGTCGACCCGGCGTAGAATGGTCCAAAGCGGCCTTCCGAGGCGACGGGATCCATCAGGTTGATAGAAAGACAGGATTCAGGCTTCCTTGGGGCATCCGCAGCACATTTCCAAGCCGGGTCCACCGTCGCATTTTTATTTTGGACGTAATAAGGGGTTGGTTTGTCCACTTCTTACCTCCGTGTTCCTGACAAAGTCAAATCACCGCACCCCTAATATTCCCCGCATGCATCTGATATCGAAGCACAGTATACGGTTACAGTGTGCGTTTGTAATGTGCCATGACGCGCAACCGTAAAGCAGCCTAGTCAGTGCATGCGTTGAACAAGTGGCACTTGGTTCTGACCTAGTTCAAGCATGAGTTCCAGACTTTCAGGCATTGAGTTGAAGGTTCTTCCAGCTATCCCTTATCAGATCACGAGCTCTTTACGCGGGTTACCATCTCCCATGATGTGTACCCCCAGCTACCTGGAACTGTCGACTCTCTCGATTTTTTGCCCCGCACTCATCAGAGAGTAGAAACATTAATTATTTCAAGGAAATATAAAAATCATATTATATAGCCCAGTGATGCACAACCTTTTTGGAAGAAGAGCCGAATTATCAATTCTCATATCGTTCTAAGGCCGCACGAGTAAAACTGATTAAATTATCGATATTTTTAGTGTATATAAAATTGAAAATTGTATTGTTTTATATTGTTCTTCCATCGTCTGAATAAAATAGTGCTTTATGTCTGGGCCGCATGAAATTTCATTGAGGGCTTCAATTTGTGCATCACTGCCATTATGCAGTATTTTATTATAATTATATACCTCCCAGCGCAGTGCAGTGCTCGAAGTGTAAATAGTGGTAAATTATTGCCCTTCTGATCTTCAAGGGGGATGAATGCGTCCATTACATTTAGTTTGGTAAAGTCTACAAGCAGGAAGTAATAATTTATATTCTATCATAACTTCATTACGCAGAAGTAGCTGGTTACCTTTTACAGCACTGAGTTTTATTATATTGCAATATGAGTGAGCATTGCTTCACATTAAATTGCAAGTTCAAAGGAAGGCGTAAAAACGTAATAATCCCATTATAAGCTTTCATTGTGAAAATTCAAAAGCTCACATTTATTCACATAAAGATAAGCATTCATTTTACCGGGTCCACCGTTGAGTCAGCACTAGGGATTTCAATTCGGATATTCTAATATTCAATATCCGGATATATTCGGCCCTTTTTAAACTATTCGATATTAGTTTTCGTATTCTAGGAAAGATCACAATACAATTTATCTTCATTTAAAGAACAATTATGAATATCCCAGGTGGTGGTTTTTTTTGCCTTCGCCCAACTCGGGTCCTATCAACATCTTATCATAATACTTTATTTTAAGGAACCGGCTAGAACTCGGGTCGAAAAAATCTTTATTGCCGTAATTTCATTTATTATGAAACTGCAAATTTTAAATATTGTAATTCAGTGGAACGGTATTGAAAAGTGTATTTATATGTTTTGTCTCTATCTAAGTTTTTACAAAAATGGGAAAAGATTTAGTCTTAAATCATTATAAAATGTATATAACTGAGCAAGGAAAGATTGATCGAGCAACATCTCTATTTAATATATACTATAAAAAACATTGTACCTGACTACTATTCCTGTCCTAGATTAATTCCTCTATTCATTCTCTCTTTGAAATAGACAAATTGAACAACTGAGCAACAAGCAGGCCTCGTAATTAAAACCCTTGTGAGCTTACTCGTTTAGTAGTCCATATGTTTCACATTGAGAATGGACATGATTAAAAAAAAACGTTGGTTATAATTAGATTTGAATCGTTTGATTTTTGTACTTTTCCATGAGTTTTGTCGCTCAAGACCCGAGTTTCGCCTTGAGAAATGCCCGAAGATGCCGAAAGGCGAAACCCGGATCGTTAGTGACAAAACTCATGAAAAAGTACAAAATTCAAACAATTCAATTTTGATATTGAAATTTCATCAAACTCATTCGAAATTCTTAATTATACAATTAGATTGTTAATGACATTGAGCTGATATTGCTGTATGTTCATTCTTACTGGCCTACCTTTCGGCATCTTCAGGCACTTCTAGTGCACTAATGAACTGAAACTTTAAATGCCTGAAGATGCTGAAAGGCAAAACCCGGGTCATTAGCGACTATGCTCGTGGAAAAGTACAAAATTCAAACGATTCAAATTGTAAAGCAATTTTTGAAAATATTCCTGATTATTTCTGACAAATTTAAATACGCCATGGGTAAATTATGGATATATGGTCACGGGACAGAGTCCCACTCCTCTCGAGCTAAGCTCAAAAAATTTATACATACTGGCTTATAATTTTATGTTTTGATTTTACTCTTTGAGTTCTTGTGGATTATTATAAAATATGGAATCAAAATGATTAAATCTGAAGAATATTACTGATTATTGTATGAGTTCTGAAAGAAGAATTTGTTTTTAATATTAGCCTATAATAAAATTATTCTTTTTATTTTAAACAAATAATAAGCTTATGTGACTGTCTCTATCTGTATAATATTATTATTTGTGTAGTTTGTGGATGCATTTTTGCTCCTGTAAATTAAAACAGCTCGATTTCATACTTATGGCGAAGTATTCTTTCGGATCTTCTATTATAAAAAATTTAAAAATTAAAGACGAAACATTTCAAAAAAAATCGTAAGCTTTACATTCACTTCATTTGATGTGCTTATTTTTCATAATTCTTTACAAAAATTCTGTCCCGTGACCATATATCCATAATTTACCGATATGTGTATGGTATTTATTACATCAGTTAAATGGGAAGCATTTATAACTTGTATACTCAAGCAAACTGCTGGTCAATATACCTACGTAATACGGGAGAGTCTCAATTCATAATAAATGCAATAATGCGGAAGGCTTGCTATTAAGACTGGCATCCTGCTGAAGCGGATATGCACCATAAACGATAATAGGCGAATCCTAATTGAAGGACCTGAATCTGCTTCATTCCACATCTCTTCACTGCATGTGATATGTTATAAATATAATACAACTGAGCGATCGTAAAATTTCTATGATTTAGTCTGAATAAGAATTGGTCAATACTAATCGGAATGTTGAAACGGAGTTAGCACCTTTACGTTCTTCAAAAATCACGTACCCATTAAATTTTTGAACCTTTTGAATTGTGAGCTTTTACAAGAGCTTTGTCGCTTACGACCCGAATGCACGAATCAACTTTGTAATTTATCGACGCAAATATTTATCCGATTGATTGAACGTCGTTAATATTAAACTATTATTAAATTTCTTCCCACCTTTTCGATCCCAAAGAGCGACGCTTAGTGACAGCGATTAGTTAACCACTAGTCCTCTCCTAGCCCTCGTATCCTTTCCATCCTTATACTCTCCCATAAAGAGAGTTTGAGCAACTGAGTAACAAGCAGTTCTCGTAGAAAAAACATATGTTGAAATGAACTCCGTGAGGAGTCTATATGCACACTCCCATCAATAACTTTTCAACTTTTTATTTCTATAAAAGCACAATGTTCCAAGCGTCATTCAAGTTTATTCATGCACTTGAAATGTCTGAAGATTGAAACCTGGGTCGTAAAAGACAAAATTTATTGAAAATTAAAAAAAACAATTGATTCAAATTTAATTTTTTCCAATATGAAATAATGTCCGGTCAATTTCGATGGCATCGGTTGCGGAGCCCACGAGTTCTTCTTTTCGTGATCTTCAAGCATTTCAAGTGCACGAATGCACTTGAACTGACAAAATTCAAACGATTCAAATTTCATATTTAAATTCCGTCAAGTACCTTCAGCCGAACCCCTAAATCAGAAAACAACAATATTGCCAAATATTCAGCTCAAACAGTTGATGATTGCATTATACATATGTATATGTACTGATACAAATGAAAAAAATATATTTCCATATATCATCATGAGTTAGCCATCTACCGTGTACATCAAGGCATAAGTGTGTATAAACAATTTCTTTTGTATTACCCTAAGTACTTATTACAATGCGAGAAGCTTTTGATCTTTTGCCGCCCGGCTTGCAAGCGTTCGCACAATCCACCACATAATTTATTGGAATACAATGGGTTAATTATTTCTACGCGCGCTGCGCTGACCGACGCATTATTTTGACGGCCACAGCGCTAAAATAAAATGTTCGCCGCGGATTCGAGCCCTCGCGCCGTGCCGGGACGTAATGACGACAACCGCCCACGGGGTGTCAGATAGATCTATCCATCACTGGGATTGACGCTATAAATAAGTACCAACTTACCTAGAATGAGAACTTTGCGTTGAAATCTCACAGGACTGCTTGCTATTCATGGAAGCTTAACACTTTAAGCCTCGACTCAAATCATCAAAGCAATTTTCAGTCAATAATATCAATAACTATCAGGGCTGTGGAGTCGGTAAAAAAAAGTTTGACTCCGACTCCAGCATTTACCAAAACCACGACTCCGACATTGACCAAAAACATGACTTCGACGCCGACTAAAAAAGTTTGATATCGTCTCTTTTTTTTGCCTAATTTTCCTATGTATGTGTAGTCAATTAAATATCAACCCCACCAATCCGGCCAATAGCCAAATTTGACATATTATATGCAAAAATAAAATGTTCAAACTTTTCAAAATTTCCGACTCCGACTCCGACTCCACAGCCCTGATAACTATACTTCGAATGGTGTAGGTCTCTACTATAATTATAACTTGCAAATGTTTCGAAAAGATTTACCTAGATGGCAGTAATACGATAATATTTGAAAAGACTCAACGCTTAGTTAACGTATCACGTCAAAACACGGCTCCGGGATAGATAGTGTTTAGGGAGCTTGCAAGCTTTTGATAATGTTTCTACAAACTCAATGCAAAACCAAATGGTACTGGTTAAAAAATATTTGCTTTCATACTACCATTTGAAATAACTTTAAATAAATGAAACTAAATTAAGTAAATAATTTGTCCGGTCCGTGGCGCATTTTCAACGGCGCTGGCTTGCGTGTCGGATCGCAAGGGTTCGATTCCCGGTACGAGCGAATTTTTCATTCGATAAATCTGTTCAAAGGCATGGGTGTTTGTGTTGTTGAAAAATCCATTCCCACTTTTCCGACCTCAAAGAGCGACGCATAGTGACAGCGATTAACAAATCACTAGTCCTGTCCTAGTCCTCGTATCCTTTCTATCTTTACTCTCTTCGAAAAAAGAGAGGTTGAGCAACTGAGTAACAGGCACTTCTCTCAGTTCGCAAAACATATGTTCAGATAAACTCCGTGAGGAGTCCATATGCTCCAAGTTGGGAGCGGACATGGTTTAAAAAAATGCAACTCATTGATTAAAGGATTATTATCCAACCAAGCTTCTCTTAGAAGTGCTTTCGTTTCACTAGCTTAAAGCTCAAAGATCAAATTCAATATTGTAACATTTTTCTCTTCTTCTTCGGGGCCGAGTTGATAACCCTGACATCCTTGCCTAAACGTGCTCCCAGTTTTTACCTACGTGGTCATAACCTAAGCGAAACATTTTTTTTATCAGAACTAGTCACAAGGGCTATTCGGCTGATCAATGCACTGCCTATTGAAATGGACATTCTCAGCAATGAGCATAGTGTTTTTTTTTCAGATTTAAAGGTACGTTTTATGAAATATTTCGGAGAGAACTAACTGAAACCACTGTATATAGTTAAAATATTTAAGTCAAGATCTTTTTCTTCCACCTGAAAATTCTCGCAGTAAGCGAAACCGACCATTATTTATTAATTTATACATATCCTACAATAATTGACTGATAACACCTTTCACCCATCGCTTTTAATAAATAAATAAACAATAAACAATAAACAAAACAGACCCACCTGATCGCTAGGACACAGCTCTTGTCAAAAGACCACAGAGATCGACATGCTATGTGTCAGTGGTTCATTCTTGGAGGAAAGTCATTATATTCGTAAAGGCTAAACACATTTTTGTGTACTGGCGATTAGTTATAATGGAAATTACTGGTTTTCCCCGTCACATAAGAAAACTAAGAAAACTAATTTGACTCGCTGATTGAGTTGGCATTTACTTGGTCCCCAAATCCCAAATCATTATTGAGTGTAAAATCAAGTGCTTTATTGGATTCCAACATCATTTGTTAAGCTGCAGTTATTGGCCAAAAAGTCAACATTTTCCTAGAAATATCGGAAAAATGTAATAAATACGTAGGTGATTAGTAATATTATTAAAACGTTATTTATGCAATAAAAAAATATTTTTTAGAATTTTTTTATAAGAATTTATAGGATTAGCTTGGCCGGCCAACAGTGACGGCTGGTGACGGGGTGTTGGGGGGTGCAAAGGAAGATTCAACCATTTTTGCAAGAGTTCTTTCCTATTCATTGGATTTTAAAACACTTCTATAGCATGGACTTTCAATTCAGATGTTCGCAATACCAACTGTTTCTCTTCCGTAGTACGGAAAAATAGTTGAATCTTCCTTTTGCACGTAAATTTTTTCACCGTCTAAATAATTTGACTGTTACATTTAAAATACACTGCTTCCTCTACGTGAGAACTCAAACAATACAGAACCTTTTTCAATAATTTATTACTTTGAATGACTCAATAATGCGATCGTTTATTTTACTGCTTACAATCGTATTGGCTCAAACTCTAGCGAATTTTCACACGCCCTATACTAGGATACAATAAATTTAATACGATGTCCATTCTAGTAGCATCTCTAGATCGTATGGGAATCTCTTAATAACAGTGAATGAAACAAGTTAAATGGATGCTCCGATGTAAATAAAATAAATAGAATTTCAACATTTCTTATTTGCAATCATAAAATTTGTTTTGCGAACTTATATTTATAAAACATACGTACAGGCTAGAGCAGTGGTCGGCAACCTACTACCCGCGGGTAATTTAATTACCCACCACCACATTTTGAATTACCCACCAAGAAAATGTGAATATTTTTTTTTTTTTATAAAATTATTTATTCATTCAAAATACCAATAATAAAATATATAATTAGAAAAAATAATCTAGAATTAGAATACATTAAATTCAATTGTTCAGTTCTATGGACAAATAAATTTTAAGATCTTCGACAGCATTTTCAAAACACAGAAATCGATCACATGGATGCAATATCATCATGCAGGGCGACATTACCACAAAAAAAATTATACTAAAAAAAAATACATTTGCTCAATTATCAAAATTTGGTTCCACGTATTCTTTTGAGCAAACATTTTCGAAATGAAACGTGTCCAGAATACGTTGTGGAATAGACTTACGTTAGCAAATCTCGGTTCCTGTGTTCGACTCAAGTTAACCACATATTTGCCAAATATCGAAAAAAAATCAAAACCAATGTAGCTACTTTTTTATAAATGTTGTATGTAGTACATATTATACATACATTTACATATTTTTTCATTATGTACACATACATACATATATTTATGAATGTATATATTTTATGAAAATATAATTGTATTTTTTTTAAACTTTTACCCAGTCTTTCAAAAGGTTGCCGACCACTGGGCTAGAGACTCCAATAATTCGAGTATCGAGTACTCGATTCCGTCAGGGTTTTTTTTAAATGGTTTTGCCGTTTACTTTGCTATGCGAGAATTTCTATTGTCACTTTTGCTTTGGGTCCTACTGATTTATCTTATCAATGACAAGTTTTTGACGACGAGAGTCTATGATGACAAGATACAATTTATTTATCATCTTTTTATACACACAAATTTGAATTAATAATATATATTTTGGTACATCTGAAACTACTCGAGTTTACTCGAGCACTCGAGTATTTTCAAATGTTACTACTCGATACTCGAGTAGTTGAGATGTCAAGTAATTGGAGTCTCTAGTACAGACTGACCACGCTTCATATGCACTCCATAGAGTGGCGCTGTGGGAATGTCCTGAATGACGCTGACAAAAAAAAGATTGCTAGAGTTCTAAAATTTTTAATTCCCTAATTTGGTATAGACTGAACGCGTGGACACTTAGCCGTATGTGGTAGGTGGATTTTTATGTCAGAGGGGGAAAAAAATATTTAGTATCAACGGCTGCCGCAAACAAGAGTATATTTCAATGTGGAAGCGTAAACTATTCTTAGCTATAACCATATAAAATTAGGATGGTAGAACAGAGAAGAAGATGTATTGTGTACCCTATCTACAACGGTATATATATGCATTTAAGTAAATGCAAACTTAAACATAGCTCTGATGATGGCGCAAAAGCTATCAAACACATATAATAGAATTTCTGTAGGACTAAAATCCCTTTCTATTTTTTCACCGTGTTTTATTTTAACTATATCTAAAATAATTGTCCGGCCCATGGCGCACTTGTCAACTTTGTTGGCTTGCGTGCCGGATCGCCCGGGTTCGATTCCCGGTACGAACGGATTTTTTCAGTCGATTAATTTGTTTAAGGAAATAGGTGTCTGTGTTGTTGAATATCCCTAACCACCTTTCCTTTCCGAGTGACGCATCGCGAGAGCGATGAGCTAACCACTAGTTCTGTCCGAGTCCTCGTATCCTTTCCATCACCTACTCATCGAAAAAGAGAGGTTGAGGAACTGAGTAACAAGCATTTCTCATAGAAAAATATATATGCTGAGATAAACTCCGTGAGGAGTCCATATGCTCCAAGTTGGAAGCGGACATGGTTAAAAAAAATTATTTATATTTGGATTTATTCAGCGGCATCATTGTAGGAACTATAAAATTAAACGGTAATTTTTTTTATTCTACGTTGTGTAATAAATAGTGTCACGTGCTTCGCCTCTTTAAGAAGCATCCTCAGACTTGCTTTCAAAGTCAAAATAACCTAAAATAGTAATTATCAACGAATAGATTGAAATGTGATAATAAAAATGTTGCTGAGTAATATCTGTCAAAATTGAATTATAGATTATTTTGTTTTTATATGTTTGACTTCAATTTAAATTCTTTTGATTTATGATGAAGGGAGTCATAAGACGGGGTGGCATTATAGCGTGCAGTTATGCAATCGCAATGTAAACAATTGCATCAACAAGTTGTGAGGGTTTTTGAACCCTACTCGACGAATGGACTAATTCAGTGGCGTACATATAATACTTCAACTTTAAATTGCTTACTGTCAATTGTTGGAAAAAAATAATTTTAAATTAAAAAAAAAAACACATTTTTGTATTGCTACCACATAAATTTTGTATTGTTCAGGACCGGTTTTGTACATCGCGAGCGTTTTTAAGCGATGAAATATAAAAACAAATACGGCTATATATATCGAAATAAGAAAGACAAGGCAATTTTAAATTAATATTTAAGGCAAGAAAAAAGATTATAATATACAAATAATCATATATAAATACAATGTTATTGTCAATAATTGGAATTTTTACAACTTCTTCCGAGTAAAAGGACATTTTTCGGGAATCAATGACAAATCCTACATAAAAAATGCATTCGGTTTATAAGGCCGGATGGGTGAGCGGAAATTTTAGACATCACAGACCTACTATTTTTTTTAATGCATGTCCATTTCCAATGTGGAACACTTGGCTTTCTAATAGAGATATCTCAACAAAAGATCTACGAGAACTGCTTGTAACTCAGTCACTCAACCTCTCATTGTTTAATTTTTGCAATGTAAATTTATAAATAAATTAGTTCGACAAAAGTAATGATAGAAAGAGTAAGGCTAGGATATGACTATTGCTTAGCTAGTCTCTCCCGCTAAGGCCCACAAGTAGCATCGGATTGGATGGGTAGAAATTAATAAAAAACAAAAACACACATGTCTTCGAACAGAATCGATAATTCCACTGAGAAAGATGCTAAGACTCAAACCCGTGAGGTCCGTAACGGTAGCCAACAACTCTAACCACTGCACCATCAAATACATATTAAAAAATTAATTCAATCTATGGAACGCCAGAACTGAAGTCAACATCGTCGACTACACGGATACAGGCCCCATAATCAATAATGTATTTTTTTAAATGAAATTCTCACCCTAAATATTTAATTTCATAATGTATTAGTTGTTTAATCTTTTTAATGAAGCCAGTGCACGCCACTGATGTCCGTTGTCCTATTAATCTACCGCACTACGGCCGGAGCAAATCCAATATAGTGCAATGTTGTGCATAAGATTAGATGCACCGAACGAACGGAGAACGTGACCAATGCACATTTTTTTCACGAGTATTATTGCACAATGCATTTTTAAATAAGTGCATTCAGTATTTGCAGAGGTGGGAAATGTTCACTAGCAATATCTGGTACTCTTTACTTTACCATAATATGCGTAGCTTTTCCATTCGACGTCAAAAGAGATTCTTTATATTTATATGTTACAGTGAAACTGTATTCTCAGTGAAAGTCAAAAAATAGATTTGTATGACAACATGATTTCACTGGTCACGATCATTGAAATATTTGGCCCAAGTCGATAATTTGCCCACCTAAAATGTTGGTTTGTTTCAATGAAACAAAATCAGCAAGTAGTCCCTTTCAACCAAAGAAAAACACAGACAAACATTGGGCTGAAGATAGGGCTGTCAAATTTAATTTCAATGACAGCTTGGAGAAGATTATTATTAGATATTTTCACTGATAATACAGTTTCACTGTAACATATACATAATATATTGCAACATCAACAGTAAGGCAATGTAAAAATCTTAGTTTTGAGACAATGACTGTTTATTATTTGTCATAATGCTGTACATTTTGTGTAACGTGTAATATTAGAAGAGCGATTTAAACTTATGACATTTTCATATTTCTTTCTAGAACAAAGAGACAATATTGATAATCATAAAATATTTATAGTAAATTTATATCATTTTAATGTTATAGTTTTATCGGAGTTTTGTCGCTAACGACCCGGCATCTTCAGTTCAAACAACCCTTCTGACATTCTCATATTTCTAGAACAAATAGACAATATTGGCAACAATAAAATATTTAAGTAGCAGAATATCAAATTTGAATCGTTAGGATGTTGTACTTTTCCATGAGTTTTGTCGCTATAGACCAGGCAACTGACAGTTCAACCAAGCTCAAAAACATTCGTTCACTTGAAATGCCTGAAGATGCCGAAAGGCGATACCCGGGTCGTTAGCGACAAAGCTCATGAAAGAGTACAAAATTCAAACGATTCAAATTTGATATTGAAAATCCATTAAGCACCTTCAGTTGAAATTCTCAATTATAACAGAACAGTGTCATGTTTTACTGTTGCGTTAATATTTTTATTTCTACCTATTTCAGAGTGGCAATATTAGGTAATTTTTACGTAGGTCATATTTTAATCTTACCATTTTACTGAAGATCTACATTGAATTAAAGTTCATCCAACTATTAAAAATGCAAAAGTGATCGATTCTTTGAAGAGAACAAACGAAAAATTTATTCAAAACAATTCTCATACCAAATTCGATTCATGAAAAATAATGTAAGATTCTAGATTAAAAAGTATTCTGATTAACTAACTTTAATTCTGTACAAATAGTAAGGAAACGTTAACTTACAATTATCTCTGTACGTTTCGAATAACCTCTATAAACGTTTATTATTAATGATGTGTGTTGAAAATCTAACGGTTTCAGTTATAATTCTCCCCTATTTGAAATAGACGAATTAATTATCTCTATGGATCGTGGAACATGTCTGCAGTTTTCTGTTTTAGCGACCCGTGAAAGTAACGCGCATTTTCTCCGCTGACCGCGCTGCAGGGCATCCAACCTGACAGCTAACAATTAAATATGCAATTTCACCTCCCCATTGCAAATAAAAGAAATACAATGTATGGCTACACTCGAAATTACAATAATTAGTTATTCAATATCAAAACATGTCTGACACTTTAATCAATGCGATTCATTCGAATACAGTTCGAAATTTACAAATAATTACTGACGAATTTTTTATGTTGCACTCCAATTTATAGAATTATAGATTGCATTTCCAAGCCAAAAGGTAAGTGTTAAATCGCTTCTTTCCAGGAAAGCAAAGAGAGTAAAAAAATATAATCTCAACTTCGTTTCTTTTCCGCTTCCTCCCATGTATTGTAGATTTTTTTAAGAACATCTTTTTGGCAGTCTGTGCATACGTATATTGTTTTTGTGAACCTAATCTTCATATTTAACCCACAATTATCGAAATGCTACTTACGCCTTTTTGGCTCGGTATGGACGATATATATATTTTAAAACACTTTTAGTCTGAAGATGATTTTCGAAGAAACGAAACACTTAAAATCCAACAAATAAAAAAACCCTATTTATTTATTTAATATTGAAGTTAATTTCATCAAAGAAACTTAAG
Organism: Himalopsyche kuldschensis; assembly: GCA_028554975.1. NCBI lineage: Eukaryota > Metazoa > Arthropoda > Insecta > Trichoptera > Rhyacophilidae > Himalopsyche > Himalopsyche kuldschensis. The sequence continues at coordinate 19,013,181 of JAHFWI010000006.1, forward strand.
CACATTGAAAAGAAAAAATATTAATGTTCAGTTATATTTCAGTAGAGAGCGGAAATATCAAATAAAGTATTCATATTTATAATATAATACTTCCCATTCGCTCATTGTACACGATGTGGCAGCGGAGGGCAACCTTTTAACATATACAGGAACCTACATCATTCCCGAGTTACCAATACACTCAATAGTCGTTCTTCCAAGAACAGAGCAGCTATACAGCTTGACTTACGTAAAAAAACATCACTTCCTGCCTCTATCTATGTATACATCGACGCCCCCAATAAATTAGGCACTAATTCAATCTTATCTTGTACTAGAGCTAAAAAATACTCGTAAAATACTCAAAAAATACTCAAGTCTTATATAAATTTGTTTGAATTGATCCTTAGCTTACAAGTAAATAGCTTATTGTTATGTTTCGTAAATTGTGTGATCGATTGTCAGCGTTGTTGAGTGCAGTTGTGTTGCTAACACGCTCGAATCTCAGCACGGTCAGTTTCATAAATTGATTTCTGTTCGAGGCATGGGTGTCAATTATGGCCAATATTGCATACCACCCTTCCGCTCACTTAAAAAATGAAACGTAGCAAGAGCGATTATTTACCAACTAGTCTTGTGAGAAAGAGGAGATAGATCAACTGAGTAACAATCAGTTATCTTAAAACAACTTTTACTAAGATATTCTATTTTACATTCGGATCGAACATGGTAAAAAAAACAATCCACTAATTTTGAGCTGAACTTTTTTTTAAAACGACCAAAAGTGAGATACTGCTTTATGCTCAAGTCTGGTCGTTTTTTTTATTTATGTCTAGTTGGTTTTTTTTATTATTTTAGAGCCATCTTAACCCTTGAGCTCCTGGCTGCGGACCACTGCTTTATGGCATGAAAAATGTCGAGAACGTGTGGCCACTCACCTGCAAATAATAATATTCACACAGAACAGCCAATGCAATTTCGAAACGTGAAGCAATTGTTGCACTCAAATTAATAGTAATAATAATAATAGAAGCGACTGGACCACACACACGTGATTAATCGATGGTCACCCCCTACAGCTACACACATACATTACCTATACCATTTTATACGTGCAATATTATAAGTGTCCCTTTGTGCTATTGTAGTCTATGGTTCACGTACAATAGATACAACTAATATGCAATTAATTAATTCAATATAGATGTAAGACTGGCTCCTGGGTAGAGACTCCAATTCGAGTATCGAGTACTCGATACTCGAGTATACTCGTCCATTTTTCAAGTACTCGATACTCGAGTATTTTGAAAAATACTCGAGTAATACTCGTTTTAGTAATAATCGTCGAAGTTTTTTCTACTGCGAGAATTATAAAGAAAAACATCAAACCAATTTAAAATTTGGGTCGCTTAATTCTCTATTATTGTTGAAATATATGTTGCATAAATGGAAATAAATGTATTAGTAATATTCAATAAGTTTCTTTAATTATTTGTCATTTATAAATATACACAAATTCGAATTAAAAATATATATTTTCGTACATTTGAAACTACTCGAGTATACTCGAGTACTCGAGTATTTTGAAATTTTACTACTCGATACTCGAGTAGTTGAAAAGTCGAGTAATTGGAGTCTCTACTCCTGGGAATATTAAATGGCTGATCCTTTTGTATATATACCCGATCCTCTTTTTATACGGTTTTTACAAAAGTACTGATTATTTGTTTTCACTGCTAATATCCTAAAAGAACTTTTAACGGGAAAATAGCAGTGAGCGGGTACGTTAGTTAGCAAGCTGTGACATTGATGTTCCTGATAATTTTTTGAGGAATCGTGAACATGAGTTGTTTGTTCTTCCAAGGGGTAGAACCAGTCTGCCAATGGTAATGCCACTGGGAAGAGCTTTAACAATTTTAAACGGCATTGCTTCGGATGTCGACATATTTCATATTGACGTGAGTGAGTTCAGACGAATACTATATTTTATGAATAAAATTTGATTTTGTCGGAACTCACTCGGTTGACATCTTTAAAATTTCTAATCTGATTTTATAATTTTTTTCTCTCTGTTCTTATAATCACAATTTGTAATTTTTATTATGTGTATGTTAATACATTTGTCAAATGCATGGCGTATTGGAGTTAACTGTAATGCCATGATTTGTATTTTTTTATGAATAAATAAATAAATAAATAATTGATTGAATATATAATTATTATGTCTCTATGCTTAATTAAATTTAAATCAAAATTTATTACTTGTGTATCATTTAAAAATATTTTTACTTATAAATAAAACAACTGATTTTCACGATCAGTAATTATCAGTGGATAATTATCGTAATTAGCGAAACAGGTCCTGATCTAAATAAATTCAATGTGGAATAAGTACAAAATTTTTTTTTTTTCCCTTTTAAAGTGTTCACTATAATAAAAATATTGGAGGTCTTCAACATTTTAATTATAGTCCATTTTTCTTGTATTTCGCTTCAATTTATTTGCTTAGTTGAAATACTAATTGGTTGTCATACCTTGTAATTCGTACTTAACTTTTATATAAATATCACTGTTTCGTTGCATTTCTTATCAGTTGACAATGTAGAATTTATGTGGAATAAGTACTAAAAATGTGTTATTATTATCACAAATATTGTATTTAAAAAATCGCAAATAAAGGGTCTTTTTATAAGGACGCTTAGTTTTGAAATGTAAATAAAACAAGTTGTTTGTGAGATTTCGACTAAATTTTAATTTCATTTGTAAGTATATTTTACGGCATTAAATATGGAATATAGCATCAAATGTCTGCCAATATCCATTCATTATAAAATGGGCCATGTCGCTAAAGTTGACTTTTTTGACAATTTTGGGTAAACTTCCAACTGCTCCAGAACCCAATCAGGCGTTGTCTGTGGTCGTTTACCTGAAGTTCCTCGGTTAGTTGGATTTTATACGGGTGCAGACATAAGGCCCGATTCAAAATTCGCCAAGTTGAAGTCGCAGAAAAGCCAAGTTCTTGTGAACAACGAGAAATAAGCTGCCTTGGGTTTTCCTGTACACTTTCACACACAGCAGCAATGTTTTAACAAGATATTGTATTTTGATGACGTACAGGTAGGTGTTGGCCGATTATTTACCAAACTGGTTGACTCAAATTTGTCCACTAAACAATGAATAATCTACTCAGCAGGACAAAGTAACATATTTTGACCGTCCCTATTGAAATACCCTTTACTTTGAAATCGCACAAAAAGACATTTCAGTGTACTCATATTTCACCAAACTATTTGCAAGGCACATTGTATAGTATCAGCAATATTTTATTTTGGAATTGAATACAAAGGAATGGTTTTCTACTGAATCTACATTTTTAAAAACCCAAGGTACTCAATGTTGTATCCAACTCTCACTATGGACTTCAAGTAACGTAGAGCGCATGCCCAATATGTCTGCGATTCTTAAATTCATCTATATCCTGTGGCGGCATGTCCATTCGCACTGCGAAACTGCAGCACCCCCAAGCAAATTGAGAAAAATGTAAAATTATAATATACATAAATTTGTGTATATTATTTGAAAATATCAATATTACTAAGGCGTGTATTAAACTCGCCCGCGCACCGATTATTTATTTTTTATTTTTATTATCTTTTTTTTTATTTAGTGGCATTCATAACTCCAAACTAGCCGAAATCGAGATACTTACGTTTCTACTAAAAGGCCGAATTATTCCTCGTATTAAAATAGTTTATAATCTGAATCAGCGTTTCCCAATTCAAACAAATAGCGAAACTCGTTTGCATATTATAAGCAGAATGCAATATACCCTTAACACGTAAGATAGGTTCTGCTAGATCACCGTGTTAAGCGAGACTAACTAACGTATGAAAAAGAGAGGATAGGTTATTTTTTTTAATATTAAGAATAAAATAGGTTATGAACACTATGAACATGAATATTATGAACACGGATAAAATATATTATTCAATGTCACTATCACTAGAAGATATTAATATAGGAATTTTCTTTCTTTTTATTGGCTGAATGTCATCAACGCTACTACTTTCAATTACATTTTCTGTTATGTTCCGTCGTAGTTTCAAAAAATCGGTAATTTGTGATTGTTCATCTTTTTTGAAATTCTTGTAAACCTCTTCATATCTGGCAACAGTGGCAACGCATTGTATAATTTCTCGTTGAAATTTCAAAGCTCGATACATATCTGGATCAATATTAAGGAAATGCATTTCTAATTTTCTTGCCATTTGCAACCCATCTTTTATTGTTTTAGCAGTAATCGTTGAAATTGTACCAGAACTTTCCGTGTCGCTTTCGGTATCGCTTCTTATTTCAGGAGGAACACTTGTATATCAATTAATTCTTCTTCATTTAACTCGTTCATAAATTTCGTTGATTGCTAAATCTTCCTATGGAACATGCGATTTTAAAAATTTCATCTACAAAACGTCGAAAACCATTTATTTTCCACTGAAACTGAAACCGTGCTAAATCAAAACCATGTTAAGCGAGGGATGGCTGTACATTATATATTTTCAGCTGAGCACGCTAAAAAACTTAAAAACATCTTACAAAACCACTTATTTACCTTTTAAGATGCAGAATTATGCGGAACACCTTTTTGGAAACGCTGTTCTACACAGAATCAATTATCCGTTATAACTCTTGCAAGTGTTATTTAAAAAATGGGCGTCAAGTATGCTTCGGAATTCAAGTATGTACTTGAATCATCACTCATTTTTAACGAATTGATTTTATAATAGTATTCTCAATATTATCGGAAATCATGCTTAATTATTAGTCGCCATTCATTGAGGAAGAATAAATATAACAATATGAAACAGCTCAGTGGCGTACATAGCTTTTGAAATCAGGCAGCTACTTACCGGTAACAGCAATTTCATTATAAGTAGCCATGTATTATTTATTTATTTATTTAATAAAATGCAAATCATGGCATTACAGCTGACGCCAATGTTGGGAGCGGACATGGAAAAAAAAATTAAAAAATGGTGGGTAAGGCTTGGATTTTTTGAGCAATTTTTAGATTAGGTAACGGAAAAGAATGTTTCTTGTTAAGTCATTGGTCATTTAAAGTTTTTGGATGTACAAGGATATGTCCTGGTATTATTAGTGTAACTGATAAAAATGACCTTTTAATGAAGATATTTCGACAAAAATATTTCGGAAAGAAATTTATCAAATCCCGGAATCGATAAATGTTCATTAATGCGTATTCCTTACTCAAGACTGCACGCCACTGCATTCATGTCACTGGCAAGTGCACCAAACTTCTTAAGAAGTGTCTGCATGCTGTAATACATTTCAACACAATGTTTCCCAGAATGGTGTTACAACAATTGATTTCAATAAATATGAATCGATTGAATATTTCTTGAAGGGCATTATGTCAGCTTCAAATTATATCATAACGGTCCATGTACAAGACGCCTTTCAGATGAATGCCGCCCTAATAATTTGAAAACTGATTTATCATTATCATTCACGCTATACATAGCTACTAGAGACTCCAATTCTAGTATCGAGTACTCGATACTCGAGTATATTTGTCCATAATTTTTCTAATACTCGATACTTGAGTATTTTGAAAAATACTCGAGTAATACTCGTTTTAGTAATAGTCATCGAAGTTTTTTCTACTGCGAGAATTATAAAGAAAAACATCAAACCAATTTAAAATTTGAGTCGTTTAATTCTCTATTATTGTTGAAATATATGTTGCATAAATGGAAATAAATGTATTAGTAATATTCAATAAGTTTCTTTAATTATTTTTCATTTATAAATATACACAAATTCGAATTATAAACATATATTTTGGTACATCTGAAACTACTCGAGTATACTCGAGTAATTTGAAATTTTACTACTCGATAACCGGTCCTGAGCAAATAAATTTTATGTGGAAAAAGTACTAAAAAAGTATTATTATTTTTATTATAATGCCTTTCCACCAAGTATTCACAGTGAACACCTTAAAAGTGATCATAAGTTAATTTTGATATTATTCCGAATAATATTATTTGTTTTAAAAACAAGCAAATTATTTGATTATTTTGTCAGTTAAATATGTTTCACTGATTTACTATCAAAAGTATTGTGAATTGTGATAGTAATTCAATGAAATGTGCATGTGCATGTGCTTAAATCCTACTAAACTTATCAAAAGCGAATCCACGAGTTGAACTTAATCGCCCAAGTTTTGAGGTCACTGTTATAAGTCAGAATAATTATAATTCAATCGATCAAATGTACATTTACAGTCGTCACAAGTTACATTAGGGAAAACATGTATTATAAAGTAAGCTCTGTCGTTTAATCGTTAGTATAATGTATTTAAAAATACCATTTTGAAATGTTTCTCAAATAGTTTTTGCTGTTAACCTTTGACTACTTAATTCAAGAGTCACAACAACCTGGCTGCTTCAATTTTGGTAATCTCCTACACAGCCCTCCTTATTATTATTTTTTATGTATAATCCAACATGGCCTCCGTATCAGTGTTTTCAGTTTATGATCAACTAGTATTGCTACCCGGCGTCGCTCGGACTAAGCGACCAATAATTATTTAATGTTATATCATTCGACATAACTATATCACAAAATCTAACATCCAAAATAGAGTTAAAATAAAATCACAAACTTTATTTAATTTGATGACAGCCCCATTCTCGCCCATTAAAATGTCCAAATTCAAGGAAAAAATCTAATTTGCTGTCAAAGAAATGTCAAATAATACCTTCACGTAAATAATAAACATTATTATTAATAATAAAAGCCGGAAAAAGTTCTGTAGAAGAATAATTTATTACATTTTGACTAAATGTCTTCGCCGATAAAAATTCAAACATATTTTCTTTCATATTCGTTTTTATGGCAACTTGCAACAATAATGCAAAAGGGAATTACAGACCCACATACATACATACGCCGTTTCGGTTTTATATATAAGATATTGACGTTTTAAAACCAGGGCTGTGGAGTCGGAGTCGTGGAGTCGGGGCTGTTCGCCCGGAGTTGGAGTCGTCGCGGCAATTTGACCGGAGTCGTACTCGGAGTTTGAAATTTTGAAAAGTTTAAACTTTTTATTTTTGTATATTATATGTAAAATTTGGCTATTGGCCGGATTGGGAGGGTTGATATCTAATTGAATGCACATCAATAGGAAAATTAGGCAAAAAAAAGTGACGATATTCAACTTTTTTAGTCGGAGTAGTCTAACATTTCTTTACCGACTCCACAGCCCTGGTTAAAACAAGTATGATTTGTTTTTAAAGATAACTATGATATTTATGTAAGCTTAGTAATTTAATTAAATAAGAACAGTGCATACCGTGGTTAGGTAAGATCAGGTTAGTTTATGATCTTTATTTTAAATAATTATTAAATTTTATTTATCCCACAAATAATTATAAATAACTTACTTTTTGTACTGGAAACATTAACACGGCGGCCATGTTGGATTATACCTTAAAATAAGAAGGAGGTATAGTGTAGGAGATTGCATATTTTTTATTTCTATTCAATCTTTCTTTGGCGGTATCTTTGTGGAAGTTCATTTTAATACAAAATTTAAAATCATTATTATTTAAGCAAACTTTTCGATAGTCCGATGCAGTGACGGCTGGTGACGGGGTGTTGGGGGGTGCAAAAGGAAGATTCAACTATTTTTCCGTACTACGGAAGAGAAACAGTTGGTATTGCGAACATCTGAATTGAAAGTCCATGCTATAGAAGTGTTTTAAAATCCAATAAATAGGAAAGAACTCTTGCAAAAACGGTTGAATCTTCCTTTGCACCCCCTAACACCCCGTCGCCAGCCGTCACTGGTCCGATGTCCGAAGATGCCTCTGTAAGAGTCGAAACACGTGACACGATTAGTAACACAATACAATAGTTATTTTAAATTTTATATTATTTTTTTTTTGTTTGACGACAGTGCTTACAATAAAAATAATAATACATTTTTAGTACTTTTTCCACATAAAATTTATTTGATTAGGACCGGTTTCGCTCATGGCGGGCATTTCAACTGATAAGGAATACAATAAAACAGTGATATTTATACAAAAGTTAAGTACGAAAAACAAGGTATGACAAACAATTGATAAAACAACTAAGCAAATAAATTGAAGCAAATTACAAGAAAAATAGACTATAAATTAAATGTTGAAGACCTCTTAGCAATGCAAACTAATACATCAAAAATCAATTAAGTATGAATTATCACTATCAAAGTAAAAGCTCAAAAATGAGTGCATTTAATAAAATAAATAAATTTGCATGTCTGTCATCCATAATTGGATGGAAATCCCGATGAGTTTAATTGAGCTAACGTAATTGTTTCCTGTGAACAGAAGAGAGGTCATATCAATTCTTACAATTAAAAACAAACAAAGGAAAATAAAATTTTACAGAAATAAAAGTCTACAAGGAAGAAATACAAAAAGCTTGAATTCGCTTAAAGAATCGGATATAACAAAGGTGAAGAAACGAAGACTAATTGGTCGTTTAATAAATTGCAATCTGGAATGAATTTATGTCAGTTTATTTCAAGGATTTCTAATTTATCGAGTTTTAAAGATTTATTAATAACATGCAGGATTTTAAAGTTTTTAGCGATATCAAAAGTATGCATATTAAATGGTTTCCAAACGGTATTATTATTTTTACTATACTGCCTTTCCACCAAGTATTGGCAGTGAACACCTTAAAAGTGGACAGTGATTACTTTTACAATTATGAATTAATAAACTTGTATACTATTATATGAGTATATAAGTTTGAGAACCATATTCTAAATTACCTGCTACCGGTGTTTACGAAGCGAGTGGTCAAGAGTCGTAAATTAAAAATAAAATACAGTTAATGGCCCCCACACAGATATATACAACAGATCGACTCTTCAATGAATGGCACTTTTTGCCACAGTGGCCACTTTGTGCCATGATCATTTGTCACGATCGATCATCGCATTCCAAGGCTTTAATTTCAATTTAAAGACACTTTTTTAGGTTTAAATTTATTTAATATCATTGTCCGGTTAATACAACAAATAAACAACAAACTTACGGTTTATCTCGATTGATTAAATGAGATATTTGGCGCATCGGTGATAACTATTTTATCAAATATTTTTTCTGCGCTTCACTCGTTCAATTATGAACGTGTTTATTTCTAGGAATAGGTTTATCAATCTTCCTTGACGATCTAAAAATCTATTTACTTACTGAAGCAAGAGATATTTTTGTCATCTGAAGACTTTTGTTTTATTATCTTTTAAAATTGACAGTTTTCACTTGTCAGCATTCACTCAACACTCATACTTACGATCTTCTTCACAGATATTACACCCACTGTATCTTATTTAAATTGAAAAGTAAATTCAATGGAAAATCTAATCTCAAGAGAAACTACCAAAACATAATTTTTATTTTTAATTTGACTGAAGGTTTGAATTGTTTGAATTTTGTACTTTTCCATGAGTTTTGTCGCTAACGTCCTGAGTTTCACTTTCCTATATCTACAGGCATTTCAAGATAAAACTCATGGGAAAGTAGGTACAAAATATTATACAAACGATTTAAATAACCACTTTTAAAAATTAATACTGTCCTTTTATAATGTTAGTTATTATTGACTATGCAGTCGGGTCTGTGGTGCAGTGGTCAACGTCGTTAGATTCTGTGACGAGACCACGACCCTTGAATCCGTAGTGTGAGCACCATTTCTTTCAGACGATTTATCGGGTCTTAAAACTCCATCTCACACGTCTGGTCCTATAAGTGGGGCGTAGTCTCATCTTTTCTATCTTACTCTAATCAAACTATGAGAGGTTGAGCGACTACCAAGCAGTTTCACATTGGGAGCGGACATGGATATAAAAAAAATGTATGACTTCTGTTACAGACCAAATATTTAAAAAGTTTTTTTTTAAAAATTTCAATCAAAGCTTCTAATGTGTTTATTCTACTCAGGAATTTGCTATTCTTTTTGATAAAAAATTCAATTTAAAACATTTTTTTAGATTGAAGAGTGAGTATATTCATACTCACTCTTCAATCTTTTATGTGTTACATTTGTCGTGATTTGTATACTAATTTTATGTATGTATTTCAAACTTATATTTAGTAGTAAGAAAAAACTTATTAAAAACATAGGCGACTTGCTTTGAAAAACCAATGAATGTTATTGTGTATGTAAAAAAGGTAACGGCTATTTTGGTGAAAAGTTTTATGCGATCATTCAGACTATGAGCAAGTATTCAATTTGCTGGTATCAAAAAAACTTGAAAGATTTTCTTCTTGTGACTTCATATAACTGTTGCTTTTTTATAGCAATATATAGGTCAGTAGGTGTTTCTTGTATCAAAACATAAAGTACTTTACCTGCAACTGGCATTTGACAAAGTAACATATTTTATCTTGTTGTCGTTTTTGGATAGCGGTCAAATCGGTTGGTAGGTAACCTGCTTAAATTCTGTTTTTACATGACTTCGAAATAACACTATTCAAAAAATTAAGACGGTGAGTAAAATCAATACAAATTACATCTTTTTAAATATACATTTGACATCCTTGATTGACTTTCTTCTATTTTTCTATAACCTGGTCCACGTATTTTTCATAGTATTCAGTAGTATGTATCCATTACTTAAAATCAGAACTCCATAATCAGCACTGAATATTTTAGAGTTATGACTATATGATTTTAATAAAATACAATAAATTTTGTAAATTGTTGCACCGACAGAAGAAAAAATATTTTAGCAGTGGATAAATAGATCTTTTTTTTCTATTCTGGGGTTCTAATTGTATTTATTCTTCCATGTGAATTTTCTCTTTTAGCCCAAAAACTGTGAAACTAAGACGATTCTACATTGCCGATTAAAAATCTATATATTCATTATAATTACAAAGCTTTTAGCCATGTCCGCTCTCAGTTTCAACCAGTGCTGTGGAGTCGGAGTCGTAAAACGAGCAACGACTCCGACTCCGACACCTTTTTATACCATTTTTTTTTTTTAATATTTTTCTAAAAATAGCTGTGTATAGAAATGAACGACATCGGCGTCATGACTCATGTGTCGCGCCGAATCAGTGAATCACCAAGTTGCAATGTATTTAACATATATGTAAGATTTAAGTCTAAAAAAAAGTTTTCGTCTCTTTCTTTCTCATTGTTTTTTTTTTATTTTATTTTCTTTTCGTTTATTTTTTGTTTCGGATCGGGAGAAGAAAAAAAAACCTGACAAAATAATACTTTTTTTTTATCGGAGCCGGAACTGGAGTCGGAGTCGTAGTTTTGGTAAATGCTGGAGTCGGAGTCGGAGTCAGAGTCGAACTTTTTTTGACCGACTCCACAGCCCTGGTTTCAACCATAAAGACTGTATGTCAACATAAGTTTTCTACAAGAACTGTTTGCTACTCAGTCGCCCAACCCGTCTTTGTTGGCTGCGTCTCATTTGTAAGCTAAGTATCATTTTTTAACCATATCTGTCCCCGCTGTGGAGCATATGTTCTCCTAATGGAATTTATTCGCTGGTGACATATCTACATATGTCACCAGCGAATGAACCAATCTTTCTAGTGAACGAGTTTTATCCGTTCGTCTTTATCAAAATATTACAACCTGTATTACCAATAGCATATTTAATGAGAAAACAGAATTTTAACGCCAAACAATTTTTCCTCAAATTATGTATTGGTTATTTAATTTCAGGTTGAAAAAAAATGACTCGGGTATAATCTTGTAAAAATCGCACAACGAGTAAGTTTTTTTCATTATAAAATGATACGAGTCGTTTGAACGAACCAGTTAAATAAATCGTTTTCAACTAATCATTCTTCCTATTTATAATATATTACATAGTAGAAATCCAATAAAATATTTTGCATATCTGTTTATGGAAACGATAAAGTAGTATCATTACGCTGTGCGCGGTGGTCAATCACCCTGTGGGCACTTACATACATTGCCCATATCTGCAATGCCTTATAAATTTCCCGACACTTGGTTGTTTGCTGAGAGGTCTGAGCCGTTGTGTGCAACTTTAATCTTTCGGGTGATAGCATATCTTGGATGTGGAATCGTGATTTACTCTTTTACACTGCCCATCATTTACATTCTAGCGGCCGGGGGAGCTACTTCCAGGGAGAATCCATCTTACAGGATGAAGACACTCATATACGCAATTCTAAATTCATTTAATTAAGGATTTCGACTGAAGGTATGAAATTTTAATCGCTCGAATACATTAGTGACCATTTTTCGCCTTTGATATATTTTCCTGATATATGTCATATGATGACGCTTAGTAAATAATTGGTATCGTTTAATAGATAAGAATAAAAGTAAAATAACTTATTTCAAAAGCAATTAATGGTTATCTATTGAATAATATACTAAGAGTTTGATATTAATGATGCTCAATCAATTGTCTAAGTTATCTCATAATCAATAATTAAATTTGTATGTGTACTTAAAATTAAAAGTGACATAGAAAAATAGTTCATGGGAATGCTTGAGTGAGTATTATTTGAAGAATCAGTTTATCTTGATTGATGAACAACTACATTGATATTATACAAGCGTTAATGATATTTTCTTTCATGAAAAGTGTGAAACAGAAATCGATGTTTCATTTTCAATCGATTCATTTTGCAGCAATTTAAGTCCTGGAAATAATCTAACAATAATAGAAAGTTGATAATGTCACCAGAGAGAGAGTTGTGTGTGTGTTTTGTATTTGAAAAAGTCCTTCAACACACGCTGTATCTCTTTGCATATTATAATTTTATATTTTTAAATTTCTTTGCAATATTCATTAATTTTTTTAATATTGAATTAAAGCAATGGTGTTTACAATAAGATATTGTTTGATGGTATCAATTATCTTATGAATGTATTTATAGATTAATTTGTTGTGACTTAAATCCAAAATCTCTTTCTATCCATAGTATAATTAACTTAACTGGGTCCTACCTAATATATTATAGAACGGTTAACGTTGGATAGCTTTTTTTCTTACTCAGTATGAACCCTTGTGTTTGTATCAAAAATAAGAGATGTTTGTGATGTTTTTATCTCTTCTGTCCCACTCGCAAAAAAAGTTGCAAACCAGTACAAAATGGGAAACATTTATTTGCCTTATAATTAACGGGGGTAAATTCTCCCTCCTGCTACCCTCCCCTAAAATCAATCACTCGCTCTAAACGGTTCGCAGAGGGAAAAGAATAGTGCACTTATATTGCTTTCGTAGCCTCGCATAGTATCTACGCTAAGAGTTTCGAACTCAAAAATACAGTTAAAATCAATAAGGCTTCAACTTTCATAGAAACGTAACAGCTGTTATATTAACTTCTTATTCCTTAATTCATATAATCACCTTAATGGCGGAATGATTTTCACCTTCACGCCATCATACAAAAGACAAAACTTTAAATTCATTAAAACCTAATTATAATATTATATATCTCATTATAATGAAGTTCTACCAAGTAAGTCCTACAGAAATCAACAAACCGCTAAAATTAGGCGGTGACGGTTTTACAAATCTAAATATTGGTTAGGCTGCAAACAAAGTTAGACGTCCATGATTTACACTAGAGCAACCATACTCAACCTGCCCGTCTAGCTTTTTTGTGCGGCCCTAAACACATTTATTATCAGGGACATGATTAACAAAATCTGGCATTCGATATTTCGTATATCTTGACATTAATTTTGACTTTGACGTACAACCAAAGAGGATTGTCGCTGTCGAGTCAACATCATATGTGGTATAAGAGTGTTGCTATTGCCCGATTTGTCTAAAATTGTTGAAAATTTATCACAATGTCAACAATCACACTAATGTTACTTTTGTGTTTTATTTTTTTCACTATTGTAATTTTTAAGGAACCGTATGGTGCTAATGATAATTGATTTGTACTATTATTTTTATTCTGTTTTAGTTTATAATTTTTTAAATCTCAAATTGTTTTCCAAAAAAATGGACTTGGGGGATTTCATATTTTTTTCGTCATACTAGTATAGTGTTGCGGCCCGCGTAGCTTTACAAATATATGTATGTGGCCCGAAAAAAGGTTGAGTATCATTGCACTAGAGCAGAGGTTCTCGTGTGCGGCCACCAGAGGGTTTTGCTGCGGCCACCAGAAGCTTCAGAGTTAATATTGATGTTTAATAAAAATGGATTTTTACAAGTTAATTTGTCAACAAAGACACTGAAAATTGAATATTTTGTATGTATTGCATTGTGCATCAAGAATTGCTAGTTATAAATAACTCAACACATACATGTTAAGGTCTTTTTGGCAAAAAAGAATCACCACAAAAATTTGGTGCGGACACCAGACATTTCCGTAGTACCGCTGATGTTAATAATACGGCCACAGCCAAATTTTACGTGAGAACTAGAGGGACTACGTATAATTTCAAATTGTCTAAAATACTTCATAATAAATTGCTCCATTTTACCCGTATACACAACATTGGAGCGTCAGTCGTTTTTTTAAAAAAATCTTTGATGCATTTATTATTCCCGTTTGATCCCTGTTAATAAATTTGTCACGATCTCATTCTTCGAGCAGGCACGCTTGTCTTGGTGGTGTTTTTTAAGCGCACATGTGCACTTGCAAAAAGTTGAAATCTTCTGACGCAAAGAAACAAATACAGGAAGTTTACGGGCATCTGATTATTACCGGGTATTCATTAGTAGTAACGTCTATTGGTCGACGATTAATATTCAGTTCACAAGTTCCACAACGCGGAGCATGGCTATTCTTCCTGACTTGCGACCACGCGGCATGAGCACATGCACATGCCGCTCATGGCAACCGCTGCATTCATTCGCCTATTCATTTATTTATTTAGAATTAGTGCCCGTGCATGAGTACTAGATGAAAGTGATCGAGAACCATTGGGCAGCGAACATATGAAACAAATTTAAGAAAATCAAGTACTAAATTTTAATTGTTTGAATTTTGTACTTTTTCATGAGTTTTGTCGCTAACGTCCCGGGTTTCGCCTTTCGGCATCTTCAGGCATTTCAAGTGACCAAGAACTGCAAGAACTGACACGTAGTAAACAGTTTGTATCGTTTATATACAAAATGTAGGTCTGTTATAATTATGGGGATTTTTGAAAATATTAATGATGACATAAGAATATCTCAAATTAAGTATTGTTTTGAATCAGTAGTCGTAATAGTTGCGACGTGTTTGCTCCTTTCTTGGGCTCACTATATTTTTAAAATTTGGAGCATATGGAAACCTCACGGAATTTTTCTCAACAAATGTTTGTTACAAGGTTAGTTGCTCAACCTCTTTGACTCGATGAGAGTACCGTGACCACTACCGTGTGGAGCATCTCTCTTCAGTTCGATGAGAGAAGGGGTAGAAATGATAAGGCTAAGATAGAACTAGTGTTTTACCCGTCGCTCTCACTAGCATAAGATCAGACGGTAAACGAAATTGTGGAAAAGTCTTTTCAGGCAATACAAACATCCCTGCCTTCGTTTCCCGTTTTGGAAGCCAACGACAGTACTAAGGACGGGACCAAATTGGCATACCCACCAGAACTCATTGTGTTTTTGCAGCCAATGTTTCATGGCCGCTTTTCAGAAAAAAACGTGTCAAAGTTTTAAGTGAAGTTCAAGTTATTCTAGAAAAAATAGACATATTCAACATTAAAAAGGGTCATTTTCAAATGAGAATTCTGAAGAAAAGAATTAATTAATTAATGTATTCCAATTCAATGCTTTACCTTATTTTTGTAAGGTTCTGCCAAGTAAATAAAACTTGATTCAATATCAATTTGCTATACAAAAAAATGACTCTTAATTTTGTTTTTCGTTGGAAATAATATTCTTAATTACAAATAGAATCCGAGTTTGTACCATCGACATAACTTGATTCTATCGCATAGTAATACTATTTTAACGCTGACATTTATTTTTCATTTTTAGATCACAAGCCACTGGTGCAGTGCCACTGCTCTGCAAACTGATGCACGTTCGTTAATATCATATGTATATGCGCACCATTACTTGTGCTAATAATAGGCTTAACAAATTTATTTAATTTCTATAGTAAATCTTTTTTTCGATTTTGTTATTGATTACAAGTCCATAAATAAAAGAGTAATTTGCTACCTGTCTTGTTTGCTCACTGTTCCAAGAGATATTTGAGTGGTTTGTGAGCATAAACCAATATGTCCATTTTTGTGTTTTAAGCATAAATTATTGGTTTTATCTATTTAAGTTTTATTTTTCCGTTGTACCTACTGTATTTATACATATTTTTACAGGCCAGTCAGTTAATAATTGAAGTAAATATAATCCAAATAAAATTGAAATCACCGACATTTTATAGATCGGATTATACGTGAAATTTCAGTGCAAAGCGAAACAAACATTTTTTTTAAACGCTTTTCTCGAACTTTTCAAGTTAAACACTCTCATAGCATGTTTATTAAATTACTTTAAAGATATCAAATTTTAAATAACTAATTATTTCACGTACTGAGCTTTTATTCGTGACACGTGTTTCGCCTCTTTTCGAGGCATCTGCAAACTAGTTTACTATCGGGAAGGTTATATAAAGTTTTATAAAGGTTCTTTAATTATATGAAGTCGTATTTTGTTTTGGATTTGAAAATATGTGGTTTTTGCTTTTATAGTAGACAATACGATGAGCACATTACAAAAAGTGTAATTAAATTATTTTAATAAAATTTCATTCATGCAGTGGAAATGCCTGAAGATGCTGAAAGGCGAGACCTAGCCGTTGGCTACAAAACTCATGGAAAAGTAGAAAACTCAATCGATTAAAATTTAATATAATAATTGTATATGTGAATCAAACTGCAGTATGCGAGGTAGAGCAAGGAACAGATTTTTTGTACTTCCTTGAAAGTCCATTTAGACCATAGGTTCCCAACTCTTTTTCGGTTGGCGACACCTTTTATCCATCCAATTGAAGAAAACATTTTTAATAAGGTAATTAAAAAAATCAACGAAAAACTATTATGGTGAAAAAATATTGTTGACTGTATAATAGGTTGGGAACCCGTGATTTAGACAAAGCAAATATTCTAAAGTTTATTTATTTCTCCAGAATACAAACGCATGTCACTAAAGAAAAAAAAAAGTGAAATGTATATGAAAGAAAAATCCTACTACTACACGGGCTCCCAACCCATGGGTCGCGACCTGCAAGGAGGTCGTGACGGGTTTTCTGTGGGGTCCCCAACTTATACAGTCAACTTAAAAAAATATTCACTTCGACGCATTTTCAATGTTTATTTTAATTGCCTTTTTCAATTGTTTCGGGGTCATGGCTTTTATAAAAAGAGGTCGCCACCCGGAAAGGTTGGGAGCCTATGTACTACAGCTTTAATTAGTAGAATCATTTTTTGTTATATAAAAAAAAATCATTTTGTACTCCCTTTTGAATCAGGATGTTTTAATTGAGCTTTTAAATAATTCACTTTACGTGGGAAATCTCACTACACTTGCAAATTTATAAAATTAGACGGATTGGCAATGGGTGTCGAGATAAGATTGTTCCTCTTTCCATACTCATAGAGCGTAACTTTTGTTGTTTTATCCGATTTACTCTCACTGTAGGAAACGCGATTACTCCGCGTTAATCGCGGAAACTAATTCTGATCGCCATACTAAATTACTACGCATAAAACACTTAAGCAACTAAAAATTTGCATTTTTGAACACACATTGTATGTTCGATTTTTAAATATGAATGAACATTTAAATCAGACTAGATTTAACGGTTACTTTTTTTCATATTTGGAAGCAATTAAAGTTATTAATTATCACTATTTTTTGTTGTTCTACTTCTAGATATAAGTATATAGAGATCAGAACCGGTTACACTCATAGAGTCTTTAACTACAATCAGTTAAAAATTCACGCGGTGAGCGTCTAAAATTGTCATTCATAAGAAAAGATTATAATTTCGACTGAAATTGTTCGATGTAACAAGAGCTTTGTCCTAGCGATCCCGGGTTAAATTCCCGGCAAGGTCTGATTTTGTCAAATGAAAAAAAAGAGATCTTGAGCTGGGTGAATGTTAGTTATCGTTGATTTTGTGCACAACTGATTCATTAATAATCATCGAGTTAATCTCGTATGACTTTCGCAATTAAGAATATTTGGCGCATTGGCGTAAGCTGAAATGCCAAATATATTTTTTTTTTACACAAAAAAAAAGTTTTTTCGACCCGGGGGTCAGTTATGCACTTGAAATACATGAAGATGCAAGTACGTCATTCGAAATAACTTCAGTATATTTTTCATTGATCTATCCCCGTTAAACCATCAATTTACCACTTGTAAATTAATACCTTACTATAGTAAGTCTGAAAATGCTTCCTTAAGATGCGTGACATGTGTCAATATTTGTTATATTTATAAGATATTTTATACGTGGAATAACAAAAAAGTGTGAAAAGTACAAAATTCAAAACGATTCTAATTTCATTAAAAAAGTAAAAAGCAGTGCCATAAATTTTTATATTTCCGTATTCTTAAAAGCGAAATTGATTTGTTTGTATTTTAATATGTGCAGGGCTGTACTCTAGTAATTAATAACAAATGAGCCCTGTCCGTGATCTCATTTGAGAAACATATTGCCCACCGTTCGCCGGGTGTGTTCAAGCAATAGCCTATCGATCAAGAGTGAACGAGTTAGTTGTATCCAGTGGCGCACAAATTCAAATGCACCAAGCAAATGGTGTCAATTAATCTTGTGCTTCAAACAAATGATCGTAATAAAGAATATAATATGATCTATATTATATAAAAACATGATGTCTCAATTCTCTCTCATTCATCAGACCAGAGACGCAACTAGAGTGATTAGCTAACCGTTAGTCCTGTCTTTATCCCATCCTTACAATATTAGTAGAGACACGTGTTTTTATCATTTTGCAATAGATGCTAAAATCACAAATAATTGCAAAATTTGCTTGTTTTTTAAAATAAATTTTACTATCCTACATATAAAATGATATATTTTGCATACATATCGTATGTGTACATTATGTTCATACTTTGCATCGTTATGTTCATATTTTTATACCGGCAACATTGCCCATAACGCGCATTGTCGTTGTATGTACGTCAGGTTGATCTCATTTTTGACGTTGTTTTCGTCTGACATTTTGATTCCATCTGTATTATTAAGTTTATCCATTGCCATTGGTAAGTACATATAATATTTATTTAATATCTATTAATTATTTCTAATTATTTGCTTATTTATAAAATATATATATTTTTAGGCTTTAAAAATCATGGCGCGTACAAAAATATCTATACGCGAAAGAGCAAATGCATTCAAAGCCTTCTACAAGTAGATTGTAAATCCTTTGTTTTCTATAATATAGAAAAAACAAACAATGTAATTTACCCTTTTATGTATATTTGTTAATATTTTATATTTATGAATTGTAATTGATAATTATTTGATATTTGTGTTTTATAAAAATAGATGCTAAATAGATGCTACAAAATGCGATAATTGAAAAAAATAGATGCTTAAAACACGGGTCTCTAATTATTAGCCACTCCGTAAAAGGGGTGGTTGAACGACTGCGTAACAAGCAATTCTCAATTATAATTCCATATACTACACATGATTTTATGTCGAAAACAAATATTAAAACAATTTTCATTGAATAATATTAAAAAAAATGTTCTTTTTAAATGAAGCTTATACATGACATTACAACTGACATTATTTATGTATTTGACTTTTGTATCCTTTGTTTGCAAGAATTGATACAGTCTCGTTAAATTATTTTCAGAACCCTCATGACCGTTGAATTGCAAGAGTACTTTTTCCAACTTTGCGCGGAGACACCATTATGAATAAAATTCCACATTTTTTGGATATTACATTGATAATGATCATTGTTACTTAATTATTTTTCAATGTCTTAGCTTGTACTGCAAAGAAGTTTTCAACATTTTAATTAAAGCCTATTTTGTTTTATTTAAATACTAATTTGTATAACCAATTGTTTGTCAAACCTTTTAAGCCTTTTAATAAAAATAATAACACATTTTTAGTACTTATTCCACATAAAATTTATTTGATCAGGACCGGTTTCGCTCATGGCGTGCTTTATCAACTGATAAGAAATACAACGAAACAGTGATATTTATACAAAAGTAAGCAAGAATTGCAAGGTATGACAAACAATTGGTATTACAACTAAGCAAATAAATTGAAACAAAATAGACTATGTATAATTAAAATGTTGAAGACCTCTTGAAGCAATGCAAGCTATAACATCAAAAATCAATTAAGTATGAATGATCATTAACAAAGTAAAAGCCAAAATAAGTGCATTTAATATTTTTATTATAATGTCATTCCACCAAGTGAACACCTTAAAAATGAGCTTTAAAGCCTTGCTTAACTTTTGTATTTCTCGCCAGTCTTTATTGCCTGCGATTAGCGAATCCGGTCCTGATCTAAATAAACTGAATTTGGAATAAGTGCTGAAAATATTTAATTATGTTTAAAACGACAAGTTTTATTGCAAAATCGTCAATTATAGGTTAAAAATAAATGTCAACACAATTAACAAACTCAAATCAAAATAGAAAAGTTCTGAATCATTCTTTGATACTCCGTTGATTATATTCGAACCATATTCATTCAATATACGATTTGTGAGGATTAACTAAGATAACATCTATTTTTACTATGCTAATCTCCTTATTTGGAACGGTGGAGTAGTTATCTTGAGGCAACAACAAGGATGGCCATATGGTTGTAAGTGCAAACTTGATTATTGACTAATTGTTATCTATGGATCTAATTAAATACCTACAAGCCTGGGGCGATAGAAGCTTTAGCATGCAGATCACAGTTTTAAAATTACTATCGCTATCATAAAATATTCATAGACAATAATGTTGCCAACTTTCAGGCAAAAAAACCAGAAACAGGTATCCGAGTAAATTTGAATAAAGAATTTCAAATGAAACACGTCTTTTGTTCTTTTTCACCAGTTTTTTAAAGTGCCGGTTTTGCTTGTCGGCTGCATTTTCAATTGATTAAAAACAGATTACAACATTGAGTTATTTGTGTGAATAACTGAATTTACTTTTCATCAATCTCTTTTTAGGTATTGATTGAGTTGGCATTTACTTGGTAGAATTCCATTATAATACGGTGAGAAAAATAACAATGTATTTTAATTCTACAGAAGTTATTTTATATTTTTGTTGATAGCTATTTCGGCTACGTGCATTAGATCAAGACCCCTTTAGACAGGGTACACAATACATCTTCATCTCTGTTCTACCATCTTAATTGATTGCTTTTTAGGTGTTGACAGTCAATCTTATAGGAAAGGCATTATGTTTAAATAAATACAACACTTCTTTTGCAGATATCTTTTGTTAAGATCAGGACCTTTTTCGATCATCGCCTTGCACCAATTAATCTTTTCTGTTCATTATTTGTGAGTAATGTAAATAATTAATACATTTTGGTTGATATTACAAAGATTTTAGTTGTGAAATTATGAGTTTTAATTTAATATTAAATTTGAATCATTTTTATGAAACAAAACCAGCTAGCATTCACTTTTTCCTTTGCTCTATATTCTGTTATCTTTTTTTAAATCATCATTCTTAACAGAATTTCTTATACAAGAATTCTTCTTACTCAGTTACTAGAACACGGGAGTAAATAATTCGTTTTAAAAATATAAGAAAAATACGTTGACACTCGACCACAGTTTTGACAAGTTAAATATTTATTTAATTTAAAATTCTATCATATGCAAAGAAATTAAAACCGAAGCTGTGCATTTTCGAAGAAGCTCAAAATTATCGATACCAAGTTTTGCAACATGACGACTGATGAACAGAAAGTCATACGAGATAAACTCGATGATAAATAATAAATCAGTCGAAAACAACTCAACGAAAAATTACACACACCCAGTCCAAAATCTTTTTTTTTTCATTTGACAAAATCTGACCTTGCCGGGAATTGGACCCGGGCCCACCTGATCGCTAGAGCAAAGCTCTTGCCACTAGACCACAGCGACCGACGCTAAGGTCTCGCACGGGAATCGAGGGAGGCATCGCCAAGCCGAATTCATGATTAACACATTAAGCTCCCGAGCTCTTCAAAATAATGACGTCGATAAATTTTCGCAATTGTTTAGAATCATCTGCGAGGCGAAGATCTTTAAAGTTAAGCTACCGCAACTGCAGGAAATTATTGCATAAAACGGCCATTATTTTTCAAAATACGGTAACAATATTATTACAATATCACGATGAAAAATAGCCATTACAAATACTGGTCTACCGGTTTTTCTAAAGAAGTCATGATAGTTATGTTTAACAGAAAGTAAGAAAATGAGTGTTTAGAAGAAAATACTCGCGATGAACGTGTTTTTTTTCAGGGCTGTGGAGTCGTTAAAAAAAGTACGACTCCAACATTGACCAAAAACACGACTCCAACTCCGACTAAAAAAGATTAATTTCGTCATTTTGTTTTCCTAATATTCCATATTTGTGTATGTGTATTCAATTTAATATCAACTAACCAATCCAGTCCATAGCCTAATTTGTCATATTATATGCAAAAATAAAAAGTTCAAACTTGTTAAAATTTCTGACTACGGCCAAAACGCCGCGACGACTCCGACTCCGGCAAAAAAACTCCGACTCCACAGACCTGGTTTTTTCTAAATATCTAATGCCTTTCGGAAAAAAACCAATTTGTGACACAGCAACAAACAAATTAATTATTGATCACAACAATTTGTACAGTGAACCCGTTATTGCGTTCCACTAAAAACAAACTAAAGGACTCTGAGAACTTCGTCAGGATGATGCTCCAAACCTTATGCTCTACTCCCTTCTCTCATGCAGCAATTTCTTCGATAGTGGAAGCGAACGTGGAAGAAGCCACCTGCCTTGCCAACTTCCAAATTAACACCCTAAGAGATAAATCTCAAACTACGAGCCAGGCTCGTTGATTCAGTTAGGGACTGGGCATGTCTATTATAAGAATCACTTTTAAGGTGTTCACTGTCATTACTTGGTGGAATGGCATTATAATAAAAATAATAACACATTTTTAGGACTTATTCCACATTCAATTTATTGGATCGAGACGAAACCGATCTCATGGCGAGCATCAGTTGATAATGCTCGCCATGAGCGAAACCGGTCCTGATCCAATAAATTTAATGTGGAATAATTACTAAAAATGAGTTATTATTTTTATTATAAGAATAGTTAACTTATCAAGCTTCCGTTAACATTACGAGGAATTCTTGGTAAACATTGAACCTTTTTTAATGATTCCAAGATAATTATGCTCGTAATGTGTTTTTTCCACACAAAGTCTTAACTGACTGAATCTCTTAGAAAGTCAATACGTAGCTAGCTTACATTCGGAAAAGGGAAACAAATGCTTAGTCTGTATCCACCACAGCAAGGAAAATAGCCAGGAAACTCGGACTCCACTTGTAAACTAAAGGTAGGAGAAAAAAAAATTGTAAGATTTTGAATACATTTTAAATAATATAGGTGACGAAGATTCCGAACATTCTCGCTTTCGCTTTTTCACAGCGTATTGTAAAATGTAATTCATAAACAGACTCCTTGAAAACTCGCCATTGCGATAGATGCAATGTTGCCATATTAATAAATACATTTTCCCTTTTGCCCGCTATATAGAGTCATTCCGGGCATTGTGATTTATGACCGCATGAAGTACTTGTAGTGGTTGTTTCCCTGAGGAAATGTATGACACAGGCCGCGTGCAATTGTAGTGCATTTATCATTGGCACGAATAACATTGTTATTTTGAGGCAACGTGTGGGTTCCTATCAAGCGGAGCTTCTAAAACTGTGGAACCCTTTTTACAGGCCAACGATCACCACTACTAATCCAATAGAAATTAAACGTTTAAAATTATTGAAGTTTTGTTCTTCTACTCATATTAACGGCTCAATGACGTTTTGGTATCATTTCATATTCACTTTAGGACTTTTTTTCTTAGAGTCATCAAAAATCATTGTTTGCTGCTGCAAGACAGCGTTTTTAAATGAGCCAATATCTTCTTGTCTTCCACAAAAATGTGTCAGTAATCATTTTATTTTATTTTATAATCATACTTGTATTGCTACCCGGCGTCGCTCGGACTAAGCGACCAATAATTATTTAATGTTATATCATTTGACATAATTATATCACAAAATCTAACATCCAAAATAGAGTTAAAATAAAATCTCAAACTTTATTTAATTTGATGACAGCCCCATTCTCGCCCATTAAAATGTCCAAATTCAAAGAAAAAATCTAATTTGCTGTCAAAGAAATGTCAAATAATACCACCACGTAAATAATAAACATTATTATATTAATAAAAGCCGGGAAAAGTTCAGTAGAAGACTAATTTATTACATTTTGACTAAATGTCTTCGCCGATAAAAATTCAAACATATTTTCTTTCATATTCGTTTTTATGGCAACTTAATGACCAACAATGCAAAAGGGAATTACAGACCCAAAGACATACATACGCCGTTTCGGTTTTATATATAAGATTTTTTTAAATTATTCTCATTTTTTTTAAATGAAAACCAAATTTATAAACATAAAATTATTTTTCCTATAAAGTTTATATTTTTTATATTCAGTAGTTAATTCAAAAAATTTGATCAGGCTTGGTTTCCTATGGCAATTGCGCCTTTTTTAATGATTATCACCTGACCACACATAGTATCATCACCCATATGGATGATGTTATAAAATTAATAATACACAACATGCTTCTTTGAAGCATGAATTATATCAAAAATCCAAGATTCAAGAACTTTTCCATCCGTCAAAAACTTGCTAATTGGATTTTTTTTATTTTTATAAAAATATAAGAATTTCAACTTAAATACATAAATGTTTGTATGTCTTCTCATAAATTAGATGTGGGGCACATATACTCATACTGAAGTATATAAACACACAAAATCCTTTTTGGAAAGGGTTGAAGTCTCACTATTAACTGTCATCATATCTTTCTCATTTCATATCGCATGTGAACAATTTCATAAATCGATTGACAAATCCATTCTCAAGATTTTTCCCGGGGCCTTCGCAACCCGTTTCGGTCGCGAAATACTCTCAAGTACTAGCATTAATATTCCAGTAAATTATGGATATATGGTCAATTCAACGATTCAAGTTTGATATTCTGCTACTTAATTATTGTATAGTTATCTATATTGTTTCATTGGGTAAATTATGGATATATGGTCACGGGACAGAATCCCAATCCTCTCGAGCTAAGCTCAAAAAATTTATACATACTGGCTTATAATCTCATTTTTGACTTTACTCTTTGAGTTCTTGTGGATTATTATAAAATGTGGAATCAAAATGATTAAATGTGACAAATATTACTGATTATTGTATGAGTTCTGAAAGAAGAATTTGTTTTTTAACATTAGCCTATAATAAAACTATTCATTTTATTTTAAACAAATAATAAACTTATGTGACTGTCTCTATCTGTATAATATTATTATTTGTGTAGTTTGTGGTTGCATTTTTGCTACTGTAAATTAAAACAACTCGATTTTATACGTATTATGAAGTATTCTTTAGGATCTTCTATTATAATAAATTTAAAAATTAAAAACGAAACATTTCAAAAAAAATCGTAAGCCTTACATTCATTTCATTAACTGTGCTTATTTTTCATAAATCTTTACAAAAATTCTGTCCAGTGACCATATATCCATAATTTACCAATATTCCTAGCATGGCACTTTGAAAAGTTTAAGAGCCTTCGCAAAAAAAGCTCTTCTCTCTTAGATAGCGACCTTCTTTTGAGAGCGCATGCGAATAAAATGATTATTCTCTCTCTAATATCTTTTTTTAACTCAAGCACTAAATATTGATGGACCTGCCTCGAACCGATTGATGGACTCATTCTCACGCCGTGATTATCATTGCATTTCAGCATATTGCACTATTTGCTGCACCGCGGTTCGGCGAAATGTCAAATCTACATGTTGCTAGTCAATGATTTACATGTCAAAATTACATCATAAGTCCGACATCAATTACAGATCAAAATTGCATTATGAAAATGGATTTGAATGCTTTAGCAGATAAATTGAGATGCTCTCCTTTAGCTCATAGAACCCTTATGACGAATCTAGCTCGAAAACATAGTGTTCCTCAACCTTTTTACACCTGCGGACCGGTAAAAAAAGGAAAAAAAATCGCGGACCACCGATACTGAAATAAAAATGTTTTTTTTTTTATTTAATATTGATTTAATCTTATATTGTGAAAGATGGACATAATTATGTAACTATTATTAACAAATACAGTGAAACCCCAATTCTACGTTTTTCAAGGGACCGTATAAAACAAACGATTAATTGGAGAAGCGATGAATGCGGGAAAGTTTTAAATATGAACTAAATGCCGGAACTATAGAAAATGAACGCACCACGCGGGAAAACGTATAATGTGAAAAGGTAAGTTCGGGGTTCCACTGTTTAAGTTAAAACTTTATATTTATGCATATAACATGTAAATTTTGGCTATTAGGTTGGTTAATATTTAATTTAATACAAATAAAGAGGAAAGGTAAGAAAAAACATGTCGTGGTTTTGGTCAATGCTTTAATCGGAGTCGTGTTTTTTAACGACTCCACAGCCCTGTATATATCCTTAAAAAAATATTTTTTTCGTTTGAACATATGAGCTAATCATAAATAATAAATAACATGAAAAATTTTAATGGAGAGATATTTGTCACTCACCTGAACAATTAAAAAAGTGTGACTCGTAACTTTTTAAAAATACACGATATTTTCGAGTTAACATTGCAGCAACAGTTTGATAAATTTGACTGTCCAAAGTATTATTTTCAATCTCACATACATTAAATGCGATTTACGCAATCGAATCCAATCCGATTGGATATGATGTAGATTTAACTTATTGAGCGCGACGATACTAAATTACCGTTACAGAACATGTTTAAGTTGACCGTGTTCATCAAAATGATATCGTCAATATTTCAGCTATGACAATAGGAACTGTAGCGTTTTCTTCTTCTACGAGATGGATAACATTACAAGCGTTATGTAGGGTGGCCATAATAATATTACAAATACTTCATTCAAACAGTCTTATATGTGCACGCGATTTTGTAACAAAATGTAAATGTGCTGTTTGCCATATTTGATAAAAGAATACAACAAATAACTGCTATAATATTAACACGTTGACTCAGGAGGAAATCAAACGCATAGAGAAACAACGGGAATTCCGCGTTCCCTGTAACCAATGTGTGAAGACAGCTCAACAGCATTTTGGAAATGGTCAGTAAATGAGCAAAACCAATCTCTTTCAATTTTGATTACAAAAATAGTTCGGGGCATTTCTGTTGATGGTTTATATAAAAACATAATAAACTTTTTTCTGCATGTTCGAAAAATTATGCGTTAAAATGAAAATTTACCCAAGAAAACGACCGAAGAAAGTTAAAACGGTCTTTACTCACACAGAGCAAATTGTGTCATTTACATATGTTCGTCCTTTTTCTTCGCAGCTTCAGTTTCTGACCCTACTTTTTTCAAAATTCAATTCGGCGTTTTCAACTAGAGCTGTGGAGTCGGAGTCGTAGAGACACGGTTTTTTTTGGTCGGAGACAGATTTGTAGTCGTCGCAGCGTTTTGGCCGGAGTCGTACTGGAAAGTTCAAACTTTTTATGTATGCATATAATATGTAAAATTTGGCTGTTGGCCTTATGAGTCGGTTGATATTCAATTGGATAACCATAATTAGGATAGGTAGGAAAAAAAACTGTACGAAATTAAGCTACTTTTAGTCGGAGTCGTAGACTTATTTTTGGTCAATGTTGGAGCCGGAGTCAGTGTTGTGCTTTTTTTTTAACCACTCCACAGCCCTATTTTCAACTTTGACATGAGCCCTGTGTCTTTGCTTCTGAAGAGCCAATGGTATGCTGTCAAAGTTTACGGGTGGATGTCATTTAAATTATTATTACAGCAATTGCTGAGTATGGTTTTATTTGTGACATTAATTTATTATTCTTTTCGTTTATATTAGTTAATCAAAATGCCAAATTTGGTCATCCGATCCGACATACATCCGCAATGATAGGCAATGTGTCTGGAAAGGCGCCAATGTGACTTGTTCGCAGCGGGGGACGCTCACGGCGTACGGGTCGCGAATGCGAGCATACGCAATACTGGCCCGCCGAATCGCGTGGGTTAGCACCAATATAGTAGAGTTGACATAATAAATTTTATTTATTCAAATAATGTAAAAATAAAACATGTACACGCAGATGTACAACGAGAGATTTTATTTGTCATTGCATTTTTTTGTGTTTTAATTTTTAATATTGATGATTAATTACTATTTTCAAGTGCAGAGGTCGACAACTTTTAGCCGTATAAGTTTTAGGGTCCCAATAGTTGACTGAATCTAAATATTAAATTTCTTTGATATGCAAATAATGATCTGGTCCTTGGTGCAGTGGTCAACGTCGTTGGCTTCCGTGACGGACCTCAAGGGGTCGAGTACCAGAACGACTATCAATTTTTCTAAAAAAATGCCTTCCTACCCATCCGATCGTATAAGCGGGGCTAAACGAGGGCGACCTAGTACCACTATTCCGGTCCTAGCTCAATCCTGTCTATCTCTTCTCTCTTCGAATTAATGAGAGGTTGAGTGACTGAGTAACAAGTCCGAAGATGCCTCTAAAAGGTAACACGTGTCACAAGTAATAACACAATAAGTGGAATAATCAAAGTTATTTTTAATTTTATATGAGTAACAAGCAGTTTTTGTAGAAAAAAATATATTGGGATATCTTTATTGGGAGGCCATATGTTCCAAATTAAAAAAAAAACAAAGATTCTACACACATGTTATGTAATTTACGTTTCTTGGAAGTTGTCTTATTAGACTAGAGATTAATTAATATGAGCTTCTGGCATTGTAACGTTCTTCACCTTTGGCCTAATAGTTAATAACTATACTCCGAACTTGATTAACAAGAGGGCTTCTTGTCCAGACAATTTCAACTTTAATCAAGGTCCACTCCCAGCGTGGAGCATGTGACATCCTAATGGATTTATTATAACATATTTCTTGTCTGCGTGAACTGCTTGAATCTGTCGCTCAAGCTTTTGTTTTTGATTTATGTAGGGATAGAAAGAATCAGGCTATTGCAAGACTAGGGGCTAGCTAGTCGCTCTCTTTACTCCCCGCATGGGTGGGAGATTTTTTTTATCATTAATAATAAATCCGTTTTTAATAAGTGTCCGCTCAGTTCGGGGTGCAGTGGTCAACGTCGTTGACTTCTGTGACGGACCGCCCGAATTCGATTTCCGGTACGAGCAGATTTTTGCCGTCGATAATTATTCGATTCTCTTCAAAGTGAATGGGTGTTTGTGTTGTTAAAAATACCTTCCCACCTTTCCGATGTCAAAAAGCGACGCATATCGAGAGCAATTAACTAACCACTAGTCCTGCCTTAGTTCTCGTATCCCTTCAATCCCGACTTTCTTCGAAAATGGGAGGTTCAGCAACTTACTCAGTTGCACAGGCAGATCTCATAGAAAAACATATGTTGAGATAACCTCAGGGCTGTGGAGTATGTTTCATGGAGTCGTGGTTTTTTGGCTGGAGTTGGAATTGTCGCGGCACATAAAAAGGAACGATAGGAAAAAAACGTGACGATATTAAACTTTTTTTGTCGGAGTCGGGTCGTATTTTTTTAAAACGACTCCACAGCCCTGGATTAACTTCGTGAGGCGTACATATGCCCCAAGTTGGGATCGGACATGGTTAAAAAAATGTGTCGTTCTTTCAGGGTGTTACACTTTATCATCGTTGTAAATCAACCAATGTAAAGTTTGCAGGGAAATATTATATCACCAACTCGAATGAAAATAGGTTTATTCACGCAATGTGTATTACGGTGACCATAACGACCAGCTGCACTCATCGATCGTCGACCGAATGTGCTCACTACAATACGATAACACATTAACTATGCAACAACATCCATCTATCTAAATAATACGCCGAGTTTCCGCCATCGTAGATTATTTGCAGGCGGTACCTATCCAGTTTCAATCTGCGATCTATTAATAGTAAACCTTTAACAATAAAACAAATCTCCGTGTCTCTCTTTTTTGATGCAGAGGTACCGGTAAAACGGGATGAATAGAGACAAAAATAAGGATTGAACTTTAGCACAACACTTGACTAAGTATCCAATGTTTTTTTACTATTTATATATCATTCTTTTAAATTACTATAATTACTATAGGCTGCAGATGCAACCAAGCGGTGGTCACGAGGTGCTAAGCGGACCGGAGCGATGATGGACCGCTCTTTATGGAGTGCATCTTTATTTGAATCGGTGAATTTGTTTTACAATTACATAAAATTGTTATCGGCTGCACATTTACACTACAAGAATCCACATCAACGAATAAGCTAGGAAAGTTCATGAGTTTAGATGTACCTGAAAACGGGGTGAATAGAGACTGGCAGGTGAAAAGAGACAAACACAAGGTTTGAACTTTAGCAAAAATTTACTAAGTATCCAATGTATTTTTTACTTTTTATATATAATTCTTTACAATGATTATAATACTATCTCTCGAATGATAAAACCAAACCAACTAAATGTTTGGCCAAAATTGAAAGAAACATGTTTACGTTCGATGCCTGTGCATCCTTACTTTTTGACCCCTAAAAACTTCTCTTTAATTGGACGAAAATTAAAATCAATCATGTTTTTTTTTGGTTTATAAGTACAGTAAAACGGAATGAATAGACACTCGTATAGAATAGATGTTCATATATTCCAATCTGTACTTTTGTCTCTATTCACCTGCCAAATCTCGATTTACCCTCTCTCGTCTCTATTCACCCCGATTCAATGTGAATAGAGACATCGAACAAAATGCACTGTGTCTTAATAACGATAGTGAATATTTGAAAAATATGTGTAGTAAGACCATAGAAACAAGTTTCAAGGCAATCATATTAATTTGAATTATGTGGCGCAGGTATGAAGATACATCGTCGTGAAGGGTAGAAAGTGTGTCTATTGACCCCGTTTTACGGTATATTTTAATAATTTATTTAGTTCACCATGTAATATACAGTTTTCAGAAGCAAAGAGTTTATATTTGGCCATTCGATGCAAGAAGGTAGTAAGTACCTCCAACGAACAAACTAGTAAATGTAAATTCAATTGAATACAAAACTAATCGAAATTTAGTTATACTGACGTTCCAAAGAAGAAGGCAGTAACTCCAAAAATTTATGAAATTTAACTGTGAATGCCATAAGCAATATCTTTTGAAGCTTTTCAATTCATATATCTTGCTCACTTTTATAGCAGTGTAACATTTAAAAAAAACTCTCCGAAACGTATAAGAATTGCTTAGCAAAAAAGTAGAAAATTTGTTTTCTTAGCAAAGAGGCATGCAACTATCTTCTTACTACTTGTTCCAAAGAAATTAGCTAATTTTCGCATCAACCGCTTTTTATAAATTCTAAATACAAAAATTTACAAAAACGCATTATATTATTTTTCTCAAAAGTTTGTCAGAGTCACTTATTGTTGTCTTGCTTGGAACGGAAGTTTCGTACTCTGGTAGTTTCAATGCCTATATATTATATTAAAATATATGAGATGATGCAATATAATTATTTATTAGATATTTGTAAATAATCATATATTATTCTGATAATGACATATTCTTTGGTATATATCAGGCCCAGGAATTTACTCCATTGACGAATTTCAATTTTATATATCTTTTATCCCATTCAGAGATTTTATTTAAAACTATGTTCACTCATTTATGCTCATTATGACTTCTAACGTTCTAACTGAGCAGTCCGACATAAATTGCACAAGAAAGGTTACTGGTAAGGACTCGATCCTGTAAGCTCACAAGCCAGCGAACTGCAGCTCAAAAAGCTACAGGAACGATTTCATTTTTTGGTACTAACTCGTGATCTTAAGCTCTGAACGTTCTCGGCGTAGTGGTATTAATTAAAGAAAGCAGTAGAATCAAAAAAACACGTTTCGTTTTATAGAACGGCTTATTAATTTTTAAGCACCACTGAAAAATATATTTGAATAGTGTTGTCTTCACATTGATTTGTTCACTCATGTTTGGGCTGAAGCGTTTAATTTTACAACCCACTAATTACATGTCAATCGCTGAGAGTTTAAGTCGGTGACTTATATTGTGTATAGATTACTTTATTGTGGCTTAATAGCTTTACTTCGCCACTGATCGTTTTTCTCAGGTTTACTATAAAATTCGTGTCGCATTTTTCAGTCAGTTACCTGTAGGAGCATAAAGCTATCGCATTATCTGATGTCTGCCTTTATTTGCAGCCTTTTGCGTTAATAAACAATATACTTAACAATGCGTAAAAATGCAATATTACGAGAAGATCTTACGTTGAGATTGTGAAATGCAAATCCATTTAAAGAGAAAAGCTATAAAAGGACGAACTAGCAATTGCCTTTATCCGTAGTCTTAAGATCTGATAATTCCGTCTTAGGAGGAAGCTTTGCTAAAGTTTCAGAACCGAAACCATTGGAAATAAAGTCATTTGGTTAGATTTGAAGATTCAGGAGTCACGTTAATAGTGCGCGGCTCGGCCGTTCAAAGCGCTACAATCGCCTTCTCGAAGGCCCATTTTAAAGTAAGATGAGATGCTTAGCATCTTAATGCATAGAGCTTTACAGGGCAGCAGTAAGGAATATAAAAACCAACATATATATCGATGGCTTAAAGAGTAATTTTGATAACTCTACTTTTTGCTGAAAATGACTTAATAATGCCATCTTGTTGCATCATGCAATGTGCATCGTAATTTGTTTATAACCAAAACTTATTTGAGTGCATCGGAAAAACTCCATTTTCGTTCTAAAATCTACACTGTTAATTATCCAACTCCGCCATTTTCTATTGTAACCTGTCATTCATTCGTTGTTTTTCAGCGGCGGTACAAATAAATCGAAAGGGCTTTTTTGCCTATAATACAAAATTTTACATTCTCAAAATAATCAGTTTTTACCCTTTTCTCCACTATTGACAAAAACGGTGATAGAAAATTTTCTCGCTAAGCCATCGATATATATAAGAAGTATTTATAAATATTAAAAGGATTACGATAAATTCATTCATCGAAAATAGTTAACCAAACAGCTACATGTCTGACAAATACAATTCAAATTTCCTGAAACATTTTTTTACTACAATTATAGCATACGACTTTTTTTTTTGTTTCAACTAATGATTTAGGATTTCGACTGAAGGTGCTTGATGAAATTTCAATATCGCATATGAATCGTTTGAATTTTGTACTTTTATATGAGTATTGTCGCTAACGCCACACAGTTCAAGTTTATTCGTGCACTTGAAATGCCCGAAGCTGCCTTAAGACGAAACCCGGGACGTTAGCGACAAAACTCATTGAAAAATACAAAATTCAAATGATTTATATATAAACTTATGAATTTAAGATACTTATAGAACTTATGAAAGGTCGGCTGTCTAAATTTCACGAAAATTATACCATATTTCTTGATTTTTTTTATCTACCATGTGTCAAAACAAAATTCTATCCTGATATTTTATAACGTCGAGTGTCCAGCATGAAACTAACCCTAATTTGAAAATAATATAACGTATGTCCCAGAATTATATGCCGATTTTTTGGCAGCAAAAGGTTAAAATAAATATAAAATTTTAGCATTACAATAAAATCTTAATGTAAGAAAAATATTTATATGGTTCTTTAATATACAATTGTATAATATAATAATATGTAAAGTTACAAATCTTTGACTTCTGAATTTATATGAGCCATTTGATTTAAACATTATTATTACCACAGGCATCAAAATACCTAAATGTGGCCCTGTAAAAATTTCAAAGTAAGATGAGAGGTTTAGCATCTTAATGCGCGTAGCATGACCTCATCACCCCCTAGGACCGTTCCTCGGACTTGGAACGGCGTGCGGCGGGCTTTAAGGTTTTAGGACGCCGTTAGAAACAAAGCTTGGAGCTTTAAGGACAGCCGTTATGCCGGCCACTCAGGACTTTATGTATAACGGGTGTAATGTGGTACTCGACAAAGTCACCAGTAGCGGTCTTAAGGTTTTTCTCAAAATTGAAATAAAATATATTACTGCCAATAATATCCGAGCAGCCAAGTATTTCGAATTTTTTCAATCACACAATGTTAAGGTAAGAACGTTAAAACTATACAATCAATAATAAATATTTGTCTATACTATATGTAAATATATTTTTTTTATATACATTGAAGACATTGGAAGAATATTTGTCAGTAGCTGTTTGTACCTTGGCTTTCGGAAAAATATGTAGATATGTATGTATGTACATATGTACAAAAATGGGATGCTTTCTTATAATTCTTATAATAAATCTATAGCGCGGTCTCTATCTCGGCACTATATGAGAGTTGACTGTACAACACGATAGTAAAAAGTATGATTTGTGTACATTTTGTATCCTCTCAGTTTCTTTCTGATTGCTACGCCATTGAAGCTAAACGAGTACATTATGAATATCAGATGATATAATCAAGACATTTCATTTGCCTAAATGGGGCTAAGTCGTATAATCTTAATGACCTTTTGTTTTTAATAAAATGTAACATTAAGAGAAGTCAGATTTTTTTATTGAATAGATATAATATTTTATATTCCATAAAAGAGAAGTACAACATTTCAGTGTTAATTTGTTTCTTAATAAAAAAAAACCAGGGCTGTGGAGTCGGAGTCGTCGCGGGGCTTTGGCTGGAGTTTTGAAAAATTTGAACTTTTTATTTTTGCATACAATATGTCAAATTTGCCTATTGGCAGGATTGGTACGGTTGAAATTTAATTAAATACACATAATTAGGAAAATTAGGGAAAAAAAGTGACTATATAAAACTTTTTTTAAGCGGAGTCGGAGTCGTGTTTTTGATCAATGTTAGAGTCGGAGTCGTGGTTTTGATAAATGCTGGAGTCGGAGTTGAACTTTTTTTTACTGACTTCACAGCCCTGAAAAAGACTTATTATTAATACAAAAAAACTATCGCATTTTCAGTAAATAAATTTAAAAAATAAATTGAAATAAAATCTTCTTTTTTTTTTGATTAACTTAGTTAATGCTGAAATTAGCATCATTTTTGGTAATCTAGTTCTTCACATAGGGTGAAGAAACAATTTATATTTTTCACTATTCCTCAGATAATGTATATTATTTAATAGAAACAGGATGGAAGGGTTCGGGAACCCGGGCAGTTGACCGCGGTAGTAAACGACGTTCACCACTGCACCACGAACTAGACATATGTGGAAATAACTGGCAGTATCATTTAAAACTAAATGAAATACTATATATGCGACAATACAACATTCTCAAATATTAATAAGATGAAAAGAAATTTAAAAACAAAGCACCAAGTTCACTGCTGAAGATGTCCACCTCAACAGGTAGTGCATTCATCAGTGAACAGCCCTTGCGACTGGTGACTCAAAAGACCTACGCGACAAACAATTTCTGACAAAAAAATGCTTTGCTTTGACTACCACTACGTAGGTAAAAACTGGGAGCATGCAAGCTTAAAGTCTGTAGGATGTCATATCAACTCGGCCCTGAAGAAGAAGAGAAAAATGTTTTTCGAGCTATATTTGCATGCTACTTCTACATATGATATAAATCTCAATTGAATGTCTTCAGCGCCTTTCAAATGTGTTAAGTTTTTGTAATTTCGATATTATGACAACATAGAAAATTCAATAAACGCATAAAATGAAAGTTTTTTTCGTGAAATAAGTCTATTACCCGCCATAAATTTCTTCCGTCTTTAATGGGGCCGCGTCAAAAATTATGTTGAGAGTCCCTGTCATAGGTAAAGAAACGCATTTAAAACATAGTCGATCGGGATAAAGATCTTTTGCAAACATTCCAGGGCGACTTTATTATTATAATATGTACGCATTTCTGCGAACGTTAAGTGACAGTCTCGCCTGTCTACGTACACAAAACACGGTGTTCACTTGTACTGCTATAAAGCAAAACAAAGGCCAAATTTGCATTTCTAAACAGATGAGATAATCCCTTAATGCTATTTTACTGACCACCTACACTATAAAATAAAACAACACGATATTTAAATACGTTTAAAATTATTCCACAATATTCGAAATTCAAATATTTTAGAGCAATGATTAAAAATAATTTATTTTATAAATCAACAGGTGGCAGCACAACGTGTACTTTTGATTGAAGACTTGGAATGAACGTGCTTGATGGAATTTCAATTATAAATTTAAATTGCATGCATTTAATACTTTTCCTTGAGTTTTTTCACTAACAACTCAACAATTTTATTATAGTCTATTTTTCTTGTATTTTGCTTAAATTTATTTGCTTAGTTGTAATACCAATTTTTTGTCATACCTTGTAATTCTTACTTAACTTTTGTATAAATATCACTGTTTCGTTGAATTTATTATCGGTTGATAATGCTCGCCATGAGCGAAACCGGTCCTGATCCAGTAAATTTTATGTGGAATA
This sequence comes from Himalopsyche kuldschensis, assembly GCA_028554975.1. Classification (NCBI taxonomy): domain Eukaryota; kingdom Metazoa; phylum Arthropoda; class Insecta; order Trichoptera; family Rhyacophilidae; genus Himalopsyche; species Himalopsyche kuldschensis. The sequence goes on from JAHFWI010000006.1 coordinate 19,049,900, forward strand.
AGTACTAAATATGTTTTATTATTTTTATTATATTGCCATTCCACCAAGTATTGACAAGTGAGCACCTTAAAAGTCGGTCCCTGTGGTCTAGTGGCAAGAGCTTTGTTCTAGCGATCAGGGGACCCGAGTTCAATTCTCGGCAAGGTTGGATTTTTTCAATTGAAAAAAGATATCTTGGGCTGGGTGTATGTTATTTATCGTTGATTTTGTGCACAACTGATTTATTATTTATCATCGAGTTAATCTCGTATGACTTTCACAATTAAGAATATTTGGCGCATTGGCGTAAGCTGTAATGCCAAATATTTTTTTAATCTGAAAAAAAAAAAAGTGACAACTCGCGTTTAGCCTTTTGGCATTTCAACTACACGAATGAACTTGAACAAACTCTTGTCAATTGATCAATTTTTAAAGTATATTTGACAATGAAAAGACGGATTCGTGATCGAGTGTCAACTTTGTAGGCCTCAGTTGCAGAGCAGTTTTTATAGAAATCTCTTGTGAGGAAAACTCCATTCATAGTTTGAAAAACAGCCTTTCTGCTTGAACTTGGAGTATTGAGACCTGAACACCATAATTTCAATGGTATTTACTGCACCATGAACATCTCTTGAGATAACTGGAAGAAAATAAAATTGTTAAACTTTTATAATATTTTCAAATTTCAATATCATTCAAATTGTCATCGTTAGAGACAATCGAGATTTTCAATTATTCAACACATTATCTACTAAGCTGTATTCGAATGCTGCCAATAAATACAATCAAAACTACTCTACTATATTCGAAATACCTTTAAAACGAATTCGATCAACGAGAATTTATTGCTGAATATTTCACTAGCCCCGGGACACTACATTTCCGCCGACGCGATTCACGTCCCCCGCATTTTACAGGTTAATATACATTGTTCTTTAACCCTGCGAGCGCAAAATCAACACGGAATACTATATCGTTATCATGATTCTGTGACGGATTTATGATTATGTGATAATGCAGCTTTCTACATTATCTACCTATTATAAAAGAGGTATAATGCTTCACAGACTTACTACTTAGGAAAGGTACAATACGGATGTCATAATAAAAAACACATTTCTCATCTCAATTACATATTCAATCAAGTTTTAAATGAACTATTGTTTCAGCCAAATTAAATGCGATAGAAAAGTTAAAATTACATTGTTAAGATAAGATCTTTTCGATCAAAGAAACGATGCCTAAGCTGTTGTATTTTGACTTTTCTTATAGCTTTTAACAACTTAATACAATATAAAAAGTTCATTTGATAGTTAGGCATGATAAGATTCTGGCACTGAACAAATCATTTTTAATGGGTGTAATATTGAATGACTGTTGGGTCATAAATCATGAAACATTGTTTGCGGGGGAGAATAAGCATATAACTCATTTCGAATTATTTCTAGTGAACTGCGGGGCATACCATACATTGTTTAATTAACAACTTTTAATTAGTCTAATCTCGAAGAAGTTTTACGACGCTTTTTTATCATTCGGAAAAGTGGTCTTTCAATAATATTTTGCGCCTCAAAAGTGTCTATTCTGCCACTGACGAAAAAACTAGTTGTTAGCTAATCGCACTACATCTAGTTTTAGTACCGGATGGGTGTGGGAGGGAATTTTATACAACACAGGTATCCATGTCTTCAAGCAGAAATCAATAGTTCGACTGAAAAATGAAGCTGCCTGGACTAGGATTCGAGTCCGTGTTCTCCGCAACCGAATCCAATAACTTTTTCACTTGACCATGTACCCATTAGGTATAAAAAAAAACATGACTGACACACACTGATTTTCAGCACCCATTTATTTTATTGTTTCAGATGTTGTTGCTTTATTCATATAACTTCTATGTCGAGTCCTGTTTGTCATGGAAAATTATTTCTTACTATCCTTATTTCTAAAACCGTATTTATTGGATTGTGCGCTTTATTAAAAGCTTGTAACATGTCATAATGTGGTATATTGTTCGGTATTTCGTTTTACCATGCCAATAAATACGAAATCCTTGTGATATTAATCAATTTCTCAAATCTATTTAAGTGTTGCCAGAAGAAAAAAGATTATATATTGAGGAGTGCAAAAGGTTAAGCGACGTTAAAATATATATTGTTTCAAAACAATAAAATCAAGTATGTGAAATTAATTTGACATTCCGTGTCTTTAGTTCAAAACATTGTTAGCAAAATAAATACACGATTATTTGTACTGACGAAGACTTAATTTATATACAATTATTATTTATTTCTGTTTTAACCGTAAAAATTATAATCCTGCAGGTCTTTTTGAAGAACGCCGCTCCTTAACACTGCCAGTTCGTAAACAATTCGTGCAAGCATTTAAATTTTAATCTTTTTCATAATTAATAAAGGGTCTTTTTATAAGGACGCTTAGTTTTGAAATGTAAATAAAACAAGTTGTTGACTTTTTTGACAAATTTGGGTAAACTTCCAACTGCTCCAGAACCCAATCAGGCGTTTTCTGTGGTCGTTTACCTGAAGTTCCTCGGTTAGTTGGATTTTATACGGGTGAGACATAAGGCCCGATTCAAAATTCGCCAAGTTGAAGTCGCAGGAAAGCCAAGTTCTTGTGAACAACGAGAAATAAGCTGCCTTGGGTTTTCCTGTACACTTTCACACACAGCAGCAATGTTTTCACCAGATATTGTATTTTGATGACGTACAGGTAGGTGTTGGCCGATTATTTACCAAACTGTTTGACTCAAATTTGGCCACTAAACAATGAATAATCTACTCAGCAGGACAAAGTAACATATTTTGAGCGTTCCTATTGAAATACCCTTTATATGTATATAATATTCATATCTTTTAATAAGAACTAAACCATGGCAATAACAGAATAATACGTTCAAGTTCTAGCAATCTCAATCGTTTGAACTATTACTGAACTATCTATACCTATAACTAGTTCTGACGATGGCGTAAGCCGAAATAGATATCAACCATATAATTTCTGTAGAACTTAAATACATTTCTATATTTCCATCATGTTTTATTAATATTTAAGATTTGAGGCATGGGTGTGTGTGATGTGTTTTCTCTTTGATGGTACTTCGTATTATTAATTTTATATACCTATAAATAATAAATGTATGTGCAAGTCGTAAAAGACATATTTTAAATACACCGGACATTGTGTTTCTTAAAGATTGTACCAAAAACGGAGATGCATTGTCTACAGACAAATATTTCAAAATATCATGCAGTTAAAAAATCTGAAAAATGGATAATTAAGGATTACTAGAAATTAATAGATATTAATTATTGTCTAATTTTAATGTATTGAACGAATAAACAGAATCGTTAAACTATGCTTAATGATTTTTTGACGTGACAACGTCTTATAAATCGATTAACGCCCGCTGCACGCACGAAAAAACATGACTCATTGTCCCGTTTGTGGCGTTACGCCGAAGGCAAGCGTGCGAGCGAGAGCGCGGATAAGCGATAGAGAGGCACGATCGGCCTACCGTTCGGATTGTGCCGCATCTATCTCTCTTCCACTCGATTGGTCGATGCGTCTGAGTAGAAAAGAGACAGCGGCAGCACACAACTTATACACCTACAGTACCTACACGTGATCTGTTTACAACTGTTTATAAAGTGAAGTGAAATGTTAATGTAGTTTTCATTGTTTATATTACAACAACAATTGCGGCAATAAAGGTAATTAATTCTTGCATATTAAAAATATGATTAACGTATAACAAATATACAAAATATCCTATCCATACAAAATAATGATAATTCAATAAAAATGATTCCATTTTATTCATAAAAGTATGCAATCATTTCATCAATGTTTTCTTATGACGTTGTCACGTTAAACTATCGTCCGTAAACCGACTTTTTTTAAATCTTCCTGAGAATATTCGCTGTAAGTAAAACCGATCCTGATCATAAAAAAAACATGTCGTACAACAAATGTGTTTCATGTTTTCAAATATGAAAATTGATATTCAGTTTTTTAAAACGGATATCTTATAGAATTTGGGTACACAATATCATGATCGGTTTCGCTCATCACAAGCATTTCAAAAAAAATGGGTTTTTTTTATTTTAAATAATGCATTTCCAGCTAGAATAGACAGTTTACACAATATAATTGATAACAAAAATTGTGTCAAAATATTTACAGTACAACTGTTATGGCGATGAATTGTTGCCGTACTGTTGTTGCCAACACTCCCTAAATGGGGTATGCTAAACGATCTCTCTCATTGCAGCTATTGAAGTTGTGAAGACAATAACGTAACTCACAATCCCGGGCTCTATTCCCGACTTAGCTTGACAACAAAGAACCTACTTAGCATTTTAAGTAAGCCTTGGTGCCCAGGTAAACACGTTAAGAGGAAGTCATCCAAGTGGCCTTTAAATTATCACAAATAATTTCTGCCATTATCAATCTCGTTCATTCAGTTTCATCATCTTTTTATGTCATACCTAATGCAAATATTTTTTTCATCTCCTTTCATCTTGAAAACGAACGATTAAAATTCTCACAGCACTCGTACCAAACCTATTTTGACTTTGATAATTTTACTACTAGACTGTTTATTTTAATAAATATTATTTTTATTTTGATTGTCAAATCTAATCTAATATATAAAAATCGATATTCAATAAATACTTTTTAGGTGTTCACTATCAATACTCGGTGGAATGGCATTATAATAAAAACAATAAAACATTTTTAGTACTTTTTCCACATAAAATTTATTGGATCAGGAACGGTTTCGCTCATGGTGACCATTGTCAACTGATAAGAAATATAACAAAACAGTGATATTTATTCAAAGCCTAAGTAATAATTACAAGGTATGACAATTATTACTTAAACTTCTACTTAATAACCTTATGACAACATAAATTGGTTAACAGCAAAGTCTCCCTAGGTACAAGTTTCCACTATTTTAAGTTGTTGTGTAAAAAAGCCCATTTCTTTCCGGTAATATTAAGAAGAATCAACTTAACAAATCGAATTGCGACCGATCGAAACAACCATTTAAGAAATATTAAATTCGGGGTCACATTATGAAATTTATTATGAGTATTATACAAACTCCTCAACAGCAGTCTTTTTATTAAAAAATAATATAGCAGTCAATAAATTAAGAACAATGCGTGTTGTTCTATCGAATGGATGTGTTCATAAGGGAAAATAAGGTTTTTAAATAACACACAAGGTGTCGAAAAGATGACTGTATCGAGTACGTGAAGTTTATTATAGTATTTAATTTAGATTTACAACAATTGTGAGCTCATTCGGAAAAGGCACATTTTTTGTGTGCCTGGGCCTGAGCCCGGCCAAGGCCCGAATCCAAGCCCGAACCCGTGCAGACCTCTACTCTCAACTGATGTATCAGCATTTAAATTAGCTATGCTCTTCTCGTGCAAGCGGAAAAAAAGATGCAGGGATACAATAATATGTAATTCATAAATTGATCCAATTTTCGTATGGGATCGTACACACTAAGGCCGTGAAATCGAAATTAGATTCACACGTACTGAAATGCTTTTGTCGCTCAATTTCAATTATATGACTTCGTGTTGAAAGTGCCATTTCAATGGCCGGACGTGAATTTAATTTGTATCGATTTTTTTCACTTGTATTTCATTAGATTCGTTTATAGATCGATGAACTGGACATCAAAATAAAATACGTGCCAAATAGAGCTGGTATTCAGAATGTTAATTTTTCAATTACATACATGCAATTTCCCGTCATGTTATAAATTTCATTTTTAACCATTTAAATGCCCGACAGCCGTGGTGAATATTTTGGTTATTTATTCAGTGGTAATAGTGTTTTTGTTTTGGTAAATTCGTTAAATTTTCTAATTTGTTCATTGTCCGGTCCGTGGTGCAGTGGTCAACGTCGTTGTCTACCGTGTCAGACTACCCGGGCTTGATTCCCGGTACGAGCAGTTTTTTTCAGTCGATAAATCGATTCTGCTCGAGGCAATGGACTTCCTCCTATAGTGCTTATTACAAACCTCGTATAGTGATTACTACAATGTTTTCATCTTGTTTCACATTGCAAAAGCAATAAACATATATCTGTGGCGCAGTGTCAGTTGTTGGCTTGCATGCCGGACCATCCGAGCTTGATTCCCGGTACGAGGAGATTTTTTCAGACGATAAATCTGTTCAAAGGCATGGGTGTTTGTGTTGTTAAAAAGTCTTTCCCACCTTTCTGATCTCAAAAAACGACGAGAAGTGACAGTGATTCGCTAACCACTAGTCCTGTCGTAGTCTTCGTGCCCTTTCCATCTCTACTCTCTTCGAAAAAAAGAGATTGAGCAATTGAGTAACAAGCAGTTCTCCTAGACAAACATATGTTGAGGTAAACTCCGTGAGAAGTCCATATGCTGGGAAAAGACATGGTAAAAAAATCGTTAAGTAGTGTTTTAATTCAAATTTGAATAGTTTGAATTTTGTACGTTTCCATGAGTTTTGTTGCTAACGACCCGAAATGCCTGATTTTTTTGCGGACCGATACCGCTGGCTAGGCAACACAGAATACTCCACCTTCAAACATTAATCAATGACTCGAAGAAATAATCAAATTTTCTTCTATAACTCCAGCCGATTAACTCCGCAACCAAGTCAAACGACGTTGTTACTCAGCCAGGCCTGGTATTGACAACTTAATACTAGTGATCATAGGAAATCACCAATTGTTTAATTGTTTTATTTATACTAGTACTGTAGCTTTAAGGGCCGGATCCCTTCTGATGACTGAACACTGATAAACATTTTATAGCAGCCATTATTTATTTATTTATTTATTTAAGAAAAAGCAAATCATGGCATTACAGCTGATGCCAATGCGCCATGTATTTGACAAATATAAATACGTGTATTTATATATATACATACATGTAAATACATAATATTAATCACTAATTAATTAAAAACAAGATGAAAACATTGTAGTCATAAAAACAGAGAGAAAAAAATTTATAAAATCATATTAGAAATTTTCAAAGATGTCAACCGAGTGATTTCTGACAAAATCAACTTTTATTCATAAAATATAGTATTCGTCTGAACTCACTCACGTCAATATGAAATATTTAGACATCCGAAGCAATGCCGTTTAAAATTGTTAAAACTCTTCCCAGAGGCATTCCCATTGGCAGACTGGTTCTACACCTTGGAAGAACAAACAACTCATGCTCACGATTCCTCAAAAAATTATCAGGAACATTCAATTTAACATTTTCAAGAATGGTGGAATTCTCATTTTGGCCTCGGATAAGCCGAAAGAAATATAATGCCAAGTACATTTCTCTTCGAGCATTCAAACTATTGAAAGTGAGCATCCCTAAGAGAAAGTCTGTTGGATAAAGCCATGGGTAGTACCCATATGTCCTCAAATAGAGATCTCTCAAAAATTTCTTCTGAACCCTCTCCACCATAAGAACACATTTCGCACCCCTCGGTGCCCAAACAATCGATCCACTCTCAAGTCGGCTTCGAACCAAAGAATTATACATTAGTATCAAAATTTTTACTCCTGGAAAGACCCTGGTAGTGCGGAGGATAAAGCCCAACATTTGCAAAGCCATGGGCAACCTTTCCTTGGTCTGGGGCCAAATTATCATTCCGTCTCCGAGTCGAGGGCCGGACCAAACTACTTAACATAATAAAGTAATATTTCTTGCAAATGCACGTAAATTTGTATATTTTTCTTCCACCAAATATAATTTATAAAAATCCGTCAAACCAATGTTGTTAAATTGTGGTTTTAGCACTATATATCCCTAAAGCTTAATAAGTTCCATTTGGAAATTTGCTGGCACATTATTCACATCTGCATCCATCGGACGAGCACAAATAGCGAATGTGGAATCTTTGTTTTGGAAGTCAGCAAACCTCGTATCAAATTGCTCTATACGTGCCTTCAGTTCATCTCCATAAGAATTATATGTGATGTTTGTATGAGCTTATAGCCTAGAAAATGGTTTAAAAAAATTGAATTTCTCCCTGGAACTATTAATTTTTTCTCTATTACTTTGCCGAGATGAATCAGGGCGGACAAAATAGCTCGGCGGGCCGGTGGTTGCCCATGTATGTTTTATAGCGGGGATTCTTAACCGCGTGCCCGCGGGTGCAAATATGCCCTCCAAGTCATTTTCGGGCGCCCGGCAAATATTTTTTATTATAATAAGACTTAAACAAGACTTAGACTTCAAATATTTTTGGAAATTGCACAAATATAATATTTTCTATGTTATTTTGAGAGGTGATGATATTTTTAATGTCTTTAAAAATTACGCGAATGAAATAAGCTTGCCTTCATAAAAGGTATCAGCAATAATTCCTGATAATGCTCCAGCAATTTTCGGCTGTAATAATTGATAAATTTCCCATTGCAAGAGAGATGAATCCTTCACGTATGAATTATCATTGTATTATTGATCAAGAAGCATTATGTGCCAATATATGTTCCATTGAGCATGTCATGAACGTCGTTCTGAAAATAATCAACCATATTTGAACAAATCCTTTATCTCACAGAATTTTAAAAGCCCTCGTAAGAAAACTGATAAACCTAACATGGTTTTGTCAGTATAAAATGCTCTTCGTGAAATGCAATGTCAAAGATGACACGAAATTTGATTTTTTATTTCTAGGATTTTTTGTTATTGTAAATAAATGCATAATCTTCCGATTTAAAATGAATAATTAAGTCACACAATATAATGAATTTAAAATATCTAAAGTTGTCAAGAGAACAATAATAAAATTAATACATACGTAAATATGTACTACTTAAATCATGTTTATTTTAAATCCGGCCTGCGCCCGTGACTCATCTCCAAAAACTAAAATGCGCCCGTCACCGCAATAAGGTTAAGAACCCCTGTTTTATAACATAAGGGTTTTCTGTTGTATAAGTTTTATCGGTTTGGCAGAATACATTTCTTTAAGATGCTTAATTGGATACCATAATAATTTATTTCCACTGGCTTCAATCATCGTACAGATAACATAATTGATCGTCAATTCCCACACAATATATCTTGTTCGTATACTTGTACGTAGATTGAACCATTGGGAGGCTCCAAGCGCAATATAATCCAGGAGGCTCATTTTTTCTTTTGATTAAAACTCATCGCAAAATTACAAAAATATACTTGATTAAGATGATTTCATTGTTGGTTAGTTCTTCACATTATAATTTCTCTATTTTATCGTATACTAGCCGGTACCCGTCAAGCGTTGCAATGCCACTCAAGGAAAGTGTTTGTATTTATTGTGCTTTTGGATGCACAATATTTTAGATAATAATTTCATTAACATTGATCGGTATCGATAACATTTGCCGTTTTACGTTTGCTGTTTGTCTTTTGCCGATCGTCTATGGGTCTAAGCACGCGCCACCTACTGTACTATGCCTATAATCTTTGCGCAAGTGCAACAATAAGTTGTCATACTTTATACTTCGTTATACTTTTAAGGTATTGATTGAGTTGGCATTTACTTGGTAGAACTCCATTATAATACGGTGAAAAAATAACAATGAAGATTTTAATTCTACAGTAATTATTTTATATAATTGTCGGTCCCTGTGGTCTAGTGGCAAGAGCTTTGTCCTAGCGACCAGGGGACCCGAGTTCAATTCTCGGCAAGGTTGGATTTTTTCAATTTAAAAAAAGAGATCTTGGGCTGGGTGTATGTTATTTATCGTTGATTTTGTGCACAACTGATTTATTATTTATCATCGAGTTAATCTCGTATGACTTTCACAATTAAGAATATTTGGCGCATTGGCATTTTTATTTAAAAAAAAAAAATAGCTATTTCGCCCTTGTCAGAATTATATTTATATATTAAAATACATTGTTATTTTTCTCACCGTATCACTTTTAATGTGTTCTCTGTCAATGCTTGGTGGAATGGCATTATAATGTAAATAATAAAACATAATTGCCATGAGCGAAACCGGTCCTGATCCAATAAATGGTATGTGGAATTAGAACTAAAAATGTTTTATTTTTGTTATACTTAGTGTAAATCAAAACAAACACATTAATAGTTTGCCGTGTAAATTTAATCGCGGAAGATGTTTGTTAAACACTATTGTTAAACAATTACAGGCAATTCGTATTAAATTCTTCTCGATGCACAGAGGTAGTGATCTTTGATATGTGGGCCATCGGTAGGTCACGCTGACGGAAACGTCTTCCAAACCGCACTCTGACTGCAAACCCGGGTTAAGCCGACGAAGTGTTTTGTTTACTCGGGTAATAAATAATAAACGATATCTATGACAATACGTAATTGTGTTGGATGTATCGCTTTGACCTATTCGTGAAAAAAGCAAGAATTCTGCGGTCAAAGCTTTGCGGTTCGCGGCACATAGGTCACGGGGTCTATTATTAGATTCACATCTAACACTGCACCAATTCGTTACCTTACTTTGAAATGGTTATAGTTGACATTTTTGCCTAAAATGACCTTTTGGTCGGAATAGTTTGCATTTACCGTATTCTATCATGTATATGAATTTCAGAATTATCTATGGTTGAATAACGGAGTTAGCAGAATTCCGGAGGCACTACTTCTGCACAATTTTTTTACTGAATTTATTTGACACTGTTCTAAGTTTGTCATCATTATTTCCATCATTGGATCTTTAAGATCAATATTTCTCAGCAAGAGATGTGAAAAAATATGCACTACTTCTGCACAATTTTTTTACTGAATTTATTTGACACTGTTCTAAGTTTGTCATCATTATTTCCATCATTGGATCTTTAAGATCAATATTTCTCAGCAAGAGATGTGAAAAAATATGTTTAAAATAAGTAATTTGAAACATTTTTACTTGCTCATTGTTACAAGCAGCGGCGGCTGGTGACAGAGTATTAGGGAGTACAAAAAAATATTCACCTATTTTTGCAAGAGTTCCTTCCTATTCATTGGATTTTAAAACACTTCTATAACATGGACTTTCAATTCAGATGTTCACAATACCAACGGAGTGCCAGTCTTATGAATTTTTGGCTGTCCGTAGTACGGAAAAATAGTTGAATCTTGTTTTGTACTCCCTAATACTCTGTCGCCAGCCGCCACTGGTTACAAGTGAATTTCAATCAATCGAAACTTCCAACGCACATATATCAGTGTCAAAACAGCGTCAAGAGCAGTTAGAATCTTTTTAAAGTAAGGTGTTGACTTTTCAATTGAGTTAAAGCTCCAACGAGATAAAAATGTCGGTTAACCGGGTTAAAGCGATATGATTTTACCACTTAATAGAGCATAATTTGTTCCCCAAATATATCATCTTCCAGTATGGCATATATTATATATTTTTAAACCATTTGCCCTCCCTTACTCTTAGCATATGAAAACCTCACGGAATTTATCTCAACATATGTTTTTCTACGAGAACTGCTTGTTACTCAAGAGAGTAGAGGTTGAAAGGAAAGATGATTAGGACAGGACAAGTGACTAGCTACGCGCCTCTTTCTCGAATCGGAATGGTGGAAAGAGACTTTTTTAAACATCACATTGCCTTTGAACAGAATCAATTTATTGATTTAAAAATTCTGTTCATACTGGAACTCGAGCCCTGGTGATCTGACACAGTCGCCAACGACGTTGACCACTGCACCACGGAGCGGATATTATATTATAGACTGTTATCTCAATGTAAGTTGTCTCACAAATAATATATTTGAATCCCAATTTGTTCACAGATAATTTCAGATAGATGCGTGTTGTTTAAACTTGCTAAGTCATGCAGTAGCTAAACTTTACACAAAAAATTGACAAAAGTTCAACATCCTTGTATTCTTTGCGTTGAAATATTTTAAATTACAAGTGGGAGAAAATAGTTTACCCTGTCAATGATCCTTCCCTGATCCCTGATTGAAATTATGCCGCGCATTTGCTGGATTGACCTGCTCACCCATTGAATTTTCGGCGAAGCTAACTTCCCGGCTTAGAGTGAACCGCAATAGTATCCGTGCCTTCGCTGGAAAGTGAGATCGAGCGACTGATTTACAACTAATTATCGTAAAAAAAGATCTGACGATATGCTCCAACTAGCCTACAAGTGACTGATAATAACAAATTTATTGAAATCAATTTGGTGCAGAATTCAACTAAAAATCATATTATTTTAAACCCTTTACACTCTCTCATTTTTTTTTCCTTCCATCAACTCAATAGATTTGATAAATTGGTGACTATCGCAGCGTTTGCGTATTTATTACCATGGCTAAGCGAAATACTGAAAAATATACCACATTAGACATGTTACAAACTTTAACTAAAGTCCACAATCCATTAAATACGGTTTTTCAAATAAGGAGAATAAGTTTCCAACAAAGTTTTACAATCTCTGCAGGACTTGACATATGAGTTGTAGGCAGGGCTGTGGAGTTGGTGAAAAAAAGTCCAACTCCGACTCCAGCATTTACCAAAACCACGACTCCGACATTGACCAAAAACACGACTCCGACTCCGACCAAAAAAAGTTCAATATCGTCACTTTTTTCCCCTAATTTTCCTATTTATGTGTATTCAATTAAATACCAACCTTATGAATGCGACCAAAACCCAAATTTGACATATAAAATGCAAAAATAATCCACATAATCCGAATTCGGTCCCAATTCGTTTACATTCCTGTAATAAGGGCCTAAAGCTGAATGCATTGGAACAGCTGGAAATTAATAGGTATAATCAGTCCAATGAAATTCTTAACGATCAGATTACAATTAACAGTTCACCTCTGTTAAAACCTTTAACAAACAATAAACTTAAAATAGATGCACTTAGACATTGCAGATTTTAAGTGGTTTCACACGATCAAATAACCCAAAAATACCCAAATTATTGTTTCCCACCATTACTTTAGACCAATAAATCAAACTTATTTAAATTCTTTCATGTGACGTAGATATGGTTTCAACAGAAAGAGATGATGTAGGGGGCACCCTGTCTAGCAAAGGTATATAAGCTAACTCTAATACACGTTTTAAACATAGTTCTGACGAAGGCGTAAGCCGAAATAGCTATCAACAAATATATAAAATAATTTATGTAGAACTAAAATACATTGTTAATTTTCTTTCCGTAGCAAAAATAAGAAGTTCAAACTTTTCAAAATTTCCGACTCCGAGTACGACTCCGGCCAAAAAGCTCCGACTCCACAGCCCTGGTTGTTGGAGTTAACTCGTTGACTCGTTGACCACTCGTTGGCTACCAAAATAGTCACATCTTGAATACATTACGCTAGACGTGTTATCGCATTTATTGAAATTCCTGCTTCGTTTGACGGTTATCTGTTTCGTTTCGTGTCTTCAGCACTTTTTAAAATATAGACTTACTAGTATTGCTACCCGGCGTCGCTCGGACTAAGCGACCAATAATTATTTAATGTTATATCATTCGACATAATTATATCACAAAATCTAACATACAAAATAGAGTTAAAATAAAATCACAAACATTATTTAATTTGATGACAGCCCCATTCTCGCCGATTGAAATGTCCAAATTCAAGGAAAAAATCTACTGTCTAGCCTCTCGTTCCTCGGCAGTTTCACCCAAATTAAACGATCTTTTCCGTTTTGCCATTTGGCTCTAAGAGGAGCAAACTATTTGCTCTATCAATATTTTGCAAAGCAAGCAATGCCAAGCAAGGCAGAGTAACAACTGTTCCCAGCTTAGAAGTTTATGTCCGAGTATAACCAGTACAAACGTCGCGTTTCCAGCCCGTCCGAGCGCGTCCGTCGTTTAGACTTTTCGAGCTAAAATCCGTCCATCTTGACCAATGGGAAAGCGGGCTACAAAGTTTCAATAATTTGGCCAATATGATTGGCGCTTATTTGACAATTACAGACATACATCCCCCGTTTCGGTTTTATATAGACTTATTAATTCGGTGTCTTTGTATGTGCACTTTGAGCAACCTCAATTTATGCCAATTTTTTTCCGCAGTCAACGAATGATTTGAATTTAGAATAAAACACATTATGTATATATCGAAATCAACGGAAAAATCTTGTGTTGTGCAAATTTTATCTGGTTAATTCTTACGTTATACGTAATACGCAAAATTTTCATAAGCACCACCTTTGGCACTCTCGCCCTAGGTTTGCCAACCCTGTTCAATAGATAATATTCTAGACTGTTCGTATAAATACACTTTAATCCTGCCCATATAAAGTCGGCAGGAGTGTGGAAGAGATAAGGATTAACGCGAAAGGAGTCAGGTTTTTAATCAATAGAAAAGAGAACATTTCCAGGACAACTTGTCTATCGTATTGGCGGTTATCGCAATTAGTCACGAGAAGAGATATGACTGAGTCTACTTCATGGTGGCATAACAAACTTGTATGCGGGATACTACCTATGATATATCTAAAGCGAAATGTAGATATCAAATAAGAAACATATCGGTCGATATAATTACTTACACTCACAAGCTGAAATCACTGCTGTTAGTTAGATTTACACCCAGTTCGATTTTTACGCAATTTTCTTGGACGGCGCCGTTACTTTTATAGGCGATTTTCTCGTTGCTACGCGATTTTGTTTTTCGAAATTAAAAAAAAATCTATGAAAAACAGAATTTCATCAAATGAATCCGAGAAAATTTTTATCTATATTTGCAAGCCGACCGTGACAGTAGCGAATAACTCCTCAAAGTGAATACAATTATGCATGCATACATACGTATTTGTTTCTCATTGTATTATCTTATATATAAAACCGAAACGGGGGATGTATGTCTGTAATTCCCTTTTGCATTGTTGTTGCAAGTTCAAACAAACGAATTGATTTCGCTCGCGAAAGTTTCGACGGTAAATTTGTTTCGTTATCAATGTGTGTGTAGAGACTCCAATTACTCGAGTATCGAGTAGTACATATATAAAACCGAAACGGCGTATGTATGTCTGTGGGTCTGTAATTCCCTTTTGCATTGTTGGTCATTAAGTTGCCATAAAAACTAATATGAAAGAAAATATGTTGGATTTATTTATCGGCGAAGACATTTAGTTAAAATGTAATAAATTAGTCTTCTACTGAACTTTTCCCGGCTTTTAATAATGTTTTTATTTACGTGAAGGTATTATTTGACATTTCTTTGACAGCAAATTAGATTTTTTCCTTGAATTTGGACATTTCAATGGGCGAGAATGGGGCTGTCAATATATGAAAGGGGCTGTGAAATGTCAATCCCAGTCTGAAATGTTCATTTTAATTCCATTTTAATTGACCTAGACTTTTGAATTTTGAAAAAAGTTGTTTCAACTTGGCCCGTCTGAATTTACGCGCCGAGGTGAACATAAACCCAAACTGGTCCGAGCGAAGCCGGGTTCGAACACTAGTTGTCAATAAATCTTGTATTTTAAAAGTTTTTTTTGCGCTTCTGTGTTCTCATATACAATATAAATGATAAATACTATTTACTACACGTCAATTTAAGATCATACATGCGCTTGAAATTTTCAAAGATGCCAAAAGACGAAACCCGGTTCGCTTGTGACAAAGCTCATGGAAAAGTACAAAATTCAAACGATTTAAATTTGATATTGAAATTCCATCAAACAAAAGTAGAATCTTAATTTATGATCACTTTTTAGGTGTTTTCTAATCTCGGGATTCATCGGGTATTTAAATCCTCGGGATCTCGGGATTGAAAAACCTACTTAAGGTTAACTGACTTACGCGATGTCAGAATTAAGCCAACGATATATGTATAACAGGGGTGGCCAAAGCGTCGATCGAGTCACCCGCCTGTCTGGTATACTAATGTACAAATCTCTGAATCCTTTTTTATTTCAATGATAATAAATTCAATATTTTTTCGCCGTCGAGTCGATCGCCGTCAAACATTTGCCCAAAAAAAAAATGCGCCCGTATTGGTAAAAGTTTGACCCCCCCTGATTATTATTAATATAATATCGATATATTATCAAACATATTATATTGATAAAAAAATTATCTCGTCTCGAACTGATTCTTGAATAAATGACGTTACCCAAGTCACAGGTAATGTCACGTAAACTATTGTGTTCGATTCAATATTTACTCAAATTCCCGACCATAATCACAGATGTCGCCGTTATCCAATAAATCGCGGCGTTCGTGACAATGGCGGTCAGTAGTACCGTAGATTGTGAGTAGCCGAGGCACTCTGCCGATTTCCTCGCGGACCTTTGTTCCACTTGCGAGGAATACCCGAACGTACTTATTGTGTGAATTCCGCTTGGCTGGCGGAAACTCGTCGAATAATATCTCTTCCTGTCATCGAGGCGACCTTTGACATGAAGGCTTTCCCATACGCCTGCAATCGGATAGTCTCCGACACGCCGTACTGCCGATTATAAATGCAGTACACCGGTCTACCGATTTGCGCGGTAGATACGTCTTTCATTGACACGCGTAAATAGAGCCCGCGTTAAGGAAAGGTACTTAAACAAAATCATAAGATAGGTTCCGTTCACGTCAAAAAGATTCATAGTTCGTGATAGTATATATCAGGAAGGTAGTTTTCAAATTTGGTCAAATCCATTTGTTGACAAACTGAGAAAGTGAGATATGTTCATTGCTTTTTCCTCATAAGTTTGTGTTTACTGGCAATATTTTTAGAATATGTATATTTTAAATTACACAATTACAAATAATGTGTAAAATGCAAACTTTTTCATGTGAATAAAAAAGGTCTCAAAAGTGTAATCTTAATTAGTTTTGAAAATTACCTCCTGGTATGTATTCAATATTGTAGTGGATACATGTTCGGTACATGTACATAGTTAACTTATATTTTTTCTATAAAACATGAACTGACCTGAAGCAACAAAACACATAGAAAAGTACAAAATTCAAACGATTCAAATTTGATTTGAAATTCTATCAAGCACCTTCAGTTGAAAATCCCAAAAATATTATAACTTTTAAGTTTAAGTTTGAACAAAACCATAGGTAGATAGCTTTTCAATATCAAACTTGAATCTTATTCGTTTTATACTGTTCCATGAGTTTTTTCACCAACGACCCGGGTTTCGTCTTTCGAAACCATTAGGCATTGTAAATAATTTAATTTAATTAAGCAAAACTCATGGAAAAATTTAAATATCAAATATGAAATTAATTCATCTCCACTTTCGCTGCTGTCATTTAATATTCTAACCATTTACTTGACAGATGATTCAAAATCGCCTTTATCATTATTAGAAAACTGGTGGCTTTAATTAAAAATCCGTGATCTTTGTTTTTTTTTATTCTTTGAATATTTCAAGTAATTCGTAATTTTCTTTGGAATTTGAAAGTATGTTCCATATTTAAAGCATTTTTTAAAGAAATTTTACCATGCTTACCGCGAGTGGCGGCTGGTGACAAGAGTTCTTTCCTATTCATTGGATTTTTAAGCACTTCTATAACATGGACTTTCAATTCAGATGTTCGCAATACCAACGGAGTGCCATCCTAATGAATTTTTGGCTGTCCGTAGTACGGAAAAATAGTTGAATCTTTTTTTGTACTCCCTAATATTCTGTCGCCAGCCGTCACTGCTTACCGCTTATTCATATTGAGCGATTTTCTTGACCACGACTGACGTTGAAAAAAATATATCGTAAAAACCAATAACAATTTTAACATTGACCCATCGGTTTTTGCTTGTGGGTGCCTGGTGTCACTATCGTATTTCTGAGCTTTGCTTCTGTTTAAGAGAAATAATACAGAGACGGGGTTAGGTTAGGTTAGGTTCACAAAGCGAGATCTTGATTGATCAATGAGTAGGTCAAACATTCTAATATCCGAGCATGAGCAATTTA
This sequence comes from Himalopsyche kuldschensis, assembly GCA_028554975.1. Classification (NCBI taxonomy): domain Eukaryota; kingdom Metazoa; phylum Arthropoda; class Insecta; order Trichoptera; family Rhyacophilidae; genus Himalopsyche; species Himalopsyche kuldschensis. The sequence goes on from JAHFWI010000006.1 coordinate 19,067,751, forward strand.
TTTCTAATGTATCCAGCATGCACAAGATCTGCCTTCCGTAATTTGTATATAATATTTTAGCAAATACTAACTGCACGCTGACGAATGCAGTAATGCACAACTGTTTGTTAATCTAACCGATATTATTTGTTGTATATTTTACTAACCCAACAGTCTCATTGCTTCTTGCCAGGTTACCATAACGTCCCGTTGCACAACCAAATATTTCCTATGAATGGTTGGTTATCAGAGAAATTCAAAATCCATACGTTTATCTAACTTTTGCCAGGCTGAGGGTGAAACAGTCGACCACCACTGCTACTTTATCTTAAATATCTATCTTAATATTAGTGATACAATGTGTTAACTTTTAGTATTCTTAAATCATTGTTTTTTACATCTTTTGCAGTAAAAAAATATTTTGATCTATTAGTTTCGGCGTCAATTAAATAAAAAAGAAAATAAGTCGGATAATTGTTGGCCGAAAACCATTTATACTGTCGCTACCAATTGCCAGGATTAAAACTTCACAGCCCATATGCGATAAGATAACGTTATCTTATCTCAAACGCGTCTCTTTTAACGAACATTCCAAATCAAATGGATGCTTTAACATTAAAAGGTGTAGATAAGAAGTCGCATTAAAAGTTTTCATATCGCCAGTCTAGAATAAATAAGAACACGATGAGGTTGTCTCATTCATGCGCGACCTAAAAATGAATGGTTATAGGAAAATTATCGATTTTCATATTTTTTGTTATAGAATGATGTATAAAGATACGTCAAAGCATAATCAATCATTTTTTTATTGCAGTCTATGCTAATAAGGCCATACCACTGGGGTCCTTTTTAGACCCCCCTTCTGCCAACGAGTTATTTTTCAAGGACAGTATTTCGAAGGTTAAAGATACAGGCAGGATTGACAGGAGGCGGTGATCGACCTGGTGCATTCGCAGTACATGCTCAAGTTCTAACAACACCTTTTTATTTAAGGATGAATACGGAGCTTATTTGTGCGCTCTTTTACTTCCCAGTTTCTGGCAAAGTCAAACTATAGCACCCTTTACATGTGCATCTGTTTTCATAGCAATTATACATCACGCAAACACTTTCAGTTTGGACCAAGTACAAGCGTGATTCGCATACTTTCCGCGTTGAATTGGAAGCAATTGATTGCGCACTTTTTACGTGAATTTCTATCTAATGTGATGTGTACTCTCAAGTCCTTGAAGCCGTTGACTTTTAGATGGCTTTGCCCGCTTTTGTCAAAAAGTTGTCTGGGTCTGGAGCAGATTGGTTTGACTTAAAACGACTTTAAGACCAATGCGATACGAATTGTTCTGCAGAATGTCTGAATACACAAATAATGCCTTCTGTGAAATCAGTTTACCAATTGCGATTTTCACAGAAGGAACATTGTTAGTAAATGCCACCCAGCTTCGAATCGAGTAGTTGTCATATTTTATCATTTCTCCTCTCAAAGTCTAAATAAAACTACATCTCGATCTAAAATCAAAAAGTATATCATACTTTACCTTAAAAAATTATTGAGCCTTGGACCTATTCTTTACTGTTAAGCAGGGCTGTGGAGTCGGTAAAAAAAGTTCGACTCCGACTCCGACTACAGCATTTACACAAAACCACGACTCCGACTCCAACTTAAAAAAAGTTTAATATAGTCACTTTTTTTCCTAACTATCCTATTTATGTGTATTCAATTAAATATCAACCCAACCAATCCAGCCAATAGCCAAATTCGACATATTATATGCAAACATAAAAAAGTTCAAACTTTTCAAAATTTCCGACTCCGAGTACGACTCCGGCCAAAACGCCGCGACGACTCCAACTCCGGCCAAAAAGCCCCGACTCCGACTCCACAGCCCTGCTGTTGAGATATCTTACTGCATGACTTGCTAATAGGAAATGATAAGGTTTCTAATGTCTATTGATTGAGTTGGCATTTACTTGGTAGAACTCCATTATAATAATGTGTTTCTAATGTCATTGGTTATCAATCTCTGTCCCATACAGTCTATCGTATTCAGCCAAACGATGGTTGCATTGTGCGCACAGTAATAATAACGTATCAACGGGGATGACCCTCGCCAAGAGTCAGGTCGTGATGGCGAACGAAGCCACTACGCCAGATGCTCGAATCACCCACCATCTTGGATTTAGAGAAAAATGCATTTTTTTCATCTCGTCACCTTCGCAAAACCACCGTGGAACTTCTCACGAGGCTTGCCATCCCTTCACGTCTTCACGAAAATTACAGTAGCATCTATTTTCACGAGGACCAATTGTTTTCAGAAAACATTAGATATAAGTATGCTTGCGGGCTTGTTCAAAGGACGGTCAACTATTTCACATCCAAATTTTTGTTTTCTTAGAACTTTTTTTGCAAACATTTGAATCAAACTTAAGATCATCATTTTGGAAAATACTCTTTGCAATGCATGTTATATCAGTCATTATTTCACTCGCAGTTCGTCTTCATTATGATAAAATTGTTGACGTTATTATGACTAACATAACGTCGCATCTGTTCGGCGATGTGTATCTTTATTTATGGCATATACATACAATCTTGAACAGCTTACTGCAGTGGCTTCCAAGCTGGAAGGTGTGGGCTCTTTCCAGGAGAGGTGCCAAAAAAAATGTAAGAAAAAAACATATTATGAAAATCGTTTAAAATTTTATATCAAAAAAAATTTGGGGAGGCGTGAAAAAGAAATTTGTACTAAGACGTAGTAGCATAAAGATTGGAAGCCACTGCTTTGCTGGCAAAAACACTGATGTACAAAAATAAGATCAGTTCGTCGAGATTGGATTTCTCATAAACATATTATAATTCACGTCGCGTCGGTCCTTTGAGTCACCAGTCACAAGGGCTTTTCTGGTGATCAATGCAATGCCTATTGGGGTGGACATTTTCTTCTTTCAAGACTCATTTCATTTCTACATTGTGTTTTTTATGCCATTCTCCGTTGAAAGATTGTTGTTTTTTGCTAAATTGTATGTTATATCTTTATGCATGGCGCATTGGCGTCAACTGTATTGCCATGTATGTATTGTGTTTTTTCGAGATATAAAGATTGATGGGAATCTGTCGTCTACCGAAATGAAACAAAGTCGCTCAGAAAAATCAGGCAGGAAAGAATGATAACATTGCTGGTTGTCTTAATATGTATAGCTGTAGACAACTCAAATTATTTTAGTATACTTGTCTATGGCATCGTTGAACGCGCCAAGTATACCCTGCATGGAATATTGTGTCGGGTAGTTTCTTGTTGCACGTAGGAAATCACTTACTCTTGTTTTGAAATAATAGAAACCGTTAGGTAGAATGGGTAGGTATACTTATTTTATATGTAACAAGTTAGTGAAGAATACAAGAATGAATCAGAGCCCACCAAAATCGTGATCGTACCATTACAACAAATTTCCCTATTAAACATCGAACGAAATGAATAAATCGCGGCAATTCGATATTCAAAAGGATAACTTGAGACTGCGTTCGAATTTAAAAATCCATGCTTGCCATTTAGCATAGACAACGTGGCATTTTATTGCAATAAGCTTTCGATTGTCGTTGATAACATCTGGCAAGATTTGTGTTTACGCAGGCCCTCCGTATAAGCACACAAATCTGAGGCCTCCTTCGAAGGGTTTACTTTTAATACGTGTAATAATATCTTTGATTAAAAATGCTGCCACACGTTTAAAAGTAAACGCGACAATACATTAACTACATATTTTATTTTAGATTAGCACCTTGATTAAATAAATTACCATTATATAAGTAAAGTAAGTATTCATATGAATCAGAAAATGTTAAATGCCGAAATAAACATTTGGTATATCTTGGAGAATCAAATTTATTGTTAAGTTTATCAAACATTGTTTAAACATTATTTTAGTAATATATATTGGCGTAAAAGTCGATTAATCTTTTTACTTTTCCATGAGCTCTGTCGCTAACGACACGGGTTTTGCCTTTCGGCATATACATGCATTTCAAGTGCACGAATGAACTTTCAACACCAAAATTCGATTCGCAACGATTCAAATATTATATTGAAATTCCATCAATCGCTTTGAGTCGAAATTCTAAATTATAATAAGTTCACATGAAGTCATAAAACAAAAAAAAAAATATTTTAGCGATTCCATTTTACGCTTGACGAAGGGAGTGTGTATTTTTAAAAATTGGTTGTAAACAGCATGTTCAAGCCATTTTCATAAAATATAATAATGCATTGATTTTTTTACACGAAGTCTTAATGACTAGTTTTGTCGCAAACCGCAAATGCGCAAATGGTGTAAAAAATTAGCGCTGTACCTATGTACTTTAAATATTATTTTAACGAATTAAAATACACAAAATTTTCCTCTTATAAAACCTCCATTTATTTTACTTTCATACCTGTAGATCGCAAAATTCGATCATGCACCAAGAGCGATTCAATAAACTGACCGCGTTGAATATAAATTAGCAGATAGGTCGTGAATTCGATAATTCAATAATGTATAAATGAATAATTTTTCAGTGTTACAATCGGAAAAAAAACAATTGAATACATAATATTATGCATATGAAAGCATATCTAGCTTTTAATGCATAATACCTTTCCCATATTTTGAATTTCGAAGTTTGGGGCGAGCTCAAAAACGACAGTAATTTTCGACTTTTTATCAAAGGCACTTAGTATACCAGTATTCAAATTACCAACGCAAAACTACCTATCCAGAAATTTTACGAGCATTATTAAAATTCCGACATTCGATAGGTGTTGCCAAGTGGGAATTTTAATTAAAAAATATCGGTTGATTCATGAACACGCAGTTAGCATAATGTTACATGTAGACAAAAAATAAACAACTGTTCCCCTTTGCCCAAAAAGTGTAGCATGTTATTATGACGAGCGATTTATGAAGGTCCGAAATATATTGCGGTCGAATACTTCGACGAAATTAATCGACTTTATCGATAACTAAGGAGGGAATAAATTGCATTCGTGAACATCCTCAATGTTGTTACGCGAAACGATGTTCTAAATTTAAAATATAATGAAGTATCGATTAAAAATGATATTGTCGTTTTTAATTGGACATTCAAACTTTAAGCTGCATGGCGCCTTAGAGCAAATCCAGTGGCCCACCACTAAGTAGTATATTACACAGTTATGTGATAAAAGATAATGTCACATTTATAGGACATACACATATGTTTATCAAGTAAACATAATTACTCTACCTAATTCAAATTAATTATGACATCTGTCAAATATTATATAATTTTACTGTAACTAATAGTTGAAGGTTTGAGTGACCTGTCAGTTTATCACTTTGAATGAGACGCTATAGTCTGACACAGTATATCTTCACCAGTACCATCAAGTATGTAATTATAAAAGTATAATTTTGTATTTCCATACCATTATTTTTATTTTTAGGTTGGGGCATTTGAATAAATATTCTTTCCTTATTTTAAAATGGACTCGTTCAGCATCCTTCGAATAAATCGATTTTGGTAACATATACAATAGATTTTCCACTGTGTGATATTCAATAACTAAGATATATGAAATTAAAATTTTTTGAATTTTGTACTTTTCCATGAGTTTTGTCGCTAACGACCCGGGTTTCGCCTTTCGGCATTTTCAGGCATTCCAAGTGCACGGATGTACTTGAACTGACCAAGTTGAACTGAACCGGGTCGTTAGCGACAAAACTCATGGAAAAGTACAAAATTCAAAAAATTTTAATTTGATATTGAAATTCCATCAAGCACCCTCAGTCGAAATACTTAATTATAAGATATATGAATTGAATTTAATATGCAACCTCTAGTTACGCCACTGAAAATAAATTGCAAAAAGAAATGCATGTCTAGAAATTATTTAACGCTGCGTACGCTGTCATTAATTATTTATTATTATGCGTCTCGTTTTTTTCAGTCAAATTCAAGCAAAAAAAAACCCCCTTTCATTTTTAAAATTAAAAATCTTTAGAGACGTTACAAGTAATTCTTGGTGGAATGGAAATGAAATTCTGTTGATTTTCCATTACACTTTTGCCGTCGAAACTCAAATAGTCAATCGAGGCCTTGTAGCTGTCACACGTAAGCTTACAATTGTTTTATTAGAGTAATACTTTATGCAACAAATACAATCAGTAATATCAAATGCAAGTCGGCAAGTTAAAAAACTGAATTCATAATTCCGACCAATAACACAACGGACACGTGACGGTCAGTAGTCTGACAACATTACTCGCGTGATATCCCCGCTCCCTCTAATCAGACAACTTATAATGGTCGATCTATAATAATCAAAAGGTCGCAAAATAAAGTCAACGGTGGTGTATAAATGAACTTGATCAAATGAGGTATTTCCATGCATTCGAGTGTCCGAAGATTCCGTAAGGTGAAACTCAAATGACACGGCAAAATTTATAGAAATTCACAACGCGGATGTTTACTGTCAATTTTGGTGATAAGGTAGGTTTGAGATCAACAAAGAAATATTTATATGAAAATCATTAGATTATCAGTAATAAGTGCTTACCATGAGCGAAAACGGTCCTAATCTTTAAAAGATAATGTGAAAGAAGTACAAAAAATACGTTGTATAAAATTGACAACATTTGAACAGTTTAAATTTAATAGAGTTGTTTCATCAAGCACCTCAGTCGATATCATAAATTATAAAATAAAATGTAAGATGCAATACATTTTGCAAACTTATCCAAAGTGATAAACATCCCTAATAAATTGTAAACAAATAACAAAGTCTTTTATCATGTACATATTGGTTTTATATTTGCCCATTGATGTTTTTATTCTTCCACAAACAAAATTGTCCATTGAAATTTCGGCGTCAGATAAAGAAGCGACACAATTATTTATCACAACACAACAAATTTTTTTTTTGAGTAGCGATAATATAAATTGGTAACCGGACAAAGCAGAACATGACAAAACAGAACACGACTTTCAGAATATGATAAAATAGGTGAGGTTAGGTTTTTTGTCATGTTCTGTTTTATCATATTCTGAAGTCATGTTCTGTTTTGTCATGGAACCATATAATTTTGGCTCTGTTCAAAAAAAAACGTAGTCTATGAACTTTCAAAATACATAGTTCTTTATTAGGGACATCTATACCATTTATATAATACCTAATCATAATTATATGTATGAACTAAATAAATTACCTGAACTCCTAAAACAAGTGGTTAGGCAACAGTATGTACATCCATGTAATTATTTTGCCACAACGTTTTTTCCGATTTATATACTTTTAAACAGGGCTGTGGAACGGAAGTCGGAGTCGTGGAGTCGGGGCTTTTTGGCCGTAGTCGGAGTCGTCGCGGTGATTTGGCCGGAGTCGGAATTTTGAAAAGTTTGAACTTATTATTTTTGCATATTATATGTCAAATTTGGATATTGGCCGGATTGGTAGCGATGATATTTAATTGAATACACATAATTATGAAAATTAGGCAAAAAATAGTGACGATATTCAACTTTTTTTGTCGGAGTCGTGGTTTTGTTAAATGCTGGAGTCAGACTCTAACTTTTTTTCATGGACTCCACAGCCCTGCTTTTAACTGATGAACTTGGTCTCCGAAAAAAAATTTTGATTTGAAGAAACATTGAAACCCTTCACCCAACCACATCACAAGAATTGGACCTACATTTTTACCCATTACCTACAAAGATTAATAGTTCTGAAACTTCTGTGATAGTGGTGGCATCTATTAATGACGAGTAAAATAATTTAACTCGATAAATATTAGAAGAAAAACGGGCTCGTTTTAATGTGGAAACTTTATATTGATTTCGGTAGATAAGATTTTTTTACGGCTTGAAATCTTTGCAGTTTTGGTTTATTGGCGCTATCTGCTAAATGATATTATTTTCGGCATGTTTACCATACACACACCCCACTTAATTAAAACGCTGCTTAAATGAACATAACAAAGTCAAACGATTAAAATGTGGTCCAGCCATACTCAACCTGCGGCCCGCGGGCCACATGCGGCCCAAACAGCTATTCTATTCGGCCCAAAATAATTATAGTCCCCAAATCTTTTTTTGGTGTTGTTTTCAACATGTTTTCAATACTGGGCTGCAATCGGTCGGAACAAAAACTGTAAAAGAAATGTGCCCAGCTTCTGCTCACATTATTCTCATCTACTTATCTCTGTGAATCATCATATTCTAAACTTAAATATGCGAAGAGCGTATATAGTAATCAGCTTAGTGATTCTCATAGAAAAGTGAAAAAAATATATCAAAAGTACAAGATTTAAAAACGTCTCTAGGGCTGGCAAAAACAATAAATATTATAAATAAAAATATGAAATATATACATTTATATTTTCTATAATAAAATAAATTATATAGGTAGCACAAATTGCATCTAGGGCTGCCACAAAAAAATAATGCAATTTATGAATAAATTAGAATTATTTTGTTATGACTAGAAAGTATTTTTTTTTATAATAAACTATATTTTATAAATAGCACAAAATGCTATGCGTTGTCTACTCGCACTTAGTGATATTTAGCTATTCTCTTCTCACTCTGATGCGCTCTATCAATCGAGCGATCATTGCGATAAGGTGCCAGCCCTAGTGACATCTGTTAGCCCAACTTCAAATAAAAAGAAAACGGTTCAACATATGGGTATTCTAACAATCACATTGCCTCCAAAAGGTGTCTCTGCATAGTATTGCATTTAAAAATATTTAATTTATTCATTAATAAGCTCGTAATCGCGTTTGCGTGCCTGCACGCCGTGGCGTTTGAACGGTTTTAATTAACCTAGTGTTACAATCGCAAACTAGGAGCCCACTTCACTACTCAAGAGTAGTTTTAACCAGGGCTGTGAAGTCGGAGCTGTTTGGCCGGAGTTGGAAATTTTGAACTTTCCATTTTTGCATTTAATGTCTAATTTGGCTTTTGGCCAGATTGATAGGGTTGATATTTAATTGAATACACATGAATAGGAAAATTAGGGAAAAAAAGTGACGATATTAACCTTTTGTTAGTCGGAGTCGTGGTTTTGCTAAATGCTGGAGTCTGAGTCGGACTTTTTTTTAGACTCCACAGCCCTGGGTTAGCAAGTCAAAGACTGATTTTATCCTACTCTAGCCTTACCACAAGATAATCTATTTTCACATTACCCATACCTCTGAGGTTCACAAAATAAAACAAAATTCCATATCTTTCTAAATAAACATTATTTCTATATAAGTTGGTTAATTTGGAGTCAAAAAATTCTATTCTCAATTCCCTATGTAAGACAAACAAAATTACATGTCAATATAAGAAATCAAACTAACAGTTTGTTTTTCAGAAGAGATTTATTTGTTTATTTTGCACATTTTCATTACAGATGCAATATACCACAAAATGATGACCATCAGCTTTGAGGTATGTTTTCTGAAGAAGTTCAAAGGGAGTACAGCATGCTGAAAGTAAACAAAAGAAAACGTTTATCAATATTTTGTAAGGGTGCTAATTAATGTTTTCAATTGAAATATTTTTCATCAGATAGGAGCGAAAGACATTGCAAGTAATCATCAGAGTAAAGTCTGCTGAACTATGGTATCATCATAAAAATATAACTAAGTATTACAACACAGATATTACCGCAAAACATAAAACACATTTTCACTTCAAAGACTTACTGAATAAGAAAGTAAAGGTTTAGGACGATATCACCCTCAGTACCCCTTTAGTTGCAGTATGTCATTTAGCAACTAGTTTCTATCCGTATCATATTATGTTTTACAGTAATATTTGATTGCATTTAATATTTTACTAGAATAAGTTATTTAAGTCACCTTTAAGTAATTCCGGTAATAGTCATCAGATGTCAGGCTATTTGTTTTTAACGGACCTTATCCATGTAGTCGGCGGCATGGCATATCATACTTGATATCTACGGTTCAGTTTCTCTTCGGAACCTGTAATTATAAAAGAGACAGAATTTAGAATGATCCCCAAGTACACAGTTAAAATACATTTGTTATTCAGGTTCAGACGCATTGGTCAACAGCATGGATTTTCTCAGAGGAAAGCAGCATGAAAACGTGTATCATCATTTTACAGTAATTTTAGAAGCCAAGTGGGCACATGGAAATGATTCCCAAACTTCGTCTTAGTAATAACTGTTATATGAAAATAAGTGAATATTCAAAATCATGGCATAGCTTGCACAATTAGACGAAGAATTCAATTGGTATGACTGATAGTGGTAAGTCAATCGGATCTATCGATTCCCAACTATCATTTAGGTGAGAACTATTCATTCTAGGGGCAATTATATATCCCAGCAATGGACACCTTCACTACAGATATACAGGATACAAGAATCAGTTAAATGTAGCTATGTAGTGACGATTATCAGTGCAATCACATTAGCCAGATAACATAAAATAATTTTACAAGATTGAATTCATAGTAGGTAAATCAAATTTAAAATATCAACTAGAAGCGTAATGAGCTTGGTATTGAATGATAAAAAAAACAAAAAACTTCCAAAAAACGGTGTGATGAACAACTTAAAGGTGTATAATTAAAGAATATTTTTTACAGAGGTAAAAGTAAAGATGACTTACAATTCCGAAGACGATCTAAGTCTGCAGTGTGCCAATTCTGCATTGTTTTCTTCACATGTCAGTTTGCTTGTTTTTTCACAAGCATGCCGTTCAGGGTAAATTCAAGAAGCTTCACGCAGCTGGTCAGTAACCCTCAATAACCTGTGGAGAATAAAACATGCTTGATTAGGAAAATCGTTGCAATCTTCTTAGTGTCAAAGTGTCGATGATGCCATGTGTGAAAATTACAGCAGAATCTGTTCTATGTAACTAATTTTGTCCCATTCTGGATTGAGATGGCAGGCACTAATAAGTCCTTTTATCTCACCTAGAAAGGTTATTCGATCTACTTCTTCAGACTGCCTCACTGGTATAAAACCAGCAAGGCGAGTGATAGTCGTGGGAAGATCAGTGGAGTGATGCTGTTTTAATATTTAGGTAGTCTTGGAGAAATCATTAGAAAGCGTAACATGAAAGACGCCTAATGGACTGTTTAAAAATCCTCACAATGCAATAAGCTTTGCCATTTGTTCTTTTACATTGTATCGTCACAACTGATCGAGGAAATTATGAGATATCATTAACGAGTTAATTTCATAGCTACACGCTTTGCAAATAGAGCTGCCTCAACATTTTTAGTCGAGGACTTGGTAAAATACAATTAGATGTTCTAATAGACCACGTGTTTCGCGATCAAAATCTGATAACCAATCCAACCAATAAGTCTAAACTTGATAAATAGTACATTGATTTAAAACACGTTGCAACCTTCGATTAGTTATTGGGGCAGTGCGATATATCGACGGCGTCTACGCTTCTTAAAGAGGTTAAGCTGAAAATTACCGCGTGGAAAGACCGTATCCGCATCTAATATAGAATCAGAGTAAAATACAATTGAATGCTTACATGAGTCGATTGGAGGCTCGGTAGAGTCGTCCCGTATCTTCGAAGCTTATATTCATTCTTAATTCCATCGTCAGCACCAATTGATCCTTAACACTAGGTAATTATGAAGACGAACCGTCAGCCGATGTAGTTCAATTTGAAATGAACGCTGCGGGACCATAATTTGTAATACTGGGGCCGACTTTTGACCGGAAAGTAAAGGTGGCATGGATGAAATGGCGATAAGCGTATCATTTATCTACACTACTGGATTTAAAACGTCTATGCAGTATAATTCATAAAAGCTGTTTAATTATTATGATGTCTTTTTAGCGATGTTGGATGGTTGCAAATTAATGTGGCGGAGACTAATTGCTTAATCAATCAATATTTTTACGACTGTGCAATTGAAAAAAATAAAACATTAATATTATATTATATTTTTTACATTCCTAAAAATTAATGATCTGAGATTTTTCTAGTATTGAATTGCACGATAAGTTTTACTTCACGGCTTAACTTTTAAATTGCGTTAAAATAAAGGAACGAATGTCTTCAGATTTGTAAGAGATTTTAAATCTCATTTAACATTAAATATATTGCATATTTAAAAAAATTTTCGTCATGAAAACAAAGATGAAGTGTGAAGTGCTTGACAAAATAAAAGTTTTAAATCATGGTTTCAATCAGATAAAAAATACTTCCAATCATTTTTGTAAAAACCTACAAAAAAACTAGAAAGGTACCTTCGTCAAATTATTATTTAAATTAGACACAAGAGCTGCAAATACCAATGAAGTCAAGGAATATAAATAGATGCTGACACATTTTTTATGAATTGCAATACAACTTAATAAGCGATAGCTTTTTTCAAAAGCAACAAAATCTTTTTTTTTACGATTTCATTATTTCCATTTAACAGTGATTTATTTTCGAGGATTTGGAATTTATGTAATTGTGAATTTATGTAATTAAATATGTATAGGTGTTGTTGCACGCAAGCATGTATTCAGAATTGACGTAAGTATAGTCGTTGCGTGTATACTTGGAGTCGCATACAATCTTGAGATTCGAAAATTTGAGAATACGCGATAATACTCTCAATGTACGATCGTACATCTTTCATAACTGCAATAAATAGTATTTAAAAAGCGCGCTCTTAAGAGTTAAAATTTATTCGTATTCTCAGGCCACATCATGTTGTATTCAGTCATGAAAATAGCGCCGCTGTTATTGACTTGTTCTAAATAAATAATGATAAAAAAAATATTATATTACGTACCGACCAAAAAATATTTTTTTTATGAATATAAATTTCTATTGTGTTTTTTTTGCTTGCAACAATATTTATGATTATTTTATTCTCTATTCATCAATCACAATTATATTATCTATTGTCACAGATCGCCAAAATGGCAGAGCCTGAAGATGCAATAGAAACAGAAATAAATTTACTAACAGTATGTCGTACCTGTTTAACAGAACGCGGAGAAATGAAATCCGTGTTTTTTAACGACGAAAGTATCGGAAATAACTGCTTTAACAGCATAGTTACGTCTTGTACACAACTGAGGGTATGTTTACTTTCTCACACATAACAAGGTGTCGTAACTACCTATATGAATTTGACGCATATTTAAGGAGTTTTGTTGTGATATCAAATAATAAAAGTGTTGTGCCATACACAAGAAGGTTATAATGTCTTATTTACACGCTTGATTTTGATTGTCAAAGTTTCGGGCGAACGAATTAAGTCTCACAATGACATCTTGCGATAACACCTTATCGTGTGTAAACAAAACCAGATTTGCTATTTATTTAATAACTAGGTGTTGTAGATATGTGTAATTTTTTAAAACCATTGTTTACAATATCACGTAAGATATATAAGGATTCATAATATTTTATGTTTAAAGCTCATGGCCTCGAGAATTTAATGAAACAAACATTGACACCTCATATTGTAGATGTAGACTATGAAATTTTTAGATATTTATTTTAAGTATTTTCGTAGTACATATTATAAATTTTCCAAAACGAGTTTTCTGGTAAAGCAAGTTTATTATTTATTTGAGGGTTAGAACATTGATTACAAAATTAATTATTAATGTCTTAATTCTTTATTTTATTTAATCTCATATGAAGAGTAATCACTAATATCAGACTTTTGATGTTTGCTGATAATCCTAAAACTGAGCTTCCTGGAAATTTGTAGTACGGAATTTCAAACAAGTAAAGGCTTGCTTGTCAAATTTAAAATGAGGTTTTCTTTATGTTATATTTATTTCACTGGAAAAGCTGCTAATGCAGATAAACATGCTGTCAATGATGTCAAAATTACAGGCTCTACTGGCCAATGTTGAAATGTTCCCTACCAAAAGTGGTGTGGCTAAAAATCTTGAATTTCTGAAATTATTTTTTACAGGTTGCCGAAGGTGACGGTTTACCAGTCCACGTTTGTAAACGGTGCATTGAAAGCGTGATGATGGCTTTCGCATTCAAACAACAAGCACAAAGGGCTGATGCCACCCTTCGGGATTATATCATTAGGAAACACCCAGATATCCAATTGGGTCCAATCGCTGAAGTTAAGCAAGAGGTAACCTAACAACTCTCATTTCCAAATTTAATCTTAGGGAGTTTTTTATTCAGTCTTTTCGCTATTTTGCAAATTAAAATAATGCATGTATGCATAGCTGAACCTCTGGAATTTCTTTTATTACCTATTTCAAATATTTATATATCATTCATTTGTTGCTTCACAAGTTGGCTTCGGTTGTGTAGCTCTCAGGTTTGAATCCCTGTATAGGCAGTTTAATTTTTCCATCAAATTGATTTCTATTTGGAAACTTGGTTGTCTGTGCTATCTGCAATTCCCTGCCACTCCTATCCGACCGTAAAATGGGACGTAGCGAAAGCAACTAGCTTACCACTAGTCCAGTCCTAGATCCATCATTCTACCACTACTTTTTTCATAAAAGAGAGATTGAGCAATTGAATAACAAAAATTTCTAGTAGGAAAACTTTTGTTGAGTTGAACTGAACTATTTTGTGCAATTATTTTTTTTCAAAATTAAAAAACAAATATTTGGCATTACAGTTAATGCTGATGCGCCAAATATTTTTAATTGTGAAAGTCATACGAGATTATGCGTCCATATACTCCACATTCGGAGTGGATATGGCTACGTCGTAAAAACATTGCCAGTTACAGAAGACTTCTAAGATTGGAAATTGAACTACACCAAAGCTGGAAGAATATTGAGAAACCAAATATAATTTGCATATATGTGGTTGAAGATTTTTCAAGTAACACATTTTTGTGCGCAGCATGTATTTTACTGTTTTTTTTTTTTTGCAGAAGACTCAGGAATGTATTGAAATTGATGTGGATGTCAAAAAAGAATTGAAGAATGCAGAATCAATGTTTGGTTCACACTCTTACGATGACAGCACTATTCTCGATCATTTTGATGATTCGGATGACTCTGAAGATGACAAAAAACCGCTCAATGGTACGATTTTTCTTTAATGCTTTTATCACTTTAAAAGTTTAAGGCATGTATCAAAATGCTACTTGATGTCTTTTACATTATTAAATATTTGTTTTTCATAAAAAATACTGTCGAAATTCCTTCCCACTCATCAGACCCTCAAAGTGGGCTTAGTGAAAGCGATTAGGTAACCGCTAGTCTTGTCCTTGTCATTCTATCCTTCTCATATAAAAAGAGAGATTGAGTGAACGTCTTATGAGCAGTTTTCATTGAACAATTTTCATTGAGATAATCTAGATTCTTCATCATTGATTCACAAACGTTTTGGCAGAATGGCCAGCTTATCAATTTCCAGATTGTTCCCATGGACCGCATGGGTATAGTAAATTGAAAATTTTATGATATTTTTATTTAATAGTCGGTGAAAAGTTCTGAAGAATAAAGGTGATTGATATTTGTCATATCAGGCCGCAGGTTATGCATCACTGTTATAGATTAGCCTATTGAATAGTATTAACATACATGTATGTCCAAGTATTTTGTCATCATTAGCTGCTGTCATTCTCAAACTTTTTACTGAACTATTATGAACTAAAATCAGTTTCTGTTTGACTCTTTCCTGGAATCAATGTAACAGAGAATAACATGTCCATAGATGAATGCAAGAAAGATCCAGGCCCAAATCGGAAGTAAAAGCTTCTAGATAATTATTTGAAAGCAAAAATCGGTAATATTCTTCACAGATTGACTTATTTTAAAAACTAATCATATACCCGTGTTTCTTTCCAGCATTCAAAAAAGAAATGGAAGGAAAGAAATTGCTCAATGATTCGTCTAACTCGCAAGATATGACGGGATTGTCATGTCCTGTTTGCAATAAAGTATTCCGCACCTCTGATGCCTTAGAAGCCCATAAGCAAAAACGGCATTCAGGTACAAAAAATTATTTTGATTTTTTATCAGCAGATGATGTAATACACTGATATATTTTTTTCCAAACTAATTTTGTTGATTGGATTGGCATTAACTTGGTAGAACTCCATTATAATACGGTGAAAAAAATAGCAATGTATTTTAATTCTACAGAAATTATTTTATATATTTGTTGATAGCTATTTTGGCTTACGCCATCCTCAGAACTATGTTTAAACGTGCATTTACTTATCTATATTACTTACCGTTGTAGACAGGGTACACAATACATCTTCTTCTCTGTTCTACCATCCTAATTTTATATGGTTATAATAAGTTATTAAATGTGACACATTGATTTGGTGTATTTCTCGAGGTGAAAGCTAATCTGGGTTTTTACAAAATGGGGATAAATGTAAATTAGTATTGTATCAAAATGATTAATTTTAAATTGCTTTGTAACGGCTTCAGAAGTGGTGACTGATTGATATTCATCAGTTTTTTTTTTTTAAATATAACAGCAATAAATCAATAGAATTGATTTTGTTAATCCTAAGAACTTGCGCAATCCATACCATGTATAAATTTGAATAAAACATGTGTTATTAAAACAACTTGAAGGACACTTGACTGGAACATAGTTTTCGCAGCGCTATCGTGCTGCTTGGACGGAAAAGGGTTAAGAATGTCATTGGATTGATGTTACCTATTAATTTCCAATTGTTCAAATGCATTTAGCTTAGGGTCTTTATTACAAAAATACTTTTTTTTACAGATGGGTACGTCGAATGTGAATATTGCAATAGGAGATTTACGAAAGCCATTTATTTAGAGCGTCATATAATTGCGACGCATTCGAAAGTGTCCAAGAAGGGCAATCGATCGCACGAGAAAAGACTAAGCGCGGTGGTTAGGGAGAAGAGTCCCGAGCACACCGGACCGTTTGTCTGCAAGTTCTGCGGTTATCTGTTTCAACGGGAAGACCAGCTCGTTACGCACATTACGCTGTCGCACGACGAGAAGTGCGGTCCCAAGAAACGGGGCCGGCCCTCCAAGAAGGATATCATCGCCAAGAAACTGCGACTGAAAGGAATACTGGAAACGGTACGTTATTTTCACAGGGCACAATTTGAGCCAAATTCTTACACTTGCGTCTGTTTTATTTGTGGAGCTAAAATTGTAATTTGAAATCAGACATTTTGCTTCACGCCCGTAGTATGAACGTTTTTGATTATAAAACATTATCAGTTAGTTGTTAAACTGATTTTTTTTAGATCTATTTTGACTTGGTTTTCTGGACAAGGTTCCATAATCCTAATTGGACTTTTTTTCTCCCATTTTGGACCCATTTCTCTGCTTTTAATGTAAATGATATGAGAGTTCTCTTTTCTAGTATGCATAAAAATAGAAGGATAGAGCTAAGACGGAACTAGTGATTATCTAGTCGCTCTCGTTATGCGCCTCTTTTAGGATCTATAAATTAGGGTAATCTCCTACAGTAGCTTTTCTTATTATTTTGACGTTTAATCCAATATGGCCGCTGTTTCAGTGTTTCCAGTCCAAAAAGGAAACGCATAGGTAATTCGTGAATTATTACTATTAATTATTCATAATTTTTTTGGAAAAAATAATAATTTTAAATAAAGAACATAAACTGACCTAACCTAATCCAATCCAATCCCACCACGGTATACACTGTCATCTTTACTGACTGACATGAACAGAACAAATTATATTTGTTCTAACACGTTGAAATGTAGGTCATAAACTGGTAGCACTGGTCATGTTGGATTACATCTCAAAAATAATAAAGAATCCTAGTGTAGGAGATTGCCTAAATTAATTTATGAAACTATCTGAATCACAATTCAGACGAACAATTATAACTTGATTTCACTATTAATACAATTATGTATTATTTCAGATGAAGATCAAAACTGAAGTAGAAGACGAGCCGGCTGAAGACTTTGACAATGATCATGACGTTTCGTTCTCAACGGATCCTAAAGGTGTCCTGGACAACCTGGCCTCTGGCCCGGTCGTCAATATTCAAATGGAGATGGGCATGGAAATATTCAGGGATAAGTCGGCCGACCATTACTGTAACATGTGCTGCAAATCGTTTGCCACCTTCGAACACCTCGAGAAACATCTTAGAAAACATATAGGTAAGATTTAAAATATTTTTATGTTCAGATAATCCAGCATAGCGTTAGGCCATAGACCCCTCACCTACAGGCCCCCCATTACTCTTATACTGGTGCATATTATCTGTTCATGAGCATGTTGTTGTATCTACTTTTATAACTATTGCTTGCATTCTAACAGTACTTTTTTTACGATTGTCATGACAATTCAGGATGTTGATATACCTTTTCTAGGACCATATCCATGCTCTATGCCACGGGTTCACAACCCATCGGTTTCAACCCCAAAAGGGGTTGCGATGGGTTTTCTGTGGGGTCGCCAACTTATACAGTCAACTAAAAAAAGTATTCACTATAATTTATTTATTTATTTATTTAAGAAAAAGCAAATCATGGCATTACAGCTGACGCCAATGCGCCATGGATTTGACAAATATAAATACATGCATATATATATATATACATACATACATGTAAATATATAATAAAAATCACAAATTAATTAAAAATAAGATGAAAATTACAATAGTCATAAAAAAACACAGGAAAAAATATTATTAATATCACATTAGAAATTTTCAAGGCAGTCAACCGAATGAGTTCTGACAAAACCAACTTTTATTCATAAAATATAGTATTCGTCTGAACTGCATTGTCATGTTTTTTTTAATTATTGAAAATGCCTTTTTGAATTGCATGGGGGTCACAGGTCACGTGGCTTCTATAAAAAGGAGTCACCATGGTCACTTACGGCACCTCCACAGTTCTCATTTTACCAGAGTACAGTCTGGAGTAGTTCCAACAACTTTACCTATGCTTACACTATCCAGTAACTACTCCGAGTAGAAATTTCCGACCATTTCGTTCAGGCCCTGTTTTCCTATATGATTATGTGTAAATAAATGTGCCTTTTTTCATTTTGTTCCAGGAGAAAAGCCTTCAATTTGTAAAATATGCGATACAACATTTACCCGAATGAATCTATTGAAGAAACACTTACTAATTCACAACACCCCTGATTGTTTGAAAGATATTGATGTCAAATACAAATCAGTTTTGTTGACGAATCATGAAAAGGTATACTGATTGTTTTTATTTAATCCAATCAAGGGCCATTTAATGTGTTCCAATAACATGAGCGTTATGTGAAGACGTGGTATTAGAAATTGATTGATTGAAATAGAGTGTTGAAGCCTGTTCTTAGGATAATATTTCATTTACCCAATGGTTTTCCAGGTCTTGGCGGCTACACCGGACAGTCTCACAGATGAATTCTTAACCCAAATCATTCTCGACGATATTAAGTCAGGAAAAGTAGAAAGATATATCAATGAAATCAAAATAGACCACGACGAACTGCACATTTTAAACGATGTTGAAAATGATTCTAATGACACAGGAATAGATGACGGCAATAGTGATTCGGAATTAAAAAAGGTTTGAATGATGATTTCAGTGCAGTTTTAATTTTACAGATTTTTTTTATTAAAATTATATGCCCAGACATTACCAATCACAATTTGGAGTAAAGGGTTAAAAACAGGCGAGTTGTTACTTTCCGCACTTTGTTTTAAAGATCGGATAAGGAATGGATGGAAAGACATTTACGTATGCATCCACATATGAAATAAAAATTATATTAAATTAAGTGTATCTATTTGGTGATACAGTTTTTGCATGTCTATTTCACCCTTTTGCAAATGAAATTCAAGCTTTTGCAAATCTATTTCACACTTTTGCAAATGAAATTAGCCCTTTTGCAAATAAAATTAACCCTTTTTTAATCGTATTAAAAATTAATGAAACTGAATTCAACAATGTGTTTTTTATGTATTTTAGTTTAAACTTATATTTATGTTTGTACATAGAAAGATTTTTTTTATTTTCAATTTCAAAAGCATGCAAAAGTTTTATCAAAAAGCACATATTGTTTAATTCGGTTTCTTTATTTTTTAATACGTTTTTTTAAAAAGGCGAATTTCATTTTCAAAACGGTTAATTTCATTTGCAAAAGGGTATGTCGAGTAATGTTTTTGTAGTATGTAACAAAGTTTGTTTTCAAACCTTGATCTTCGCTGATTAGAGAGAGAGATTTATTTTGTTTGCTTGTTTTATCCGGTAGTGCTGTTTCAGTGTATTACATAAATATTAATTGAGCATGTTTTGAATTTCAGAAAAAGAAAAATGGTCGACATGGTGGCCGCAAATATAAAATGCACAAATGCGCGCTGTGCGATCTGAGCTTTTCGAGAACCAATCACATCATCCGACATATGGCAACCCACAACTACGACTACCCTTACAAATGCGACACATGCAAAAAAGTAAGAATCTATTTTTCAACTTTGAAATTAATCAAAGTGATGCAATGAAAGTGTTAAGTGTGTAATAATCGCTATATCCTGTTGTCAGGTATTCCCCAACGATGATATACTTCAGAAGCACAAGCGAATGCAGTGCGAGAACAACACCAAAGCATACCAATGCGGAACCTGCGATATGAAATTCACATACGAAATGTCCCTGAATAGACACATTCTTAGGTATCACAAAGGAGAGTCAGTCCTAATAAACTTCAATGATCCTATGGACCCCAAACGAGAAAAGAGTTTCATATGCCCCAAATGCAACAAAGGATTTTACAGGTTAGTATTGCGAAGATTTTAGCATCCATCAACTCCAACTAAAAATACTAGGTCTATTATCCAAAGTTCAAGCTCTGGAATTAGATTAATTATATTGTCTTTTTTGCTGTACTAATTTCTGGAGAAAGTGTGAATATCACAAAAGATCGGTTAGTACCTGCAAAGAAAACGTCTTTATTCCTGGAATATATTAGACTTATAGATGTTTCTTTTTATAAATATTCAACACTTACATAGAAGCTACAATTTTGTTTGATTCACCGAAAAGCCCCAACACTCATGAAGTATCTTATCATGGGTAGCTTAAGTGTTAACCCGTGGATTTATTTCCTTTGATATCTTATCGCAAAATAAAGAAAATATTGCTATGTACAGTAATAAAGAAGAAATAGTATCTGGGATTGATTAAAGGTAACTTGAGGATGCAATGAAGAAATTTAATCCACAACTCTCTTGGTCAAATCAGTGAATGAGTGTTTATCCAAGTGTTACTTGGTTTTGCCATTTGTTGTGATGGCGACATCTGATTAAGATTTCTTTAGTGTTTTAGAAAGATTAAAGCAAAAACCAACATTTGACTCGCTCATGTTTAGCTGAAAGTAATCCATGAAGAGATTGGCATTGAAAGGATTTAATAACCATTGTAGAATCGACTACAAATCCATTTTGTAACCCGGGAGTTAAAATGGTTTGTCTTAACTTCACTGGTTTTACTTACCTTTCTCTATGTTCATGTAATTTATGCTTAAATACTTCTTTACAGGCAAGAAAATCTGGATAAACATGCCAAGACACATATGCCCCATGAGAAGAAGTTCGAGTGTCCCATTTGTCAGAAGAAATTCCTACGTAAAGACAATTTAAGGTGAGACATTGATAGACCATGATAAAAAAAACACAAAAGTAGCAACCGGTGTATAATTATTACCGTGTGTTGTCATAATCTCATTTATGTCTCTTACCTCAACCGTTAAGTATCTGTATTGTTTCAGAACGCATTCCCGAATTCACGAGCCGAAGAGAGAAGACTTGGAATCTAACTGTTTATGCGTGTACTGCGGAAGGTCATTCTCCAATTCATCAAATCTGATTGTTCACATGCGGCGACACACTGGAGAGAAACCATACAAATGTGATATATGCCAAAAAGGTACAGTGCAAACAGTGTTCGCTCACACGTCAACTTAACATTGTGCAGAGTCCCAGAAACATGATGTTCTAGCCTTTCAAATAAACTCATTAGTGACATCAGCAAAAGTTTCATAATTTATTTGCAATAAACTAAATAAATAATTCATTTTGTTTTTGTGTTAAGGTTTCCCAAGATCGTCCGATTTACAATGCCACCGGAGAACCCACACAGGAGAAAAGCCCTGCCTTTGTACAATCTGCGGGAAAGGTATTTGCATATAAATTCTATTGTTTTAAATGCGAAAACTTTCAATGATCAGTGTCAAAATTTAATATACAAGCAGTAAATACCTGCATCGGTCATTTCTAGATTTTAGGCAACCGGTCAGCTGCCACCGAACCGTTATTTACAAATAAAACTACCCTTTGAGACAAATATTTTCAATGTGTACTATAGTTAAAATATTCCTGTATATAAAGAATCCTGCTTCTACAAATAATCTACTGTATGTAGATAAGATTTATTCTTGCATCTGTGGCGGATTTCTCAACCTTCCTCTTGAAATCTCTATCCCAAGGTTTCTCTCTAGTCATTTATTCAGACTGCACCCTTTTGTGTAGTGGTGCCCGATGACAAGAATATTAGGGAGTGCAAAAAAAAATTGATATATGCTTTCGGCAACCCTCATAACTAGGCAATGTTTTCTATGGAGAGTTCAGCATTCCGAGTAAGCAAAACTTCTCAATACAAATTTTGTGTGTGACATGGTAAATACTAGCATGAAATCACAAAATCTTTTTTCCTCACTACTGTATATTAAAAAAAATCCACTCCCTGCGTGTCATCGGCTGAGTTCGACAAACTTATTGATATAATTTTGGCGCCATTAGCAAATGTGTGAATCATTGTTTCTTGCAATATTTGTGTGGGGTGTTCCCAAAGAGTTTTTAATTTATTAAATTGGTGTATTTATTTTTGTATTGCTTGAATATAAATGGAGGATCAGTGCACCATTAAACCATAGCATTATTGTTATTTCTATGATTAAAAAAATCTAATATCAATATTGATTATCTTATTAAAAAATAAAACATTTTTAGTTCTTATTCCGCAGTAAATTTATTCAGTTGAGGACCGGTTTCGCTCATTGTGAGCATTATCAACTAATTGCAATCTGATTTCCGCACTTGATAATGCTCACGATGAAGGAAACCGGTCTAGCTCTAAATAAATTCAATGTGGAAAAAGTACAAAAAATATTTTATTATTTTTATTATAATGTCATTCCACCAAGTATTGACAGAGAACACACTAAAAATGATTTATTATTTATATCAATGTTAAATCTGCTGTTCATATTTACGTGTTAATGTATAATTTCGTAAAAACCTTCTCTAACTATATTGCCTTCCTATATGAGGCAATCTTTGAATCTTCCAAGTCAAACCATATTGACAGTAATATTCCACACAAGTATCTATGCCCATGGTGGCCAGGTCAGAGCCATGAATACTCACTGTAAGTATCTATAAATTTGTGATTGAAAAATATCCAAACAATTGTCTTTGATTTTAGGTTTCTCCCGCTCAAATAAGCTTGTGAGGCACATGCGAATCCACACAGGACAGCGGCCGTACAAATGCACGTTCTGCGACAGGGCGTTCACGCAGTCCAACGATCTCACGCTGCACGTCAGGAGGCATACAGGGGACAAGCCATACGTGTGCGGAATTTGTGGCGATCGCTTTATACAGGTAATCTCATCCCTTGACTATTTCGGCTGATGATGGAGATGAGGGGACATGGATAATTGAAATCGATAGATTAATAACTTTGTTTTATTGATGGAATTAATCTCTCGAGTAACAGAACATATCCATTAAGACGTGTATCATGATACTATTGAAATTAGAGGTATGCACGGGCTCGGGCCGGGTAACGAAGGTTTGGATACACAAAAAATAAAACAGATTTTTCTGGATATTGTATATTTAAATTACCATGCACCAAGAGATCCAAATTTCCGATCTCATGGAATATGATAGAGCCTTGACATAATAACACCAACCTCTGATGTGTCTATTTAACAACTTGCATGTTATGATATACAATTTTTTTAATTTTGTTTTGTAGGGTACAGCTCTTCAAAATCACAGACGCATGCAAGGGCATTATGAAGAAGTCAACCAACCCACACCGTTTGCTGCCAACTCGGTAAACAACCCGAGCCGAGAGAACGGAGCCAATCGGGTTGCGAGGGTGGGAAATCACTTAAAAGCAGAGGTATTATAACATTACATAGTAAAAATATGTTGACAACAAGTGAACTCTTTTGATCTTTTTAAATGTGTAATCTTTAAATATTAAATTTGTTTGTTTTGTAATTTTTACTAATGAGCTTAAAAGTTTTCCAATTTTAAATGAGGAACTCAATCTTCCAAACTCACCATTGTTATACCCCTTTAAATAAATATCTGTAATTATAAATTCAAACACTTGAAATCAATCAATTCTTTAATAATGGGTCGGATAAGACCCACCTATTATATTAGTGGGCATTTCCATGTTATTACCTGGTAATTAGTCTTTACAATACTACATTGAAAATACCTGATAATTATAATTTACCCACTTGATTCATTGAAACACATTAATCTCAAAACTATTAATTTTAAATTATCCTTATTTCAAAAACCGTATATCTTGGATTGTGTGCTATATTTTTCGGTATTTCGTTTTGCCATGCTTTTAAATACGCAAACCCTGTGATATCAATCAATTTCTCAAATCTATTGAGGAGTTGTTGGAAGGAAAAACCTAATAGAATGAGAAGTGCCAAGGGTTAATATTAATTGTCTATTTTTCAGCACCTTCAAGAGTATCTGCCTGAACTGAAGGGGCTGATTCCCCCTACTTTGATATGAACGAAAAACTCCCAACCAAAGTTACCTGTTTGTATAAATTTGAATAGACGGTAGAATGCTGGAACCGTGGTCCGCCTCGCGACGGGCACGGACATCAAAGACCATCGAAATCGAAGCACTGTGGTGTCAATGAATTTTAAAAGTCGCACCGTATATGCGCAAGACCATTAGACTTAATTTTTTTCTGTTCTTTTAAATTGATTCGACACAAGTATTCACAACTAGCGTAAGTCATTATTTTACATTTGTAATTTTTTGAGGCGTGGACTTTTTCACTTTGACCATGACACTTTTCCGTTAGCGTGTGTTTAAAATTTTGTTTTAAATGTTAAGAATCGACTTTGTTGCAGAATGTGAGTGTATTTTTTGTACATATATTTTTTTAACACATTGTTTTGACCTAAATATATGCAGTGAATTTTTTATTTACAAATGGATAACCAGAGAGTAAATCTTTTTGGTTTTTTGCTTCAAATAAATAATTCAAGAACGAGGGTTTACTGTACAACATTATTTCTCGCACAATATCTTTAATGTGGATAAAAGCACATCAGGAGCATTAAAAACTTTAAAAAGCTACGGTTTGTTTTTTATAAGTTAAGGTATATGTTAAGGTTTTTATATTGAGTTACATTCAATACTTGAATCATGAAAGTAAATGAATTTTGCACATAGGTGTGATGCACAACCTTTTTGGTAGAAGGGCCAGATAATCAATTCTCAGATAGTTCGAGGGCCGCATGGGTAAAACTGATTAAATAGTCGATATTTTTAGCGCATATAAAATTGAAAATCTTATTGCACTGTATTGTCCTTCATCATTCAGAAAAAGTTCTGAAGAAAAAAGACGATTGATAATTGTCATTGCAGGCCGCATGAAATTTCATTGAGGGCCACAGGTTGTGCATCACTGTGCTAGATAAATAAAGCCAAAAATATGCTCAGAAAAAATATCCCAGGCTGTGTGTTCACATAGGATATTTTGTGTTCCACTATTATGAATGTTGGCACATAGGATTGATTCCTCTTTCCAGATAATCAAGACTTTAGTGTATAGCAGGTAAATTTTCAGGATCCTTCATTAATCCGTCCTGTCAACGCATCCAGGGTATACCCATCGGTGTTGCTTCTTCTTGGTGTCTGATGAATATATAACTTATATATAATTTTTTTTAAATCAGTTCATAAAAGGTAAAAGAAAAAAATGCCGTGTATTGTGGTCAATGCAATATGTTATTTGATGATTATAAGAGTTTATAATTAATTTCATCTTCTAGTAATTTTATAATTCTTTTTAATGCCATAGGTACCTGTTGACGTCCAGATAAAAATGGCCGATTGTCGAATAATTTCCAGTATATTTTAACATTATTTATCTAATGTACATGTTCATATATCAATGGCCCCTCCTGTTTTAGACAGTTTGTTTTAAAAAAATTAATCTTTTTTCTTTTATGAGGGGACTTTGATAAGATTTTTTTTTAATTTTTGTTAATATTATATGAACATACTAAACACATTTTTTTGGTCTCGAATGGTATATTTTTTGTTTTAAAAACATTGGTTTACATCTGAAAGCAATGCAAAATCAAATTATATTGTGTAAATTGTCAATCCTTTGTGGAAAGGCGTTATATTTAAATCAATAAGAAACAACAATACATAATTTTTAGTACATACTAACTACTTCTACAAATATATTGTATATAGATAAAGACCGATTTCGCTATTTCGAGCATTATCAACTGACAATGCTTGCGATGACTGAAACCGGTCCTGATCATTACACAATATATATTATGTGGAAGTAGTACTTAAAATTGTGCTTTATTTATTTTTACCGTGTTAACATAAGTTAGGTTCTTATTTGTTTTATGGTACTGTTGTTTTATGAGTTATTTTGGTTGAAATTATTTATTTATTTTAAATTCTAAAAACAATTTTTTGCACTGGTGCGGCCAAACTGCTCAAGGGGTTAAGATTCATTTGATGGTCATTAGAGCTAGATGGCAATAATTGTTTCATATTAAAACTAACTTACCTCCCCCAATGAAAAAACCCTTCTTGAAATGGACTTTTTCTAAATAACACTAACCCAAGTTTGTGATCTGATCCAATTGATTGAATGAAACTCTTATCATCCAAAAACCAGTACCAAAACTCAAGGGCAGTCACATTTAATATCATCAGCCTTTATGATTATATTCTTCATATATGCCAACTTCAATATAAGATTTGTATTTCCTACATCAAAGAAAATGTATGTTTTTACTTTAATCCATCGACTAAAATGGATATTTTAGTCTATGGATTTTCAAGCATTACATCCTAGGCTGAGGATATGTTGTATTTATTATATCAAGAAAATAGATATTTATATTCATTTTTTTTTTGTAGATATTATTGAAGAGTCAGACAGTTCTGTTTATAACATTTGTAAATATTATATTATTATAACAAACTGTCTATCTTTTGTCTGTTTTTTTCATTTTTGTGCCTACAGCTCAAAAACCTTTCATATAAAAATCGTTTTATTTATATACCCCATAAATTTCACCTAAATCAAATGATACTGTGTTTTTATTTGTTTTTAATTATGACATTTTTTTATGATTTTTCTTTACCAAAAGTAGATATCATCATTGGTATTGTGTATATTTCGATAAATAAATATATTTTACGATTAGGTTTAACGAGTTGGTATTCTAATATAATAATTATTACAGGTAAATATGATGTTAAATTATAATTTTTTAGAAAAGAATAAACGAAATAATTGATTTTCATTGTGTTTTATTTGGTAGAATAATTGCATTATAACATGTTACTTATAATATATGAAAACTGAACTACTTTTCTATTCATTAAAGGATATCGGATGGTTCAAACATTTACAACGGGCGGTGGGTGTTGCCAGTTTTCAATAAAGTATTGTCATTATTGAGATTGCAATACTGGTATACCCGGATTTTGGCTGATTTTTACCAATGAATTACCAGTTTGGAAAATGCGTATCAGTGTTTTGGTATTGAAAATTTAGCTAGATCGAGATGAAAACGCAATTAATTTTTGATTTAATATAAAAAGTAAAAGGAGAACAGCGTTTGTAATGCCACATGTTCAGTCACACGTTGGTTCTTGCAAAAAAAAAAACATTGCGATGATCATTTTATATTGTCCGTTCAATTTACCGTAATTATTATAATATTTATGAATTTAAATATTTTTGTAATTTTGACATTTAATATGATATACCCAGTATTTATATATTCGTCACATTGCAATCCCTATTCTTGTAACTTTGAATTTTATCTCTATTGGTTCACTACTGATAATAATTCATCTGTTACTTGTACATGAGGAAGCAACAAACAAACTTCATAGACAAAGGCACTATTTAAATGTTAGTACAAATTTTTATGAACCTTCTGAAAATTATTTAGTATGTACTCAATTTTATTATTATTGTATGTACTTAAGAATCGACAAAGGTACAGGTTGTTGGTTGTTATTAAATGGTTAAAAATCACCAGAACTCTTGAAAGGTAAGTAAATTAATATAATTAATACTATATTACTAGAGTTGTACCATTAATTTTACTCAATATCCACTGTGTATACTTAGCTACGTCAGTGTAAATGGTATAATATTTGGGATCACAGATGTTTGCGTCTACTTTTTTGACTGATACAGAAACGATGCCCCTCAAAAACCAGCTGATTTCATGATCCGCCTGAGAAATAGGTAATGAAAGACCTCCACCGATATCACCGTTGCAGACACCACTTCCTGAAAATGAATAAACAAAGTTACCATGTGTTCAATCATTGACAAGAAAGGGTTTTTAACAGATACATTACTTACTGAACTATCTGTCTTGAATCTTTCGATGTGGGGCCCCTTAAACACCAAGCCAATTCCATGGATTATTGCCACAGGCCACCATTTTCAACCATTGATTTTTCCATGAAAATGCCATGTAACATAACCGAAAAATTATTATAAACCCGACTTATTATTGGTTTTCAAAGAAAAGTGAAAAAAAATATCAAATGTGGTAAGATTTAAAAAATGTTTCTGAAACCTTAATCTGGATTCGTTTATTCTTAGTAATTATTAATCATACGGTGAAAAAAATAGCAATATATTTTAATTCTACTGCTATTTTGGCTTACACCATCGTCAGAACTATTTTTATAAATGTATTTACTTATCTATATACATATACCGTTGTAGACAGGGTACACTCTACATCTTTTTCTCTATTCTACCAACCGAACTTTATATGGTAATAATAATTTATTAAATGTGACACATTGATTTTATGTATTTCTCGAAATGAAAGCTAATATGGGTATATAAAATTAGGATGGTAGAACAGAGAAGAAGATGTATTGTGTACCCTGTCATCAACGGTATATATAGATAAGTAAATGCAAAATAAGATGTTCTATTACAGTGGTTCTCACAGAAAATTGGACAGTGGCCGCATCGTATACATAAGCGGTCATATAGAAATGTCTGGTGGCCGCACCAAATCTTTGTTTTTTTATTTTGTTGTGTTTGAGGTATGTCAAATGAACATATACATGTTTTGATATTTACTATTGGTATTAATTGCATACAAAATATTTCATTTTCTGAGTCTTTGTTGACAAATTAACTTGTAAAACCACATTTTTTTAAATATCAATAATTTCTATAAAGCTGTTGGTGGCCTCACACGAGAACCACTGTTCTATTATGAGTTCTTAATACTGAATGCCACTTTTGACGTTTTAAGTCAAAAAATAAATTGCCCCTACTATAGTTAGGCAACAGTAAGGAAAAGATCGTTTTCACTAGAGACGTTTCATACCACACAGACATATTACCAACACACACGTCCCACTGAAACACTATTACATTTATATGTTTATTTGTATTACAAGTATAAAAAGACAGCACAAAAATACGAACACAAAGAAAGAAACAGGCCACAACTTGTAAAAAGTGTAAATAAATCTCGGCAAACCATTTGATTTTTCAAGAAGCTCAAAATCAAAGACTATGAACAGGTTTTTTTATGATTAGAGATTCACCTTGACATTCCGACGGTTTTTGACCGAGTATTCCTCAATTTAGTGCTGTGTCGAAAATTTTGGCTGATTTAATCAAGTAAACCCAACAATAATTATGTCTGTTTGTTGTTGTTATTATAAAAATAGCGTCGCAAGCAAGCAAAGGTTATCACCGAGAAGAGGAGACACAGGTTGTCCTCGACTTACGACCGAGATACGTTGTAAGTCAAATTTCATACAAAATATGTATTTATGTACTAGTTGTTTAATACAAAATACAAACTCTGTCTACCAATATTGTATCGTAGTTCATAGATACATAAAGAGATAGCTACAGGTTGCAGATTTCAGTTCAACGATATTCAATTGCTCCAATTTTCTTCTTCGCTAAGAAATACTTTTACTCCGTTTGCCAGTCATTATGGGCATGATTTATTGATTATTCACTTCATAAATTAAATAGGTATATGTTTTATTTATATCTTATTATATTAACGTGTATATATGTCCAAGTTCAAAAACACTGTGTTAACTGATTTATGTATAAATAATTGAATAACAACGAAGTAAGAAGTGAGAAACAATCGACATTCTTTGCGCACATCCCGCGATCTACTGACCGGCAGGAAGTATTTATGTCATCATTATTGCGTCATATTTGTTTACGCATGAATCAGGGTTGACAAAGGCGTACCGTAATGCTATTTAAAAAAAAAGTGCGAATGGTCGTAAGTCAAACCGCCGCCAGTCGAGGACTACCTGTATTTTAAATTCCTTAAATTCGTTGAAAAAACAAATTGAGCTGACGATCAGGTAGACAAGATACAGAACATTTTTCGTTCAACCGTTTAAACAAAATATATTCATGAATCAAAAATAAAAATAATAACACATTTTTAGTACTTATTCCACAAAAAACAACCGCATAACTTTGAAATTGCACAAAAAGAGGTTTGGGTGTATTCGATTGTCAGAAATCTGTTTTTTTAGTTGGTAATCGAATATTTTGGACACTATATAATCATGTATCAAAAAATTTTCCAACATATTCTGGAGTGTCACAGGGATCAAACCTTGGTCATATTTTATTTCTCATTTTTATCAATGACATTGTGCTAAGTATGAGTGGAATAAAGTATCTGCTCTTTGCTGATGATTTAAAACTGTTTTCAACCATCAGGAATGAGTCGGATTGTACTATTCTACAGCATAATATAAACTCGATTGTAAATTGGTCCTTAATAAACAAACTTGACTTCAACATTTCGAAATGTTTCTGCATTTCATTCTCTCGTTCAAAATTTCCTATCAAATATAAATATGAGATATCGAATATGACTTTGCAGCGTTTGTCTGAAGTTGTTGATCTCGGTATAACATTTGACTCTTCTTTCACGTTTCATTCCCACATTTCTTCAATTACCCTACAGGCTAGTAAACTTCTTGGATTCATAGTTCGGCAAAGTAAGCCATTTGAAAACCCTACTGTGTTTCGTACTCTTTATGTTTCCTTAGTTTTAAGCAAACTTGAATATGGATCTATTATTTGGGGTCCATATGAATATAAATATATTTCGCAACTATTATTAGCATTATTATTTCAAAAAATTCAACTTTTTTCCATATGACAATTCATCAATGGAATATTATCCAACCAAGTTTCTTTTAGGAATGCTGTCATTTCACTCTCTTGAAGCTCGACGATTAATTTCAATATTAAAACATTTTTCTCTACTTCTTCGGAGCCAAGTTGATAACCCTGACATCCTTGAAAATTTAAGTTTGCATGCTCCCAGCTTTTACCTACGTGGTCGTAACAAAGACAAATCAATTTTCTTTGTCAAAACTTGTTTGTCACGTAGGTCTTTTGAATCTCCAGTTGCAAGGGCTATTCGGCTGATAAATGCGCAGACTGTTGATGTTGACATCTTCGGCAGTGAACTTGATTCTTTGTTACAAAATTTTGTCTTCTTATGTAAATAATATGTTTCGATTCTGTTACTTATTTATGTGTAATATTTTATGTAATTTTTATTAATTTGTCAAATGCATGGCGCATTGGCGCTTGCTGTAATGCCATGTATTTTAAATAGCTTTTTTTGACAATAAATAAACAAATACATTTGGACACTTACTAATCAGAAACAAATACATTTTCATCTTGCGGTATAACAAAAAAAAAAACATAAAAAGTACAATTTTTAGATTCATAACGTATAAATTACATATGTATACTATTAAGTAGCCATATTACATACTTCATTTTATGTTTATTGGGTAAATTTATTATGATTTGTTTTTTTTGTGTGGCGGTTGCATAAGATGTTACATTTTAAATGCAGATGGTGTTGGATATATTGTCATGAAGAAATGAAAACTTTCTTGTCATTTGTTGTCAAATATATTATATATCATCGCAGCATACAGCCCTTCTTACATACAGTTCAATCCACTGAAACATGCCTTTTCAAAAACATTTTCTACGACCCTCCCTTCCCTTAGTCACATTCACAAATCATCATACAATACTATAACTATAAAATACACTTGTTTAATTGAGCCATATATTCTGTCCGTAATTGAAAGACCATGCAACATTGCATATTCGACGTTGATGATACAAAACAAAGGTAGCCACGAGAAGCTTATTCGTGACCCGCAGAGCCGAAGGAAATTTAAGCTTTAGGTGTACGGCCACAGTGACAGGCGTAGCTTCTGGCGTGGCGTAGCGTCACTTGCTTCATAATCAAAGGTTGCCGTAATGGCTTTAACGATGGCACCGTCTGAGAATTCGAAAAGCAACGTAAAAGCCGAAGTCAAATCAGTTTGAAATTTAACAGCGCTTTGGCGTACAAATTGTTTACGTTATGACGCTGCGTTTCGACTCCTCAGACGGCGCCATCGTGAAAGCCATTGCGGCAACCTTTGATTATGAAGTGAGAGACGCAACGCCTGCCACTATGTGTATCTTCTATGCACATCAATAGATTTCCATAATGCTGGGTTAGTATTTGTAAAAGTATCTCAGCATAATATATGAAAATTTCTTCTAAATACATACATTCGTATTATGAAATAATCAAGAAATATTTTTTCCAGCAATAGACGAAAATAAATTCTACCTGCTGACATTACATCCTCACACCAGCCAAATTTCTATCTAACGTTCAATGATACACATAATAAAATGCTTATGAAGATTGTGGCCCGGCAAGGAATCTAATCTCCAAAATTTGGCCCGGCTGCTGAAAAGGTTGGCCACCTATGATGTAAAACGTTATCGTAAACTATGCTTCCAGATCATTTTCATTTGTTTTATTCATTATCCAGCTTGTATACTTTGCCACGTCTGTGTAAATTGTATAGTATTTCGGATCGCATATATTAGCGTCAACTCTTTTGACTGACACAGAAACGATTCCCCTTAAAAACCATGTGATTTCGCGATCGGCCTGGGCGACGGGTAACACTAAGCCTCCACCGCTGTCACCGTTGCACACGCCACTTCCTGAAAAATAATTGTTCAATTTGAAAAATATATACACATCCAAAAAAGGATACATGCATTTATTATCGTGTTTTCAAGATCTGCAACTGTCCATTTTATGCATGTATTAAGTGGGTCAGTAACTAATTCAAGTTTTTGTCAGTAAATTACACACATGGTCAGTAAATATTGTAAACGGTCAGTATCCACTGTATGTGTATAAGACGGTCAGTAATTTATGTACAATGCGAAGTGATTTATGTACAATGGTAAGTAATTTACACATGTAAAAGGGTTAAAATTTAGATTAAATAAACAGTCAGTTCAATAAGTGGCCAGTTTGGCAGCTTAAAACTGAAACTATTATCACATGAAAAAAAAAAAATTTCAAATAAAAGTATTTGAAAACACGATTTTAATAATTCTGGATTTTAATTTAAGGTTTCCGATTTTTTTATTTTTTTTTGTTTGTATCCTAACCCAAAAAAAACGTCTTTTCACCAATAATAACGGACCGCTTAAAGATATCCACCGAACCTTTGACAAAATATGACAATTTTCCATAAAATTTACACACCAAACTTAATTATTTGCGAACCATTAATATTTTGTTTACTGACCCTTTTATGTATTTATTACTGACCATTTCATTCAAAAGTGAAAAAGTAAGTTAATAATCTTTCACAAAAACTAATAGTTACGAGCTTCAATATTATTGATTGAGTAGGCATTTACTTGGTAGAACTCCATTATAATACGGAAAGAAAAATAACAATGTATTTTAGTTATACATAAATTATTTTATATATTTGTTGATAGCTATTTCGGCTTACGCCTTCGTCAGAACTATGTTTAAAACGTGTATTAGAGATAGCTTATATACCTTTGCTAGACAGGGTGCCCCCTACATCATCTCTTTCTGTTGAAACCATATCTACGTCACATGAAAGAATTTAAATAAGTCTATATATTGGTCTAAAGTAATGGTGGGAAACAATAATTTGGGTATTTTTGGGTTATTTGATCGTGTGAAACCACTTAAAATCTGCAATGTCTAAGTGCATCTATTTTAAATTGTTTTGTAAAGAAAACCGCTTCTTTAAATCAATTAACTACTTAGGGAGTATTAGTGAAAAAATTCACCACGAGATTAAAAATTCAGTAAATGTAGCATTTAAAGTTAATAATAATTTAGATACACATCTTAAAAATAGTAAAGACAGGATTAATAAACTTGATAGAAGCGGTATATATAAGATGACTTGCGGTACATGTGACGTAGATATGGTTTCAACAGAAAGAGATGATGTAGGGGGCACCCTGTCTAGCAAAGGTGTATAAGCTATCTCTAATACACGTTTTAAACATAGTCCTGACGAAGGCGTAAGCCGAAATAGCTATCAACAAATATATAAAATAATTTATGTAGAACTAAAATACATTGTTATTTTTCTTTCCGTATTCAATATTATTCTTTCTTTAAATCAATATTTGAATACACACGAATAAAAATAATCACCTTCTTTGCTACAATAAAAACAATTAACACAAGTGGACTTATATGCGTTATGCAGAAGAAATATGTTACACTGTCCCAAATATAGGAGTGCTGTGCAACACTTATCTAAATCGTCTGACTCGAATACATATCATTAGAGGGAAACAAAACAGTAAAGTAAATGTACTAGTAGTTGACCATGTACCAGTAGTTGACCTTTTGAGAATAAATATGCGGGATTGGTCAAAATTGTAAAGTTCAGACAAGTTAAGGCATCTGTAGCTGGAATGAGCCACTAACACATCACCATATAGCCAATGGAGTGCCAGGGTGGCCATTTGAAAACAATACCTTCTGAGGAAAGTGTATTATTTCAAATTTCTTAAGTGATCAATCTAGAAACGGTGTGTACCTTGTTCCTGAACCACCCATTGCTACTTGATTCAACCAAGAGTGGTGTGACAGAAAGCACTGAGGCAACTCTGACAGAAATTTCACTATAAAGCCCCATGATTAGACACGGTCAACTACTGGATTTTTCAATATGTGAGATGGTCAACTACTTAAACAGAAACATGGCTTTAAATAATTTAACACAACTTTTGTTTAAAGAGGCCCTTTCGTATTTTTTTTTACATAATATTAATTAAGACATATGATCCAATATGAGTATACTTGCTTTGCCATCATTGGGTACAATGCTAAACCTTAATCGTTATTTTTGTTGAAATTTTCTCTTAAAAGGTCAGCTACTGGTACATTTACTTTAATATAACTTAGTTTGTTGTGACTAAAAAAACCCTCCTTACCATTTCCGTTGGGATTGCCAGCACAAAAAGAATTTTCGTGAAGAAAGGTGTCGTAAAAATTTGCATTTGACTGTATACAAATGATGTCGTCTGTTATTGGCACATTGGCAAGGGTTAGGTTGTGTGTGAGGGTGTCATTTTCATTGTACCCCCATCCGACCACCTGAAACCAAGCAATGTAAAATGTATTATTTGCTGACGATAATGGAATGGTTAATATAATTCAGAGGATTTTAAATAACACATGTACTTTGCGGAAAACTAAAAAATCTTCGAAATATAGATTAAAACAGCAATTTAAATTTATAAAATCGTATGTATTGGGTTGTTTATAAATATGACGTTTTGCAGACAAACATATTCTTTTATTAGTATGAAAATTGATAAATTTGTTACTCCACTGGTTGGCACGTGTTTCGCTACGTGGAGAAGCATCTTCAGTATTTTTTGTGCAATCACTGCACACACCAACAATTTTGTCCCACTATTTATTGCGTTTTTTACCATGTCCACTCTCAACTTGGGGCATATGGACTCCCCGCGGAGTTTATCTCAGCATGTTTATTTTATTCTACGAGAACTGCTTCTTACTAGGTTGCTCAACCTCTCTTTTTTGTAGAGAGTAAGGGTATTAAAAGGATACGTAGACTAGGACAGGACTAGTGGTTAGCTAATCGCTCTTGCTGCGCGCCGCTTTTTGGAACAGGGAAGGTGGGAAAGCATTTCGAACAACACAAATACCTATTGCCTTCGAACAGAATCAATTTATCGGGACTCGAACCCGCTTGGTACGTCACGGAAGCGGAAGCCAACTTGGAGCACTGCATCACGGACCAGGCACTACTTTTTTGAATTTTAAGACTTTTCAAGAAGTTATGCATTAATAAACTTTCGCATAAGAACATATTTCCTAAACCTATTTTTCTATTTTCTATTCTTCAGGTAGTTTTAATATTATATTAAATTTTTTTCAACGTCTTCGAGGAACAACTGGATTTTCTTTGTGGACCCCATTTAAAAAAAATGCTGAACATAATAATCATACAGGAATAAAATTGAATTCAACTCTTACGTTGCCAACACGGTTGAATATGGCCTGCTTATTCGTATTGGTTTCATCCCATAAGCAAATTGGTTGTATGTAATCACTATATACGACATCTTGAGACAGTTTAAGAAGCGCTATGTCGTTTCTGAGTGTTGTCCAATTCATGTTCTCGTGGACAATAACTTGAGAAACCTTAAACAAAAACCACAAATAATATCGATAGTTAAATAAACCATTGAATCATATTACATTTATTTGGCAAGACGTGTCACTATTAACAGTATTAACATACTTCCCCTATTAAGTCAATTGGGATTGCGAAATCGACATAATGAACCGGGTAATTCATTTTGAATAGCGTTATGAAAAAATCGAATCTTGAATTTATTTATTAATGACATTTTGAGGTGTGCGCTAAACTACTCCCAACCACCACCCGCCACGGCCTTACATTCGGTATCAGCGATCGTGTCCCGTGGCGTAACAACGTTAAGCGTATCTGTTCTGTTTGCGAGTATGGAGTTGTCTCGGGAGCATTTGCCCAGGACTTGGAGGCCAAGGCACTCAAGTGTGCATTACTGACTATAAATAATTAGCAAACCCTATACGTTACTGATTCTAGAAATGCTATTTAATGCTGTCATTAATGCAATCAACAAAGGCCGGTTACGGACCTATACGATACTATACTGTCAATACTTGGTGAAAGGGCATAGTATTAAAAAATAATAAGCCATATTTTGTATTAATTACGCATTAGACTTCTTATAATCGGAGCCGGTTTCGATCATCGCAAGCAATGATGAAAAGCGAAACCGGTCCTGATCCTAATAAATCTAATGTGGAATAAGTACAAATAATGCGATATCATTTTTGACATATTCATGTTGGAATCTGTTCATCATTCACATTGCATTAGTGAAAATAAGTGTTTTTTTTTTTACATCCAATGAAAATTGTTTCGCACTACCAATAAAACTACGAAAAAATCGACAAGTTTGTAATTAAAAAATCGAGTCAAACTACAGGGATTCCGGATCCGGTTATATTAATAAATGCAGCACTGATGATTATATTGAAAACAAAAATATGTGATGGACAATACCGTCATATCCAGTTGTCCGGGTTCGAATTCAATTCTGTTGTGTTTTCCCAATTTGACCTCGAACCGCTCGGGTTTGGGTGCGCGGCCAACACAATGGGCAGCTGGGGGAAACATAAAATTTTTTCAGCATCGTAATTTTGATAGAATAAGGTTCTAAATATATCAAAAGTAAAATATTAAAAGAGTGAAATGTTATTTTGTAAAATTCATCATCAGAAGCGGATTATCCCATAAGCGCAAGAGGGGCACGCGTACGGGCCTCAAAAATAACATACAATAAAACCTCGATTATCCGGACCTCGATTATCCGGATTTTCGATTATCCGGATTGGTCAAAATAAACAAAAATATTACAAATTTGAGGTGAATGTATTACAATTTTATATTATTACAATTTTGAATGAAAAATATTAAAAAAAGAAATGCTTCAGACGATTATTGCTAGCAGATGAAAATAATGAAGAAACAATTATCAGCATACACAAGTAAATAAATTTAAAAGATTGTAATAAAAATAATAACACATTTTAGTAATTTTTCCACATGAGATTTATTTCATCAGGACCGGTTTCGCTGATGATCAGTTGATAATGCTCGCCATGAGCGAAACCGGTCCTGATGAAATAAATCTCATGTGGAAAAAGTACTAAAAATGTGTTATTATTTTTATTATAATGCCTTTCCACCAAATATTGACAGTGAACACCTTAAAAGTGATTAAAAGATTGTTGCTACATGGCAGCAGAAAGTTATAATACTTTAGATGTGATTCAAAATTTTGAAAAAGCCATTAGTATGTACCAGTAACGAAGTAGAAAATGATAGGGGAGACTTTGCGGAAGCATTAACACAACTTTCAACATGTGCTGAATGCGACAAAGAAGATATAACCAAGTGGTTAAATAGCGATGCAAACGATCCTGGATTCCAAATTTTGAATGATGAGGAAATAATTAAAGAAATATCAACCTCAGAGGAACAAGATCAAGAAGACGTAGAAGAGATTTGTGAGGGGGGAGATATTGGTCCAACACATTCTGAAGCTTTTCAGTGTCTAGATGTCGCCATGAAGTGGCTTGAGAGTCAAGAAGAGTGCTATTCAAGATAACTTATGTGTCTTAAAAGTATTCGTGATTTGGCAGCATCGAAAAGAAAAGCTAGCTTTAAACAGAGATCGATAATAGATTTTTTCAATAAAAAATAATTTATTATTAAAGCTATTTATTAATCTAAAGAATTAAAAATGAGTTATACTGACTATACATGTCTTTTCCTGTCAATTATGATTTTTTCGATTATCCGGATTTGTCTTTATCCGGACTATCTTCATCCCCAATTAGTCCGGATAATCGAGGTTCTACTGTATGTATGTAGGTATAGCCCAAATAATGTTTTGAAAACGGAAAAATATTTATTTTAGAAATATAATGATATGTGATGTCAAACTGAAAAATAAATTATCGATGGGCCATAAATCATAAAGTACAGTGTAAGGTTGTGCTAGGTACACGCTCTGAATTGTTTCTAGTGAATTGCGGGGAGTACCGTACATTGTCCGATGCGATAAAAAGGAACTTACAATTTGGAGAAACGACCAAAAATAAGATCAATATTAAATACAAAATGTCTTATCTTGAATAAAATTTTATCATTTGAAAAAGAGTATCAAAGAATTGAAGAAAGTCAATGTAAAGCGAAAGATAACGAACACATAAAAGTGCAATGGGCGAAATACAGCGAGTAAAAATAAAAATATGAACAAGCAAAAGAAAACGACCGTAATCGCAAAATATTTGGGCTGTTCGTGAGTGATTATTGTTGCGTTTTGGAGGTTCGGGCATCAGCAGGCACACGATCATGCTAATATGATGCAATCACAATGTTATGTAATACCGTATTAAAGCTTCTTACCAGTCACCACAAACTTTTGAGATATAAGTGACCCTCCGCACTGGTACAAGCTGGGCCTATCTCCATCGTATGGTTTCACATAAATAGCAGCGTGCCACGGCCAGTCACCGCGAAGGGCTTCGCTACCCCGAGTGATGAGTGGTGTGTGCGCCAATACTCTCCTTCCACATCCAGACTCTACCGATGACTTAAAGAGAGATTGAAACAATAAATTCGCTTTTGTATCACGTCACACGATTTTAGCATTTTTTTTGACCACCCTTCGTCTTACCGTCACAAATTCTTTGACCGACTTCACATTTTTGAAACTCACTCATCGTTTTTACGGGGTACGTTGAAAAATATTCTGGGTTTTTAAACTCCTACAACTCCAATGTCAAGTCAAGCTCAACATCGTATTAGTCACGCGCAACTCCTATGTCGAGTCCTGCTCGACATTGTAAAACTTGGTTGGAAAATTAATTCTTAATCATCCGCAAAAAAAAACGCAAACCCAGTGGTTTCAACCAATTTCTCAAATCTATCGAAAATTTTCCGGAAGGAAATAAATAATATATTGAGGAGTGCAATTGGGTTAAAAATCCATGTCTGCTTCCAAAATGGATCATATGACCTCCTAACCGAGGTATCTTAACATATTTTTTCCACGAGAGAAACTTGTGAGTAAGTTTCTCAACCACTCTTGTTCGATGTGAGTAAGGATAGAAAAGATAAATCTAAGACATGACTAGGGGCTCGTTACGCCCGCTAATGGGATCGGATGGATGGAAAATAATTTTTAGACAACGCTAAGGCAAAAGACTTCGAAAAAATGCTGTTGGTACTGGGGCTCGAACCCGTGAAGTCCGTCACGTCACGTTGACCACTGCACCACGGACGCGAATTTTGAATGGTGAAAAATAGCAATATAATCTCTAGTTCAAGAGAATTATCCAACTTAATAATAACGCTTACTTTGAAATGAGATTCGATCCACTTCATTTGTTTGGCGATATCAAACGCTGGTAATGGCGTGTCGTTGTCACAAAACCAAGTTCTCTGACTTAGAATAGCACGCACGTACCAGACGACTGTCCCGTCTTCAGCAAGTCTTGGCATCATCATAGCTGACCCGATTGAATGGCATACCTTTGGATCTGGAATGATTACCGGTTAATATATTCATTTACTAATGCAATGCTCAATACTAATAAGCGATAATATACAATTTAAAATAACTTTGATTATTCCACGTATTGTGAAACGTGTTTCGCCTCTTTCTTTACTGTTATTACTTTTATTTATTTCTAATACGTGGAATAATCAAAGTTATTTAAAATTTTATACTTAAACGAACTTCCACGAAGTTACAGCCGAATCAATCAAAATGCTAATAGGCGATGATTACCGAATTTCCTTAATTGACATCCATAAAGAAATTTCGTAGAT
The DNA here is from genome assembly GCA_028554975.1 of Himalopsyche kuldschensis. NCBI lineage: Eukaryota > Metazoa > Arthropoda > Insecta > Trichoptera > Rhyacophilidae > Himalopsyche > Himalopsyche kuldschensis. The sequence goes on from JAHFWI010000006.1 coordinate 19,108,833, forward strand.
GAACAGAAAAAATGGCCAGTTGAAAAGCTAAAGAAGACATTTTTGGACAATCAGCTCTCAATGCTCAGCCACTCTTATATTTAAGGTTCTAGCAGTTATAACAATATCAAATCTGGGACAGACTACATTGCAATCTATAAATCCCAGATTTGTTTTTATAATCTATTACATCTTTATTATTTATCAATAATTTACCTAAAGAATTCTTACAAAGAAAGCTGGTCTAACACTTTCTGAAAGCTGCTTTTTTATCTTTAAACTTGTATGTCCTATGTAATTAATTCTACGCCAAAACGAAATATCACCTGAGTCTTTCGTTATTAAAAACGTAAACTGCTACAACCTTAAATATAAGAGTGGCTGAGCATTTAGCCGCTTTTCGCTTAAAAAAAACCTCCACCTTCGCCAGCCATTTAATTCTTGAACACCGCACGTTTAATTTTGACTCGGGCATTGATTTTTTACACACTAACAGGGGCGAATTTAAATTATTTATTGAATTTTGTACTTTTCCATGAGTTTTGTCGCTAACGACCCGGGTTTCGCCTTTCGGCATCTTCAGGGATTCTTAGTGCACGGATGGACTTCAACTGACGCGTAGTAAACAGTTTGTATCGTTTATATACAAAAATATAAGTAGATCACTAAGTTAAAAGGTTATTAAAATGTTAATTAGCGAAATTTGAATGAATACAAGTTTCAATTAATTAAGTGGGATTGTTATAATTATGGGGATTTTTGAAAATATTAATGACCAGATAATAAAGAATATTTAAAATAAATCTAGGGTTTTATCCGACCTATCATTAATGAGTTGACTGATTTCAAGACTTTGAAATGATAGTAAGTGAATTGATATTTAATGATAGCAAGTGCTTGAATTGTAAATAAATGACAATTATTTAAAAATAACAATTATTTAAGAGGGTATAAAAATGGCGAATTAGGCAAATAAAGTTGTTCGTTCAAAATTGGCAAACTGTTGAGCTGAGCTCGATTAATCTCTAAGATATATTATATATATAAGATAAATTTGATATTGAAATTCCATCAAGCACTCTCAGTCGAAATACTTAATTAATTATTACATGCCTCGTAAATATTTGTAGCAGAGCTGCGTCGTCAAAAAATGCACTCGAACGCGTTCCTCCAGTTGCGAGGAACATTTTTCTTCTGTCATAATTTGCACAGGCGCCTGGTAAATTCTCAATCTATCCAGATTGTAAAGATTGTCGTGGTCCGTTCCGATGAACTGGAAAAATACAGTTTAGAATTTATTGAAAATAATTACATTCAATAATTAGTTTTAATGCATTTTTTTTACCATATTCGGCTCCCAACTTGAAGCATATGGAATCCAAAGGGAGATTAAAACAAAATGTTTTTTTTTTTGCGAGAGCTGCTTGTCACTCAGTTGCTCAATCTCTCTTTTTCTAAGAGAGTATGAATTGAAAAGAAACGAGGACTAAGACAGGGCTGGTGGTTAACTAATCGTTCTCGCTACGCGCCATTTTTTGGAATCGAAAAGATGGGAAGGGATTTATAACAACACCCATTGCCTTCGAACAGAATCAATTCATCGACTGAAAAAAGCAAGTTTTTTATTTAATTAAATACAAATTGTTACTGTGGAAAAATGAAGGCAGACGAAAGAAAATAAATAAAGTTTTTATTGATGAAAGATCCATTACTATCCAGGACTTTAACCAATTCTATAATTATATGTATTTGGCACCGATTAAAACATTATTTATCACCATAAATGAGATCTAGTTTTGTTACTTGATATTTTTCGTCCTCTTAATTCACTTCAATGCAATGACTTTCTATATTCGATGCTGTCATCAATGCGTAAGGCAGCACATAATTTATTACCCACGAGCATCAAGTGGCTTAAAGATGAAGAAGTAAACGAAATATTACGATTTTGTTGATAATAATTCGATTGTGCTCAATAAATAAACCAATCCCGGGGATAATGAGTTATTGAAAATCGTTCGGGATCGGAAACCCTATTCCTCACCATCGCAACGTGATTGGCTATCTGAGAGCTCCAGTCCTGGTGCGCTTCCCACAGGCAGATTGGCTGCACATCGGCGCTGATGATGACTGGCTTTGAAAGCCTCAACAAGGATATCGATCTCCACGTATTGTACGATTCTCCCACGAAGTCAATATTGGTGACCTGAAGATAAGCATATTTAAAAAAATTACGCTAGCGAAAAGATCACACGCTCTAATTTAATTGATCTAAAATATATACATTTTTTTAAAGATTTAAAAAATATTTGGTTTCACAGCTAATGCCAATGCGCCAAATACTTAAAATTGTGAAAGTCATACGAGATTAACTCGATAATAAATAATTAATCAGTTGTGAACAACCCAACGATAAATTACATATTCTCAGCCCAGGATTTCTTATTCAATTGAAAAAATCTGACCTTGACGTGAATTGAAATTTGAGTGTTTGAATTTTGTACTTTTCCATGAGTTTTGTCTCTAACAACCCGGGTTTTACCTTTCGGGGTCTTCAGGAGTTGAAAGTGAAAAAATGAACTTTTACTGTCTCGTCATTCGTGCACTTGAAATGTCTAAAGATGTCGAAAGGCGAAATCCTGATTTTATGCGACAAAACTCACGTAAAAAGTACAAAACTCAAACGATTCTAATTTCATCAAATGATGTATTACAGATGGCTCGTATTTTAACGGTCAGAATTTTAATACACTTTCGGTAATTTATATTAAATTGGTCAGAATTTAAATTAGAGTTTTATTAAAATTTAAGCATTGGCTATTTTTTGAAACGGTTTACCCCATTTCAAATTTTACTTCTCATCGCAATAACTTAAAAAGAACCATTTTCCAACGAGAAACTAGCATTGATAAACATATAGCATCAATCCTTGTTTCGGGACACTATTTAATAATCACACATGAAATATACTAAATATATATGTATTTAATATTTAAAAAATAAGTTTAACTTACCGATACATTTTGGAATGTTGGTAGTGCAGGAGACGAGAAAGCAATAAAAAGATGCTCCTCTAACACGACTTCCGGTATATATTTGACGCAAAAAACAGCTGTAAGAATAAAAAAAAAAAATTCACCCTTTATTTCAGCGATTCATTTATTTTATGGAACGTCATTTCCCCACCTCTATTGTGTACGTAGCTAATGGTTTACAGTTGTATAAAGCGGTCATTTCACCGGCTCTCCCATGCGGCGCGGCGCCGGTGTTGTTGATGTGTACACAATGAATACACATGACTGTGAGTTAAGTTTAGAAGATGTGACGTGTAGATGTACATCTTTTATTTGCAATGATATTAGTTAGTGTTTGCTAAATATATTCCCTGTTTCATGTATTCACCTGTTTAAAGCCATTATAAAAAATCACGGTGCAGCAAATTAGACTACCGTTTTCTTGAATTGTTTGAATTTTGTACTTTTCCATGAGTTTTGTCGCTAACAAACCGGGTTTCGCCTTTTGGCATCTTTAGGCATTTCAAGTCGTCGGTTCGTTAGCGACAAAACTCATGGAAAAGTACAAAATTCAAATAATTCAAATTTGATATTGAAATTCCATCAAGCACCCTCAGTTGAAATCTTTAATTAGACTACCGTTGTTACGCCTATCTTAAAATGTTTTTAAAAATAAACAATGTTTCATTTTCAGCTTCACTTCATTTATTTCAATGATTCAACTTTTCATTTAATTGAAGATTGTTACTGCATGGTTGAGAAAGTGTTAAGTACAATTGGGGAGGCGTATTTGCATACAACCATTGGTTTACACAATTAAGTGTATGTACTTACTTGACAAAGCTACTTGGGGATGAATAAGAATAGCATTGCATCTTTCATAGCCATGGCCATCGTATTGGATTAAGCCCAACCATGGCCAAGCACCCCAGACCTGCAGTTGAAATTCTGGAGAGTAAACCTTCAAACGACCGCATTCTTTCGGTAACTAGAAATAAGAATCACATGACCTAAATTCAGTCCCGATTTGTTTACATTCTTGTAATAAGGGCCTTAAACTAAATGCATTGGAACAGCTAGAAATTAATAGGTATTTATAATCAATCCAGTGAAATTCTTAATGAACAGATCACAATTAACGCATCACCACTTCTTAAGCCATTAATAAATACTAATGCAATTTTAAATAAATCAACTTGATAGATTACTAATTTTACGTTTATTCCCACTTAGTAAAAACCCAGATTAGCTTTCACTTCATGAATACATCAAATCAATTTGTCACATTCAATAACTTATTACTTCTATGGAAAATTAAGATTCTGAAACAGAGAAGAAGATGTATTGTGTACCCTGTCTAGGCGAGGTATTTGTGCTTGTTCTAATGCACGTTTAAAACATAGTTCTGACGAGGGCGTAAGCCGAAATACCTATCAATAAATATATATATAAAATAATTTCTGTAGAATTAAAATACATTGTTATTTCTCTTACCGTAGGAATAAGAATCGTAGAGGTATGGATAAATGTATGCGATCAAAGATACAGTACATTAAATGATGACTTTTTAATCAAATTGGCTTACCTTTGAATTTATGGTAAAGTTTGATTTATACCAGGCATCAGAACCTGAGAATATCCCCAAGACTCCGAAAACAACCAACCACAATCTGAAAAAAATAACCTATTTTAAAACTTCAATAATTTTTAAATGTGAAAAATTTATGATTTTAAGGTTTTTTATATTAACATCTGATTTCCATGAAAAAGAGGCATCAGAATGATTTTAGTGTACCGATATACAATATTAAATTAAGAATGTTCTATAATATAGAATCTATATTAGGTATATGATTTTTGAAAAGTACGATTGATAAATGGTATATCAATTTGTAAGCAGTCGCAACTAGGGTTTCCAATTCCCGGCAAACATTTTGATCCCGTGATTTCGGGAATGCAATATGTCGATCCCGGGATTTGGAATATTTTTTGAATGGTCAATAATTTTTATATTTATTAAATATTAGCCATGATAATGTATCATTAAAAATAGTTCGGAATAATTGATGTCACTATCTTGTTATGAATAATGCATATATGTCAGTTATTTATCCATTACTGAAGAGCGAAAATATTTGATTGAAATATAATGTACAATAGTATCGGTCTCGTAAGTATGCGATCTGATAACTAATTGAAATAAAAATATGTCTGGTTGTGCAAAATTACATTGTTTAAATGAAGACTCATTAATGGAAATCGGAAATCAGGGCTTTAGAGTCGGAGTCGGAGTCGTCGCGGTGCTTTGGCCGGAGACGTACTCGGAGACGTACTTTTTAGTTTTGCATATAATATGTCAAATTTGGGTATTGGCTGGATTGGTAGGTTTGATATTTAATTGAATAACATAATTAGGAAAATTAGGAAAAAAAAGAGTCGGAGTTGGAATCGTGGTTTTGATAAATCCTGGAGTCAGAGACGAAGTTTTTTTACCGACTCCACAGGATGGATATAAATAACGCTTTTATTCATGATAAACCAATCCCCAAAATTATGTTTATGCCTTCTCATCCCGGGATACATTAGGTATTGAAAATCCTCGGGATCCCGGGATTGGAAACCCTAGTAGCAAATGCGAGACATTTGCAATTCATATTTTCCCGCCTTCTCATTCATTTTTCACACATTATAAAATATCGTGCGAAATGTTTTTTTATGGTGCAATGGTTTGTTTGACCCAAACAAAACGACAACGTGTCAATAAAAGTATATTTATATTATTGCTTACTAAAGGTCAAATTCCGCTAAGTTGATGATCGTGGAACCAATAATGTTTCATTCGGATTTTTTCAAATTCAAAATAAATAAAAAAAGTACGTGAGTAAAGAAATAAAAAAATGAAATGATGACTAAAATCCAAAATTCTTTTTAAGATTTGTTAAATGTACTTATTTTGGTTTTTACTTTGTTAATTATTATTCATACTAATCGATTTTTGATGTAACATCTTGCATTGCTAAGTGGTCTTCAACATTTTAATTATAATCTATTTTTCTTACAATTTGCTTCAATTTATTTGCTTAGTTATAATACCAATTGTTTGTCATACCTTGTAATTATAACTTAAACTTTGTATAAATATCACTGTTTTGTTGTATTTCTTATCAGTTGACAATACTCGCCATGAGCGAAACCGGTCCTGATCCAATAAATTTTATGTGGAAAAAGTACTAATTTTTTAAATTATTTTTATTATAATGCCATTACACCAAGTATTGACAATGAACACCTTAAAAGTGATCTCTTTCGTTTGTTTGGGGTTTATCAAATTAATTTCGGATGAATGTTTGTTTGAATTGTAATCCGATAGTTTTTTTACTATATTATTTATTTGTTGCTTAAGATTGTTGCCTTCATCTTTACATCAAAATTATTTCTCTAGCGAGAACACATCTTCACAAGCTTGAATACAAAAATAATAAAAACTGTAAATATTTTTTTACACATCTATCCTATTAAATAAATACTTTTTTTAACCTAGCCACCCCGAACACTATAGATTTTGTCCCAACAGCTACTTTACCTTAAATATCTATCTTAATACTAGTGATACGATGTCTAAACGTTTTGTATTCTTAAATCTTAGTTTTTTACACCTTTTGCAGAAAAAAAATATGAAATTTATTGGCTAGTTACGCCGTAATCGATTAAAAAAGAGAAGAAGTCGAAATTTTTCAGTCTAATAAGCGATAAAAGAACGTGACCATAGTAAGTCATAGATAACATGGACGGAGTGTTTCATATCTGGCAACAATAAAAGGCGATAAGATAAGAGATAAGGTAATGTGAATTCGTGCACGGCTATTGGCTTGTTAATTCGCCATAGCCGTTGGAGTGGAAACGTCGTCGTTTTCATGCGCGAATTAAATATGAATAATTATAGGAAAAATAGGGATTTTTGATGATTTATTTTTTCAGAAAGATGTAGAAATATACGTCAAAGCATAATCAATCATTTTTTTATTGCAGTCTATGCCAATAAGGCCAAAATCTTTTATTACCCCCTTTCGGCATGAGAGTCATTTTTCAAGGATAGTCCTACGAAGGTTAAGCTCTTTCTTTAAATTGATTCGTGAACATTTTTACCATCGACAAAAGAAGGTTCAACAGTGGGCAGAAGGTATCAAAAGGTTGACTACTCCTAGTATTGAAAAATTTACTATATCATGGGAAGCATGGCTGGTAATGAATTTCGATTAAGAAATATGTACAATGATTATTTATTAATCGATAATAAGAATGTAATTACCTTGGAAGTGATTGCTTCATCTTGTAAGTCATTAGTCACTTATCTGTATTTAAAATCAGTCAGCTAGTCGATTTGTTTTTCATTAGGATTTCCTTAAAAAAAACTTTGCGGTTGATTAAAAAAAAAATGATTCTCACGATAGTTGAAGTATGAAAGAAGTCTTTTTTTGTATTTATTATATACTAGTATTGCTACCCGGCGTCGCTCGGACTAAGCGACCAATAATTATTTAATGTTATATCATTCGACATAATTATATCACAAAATCTAACATCCAAAATAGAGTTAAAATAAAATCACAAACTTTATTTAATTTGATGACAGCCCCATTCTCGCCAATTAAAATGTCCAAATTCAAGGAAAAAATCTAATTTGCTGTCAAAGAAATGTCAAATAATACCTTCGCATAAATAATAAACATTATTATATTAATAAAAGCCGGGAAAAGTTCAGTAGAAGACTAATTTATTACATTTTGAATAAATGTCTTTGCCGATAAAAATTCAAACATATTTTCTTTCATATTCGTTTTTATGGCAACTTAATGACCAACAATGCAAAAGGGCATTAAAGACCCACAGACATACATACGCCGTTTCGGTTTTATATATAAGATAACAAAAATTGTCTTCTACATGTCGACGTTAATAAATTTTAATTTATATTTTGTGATATTTATTTATATTGCTGTTTCAATTGTTTCAACTAAAGATGTTTCGCAAAAAGACACTGTTGCCAGATTGAATTTAAGATTGAAAGAAAATTCTTTATTAGATTTCGAATGAAATTTTATACATATTTTTTGTGATTATTTAATATTTTATATCACTAATTTTAAAGTCAATGAATTGACGTGGTTATGTTTATTTACTTAGAACAATTCAAAACACACATTTCTTCGAATAACAGTGATATTAAATGTACACTATTTCACCAGTTTCAACATCAAAGTATAAATTTGATTTATTTACTAAAATTTTTATAGCAAAGACTTTGTTGAAAGCACTTCAAAATGGTGTTCAATATTGGAAAATAACACTTAATAAATTATCACAATTTAATGATTTCTATCAAAATTCCAAACGCGTTAAAGGTGACTGTTGCACACAGAATAACATGTGTTATTAGCGATGAGGTAAAACTCACAAACATACTGTTATTATTATATGTTTGTTTGAACTTTTTAACATTGATTCAGATAGCTGATAAACTCCACTCAAAATAACTTATTAAATAAATTTACATCACTTATATTACGTTTGTGGTTTTGATAACTACTATCTAACCACTTACTGTCGCAATTGTTAGTAAATTCACGTATAACTATCCATCGATCGATTTAAAAATAAACCATACGTAATTATTGCCACTCTGAACTCACATGCAGCACTGGAAGATCAGGTTTTGTTTAGCTATAGTCAGAGACTCTAATTCGAGTATCGAGTACTCGATACTACTCGTCCATTATTCAAGTACTCGATATTCGAGTATTTTGAAAAATATTCGAGTAATACTCGCAATTCACAAATGAAGATTTATTTACAAATTGTATCTACTCATTTCAGATATAAATATAAATAATTTTTAGCCGGTTAACTGTGACACCGCCTTATGTGATAAACATCAGAACTTTCTCGAACGATCTATTTTTCACCTCAGTCTATGAGTTTAAGTCGATATCAGGAAATAAATTCATTCTTATAATAATCTATATTGAAATCTATAGCGATTCAGTATAGAGTTATTTTAATTTCTCTTATCTCTTGACGCCCGACAGTGCATGTGCTTCATAAAAAGTTCGTTAGGCGATAAATAATCCCTTATCGGCGGGCGCACGTGTTAACGATTTTTGAAACGGCCATTGTTTTTTCTTTCTAAAGTAACCGTTTGTTTTCATACAGCAGTTAGAGACTGGGTAGCAGGGAGAGAGCACGCGCTTGCCAGAGAAGTCTTACAGTTGTGGTAAGCGCTGGAAGTGGCCTGCAAGCTCCTAATCCTCTCCCTAAGGATAAATTCTAGTAAATTCCTGATATCGCCTTCGCAATAATAATAATAATAGTCGTGTATTATGTGTTGTAGAACGTAACGTGTTTACGAGGGAGCCGGAATAAAGGTCGTCTCAACTGTAAGCCTGACGTCCACGGCAACTGAGAGAGTTTTTTCTACTGCGGGAATTGTAAAAAACAGAACTTTGAATCAATTTTAAATTTATGACGATAACACTCTACTATTTTTGAAATTTATGTGTTATATATTGAAATAACTGGATGAAGGAAAATAAATATGCTCATTTATTAATCTATCATCTATTTATATATGTTACAGTGAAACTGTATTCTCAGTGAAACTGCATCAAGTAATAGATTTGTATGACAACATGATTTCACTGGCCACGATCATTGAAATTATTGGCCCAAATCAATGATTTGCCGGCCTCAATGAAATAAAATCAGCAAGTCTTTCCTTTCATAAAAAGAGAACCAAAGAAAAACACAGACCAACATAGGGTTGAAGATAGAGCGGTCAAATTTAATTTCAATGGCAGCTTGGAGAATAATATATTTTCACTGAGCATACAGATTCACCGTAACATATACACAAATTTGAATTAATAATACATATTTTTGTACATGTGAAATTACTCGACTATACTCGAAATTTTTAAAATTTTACTACTCGGTACTCGAGTAGTTGAGATGTCGAGTAATTGGAGTCTCTAGACTCACAATTTTTAGCGATATAATATAGGGATTGCAATTTTACGATTTGTTCTATTCTTCTTCAAAATACTCGTTATTTTAATATTATAGCAATGGACACGTAATAAAATCTCGCATTTTTCGATATGGAGTCTTTTAATGGCTATGTTGTTACAATGAAACACTGACTGGTTTGTTTTTTGGTATATTTTTATCCCACGTCGACAAAAATGTATTTTTTTAAATTATAGTATTGATTGAATAAACTAAATAATAACGTGAATCAAAAAAGAATAAAATATGAACTGACTGAAAAAAAGTGCTTAATCATTTCGGGCGCGAAGAAAAAGTGGTGCTCAATGGAAGTTCGAGTAGAAACCATGGTAATACACTCAAGCCTCTTTTTGTGCGATTTCAAAGTTATGCGGTATCTTTTTTTAAATCCATTTTTCTATTTTTGGGACCATATAAACGTACGGTTCCATGACAAAACAGAACATGACAAAACAGAATATGACAAAAAACTTAACCTAACCTAACCTGTTTTATCATATTCTGTTTTGTCATGTTCTATTTTGTCCGGTTCCCATAAACGTACATGTGTCACAACGTAATAAACAGCGCGTTGTTTGCATACTGTACGTGCAAAATCCAGTGTTTCACCCGTTTATTACAATGTGACCTTGACACGTGCGTCCTTGTCCATGTTATGTTCCCATATTAAGTCATGGCTTTTTTTGTACGATTTTGTTTTATGTGATTTTTCGCGCAGCGCATCGACCGCACGAAAAAAGGTTTAGGTGTATACAGGTTGCTTGAATGAAAATGGAATTGAATAAATTATAACAACCTTCTGCTTAAAGGATAATTGAAAAAAATAAATAGCTGCAAAGTTATAATTACATATCACTTTCTTAATCTTTTACATGAAATTTCTTTTTGAATTTTCAGCGCGAAATCTTTCGTCGAATCCCGTTTCGATTTGTAAAATCCCGAGATCGAATAAACGGTCCGGGATCGCCATCCCTGTTACTGGTATATTACTAGTTTCAAGCATTTGGTATATGCATACAATTTGAACATTTTTCTTATTTAATAATGAATGCGGAAACAACATTTTTTATTTATAGTTATATCAATAATGTAATGCTCGATGCATGGAGTTAAGATGCTTCCAGCCAAATACCGTTTCGCAGGATTGGCTAAAATACTTGGCTAAAAAGTTTCATACGCTAATTTTTAATATCAATTGAATATTTTTGAAGAAATATCATTGCGTGTTTGTTTTATTTATTAACATATATATATATTAAGTACATTACAAAAAAATAGTAAATTGCTTTTGCAATATGAAAAAAGGATTAAAATATTCCAAGAAAAAAGTGGGTGTCTGAGTTGTTAAAAATCCCTTTACACCTTTCTGATCCCAAAAAAGCGATGCGTAGCGACAGCGATTAGTTAACCACCGAGTTAGTCCTGTCCTAGTCCTCGTTTCCTTCTTATCCCCACTCTCTTCAGAAAAGAGAAGTTCAGCAACTGAGTAACAAGCAGTTCTTGTAGAAAAAAAGCATGTTGAGATAAACTCCACGAGTAGTTTATATGATCAAAGTTGGGAGCGGACACGGGAAAAAAGTATAGTTTACAGAAAGGAGAGAGGAAAAACTTGAATTTGAATTTGAGTTTCAACAAAATCAACTATTACATATACATATAATAGTACTCGTCTGAACTCACTCACATCCACGTGAAATATATCTACATCCAAATCAATAACGCTTAAAATTTTTAAATTAAACATCGTCTGAAGAAAAAAGATGGTTTTTATGACTATTATATGTATTTACATAAAATATTAGCTTATCTCGAGGCGATGCGTAAATTCTCAAGAATCAAGAAGTTTAATGCAAACCATATATAATCCAGAATACTAAATATAGTCAGGTTGGAATATCAAATTGTTCATGGCTTTGACCGGCATGTCCATAACCTTCCCAAGGTCACTGTGTTGAATGAAGTACAAGTTATGTAAGTTTGCTTTTATGATTTACCTCGATAATTCATAATACATAGCCAAAATCTGCCTGGTGCCACATTATTACGAGTAATTTTTTAACGGGGCTGATAATCTATATTCTATTTGACTATACATGATATGAACCTACGAATTCATTGCACAATCGAGATAAAAACAAAAAATTAAAACTGAATGTGTCAAAATATACGGACATTTTGTTTTTAAAAAGAAACAATAATGAAAGAAATAAATTTTTAAAATAAGAACAATATATAAATATGGCTGTTCGTTATTCAGAACCATGTATCATTTGGATTAATATTACACGGAATATTGATACTTCGAATCTTTATAGTTTGCTTTGGAAACACATAATTGTAATTATTTATTCAATGAAATGTATTTTTTTCCTTGAAAAATAAACAAAACGTGACTGACAAATTATTATTGGAGAAATTAGGCAAAACGATAAGTAGAATTATTGCATATATTTTTCCAAGAATATTATGACATACATGATAACATACTTATATCCAGGGCTGTGGAGTCGGAGTCGGAGTCGTTGCGGGGCTTTGGCCGGAGTCGTTCTCGGAGTCGGAATTTTTTAAAAGTTTGAACTTTTTATTTTTGCATATAATATGTCAAATTTGGCTATTGGCCGGATCGGTAGGGTTGATATTTAATTGAATACACATAAAGTAAATAAAATGTACCAGTAGTTGACACTTTGAGAATAAAATGGCCCAAAATAAGAAATGCAGATGCGGGATTGCTCTTAATTGTAAAGTTCAGACAATTTAAGGCATCTGTGGTCGGAATGAGCCACTAACACATCACCATATAGCCAATGGAGTGCCAGGGTGGCCATTTGAAAACAACACCTAGTGAGGAAAGTGTTTTATTTCAAATTTCTTAAGTGATCAATCTAGAAATTGTTTGTACCCTGTTCCTGAACCATCCATTGCTACTTGATTCAACCAAGAGTGCTGTGAAAGAAAGCCCTGAGGCAACTCTGAAAGAAAGTTCACTATAAACCCCCCTGTTTAGACATGGTCAACTATTTATTAGATTTGTGAGATGGTCAACTACTGAAACAAAAACATGACTTCAAATAATTTAACACAACTTTTTTTCAACAGGCCCTTTCGTAATTTTTGTTACAGAATATAAATAAAGACATATGATCCAATATGAGTATACTTTATATGCCTTCATTCAGTACAATGCTAAACCTTAATCGTTATTTTTGTTGAAAATTTCTCTTAAACGGTCAGCTACTGGTACATTTACCTTAATTAGGAAAATTACTTAAAAAAACTTTTTTAGTCGGAGCCGGAGTCGTGTTTTGATCAATGTTGGAGTCGGAGTCGAACTTTTTTTTACCGACTACACAGCCCTGCTTCACCTGTCGCCTGTCTTGACAAGTTTACTTCCATTAGATCTGCACATTCAGGTGCTACAGTTGTGCTGCATAAGGAGTTTAAGGTCTAGATTGAAATAAAAAATTTGTTGGATCTCCTCGACTATACCCTTTTATTTCAGTGGTCTAAAACAGTGTTTCTCACGGAAAATTGCACTGTGGCTGCATCGTAAGCAAAAGCGGTCCTATAGAAATATCTGGTGGCCGCACCAAATTTTTGTTTTGAGTCTGTTGTGGTTGAGCTATGTCAAATGGACCTACACATGATTGTCAATTTACTATCGGCTTAATTTCATATGAACTATTACATATTCATTTTCTATTAAGGTATTCAAAGATTCAAACCTTATGCCAAGCGACCAATATGGACCACTAAACCACATGGATGACAAATACATACCTACTGTATGTAAGTTAGGATTTCAACTGAAGGTGCTTGATGGAACTTCAATATCAAAATTGAATTTCCATGCGATATATCACAGACGACCCGGGTGTCGTTCATGATCATCCGTGAAATCGAATGCATGAAGATGCCGAAAGACGAAAACCTGGTCGTTATTGACAGAACGCATGTAAATGTGCACAATAAATTGTATATACTGTGTGCATATATGTCATCATTGTTTTTAATAAATGAAATCAAAAAAATTGTCCTTAAGTGAATGGAAATGCAATAAAACTAATGTAGTCGGAAACGAAGAATCTTCATCTTTTAGATATTGAAATAGTTGAGAGAATTTGTTCTTTGTTGTTTGTTCATGTTTTTCACGACCACCATTGTCTTAAAATGTACATACAATTATTTAATGGTCTGGTAGCGCTTTAATGACATTTTATAATTATATAAACGAGGTTTATGGAGGGTAATAAAATTAATAGGATTAAAGCGTTTAGTAAACTTTTATCGCTTTGACATATTGACGTTTGACGTAAACACAATTAATATTGCAAGGAATGTGACAAAATCATCACAACACGCATGCGCCGATTCATTATTTAGTTCGAATTTTTCACGCGTCGCATTGTCCCGGCGCTGTCATGAAAATAATGAACGCCATTTGAAAAACACCCGCTTCGCGAAGATATTATTTTACAATATAATTATAAAACAAAAATCTATGACCCCGTGTAAATAATAATCAAATTTAAAAAGATTAAGGAATGCATCAATTCTATGACCGGTTTAGTGTAGTGTTGTCAGTAGAAAACAATTTGATTTGACATTACGTTGATGCGATTAATTTTGACATTTAAGAATAGCCCGGGAATAATATTTCAAAACTTTTTTGGATCTGTCAGTTTTAATATTTAAGTGATATTTTTATTGTGGTTTGATAATTTTAGCGAAGATGGCTGACGAAATCAAGCTGTTTTGGGAATTTATAAAAAGGTTAGTGGATATTTTGATATACGCCTTGGTAAATATTTTACGTCGCCATCAGATAGGAAAAATAATTTGAATACTGAAATGTACGAAATAACAATGGGAAACATTGTTTTATTCCTATTATTTAAGACATCATTATATGAAGAAAAGAAATATTCTTAAATTCAATGATTTTCCGGTTTCTTGATTGAAATCATTAATACTGGTTAGGTACCAACATCAATAATATCGAAATCGCTTAACCTTTAAAGGAGTGAGTAAATCTGTACTGAATGTTATTCAACATAATCTTTGCGATAGTAATTCCGAAAATGCCTCTGAAAGAGGCGAAACACATGTCACAATTAGTGTATATGCACACAATACGTGGAATAATCGAATTTATTCTAAATTTTATTTTGAATAAAGTTCATTTTACTGTTTGAACCGTACGTCCATACTCTATCAAAGGTTTTGATCGATATATATATATATTTTTTTTATAAATAAATTTTAATGGTGGTAAGAATTAACTCTCATATAATACGGAAAGAAAAATAACAATGTATTTTAATTCTACATAAATTATTTTTAAATATTTGTTGATAGCTATTTCGACTTACGCCTTCGTCAGAACTATGTTTAAAACGTGTATTAGGGATAGCTTATATACCCTTTGCTAGACAGGGTGCCTCCTAACATAATCTCCTGTTATATGGTTTCAAACATAGTTCTGACGAAGGCGTAAGCCGAAATAGCTATCAACAAATATTTAAAAATAATTTATGTAGAATTAAAATACATTGTTATTTTTCTTTCCGTATTATAATGGAGTTCTACCAAGTAAATGCCTACTCAATCAATAACTCTCATATATTAACGTAATACCATCGGTAGGTATATCATTATCAATTTGAAAAAAAATACGAATTCAATCTCTGGCATAATTCATAAACCATGCTTATTCATCGATCGTTCAATGTTACTAGTAGACAAATTGGTTTTTTCACGAACTATCCTGTTCAAAATTTATACAAATATAAATGCGTAAAATATATTATACCAAATTAACAAATGCTGACAATTTAAGAGTTTAATCAACACAATTAGTGGAATATAGGAGAATACTTGAGCTGTCACGTGGTATCCATATTCCATATGCTTCACATATGAGCCTGGATTAGGATATCTAAGAAGTCACAGTTAATACCGTGTTAATTAAGGGAGAGGTGTATGTATAACGAAATTAATTATTCAGTGCCATCTGTTGGTCTACATCGCTGTCTGTCCTTGACCCGTTGGCACGAGTGGTTTGTGTCACGGCTGAAATTTTCCATGATAAATTATCATTTCATGATGATATCTTTTTAATTTGACGGTTCGATCAGGCAGTCGGCCATACATACAATTTTAACATAATGGAAAATTATTTTATTGATTTCATTCCGCGTCGCAACGAAGTTTTGTGAAATAAATTACCATCAATACAGAAATCGTAAGGGCTGCCACAAAAAAGGGTGGATCATGTCAAATCTATTAACAGCATATAACACAACGCTTTGATGAAAAGATAATATTTAATTGACACAGATATGATTTAAAAAAATAATATTATGTAACGTCAAAGCAAGAGCAAGTTACGGAAGAGGTGACAATTGAAAGAACACAATAAATAAAATAAGATAAGTTAGATGATTTAATTTACATGGAATAGGTCAGTGATCGCCAAACGGTCGCTCGCGAGCTACCAGTAACACGGGGTGGCATTTTCAGTAGCCGCGTAGTATATTGCATGTACCATATTTATAAATTTGCCTAGGATCAATTTTATCAATCGCTTGGACGCAAAAACAGCAGTCTTGAAAAATTTTAAGGAAATGCAGCATTATCAACATTTATAAGCATATTAAGTTTTTAACATATGTAGGTAAAAAATCTAATTTTTATCAGGAAAAAGTTTAATTGGGGATGTATTCACATAATTACAAGAATTACAATTCTAGCCTCTCTTCAGTTCAATGAGAGTAGGGATATAAAGGATAAGACTAGGACAGGTACTAGTGGTTAGCTGATCTCCATCGCTGCGTGCCACGTATAGGATCGAATGAGAGGGATGGAATTTTAGACACCTCAAACACCCATGTTTTCGAGCAGTATTTATAAATCTTTTTACTACATTGGTACGCTTTATGTATAGGTTACACTGAAACTATATTCTAACAGAATATGTATTCTCACAAGGTAGAATATATTATCACTGACTTGGCTAGTGAAAATGTATCAAGCAATAGATTTGTATGACAGTATGATTTCACCGGTCACGATCAGGGAAATTATATTGGCCCAAGTCGATGATTTGTCGGCCAACAATTTTGGTTTGCTCCAATGAAACAAAATCAGCAAGTATTCCATTTCATAAAAAGAGAATCAATCAACAACGCGGTCATACGATGTGATTGATCATTTGACAGCCGTCAAATTTAATTTTAATGCCATATTGGAGAAGAATATTATTTCACTGAAATGCCAGTGATAATATATTTGCACTGGAAATGTAGTTTCGCTGAAACATATACACATAACGTGTAAGTGGTTAGTATGTATGAATTCCGTGATTGGTTAGCGACGATCGGTTAAGAAGAAGTTATAAAACGTATACACTTTAAATATTATGCTACTTTGACAACAAAAAATGTTAAAAATGTAAAATAGTTTGCGTGTGAATTATATGACAAGTAAACACTTGTCTTTTAATCGATATTCTACTGGCAAACCTCAGGATAACTAATAATTTATTTTTAAAGATTTGTCATCGTTGGGCAGGAGCGAATCAAACATTACTGTCACTTTATGGATAGATCAAATTACAAATTCATGAAGTAGGGTATTCGTGACTGATATATGCATGCTTTTATATGTTAGACAACTCCGTAAAAAATACTTTACAACGTAATAGAGTTAAGAAAAACATTTTATTTTTATTAATCGTAAATAATGATTTTAAACTTTGATTTACTATGGTGTCTAAGTTAAGTTTTGGTCTTTTTAGCAATATCACTGTCTTAAAATTCAGTTCCTTTCAATAGCGATGAGAGTAGGGATAGAAAGGATTAGACTAGAACAGGACTAAAGGATAGCTATTTGATCTCGATTTTATAGCATCGGCTGGGTGGAATGGATTCTTTTACCATGTCGGCTCCCTACTTGGAGTGCATATGGACTACTCACAGTGTTTATCACAACATGTTTTGTTTCTAAGGGAACCACTTGTTACTCAGTTGCTCAATCTCTCTTTTTCAAAGCGAGTATGAATTGAAAGGATACGAGGACGAGCACTAGTAGTCAGCTAATCGCTCTCGCTATCCACCGCTTTTTGGTATCGGAAAGGTGGGAAAGAATTTTAAGCAACATTCACGCTCACGCTGCTCGTGCTCGAACCCGGGCGGTCCATCACGTTAGCCAATGACGTTGACTACTGCACCATGAACCGGAGGAACTTTTAGACAACATACTCATGCTTTTTAGCAGAATCGATAAATCGACTGAATAATTTATTAATATAACATTCATAGATACGTATGTTTGAATTTTTAAAGCGTTTTTTAGATACTTAACCCTTTAATGCAGAAGTTCCCAACCCCGCCGACCGATTTCTGTGCGCTCGAAACATTTTTAAATTAACATTTTTGCAAAATTAGTTTTGTGGATATCACATCGACAGGTGAAGTCTCTCATGTATTTCCCAACTATGAAAGAAATGGTAGACAACAGTGAATTAAACGTCATACGCTTTCAAGTGTTTTAAAAACAGTTTTAAGAGAGATTTCTGCAGTTTACGACTATCGAGCTAATGGTGTTCTTTATTGTCAAACCTTTTATTTGCTAATTAAATATAATATGAATAGCCTCATGTTTTGCAGATTCTGTTCAAGAAAAGGCACAGCAAAAAAAAAATGACACTGATAATCTTCTCGACGAGTTTTCACTTTATTCAAAAAAGAGGTTGAGAAACAAATAGTTCTCGTAGAAAAGAGCATATCTTAAGAAAATCGCCGCAAAGAGTCCACATGATTCACGTTAGGAGGGGACATGGTTGAAAAAATAATTAATTTTTTATAATTTCCTTAGAAAAAATAGGTGGCGCCCGCCGCCCCACATTTTTTCTTTAAATGCGCTCTCAGGTCCAATTAGGTTGGGGACAACTGCTTTAATGGATCGATGTCGTTATTCTCATCTAGGTAAATGAGATAACTTTCAATCTTTTTGAATGAACGTTAAGTGGTTTAGGTATTCAAGGCAAAGATTATCCCTAGATAAGGTGGCAAAGAAACCAAAAAAAAAAACGTTGTAATTTGTGCCGATAAATGTAATAATACTTGCTTTTGAATTATTTGTGTCTACAAAACCTTTCAAAATAAGGGTGAAAAAGTTCTGAGTAGAAGGTTGTAAAATTGTTAATTTTACCTTGTATAGCTTCTATTGAAATGCGGAAATAGAATCACCAGACTTCAATAAAAAAAATATTTATATGATGATTCAATATGATTCCATTTAAAATAAGTAAAATATATTCTCTTAAAAAGTATAAATTATTTTTAAATCTTAATCTAAGTGGGTTTTCTAGAAAAAATAACATCTGATATATGATTCAAATATACTTCCACAAAAACGTTCCACAAAAACGCCGTGTTATACGAGTGCGTGTTATACAAGGGTTGAAGTTCATACAAAATTAGGGTTAGCGTTCCAAAATCAAATATTGAAGATTTTTATTTTACTTTATTTTTTTTATAATATAAATTCAGTAATAAGCGATTGGCTGCTTTTAGCTTATAAATCTTTACGTATTTCCTTATAAGGTTCCAAAATATTTTGTATTTCCTTCTTGAATTGTGAACTTTCTGATCATTTTCAATTTAAAAAAATCCGTTGTAAAAAGCCGTGTTATATAAAACGTTTTGTATAAAAATATGTCACAATTTATAGATCCGTATAGTATATGTAAAACCGTTTTATACGAGGCCCAAGTGTATGCTCTATTTTATCGATATGCAATCATTTTTTTTGTTGATATTTTAAATGACTAAATAGCCGACTTCTTGATAGCTAATAAACTCTCATTCCATGTCATACCCGTCTCTATAGAAATAACAAACGGATAAACTGTTATTGATTATTTATAAACGAAATACAGTCAACACAACAAAAAATTGTCAACCTCCCAGTGTGGAGCATTTGGACTACTGATCTAGCCTCAGTTAATTGCTGTTTGCTACACATTTTTATTTGATATTATGTACTCTAATTTGAACCCACCACCACCTTCTACGGCTTCGCGCTCTTCTTGAAGGGTGTATTCCACAGCGTAACAGCGTTATGCCTGTTTCAAATTTTTCTAGGTTTGTCCGAGAATAAACTCTTCTCGACTTGGTTACGTATACTGCAGTTTTCGAGAAGTTAAATAAAAAGATTTTATTTATTGAGTTACCACCAGGGCTTTTTTTTTTAAAAAAAAAGAGGTGCCGGAACTCACTTCATGTCAAGCCAATTACTAAATAAAATAATACATCTCATCCGGTTCATAACAAAACCATATTTTATCATTTTGATGAACTATATAAATATAGATTGTAATTACGTAAGCGCAAACATTGTTTCGTCTTAAAATACCGTGAAAAAGGTGCCGGAACGCCGTTCCACCGTGTTAAATGGGAAAAAAGCCCGCTCTTTGTATGCCTTACAATTTTGTATATTTGCCACCAAGTTAGCATGGCCGACTATAGGATTTAACTTATCGTATCGTATTGGGAATTGTTCAAGGATATGATCAGCATCGTGAATCATATTGCCGCAGTCATGTTGGACTATTTACCAAGCAACACAGCTAATCTGATTGGGCTAGAATAGGACTACTGATTAACTAATCACGTACGGGACATTTCGTTTTTAAGGATCAGAAAAATGCGAGAGAATGTTTGATTTTGCATACATCTATGACATATAAAACAATACATACATAGATTTAAACATCAATTTATCAAACAGCCCCCAGAGGGATATAAACACGTGAACAACGTAATCAATGCCAACGATATTATTTAGAATTTAAGCAGAATGTGTTTGATGGAATTTCAATTTCAAATTTGATTCATTTGAACTTAGTACTTTCCATGAGTTTTTTCGCTAACGACCCGGGTTTCGCGTCAGTTCAAGAACATTCATGCAATTGAAATGCCTTAAGATCTTTAAAGGTGAAACCCGGGTAGCTAGCGACAAAACTTACAGAAATGTACAAATTTCAAACGGTTCTAATTTGCTAACGATATTGCTTTATCGATCACGGACTATATAGAAATATAAATTATAGTAAATTTCTCCCTTTTTAATACAATAGGAAGTAAAAGTGACAGATGTAATTATCATTGATGACTAATAATTAAAATGACAAATGATAATACTATGATGCAATACATGGTGGAAATTAGAAATGGTGTTAATTGCTTTTTAATTATATAGAACATTTTAATGTACGGTGAATCGATATCACTTTGTAAATTATTTTCTCTAATAGACAGTCTAATCAGGGCAGTTTAAATTTCGTAATTCAAAGGTATTTTTTCTTCACTTGTTAGGTGGTCTTCACTATGAATACTTGATGGAATGGAATATAATAAATATAATAACACATTTTCAGTACTTATTCCACATTGAATTTATTGAGATCAGTACCGCTTTCGCTCATCACGAGCATTATCAACTGATCATGTTGTTGAATCATCTCCAATATTTTCTCGATTTAGAGGGGATATTTTTGAAAATTGGTATCAAATTTGAGTCGTTTGAATCATAAATTTTGTCACTTACGACCCGGGTTTCCCTTGCGGCATCTTTAGGTATTTCAGTCCCACGGCTGAACTTGAACCGATGCGCTGTAAATAGATTTATATGTTTAGTAATAAAAGCAATAAAACTGGATTTAGAAAATCATGGAAAAGTAAAAAATTCAATTGATTAAAATTTAATATTGAAATTCCGTCAAATACGTTTAGTCGAAATGCTATATTATAGAGAAATAATGTATTAAAAAAGGATTTCGCTACTGGGCTTGAAAGACTTGATGATTTGTAACCACTGGTGGAAATATATGGTTTTGAAAACACATGCTGCCAACATATTAATATGTATGGCCTTCTCCAATATTTGATATCGTGTCTTTTATATACACGTTGTATATTGACTTTAATATACATTTTTACATTCATATAAAATATTTCGTATCATGATATTAAAAAGCTTAATGTCTAATCTTATATATAAAACCGAAACGGCGTATGTCTGTGGGTCTGTAATTCCCTTTTGCATTGTTGGTCATTAAGTTGCCATAAAAACGAATATGAAAGAAAATATGTTTGAATTTTTATCGGCGAAGACATTTAGTCAAAATGTAATAAATTAGTCTTCTACTGAACTTTTCCCGGCTTTTATTAATATGATAATGTTTATTATTTACGTGAAGGTATTATTTGACATTTCTTTGACAGCAAATTAGATTTTTTCCTTGAATTTGGACATTTTAATGGGCGAGAATGGGGCTGTCATCAAATTAAATAAAGTTTGTGATTTTATTTTAACTCTATTTTGGATGTTAGATTTTGTGATATAATTATGTTGAATGATATAACATTAAATAATTATTGGTCGCTTAGTCCGAGCGACGCCGGTTAGCAATACTAGTAATATATAATTTTCAATTGAATGTAAGTATTGGTTTACTACAATGTTGGAAGGAGGGGGATGTATTTAAAAATAGCTTCTATATTATAGAAATGTATTACAATGCAATATAGTTGAACTTTAGATACTTTATATACGAAACATATATATTGTGACCGATTTTACAATGTTACATACCTAATATAGATTAAAAAATACATTACTAAAACACAGTTACATAAAATTCTGCATCCATTGTGGATTATTAGAAATCCTATCTCAACAGAAGTTCTTTTATCAGGACTGCTTGTTATTCAGTTGCATAAGCTCTCCGTGCTTTGAAGAGATTGTGAATACCAAGGAAATGACTAGAACATGACTAGCGTATACAATTTAAAATGACTTTGATTATTCCACGTATTATGATACTAACTGTGACACGTGTTTCGCCTCTTTCAGACGCGTCTTCGGACTTACGATATAAAAGCGCCTTTTTTGCCGTACTGGCTATTTTAATACTTTCGATGGATTCGACGGTAGCTTTGTGGAACTTCATTATCGTAAATTGTTTATTACATACATACTTCATTACGTAAGCAAACTTTGCGATAGTAAGTCCGAAGATGTCTCTGAAAGAGGCGAAACAAGTGTCACAGTTAGTAGCACAATACGTGGAACAATCAAAGTTATTTTAAATTTTATATTAAAATGAACTTCAACAAAGTTACCGCCGAATCCATCGAAAGTATGACTAGTGTAGTTTATATTATATGTATACAACAAAAAGACATAAAAACTTCCCGTATTGGGATTCGAGCCGGTGCGCTCCACAACCAAAGCTAACGATGTTGACACTCGACCATAGAATGGAAAAAGTATTATATATTTTATAAAAATAGTAAGAACTAGAGTAAAATAGACCAACCCCTGGATCATGTTGTTGACACTTCATCTGGATTCACCATTCATTATTTTGTGATCAAATGTATGGATAGTTCTACGATGTTAACATTCGAATTTTTAAGCAGGCTATAGAGCAGTGGTTCTCACGTAAAATTTGGCTGCGGCCGCATTAGGAACATCAGCGTGATACTACGGAAATGTCTGGTGGCCGCACCAAATTTTTGTGATGAGTCTTTTTTGCAAAAAAGACCTAATCATGTATGTGTTGAGTTATTTATTACTAGCAATTGTTGATGCACAATCCAATGCATACAAAATATTTAATTTTCAGTGTCTTTGTTGACAAATTAACTTGTAAAAACCCATTTTTATTAAATATCAATATTAATTATGAAGCTTCTGGTGGCCGCAGCAAAATCGTCTGGTGGCCGCACATGAGAACCACTGCTATAGAGAGAGCAATTAGCTATCCTTTTGCTCTGTCCTCGTCGAATCTTTTGATAAATAAAAAAAATAAGGAGTCTTTATAATATGCTCTACACTGGAAGAGGTCATGGGTCATGGCCGGACTAGTAATATTGCACGTATGTTGCTGACCCTTCCTTTAGATTCATGATTAATAAATTTGTGTTCAGATTAGAGGTCTGCACGGGCCGAAATTTTAAAATTTCACCCGGCCCGGCCCGGGCCCGAGGCTCATTTCCAAATATCTTACCCGAACCCGACCCGAGCCCGACATTT
The DNA here is from genome assembly GCA_028554975.1 of Himalopsyche kuldschensis. NCBI lineage: Eukaryota > Metazoa > Arthropoda > Insecta > Trichoptera > Rhyacophilidae > Himalopsyche > Himalopsyche kuldschensis. The sequence goes on from JAHFWI010000006.1 coordinate 19,132,994, forward strand.
TTCACAATTACCCGAAAAAGACCCGTATTTTTTTTTTTCAAATAAAAATTGACTCACCAACTATCGTGTGTGTGCAGTTGAGCGAAATACATTTCTTCCTAATTAGAATTAGTTTTTGTTTGTTTTACTGGAATGACGACTCAAGTGAGAAGTTTTTGAACTAGAAAAGCTGAAAATGCATTTACATTTTATACACTCAACCTATCAAATGAATTCCGACCGATCTAAATAACCATAAAAGACATACTGAAGTCAGGATCATATTATGAAATTCATTATGCGTATTGTACAAACGCCGATGAAGCAGACATCATTAAAAAATACTAAAATAATGGCGTCAAAAGTCATTAAGTTAAGAACAATGCATCTTGTTCTTTAGAATGGGTGTTCACGAGAGAATGTTTTTAAATAACGAACAAGGCGCCGAAAAGATGACTAATACGAGTACGTGAAGTTTATTATAGTATTAAATTTAGATTTACGATAATGGTGAGCTCATTCGAAAATGGCCCGATTTTTGTTATATTTTGTTGTAGGCTTGCGTCCGAGCCCGACCCGGGCCCGAATCCAAATCTTCCTTACCCAGCCCGACTCGGCCCGCGGGCCGAGCCAGGTAAGGCCCGCGGGCTAAACCCGAGCCCGTGCAGACCTCTTGTTCAGATGTATAGATAGTTCCATCATGTTAACATTCGATTTTTTAAGCAGGCAATAGCGACAGCAATTAGCTATCATTTTATTCTATCCTCGTCGAATCTTTTGAAAATTATAAAAAAAAAGTTCGGACTCCATATGCTCTACACTGGAAGAGTATATGGATTTTATGGTTTATGTTTGGACTAGTAATATTGCACGGATGTCGTTGACTCTTTCTTTAGATTCATGATTAATTAATTTGTGTTTAAATGTATGTACATATCGTACTTAAATGCCAAAATTCGAATTTTTACGCATGCTATAGAGACAGAAATTTACTTTCATCTCTTTTTATTCTGTCGTCGTCGAATCTTTTGATAATTATATTTATATGCTCTACATTAGAGGAGGTCGTGGTTTATGGCTGGTCTAGTAATATTGCAATTGATAATGATATAGAATCTTGTTATATACAAATATCAATGTTTGCTTTCTCAGCTGAGCTTAGTCAAGAATATTCATCTCTACATGGAATCAAAGTAATTGAAATCACCGAAAACACGTAAACTAAATTGAATCTCGTAAATTTGTTTCACGATTTCAAATCTTTTTCATTTAATACTGCGTAAAATTTAGATAACAGTTACATGGCTATTATTTGTGACAGCATATATTTAAAATTCTGTAGATTCTGCTATCGTTAGTTACGCTATTGAACATAATGCACTATTTATTTATGGTATTTCGAGACAGGAAGTCCTAATCCCAAAACTGAGAGGAGATATTAAAGTTCTATTGTTTTATTACTTACTTTAGAAATTCACTTTTTTTATACCTGTTGTCATATCTCTTGAAACTCATTAGACCTAGGTACACACGGTCATCATAGTGCGTTCACGACAACGTGTCATTGAATAATATTTAAAAATATCATTATATATTTTCACTATTAACTACTAGCAAAGAAACAAAAGAATAAGTTTAACTTCTATGTATATGTTACAGTGAAACTGTATTCTCAGTGAAAATGTATCAAGTCATAGATTTGTATGACTACATGATTTCACGACAACATGGTCACGATCATTGAAGTCGATGATTTACCGGCCTAAAATTTTGGTTTGCTTCAATGAAACAAAATCAGCAAGTAGCCCCTTTAATAAAAAGAGAACCAAAGAAAAACACAGACAAACATAGGGCTGAAGATAGGGCGGTCAAATTTAATTTAATTTAATTTAATTTAATAAAAATTAATTTATTTCAATGACAGCTTAGAGAAGAATTTATTTTCACTGAGAATTCAGTTTCACTGTAACATATATACAGAGTAAATTTATTTCAAATAAATTATCAACACATTTATATAAATCACTTTAAATGTGAGAATTATTAATTCTTAGTGCAGAGGTATTTATATTCAAGTAAATAAAACACCATTTTTGGTACTACTTACACATATACTTTATAATACTCAAAACCGTTTTTGAGTACCGCGAGCATCAGTTGATAATTTACGCGATGAGCGACACCGGTTCTGATCATTATACAATATATGAAAGTATGATACGTGTTCATTTTTTATATAACATAATAAGTTTCAGAGGGCATGTAAGTTGTAAAACTGCAATAAAAGAAATCAGTTCCAGCAATGCCATATGCGGGTTAGTATAAAAATAATCGTTATATATGTATGTATGTTTAAAAATCATAATACTCTCTATAAGCCGGTTGTATGACCGTGTTACTGAATCAATTGATGAAAACATCTTTTGTCTATGCTTCACATCAACGAATCGAATGACTTATTAATATTTGAATGAAGTTTTTATGAGCCCCAAAAGCTCAAATCTTAACCACTCGGTGACTGAGCAATGCAGTGTATTGAGTTATGTATATTAAGATTATTACTAAGTAATTTTTCATGTTATATTGGCATTGAGTTGCTAACGAAAAAAAGGGGCCTTATATATGTATATTCAAAAAAATCAAACTTGATTTTACCGGTTTCGCTTAAAGCTAGAATTTTCATTTAAAAACAAACAACATTCAACCCATCAAAGTGAAAAGTGGCATTATCTATAAATAGTTGAGATTTGAAAACAAAATTGAATTTTGATGATTCAGTTTTAGAGTATTTTTGACTGTTAAATTTTAATTCTTTTTGAAAATAGTTTTGAAAATGTGACGAATATCAAAAAAATCTTTCAACATACAAATATTCCGATATAATTATTTTTATAAATACTTTGAAACACGGAAGGCACTAATAACCGAACGTATTCTAGTCTATCCCAAAATTCGCAAAATATATAATGCTATCTGTTATCAGTAAGGTAAAGTGAAATGGCATTATGATAATGATACAAAATACCTGTCTGACTCACCTGTGCCTACATAATAAATGTAAGGATATACAGGAATCTAAATGAAAAGCAGTATTAATGGCACGAAATATTTGAAAAAAAATTGTTTTATTACTGTGAATTGTTAAAATAACACTTACGTTTAGGATATCCATTTCTTGAAAAAAAATCGGTAGGAATTTCATTCATCAAAACCTTTTAACGTCGATTCATTTTCTAAACGGTCTTTTATGCAAGAATAAATAAACTATGGATGTAGAAATTTATTACTACTATATTTAGACTATCATTGTAGAGAAGTGGAATTGAATGGATATTTCGTGATAGTGGACAAACAATCTTTAAATTAATATTATTGAATTTAGTCGTTTGAATTTTGTACTTTTCTATGAGTTTTGTCGCTTACGACCTGTGTTTCGCTTTTCAGGATCTTCAAACATTTTCGAGAGCACGAATGACCTTGAAGTGACAGAATTACAAATTGAAAAGAACACAACTCAAACGATTCATATTTGTTATTGAAATTACATCATGCAGACATTCTGTCGAAATTATATAATTTTAGTGATGTTTTCAATGAAATATTTCCATAATATTTTCTGTTTAACAAGGAATAATGAAAGAATGGAATTCATTTAGCTGCATCACCAAATTGTGACAAAGTATAGTTAATGAAATTTGAGTACTTTTTTGAAAGTTTCTATGTATCAGTTTCAGTTTATCCGTGCTCGCGATGGCTTGAAATCTAGCTTGTCAATGTTAAAATATATAGTATCATTCATGAATTTAAGTTTCAATAATGCTGTTACGGATTTGTTATAAATGATAGTCACAGGAAAGAAGTTTACTGCAATTAACAAAAATAGCCAGTTTTTGCGACTCTAGTCTATTGCAAAATAAGTTGTGTTGCCTGTGACAATCGTTCAAAGAAATCTAACTGGAAAATGATAAGTTTATAATGTCAATAAAGCGAAATATCTTTTAAAAAAAATGAAAACAAAACATGTTTTAAACACACAAATAATGCCCTTAGGTTCAATTTAAATTCGTTAATGTTTGACAAATCTACATATAGTTTTTATCCGATTGCGAGTTGTAATAATATGAATCAATTTCACGTCACGAATGTAAAGTACACATTGAACGTAGTTTTGGTGATTCATCGCCAATGGGTTGAGTATTCAAAATCAGCCAAGTTAAGTGGTTAAGTCTGTATCTACTTTCTTTCGGTTTATATTCGAGAAACTTTCCAGGTAAATGAGTAATTAAGGGCTGCACTTGGCGCCACATGTAAAGAGATAGTATATATATATCCGTTTCTGCAACCCTTAATTCATTCTATTATCTACTTTTAAGACTGCACTATCAAAGCTCTGCTATTTACGGATTTCATAAGTTTAAAGCTATCGTATTTTCGTCCAAGAAGTCTAGTGTTGTGTCAAGTTACTAAACATCTTTTAACTCTACATAAAGGTAAGTCCAAAATTTGTTACACTACTACTTATGTATCAAATAATAATATATTCGATATAATTTAACTCATTATTTTGTTTTTGTTTTAATACGTCTTTTTAATCTTAAAATTAAAGAAAAATAATCCAGATAGCAATGTCAACTAACACATTCTTAAATGTGAATTTGTTGTGAATCATAAATTACTTAGATTATAATCACTTTTAAACTTTATTAATTATATTTGACTTATCAATCAAATTTCCTTTTTGAAATAATCAGCACAAACGAAATATGATTCGTAAAATAAAATTGTGAGATTTCCAATTATTAACTGTATATAAAAATAGAAAGATTTTAACTTCTGTCTAAATTAAACGAAAACGACAAATTATCTATGTATTGTATTTAATTGGTTAGCTAAATGGGTCATCAATGAGTGTAAAATAATACATTTTACTGTAAAACGTCACTATCTATTTGCTCTATCAATTTTTGATGGAAAAGAATTCTATTTTAATAAACAAAACATATTTTATTCACTACTATACATATCATTGCGAACACTTTTTCAAAGTTTTTAAGTAGTCCTGATCTCTTACTACATCAGTGGTTCTCACGGAAAATTGCACCGTGGCCGCATCGTAAACATAAGCGGTCCTAAAAAAATGTCTGGTGGCCGCACCAAATTTTTGTTTCTAGTCTGTTGAGCTTAAGGTATGTCAAATGGACTTACACATGGTTGTCAATTTACTATTGGCTTTAATTGTATACGAAATATTTCATTTTCATAGTCTTTATTGAGAAATTGACTTGTAAAACCACATTTTTTAGTATCAATATTTTCTATGAAGCTATTGGTGGCCGCACATGAGAACCACTGATCTACATACATAATATAAGTGAGAGTCGTACAAAATAGTTGTTATATTTATTTATTTTATAATGATATTCGATATCAGCACATATATAAACTTCTTTTAAATTGAGGAAAATTATAAACTTTTGTTAAACACGATATAAATAATTGTTTTTGATTTATTATCCAGAAATGAATCGATTCGTTCAGTTGTGCCTTGTGGCAGCATTCTTCGCCTCCTGCGTCGCTGATGGCGTCCAACCAGTGTACCAACCTGCTGCAGTAAACCCTACACTGGCATATCTTCAATCGGATCCAAACAACAATTACCCTGCTGATCAACCCGTCTACACAGCTGTAAGTAGTTATTAAATTCAATAATAACCAGACGAAACAAAAATACAATTTTAATTATTGATTCAGTATAAGATTCATAGATATTTTCTTCAACGTTCTCGCATACATATGAGTAGTCAATGAATGCCATTGAATTTGGTCAAACAAAGTTAAGGTTTCGAGTCCCCGTATGGGCATTTCAAAACATTTATTTCTGCATTCGTGACCACACTCATCATTCATTTACTCAGTAGAACTCTTTTATAATAAAGTAACAGTATCTTATCATATAGTTCTACAAGAATTATAAATCTGACAGTATATTTTGATATTAGTTTTAACACACTCTTGTTTTTATGTGATGTTGTCATACCACTCAATGCAGTACCTTTAGAAATTTATTCACAATTACTTTAATATACTACCTAGAAGGAGTTATGTTGATTGAATTACAACCGGTCCTTATTAAAAATATAGCTCAAATATTTTTATTGCTAGATAACCAAATAACATAAAGTTCTTTTCGTTGATAATATTAACATATTGGTTAGGGGGGAAATCTACACACGGAGAAAGAACGCGTTTTCTTTGCCAATGTGTTGAAGATAAATAGTTAATTTTGTTATTCGTATACCTGTTATATGAAAATGATACAGAAATCAAAGTTTGCGTATTTAAATTGGCATAAATAGTCCAAAATTAAAACTGTTTCCCTTAAATTAAAAATCCAATAGGAATCGAGAGCTCCATACGCACCATATGCATCCAGTCAGACTCCTACAGCATCACAGCCGTTGGCAAATGCACCAGGAGATAGCTATCCACTAGAGAGCTATCCAGCTGAAGGTTATCAGACGTACCAAGGATATGAACCAGGATATGGAGTACAGACCGGGTAAGATATTATCTGATAATCTTACATACACATATTAGTGACATTTTGTCAATTAAATCATGATTTCTAGATTATTGCTGCTTTACAAAATTCGTCCATAAATTACCATTACATGCTTATTTTTTTTAAATATGCGAAGTCTCAAATATAGCAATGCTACAAACACAATGTACTAACTGAAATTTTTTTAATTTTAGTTATGAAGGATATCTGGTGCCATCTCCTTACAACCAGTTGGCAACTACTGAAGATGTTTCACCGCTGTCTTACATCTACGGCATCTTACCATTCGCTGCTGTAAGTATTTATTTTATGTTCATAATTACTAAAACAATTTACTTTTTAAATTTTTATACTAAATATGTAGTTACGATAAACGGAGAAATTAAATACAGAACTTAGGAACTTAAAAAACGAATATCCAAGCCTCAAGTTAAATAATAATCGAAATTGTTAGTAATTCTAGTAAGATGTGACTTGTTTTTAGCGACTTTTGATTAAATGAAGCATTTGAATGTATCTGTAATATAGGCGTTCTCTTAAGAATACATTAAGTATGAAAACGGCTATCAAATAATTGACAGGTGTCTCACATCTGATTTCATACAAGTGGAAAAGGAAATTGTAATTCAATATTGCCGCCGAATCCATCGATAAAATATCATCTATGATTGGTATTTGTTGATTGAGTAGGCATTTACTTGGTAGAACTCCATTATAATACGGTAAGAAAAATAACAATGTATTTTAATGCAACTGAAATTATTTTTTATATTTGAAATAGCTATCAACAAATTTATAAAATAATTTCTGTAGAATTAAAATACATTGTTATTTTTCTTACCGTATTGGCATTTGTCATCAGACGTTTTCATATTATTGTAGGATACGTTATCTTGAGTTGGACTAAGCCATTGATAAAGTTATGTGATTGTCTCGCTATTTCGTTTGAGGATAAAAACGACATTTCGGATACTTTATTAATATATATTGTTTTTTTAGACCGCTCTGAAGTTCGCTGGAAAGGCAGCAGTCATTGCCATCACCGTAACTGGTATCGTCCTCGCTGGAGCAGTAGTGACCCTGTTATTCTGCTCATTCACTCCATTCTGCACGATCTCATTCCGCGGCTTGAACCCTCTGATCTTGCGCGAAGAAGTCCGCTCCTTGATTACTCCCGACAAGATTTCTGCGGCCACCAAATTTGTCCGCGACGCCATCAACAAGTACCAAGCCATGGAAAAGCCAAGTGCAGGCAGGAGACGGCGCTGAAGAATTGAAATCACAATAGGTTAATGTGAACTGTTTTTTTAATAATGCTACGATTATTTTTACCACAGACTTAATTTTAAGTTGCCACTAACAATTATCTGACTTACAAATTCAACGTCTGTATTGGTTTCAAGGAATTTTATCAAAACGAGATTATTCTTCAAATTTTCTTGTCTTTTATCAACGTATACTTATTGACGAATAAAATTTCTTGAAATTACTACATGGTTAACAATATCGTAGCTAAAAAAAAAATCAGTGGTTTATGTATCAAGGCGAAGTAATTAAACTTTTCGTCTTATATTAAAAGAATGATTGAAATCCTTATACAGTCACATTTTCAATGAATAGAAAAAAAATATAATTATGCTCACATTGAATTTTTCTACTGAATATTTCAATAATGAAAAAAAAACTTTGCTACAGAAATTTTTGATGGCATATATTTTATTTTGCAAAATTTTCATAGAACAATTAATTGTCTTGATCTGTGTTCTGGTTGTAATGTTTTTTCAATTTCAGATCATGGATTGTTGTGTATTTTGTTCTCGAGTTGATCGGTTATAAACTGTGATAATATTTTTCAATTTATAAAATTCACCCAAAAAAATTCTATAAAAAAGAATGAGTAATTTTTATGGTCTCTTCAATTTTATTCATTTGCATTTCTGTTTTTTTAATTGTATAATGTATATGTGCTGTATGATGATTTCAATAATGGATGTATTATGTAAAATAAATTATTTAAAAGATATATTTTTTTATTATTTCTACTTATAACGGTAAACATCTTTTAGCGGTCAAAAATAATCCTCGCTTATTGCGAGTTGATCAAGAATAATGTTATTCTTGAAAGTTTTTGCAGTCATAATATTTAAATCGCTCTTAACACTTAAGCCACCGGTCCCGCGTTCGCGCGGAAATTGTCGCAATCGGTAAACATCCGGTCTCGCGTTCGCGCGGATTTACGCCCCGCGCATTGTCTTTGCATCTGTTGGCACATGACATGACACTTTTGGATTTATTTTTTTTATTTTACGACCCATTACTGTCTGGTTAATAGCTCCCCGTGTTTTTTTAATTCAATTTCTCACAAGCTTATGGCTCAAAAACGTCCTTGAAATAAAATATATTTGTTTAATCGAAAAGTTTCCTATAATGAAATATGTATTATATAACGACTGAAACGAACTAAGTATTTTTGTTTATTAGCTCGGCAAAATATAATGTATCGTCTACTCTGCGTCTAAATATTTTAATTAGGACAATAAAAGTAATTTCGGTAATTTAACTGTCAACTGTCAGTGAAAAGGCATTGTTAATTATATGAACAAATAATCTACTTATATTTTACTGATTTCGTTCATTACAGCCATTTTCAACTCATTACATTTTAAGAGAAACATGCTTTTTTATATCAAATTGAGAAAGACAAGAATTGATGAAATAAAAATGATAAACACCGGGCTTGTGCTGCAGTGGTCGACGTCGTTGGCTTCCGTGACGGACCTCACAGGTTCCAGTCCTAGTATGAGGAGAATTTTGTTAGTCGATTTATCGATTCTGATCGAAGGAATGGCCGTTATCAGTTTTGTATCATGTACCTGTATTGCAGACCGGATGTACTGCATCTTCCAAGGGGCGTTAAACGTATCAATTGTTCCCAAATGTGTCCTGGTGGCTTGCATTAAAATCACTAAAATCATCCCATTAGACTTGAGAGTTTCTAGCCGATCATGGCAAGTTCAATTCAACACTTTTAGAGCTAGCCAAGTTGATTTTAAGGCCAGATTGTAGTTGTGAGAACATCCACCAGGACGCTTATCACATTCTATTAGACTGTCCTCAAATGAATTCCAAACGAGCAAAACTGTTCGCTATGGTCCGTCCTCACACGCGCTGACTTAATTCCAACTAAGGCTAACTTCATTGCATTTGAAACATTTGATCCCGAGTCGGTCCCTGTGGTCTAGTGGCAAGAGCTTTGTCCTAGCGATCGGGGGGCCCGGGCTCAATTCCCGGCAAGGTAAAATTTTTGCAATTGAAAAAAAAGAGATCTTGGGCTGGGTGTATGTTATTTATCGTTGATTTTGTGCACAACTGATACATTATTTATCATCGAATTAATCTCGTATGACTTTCACAATTAAGAATATTTGGCGCATTGGCGAAAGCTGTAATGCCAAATATATTTTTTTCTTTAAATTTAATAATTAATTTTGGGACCGAGATAATGTCGATTCTTCGTTAGATTCAATAATCTCGTCTAAGACGACGGGCTCTCAGTATACGGATTCTAATATACACAGAATACTTAGTATCAAATTGATTTCAGTAACTGAAATAGTCTCTCTTATTTAATTTATTCTTTTATTTTCTATTTTTAAGCACAATAATGCATGGTTCAAAATCAGTCCCATGCAGATCTGCTCGGGCCATGAATGTTAGCGGTAGAATTTTTATTTTATATATGCTGATAGCGTTGTGAAAAGCGGCCATGAAAAATTGGCTGCATATACACAGTCGTGGGAAAATAGTGTTTGTGGTGTCCTAAAGATTCCTTCTTACCCATACGATCCCACAATCGACTACCTAACCACTAGTTCTGTCCAAGTCGTATCCCTACCCAATAAACCAAAGAAACCGAATTAATTATTTGTCTTTTTCACAAATTGATTTCATGCACGGGTGAATCGCAAATCGGATAATCCTTCACCAAATTATCGCGTGTTTACGAGTATCGTAATCAACAAGTTAGCGGCGTCACTCGTTTCATATCATGATTAATAAAACTCTTTTATTTGTTATTGATTGCGTAATTGATTATAAATCGTAAAATTTACGAGAAACGCCTATTTATTCCCGATAAACTGTCGAGTACAAAGATGACAGATTGTGGTGTTCCATGTTCAGTTTGCAAGAGCTGAAATCTGCCATTCAAACAAAGCATAACGGTGTCTTTTTTTATCTTATCTTCTGATTCCCGGCAATTAATTACTTGTTGTTCTAGAACAAACTCTACGGACATTTTAGGGTGACCGCAATAAACTAGAATTTATTTTATTATTGTATGTCGAATCAAATGCGAAAGAGTACATATTTGATGATTTTGAACGGTTTTGCTACCTATGAAGCGAATGGACTCTTACAGGGCGTCTTACGTAGGCGAATATTTGCGGTTACATCGCGACCAAATTACAATTAATTTAAAACGTCGCGGACTAAAGGCCTTATGTGCCAAAGACGTCTAGCCAGCCGCAATAAAAAAATAGCTTCCGCCATGACTCAGGCAGTTCGAGGCCACTTTCAACAATTTGTTGAAGTTGTTACCTATGACGCCATGACCGGAACGTGCCGCTTCGTCATAAAACGGCCACCTAAGACGGTCCGTTAGAGCTAACGATTTTATTTTAAGCGGTATTGCATCGGATGTCAACATGTTTCACGTGAAATTGAGTGAGTTCAGACGAGTAATATTTGTTTATGTATTGGGGTTGATTTTTTTTGGAACTCACTCGGTTGACTTCTTGGCCAATTTGTAAATTTTGCCAATGTATTTTGTTTTTTCTTTCTTTCTGTAAAACATATCATTTTTCACATTGCAAAAGAAATAATAACATGATTTGTGATTTTTTTAATGTACAAACAAATATATTATAGATATACATACATAAAAATAAATCTTAACAGAAGTTTTGTAAGATCATTCAGTAGTTCAACCAATCTTTTAAGTCTCAATTCGACATTAGATAAGGAAAATAATCATTAATCAATATGAGATGATCACGGCTCCAAGTATAAGTATACATCAAAACGTGATAAAACATGGCGTAGCCCAGAAGAAAAATATAAAGGAAAAAAAGAAAATGTGACTTGCTCAGCCACTTTGTTAAAGTGATATAAAGTATCCTATGTGCCCGTATACTGAGAATCCGTGGAGTTTAATCTACCTCGCGTTGAATCTGAAGAAGAATCAAGACTCAAGAGTATCCCGTTCCCCATATGATGTTGCAAATTTATCGAATGCCTCAAAATTGGCCTTGGTTGAGATCAAGTCGCTTGTTAACACCTTTTGGTTAGTATAAAATTTAAAATAACTTTGATTATTCCACGTATTGTGTAACTAACTGTGACACGTGTTTCGCCTCTTTCAGAGGCATCTTCAGACTTACTATCGCAAAGTTTGCTTAAGTAATGAAGCAAGATAAATTCTAACATTTTAACATTTTAAATTATGAAATTACAAAATGGATTAGGGGGTTTTTTCCTTCTAAAGGAAACAAGGAAGGGGGTGATACTTTCGGTGACTGGGTGATACTGTGGAGACTGTCCAGCTTCTTATGTTGGACAGACAGGTAGAAACTTTAATATTAGAATTAAAGAACATATAAGATGTCTAAAGAGTAATAATTTTTCTGAGTTTGCCAATCATTTAATAGAAAATGACCATAATTTTAATCAGACTAGTAATGTAGAAATACTCCACCGAGTAAATAAAAAAGGTTTAAAGATGAATAGTCAAGAATTTTTAGAAATAAATAAAACTCTTAATAAAAAAGATATATTATTAAATAATATTCTTAACAGGACAGGATGCTCGCCCTTATTAACATTATTCCCAATCAATAGAGTAATCACCCAACCTAACTGATTGATTGCAGCTCATTAGTTTATAGTTTATTAGTTTGTAATGTTTAACGTCATTAGAAACATGTTTGTTTGCTTTGTTTCGATTCTATAACCCTCTCTTGCGTCACTTAAAAAGGAAAAATCCCAATCTAATTGATTGATTGATTGCACCTTATTAGTATCATTATGTTATTGCATTGTTTTGATTCTATCACCCCCTTCCTTGTTTCCTTTAGAAGGAAAAAAACCCGTAATCCATTTTGTAATTTCATAATTTAAAATGTTAAAATGTTAGAATTTATCTTGCTTCATTACTTAAGCAAACTTTGCGATAGTAAGTCTGAAGATGCCTCTGAAAGAGGCGAAACACGTGTCACAGTTAGTTACACAATACGTGGAATAATCAAAGTTATTTTAAATTTTATATATAAAATGAACTTCCACAAAGTTACCGCCGAAACCATCGAAAACCTTTTGGTTATTAATCTCAATGTATGGTCACCCTAAGATAAACCAATATAGAATCATACGAAAATATATAGACGCCCGTTGGTGATCAGTTTATTTGCACCAAACAAATTCGCATTACATGTTTTTTGTGAGTGTCAAAAAGTGCCGTTTCAATACCATTAAAGTGCAATTTTAATATAACTACTCGAAGTATGTATTTACTTAACAAGTGACTTATCGATATTTACCTGATATTTATTTCATTTAAATCGGCTGTATCAAGTTTTAATCACGATTATAATATTCTAGTTGTATCAAAATTATTGTTTACTTACACATTGTAAGATATATTATGTGAATGATCTTTGTTTTAATACTTTCGATAGCTAGCAACTTTGTGGAAGTTCATTTTAATATAAAATTCAAAATAAATTCGATTATTCCATGAATTGTATAACTAACGTGACACGTGTTTCCGATTTCATAATTACTTAGTCCGGGGATTCTTAACCGCGTGCCCGCGGAGTCATTTTCGTACGCCCGGAAAAGAATTAAAAAATATTTTTTGAAATTGCACAAATATAAGTTTAAGCTTAATAACTATGTATGTTAGTTTGAGAGGTGACGATATTTTTAGTGTCTTAAATTACGCGTAAGAAATTAGCATGCCTTCATACAAGGTATCAACAATAATTACTGATAATGCTCCAGCAATGGTCGGCTGCAATAATGGATTTATTTTCCATTGCAAGAGAGATGAAATCTTCACTTTTTAATGAGTTATCATTGTGTTATTCATCAAGAAGCATTATGTTCCAAAATATTTTCCTCTAAACATGTCATGAATGTCGTTGTACAAATAAGCAACGATATTTGACCAAATCCTTTATCTCACAGAATATTAAAAGCCCTTGTAGAGAAACTTATATACCTAACATAGTTTTGTCAATTTAAAATGCAATGTCAAAGATTACACTAAATGTGCTTTTTTATTTCAAGGATTTTTTGTAATTGTAAATGAATGCATAAACTTCCGATTTAAAATAAATAATTTAGTCGCACAATATAATGAATGTAAAAAATGTAATGCTGTGAAAGGAACAATAATAAAATTAATACATACATAATATGCACTACTTAAATCTTGTTTTTAAAAAATCCGGCCGGCGCCCGTGATTCATCTCCAAAATCTCAAATGCGCCCGTCACTGCAATAAGGTTAAGAAACCCTGACTTAAGCAAACTTTGCGATAGTAAGTCCCAAGATGCCTCTGATAGAGGCGAAACACGTGTCACAATTAGTAACACAATACGTGGAATAATCCAAGTTATTTTGAATTTTATATTACTGATCTTTAAATTAGAATTTTTTGAATTTTGTTCAAAATTCAAAAAATTCTAATTTGATATTGAAATTCCATCAAGCACCCTCAGTCGAAATACTTAATTACTGATCTTTGTTTTGTTAACGTTGCTACACTTTTTTCAATACCCCATTTTTTAATATTGCGGAATTAATATTATTTTTTCTATCAATATTTGCAGTCGTGGTTTCGTATTTGGGCATTATACAGCGCTATATATGGAAAATAATAAAACAAAAATTCTTCTTATTCCACAAAACTGAGTTGAAAATGCTCGTGACGAGCGAAACCAGTCTTGATCTAAATAAATTTACTGTGAATAAGCATTAAAAATGTTTGATTTAATGCCATTTCATTCAACAAATATTGATACATTAAAATTGAGCTATATATGTATGGTTTAATTCAATTTCAATTTAATATTTTTTCCTTTGGGAATTGATTGAATTGTCATTTTATTGGTAGATGAATAAAACAATCATTTGAAAATATTTTATAAAAAAAAAATTACCAACCCTCCGACGCATGAAATTAAAAAAATATTTATTTTTGAAAATTTCGGATATTTTCTCTATGTAGAACGAAAAAAACAATTATGAAACTTTGACAGCAATTTAATATGTATTTTTGTATTCGTTTAATTTTGCCAGTAACCTTTTGTCCGTAAACATTTTGCCCGGAGACTATTTTTCCGGGGACGTTCTGTCCGGGGACGTTTTGTCCTGGGACGTTCTGTCCGGGTACGTTTTGTCTTACGAAATTGATATTTTTGATGATTCATATTTCTCCTAATTTAAATTGTCTTGTTATAAGTGACCAAGAATCTTTAATATGACAAAAATTTTACTGATTCTTATTAAAAAAATGCATTAAGTAAACATACAGCAAAGTCTGTGTTGTTAATTATTGTTTTTTGTATGAGACATACTTGTCTCCAAGAAATCGTGATTCATATCATTAGTATAAAACTATAATAAACATTCATTGTTTGTCGACCATAAGCAAAACAAATATCTTTCCAGGTAGCACATTATTTGTCATACGGTTATTTACAATCACTCTTAAAATAAGTGTTTATTTAATTTTAGAAATATTTTTTAAGCCAAAAAAGTATGTTACACGTAGCCGCTAAATATTTTAATGTCATATCATTATGAATAATCTTAATAAATTAATAGTAGTTCTGACGGTGGCGTAAGCCGAAATAGCTATCAACCATTTATCTTATAATTTCTGTTGAACTAAAATAGATTGCTATTTTTTCACCGTGTTGTTATGGAGTTCTACCAAGTAAATTACATTTCAATCAATAAATAATAAGCAAGGTTGGTTACGCAAATGCGCATTATTTTAATGTCATTATAAATAACTTAGTAAAAATATTTGAATGAATTGAAAAAATCTGCTTATATCAAAATTTAATTTACTAAGATTAGTAACGGTTTCGCGCACTACTAGCATGGTTGATTTTCTTAAGAAATTAGTAAAATCTTATACGTGTCACACTATTTATATCTTAATAACAGTGCTGGTTTCTCTAAGCTAGTAAGCATTTTCAACTTACTTTCTAGCAATTTTTTTTTTCACAAAATTGAAATCTGTACAACAACACAATCTGCAGCAATCTCTATCTGTCAGGATTTAACAGTAAACAATAAATTTTGTACAATCATATAAATTCTTTATAAGGATTTGAATCGTTTGAATTTTATACTTTTCCATAAGCTTAGTTGCTGAAGACCCGGGTTTCCTCTTTTGTGACCTTCAAGTGCACGAATGAACTTGACATGAAAGAAAGAAAGACGAATCCCGAGACCTTCAGTCGAATTCCTCAAATATATTTGTAAAAAATATTTATTTTTTGATGAAGAAATATGGTTGGTTTTTTATTATTGTACACAACATCATATTGTCATACATCAGTTTCTCTGAAATATACGAATTTTTTGACGTCATTTAAAAACACCTGTCATATGAATTCATATAAAATAGGGTACCCTAAACCGGGGTGAATAGAGATTGGCAGGTGAATAGAGACAAAAACAATGATTGAACTTTAGCACAACTTTACTAAGTATTCAATGTATTTTTTACTATTTATATATAATTCTTTACAATGACTATAATACTACCTATCGAATGACAAAACCAAACCAACTAAATGATTGGCCAAAATTGAAACAAACGTGTTTCTGCTGGATGCTTGTGCATCTTTTCTTTTTGACCCCTTATAAACTTTTCTTTAATTGCATGGAAATAAAAATCAATCATGTTTTTTTCGGTTAATAAGTACCGTTAAACGGAATGAATAAAGACTCGTATAGAATAGAGGTTCATATATTCCAAACATTAAAATCTGTATTTTTGTCTCTATTCACCTGCCAATTACTATTTCCTCTATTTACCCTCTCTCCTCTCTATTCACCCCGATTCAATGTGAATAGAGACATCGGACAAAAGTGACTGTTTCTTAATAACGATAGTGAATATTTGAAAAATATTGTCATGAATGTGTAGTAGGAACATAGAAACAAGTTTCAAGCCATTCATATTTGAATTATGTGGCGCAGGTATGAAGATACATAGTCGCGAAGGGTAAAAAGTGTCTCTATTCATCCCGTTTTACGGTATTTCTAAAGCCATTATTGTTAGTTGTGTCGTTTTAATTCCAGTGCCCGATTGATACTTAATCAAAAATTTATACCGTGATATAATATCACGAACTTTTATAAAATGGGGAGTTCCTCTTCGAAAACATTGAACATTTCAAACGTTCCCAGTGACGTGATTCATAAAAAAGAAAAAAAGAAAAGAGCAGGGAAAAACCTACCCCAATCTATCAGCGTGGCAAGTGCCCCTTCGCAAACTAGCGTGTCTGAAGTGACACAAGAAGAAAAGAAAATCGAAGAAAATACCAAAGTCGTTAGGTAAATTTTTCATTATTCAGTACAGTGAAACTTCTATGTTGACAATTGTTTTTCTATATTCTTCAATGTTTTCATTTTTGGTTGTAAAAATTGGGTCAAAGTGTAGAATTTGGTAAAACTAATAATTCATTGAACCATGTGTGGTCAACCTTTTCAGCAGCCGGGCAAGATTTTTTAAATTATTTTTATTTATTAATTTTTTTTCCAGGCCACAAACTTCGCAATCATTTTTTATAATAATAAAAAGCAAACAAAGAGCCATTACTTTTAAGGTGTTAACTGTCAATACTTGGTGTATAGGTATTATAATAAAAATAATAACTCATTTTTAGTACTTATTTCAAATAAAATTTATTGGTTTGGCTCATGGCGAGCATTATCAACTGATAAGAAATATTATTTACATAAAAGACAATAAGAAGAGTTTTGACTGCTTTAGAGAATTCATTTTCCTTAATTGCCTGTAAAATAAATGTTTGAACGTTTCTTAACACTTAAATCAGTGATGCACAATCTTTTTGAGAGATGGGTTTGATTATCAATTTTCAGTTATTTTCAGTGCCGCATGTTTAAAAGTGATTAAATTATCGATATTTTTAGTGTACATTAAATCTAAAATTTTATTTGTTCTTCCATCGTCATCACAATCTTTATTTATTGAATGATCGTCACTAGTATTATATAAATTGAAATTAAAGAAAAAAAAAATACAATAAAATTGCCAGTAAAGATAGTAATTATATTGAGTTTATTTGGTAAATGATTCAATTTTCAAATAAAATATGTTGTTTTGATAATGACTAAGAATTTTAAATCATTGATAAGATAAATAATTTTTGATGCATCTATCTGTCAGTATTTTTATGACAGTAATTTATTACTTAAATTAAATAAATTTATTTACAAAGATTTACGAAAAATCCATACTTCGAAGCCTTTAGCAAATTTAGATAAATTGTAGTCAGGGATTGCAATTTTCTGTCTCCATTTTTTTAACACTCCTACATTTATTGTCTCTTTGAGCTATTATTTGACATGATAAAGCTAGTTTTTCAATTTTATTCTACTATATATTTATACCAATATTCGTGACAATTATTTTAATACCGGTATTTAAAACATTAAAAACTTATATTTTCCCGACATATTTTTGCGTGCCATGGAAAACTTTGACCTTGAATTCAGCCGTAATGTAATGTTAATTTATGCGGCTAACGATATAGGCTTCTGTCTGATATCAATACTTCAAATCCTTACATTATGAACATATTATGTTCAATTCGGTTTATAAATTTGTAGGCTTTTATAAGTTTTCCCTTTTTTGATACCACATACATATGATAATTTTAAAGATTCGTAAAGCAGTTTCTGATATAAATTTAAAAACATAATCTTATCGAGTGACCGATATTCCATAAGGAATCCATAATTCCAACACTAGGGTGGCATACGGAAATAAGTATTAATTCAAAGACTCGAAATTGGTAATTTCAAAAATCCCGATAATTATAACAAACCCACTTAATTCATTGAAACTTGTTTGCATAAAATTTTCGCTAATTTACATTTTAATAGCGATTTAACTTAGTGATCTACTTCTATTTTTGTATATAAATGATAAAAATTGTTTACTACGCGTCAGTTCAAGTATATCCGTGCACTTGAAATGACCGAAGATGCCGAAAGGCGAAACCCGGGTCGTTAGCGACTAAACACATGGAAAAGTACAAAAGTCAAACAATTCAAATATGATATTATGTTCATTTGGGTTTATTAATTTGTAGGCTTGTATATTTTTTTTTGTTTTGATACCACAAATAATAATTTTAAAGATACGTCAAGCAGTTACTGATATAAATTTAAAAACAAAATCTTAGCGAGTGACCGATATTCCATAAGGAATCCATAAATCCAACACTAGGGTGGCATAGGGCTATAAAATGTGTAAATATAAACGGAAATAAAAATTTCAATTCTAGGTTAATATACCTTTTTCCGAACGCTAACATCATAAAATACCAGGGGTGGCACAGCTTTTAACCACTAAGGGCCACTTATTTTGAAATTATTATTGGCGGTCTACTAAAATTTAAAATAGTCATTGAAAGCTAAAAATTAGTCTAAATTGATGATTAACATAGATAATATCAATATCAAGTTATTTAAATCAAAGCAGTTATGACACACAAATATAAAAATTTAATGTAAATAAACCAAGATGCTTTTTTTAATTTCACTTTAATTATCCCAAGTAATATGTTTATTATTAGCTTTACAAATCGTAAATATTAAGATATTTCATTCATTTTAAGGCATCAGAGATGTATACATATCAGACAGGCGGATGACTAGGAATAGTTACGCGGGCAACCAGCCGACCGCGGTTGACACTTTGTCCGCCCCTGCTATATACTTTGTCATACAGTAATTCAATGGATTAAAAATTTAGATTAGTTCCAACGATAGAAATCCGATCCAAACCACTTAACCTGATAACTAATGCATAGCAACGATAAATAAATATATACTTTATACAAAACAAATATAAATAGATATTTCCTTAATTTGATTTTGGGAATGATATTATCAGTTAACCTTGAAAATACACAGGTTACGTTTATGAAATATATATTGCTTTTAAATTGAAATTTGTATAAATATTCTGATATGCTGACCATGAATTATTGAAATCAATTTGTAGCTTGTTTAATATATCGAATATTGATTTGTAGTTTGTTTTACATGCGCTGTTTTGTACATCTATTTGTGAAACTGTAACTGAGAATTTCAACAAACCGGTATTTTAAGCTAGTGTTTAAATTTATCCAAAAAATAAGGCTTTTTTATTCTATTTATTTATGAAATGTTATGTGATTTTTTTTTAAATAACCATATTATAATGAAGACTTACACTTAGGTACATACGTATATTTGTACAAGTACAATGGTTAGGATTACTATAATTGTGAAGCTCTAATCCGGATCAAAAGATTCCAGCATGCGGCTTCGGTTATCCGACAAAATGTGTTTTATTATCGAAAAAACACGCTTCAAAGGTGGCAGATATAACCAGGGCTATGGAGTCGGAGCTTTTTGGCCGGAGTCGGAGTAGGAGTTGTCGCGGCGTTTTGGCCGGACTCGTACTCTGAGTCGGAAATTTTGAAAAGTTTGAACTTTTTATTTTTGCATTTTATATATCAAATTTGGCTTTTGGTCGCATCGATAGGGTTGATATTTAATTGAATACACATAAATAGGAAAATTAGGGGAAAAAAGTGACGATATTGAATTTTTTTTAGTCGGAGTCGGAGTCGTGTTTTTGGTCAATGTTGGAGTCGTAGTTTTGGTAAATGCTGGAGTCGGAGTCGGACTTTTTTTCACCGACTCCACAGTCCTGAATATAACATACATGAGATCATTTTAGCCAAATAAGATACGTTTCTATTGCAAATATTTGAATAATTGAATCATTTTTTGACGTAAAATAAGTTTTTGCAAGTGGAAACTCGTCACGGCACCAAATTTTAGTTAAAAGAATTTTGAGATCAATTTGGAAGTACAGTCAGAAGTTTTGAAACGTTAAACAAGAACCGGGAAAATCCAAAGAGATTTGTAAAAAAACGCGTTGTTGCAGAAATGAACATTTTCTATGAGCAATTTTGTTTTTATAAAAGTAGTCTTGGTAAATACCGGTATTAATAAATTTCCCGGTATTTCGATGTATTTACGGCAGTGTGTACACAGACAGTGTATATATGTCCACTACCTTTGAAACGAAAAATATCATAAGAATTCTTACAGGAAGATTTTTTTTATATATTTTGCAAAATAAGCGACGGTATTTGCGACGTCCGTACGCAGCGGCCACTAGAGGGCTTACGGTACTTAAGTGGTTCTAAAGATATGGGCACAATTATTTTAAAAAGCAACACTGATATTAGCGTTTGCTTTATTTATGCGTGTATGTGTTTGTCATAATATTAAATTAACTTATTAAAATGACTTCGCAGAATAATTTCAAAGGAAACTATTCAGGTCATTGAATTTTAACCGATCACGTAAACTTCATAAAAACGATTTTCTTTAAAGCCATTTCGTTTTCAAGGTTGTATATTAGTTACACGGACGAAATAATTATAATGTTCGATGTATTTAGCTTTTATTTTAAAATGTTTTATTCGTTGGTCCTGTAGTTGAGTTGTCAGCGCTCTTGTGCTATTTTTAAAAAACTATTTCTACTGCCCAAAACATTATGAATCGTTGAGGATTTCAACTGAAGGTGCTTGATGAAATTTAATATCAAATTTAAATCGTTAGAATTCTTTATGTTCCATTACTTTTGTCGTTATGACTCGGCTATGTCTGTATTTTCTATGTATTTTCTTTTAGGAATGCTGTTATTTCACTCACTTGAAGCTCAAAGACTAATTGCAATATTAAAACATTTTTCTCTTCTTCTTCGGGGCCAAGTTGATAACCCTGACATCCTTGAAAATTTAAATTTGCATGCTCCCAGCTTTTACCTACGTGGTCGTAACAAAGACAAATCAATTTTCTTTGTCAAAACTTGTTTGTCGCGTAGGTCTTTTGAATCTCCAGTTGCAAGGGCTATTCGGCTGATAAATGCGCTGCCTGTTGATGTTGACATCTTCGGCAGTGAACTTGATGCTTTGTTTAAAAATTATGTTTTCTTATGTAAATAATATGTTTCTGTTCTGTTTCTTATTTTTGTGTAATATTTTATGTAATCTTTATTAATTTCTCAAATGCATGGCGCATTGGCGCTTGCTGTAATGCCATGTATTTTTAATAGTTTTTTGCCAATAAATAAATAAATAAATGTCTGAAGATGTTGACATGCGAAACACGAGTCTTTAGCGACAACACTCTAAATTACAAAATTAAAACAATTCAATTTTAATTGAATATTACCTCGACTATGCCAGATTGGTCAACGTCTTCAGCTTTGGGTGCCGTGCTTAAGAGTTCAAATCCCAGTACGCATAATCCATAAAATGATTATTTTTCAATAGATTCTTAAATAATAAAGAGGCAAGCAGTGATAAGCTAACGAATATTATTATAATTTTTCCACATCTGACGAAATAAATCAGATGTGGAAAAAGTACTAAAAAATGTGTTATTATTTTTATTATAATGCCTTTCCACCAAGTAGTATTGACAGTGAACACCTTAAAAGTAATTAGATACATGATAAATAAGATTACTACTTCTACATATGATTTTTTAAATATCAGGACCGGTTTTATTTTCCTACCTTTACTTTCCTGCTAAAACTATATGTGAAGTCCGCTAGGCGGGTTCCTAATTTCCTGACTATTTTTCTTGCTATAGTGGATACAGACTTCAAGATAAGTCTTTGTTTCCCTTTCCCGCATGTAAGCTAGCTAAGTATTGACTTTCTAAGTTGCATGAGTTAAAAAAGACATAAAATGGATGTTCGGCTATCGAACCAACGGTCTCTTTAATTACTTTTAAGGTGTTCACTGTCAATACTTGGTGGAATGGCATCATAATAAAAATAATATCACATTTTACTAATTATTCCACATTAAATTTATTGGATCAGGACCGGTTCCACTAATAGCGAGCATTATTAACTGATAATTATTGACTAAAATTATCAGTTGGTAATGCCCGCTATGAGCGAAACCGGTCCTGATGCAATACATTTAATGTGGATTAACTACTAAAAATGTGTTATTATTTCGTCGCTTACCTATTCTCAAAAGAGTAACAAGTAGCCCTCGTAGAGCTCCTTATGTTGAGATAAGTTTCGTTGATAAGAGGTCAAGGTCGAGTTCAACTTGCCTTAACATTTTTCGTGAATAATTATTACAAACCTTGACTAATTTTCGGGTTTTATCTTTTGTAGTACATGCTCTATATTTGAGGAACTTGGGATCAAACATGCCCAAATCCAGTTTTGATCAAAAACGAGATAGCGATGTAATATGGAAGTACGTATTCAAAAGCTGATAATTTCATTTTTAAACTCACTGAAATCCTCATAGCTTCAATGCAATTCAATTTCAAAATATGTTGATTTTTTGTTTCATAAATGCCCAAATGCCTTAATCGGCCAATAGCCTGTTTGCATTTGTCGGCCATGACAGTTCATTCAGTTTTAATCCAGCCCACATCAAGTGAAGTTTAATGGTGTTTGTGTCTGAATTTTAGTTTTTTTTAAAAAATATAAATACAGAAATGCATAAAGAGACTATGTATAATGGTGCATCAACTAATATTAATGCTCAAAACATAAAATAATGAATTTAGAATCAATATTAACCAAATCCAAAATACTTAATTTTCATACTTACCCAAATCCAGTGGTTTAGGATCAAATTTAATCAAATCCAAGTTTTTTCATGATTTTGATTAAATGGCAGCATATTCAGATTCTTTAAAATGGAAAATGAATAAATATAAATAAATACATCAAATTAAACAGTGACTTGAATAAATTGGGATGGCGTAAGTTTTTATACGAAAAATGTATTTTTCTCTGTTCAGGAAAAAGTGGATGTAGTTATTTTTGATCCCTAGCTCGTCATTTAGAAGTTCAAAATTGACAGCATTAACGGCCATTGTCCGGTTGCCATGGCAACGTTATACCAAAACAACTCGATAGTAAATCGCCCATCCAATCAACGTAGCGGAAACGCGGACAATTTATTGTGATTTTTCCGCGTTCTCTTTTATTTCATGGATTAGAAAATATATTCACGAGGTCAGCTTTTCTCGATTAAACTATGGTCAAATAAACCGGTATCGTTGTTTTGTTAAAGGAATAAAAAAATATTTTTCATTGACTGCAACCAAGTAACAAGCAATTCTCGTAGAAAAATATATGTTGAGATAACCTCTGCAAAGAGTCCATATGCTCCAAGTTGTGAGGAGCAGTTTTGCACATGGCGTTTTTAAGTGATATGGCTGGCTACGAGCGAAACCGGTCTTGATTTTTGTAAAATTATACAGTTTTAATTAAAAAACATTTTGCATTATAGTTCATGCCAATGCGCCAAATATTTGTAATTATGAAAGTCACACGAGATAATTTGGATGTTAAAATTTTTATGAATCAGTCGAGAACAACTCAACGAAAAATTGACATACACCCATGTCCAAGATCTCTTTTTGTGAAACATAAGTAAGTCCACTTTTTGATTAGAAATCTGAGTTTTTTTTAATATTTCCAGGTCGCTGTCAATTATCAGCGGGCGACCGGTAGACCGCGTACTACGCTCCGTAATCCCTGACATATAATTTAATCCAGATTTTTAACATTATTAGAATTAACAAAAGCCACCCGGACCTTCCAATTATTCTGCAATCAGTATTATGGTATCTCATATCATACATTGAGTGGATACGTACAAATATGTCATGTATATTTAAATACTTATTAGGATATCTTTTATATTACATTCAAATCAAATACATGTTGACATTGTTGCCATGGTGAGCACATATGGCGTGTGACCACTAAGTATAATCTTATCTGTATATTTTTATAATGCAATATCGCGTTGATAACAGTGGCGCAGGCGAAGTTTTTTTAACTAGCGAAGAATACATATTTTTGTATAGTGACATTGATTTCAAAAAGAAAATCGTTTAATTATTTACTATCAGGGCTGTGGAGTCGGAGTCGGAGTCGAACTTTTTATTGTTGCATTTAATATGTCAAATTTGGCTTTTGGCCGCATTGACAGGGTTGATATTTAATTGAATACACATAAATAGGAAAATTAAGGGAAAAAAGTGACGATATTAATCTTTTTTTAGTCGGAGTCGGAGTCGTAGTTTTGGTAAATGCTGGAGTCGGATTCGGACTTTTTTTCACCGACTCCACAGCCCTGTTTACTATTACCACAAATTTCATACATTTAACAAATCATAAAGTAAAAATAATGACACATTTTTAGTACTTATTCCTCATTATATTAATTGGATCAGGACTGGTTTCACTTATGGCGAGTATTATCAGCTGAAGAAATCAGATGAAAATGCTCGCCATAAAACCCACATATTGAATTATAAGGCATTCCCATGCATTCTGATACGGTACGAAGTTCGCCGGGTCAGCTTGTAGTATATTAATCTTCGAGACTTTGCATTTCAAAACAAATATAATATGCCGGACTATTTATTTGATATTTTTATTGTGTAGTTACTCGTAACACCACTGCCGCGTAACTTGTTATATTAATCACAAATAGCGCACTTAATCTCGAGCTTGTTAATGGTTTAATCTTTATTGTTTAGTAACACTGCAAAAATATGGACAGACCAACGTCTGATTTTGAAAAGCGTCAAATATTTTTGTAAGTCTTTACAAATATTTTATACTAGTATTGCTACCCGGCGTCGCTCGGCCTAAGCGACCAATAATTATTTAATGTTATATCATTCGACATAATTATATCACAAAATCTAACATCCAAAATAGAGTTAAAATAAAATCACAAAGTTTATTTAATTTGATGACAGCCCCATTCTCGCCCATTAAAATGTCCAAATTCAAGGAAAAAATCTAATTTGCTGTCAAAGAAATGTCAAATAATACCTTCACGTAAATAATAAACATTAGTATATTAATAAAAGCCGGGAAAAAGTTGGTAGAAGACAAATTTATTACATTTTGACTAAATGTCTTCGCCGATAAAAATATTTTCTTTCATATTCGTTTTTATGGCAACTTGCAACTACAATGCAAAAGGGAATTACAGACATACATACATACATACGCCGTTTCGGTTTTATATATAAGATTATTTCGCATTAATCTATCATGTTTAGTCACATTTAAGGTGTTCACTGTCAATACTTGGCGGAATAGCATTATAATAAAAATAATAAAACATGTATCAGGACCGGTTTCGCTCATGGCGAGCATTGTCAACTGATAAGAAATACAAAAAACAGTGATATTTATACAAAGTTTAAGTAATAATTACAAGGTGTGACAAACAATTGGTATTATAAGTAAGCGAATAAATTGAAGCAAAATTTAAGAAAAATAGATTATAATTAAAATGTTGAAGACCACTTAGCAATGCAAGCTATTACATCAAAAATCGATTAGTATGAATATTAATTAACAAAGTAAAAACCAAAATAAGTGCATTTAATAAATATCAATGTCTATAGTCCACGCGGAGTGCTCAGTCCAACGACAGTTCTAAAAAAGGAAAGTTGACTATGCTCGCCATGAGCGAAACCGGTGCTAATCCAATATTATTTTTTTTGTGGAAAAAGTACTAAAAATGTTTTATTATTTTTATCATGTTAAGTGTTTAATAACTAATGATACCAATCCGAGTTTACTAATGGTTATAAAAGATCTCGTTTAACTTCCCTGCTCCGCGTGACAGTGTGAAAAATATTTTATAATGCATAAATTCATATCATTTGACTTTGTAATTTTACTGTAATATTTTGAATTAATTTTTTATCGTTATGAATACAAAATTTTCCAGTTGCTCTTAAAACCATTTTTAATTATTGCTCAGATTAAGTGCACTTTCTTGACAAAATAATATTATTATATATTCTTAAGAAATGTTGAAAAACAAAAAACGTTAAATAATTAGAGATGTTATCTATTGACATTTGTGTCATTCTAAGCATGATTGAAATAAGCTTTCTATGCTTTGTATGAATCTGTATAATAGACTGTATTGATTACTAGCCGGAACCGGCAAGCGTTTAATGCCACTCAAAGAAAAAAAGTGTTTTTGCTTATTGAAGTGCTTTTGGATGCTTAATATTTTAGATAAATAATTTCGATTTAATTTACTTTATTTATACTGAGCATAAACATTATTGTAGAGTGAAGAAGTGTTTTTTTTTTTAAATATTTTTATACGAATTCTAGAGTGACATTAGAGGTCTGCACGGGTCGAAATTTAAAAATTCTACGCGGCCCGAACTTAAAAATCAACGACCCAGCCCGACCAGAGCCCGAGGCTCATTCCCTAAAAACTTACCCGAACCCGAGAGTTTTTCAACTTTTCAACAAAATTTTAATCAACATTTAAAATAATTGAATATAAACTCATCAAATTATAATATGTATGTAATTTAGATATGCAATAATGGAGTTAACATCTGGAATAATCGGATCTATGTTTTATTTTTTGTGTAACCAACCCGGGCCCGAAATCAAACCTTCGGGCCGGACTCCGGCCTGCGGGCTTCCCCGAGCCCGTGCAGATCTCTAAGTGATATAGATAGTAGAGTGTAAAAAATATTGAAATTTACATGGTTAAAAAAAATCGATTTCTTTATGTGGAAAAATTAGGAATTAATACAACCGACCGAATAGAACGAACGTTTAAAATCATCCTCTCGCATTCGCAGCTACTAAAATATTCAAAAGAAAATTGTCGTCAGTGCGAAAAACATACGCTGTTAACTTTCAACGATCTCTTTGTGTGATGTACATTGCAACGTTCGTATGTTCATCACTTGACTTCTGTACGCCATACGGAAAAGAAGTGTTTTATGTTAATGTCTTGTGATTATTCTAAGGTGCTCTTAAAAAGCTAATTCAGTTCATATCACGATCTTTTTTGTAGAGCTTTCATTAAAGCTTATTTTGTGATTATATATACATTTTGTTTAACGCGAAATAAAAACTATTTCAAACTGGGGCAGTGTATGGACACAGTGGCAGTTGCTAAGCAGCATATTGCAAATTTGGAGTGAGTTTTATTGTTATAGTTTCCTGTGAATTTATTAAAAGTATGCATGTAATAGTAAATAATTAAATTTTGCAGTTTGTCTTCAGTAATAAGTTGTCAAGTTTTAATTAAATGAAAATGACACGGTGAATAAATAAAATATAAGTATTTTAGTTTTTCAGAAATTATATGATGTATGGTTGATAGCTATTTGGCTCACACCATCAAATAAAGTAACCAAAGTTCTTTATGGTCACTTTATCTCTGACGATAGCGTAAGCCGAATTAAATATCAAACATAAAGCTATTTCTGTAGAACTAAAATACTTTGATATTATTTAACCGCGCTATAATGGAGTTCTACTAATTAAATGCAATTTCAATCAATAAATGAAACTGAGTCTCAACGATATTTAACCAAAAGTAAATTTTATTTCATTGTTGCTTTTAACAGTTACAATTTATAAAAAATGATGTTTATTGAATCACGATTATCAAAGACACATTAAAACCACATTCTCATTACTTAAGATGGCAATTTTATTTTCATGGCATACCTTGGGGAGTGTTTTCCATTAGGGATATCACAGCCCGTAAAAATATCGTCGTTTATTAATTAGCCTAGAAATATTTTTGGTGTTTGAACATACATTTGAGGTCATTATTTGCAACCGCGGCTTGTACCTAAAACCATAATTCGCGGGAAAATCCGTTCAACTTAAAACGAATTTGTATTAATTTATAGATGATTATTAATATAGCATATTTGTAATGTATCACACAAAAGAATTAACTCATAAATAAAATATTTTGGTGTCTTTTTCTTTAGCAAATTACATTCAAGTTTAGTTTATTATGTTTTCTTAGATTGGCATTGTCCAAAGGACATTTTTTATATTTGTTATCTTAACGCGTGAATTTTTTTAAAAATGAAGTGGAACCCTGTAAAAATAATTTTACATTCTTCGTTTTCTTGCCTTTATTGTATTTATCGTTTTATTTAAAAAGTATTTAAAAACGATTAATCGAAATTTCAATGTCCATACTCAATAATGTTAGATAAACTGTGAATTTTTAAAGCTTATATTACGAAGATATGCGTTGTTCCATTATTTAAAACCTTATACTAAACTAAATATTATAGTCTGAGTTATAATTAAGTTGTATAATATCAAATGTAGAACTATCCACTTTCCTACTTTTGGAGAAAAACAAAAATTACAAAATTTAGTGTGGCTGAGTGTGGAAGTAAGATTGGCTTTTGGACTTGAATTACAAGACTCTCCATATGGCGATGATATTGCTTAAGGATAATCGCATAGAATTTTCGAGATTTTTATTTGTTATCCTCGTTCGAATTTTTGATTTAGTGTGTTTCATCCTCGAAAAAAACTGATCGCACGTCTATGTGCTGCCGAAAATACAAATGATTTTTCTTGCAAATGCGCGTACATTTGTATATTTTTCATCCACCAAATATAATTTATAAAAATCCGTCAAAGCAATGTTGTTAAATTGTGGTTTTATACATAAATCCCCCTAAAGCTCAATAAGTTCCATCTGCAAATTTGCTGGCATATTTTTTACATCTGAATCAATCGGATGAGCAAATATAGCGAATGTGGAGTCTTTGTTTTGGAAGTCAGCAAGCCTTGTATCATATTGCTCTATTAGTGCCTTCAGTTCATCTACATAAGAATTACAGTCGCGCCAAAAGAAATCCGAAACAGCCGTTGAGCCTTCAAATCTCACATGCTTTTCAAAATATGGCTATTAGTTTACTTTACAATTAGAAAGGAAAAAAAAGGAAATCGGTAAAGATTTCGAGCAAATTTTCGCAAATGAATAGAATTGTGAAGGGTGTGCGGATTTCTATTGCCACGACTGTATATGTGTTGTTTGTATGAGCTGATAGACTAGGAAAATGGTTTTAAAAAAAACCTCAATGGAACTATTAATTTATATTTCAATTATTTTGCCCAGATGTATAAGGGCCGGACAAAATAGCTCGGTGGCCGGATCCGGCCCGCGAGCCGGTAGATGCCCATGTATGGACTAAACCATTGTACTAAACTTTTTTTCTAAATTCGTGAACCGTTTTTGATTTTGACACCAATCTTCATATTCCTTTACGTTTTTAAACGGTTATTTTTATACAACTATGACCAGAAGAATAATGTAAGAGCATTAGTCCAGTTTCGAAAATATGGGATGGCTCTTCTTTTAATACTATACGACTCTATTGTTGAATCAATAATATTACCCTAGCTGGAGTAAACATTAGTCTTCTGGCTATCTAGGTTAATAATAGCGATAAACATTCATTGTAAAAAAATTCGTGTGTAGTAACGCAGCTGCCAAGGTAGCATCAGGAAGGATGCCTGTGGATCTGTACTATCTTGCCCCGTCGGCTCCATGCAGAGCCGTGATGATGACAGGGCGAGCAGTTGGAGTTGACTTCAATCTAAAGATCTGCAATATCATGGAAGGCGACAGTATGAAACCGGAGTATATAAAGGTACATACACATAATTTCAATCAAATACATTTCAAATATTACGAAAACTTTTGACGTCACTTTATGTATGTACATATATTGGGTCAATGTATAAAAATATACTACCAATCAAGACTTTATTAATTTATAATCATTCTAATAAAAAAAAAATCGTTTTATATAAAAAATAAATTTTAAGGTCTTAGGATCGTGCTGAATTTACAAATTAAAAACAGGTCGTGAGTCGTGACAAACTAGGGAATAAATACATATATTTCTTGTTAATACATAATCTTTTATATATCTACGTACTTTGAATAAGTATTTTTCGGTAACTGTTGAAAAAAAAGGTTATTATTTATTTGATTTGTTGATTTTGGGAAATTAATAAAGTACAATTGAAAGAACCTAAACTCAAATTTTGAATGCGAGCTTAGTGCTTTATAACATATTTTACCTATAGCGCAGTGGCAATCTTAACGTTACAGAGGGGTCGACTTCTATATATATAAAAATGAATGTTTGTCTGTCTATATTTCCGCTATGGACTACTAAACCGCTCGACCGATCGATGTGAAACTTTACAAATTTATTGAGTACACTCCCGCAATGGTTTTTGGCCTACCAACCCCTCCCCCCAACCTCCAACCCCATTTTTTTTTTTAAACTTTACGAATTTTTCGAGTTCACTCCTTCGAAGGTTTCTGGCATACCCCCCCCATACGCCCCCCAAACCCCACCCCGCCAAACAACCCCCCTCCTCCCCAAAAATTGATACCAATTTTTTACAAATTTATCGAGTACACTTCCGCGAAACTTTCTGGCGTACACTCAAATTGACTCAAATTGAATTGAATATTTGTGTAATGTCTTTCCTTCAAATTTATTTTAGTTGCTGGCGTAGCAACGCGCGCAGGGTACAGCTAGTTACATTATAAATTTGACGGATCAGCGTCATATATTATTATTGTTTGTTTTGTCAAAGAATATATCTAATTCAGATCAAATTTTCAGATGAATCCACAACACACAATTCCTACCATGAATGATAACGGATTGATAATCTGGGAAAGGTAAAACAAGTCTTTTGCTGTACAATATATATATTTGTTTAATACTATTATAAAAAGGACATCCGTTTCACCCGTTCATCTTTCGGACAGTAAGATTTTTGAACATTCATAAAAAGAAAAGTTGATTGTTATGATTTTTCACTGTCAAGAATATTGATTGATATAAATGCTTTTTGCTTATTGCAGTCGTCCAATCATGGCTTATCTTGTTAACCAGTATGCAAAGGACGATTCTTTATACCCCAAAGACCCAAAGAAACGCGTTGTGGTGGACCAGAGGCTGTACTTTGATATGGGAACGCTATACCAGAGGCAAGCTGAATACTATGTAAGTAAATATGAATGTCATCATTATTTCTATCATCACCACCAGGGCTGTGGAGTGGGAGTCGGAGCTTTTTGGCCGGAGTCAGAGTCGTCGCGGCGTGTTGGCTGGAGTCGTACTCGGAGTCGGAAATTTTGAAAAGCTTAAACTTTTTATTTTTGCATTTAATATGTCAAATTTGGCTTTTGGCCGCATTGATAGGGTTGATATTTAATTGAATACACATAAATAGGAAAATTAGGGAAAAAAAGTGACGATATTAACCTTTTTTTAGTCTGAGTCGTGTTTTTGGTAAATGTCGGAGTCGGAGTCGGACTTTTTTTACCGACTCCACAGCCCTGATCACCACCATCACCATATTTGACATCCTTTTCACAATCTGATGAGTTATAACTTCTTACAAGAATTCATTTAACGTGGACACTAGAGTGAAAGATCGTTGTTTGCTCTTTTTTTAACCATCTCCGCTCCCAACTTGGAGCATATGGACTCCTCACGGAGTTTATCTCTACGAGAACTGCTTGTTACTCAGTTGCTCAACCTCTCTTCTTCGAAGAGAGTAGGGATGGAAAGGATACTAGGTGATTAGCTAATCGCTGTCACTATGCGTCGCTCTTTGGGATCGGAAAGGTGGGAAGGGTTTTTCAACAACACAAACAAACATGCCTTTGAACAGATTTATCTACTGATAAATCCGCTCGTACCGTGGATTTAAACCCGGGCGGTCCGGCACGCAAGTCAAAGCCGTTGCCACTGCGCCACGGACCGGACAATGTCTGTTCTTAGCTTAACCTATTGGCTGCTGTTGAGGTTTTAAAATTCCGAGCGAAAAATGCTGAAATTTCAATTTATTTTGAAGAAAAAAATACGTACATGCTTCATTTGCGAGCGTATCATATTTTATTTGCATTGCATAAGAGACACATTTTTAATAGCGCTTACTCTTTACCTCTTGTTTTTATGTGCGAGTGAGATGCACGGGAAACAGGAGCTCGATAGTTTTTAATTTTATTTGGGTTTTGTTCGATTTTATGCGCACTTGGTAGTTAACTCCTTAATTCCTAACGTGGTTTTAAGCGCAAGCGAAATTAGCAGGTTATGATTTTGTGACAGTAAGTTGGCGATATTTTTTCAGCTATTATACACATATAAGAAATAGGAAAAAACGAATACGTACAATGTGTGGCTGTCTCGGAAATAGCCACCTTCTAATAATCAATATATGAAGTTTAATATAGAACTTACATAACAGGAATTTAAATATATATTTGTAAATAAAATTTGTGTACCCGTGATGTCTTGGCACACATTGATAAGTATTGAATCAAAAGCATTATGATATCACCAATAAGTCAACAACGATTGACGTTAGCAATTCTCACTGGTTTTATAAACCCGATATATTGTTGTTCAGCATTCAAAAGGTTAAATTTTCTTTTATACTAGGTACAGATAAAAAAAACTGATGTCGTGTTTGTTATATGTTTTCCATGCCCACTTTAATTCAAACGAGTGATAAAATTTCGCATATTCAAGAGCAAGCTAAAAGATTTTAACGGTCTCATTTGACGTTTGATTATAGAGTACTATTTAATTTGTTATGCAAAAATTTATGATGAAAAATTTTCACTGTCTCAGTACCCAGTGATATTCAGAGGAGCCTCCTTGGATCCAGAAAAGTTGAAAGCTTTAACGGAAGCCATGGAATGGTTCAACACCATGTTGGAAGGAACGACATTCGCAGCTGGGGACCATCTTACTGTAGCGGACATCAGCTTGGCAGTCACTGTTTCAAACATGGAGGTATGTCTTACAATAAATTTTATTACTTCTCTTCTATCTAAAAAAAAATCTTTCCCACGACTCTTAATTTAAATATGTTAATTTTTTGCAATAAATATTGCAAAAAATTGAAAATTAATGACATTAAAGATGAAGAGAAATTAATTATTCAATCAATACATTTGAATTATATAAAAAAAATCTAATAATTTATATTCATCTCCTTTTTGGCACAAGTTAAATGTTCTTCCATTCTGTTTGACCGATATACTTGGCATCACAAGAGCCACAGCTTAACTAATACACACCATTTTGGTTGTGTTTCGAGTTTACATTGACGTTACTGATTTCCTAGCGAATGAATATTTTCAAGTGACTGTAGTAATTTAAAATAATTATAATTAATTTTATATTTGCAGGGATTTGAATTCGATCTGAGCCCGTACCAGAATGTAGTTGATTGGTTTGAAAGAACAAAAGATGCTCTAGCCCCATATGGATACGAAGAGATCAATCAAGCTGGAGCTAATATGATAAGCGGATTTTACAAGAAAAACTCTGGCGCACAGTAAATGTTATAAAATATTTTATTAGAGACTTAGCTTATATTTTAACTTATACTTCTTAAACACAAATAATATCTATGCTTCTAATGCAATTAAAAATACGGTTATATGGTTCCACAAAAACGTCGTGTTATACAAGGTTTGAAGTTCATACAAAACTGGGGTTTGCGTTCTAAAAAAAATATCGAATTACATATTTCCTTACAAGGTTCCAAAATATTTTGTGATTCCTTCTTGAATTTCGAACTTCTTTCCATTATGGGATCATTTTCAATAAACAAATCTAATATAATAGCCAGTTCCAAGCCGTCATTTATTGTTTTTAATGTGACACATGAAGTAATTCGCTGCAACTGCTTTCTGTGTCATTAATTGTTGTAGGTTCATATAAAATTTCGACTAATTCTTCTTCGTTCAACGTACAATCCTCGAATATTTCTTGGATGTCATAAATATCAATGTCATATAAACCTTCTCCACCAATACCACGACAAATATTTATTGTAATTTTATTTTTTCCCCTTAAGCCGTGTTATATAAAGCGTGTTGTATAAAAATATGTCACAATTTATGCATCTGTGTTGCATAAAATCGTGTTATACGAGGCCCAAGTGTATTTACATTTTAAGTGTTTGATGTACCGTATAAGGTGACGTTTTTTATACCGTCTTCAGGCCCCGGATATCACCTATGTATGTTACTCATGACTGTTATTAATTATCAGTCTGGCTGTTAAATTGGACTTGATGATGTAGAGAAAAATATTTTTGTATTGTATTGTAAGTGTCGAAGAATTTTAAATGCTAAAAAGGATCAACTTCCTTCAACAACAGTGAATTCTATACTGACATGAAATATTTCTGATATATTCAGTTGGTAAGACCGTTTCCTTCATTATATGATTCTTTTGGTTTTGGTACGTTCAATTCTACAACCGGACTGATCTTATATATTTAAAAAATTATATTTTCAGATCCGATACCTAAGGAAAATCTTATATATAAAACCGAAACGGCGTATGTATGTCTGTGGGTCTGTAATTCCCTTTTGCATTGTTGGTCATTAAGTTGCCATAAAAACAAATATGAAAGAAAATATGTTTGAATTTTTATCGGCGAAGACATTTAGTCAAAATGTAATAAATTAGTCTTCTACCAACTTTTTCCCGGCTTTTATTAATATAATAATGTTTATTATTTACGTGAAGGTATTATTTGACATTTCTTTGACAACAAATTAGATTTTTTCCTTGAATTTTGACATTTTAATGGGCGAGAATGGGGCTGTCATCAAATTAAATAAAGTTTGTGATTTTATTTTAACTCTATTTTGGATGTTAGATTTTGTGATATAATTATGTCGAATGATATAACATTAAATAATTATTGGTCGCTTAGTCCGAGCGACGCCGGGTAGCAATACTAGTATTTTATAAAAAAAACATGAGTATCATAGGTGATACCTGGGGCCCGAAGAAGCTACAAGAATATTTACTTGTATTAAGTTTTTGAGTTTTTGTAATTTATTGATTGAATTTTACACAGTGAAAAAATATCAATGTATTTTTGTAGAACTGAAATACATTTATATTTTTTCACCGTGTTATTAGTTTATGCTTGTAAAAATATCTGTCTGTCACGTTTGGGTAAAGTGACGGCAGCACAAACATTGTCTTTGAACTGTCAGCGGTCGCGTTTAAAACATAACAAAATATGGCTTTAATATTATACATCATAAATTATGTATACTAATTATTTTACCTTTTAATCCTTCTCCAAATATATAAGTCGCATTATATTTGAGACCATATGTTAAATATTTTAAGAGTATATGTATAATATCATTATCATTTATTTCGTAATTAATACTTATTTAATTGAAGCTTAAGCAAAAACATTTTGTGAAATAATAATTTAAGTTTTAACCCTATTAATAGAAATCTCGATTGATTTGCACTGGCTATCAGTTCACCATCAACATTAAAACTCTTTACAACCGTCCATGTTTTTTGAACACATTACACGAATTTTAAAGCGAGCTTGATTAAGAAAAAAAATCTATGAATCATTAAATTTCAATTAAATATTTGGGTGAACAAGTTGGTTCTCCAACCACCCTTCCGTTATGTGTGTGCAGCCGTTTTTTACAGCCGCCTTCCATAACGCTATACGATCAAGAAAAGAAACGAATTTACTCCTCACTTACTTGGCCCGAGACAGAGCTGCACGGGACTGATCTTTTAACCATGCACTAAGGTGCTTAAAGAGAAGAAAAATAGAAAGAAAATAAAAAAGAAAATGTGACTTGCTCAGCCACTTTGTTAGAGTGATATTAAGTATCTTATGTATACTGAGAATCCGTGGAGTTTAATCTACTTTGCGTTGAATCTGAAGAGGAATCAAGATTATCCCGTTCCCCATATGATGTTGCAAATTTATCGAATGCCTCAAAATTGGCCTTGGTTGAGATCAAGTCAGCGTGGCATATTGGGCCCGTATGAGGACGGTCCGCAACAAACATCTCAGCTCGTTCGGCATTCATCTCGGGGCAGTCCCACAGAACGTGATTAGCGTCCTGGTTGTCGTGTCCACAAGTGCAATCCGGTTAAATTTCAATTGCAGCTTTGTTGAAGGGCGATTTTAAAATTAAATCAATATGATAACATTGTAAAAGTTCAGTTCCGCGATGTAAATCTCTAAATACCAGGGCTGTGGAGTCGGGGCTTTTTGAAAAGTTTGAACTTTTTATTTTTGCATATAATATGTAAAATTTGGCTGTTGGCCGGATTGGTAGGGTTGGTATTTAATTGAATACACATAAATAGGAAAATTAGGGGAAAAAAAGTGACGATATTAAACTTTTTTAGTCGGAGTCGGAGTCGTGTTTTTGGTCAATATTGGAGTCGGAGAATGAACTTTTTTTACCGACTCCATAGGGCCTGGTTACAACATTATTTTCCCACATTAAAAAATTTAAAAAAAAATAATATTTATAATGTTTGCATTATTTCACTTGCTATTGCCAATATCAATGGTTGCTGATTGCTTTGCAATATTTTATAGATATAATTATTTTACTATCCGTATTATCTTAAACACCGCTATTTTTATATGATCTATTCTTAGAACATCGTCAAATTATCTGTGATCGAAAAAAATGCTTTTGTATATAATATATAAGAATTTATGTAGTTAATGAAAATATGAATAAATAAATAATCTATCAAATATTAATGAATGTTTTTTTAATGTAACCGTGTAGTTAAATTAGTCTACATTTGTGTATTCTAATTCAAATCTATATAAATATTTTCGATGGTTTCGGCGGTAACTTTGTGGAAGTTCATTTTAATATAAAATTTAAAATAACTTTGATTATTCCACGTATTGTGTAACTAACTGTGACACGTGTTTCGCCTCTTTCAGAGGCATCTTCAGACTTACTATCGCAAAGTTTGCTTAAGTAATGAAGCAAGATAAATTCTAACATTTTAACATTTTAAATTATGAAATTACAAAATGGATTACGGGTTTTATTCCTTCTAAAGGAAACAAGGAAGGGGGTGATCCATTTTGTAATTTCATAATTTTAAATGTAAAAATGTTAGAATTTATCTTGCTTCATTACTTAAGCAAACTTTGCGATAGTAAGTCTGAATATGCCTCTGAAAGAGGCGAAACACGTGTCACAGTTAGTTACACAATACGTGGAATAATCAAAGTTATTTTAAATTTTATATCAAATCTATATATATAAACGCTTAAAAAGAAAAGTAGGGTGACTCCTTTAGTTATTGGACACTTCAACATTAACCATCCAAAATAAGAATTAGTGTGCAGATGAACTCCGGAACTCTGCTATCTTCGTAATTCAATTGTATATGAATCTGTAGTCATTATAAATGTATGCTAGAATACAGTTAATTAATACAAACTTTTCCGACCAAAGAGTAATTTTTGCCAAAATGTCAATTAGAACCTTTTCAAAGTAAGGTAACGATTTCTTAACATGACTTTAAAAAAGTGCTTAATTTATATAACAGTGATCGCCAAACGGTTGCTTACGAGCTACCGGTAGCTTGCGGTGGCATGTTAAGTAGCTCGCGAAAGATAAATTTGGATAATCCATGCTTCTTACATGGACAGCTGCATGTGGCCTACTCACGCGTTGCAAAACCTTCTGATGTATTGTTGTGCGCACCCGACAGAAAAAAATATATTTTGTATCCAAAAGCACCTCAATAAACAGAATTAAAACATAAACACTGTCTTTCTTTGAGTGGCATTGCATCGCATGCCGGGTACTCGATAGTTTTGTTTATAAGTACGCATTTTATGTTTTATTGGAAGTCGGATTTTATATAAGTAATATAATAATAATATGTATGGTACAATAAAATACGACGATAAAACAATATACAAAATAAGCTCACCAGATAATTTCAATTTCTGAAAGTAGGTCACATCCTCATTCAGTTTGGAGACCACTGGTCTAAAACATCAATGTCATTTTGAAATCATTTAAAGTTGTTGAATTTCTCGACAATTATTTTTATCATCATTAATGTCAAGATTATTTCGTATAATTTGTTGACATCATCTTTTTATATATTTTTTTTATTCTGAAGTGCTTAAAAATCACTCATGCTATGTGCTTACATAGTTATGTTAGATATTTAATATGTGGGTTACCTAATAATGTACTTAACTAATAAATACAGTTACGACGTTCCATCAACTTGAATCATACGACTTGCGTCAGTAGTTTTTTAACGACTTGAAAGGTGACTTGCAGATTAACGATTTTTTGCAATCTGAAAAAACAGGGCCACCAAATTATTTGTGACTGGAGCTATTGAGACAACCTTGATCTCGGCTCTCTCGTTAAATGAGAGGGAGCCGAGATCAAGCCGATCCGACATTCGGGAAGTGGAATTTAGGGATCGGAGTAGGAGAATCAGGATGCTCTTAATAAAACACGATCTAAAAGCGTTAAACAAGTGCGATTAGCACACACACAATTTATTTAGTTTTACACACAAAAGTTATACACACACGATACATTTACAATAAACTGAATTTAGTTTAAAATTGGCAATATCTCTATTATGATTTGCTTATTGCGATTCCGAAGGCGATATCAGGAATTAGACTTCAGAATTTATCCTTGGGGGGAGGATTAGGAGCTTGAAGGCTACTTCCAGGGCTTACACTTGGGAGAATTTCTTCAACTACTTTGTAAGACTTATCCCTACTAAGTACTGAATCCGCCACTGTGGATATCTCCTTGTTTGGTAATGGATGAAAAATGAACAGTATAGGTCTGAGATATCTACGATGTAAATCACAGGTCATTAACATTGTCCGTACCACCCACCAGTAGGAGGTAAATGCTTCCATGGTGGGCTGTGGGTGATTTTTGCTTTAACCCCAAATTTTTTCACCCATTAACTGGATTGAATTATAGTGATGTTGGTTTTATGAGTTAAGCCGGTCCTGATCATTATATGTCTGAAAACTCCTCCAATTATGGTGTACGCTACATCAGTATAGGCTTTTGCTCACCAAAAACATCTGGAGACTCTCCAGATTGTTCTCCAGAATAAGTATGTGACGATCCATGGTACGTACGTGGTACACTGTTACACAGAGATTTAAATCCGCCCACTATTCGCGAGAACGTTCGTGAAACTTCTAAAAGGTTCAACAAGATGTGGGCCATCAGACCAACAAGCAAACCAATGATCTCTTGCCGCAGAATTATAACGAAAAGATATCAGAGAATCATTATATACCGAGAGCCATTCTTCGCGGTGACCCTCCATATGTAAAAAGAAAAAGTATGCTGACATCATGACTGTAACTATCGCGCCTTCCTGTCAGCAGCGATGGGAAGGAAATGCAACTAGAATATAAAAATTAAACTTAGAGACGAAGGAGACGGAAAGAACTTTCACGCTAACGCGCCTTAGAACTAGAAACTCCATCAAATAGATATCCAAATAAATACATTATTGTCGAGGTGGCAAAAAAATTGTGTTTCATTCATTTAAGAGTTGATAGTTGACATATTACCAGTGGTTTGTGGTTAAATATATATTTTCTTTTTTTACAAGAAATATATTGCTTAACCCCTATATCCATTTCGAGTAGAAAAGATATGTTTGGATACCTCCATTAGGAGGCTATATGTTCCACATTGAGATCGGACATGAATTAAAAAAAAACGACATAAGCCAAATCACGTAAACCAGTGATGCACAACCTTTTTTGCAGAACGGCCCACCGATCAATTTTCAGACTGTTTGAGAGCCGCATGGGTAAAAGTCATTTAATTATCGTTATTTTTGGTGTATTTTAAAGTTCTGGAGAAAAAAAGGTGATGGATTTTTGCCATATTGGGCCGCAAGAAATATCATTTCGCGCCGCAGGTTGTGCATCGCTGACGTAAACTGTCCGAAAATACATATATGTAACTCGTTGAAAATTTTTGATAACTGCACGTATAAATACATATGTTTCAAAACTTTTGTTGTGAAAACACTAATCTATTACAAAATTTTTATGTTGAAACACAATTCTTTAATAGTAATGACCAACGTAGCAGAATAATGTCAAACGTGTCACGCACAACCATCATAATACTGTCACATCGATATTTTTCGTATTAAAAAATACTTACTGGCCCTGGCATAATAAAAAAATGAATGGGTATTGCCATCAAAATAATGGTAATATTAAGTTATATTGTCGTTGCCTTTTGTTATTTTCTCCATTAGTATCGTTTTAGGGCATAATTATAAATATATTGTTATTATCTATGTCATTCCTTACAAATTAACCAAGTGACATGTGTAATGAACCAAAGGGTTGCTTTTTACTAAATATATTAATGTATAAGAGTTGTGTGAAACCTGCTCAGTATAGGTCTTTCAATAAGGACGCTCGTTCGTGTAGAATGTCCATCGTGGAATATGGTGTGTGGTACGTAGCGCCGTCCTGTTTGAACCACATGCTATCAATCATCCAGTTAAGGCCACAAGAAGTTGCTTAGAATCGATCTTTAACTCGTCCGTTATAGCAATGTCAGTTTCGTTTGCGAAGAAGTACGGGCCGATGATTCCGCCAGACCAAAATCCGCACCAAACAGTGACTTTCTCAGGTTTTATTTGGTGCTGGCGTATCTCGTATGGATTGGAATCATACCAAATCTGACAATTTTGCTTGTTCACATATCCATTCATCCAAAAATGGGCTTCGTCATTAAGCGAACTGTGACTTATAATAAAATTTGAAGATTTGCACACGTTTTTCAACGCTATAACCTTTCATGGTGATTTTCCGTACACTACTAAACATTTAAAATAAATAAAAAATCACGAGTCAACTGAATACTTTAGATGCTTTACTAGTCGTTATTATTTCAAGGTTTTATGCTCAATATAAAATTAAATAAATGAAACAAAGCAATCTTATCTCAGCATAAGTTTTTTACGAGAACTAAGTGTTACGTTTGGTAGTTGATATTACTAAGACTAGACTAGTGGTTAGCGAACGGCTCTAGTAACGCTCAATTTTAATCATCGTAAAGGTTGTCGCGGAATTACATACATATCTATGCCTTCGAACTTAAATTCATAAATCGATTGAAAAATCAATGTATGAGACTGTTCTTAAATGGATTCAAGCACTCGAGCTATGCAACCAATGCCGATGACGTTGACAAACGACATGAGTCTTACGCAAAATAATTACAAAGGAAATAAATATCAACTTTCAAATATCATTCAATCAGGCAGATAAAATTATCATCATATACAAAACAAAAGCCATCCAACATTGGTTCCTTCGGTATATGTGAAATAAACGAAAAGCAATAAAAATGGCGTGATATTTTCACGTAGCAAATTGTGAAACCACTGGATAATTAGCCGTAGTTTCGGAAGGACCCATATTGTACGTGTCAGGTAAATTACGCATCATTCACGCGTTTTCCTTCCAGCCGACCGGGTGTGAGTTAAATTCTTTTTTATACCTTATATTTTCATTATTTATAGCAGAGTATTTTTTAAAACATATTTCATTCAATCACAATTTTATAGTCGCGTAAATTCGACCCCTATGAGCAAAGAAACTTAACTTATTTTTCCCTACTTTACAGGAGAGCTAAAAAATAGCTTTCACCAGAAATCAATATTAAATATTTTTTAGCAAATTAGTATCATCTTTTCATTTCAAAGGTGATTGATGCTTTGTATTTTTAATATATTTGCTAAATATGTCTTAAATAGTAATTTATTCTGATGTGTTGTATTAAGGTTAAGTGGAGCTATGAACAATAAAGTGATTTTAATAAGCATTGAAATATCTTTGTATCCGCTTCTTCTATTGATATGTCTCTTTGACACATAACGTAACATATAATTTTGTATCTAGTGGCATTCATAACTTAACGGCAAACATTTAGATACATTTATTTAATCGTAAGAGGCCGAATTGTATGTATTAATTTTGCAAATTTTACCTGTTAACAATATATAAAGTTACTTTTAAGGTGTAAACTTATTGGTTGTACGGGATTATTTTGAATAAATGGAACACATTTTACAGTTGCATCTGAACCAGCATTGTTAATCGCGAGCATTATCAACTCATGCAAATGAATTTTTAATTTTATCGAAAATTACTGCAAAATTAAGTTGATTTTAAGAAGACTGAGAATTTTATAATGTTTTAACCCTTTCCAGTCAAGTGCGTCACTGAACAAACAATCCTGGGGCAGTGTATAGACACGGTAGCAGTTGCTAAAAGGCAAATTGCAAATCGACAGTAAGTAAGTCCAATATCTTAAATCATCTCTTTTTAACAATATTTTATGTAAGGTGTTTATAGAGTTTAGAATTTTGATATAACAATATTAATGATTTGATAGATTCTTTATATTTGAAACCATTAAATTGTTTATCTATAAATATAAGAAACGGAGGTTTAATTGAGTACATAATATATAATTCTCTTGAAAATTTGAACGCAATATTTGGATCACTTTTTAGGTTTTCACTTTCAATACTTGGTGGAGTGGCATTATAACACATTTTCAGTATTTATTTTAAATTATATATACTAGGATCGCTTTCGCTCATGGCGAGCATTATCAACTGATAACTGAACTTCAGTTCATAATGCTCGCAATGAGCGAATACTGTGTGTTATTGTTTTTATTGTAATATTCTGAAGTCAACTTCATATATGTAATTTTAAAAAGTCATTCAATTTGATATCAGCAATACTCATTGGGCTCGAATCCCTTCTGGAGCACATTTTTAAACCGATTTAAAGGTCTTCATTCGAAGGCATGCATTTGTGTTATGTCAAAAATACCTCTCACCCTCTAAATACTATAAATCAAAGGTGCCCAAACTTTTACCACTGCGGGCGACTCTTTTTGAATTTTTTGGCTGCGATCGACTAACAAAATAAATTGAATTTATTATCATTGAAATTAAAGAGGAATCAGAGATGTGTACATCAGTACACCAGACAGGCGGGCGACTTGGAATAGGTACGCGATCGACGCTTTGGCCACTCCTCCTATAAATGAAGCAAAGTGATAGCGACTACCTAAACACTAGTCCTGTTCTAGTCTGGACATTCTATACCAACTCTTTTATGAAAAAAACTTATCTTAAAAAGTACCGGATAAATAAGTAGTCTAGGTAAGCTACATTATGAGTCCATAGGCTCCACATCGGTAGCGGATATAGAAAAAAAATATGTATATATGTACGTTGATACAATGAATTGAATTGACACTTTACAATGTCTGTAAATTATCGCGTCATTAAAGAATGAAATAAAATTAATAATGAGTTTATAATATGAAATGAACTTTCCCAGCGAACACTTTTACACTAAATTATTCAGAGGCTTTTATCATATCTTGACCCATCTTTTTGTTCAAAATGTATACACGGGAACAAGGCTTTGTTCATAATTACAAAATCGATAAATCAATATATAAGTGTGTTTGAATTTAACACATGGCTTATTATAAAAACAATTTCAAATTACGAACACAATTTTTTCACACGACATCTATATTGCGTTGTTAGATTATAAACTTTTCTGTTTTTTTTTGAACACGTTTATTTTTTTAAATATGTCGTCCACGAGTAGAGTTTATTTACAAGTAATAGCTAGTTTTTTCGGATAACTGGCAGCACTTATTTATAGCTGATTGATGTGACATACTTACGATTTTATGCTTGCATTCTCCCAGTTTCAATCAATTTTCTTTGCCAGAACTTGTTTGTCACGTAGGTCTTTTGAGTCGCCAGTCGCAAGGGCTATTATGGTGTACAATTTTCTCTCTCTCTTAGCTTTACTCAACTGTGGCACATTTTATGATATTAAAGCAATTCTTTCGAGGATTCATTTTTTCTTGATTGCTTTTTGATGGAGCTGCAAGTTCTAACGGACGTTGGTGTCAAAGTCTTGCCGTCTCTTTCGTCTCGA
The DNA here is from genome assembly GCA_028554975.1 of Himalopsyche kuldschensis. NCBI lineage: Eukaryota > Metazoa > Arthropoda > Insecta > Trichoptera > Rhyacophilidae > Himalopsyche > Himalopsyche kuldschensis. Next base: position 19,177,642 of record JAHFWI010000006.1, read on the forward strand.
AGCTCAGTGCTTATATTTAAGTCGCATTCCTTTCCTATTATTGCTGACAGAAGGGCGTGATCGCTACATTTCAGGAGGTCAGCTTACTTTTTCGTTTTACCTATGGAGCCTCATCGAGAAGAGTGGTTCTCGGTTTATAACGATTCTCTGATGTCTTCTCGTTATAAGTCTGCAGGCAAGATTTCGTTGATTTAGAGTGGTCTCCCATTGCCCTGTGAAACATTTTAGAGGTTTCACGGACAATCTCGCAAATAATGGGCGGACGAATGTATATATAGCGTATACCATAATTGGACGATTTTCCACACATATAACGATCAGGATTGTTTTAACTCATAACAAGCGATATGTTTAGTTGTATACCGCGGGATGGCCGGGTTACAGTAATGGCCCACTGCCTTGTGAAAATATTTAGAGGTTTCACAAAAAAGCTCGCGAATAGTAGGTGTACTTTAATCTCCAGGAACGTAAAGATTATGTCACTAAAACTTAACAGAATTCTCATATTACAATATGATTTCCATTTAAAATTTCGCAGAAAGGCAGAAGCAACAGCCGCCAGTATGCCAGTTGACATTCATTACTTGCCACATTCGGCGCCTTGCAGAGCAGTCATGATGACTGCCAAGGCCGCTGGTGTCGAGCTGAACATGAAGATCTGCGACATCACAAAGCCAGACAGCCTCTCGACTGAATTCATCAAGGTAAATTTCTTGTAGAAAAACGTCTGACCGAGACATGCTTCATAAGAAGATAAAATGTTCCATACTAAAAGAAATATAACTTAAAAAATAATTAATTTTACATTATATAATAAAACACTTTTAGTACTTTTCCCACATTAAATTTATTGGATCAGGACCAGTTTTTCTCCTGGCGAGCATTGTCAACTGATAAGAAATAAGTACAACAAAACTGTGATATTTATTCAAGGTTTAAGTAATAATTACAAGGTATGACAAACAATTGGTATAAGAACTGTTGTTGGATTGAGCACTCTTCGTGGATTATAGACATTAAGATTTATTAAATGCACTTATTTTGGTTTTTACTTTGCTAATGATTATTCGTACTAATCGATTTTTGATGTAATAGCTTGCATTGCTAAGTGGTCTTAAACATTTTAATTATAATCTATTTTTCTTACATTTTACTTAAATTTATTTGCTTACTTATAATACCAATTGTTTGCCATGCCTTGTAATTAATACTTATACTTTGTATAAATATCACTGTTTTGTTGTATTGCTTATTAGTTGACAATGTTCGCTATGAGCGAAACCGGTCCTGATCCAATAAATTTTATGTGGAAAAAGTACTAGAAATGTTTTATTATAATGCCATTCCACCAAGTATTGACAGTGAACACCTTAAAATTGATTAACATTTTATGTATATTTCAGATGAACCCTCAACGCACTATACCAACCATGAACGACAAAGGACTAGTGATTTGGGAAAGGTAATACATGTTCAAAGATTTAAATTGTTGCATTAATAGTTATGTTTTTATTTTGAGATGATTATTGTTTTAAAATCTTCAAAATAGTCTTTATTCTTCCGATGTTTACACCAGTATGTATAGACTTTTTGGCAGAGCGGCCGGCTAATCAATTGTTCGAGGAGCGCACGGGGAAAAGTGATTAAATTACCGCTATTAATGTATATATTAAATTGTAATTTTTACTATTTTATATTGTTCTTCTCTCGTCCGTGAAAAATTCCGAAGAAAAAAAGGTGTTTGATATTTGCCATATTAGGTCGCATGAAATGTTATTCCGGACCGTAGGTTGTGTATCACTGTTTTGCATGATATATAATATAAGCACATTAGATTGGATTAAGGCAGTGTTTCTTAACCGGGGGCGCCAGCGCCCCCTTGTGGGCGTTTTAATGGTCTGGGGGGCGTTTTTTTTTTTTTTTTTTTGTATTCGGGGGGCGCTGCACGAGTTCAGTTGGGCGTTGCGTTGTCTCGTATATCGCGACTTGTATGAACTTTTAATAACAGATAGGATAATTAATTCATTTTTATCAGATGTAGAAAGTGTCAGTAAAAATTTAAAAGAGCAGTTTATTGAGCTACAAAATGACTGTGAAGCTAAAATAGATGTTTTTTTGGGTCCTTTTCGCCATCATTGCCCTCTTCTTTGGAAAGAGGTAAAATTACCCATCGTAGCATTTCCTTCATCATATTTATTAGAAAAGGGTTTTAGCGCAGTAACACATATATTAAAAAAAAATACCGAAATCAATTACAGAATTGCCAAAGAGGCGATTTGAGACTGTATAACTAAACTTGAACCTAATCTTACGAAAATAGCTCAGTCACATGAGGCTCAAAGATTTAATTTTTTTAAATGAGCTCCTTGATGTTTAAAAAAATAATCATGTTATTTATTTGTATTTCAATTTTTTTTGGGGGGGAGGCGCTGGATAATTTTATTATGGTAAAGGGGGCGATTCTTTCAATATGGTTAAGAATCACTGGATTAAGGGACACCAAGTCTGTATTCGTGGTCGAGTGACGCTGATGACATCGGTAAACGGAGCTCATTGGTTCGTATCCTCATGGATTAATTTCTCAATCGAATGATTGATTATTGTTCAAGGGAATGGTTATGTCTGTGTTGTCCAAAATTCCCTCCCACACACCCATAGATCCTAAAAACTAAACGTCACGAGAAAGATTACCTAACCACCAGTCCGGTCTTCTCTGAAAAGGAGTAATTCGACAACTGAGTAACAAGGAGTTATCGGAGAAAAAATCTTTTGTGATAAACCCTATACGCCTCACATTGTGAGTGGAATTGGTAAAAAGTTTGTATCTGATTATGTTTACTGTCTAATATCTCCATTTGATATTGTTCACTGTTTCAGTCGCCCAATCATGGCTTATTTGGTCGACGCATATGCCAACAGCGACTCCTTGTATCCGAGATGCCCAAAGCAACGAGTTTTAGTGGATCAAAGGCTGTACTTTGACATGGGGACGATTTATCAAAGGCTTTCCAACTATTATGTAAGCTAAACAATTAAAATAATGACGAGGTTTTAATTCTGAAGAGTCAACCCGGCCCAGTCCTATATTCGTTATTAAATAATACTTCTATGGATTCCACAGTTTGTGAAAATTTATTTGTAACAAGTCGGTACCTGGCAAGCGTTGTAATGCCACCCAAAGAATGAAAGTGTTAGTGTTTATTGAAGTGCTTTCGGATGCACAATATTTTAGATAAATAATTTTGATTTAATTTCACTAACATTGATCGGTATCGATTACTTTTGCCGATTGTCTATGGGTCGACACACGTGCCACATAATGAACGTTAATTGTACTATGCCTATAGCCTTCGTGCAATTGCAAAAATAAGTTGTCAAAATGAACGGTATGGCAGATCATAACATATGAAAAAACATTGATGTTTATATAAAAGACCTTCTATAAGTTGATTTTACTATGCCTTTAACCTTCGCGCAAGTGCAAGCAACAAGTTGACAAAGTTTTATCGCAATCGGATCAACGGTATGGCAACGCATAAAATACAAAAAAACAAACAAGCATCGATTTTTATATACATACTAGTATTCGAACCCGGCTTCGCTTGGACCAGTTTGGGGTTATGTTCACCTCGGCGCGTAAATTCAGACGGGCCAAGTTGAAACAACTGGCAACTTAATGACCAACAATGCAAAAGGGAATTACAGACCCACAGACATACATACGCCGTTTCGGTTTTATATATAAGATATTTTGGTTCATATGAAACTACTCGAGTACTCGAGTATTTTGTAAAATGTACTACTCGATACTCGAGTAATTGGAGTCTCTACACACACATTGATAACGAAACAAATTTACCGTCGAAACTTTCGCGAGCGAAATCAATTCGTTTGTTTGAACTTGCAACAACAATGCAAAAAGGGAATTACAGACCATACATAAATACGCCGTTTCGGTTTTATATATAAGATTAGAAGATTTAAAAAATAGATTGGATTACTTTGCTTTTTCTTTACATTATTTTATTGTATTACGCAAAGAATAAGTCAGAGGAAAAACAATGTTATCAAATCAATCTTTTATTTTTATAATAATATTTATTAAATAATGTCTAGTTTCTTGCGTTAGCGATTAGCTTGCCACTAGTCCTGGCGTAGCCTGATCCTTTCTATCCCTTCTCAAATCGTGCTAAAGAGATGTTGAGCGGTTTTCTGCTTTCATTAAATTTGTTCACAAGCGCTTTATATACCCTTTACTTTATTTATATCACTATCTAGACCAGTGGTTCTCATGCGTGGCCACCAGAGGATTTTGCTGCGGCCACCAACAGCTTCATAGATTATTTGATATTTAATAAAAATATGTTTTTACAAGTTAATTTGTCAACTAAACACTGAAAATTAAATGTTTCATATGCATTGTATTGTGTATCAAGAATCGATGGTCAGCAAAAACTCAAACACATACATATATGTTTAGATCTTTTTGATAAAAAAGACTTGGCCACCAGGTATTTTCGTAGGACCGCTGATGTTCCTTATGCGGCCACAGCCAAATTTTACTTGAGAAACACTGATCTAGACACATGCGAATTAATTTACAACTAGTTTTCATTGTACCCATACTGTTGAATTAATCGCAGTAGTCTAGAGATAGCAAACTCTAAGCTGAGAGGATTTGGTTGTAAAATGAACATTCACAAGTCATATGTATTGTTTATAGTAATTCTAAGCTTGAGTTTGTAGGAATTGGTTTGTAATTTAGATTCCAATGACAGTATTCTTCTACTCATATCTCAAGGAGTAAATAATATAGCGAGAATACCTTATGATACATTATGTTGGTATAATTCTAGTACCCAGTGATTCTGAAAGGAACGCCTCTGGATCCAGAAAAGCTCACAGCTCTTAACGAATCCATTGACTGGCTAAATACGATCTTAACAGGAAAACGGTTCGCAGCTGGTGATCATCTTACAATCGCCGATATAAGCCTCGCGGTTTCCATGTCAAATATGGAGGTAAGTGTTGATTTCCCTGAGGCTACGGACACTGTGGCAGGCGTAACTTTTAGCGTGTGTAGCGTCACTTGATTCATAATCAGAGGTTTCCGCAATAAATTTGGCGATGGCGCCGCCTGAGAAATCGAAACGCAGCGTAAATGCCTAAATCAAATCAGTTTGAAATTAAGCAGCGATTATTTCGGCGTACACATTGCTTACGTTATGCCGCTGCGTTTAGAATTTTATTGTTAAAGCCATTGCGGCAACCTTTGATTATGAAGAAAGTGACACTATGCCATGCCAGAAGTTACGCCTGCCACAACCTAACGTTTATAAATTCTTCGTTTTCGTTCGTGATCGCTTTCGGATGATCAATGAACTGCCTATTGAGGTGGAACATTTTTTGATGCAATCTATGTCAATAAAGCCATACCACTGGGATATTTTCAGGGACCGTCTTTCGAAGGCTAAAGAGGCGAAATGCATATAAATAATTGTCACAAAATACGTTGAAAAAGTTAAGTTGTTTAAATTTTATAGTAGATACGAATTGTTTGCAAACCATTTCATATTTTTAGACAATCACACAATCACCTCTACGAAGATATCATAACTGTTGCGAATAGATTAGTTTTTATTTGTAACATTGATTTCTAAATAAGGATTAGAAATTATTGCAGAAAGAATGTGGAAACAATTGATTGAGAATAAAAGCTCGATTCTCGCACCAGTGACTAATTTCTCAAGTTTATTAATTCAAATGCACTCCGATGTTTAACAGTTATTATTTTTTCATTTTTTTTAAACAAATTATGCAACGCTAGTTTATTAAAAACCAGTTTTTCCGAATAAATGTATTTTATACTTGCCAGACGGATTACGATCCAAAGTACTTGTTTCACGTTTTATTCAGATATTAAAAACGAATTGAGTACGATTTTGTGCGAGTGAATTAATTACGAAGATAATGTACATCGTGCAATCCGTACAAAGCCATCCTAAAGATGCCTTATATCACCGTGCAGTGACATTAGATTACCGTTGTTTAAATCTATTTTAAAAGCTAAAAAAGATCATTCAAAATTCACTTGAAATTAATGAATTATTTAATAAAAGGTTGGATAAAGCCCGCCTATTATATATACGTTGGCATTTCCGTGCTATAAGCTGGTGATTAGTTTTTACGATAGTAAATTTAAGATTCCTGATAATTATAATTTGCCCACACAATTCATTGAAACTCATTCACATCAAAACTTTCGCTTATTCATCTAGATTACGTTAATAGCTGTGATCTATTTTTATTTTTATATATAAACGATACAAACCATTTACTACTTGTCAGATCAAGTTCATTCGCGAACTTGAAATGCCTGAAGATGCCGAAAGGCAAAACCAAGGCTGTTGGCGACAAAAGTCACTGAAAAGTACAAATTCAAATGATTCATATTTAAAAAAGATAACCGTAAATAATTTCCCAGTAAATGAAAACGTATACATGGTATCATTTACAACTGTATTTTATTAATTTCAGTGGTTCAACCGAAACCGTTACTGCATGGCTAAGCAAGCGGTTACTGTAATCACAATAAAGATTACATGCAGCAATTCAACTTACTAAATATTCTTTTAATTAAATGTATAACTCTATTTTCAGGCATTCGGATACGACTTCAGTCCATTCCCCATCGTGGCCTCGTGGTTTGCGAGGACCAAGAAAGCCCTGGCTCCATACGGATACGAAGAAATCAACCAAGCTGGAGCCAACATGTTAGGAGGAGCTTTCCAGAAATGCTTAGAATCACAATAATTTTAATTGTATCGATTTCATGGAATGAATTATACGTCAGTAATAAAACACGAGTGGTTTGTAAACGCAAAGTTATGTAAAAAATAAGGGTTTTGAATGTTTCTGATCGGGTAACAGATGTGTTATCAAGAATCTGGGTTTGGTTGTTGGTATTAAATTGGCTTTCCGTCGAATCTAAAGACTCCAATTACTCGACATTTCAAATACTCGAGTTCTTCGAGTAGTTTCAGATCTACCAAAATATACAATAATTTATGTTGTCTCTTGTCATCATAAACTTGTCATTGATAAAATAATTCAGCAGAACCCAAAGCAAAAGTAAAAAAAGAATTTCTCGCATAGAATAGTCAACGAAAAAATTTCATTTTAAAAAAATACCTGACATTAAAATTTATGCGCAAGACTCTCAAAATATTTATATATATTTTTTTAATAAGTGAATAAAGTTTAGAAATAAATCTTCATTTATAAATTACGATTACTACTTGAGTATCAAGCAGTTGAAAGATGGATGTGCATTCTCGAGTATCAAGTATTTGGTACTCGAATTAGGGTCTCTAATCGAATCTCATTTTTTATGTATAAAATCTGGTTCCCAACGATAATTTTAATGAAATTAAAATAAAACAATTAATGAATCGAAATAGAATAAGCTCGCCTACTATTTTGGCATTATCTATTGTTATAATAACACTGGTTTGAATAAAATATCTTTGTCACTAAAAAAAATGTTTTTTTTAACACTTCCTTACCCATGCATTAGCCATGGTTAGTCAAGCCACAATTAATTATATAAAAGATTAAATGATTCCAAGCATAAAAAATTTATTTACTATTATTTTTAGCTTCTTATTAATGGCTTATGTAATGACAAATTTAAGTGGTCGACTAACGTTACTCGAAGGATTGAGGCGAAATTTTTTAGGGAGACGTGTTTAGGATTGAACAAGTGTATACACTTTTCATATTTCGTACACTACGTGCGCTCTATACAAATCGATACGTTTAACAGGATATTATTTAAAAACTACCATTACAATTAAAAATCAAAGACAATCGTGATAATTATGGAAGAAATAATAAAAGGAAGATATCTTCTCTAAATTATCTACCGTAATGTATAATGTGCCGATTCTTATTCGTCTATAATATATATACAATTTTCCTTAGGTATCGGATCTGAAAATATCCAGCAAAATATTTACACTTGGTATTGTATATAATAAATACATATTTTTGCTGTCGCTTCCTAACTAGTTTTCGAAAAAAATACCATTGTAGTACACCTTAAAAGTAAGGTAAAATTGGGTGATAAGAGTTGTTTTCAGGGCTGTGGAGTAGGTAAAAAAAAGTGTGACTCCAGCATTTACCAAAACCACGACTCCGACTCCAACATTGACCAAAAACACGACTCCGACTCCGACTAAAAAAAGTTTAATATCGTCACTTTTTTTCCTAATTTTCCTAATTATGTGCATTCAATTAAATATCAATCCTAACAATCGAGCCAATAGTCAAATTTGACATATTATATGCAAAAATAAAAAGTTTGAACTTTTCAAAATTTTCGACTACGAGTACGACTCCGGCCAAAGCCCCGCGACGACTCGGACTCCGGCCAAAAACATCCGACTCCACGACTTCGACTCCGACTCCACAGCCCTGGTTGTTTTATACAAAGAAATGATCAAAATTAATAAAAAAATGTTACACGCACACATTCTGCAAATAATTTTAGTTACATTTCCAATTACAATAGTTTAATATTAATTTAAAAAATATGTCACGGATTGTATAATTATAAGTGACAGGTTTTTCACCTCTATCAGAGGCATCTTCAGACTACATATTATTATCGCAAACGTTGATTAAGTAATAAAGTCTATAGTAAAATATTTTCAAATGAAGATTTATTTGCGCCTTTAATGCAGTTGCATAGGCAATATTGTTTACACATCAGTAACGCAATATGTCGTTCAGAAGAATAAATAGGCGTATAACATAAGTAACAAGCTACACAGTGAGAAAAATATCTAGATCGTGGCTACTTCGAAGAACTGTTAATTAATATTGCTGTCAATACATTTAAATACGAAATCTATTTCACCAATCTTTGCTGACAAATAATTAATGACTCGTCATTACATTAATTCGAAAAGGTGGTTCGATAATTTCGGAAACGACAAAATATTTTTGAAATGGTTTCGTTAATAATAGTTGTTGGAAATCCGAGTTGCTTGAATAACGGCAAAATGCAATTGAAATATCCCGTATCAGCGATTGCCAACGTTTTATACGCTTGCATAATTCTTGGCTCCAAATTGCGGACCACATATTTTAAGAAGCTAGTTAAACTTTTGGGTCAGTAATATGCATTCTTAACTTTACAATAGTTCAAATTTGAGTAAAAGATATGCAAACTGTGAGTATAAATTCTTTTAAAAAGTACAATGAATGAATAATTTTAGCAATTATTCAAGGATTTCATTTAGAATTACGACTGAAGGTGCTCGGTGAAGTTTCAACATCAAATTTGAATTTAGTATTTTTCCATGAATAATTCATTGAAACAAACAAGATCAAAATTTTCGCTATTTCATATAGATTACCTAAGTAGCATTTCAACTTAGTGATCTACTTTTATTTTTGTATATAAACGATAAAAACTGTTTAACTACGTGTCAGTTCAATTACATTCCTTCACATGGAATGCCTGAAGATGCCAAAGGCTTAACCCGAGTCGTAGACGACAGAATTCATTGAAAAATACATAATACAAACGATTCAAATTTAATTATTCAAGAGTTGAAACCATGGCTGTTGAGTCGGTAAATAAAAGTTCGACTCCGACTCCGACTATAAAAAGTTTAATATCGTCCCTTTTTTTGCTAGTTTTCCTATTTATGTGAGTTCAATTAAATATCAACCCTTATATTCCGGCATATAGCCAAATTTGACATATTAAATGCAAAAATAAAAAGATCAAACTTTTGAAAATTTTCGGCTCCAGCCAAAACGCAGTGACTTCTCCGACTCCGGAAATCAAAAAGCCAAATTTGACATATTAAATGCAAAAATAAAAAGATCAAACTTTTGAAAAGCCCCGACTCCACAGCCCTGATTGAAACATTAAACATCGTTCTTTTCAACATGACATAGAATATAGAATGATATTTGGTTGTGACCTTGAAGTGTACATTTTTAAAAAATTAAATCTCCGCTGGTCGTAGGTTTGCGATCGCTGGATTCGAGAGTCAAATTTGATGAATCATAGTTTTATAGACGAGATCGATGACTCTGCAATGTAACACTATAAATTTCAATTAAATTACCTCGTAAATTTTATTATTTTTACAATCGACTTATACAGAATTATAAAAGAATGCATCTTCTACATTATTATGATTTAAAATGATGCCGTGGTGGTGGTGCACAATAAAAAAATAATTACATACATTAAATAAAGAAGCAAACAGTAAAATGCAACGATACTTTTGAATTACTGTTTTATTCAATGGATTATTTATTCACTTATCAAGTATTTTGAGCTAAATAATAGTGTCAAAACCAGGGCTGTTGACGTGGAGTCTTGGAGTCGTGCTTTTTTGGTCGGACTCGGAATCGGAGCCGTAGTCATTGCTGCGTTTTGGCCGGATGGCCTATGTAAAAGTTGGTTGATAGTTAATTGAAAATGTATACATAAATAGGAAAGGTAAGAAAAAAAACGTAACGAAATTATACTTTTTTTAGTCGTAGTGGGTGTCGTGTTTTTGGTCAATATTGGAGTTGGAGTCGGAGTCGTGTGTTTTTTTTTAAACGACTCCACAGCCCTGGTTAAAACTATCGGTTAGATACGTCTGCAATTGAGAAAGATATCCACCAAAAGAATGACTCAAAATACTGTTAAGTACTAAGTATTGAACTCATTCGAATGCAGAAGAACTCGCATAAAAAATGCACCTAGATGACAGTTATATAACAATGCAGTCGCCCACTCAGATGTCAACTACACTTCTCAAAAACTGTTAAAAATATTAACACATTACCGCAGTAGTACTGATGACTAAAATAACCTTACGATAGTCAGTCTGAAGTTGATTCATTACGAAACGAAGCACGTGTCATTTTTTTAACATACTATGTCGAATAAGAATTGAAAAGTCTTCAATTTTTTTTTAACCTTTTGAGTGAACACCAATACTTGGTGGAATGGCACTATATTGAAATGTAATAACACATGTTTTTTACTTATTCCAGATAAGATTTATTAGGATTAGGATCAGCTTATCTCATTGCAATGACAATCATCAGTTGCTAATTTTCTCGCTGAGCAAAACCATTCTTGATCCGAATAAATTTTATGTGGAATTAGTACATAAAGTATATGTTATTCTTTATTAATTTTTTAGTTAGTTTGAGTTACATAAGTCTATTCTGGTAAAAGATTAGAACAATTAATTCTTTGATTGATGTACTTTGAAATTTCGCATATGACTCATTTAAGGTTTACATAATTTATTTCCAAAGTTGAATTTCAGGATATTATTATGAAACCTTGTCTATGACTATTTTGCAACGAATTATTCTTTTTTTGAATTAGACGGTTCTGCAGGAAACGGTGGCGCCATCAAATAAGATAACGTCTCTCGAAGCAATCTCGAAGACGTGACGTGACCTTGAAGATGCAGACAAAGATTTCTTTTCTCATAAATACGCCCAAACCTCTTTTTATGCGATTTCAAAGTTATGCGTTTTTTTAAATTCAATTTTTATTTTTTTTAAATATAATTTTGGGACTATTTCAACGTTCCGTAATTAACAGTGCGTTGTTCACATACTGTACGTGCAAAATCCAGTGTTTAACCTGTTTATTAAAATGTGACCTTGACACGTGAGTCCTTGTACATGTTATGTTCCCATATAAATCCCATGTCCGGTCCGTGGCGCAGTGTCAACGGCGTTGGCTTGCGTGCCGGATCGCCAGGGTTCGATTCCCGGTACGAGCGGATTTTTTCAGTCGATAAATCTGTTCAAAGGCATGGGTGTTTGTGTTGTTGAAAATCCCTCTCCACCTTTCCGATCCCAAAGAGCGACGCATAGTGACAGCAATTAACTAATAACAAGTACTCGTATCCTTTCCATCCCTACTCTCTTCGAAAAAAAAGAGAGCTTGAGCAACTGAGTAACAAGCAGTTCTGGTAGAAAAATATATGTTGAGATAAACTCCGCGAGGAATCCATATGCTCCAAGTTGGAAGCGGACATTGTTTAAAAAAAAAAATACATAGTTATTTTGATGCGATTTTCCGCAGAACGCATCTACCGCACAAAAACGTTTTCCGGTCACTTTGGACGAGTAGTAACGTTCTTTTTCTTCTGTACCATTGTCGCAGGTTCAACATTTATTCTTCCATTGACTATTTAGCCTCAAATAGCTGTAGTCACCACTTTCCTAAAACGATATCTAGTCATGAAAACAATGCGCAGACTGAAACACTGATTAACAATTTAATTAATTTTAATTATTCGATGTCTTAAAATAAAACTAAGCCATTGTAAATTGCGTGAATATTTTCAAAGAAATAACACAAAATAAAATTAATGACACTTGTTTCGTCTCTTTAAGAAGCACTTTCAGACTGGCTATCGTAAGGTTATTTTAGTAGTCATTACCACAGTAACCTAGTAGGTGTGTGGAATTTGTGACGCGGGAATCAACGAGTTTTCGTTTTAGGTTAACTGATAAAATACTGGAAAATTACATACAAATATATCAGTTTCTCTTGAGAGAAGATTGAATGTCTTGAAGTTTAAAACTGATTATTTTTTCCTTAAATTGTGCTCATAGATTTTACTTTGCTCAATTAATAAATCCAATTACGTGATCGGAAGAATATCCTAGATCGTGTGTTGTCTGTAACATAGGATATTTTGTGTTCCACAATTATGAATGTCGGCACATAGGTTTTTTTGGAAATCATTATATTTTGGAAACAGATTAAAATAAAGTCATTAAAATAATGGGATCAGGACCGGTTTCGCTCATTGCTATCATTTTCAACAGAATGTCATCATTAAGTATTTCGACTGAGGGTGCTTGGTGGAATTTCAATATCAAATTTGAATTGTTTGAATTTTGTACTTTTCCATAAGTTTTGCCGCTAACGACCCGGGTTTCGCCTTTCGGCATCTTCAGGCATTCCAAGTGCACGGATGTACTTGAACTGACTGAACTGAGGAGATGGCGATAGGCGAAACCCGGGTCGTTAGCGACAAAACTCATGGAAAAGTACAAAATTCAAACAATTCAAATTTGAGAATGTCATCAGTTAAAAAAAAATCGCAACGAGCGAAACTGGTCCTGATCATAATTAATCAATGTGGAATAAATAAAAAATATGTGTTTATAGCGACATTCCACCAAGTGTCCGGGAAATCTACATGGTAACTAATAAGAGAAGATTAATAGAGGAAAATTGAATGTTTTGGAGTCGTAAATTTCGGATCTATGGTTTGTCATAATCGCAACACAATACCGTTGAAAGTGTGTCAAATTTTGACGAGTGCCGCCGTTGCGGTTGGTCAAATTTGAACTTTTTTTCTCTATCTACGAATTGCGAAATTCAATATTTAGGTACTGATTTTTTTTTACCACATCGCAAGGATTGGTTTCAGAGCGGTGCATTGTGAACACAAGGCCGCGCTGTATTCTTTTCAAGTGTTTTAATATCGATCGGCCCCGATGCAGTTTGCACGCGCGGGGGAGTCGAACATTGGCGCTGACACCGCTCGCATGCCCACTGTGTATTTTATCCCATTAATTTATATCATGACTGTGTGTACTTTTAATTTAAAAAACGCACAATCGATATTTTGTCTTCCCACATTAAAAACTAAAACACTACAGCTTACATTACTTTCTTTAGCGATTACATGTGAATAAATTAATTACTTTACCAACACTGAATATTATAGTGTACGCTACACCAGTATGGACATTTGCTCACCAAAAACATGTGAAGACTCTCCGGATTGTTCAGAATAAGTCTTTGTGGGCCGAGTGACATTCTTTTGAATGACCCTCCATAAGTAGAGACGAAAAAGTAAGCTGACATCTTGAACTGTAGCAATCGCACGCTTTTACGATTAGCGATGGGAAGGAAATGCAAAAAAAAAATACAAAAACATCAAGCTTATAGACGAAGGAGACGAAGGAGACTGGAAAAACTTTTACGCCAACGTGCCCTAGCACTTAAAACTCCGTCAAATAGATATCCAAAATAAAACAATATAAACAACCAAGTTTCTTTTTACGCGTTTTTTGGACAGTGCCGTTCTTTTTTTACGCGATTTTTTTGTTACAAAAAATGGCAATTCTTCCTCTGAATACTGCCAGAATAAATTTTTAAAATTCTAAAACTTTTTGAATGTATTTAAACCTGGGCTGTGGAGTCGTTATAAGACTTAGAATCCAGCATTGACCATAAACACGACTCCAAGTCCGACTCAAAAAAGTTTAAATTATTCACGTTTTTTTCCTACCTTTTTGTGTATTAAATTAAACATCAACCTACCACCAATCCAGCCAATTGCCAAATTTTACGTGTTATATGCGGAAATAAAAAGCTTGTCAAAATTTGCGACTCCGATTCGACTAGGGCTAAAACGTCACGACGACTCCAACTCCGACTCCGACTTCACAGCCTTGTTTGCAACTAAGTTTGTTTTGCGCGATTTTTGAACAGCATCGTTCTTTTTTACGAGATTTACGTAAATAGGTTAGGTAAGGTTAGGTTAGGTTAGGTGTGTTTGATATCTTGTCTCCTTGAGTTGGTCTCTCCGACAGTTTATTTCGAGTCATTTACAAACAGTTATGTCATGGCGAATTGTACAATAATGATATTTATACAATCAAACCTCATACAGCGTTCTCCTTTTTCAAGCGGTTTTCAATTGTAGGTGCGTCATACCCTCTTATAGCGATCCCCCCTGGAACGCGTTTTTATAAACACATCAAATATGTATGTATGGACAAACATGGGAAAATTTACATACAATGATTCATTGCCATCAACAAAATATACTAAAAAAATCTAGCAACAAATTTTGTATGGATGTCCAGTTTCCTTGGAGGGTTATTTGCTGCGATTATGGTCCAAGATTTATTGTTGTGCATTGACCGATTGAATATTTCTGATGTAATGTCGTTCCCTGGGGTCTAGTGGCAAGAGCTTTGTCCTAGCGATCATGTGGCCTGGGCTCAATTCCCGGCAAGGTCAGAATTATTCAATTGAAAAAAAAAATCTTGGGCTGGGTGTATGTTATTAATCGTTGATTTTGTGCACAACTGATTCATTACTTATCATCGAGTTTATCTCGTATGACTTTCACAATTAAGAATATTTGGCGCATTGGCGTATGCTGTAATGCCAGAAAATATAATCTTCTGTTGGTGATTTTATAAAATGAACATTTAATTATATAAATAAAGATAATCAAATTAGTATTTTATTACTGAATAATTGCAGAGTATGTCTAGTCAATAATATCATAAATAATCGTATTGATATTTTCCGCTTTCCCTTATTAGGAGAACATTCAACCTTGTCATTAAAAAAAACTTTTTTTAATTTATTCAACAAACTTAAAAATTGTAAGTGACATAAAAAAAATATAATCTAGATTCATTCATACTAGATAAACAGCTACTATTATATATGAGTCATTACAATAGTATTAGGAAACTAGATTTTTATAAACTATCGCCAAATATTTTATATACATATGTATAGTCACAATTGCGTAGTACAAGAACACCGTGTTACAAAAACCATTGTCTCAATGTTTCAATGCAATTAATAATTTCTGACGAGAATCTTATTTGAATGATCAATTAAATAAAATGTATTTCGCCACTAAAACTATATTGTGTTCCGATTAACAGTAAACGTATTGTTTAATTAATAATTGATTAATTGAATTTAAGACAGACTTACGGGTCGTCTTAGCTGGGCGAATCTAGGCGAGGCGTTCCGGCGCGGCTTTGAAAGCGGCAGAGTTTTAAAATATCAAACGGTCCTCGCCCATGCAAGTGTCATACGTAAGCGAAGCGGTCCGGTCAGGACGGCATATGTCGCAAGTCGCCTCAAGTGCGCACTCATGGCGCACGCGAATCGCTTGAAAGTATGAAACGGTCCAAGCTCACCAGAGCGTTAATTGCGTCTGGCCGAGCGATGGCACATAAGACCTTTGATCAACTACGTTTTAAATTGACTGGATTCGCCTAAATTCTCTTGCCGGTTCGCGTCGCTTACCTAAGACACGGGGTTACGTTTCGTTTGATTGCAATATTTTACCAAGCAAACTTACACAATTGCTAGGGAAACAGTGTTTTTAACGAGACTATATTTTAATAAATTACAAATACACTGAAATAAATGTAAAACAATTATTATACTATCTTTAATATAGACACAAAAGTCCATGTAACTAAACCGAAATCAATAATTCTATTAAAATTTAAACTGTCCGGACTGGGTTTCGATCACAACCAAAATTGAAACCAATGACGTTTACATACCACCACGGTTACGATAAACTGTAATTACCTCTCACATTAACCCGATCCTAAAAACGCAATTAGCTAACCATTAGTCTCGCTCTTCCTAAACTCTCTGCTCAAAAGAAAAGGTTGATGAAGAACCAGCAGTTCTCTTATTAGTAAACATTATTTTGACATATACTACATTATGGTAAAAGAAATATCTATTACACATAATGTGTATATATTTATGCTATCAAAATACAGCTCTGACGATGGCGTGGTGCTGAAATAAATATTGATAATATTTGAAAATTAAACAAATTACTTAATCAAAACTCTCTTTAGTGCTGTGTTATAAGAGGACATATTGTCAGCCAATAGTTTTTCTTGGACGTTGGAAAGAATTGTTTAAAGAAGTATAAAATGAGAACTCAAGTCACCTCTTCGTATATAACTTGTCACATGACTAAATAGGTGACAGTTAGCAATTCGATATGACGGAAAATTTTGACTACAAATCTTATTCACGTAAAAACGATGGCGTGATGTCGAAATAGCTATAAATAATCGTTATCTATACACTTTTATTGAACAAAAAACTCTTTCATTAATAGAGGATATATTGTAAGCCAGAGTCTTTCTTGGACTGGTTGGATGAAGAATAATTAAGTACAAAATAAAAAATACTCATCCAGGAAAAATACGATAAAATATTACCTGGAAAAAATTCATTGAAACACACTTTGTATTTTACAAATTCATGGTCAGTATTCGTAAGTTGAGTTCTTGGTACACGTCTGAATTTTCTATTTACTATCCGCATTTATTACGCAGTCCGTAGTTACGCAAGGATGTCCCCGAAAAATTATATGGAGAAACGACGCGTATTCCACGTATCCCGTAGCCAATGCGTTCAAAAATTAATTAATTGTGACACACGTACAACAAATGTTTCATTTACTTTTAAGGTGTTCATTAACAATGATGGAATGACATTATAATAATAAAAAAAATAACACATCTTAGTATTCCATATAAAATTTATTGGATCATGACCAGTTTCGCTAATGGCGAGCATTACCAACTGAATCAGATGAGTTGATCAGTAGATCAGTTGTTAATGCTCGCCATGAGCGAAACCGGTACTGATCCAATAAATTTAATGTGGAAAAAGTACCTACCAAAAATGTGTTATTATTTTTAAATATTTATTTATTGTAAAAAATAAAATAAAATACATGGCAATACAGCTGACGCCAATGCGCCATGCATTTGACAAATTAGTAAAAATATCACAAAATATGTTACAAAAAATTAAACAAATATATGAAACAGGACAGAAACATATTAGTTACATAAAACGAAAAAAAATATAAACAAAACACCAAGATCACTGCCAAAAATGTCCACATCAATAGACAGTGCATTCATCAGCTGAACAGCCCTTGCGACTGGCGACTCAAAAGACCTACGTGACAAACAATTTCTGACAAAGAAAATTGATTGTCCTTGGGTATAGTATATATGTAAAGGGTATTTCAATAGGGACGCTCAACATATGTTACTTTGTCCTGCTGAGTAGATTATTCATTGTTTAGTGGCCAATTTTGAGTCAACCAGTTTGGTAAATAATCGGCCAACACCTACCTGTACGTCATCAAAATAAAATATCTGGTGAAAACATTGCTGCTGTGTGTGAAAGTGTACAGGAAACCCCAAGGCAGCTTATTTCTCGTTGTTCACAAGAACTTGGCTTTTCTGCGACTTCAACTTGGCGAATTTTGAATCGGGCCTTATGTCTGCACCCGTATAAAATCCAACTAACCAAGGAACTTCAGGTAAACGACAACCGGCTGACAACGCCTGATTGGGTTCTGGAGCAGTTGGAAGTTTACCCAAATTTGTCAAAAAAGTCAACTTTAGCGACATGGCCCATTTTATAATGAATGGATATTGGCAGACATTTGATGCTATATTCCATATTTAATGCCGTAAAATATACTTACAAATGAAATTAAAATTTAGTCGAAATCTCACAAACAACTTGTTTTATTTACATTTCAAAACGTCCTTATAAAAAGACCCTTTATATAATTTCAGCAGGAAATCATTTGTGGTTAAAATCACTATTCTCATATGTGTGTCTCGATTGGAGAATAGAAGTTTTTCAACTCGTTGCATTTTCATGATACACAACAGGTGAATTGCAACACAAAAATAGTGCCGGCATTTTGTATACATGAGTAAATTTTTACCGGTCAGTCAGTTCTCTGTTTCCCGCCCTCAGAATTCAAAAAACGGGTTTGTGCTCGAACGTTTTAGGTAGGGAATGTATCCAACTATCATGCACAACTACAGCCCAGTGCAGCCCACGTGGCATTTGCGGTTTGTGCACTTAAGCGTCAGTTCCACTACAGCTCTACGCATATTGGCGAATGAAATAATGTGCGTATAGTGTACGAGTGACTTGTGACGGTCGAGAATATTCTCGTCTCGACTCGTCATGACGTGACTTGATTCACATAGATACGAATCGAACACTTCTGATTCGTCACTTTTAAGGTGTTCACTGTCAATACTTGGTGGAAAGGCATTATAATAAACATAATAAAACATTTTTAGTACTTTTTCCACATGAGATTTATTTCATCAGGACCGGTTTCGCTCATGGCGAGCATTATCAACTGATGAGGAATACAATAAAACAGTGGTATTTATGCAAAAGTTAAGTATGAAAACAAGGTATAACAAACAATTGGTAAATCAACTAAGCAAATAAATTAAAGCAAATTACAAGAAAAATAGACTAAAAATAAAATGTTCAAGATCAGTTGATAATGTTCGCCATGAGCAAAACCGGTCCTGATGAAATAAATCTCATGTGGAAAAAGTACTAAAAATGTTTTATTATTTTTATTACTTCTGATTCGTTCAAAAGCGACGTTAAAGTGAGTCGGTCTAATTGACCAAAGCATCACTGGTTCGTTTGTTCGTTAGGGTAATTTTAAAGATATATGTTAGTTGTAAGGCATGTTATTTAAATGAGTAAAGGACTTTTATTTTGTTCCAGATCTCTATCTTCTAATATATAAAAATCAATGTTTGTTTGTTTGTTCGTATTTTATGCGTTGCCATACGATTCATCCGATTGTGATAAAACTTTGTCAAATTATTGCTTGCACTTGCGCGAAGGTTATAGGCATATTAAATCAACTTACATTAGGTCTTTAAATAAAAATCAATGTTATTTTCATATTTTATGCCCTGCCATACATTCATTATGACAAATTATTTTTGCTCTTGCGCAAATGTTTTAGGCATAGTACAATTAACTTTCAGTAGGTGGCGCGTGTGTCGTACCATAGAGAATTGGAAAATGTCAAACAGTGAATGTCACATCGATACCGATCAACGTTAGTGAAAGTAAATCGAAATTATTTATCTAAAATATTGTGCATCCCGAAGAACTTCAATAAACACACACCTTTTCTTTCTTTGAGTGGCATTGCAACGATTGCCAGGTACGGGCTAGTGTTTTATAAAAATCAGGAATGGTTTCGCTCATCATGATTCCGGTGAAACAATTTATTGACTTATGTCTGCCATCTTGACATTTATCCGTATCGACTATTTATCTTAAAAGTGATCCGTAGAAAGTGCGATCAGCTTACAACTCGTACATTCTTTCCCAGCGACGGGGAGGGTTGTATCAAAAGTATCCAGAAATTTTATATTCCCACGACATTCCATTTGCTAACATATTTTTTTTACGTTTTATTGCAAATTCTAAGAATGTAAGGCACATGACAATGATAATATTCTGGTACTACGTTGTTATATGCCAGGCATCGATACACGAAAAAATATCACTTCACCAAAAGGTTGGCAAAACCTTCGCTATCCGTATGAAACGACACATAAATCATAAAACTAATGGCCGAATACTTGTATGTGTGTATACGTGTATTTTTTAATGTATTCCAGATTATTGAATCTTATGCCTTGCCCCTAGGGCCAGCGCTTCTCAATCATCTCGATAAACTGCCAAAAATCAGCAATACCTTCTGATAACAATAAATTACCACATAAATCTCTTCTGGATGATCCCCACATTCTCTCTACTTGCTGGGTGTTTGCAAATGTATCGGGGTTTATAAAATTATAGTTAGTGTATAAATGAGCACTGATCTCCGAGTATGCACTCCAGGAACCACTACCTACTCAGCAACCATCAGCAAAAAACACTTGGCAAACCCAGCGTGTCCTGACCTCAAATGAAAGCGTCATTAAATGTCCGTTACTACACATAATGTCCCGCGGAATAATATTACGTGATTGTAGAAATGTCATTGCACTCTTCTCGTCATGCACTTCCCCGAATATTTTTTTAAAGTTTTACATGCTTTGGGTGATCTTTTGCAACTGACGGCAAGGAATGAATTCTTTGTTTTTATTTCAAAATAGTCAAGTGACGCCTGCCGCCCATGCGCTTTGAGGGTGTAGCGACAGCCAACCTTTACGTGAAGTCATATTTTTTCGTGTATCTATGCCTGGCATATAACAACGTTGTACCAATATTCTTACTGGATTCCACCATGAATGAACTTTTCGTCCGGCACGTTTCTCAAAAAAGTTTGGTGAGCCCTGCATTACTGTATTCAACTGTTTTCCTGTTTAAATTACAATGAGAATATACAATTTATAAAAAATGCGCTGTTCCAATGATGTCGGATAAAAAACGTAGAGCAAGTGGGTACATAAACGCCGGCCGCCCAAAAAAAGATATCACGAGATAGTAAAGCGAAGCTAATGACGCGGCGTGAACTTATATAAACTCGCCGGCCGGCGTCGCTCGGCGTCAGTTGTTCCGCAGTGTTCAAAGTGTGATCACGTCTCCAAGTTCCTCAGCCGGTGAGTCTAATAAAACATTTAAAAGACAGCTCAAAAATTCCTCCATCCACCTTCCTAGCACTCGGGCGGCCGACCCACCCGAAACCTGTTCCTTGCCACACACCAAAAGTGGTCTAGATTCGATTATTATTTCACCGGTTCTGATATTCACTTACTCCGGTTTCGAAACGTTGAATGCGTTTGCAATCCTCAACATGTAATCCAAAAAAACTCCTATCGAACGAAATCAAAACCATTCAGTTACGGTCTTTTAAAACTGCGTGTCCTATCTTGCTATTAACAGTCATTATCGTGAGGATTGCTACAATACTACACAAAAAAAGCTTACCCAATACTAACACTCTTAAATATTATACAAAATACTTAATGTGTGTGTGAGGCCTGTATTCTAATATGGGGTGTACAACATGTATGTTTTTTTTTTATTAATTAAATTATTCAAATATATGTGCTACGATTATTATAATAAGAAAATTGTCCCTATATTTTTTTTAACAGTGGCGTCACATGTTTTAGTTATAAATGATTTTTTTCTGTTTTATTCGTTAAATTATTTTTTCTTATAAACAGTATATTCATGTAGAATACTTAACAAATCTTATACGATTCTAGTTAGAAAACCTCGTTATTTTGTCTTCAGTACTTCGTTACATACTTTCCTCTGCAGTATATGTACAGTTACCTTTATGTACTTCTGATCGTGTCTATCTTGTAAAACTAGATGCCTTTCTACGAATACAATGAGAAAGTGTAGCAAGTAATATATCAGGAATTATCTTATTTCAGTTAATTTATTAATTTTCATTTTCTTAGTACTTTCTGATTACCTAACAAATAAAATAAAACTATAATTATATTATGTACATTGTATTCGACGAAGGTTAATTAAATAAGCGGTCGTAATATTTAATTAAAATGATGTACATTAAATTTTATAACAACGTGAACTTTAAAAAATAGCTGTTTTGAAGTTCAATAAAGTTGTGTGTGTATAAAGTCAATTATCTGAATTGTTCGAAAAATATCAAAACAGGTATTATATAAATATACGTAGTTGCACAAAAACGTGCAAACCCACATTTTTGGGTAGGTATATATAATGGGTCTTTTTATAAGGACGCTTAGTTTTGAAATGTAAATAAAACAAGTTGTTTGTGAGATTTCGACTAAATTTTAATTTCATTTGTAAGTATATTTTACGGCATTAAATATGGAATATAGCATCAAATGTCTGCCAATATCCATTCATTATAAAATGGGCCATGTCGCTAAAGTTGACTTTTTTGACAAATTTGGGTAAACTTCCAACTGCTCCAGAACCCAATCAGGCGTTGTCTGCGGTCGTTTACCTGAAGTTCCTTGGTTAGTTGGATTTTATACGGGTGCAGACATAAGGCCCGATTCAAAATTCGCCAAGTTGAAGTCGCAGAAAAGCCAAGTTCTTGTGAACAACGAGAAATAAGCTGCCTTGGGTTTTCCCGTACACTTTCACACACAGCAGCAATGTTTTCACCAGATATTGTATTTTGATGACGTACAGGTAGGTAGGTGTTGGCCGATTATTTACCAAACTGTTTGACTCAAATTTGGCCACTAAACAATGAATAATCTACTCAGCAGGACAAAGTAACATATTTTGAGCGTCCCTATTGAAATATCCTTTATATATATATTCGTTCGTAGAGACCAGCGTAGATAGCAATTTCGGCAAATCATCGCTCGTTAGCTACCGGTAGCTTGTTGTTGCATTTTCAGTATTTCGTATGAGATAATTGAAATATAAATGCGAAGAAAGTTAAATATCCTTCAATTTAGTAATCAGAACCAGAAGAACTTAATCGTTTCTTTCCTATTGTATTTAACCCTTTGCACTCCTCAATATATTTTTTTTTTCTTTAAAATAGATTTTAGAAAATGATTTGCGTATTTATGGTCATGGAAAAAGTGAAATACAGAAAAATATACCACATTATGTCACTATGACATGCTAAATGCTTTAGCTAATGCACACAGTGCAGTAAATGAGGAGCTACTTTTCAAAAGTGGCTAATTCCAAAATACTTTTATTCAGCTGCCAGTTTTAGATTAAACTTTTGAAACCTTTTTTATTCACATGGAAAAGTTTGAATTGTTATACATTATTCGTAATTCCTTAATTAAAAACATATGTTAAAAATATTGATAGTAAACACAAATTTATGAGGAAAAAGTAATGAAAATATCAGACATTTTCAGTTTTTCAAAAAATGGATTTGTCCACTTTTGAAAATTAGCTCCTCAAATGCGGTTTTTGTAATAAGGATAATTTAATAATTAATAAGAAATCATTTTCCAACCAAGTTTCACAATGTCAAACAGGACTCGATATAGGAGTTCTAAGAATTAAGTGGTGCTAAAATCTTTGAAACTGATATTGATGTATTCATTGTAATTTACGTAAATTAATGATTTTGTTTATCTGAACGACAAATTTAAATTGAACACTAATTTAATTTCGACAAAAACGTATTTATAATAAAAACACCGCTATTTGCAGAATTGATTTTTTTTTTCGTTAATTCATTAAGTTTTAATAAATTTTATTTGTTACCATATTTATTTTACGGATTGAAAAAATATACTCATAAAATAGGGGGATATAATTGGAGCGCGTTGTTGTGAAAAAAACATGCAGGTTTCTCACCCCTATAGAAACCTGTCAAGTTGTTAAATATTGATTACTTTTTTTGATAAATGACTATTTACATTTTTTATGAAAGCATGTCAAAATAGTCATTAATAATAATGATAAAATCAACAACAAAAAAACACTATTCCGAAATTCTTTTTTTAAATTTTTGATGAACCTAAATTTATAATCAATGTGATGGGAAACGTCTGGAAATAAAATCCACGAAAACTGGTTTTGTAGCAGTGCTTTTGTTTGAATATGACGAATGATTCGAATTTCGAATAGACGATTATTAAATTATAAAACAAAAAAATACTGGCCTGTAATTCTTTTGTGCCTCACACAACATAATAAAAAAATAAAACAATGATTTTCTAATAATCACGTCGTACCTTACATTTATATAATTTCCTGTCGGAATTTCACCACCGCCTCAATTATTTTCTCATAACCTACGATATTTCCTCATAAATAGATTTAATGAATAAATAAATCATCAAATAGTATGGCAACACTAATTATATAATAATTTATGGCCCTATAATAACTTCGTATTAATTGTAGAATAGATTTAAAAACGTTGAGGTTTTCATTGCTTTATATTAATTTGCATTGAAACATTGTGCATACAAGAATATATGTACACTTTAATGACTGCTTTTATCTTCATTTATTTACGTATTAAATTAATAAATAAACAAATCTTTATCACGAAAAGATATCGTTTAAAATTTATCAACAGTAATTATATAATATTTACTCTATAAAATCTTATCTACTATCTAAGTAATCACGGATACAAAATGGCCATTAATCCAAACATAAATATAGCTTTATTTAACTATATCTTTAAATACACTAGATTTACTAGTTTCATTATGTAAATATTTTGCATATTAAAAAAAAGCAATACAATGTAATAGTTTAGCTGTCAGATGTTTTATAGTGAAGGTAAACATTTCAACGAGGCCCAATTACATTAATAATTTTGATTATTATTTTATTTATTTCATGTTAATTTAAACACCATAAAATAATGGCCTTCTATAAAAGCGATGGCGGATTTGTTTTAACTGTTCAAATCATCTTAATAATCGACGTAAATAATCTAATATATAGTATATTTTTAATTAAGGATATCAACTGAAGGTGCTTGATGAAATTTGAATATCAAATTTCAATCGCTTAAATTTCAAGAGAAAACATTGGCTCAGGAGATATAAGTTTTATTGATTGAATTGGCATTGCAATTGCACTTGGTAGAACTCCATTATAACACGGTGAAAAAATAGCAATGTATTTTAGTTCTACAGAAATTATATGATATATGGTTGATAGCTATTTCGGCTTATGCCATCGTCATCACTGATGATACATTTTTTTTTACTATGCGTCAGTTCAAGTTCATCCATGTACTTGAAATGCCCGAACATGCCAAACGCGGAAACCCGGGTCGTGAGTTAAAAAAACAAAAAAACGGTATGCTATTTATGGATCACCTACTAATAATAAAATTTATATCTACATCGCTATCACGTTTGTACTATTCACATTTTTACTAGAAGTTCTACTAATTAAATGCCACTTCAGTAAATCCTTGAAAAATAATCTATGGCCGGGCAAATGTTTATTATTTTGGCTAAGCTGCTCTTTCTTACTATGTTACTGCGTAAAAAAGTTTTGTGTATTAAAAAGACGTATTGCGTGACTTTTTATGAAAGACTTAGTCACGCGATGATTTAATTGTATTTTTTGTAATATATCTTTTATGTACTCGTTTCAATGCAACACATTGCATAATGAAATGACTCGCACACCATTTAACTGTGGTTCCAATTTATCTATTTTACAAATAGTTATTCCCACTCATTGCGCAAAAATATTATTTAAATATATTTCTTTTTTACCATGTCCGCTCCCAACTTGGAGTATATGGACTCCTGACGGATTTTATCTCGACATATGTTTTTTTCTACGAGAACTGCTTGTTACTCAGTTGATCAACCTCTCTTTTTCGATGTTTGTGAGTAGGGGATGGAAAGGATACAAGGGCTAGGACTGGACTAGTGATTAGCTAATCGCTGTCACTATGCGTCGCTCTTTGGGATCGGAAAGGTGGGAAGGGATTTTCAACAACACAAACATCCATGCCTTTGAACAGATTTATCAACTGAAAAAATTCGCTCGTACCGGGAATCGAACACGGGTGGTCCGGCACGCAAGCAAAAACCGAGGCCACTGCGCCACGGACCGGACTAAAATGCGTCTTAAAAATAAATTAAAATTCAGATTTCATCAACTACACACTACTTGGATAAAGAAATTTGAATGTAATTGTTTCCAAACAGAAAAACCTCTTCACAAACTTTTTTGCAGAGAACTTAGAAACACTAAAAGATAGTGTGACATATTTTCCGTGTTTGCAAACTTTGACTGTAGTTGAAATCGAAACAAAAAAGACTGGCAAATATTGAAACATAGTATTTAGTCTGTGGGTCGCAATGGGTGCATTTAAAACTGTCTGTGACTTACGGGGCGCTGGTTGTGCTTCACTGTCTCACTAGAACGAGGTTTAAAGAGTTTTGAAAGGGCTATCGCCATGGGACACTAATAAACATGCAGTGATCGATAACATGCCAGTCATCGTACCTGGTAAATCGATCAATAGTATTCTAAATAAAAAATGATGAACTTTGCTTTAACCAAAATAATAAAACCCTTTGAAATTCGTTAGAAACTTTCAATTAATCATGTTAAATTATATTCAATGGAATCTATTAGATTTTTGGACAAATTCAATAATACAATGTAAAAAAAAAATATCACTCACCAGTTCAATTTTTAAAACTGAGAAATATAATATTGACCCCAATGAGATGAATAATTTAATAAAAAAGTAACACATTTTTAGTACTTATTCCATATTAGGCTATGGCCACAGTGACGAACGTAAATTTTGGCGTAACCGGGAGAGACTTCATAATCAGAAGTTGCCGCAATGGCTAACGATGGCGACGTCTGGAAAGTCGAAACTTGCTACGCCAAAATTTACGCTCGTTACTGTGGCCAAAGATTTATTAAGATCTGGACCGGTTTCGCTTATCGCGAGCATTATCAACCGATGATAGTACTGATAATAATTCAAGTACTAAAAATGTGTAAAACTGAAAAAATAAATTGTAATCTTTTTTACGTATGAAGAAAAAAATACAATTATTGCAACAAATTGATGTTCATTAAACATGACCATTTTGAAATATTTGTTTGTGGTATTTTCCCTCCAAATATAATGTTGAAAATATGATAATAAAGGTTGATCAATTTCTCAGTATTTTTAACACAACCTTTCCGACGCCATTGAATCAAAGTGAATGATAAAATTTCCGGTGACTTTAAAAAGTGTCGAGTCATGTAATTAACACAACATCACTGCTGTGTTTTTTTTCTGTTTGCTGTTTCCATGAAAACGAAACTTCCATTTACGTTTCAAGGAAAAACTGTTGTTTATTTAACTTGTTAAATGTTTATTATTATTTAAAATATAAGAAACGATTTTTGCTGTGTCATTGTGAGAATGACTTTTCTAAAATAGTTAACATTATTGATCTGTCATCGGGTTTGTGTCACAAGTACTTAACCTTTTGCACTCTTCAATATATTATTTTTTTATTTCCTACTGGAAATAACTTGAACTTACCGTTAAACTCAAATACATCCGTGCACTTGAAATGCCTGAAGATTTCGTAAGGCGAAACCCGGGACTCACACATGACAAAACTCCATCAAGCACCTTCAGTCGAATTTCCTAAATATAAATATATGTTTTTAAATATTAGGCTCTTCCAAGTAAATTTTATGAGCTTCCTTCCTCTTCTCCAATTTATTGTTTTAATTGGCGTTTACTATCCCTAGTCCCTATCCAACAGATTACAGTGAAACGCCGATTCTACGTTTTTCAAGGGACCGTATAAAACAAACGATTAATGCGGGAAACGATGAATGCGGGAAAGTTTTATATATGAACTAAATGTCGGGACTATAGAAAATGAACGCACCACGCGGGAAAACGTATAATGCGAGAACGTAAGATCGGGGTTCCACTGTACTATAAGTATCATAAGAACTTTGTAAAAGTTTTGGATTGCTAGATCTAGTTCTTTCGGTGACGTGAATCTGAATCAATTACATCCACCAAACAATTCATATAATAAGACATTTTTAACTTACATATTACTCATTTCTCCAAAATTCACGAAACGAAAAATTTTGACGAGTCTTGTGGCCGGAGTCGGAAATTTTTTAAAGTTTTTACTTTTTATTTGTGCATATTTATATGTCAAATTTGGCTATTGGCCGGATCGGTAGGGTTGATATTTAATTGAATACACATAATTAGGAAAATTAGGGATAAAAATGATGATATTAAACTTTTTTTTGTCAAAGTCGCGCTTTTGGTCAATGTTGGAGTCGGAGTCGTGGTTTTGGTAAATGCTGGAGTCGGAACCTTAAGCACATTGTTGTCTAAGAATTATATTTCCCGGTCAAAATAATACATTGATTTATTTGTATTATCAAGTATGCCTGATTCCTCGACAAAAATGCTTAGTCATAAAATTAAATCAATAGTGAAAAACTTTGTTATATAAATATTTTATTTGTTTTTATAAATATGTTAATTAACAGCCAAAAACCACATAAATTTATAATTGTGGTTTGTTGTAAGGAAACGGTCAGATTTGTTTGAATATTTGTTTGTATGTTTTAATCCTCAATTCATGAACAGTTTCTGCTTGAGAAAACTGACATTGAAATTTATAAATAATGTTCGAACTCACAGTCAATACTTGATGGAATGGAATTATAATAAAACATTTTTAGTACATATCCCATATTAAATTTATTATATCAGGACCAGTTTCGTTCATCGCGAAACCCGGGTCGCATGACAAAACTCATGAAAAAGTACAAAATTCAAACGATTCAAATTTACATATATAAAAGAGGACATGTTTAAAATCGGTGTTCACTGTCAATACTTCAGTTGAAAATGCTCGCGATGAGTGAAACCGGTCCTGATCTCAATACATCAAAGGTGGGAAAAGTACTAAAAATCTGTTATTTATAACGTATAAATCAGGGCTGTGGTGTCGGTAAAAAAAGTTCGACTCCGACTCCAACATTGACCAAAAACACGATTCCGACTAAAAAAGTTGAATATCGTCACTGTTTTTTGCCTAATTTTCCTAAAGATGTTTATTCAATTAAATATTAACCCTACCAATCCGTCAATAGCCATATTTGACATATTATATGCAAAAATAAAAAGGTCAAAATTTTCGAAATTTCTGACTCCGACTCCGGCTAAATAGCCGCGACGACTACGACTCCGACTCCACAGCCCTGGTATAAATACATTGTTTAGATAAGTAGACACGTATAAACAAAACAATATACTTATGCATTCATACTAACAATTGTGGATTGTATGTATGTACATTGTACATATATCGTTCTTCTGAATTTTGTGTAAGTGGCACCTTTTCATGATCAGTGTATTTGATATATTATAATTAATAATGCTAAAATAGACAGTAGGCTGTGCAAATAATATCAAAAGTTACGTGCGCGTAAAAATGACAAATCTACCACTTTTAATGGCGTTTAAAAATCGAGGACAAGGACCAACTCGTTGCGGTCAATCGATTCGGAAATATGGTCATAAAAAAATAAAATATCACGTTTTTTTGTCTTTTGAATCACCGTGAGTCATTGTGATAGTAATCGGACACAAAGTGGGCAACAAGGATTTAATTACTGGTAACCCGGTTATTCGGTGAACGGCAACAAATAGCCGATCATTTTACTAGAAAAACCGATAAAACATCGTTAGTACTTATTCCAATTTTTTTTATTTATTGTTATACTGTCAACCCTGCTATAGCGGACACTTCTATAGAGCTTTATGCTACAGCGTATGCGGTGGTTTTTCGTACAAGGCACGTGTCGCTTGCTTGCAAACTAAACACTTATAATTTTATTAAAAATATGAAAATTGGAAAAATGTTTGATTCGTCACAAAATACAATTGAAAAAACCAAAGCCCAAATTTTGTACGGGTGCCTAAGTTTATATAGCGTTTATTTGTTATAGCGTACTCCCTATCCTTCAACTATAGCAGGGCTGACTGTATATAAAAAAATAAAAAATAATTGGCATTGCAGCTATTGCCAATGCGCCAAATATTTTCAATTGTGAAAGTCATACGAGATAAAAAACGTTGATAAATAATGAATCAGTCGTGAACAACTCGACGAAAAATTACATACACCCAGTCCAAGATCTCTTTTCTAATTGAAAAATACTTACCTTACCGAGAATTTAACCCGGGCCCACCTAATCGCTATGGCAAAGCTCTTGCCACTAGACCACAGGGACAGACAGTGCTTATTCCACATTAAATTGTTATTAGATCAGGATTGGTTTCACTCAGTCATCATCAACTGATAATGCTCGCTATGTCAGTTGATCGGTCGAGTCAGTATGATCAGTTGATAATGCTTGCTATGAGCGAAACCGGTCCTGATCTAATAAATGTAATGCGGAATAAGTACTAAAAATGTTTTATTATTTTTATTATGATGCCATTCCACTAAGTATTGGCAGTGAACACTTTACAATTAATCATTTTAAGGTTCATAAATATGTGGAATGTTACTAATTGTATAGCTATCAAATAAGACAATATATTAAGTATATAGTTGCTATTTCGGCTTACGCCCTTGTCAGAACTATGTTTGAACATCATTTACTGTTCTATGTATATATACAGTTATAGAAAAGGTTCACAATACATCTACTCTTCTATTCTAACATCCTAATTTTTGTTGCTCCCTTTGTTCTACTTAATGTTCATAATGCTCAACATTGCCAATACGTGAAATACTTACAATAATTCAATAAAACCTAAGTACATAGTCTTTTGTGCTAAAGAATATATTTTTTAGAGGTCTTATTTGCGATATGTTATATACGATATTTACTATCAATAGAAACGTATTGAAAATGAATACATCTTGTTTTTAATTAAATAAAATAAAACATTTTGTAAATCGCAAAAAGAAACATTGTCGTTATCAATTATTATTTACCGCTCACTTTTTATAATGTTATTGCATTGTTATCACTGTTATCAGTAAGTAAATGATTGCTTGTTTGTCATTTAATTAAACATTTACCTCTTAATTAAATATTCTACAACAGTGATCAAGATAAGATAAAAGTTGCATGTTTAATTTCACAACAATTATACACATCCAACGCTCCCTTGTCGCTCCCTGCTAGTGGTTTTCTATAAAAGGTTTTTGTTTCAAGGTCAAATTACATATTTATTAAATATCATACATATATATCCTAATTACAAGTGTTTTTCAGCAACCATTTATATATACATATATCAGAAGTGGCCAAAAGTCTGGTGTACTAATGTACACATCTCTGACTCCTCTTTTACCTCAATGATAATAAATTCAATTAACTTTGTCGAGCGAACGCCGGCAAAAATTTCAATAAAGGTCGCCCGTTGTTGTAAAAGTTTGGCCACCCCTGATATATGTATATATCATTGCGAGCATTTACAATTGATAAGAAAATAATATATATTTCTATGCTCGCGATGAGCGAAACCGGTCCTGATATTAATAAATTAATGATAATGATTAAAGTGAAATAAGTACAAATAATATTAAACTATTTTTTAATTTAATTTATTTTCGTTTTGGGCTGCAAAATGAACAAAACTTTGTTGTTAGTAAGTATTTTATTCCGGTTGTTTTTTTTTAAATATATAATCTTCCCCATTTGATTGTAATATAGAACTTGCTAGAGTGGCAACACTAACATTTTCTAAATGAAATATGTTTTTTTTTGCAGCCAAACCTTCCAAAATGGGTATTGATTTACATTACATTCCCGGCTCTGCGCCATGCAGATCAGTCCTCCTCACAGCCAAGGCTGTAGGAGTGGAGCTCAACCTCCAGATGACCAACCTGATGCAGGGAGACCAGATGACTCCAGAATTCTTGAAGGTAAGACAGCTACTGATCGTACAATCAATGAAAATCTACTTGAAAGATAATTCGAAATTTTTCGTTGTTTCGATCGCAGTTTTATAGGTCAATTCGGCAAAAAAACATCAATTTGATTTAACGTATTAAGTTTCATAGACATAATGTTACAATGTTCATAGTTTCGTCAGCACCACGCCATCTTTAAACATGCTCTAAACTGGTTATACACTAATTTTCAATGAGAAGATTGATGGTGAAATATCTTTCTATCTAATTATTTTTTTCCCAAGCACATTGTATTTACAAATAAGCGAAACAAGTGTCGCATCTAGAAACTTTTTTTTTATTTGCTGCCGAATAAACGACTAAGAAATACTTCAGTACTTATTACAGTACAGTATTGTGCCACTGATTGTGACACGTGTTTCGCCTATTTCAGAGGCATCGTCGTACTTACTATCGCAAAGTTTGCTTAAGTATTTATGTTAAAACGAACTTCCACTAAAATACCGGCGAAATCATTGAAAGTATTTAAATTGATCAGTTCAAGTAAATTCGTGCACTTGAAAAGCCTGAAGATTCTGAAAGGCGAAATCCTAGTAGTTAAAAGTCATGGAAAAGTACAAAATTCAAACGATTCAAATTCATACATTTCAATCAGCTTACATACATTATGTTAAATTCTGTTTTAAACCTGCTGTAATTATCAACGAAAAAAATGTAGCAATTTATTTTTTATTGATTTATTTATCAAATTACAACGGCGCGCCACAGATACCGGAATTAAGTGATTAAAATGTAAAAATATATTTATCAATGAACATTTTTATGCCACGAAATTAGACGGTCGAATTATAATTTGGTTGCGAAACATTTGGCCAAAGTGAGATCTCGAACTGTTCTGTGGATTTTTATTACCAAATTTAACAGTAATTAATAAATCATTCAATAATTTCTTTGTAAACTAATTTTGTAATATAAACAATTGCTTTCTACTAGATTGACTAGATAAAGAACGGTTAACTTTCATGTGGTACGAATTAAAGTTTTTTTTAAAATTGAAAGTCGGTTGGGTACTATTTTGATGACTTCCTGAGGGTCTTAAGCGGATATCTGGTATCAATATGTTAATTTTTATATTCTCGTAAAACCATTGATTGTTGTACGGGATTATATATTTTTACAGTTTGTTATGTAAAAAAATAGTCTATCCAGTATACAGAAAGTCTTTTTTCTAATATCTACGTAAATTATACCACTAAAATATCAATGGCGGGACTTTAATGTACTAATGCTAGACAACTCTCATCGTTATCAGCTTTAAATGAACAGGGCCGGCTTCTTTTAGCGAGTGAGCATCTTTATCTGAATAGATAAACATATCAGACGAAATGTATACAATTTTCATTCAACTTGGTCCCAAAGTAGTATTTAAAACATTTACCTGTGAATGTTTTAGATAGTTTCATGAAATACAACATTTAGAAAATTAGGTTAATTAGAGGCATCACCCGAAATATTAATGTTTTCCTTTGAAATCGAAAAACAAGGAAAAGAATGCTGCTTATTGGAAACATATTTGAATTTTCAATTATCTTCTATACCTCGTCTCGTCACACACACAGTAACTGAATAGTAACCACCATTAAATCTTAATTATTTCTCATTGGTATTAGTGATCGCTGTATAATTTAATATCCATCAGGGTAGTCAATAACATCAATAAGATATATGCACATAAATTATAATCAAATAAAACAACTCGAGCATTGATCGGTCGAGAACCTCTGTATTCCACGGCTGAGTTGCCAGACAGGCGCATACTTAATGTCGATAGACAGGCTTTTTTCACATCGCCTCGGAAACATTTTGGCGCAATTGCCAAAAAACTATTCCCTTGTATTTTCATGGCCAACATAGGGCTGCCAAAGAATTTTAACGGGCTAACATTATCTTGTCACGTCAAACATGGTTACTGAATTAAACCGAAAAAATTCAAACAGTCACATAATAATTAAACAATGCTTACATATCTAATCATTTAAACATCTATCATATTTCCATCAATCATTGTATGCATATAGAAACTCAGCACTGGATATCTCAAGCAATCAAAGAAAGCTTTTCTATCAATAAGTATCACGAAATTCAAGTCATCTTAAATTCCACTTAGCCAATGAAGAAATTAAATATCTCCCGTCTTTTAACTGTCAAACTGATTTTTTGAATATTGTCTAGTTCCACGGAATACAATCGTCATTATAAACAAAATTGAACAACTGATTGAAGACGTTCATCATCTTTTATTATTTCCGTTCTCGTCAATGTTAATTATGATGATTATAATATAAAACGTGAGTAAAATGAATTGGAAACAACAAAAGAAGCTATGTATTGAAACTATTTAGCGTTTTTAGGTGATTATATTATTATGATTAGCTGTCATTTGACGTTTTTGAAAGTATTTATATAAACGATAAAACTAGTGAATGTCTATGGTTCGCTATTATTTGACAGCTGATGTTGATTTGATAACCCTATCCAAATTGGTGTTTCCATGTTAAAAAATGAATAAAACGTGCATTGTAAGCGGTGTTTTGTGGTTATCCAAGCGGATAATAATCATGGAAATTCACATAGCACGCCTTCCAGAGGTGCTGATATAATAAATAATTGTCAAGGCCACGATTCAATGGGCTGAAAATCGTGTCGGTACTGTCGGTAGACACTGTGGACCTCAAAGCTTCATTGTGATTCACTAGCTAATAAATTACGACGTGATACGATCACTTTAATAATAGACGGCGAGAAGCCAATTTATCATTTGCGACGTTCAAATAATTTTACATAACCGAGGATTCTTGTTCAAATAATAACGGCATAGTTGATAGATAGTCGCCAACATAAGATGAAATTTTAATAGCTAGCTAGTTTTATTGAATTTAATACCTACCGTATACAAAGGTTTCATTTCTCAGAATCTTTGATAATATTTTATATTCGCTAGAGTTTTTAAAACCAGTTTAACAAGTAAACGGCTTTGAAAATAAACAAGCCACAAACAGTACGTAGGTATTTATGAAATAAAAATCTATATATGATAGTAAAATGATTCCGAAAACCACTCATTGTTGAAAATTCATGATACTTTAATGCACCTGGCTGACATTCTTTGTGCCAATTATATAATAGATTTATTTGCACGTAAAATGATATGCATGTATTTTACAGTAACAAAACACAACGCTCGTGAATTATTTTCAATTGCTGTCACGGTTTTTGAAAATAAAAAGCTCAATAATTCTTGTAATCATTGATATAACTTGGTAGCAAATGCATTAAATTATGCGATGACTGTCGAATATTGTTTATGGTTAAGATACATAGTTTGTCTATCTATTCGAAGTTATTGTACATTAATAAATATATTTATTTATGTAAAAAATCAGTCCAATTAATTGCGAAATGCAATAATTATTTATATCTATTCTAGGTATTTATTTACGCAGGAAATACACGGAATTATTTCCATACGTCTAGCAAAATTTTCCATGAGATTGTAAGTATATCAACTATATTGCGTATACTTTGTCGGCAATGTTTTAATTTTAACCAGATTTTATCTACGGTTGTGAGAAAATGCGGGTTCGATGCACTGGCGGGTCAGAAGCGCCAAAGTAATATTTCGCGGGAAACGCGGCGACAGCCATTTTGATCGATGCGGCCATTTTAGATGATAGCTGAAAATGATGCAAGCATTGTTCTCGCAAAGCATCTGAGTCTCATGCTATATTTCTTGTTTTGTGGTTTTTACACGAGCGTGCCAATTAATGAATTTGCGGCAGAATAATTGCAACGGGTTATCCCAGCTCTTCAAATTAATGGCGGAAATCTTGCTGAGTCATCAATGGTTCGCTGTGCAACGGATGTTGAAAAAATCAATAAAACACAATTAAACACAATGCAGTTTCGTATACTTTTGTAGTTTCTTTTGTTTTTGTGAGAATGATTCAATAGAAAAATATCAAATGAGATTATACTTGATATGACCGTCGTTTAATACATATATGTAAAGGCGTTCACAGTTTTATAATATTAATAATCTAAACCGAGTGGTTAACATCCGCGGACACTCATATTACATGGTTGAGGGATTCAATCTCCGAATGGAAGCTTTAATTTTAATTCATTCATTTTTCAATCCAACTGGCATCTAATTGGCACCCATTTTTCTCGTCAATACAATTCATTTCTTTCCACGACCTGAAAACGAAAAAAGAGAGGGAGAGGTTGTGAAACGACATAAACCTCGTTAAAGCATATTCTGTTCATCAGCAAAAGATTTAAAATACAATATTTTTTACGTAAGAGGATCCACTGAGTCGGGCACACCTTGTAATTTATAGTATATTTCTTTTCACTATCATGGGTCCCAAAACTTCACATACTTCAAACAATACGCACTAAAAGCGAGGACAGTTTTAAAGAAAGCCATATTTAGAATATTTACACGCTAACAAAGTTATATAGTATAAAGTAAACAAACTTATTTCGTCTAAGATTAATACAAATTTACGACCGTAACGCAAAAACTATCATTATGGAAATAAGATTCATACTTCATCGATTGTTGAGATTCAATCGACTGAATCGATTTATTGATTGATTGACTCGTGTCTTTGTTGACAAGATTACCGCCAGCGTTGAAAGCATAGGTTGAAAGTCACTGATCCATTGCATTATTCCCATTCTACTAGTTCCACATCCTGCCGCATACCGGAAAGGCGTAACGCTGTTTTAAATCGCAGTTACCTTTTTAGTGCCAAGCCAAGCCGCAAGGTTTGCTATTATTGCCAATATATTACATTATTCGCATGATAATTTATTCATTACTATGCAATTGCGATACAGTATACATTACCATGGTATCTTTTTATCATAGACAACAATGAAGCGATTGGTAATGGTGCGTGTGAAATAGTTTGAAATATAATAGGTATGGAAACTACCTTTGAAACGCCTCAAGCAAATGAATTAATACTACCAGACATTTCGGCATAAAAAGTATTCCTTTTATCGTGTTTTCATTTGAATCTTTCCATTGCAATAAGACCAACGATTAAAGATTTCTTCCATCGTGTATTTCACCCATTATTAGCGGAAAAGTTTAATTATTAGAAAAAACCCTTCTTCCAGAATTGAAATAGAAATAAGCGTTCATATTATGCAAATATGCTACCCTTTTAAATCATATTCTTAAAGACAAAGATGTGAATGCTTTCTTTTATTAACCCTTTATGTGCCAATGACGTACAATAAACGCGCTGTCATTTCGGAGCGATTTTCTAGATGAATATTTATTTTTCCAATTTAAATACTGGCAATGTCGTCTCTGGATAACTTTCAACAATAAAAGACATCGATTATCAAATATATCGCTGGAATAAGATAAAGGAATCAGGGTACCCGCATTTAAAACCCACGTTCGATAGTTCGCGACGCGTGTGATTCTGCATTTTAAATCAGACTTTTCATTTATTGGTTTTGAATTTTAATCTGTAGAGTGAGTGTGTATTTTTCGACAATGTACGGTGCTGTGACAACCCTAACTTTTGCATAGATTATCGCAAATATTTGCGAAATTGGATAGTAAGAACTAAGAAGTATCTATCGGCTTTGATTGATGCCTACGTACGTTTTCAAACGTACGTAGGAATCAAACGTACGTGTCGTCCGCACCCAACTTGGAGCATATGGACTCCTCACGGAGTTTATCTCAACATTTATTTTTTCTACGAGAACTGCTTGTTACTCAGTTGCTCAACCTCTCTTTTTCGAAGAGAGTATGGATGGAAAGGATACGAGGTCTAGTGATTAGCTAATGCGTAGCTCTTTGGGATCGGAAAGGTGGGAAGGGATTTTCAACAACACAAACACCCATGCCTTTAAACAGATTTATCGACTGAAAAAATCGAAATCGAACCCGGGCGGTTCGGCACGCAAGCCAACACCGTTGAGACTGCGCCACGGACCGGCATACAATTCTCATTTTCAACTTTTCTCCAGAGCAATTACGAGTACTAATTAAAATATCAATCTTTATTAAAACAAGTGAAAGATAATATACATATAAAGTTATTCGCACTGAACGAAAAATTTGAAAACGTATGGCCTATAATTCTATTTGCTTTACTTTAAATCTTAGGCTTGTTGTTTTTTTCGTATACTTTTATGATGTGTCATAAATTTGAACTTTAATTCGAATGTAGAATCTGACATCTGATATCATCACCGAGTTACGATATCTTATACCTACCATGAGGTTTGTATTTCATATTTTGCGGCTATTTTCGTCACAGTTTGTTAGATGTCCTTGCTACGGTGATACAACATTAAAAAAAAGAAACTTGCAAAGCTTCAATGATTTGAAATAATGTCGAAACCGTTCGTAGTTCTCGCCTCTTGCGATTTTTTAATTACTTAAACAAAAGAGCCGCTTCAGTCATAATTATTAAGACAATGTCGCGTACTGTTTTGATGTCGTAATATTATCTGATACAAAGTTTCTTCACATAAAAGATTGTATTAAATTTTCAAGGAAGCAAAAGCTGAATTCTGTTGAAAGATCATTGTTCTTAAAATCACTATTCATACATATTACTACGTGCTTTCTGTTCATGAATGTGAAAACGACTTTTTTTTGTTAATAATTACTAATGTATATATATATATATATACTGTTGTCACCCTTTTACAAATTTAGTTACTCCAACAAACTCTAACAATGAGTAAC
Source organism: Himalopsyche kuldschensis (assembly GCA_028554975.1). Classification (NCBI taxonomy): domain Eukaryota; kingdom Metazoa; phylum Arthropoda; class Insecta; order Trichoptera; family Rhyacophilidae; genus Himalopsyche; species Himalopsyche kuldschensis. The sequence goes on from JAHFWI010000006.1 coordinate 19,216,439, forward strand.
AGTAACAAAATATTTTTTGTACTTTTCCACAATTAATTTATTTAGATCAGGACCGGTTTCGCTAATCGCCAGCATTTTAAACTGATCAATATTTCATCAAGGTCATTCTGTTCAAGTACATCCGTGCTCTAGCAATGTCTGAAGCTGCCAAAAGAAGAAACCCGGGTCGTTATCGACATAACTCGTGGAAAACTACAAAATTCAAACGATTCAAATTTGATATGAAATTCCAACAAGCACACTCATTCGAAATTCTTAATATTTCATCAGCTAAAAATTCTCGCAATGAGCGAAACCGGTCATGGTCGTAATGAATTAATTGTGGAATAAATAAATTCTTTTTTTAATATCATGCCTTTCCACAAAGTATTGACAGTGATCACATTAAAAGTGTCCAACAATAGGAATTAAATGTCACTTGTGCAATTATCGTTTTGTTAGATATTCCGTAAAAAATAAGTTTTAATCCTCAAATTCTAAAATTATACATACAATTCACTAAGATTGTTTTAAGACTCCTTGCTTGCATACAGGCGGGGGGGGGGGGGATATTATAACAATGTACTATTTATTACACGCAGAAATAAAAAAATATATGTTAACGAGCGAAGTATTGTCTTTCAGGTTAGTATGATTTCTTTTTAACTGTCAAAAACTTACGGAACTAAGTGGCCTTCAATTCGATATATTGGAAGTTACGGGTTTGCGATATAGGTAGACAAATTTGATGTTATATAATAAATATATTATCTACAATTTACTACAGAAATGGTATCCCCCAGTTACCCCACACAAATCGGAATTCGCTTATAGAACTTAGCTGGTTTGGCAAAATCCGGTCGTTGTTTAAAAGATTAATATTTCTCAATAAGGCGATATAGAGCTGGTATTTAAATACGACCTTGATATATTTAAAAAATACGATACAAAATGACGTACCTATCGTTTCAAATACTTTTTAGTGACACTGCTGCAGATATTACAAACCTTTTCGTGTTTCCGTCCTATGATCAAAGGGTTGAATTTGAAAAGGCATTGATTTTTTTATGAATATGTATTTATTATCATGGGCCACTATTGTATTGTTTTCAACACTTATTAATGGATGCAAATATCGATTTGTTAATTTCAAGCGCTGTCTGAAATTCATTATTCTACCCTCAATCACATTTACTAATTAACATTCTTTATCAAGTTTTATGTTTATTGTATGACAACCTTATATCCGATCAAGATTTATCCAATATCTTACAGTTCTTTCAACGTTTCTCATATTCCATCACTGCCAACTATTTGGTCCATTTCGGACTAATGCAAAACAATCAACTCTTTGCGGTATATTCGGCACTCGATCCACAAGTTGTCCACTCGCGCACTAACACAAGCTTACGTTCAAATCTACCGCATTCCAATTTCGATTTCGTTCGAAAAAAACAATAAATTGTCAGGTGGGTGCTTTGAAGGACGCCATGTTTCAAAAACTGTATCACTCGGTCGAGTTCCCTTGAATTATACTGTAGTGAGAAAATAAATGACTAATCAAGAAATATACTTTCACTCATAGAATGATAATGGTAGCGAGTGTCAGCGTGGCGTGGCCATTCCAATTTATTAACAAGGGGATTCCATCGTAATTATTCGACATTGAAAGTCTAGTATAAGGGGGATTTAAAAACGATAAACCTCACGTCTTTTTGAAGGATTTTATAAATTTGAAATAGGGTTGCCAACCGTCCCGAATTGGTCGGCAATCTACAATGAATGATTCTGTCCAGAATCCCGGATTAGAAAATACCTTCAAACAATAACATCCGTAGATGTTTGTCCATAATTCTTGACAGGAGAAGGAAAATATTTCTCGCTCAATCAGTTCTTTAATCAAATCGGCAATTTATTGTGAAAATAAGAAATTTTGATCGATTGTAATTATGTCAATCCAGTTATTTAATTAAAATTTAGTTTCTACGAATTTGTGGGTTACTAAAATTAGGAAATATATTTCAATATTTGTTTTTTTGCAAAATGCCCAGGAATTCTCTCGAAAATATTTGGATATTTAGAGTCTATCCAACCGCGATGGTAAAGATTTTTTTCATTTCAAATTTTCTGGTGATAGTAGTGGAACTAATGCATTGACTTATAAGCCATAGGTGCTCAATATTTTAGCTCCTAACCCCAAGGGGCACATTGATTTAGGTGTTTTTTTTTTATGATATTATACATTATAATATAACGGCAACCCACAAATGATGGCGTATTTGACTGAAATATTAAAAATAATAATAAATAAATAGTAAAAATAAATGTGTTTCTATAGAAAACTGGTTGCAATTTATAGTCAATTTTATAGAGTTGTTCCTTCTAGAAAATAATGTGTGGAGCAGGATGTTTTTTTCTGGGCCCAATATGTCTTAGAAAGTACGTTCAACACGTGTACTATAGTTATACCGATTGAAAATGCAGTTGGTCTCATGGGCCATGGCCTGTATTATGCAATTATTTCAACACGTATACTCATTTCCTGTTGTTTGTTGTAGATGAACCCCCAGCACACCGTCCCTACCTTGAACGACAACGGATTCTGCCTTTGGGAGTCAAGAGCCATTTGCAGTTACTTGGTTAGCAAGTACGGCAAGGATGACACCCTCTACCCCAAGGATCCCCAGGCCCGCGCCATGGTCGACCAAAGATTATACTTCGACATGGGAACACTGTACCAGAGATTCGCTGATTATTATGTGAGTAGCGGCAAAAACATTCCGTTTTTTTTTTAACCATGTCCGCTCTCAACTTGGAGCATATGTCCACCTCACAAAGTTTGTCTCAATATATGTTTCCTACGAGAACTGCTTTCTGAAGAGAGTAGGGATGGAAAGGATACGAGGACTAGGACAGGGCTAGTGAATAGCTAATCGCTGTCACTATGTTTCGCTCTTTGGGATCGGAAAGGTGGGAAGGAATTTTCAACAACACAAACACCCATGCCTTTGAACAGATTTATCGACTGAAAAAATCCGCTCGTACCAGGAATCGAACCCGGGCACTCCGTCACACAAGCCAACAACATTGACACTGCACCACGGACCGGGCTTGCATCCCATAAATTCCTCAGGCTTAATTTTATAAATCAACAATGATGTACATTTGGTCATCTCATTTCAGATTTAATTTCATTTAAGGTGAAGTGTAAAGTAATAATATTAATTTCAGTACCCCGTCATATTCGCTGGAGGTTCATTCGAGCCCGAAAAGATGACCAAGATCGAAGAAGCTTTCAAGTTTTTGGACACATTCTTGGATGGCAAACCCTGGGCTGCTGGTAAAAATATGACTGTTGCCGATTTAGCTTTGGTGGCCACCGTCTCCACCTTTGATGTCATGGGATTCGACCTGAAGCCATACTCAAATGTTGTCAGGTTTGTAACAAATACTTGGTCTTAACTTATAGAATAACTCTTTAATGAAGGTCTTTATGAAACCAATATTTGAAGTAAAAATTCAACCGGTTTTTAGAGGAAACGAAATGAATCTCATTTTACTTAGCAAGTAAGGGCTAGCCAGAGGTTGAATACTCAAAGCTTTTCGATACCTATCAGGTTAGTGTAGGTTCATGTTCCTTCAAGGTCAAGAACAAATGTAATTTTTAAAATTTAAATTTGAGATCCTAGAACACAGATGTTTGTGATTTATTTGCCTCAAGTTTATCATTAGTGATTCTAATAAAACAACAATTTTCATTAATTTGAGTTTACATGAAATTCATGTGATTTTAAAATATTTGGTGCATTGGTTGTTAATAATGTGTGATATTTTTTGTTGTTTGTCAACCATAATTGCTTTACTTTGTTAACTTTGACATCCTAACCGTATTCTTTGTATTATATTTGTGGATCAATACATTTTATAGCCTGGTTCTTGAAAAGTATAAAGCCAATATTTTTAATCAAAAGTTACACAAGAAGAAAAAATATTGTTAATTAATCGTTCATAAGCCACGGCGTGCAGGCACGCAAACGCCACTACGAGTTTATTTATGAATAAAAATCGTATTTTTAAATGAAACCTAATCACATCTTTTCAAGGCAATTTGATTGTTAAAATATCAAGTTGTTTAGCCGTGCTTATTTTATTTGAGGTTAAGCTAACAGATATCACTAGGGCTTGCACCGTATTATCGTAAATATCCCAGGAATCATTTTTCAAATCTTACACTTTTGATATTATTTTTTCACTTTTCTTTGAAAGTCGGGGTATAAAATGATTTTTCTGGTATGTTACGTGGCATTTTGATAGTTGAAAATGGTGGCCTGTGGCAAAAATCGATGAAATTGACTTGGCGTTTAAAGGGATCATAAGTAATAACATATGAAAATATACTGAATAAATAAACTGTAAATCTTGACTAAAATCGTATCATCTTTTATTGCAGCTGGTACGCTAAGGTTAAAGAGACTGCACCAGACTACCAAGAAGCCAACGGAGAAGGTATCGCCGCTTTCAAGCAGATGGCTGATGCCCTCATGAAGAAGTAAGAAGCTCCTAAGAACATCAAAGAACTGTTCCAATCTCATCAAACACTTTATAATATTATCACTGTTAGTTATTGTCGAATTGCATCACCACAATAATAATAAGTAATTGTTTGAAATATATATTTTTTTTACTCATAAATATTATAAACATGTCTATATTTTGTTAAGGTGAGTTGTATTATCTTTTTAAAGACCATCTTTGTAGCTGTAAATTTATCCTAAATGTTTGATATGTTTACCATGAATTTACAGTTTATGAATTATTTGTGATACTATAAGATTTTCAATAAATTTTAAACAAAAATTGTTATTTCAATGAATGTTCCCCCTTTCCTATTTGATTTTTTGATTTGGACCGATTAACCTTTAAAAGCCCTACGGTCCCTATGTAACCAGTGATTATGATGCACTTCGCTAACGGATTATACTGATTTATGATAATAGTTTTCAACATGTTTTTTTATTGACATTGCAATCCATTCTTTTATTTTCGGTTTCGTTAAATATTTTTAACATAATGAAGAATACAAGCACCTGCGTAACAAGGTTGACTCTTGGGATATGCGTTGTGTTATATCCGGCGGACCATAAATCAGCTTTAATTACACCATACAATAAATTTCAATGGGGATACAGATGTTTTACAGATACAGGATAAAGAATATTGATTAAAAGAATTGAATTTGAAGTTCTCAAATTGAATTTTCACTTAGAGACCGCCAATTATTTTCCTTGTTATAGTAAATACCCGAAAGTTCACTAGAAATATAATATCATCAATCACAACATTTTCCGTTTAAAAAGATTTGAAGGTCATGATTTTCTTACATTCTGTTTCAGAAGAAAAAGTAACAGGGGCAGAAAAAATGAAAATATCCACGGCACGTCATCACATCTTTGATATGGCAACATTATTTCAATTGCACTGGGTGGTGATATAACTTCTAGTCATATAAGCAGTCACTATATTATAGCACAATGCCATGGACGTTTGGAATAAAAAGATAGGGTTTTTAAAATAGTTTTTATACTTATTATATATAATAAATTGTAGATTTAAGAAATCGTATAATGCGAGAACGTAAGATCGGGGTTCCACTGTACTGGAATTATTATATATCATCCTGCTGGAGTAGTGTAAGCTAAAATTAATTCCTATCAAATCACCTGACTTACCAAAATTCCTTAATTTTGTTATTGCAGACACCTGAAAGTCTTCTTCAATGTTTCTACATCTATAAATGTGGTACTAGTCAATTATTTCTGTCAGATGGCAACACTATTGTATTAAATAAAGGTCAGGTTCTTCTTTTGGTTAAGGGTTTGATAAATCAATTCATTAAGGTGGTAGTTTTTAAAATAAGACGAATCTTCATCCAGCTGTATGTAAATATCACCAGGAATTGATAATTAAGAATATAATAAAATTTGCTGATCTAAAATTTCATATTTTTTTATTATTATTAAAAATACAAGCGATACAAATATCATGCTCTCACAAACATACAGATATGTTCAATTTAAAACAAATGGTAAATTAGTAATAAAATTTTATCTATAGGAACTATGAAGTTTTTTTTTATTATAATAGTTATCATAGAAAGCTGAATGATTCGTTGAAGATCCTAATAAAATAATTGGTATAAATATTATGATGAAGACGATACACTATATTTCACAAAAATATTACTCTTTTTTTTACATGGCACACTTAATATTTACACACTGGCAACACAGAATACATATATATAAAATAAATATTAGTCAATTTAATTGAATAAATAGAATACATATATCAGACAGTAAAATAAGGGAAGAATATTTCTTCCTAGTTTAGAGGTTAAAAATTAAGAAAGGAGGAACTATTTTATATACATACAAGTTGGTTATCACTAATAGCGACACCTTTTTGAAAACTTTCTGTTTTAATTGATTGACAAACACTTCAAAAAAACTACACAAGATTAAAAAATGGAAATAGTCTTGTTATTATTTTAGAACAAAAATAAACAGTGAAATATTAACAATATTAGTCATTGTGTGATGAATTATATGTTTAGTCATTTAGTATCACATTTTTATGTTGAAATGTGCCATGCACAGACCATGACAATGCTTGAAACAGCTTTAGTGCTCGTTGACGTTCACTTGTTGCCGCCATTTCTGTTTTCTTGCAAGAATTAGAGAAGAGTGTGCAACAAAGTTTGCATCATGATTTAAGAACTATTTGTCTTTTGATGTTAAAATATAATAAGATTACACAGATGTATTAAAATCGGAGTATAAGATGAAAGATAGATCTTTAAAAGTAACTTTGTCCTGAATTATACAATGACAAAAATATTTTTTTTATTACAGGATGTCAATTTAAAATCTTTTAAAAGGCAATAATTTACGTATATAGTTACTGTTGCTATGCAACAAGAATTTCCATTGTTAATAGAAAACTGTATTCAATTGAGTGAAAAAAATAAATCTAATAATGTATGATAAAATATATTTGGCAAAAAACAACCAATGCCTAAATGCCTGATAATTTATGACATTTCAGACAAATACATAAATAATTAAGCACACTTGAGTGTCACTTGAAAGCAACTTGAAGAGGAAAAATACACCATAAAACCCCTCATATTTTGTGTGTACAGTGGAACCCCGATCTTACGTTTTCCCGCATGGGTTCCCGGCATTTAGTTCATATATAAAACATTCCCGCATTAATCGTTGTTTTTATACGGTCCTCTGAAAAACGTAGAATCGGGGTTTCACTGATTCTATACAAATGTATAGAATATTGAAAAAATCAATATTTGATATTGAATGAGGAATTGAATCTGAGGACAATAACAGTCTGTAAGTAATGCTAAAAAAGTGGCATTTAAAATGTTTTGGTGTATACAATTAACCAAGGTTTTTCTGTGGTAGCATTTTTTTTGAATGATTCTCTGAAAGTATTCTTTATTACGAATTCTATGTAAAATGGTAAAACATTTAAATGTATTTTATTACACTGAAAGATGTCGTTAATAGTTAACCATAATTTTTATTACTCTAATACAGTTTCTCAAAGTGTGGTGAGTGTACCCCCCAGGGAACGAGATAGGTTTGGTGGGGGTACGCACTGAATTTGCATTATTCTGTTTATACATTAAAAAAATAATAAATTTTGACTGGTATTAAAGTATATGGGATTTTATTTGATAAGGGGTACTTGACGTTGAAAGTTGCTCAAATAGATGAATTGTACCATTTCTGTCAGTCAGTCAGTTCATTGTATATAACCAATATCATCAAGAGTATTGTAAACCATCAAATCTTAATGCCAAATATTTTTTCGGTGTGGTCTGTGTGGTTGTGAGAATATCGTACTCCGGAGATTGTATCATCGATGGTTTCCAAGAAAGCCTTGCATTTAAGGGGCGTATAGTAATCAATGCAACGCCAATTGATTTTGTTTTCACTCCCCGAGTATTTCGTGTGGATATAATTCTGGTGGACCAACTGTCGGTGCCCTTTTCTGCTGAGGATATATTGAAGAATTCCACCGTGGATGTCGGTTCCTGCGATAACAGAAAGTAAATACAATGGGATACAGGATGAAGGTTAAGGTGACAATCAACAAATCAGGAAAAGAATAGTTTTGTAAAACAATATTCCAAAAACAAATTACTAAAATGAGTTGAATTTAGTGGTCACTTGACTAAATTAAATTTAGTTACTTTTGGTTACATCCATTTTTAAGTTGATTTGAGAAGCAAATATATGACAGTGTAAAATTTTTCAATTAAAATATGTTGGATTTTAAATCAACAAATATACAATAGCTTCAGCATAAATTAGTAGAACAGCAAAATCAAAATCTCTCTTTGATATTGGTTTTATCTGTAGGGAAGTCTAATTTTTTAAATTATTCAGATGACCTGAGTTAAATTTACAAGGTGTTTTTGAAATCAAATAATTAAAACATACATGAAAAATTGTAATCTAAAATATTTCAACATAGATTAGGTATTGTAATAATTAAATACTCTACTAATCTCTCACAAAAAAATATTAGAAGGTTTAGCTACTATAAAAAAATGTCATAGACCAGCCTGTAAACCTTTAAATAAACATGATCTTTTGATGATAACAATAGTAAAAATAATAACACGTATTAAGTACTTATTCCACATTGGAATGTTCCAATAAAATAAAATTCATACCAATGTGGAATAAGTACTAAAAACTTGTTATTATAATGACATTCCACCAAGTATTGACAGTAAACATCTTAAAAGTGATAAAAATAGTTTTGTTAAAAGTTGACAAACAGGTGTCTATGTTCACTTTGGAAATACTTAGTGGAATAAGTACTAATTATTTTGATTCCATCAATGACTGAAATATTTTCTTAGTTTAAATAGGTTTACAAGTGTGTTTAATAATTTTTTTATCTACTTTTAAATTTCTATAATGCAAGACGAAATTAAGACAAAAGGTTCAAATTCAAAACTACGGGAATCAAACAAGCAACTAGTGAATATTTAGAACGGAAAAGAACGATTAAATATGGAAAAGTATGGAGATTGGAAAAGATCAATGGGAGACAATAACTTAAAAATATTATTTTTAAATATAATTAATACAGCTAAACAAAACTGTCATGAGAGTTAATAATAGGTTAGAAGAAGTACCCTTCATGATGCTAACTGTCTACCTAATTTCTCAGTGTATAATTTTTTTCATAATACAAACTATTAAAAATAAAATAATAATTATTTAAATTGATTAATTAATTAATCAATGACATATTCATTAATACTTTCAAGTTGACTATACATTTTGGCAAAACACAATACAGTGGAACCCCGATCTTACGTTCTCGCATTATACGTTTTCCCGCGTGGTGCGTTAATTTTCTATAGTCCCGGCATTTAGTTCACGTATAAAACTTTCCCGCATTAATCGTTTGTTTTATACGGTCCCTTGAAAAACGTAGAATCGGGGTTTCACTGTACATAAATTTTTTTTAAATAAAATAGGAAAATCAATGTTTTAAATATTAACATTTATTCCATATTAAAATGGATATCTTCTAAAAACTATCCTGTTGTCAATGTAAACAAAAATACAGCATATGGCAAAGGAGAAAGAAACAACAACTAAAACGTAAGTTATCAAAATTAATTTTTGGGTATCGATCTAATATGTCAATTATATTTTTTGACAAAAACGAGTATACATTGAATTCTAAGATAACTTTGTTTTACGTAATGGACATATTATATAACTATATTGCTGTCATACAAGAGAAAGTGACCAAGTGTAAAATGTTTGGGAAGCATTTGAAAATTAGTAATCAATGTAAAACTCTCTGAAATTACTTTCACATTGATGTAGTTTTTAGAGCATAGGTTACCAACCTTTCTCGGATGGCGACCCCTTTTTATAAAAGCCATTTGACCTGCGACCCTCAAGGCCAAATTAAAAAAGGCATTTTTCATAAGAAATCAACGAAAATGCATTAAAGTGATTTTTTTTAGTTGACTGTTGATGGTTTTAGGTACTTGGGAGTACACATCATGGGAGATGGCAACCCGCGTAATGAGCTCGCGATCCGATTAGGGATAGCTGGAGCAACATTTAATTCAATGCAGAAAGTCTGGGACTCACGGTTGTACTCGGTCAGAACCAAGTGGCACTTATTCAATGCATGCATACTGACTGTGCTGCTTTACAGTTGCGAGTCATGGCACATCACAAAAGCACAGGGTAACCGTATACTGTGCTTTGAAAACAGATGCCTGCGACGAATATTAGGAGTATGGTGGTATGACTTTGTCAGGAACCCTGAGGTTAGAGAGCGGACAAACCAGCCCCTTATTACGTCCAAAATAAAAAGGCGACGATGGACCTGGCTTGAACATGTGCTGCGGATGCCTCAGGGGAGCCTGAATCCTGCCTGCCTCTTTTATCAACCTGATGGATCCCGACGCCGCGGAAGGCCTCTGATGACCATCTATAGGATGTACTCAGGGGAGCTCCGGGACGCCCGGGATGACCTGGGAAGATGCGAGGAGGTTGGCGGGAGATAGAGAATCTTGGAAGCACCGTGTGGCGGCCATATGCTCCGAATAGGGAGCGGATATGGAAAAAAAAAAGTGACCCCATAGAATACCCGTCGCGACCCACGGGTTGGGACCCCGTGTTTTAGGGATTTGTAGGTATAATATTCGGTGTCGGAATTTTTTTTAGTCCTCTTTAGTGAAAAATGCACTTGGTCATATTTACTTATCTGACAGCGATATGGTATGCATATATAACAGGAGCATACAAAATAAAATTCAATTCACAGTTAATATAATTTACAGGTTCTTGACATTATGTAACTTACTATAGTTAAATAACAATAACTTTAATATTTTTTATCTCACTTTTAAAGTTTGGCTCGTCACAAAAACTATTTCAATCATTTGTATTATCCATTTCATAAACACTATTCCTGACAATCTTATCGAGGTAATCCTCGTGATTGTGGGAGTGGTTGACGGAGTATATAGTCGGTCCGACAGTTTCCACGGTGGCGGGGCATCTGTTGAGGGAGAAGTATTGGACGCACCGCCAAGACGTCTTCCCGTGACTTGTCGAGTGCTTCGTGTGGACAAAGTTCATGTAAACAAGCTGCTTGTGGCCTTTCCTGCTATAGATGTATTGGTACCGAACAGGGAGTGAGTCTGGGCCAGCCTTTCGTTCCAAATACAGTCCTAGTAAAGAAATTAATAAGACTACTGAAATACTTAACATAGAAAAGCTTGATTTCCATAAAATAATGTCGACGATTTTATATGAAAGGAATAGTTTGATTTAATCAAATTAACTACTAGTTTATCATTACAAATTGATGTTCAAATATAAATATAGTTAATAATAATTAAAAATTTCAACTGAAGGTGCTTGATGGAATTTCAATTGTTTTAATTTTCTTTTCTTGCCTAGGGCCTCCTAAGTGCTTAGTCCGGCATTGATGAACTAACTGCTTGCTAAAATTTCAGTGTTGACATGTGGGTGCATTTTTTAAGCGCTATCAAATTTCAGAGATTTTTATGTGTTTGAATTACTATTGATTAGTATTTTTTAAGCTTATTGATGCCTTCCTTTACCCTTGTAGTAAAAATACCATTGTTAACATGTATTTTTAGAAATGAGGACAATGCATATTGAACCGGTTTTTACCCATGCAGGAGAATGAATGGTTCGTTGGTAACTGACTTTTGTATATAGGTAAAGTTTGCATCAATAGATGGGTTTAGTTCGGCCGAAGAGTATCAATAAATCAACGCTCTGGGTTTAAAAGAGCAAAGGAAAGTCTTTCAACAAAGATACCAGGACGGTTAAATCATTAAAAAAAAAAAGTGGAACTAAGAATTTCGACTGAGGCTGCTTGATGGAATTTCAATATCAAATTTGAATCGTTTCAATTTTGTACTTTTCCATGAGCTTTGTCACTGACGGCCCGGGTTTCACCTTTCGGCATCTTCAGGCATTTCAAGTGCACGGATGTACTGTCAGTTCCAGTAAAAAGTGGAATTGTCGCAGTCTATCTGTAGATTTAAAATACGAGAAAATCTCAACATAAAATAAAATGACAGATAGTTTCAAAACAAAAAAAGCATGAATGCAAATTGGACAGGGTAGGACAGAAAGGAACATTTCCAAATACAATAATCGAATCACCAATACAAAATAATGTGTAAAACTTTATTGGCACACAAATAGTAGAAAAAATCTTATCAAAATATACATAGTTCATATCAATGCAATGAGTATAAAATGACTTGCAGTGTTAAAAAAAATATTTCTTATATATCAAATTGTATTGTAGGCACACTAATCTCATGTTTCATAAACACACCTTTATTATTAATATTTATATTATTGTAAAAAGAGTACTTATATATTTGTTGAGATGACTTTCAATTTTAAAAAAAATTGATACCAATTAATTCATGACAAAAATACAAAAATATTTCGCCGATATCAGGCAACATTTCGATGATTCATCTATTATCGATATTTTTCACGCAAAAATATATACTATAATACACACAATCTCAAATGAAAAATTAAACATTAATGACAAGAAAAAGTTATAGAAATCACAATAATTTTAATTACCTTATACAGAAGGTATATATATGGTGGTTTTTAAGTAAAAAAGAAACACACTATTTAATTAATTATAGAGAAATATTATAATAAATTTTTATTTAATGTTTGTGTGGAAATTGTATTTCAATTTCTGGCAACATTGTAAATGTAATTTGATTGGTGGTCTTCTGAAGTCTATGGTAAAAATAAAATGGCAACATAGGTTACTCGGTCCCTGTTTTCTTCTATTATATCAGCCCTTAGGATAAAAAGAAACGTATTTCGATTTTTTCTAGCTTTGAGTTATGGATACAAAATAATACGTTACGTTATGTGTCAAAGAGTAGGAGAAGTGGATACATAGATATTTCAATGGATTTTAAAATCTTTTTTAGTCTATAGTTCCACTAAGCTTTAAAACAACACATTAGAATAAATTACTATTTATTCTAATGTGATTTATTTTAAACAAATAAATCAGGAAACAAAAGCATTGCATTTAATTCCTACAACTCCTATGTCAAGTCTAACTCTACATTGTAAAACTTGATTTGAATTTTGTAATGATCCTTATGTGAAAAACCATATTTATTGGATTGTATGCCTCAGTATCAAAAGTTTGCAACATGTCATAATGTGGTATTTCATTTTACCATGTTAATAAATACGCAAACCCTGTGATATCAATCAATTTCTCGAATCTATTGAGGAGTTGCTGAAAGCAAAAAAAATAGTATATTGAGGAGTGCAAATGGTTAAAGATAATGAAAAAAATAATGTATCAGTTATGTAGAATTGGTAAAATTGATTACTAGATAAACCTGTTTTTTTGTTCTCTTGAAAAGTATAGAAAAATGAGTTAGGTTTCTATGTTTTTAAGGGACCGATATGAAATGATTTTCATTGCTATCCATGACACTCGAGTGTCCTTTCACAACTGTTATAAGAACGCTTGTTTTAAATACATCTAAAGCTACAGGAATTGTTATCATATACAATATGTTAAGTGCCAATGAATCCATCAAAAATTTGGCATCAATAATTATTGACTCAGGCAATAGATTACGGTTTCCAGACACGGAGAAGTTTTTTTAACAATCATACCAATTTGTGTCATTCCATTCGTGATAAACTAAAGAACGATTTGAAATACAAACACATTTGATAAAATAATTAATTCTAATACATAATAATTTCGCATAGGTATAATAATAATTTGAATATTATATGGCACATTACATAAGATTCTCATGCATTATAATATTAAAAATACACCATTATTGCCAATGAGATCATATAGAATAGAATGTAAATAAATGCTTTTAGTATATCTTAAAATTATTAATTTATATAACTTTCGATACATATAATAGATGGCAGTATATATATATATTTTTTTTATATTTGGCATCACAGATTATAATTGCCAATGCGCCAAATATTTTTCAATTGAACAATTTAACAACATTAAATCAATGAGAATAATTGTTACATGTCGCTTGAGATCAATTCAAGAAGAAAAGACATGTTATGTCCTAGTCTCACATTTTAATATTTTTTAAATTGAGCTTTTATAACAATCTTAGTACATACGTCACAAGAACATTTTGCATTATGCGATTAATTGGTTCTAGGAACAGTTTGTGTAGAATTTAAAAAAAAAGAACAGCTGTCGCAGTTTTCACGTGCACTGGCTAATGATTTGACATGTACTCATATAAATCCTATCCACATTTTTTTTAATAGCTCAACATTTTATATCCATTTATGTAAACTTCACTGGCTTTGTACATAAATTTATTATATAAATAAAAAAAAATGTATTAGTCCATTATATCAAGGTTATATTAAAGTATTGTCAATTCAGTATTTACAACACATCTGTGGTTTTATGTTGTTTATGATTGTATCAGTTGAAAGTGCTGACCAAAATAGCAAAACTGGTCATTTGTAAATAAAAAGTAACTAAAAAATTAACAATTTCACGGCACAAAAATTACCTGAAAAAGTATCCAATATTTGATTTTTTTAATTTGATGTTGGATAGTTATTAAAAATATTAAATGTAATTTATATATAGAATATTTTTATAATTATTCAATGTTATTATCAAAATTTAAAAATGTAGAAACATACTAGTCAATTGATATATTTTATGACTAAAATACAATTTTAATTCTGGCAGCATGTGAGACTTAATTTCTATGATACGATATAGAGCTTGTATAAAATATGTCAATTTTTTATATAATAGTTACACTTACAATAGAATGGTAGTTTCAAAAATAGATATGTATGTATAATATAAAACATTTATATCAGTTTTAGTTTATAGAAATTATTCAAACTCTAAATTTATGTCATTTTTTGTATAGCTTGTTAATAATTTTAAAGGGAATTAATTTGTTTTTTAAATTTAGGGCTCAGTGGGTTGAAAACATTACTAAAATCAATTTTTGAAAAATGGTTTGAAGTAAGTCACCGTTTTGTATACTTTTGTACACAATTTGCACCAATCAAGCATTTGCTGTTTGTTTTCTTGCTCTGCCTGTTATTGATAAAACAGTGTTAGAGCAGGAAGGCAAGTGATTGGAGACGATTCTATTTCCATTATACAGACGAAGAATCTTGTTAACCATTTATCATTTATTTTCACTGGCCCCTTTCATTTAAATTTTATTAAGAATTTACCTTACTTTTTACTCTACAAGTAAAGAAATTAATCTATGATTAGAGTGGCAACACTGCAGTATCTAGGTGACAGATAAAACAGTGTTGCAAATAGAGGCACTCAAAATGTATAGGCAAATTGTTTTTGTTTCTGAACATTATTCTTATTACAATATTAATAGATAAAATTCCTATTATTAATTGACTCACACACACTGGTTAGATTATACAATGCTATATAAAATATATCTTGGCATCACCAATTTCACTTTTAATATTAATATGGCATTATTTACAATAATGCGTTTGCGCAAGACATATGGAAGGCGAGCGATTCATTTGTGCACCAATCAACGATCGGCAAATAACAAGTGAGAGCTATCATAGTTTATATATTCACACACAATCAAATATATGCCTGAAGCATAATGGAAAATTAAAATAAACACAATGTAAAAGATAATCTTTGTATAAGAGACTATTGAGATCAAAATTTATTTATTTTGCACAAATCAAAATACATTTTCGATTCTTTGCTAACACATTATGCACACGTGGTTGCGCATGGCATTATTACAGACAAATTTGTTTCTACTGGCACTGGTTGTCAAACTGAAAATTAAATATTAATGAGAATCATCTGCAATTTACTCACAGCGATAATACTTAATTAAGGTTAAAACCAGGGCCGTGGAGTCGGAGTCATGGTGTTTTGGCATCTTTAATTTAATACACATAAATAGAAAAGGTAGGAAAAAAGGCTTGATAAAAGTAAACCTTAAACTAGTTGGGCATCGTGGTTTTTTAAATGACTCCATAGCCCTGCTTAAAACTCTCCTTTGATAAGATACTATTCTGTGATAATATCTTTAAATAGTCAACAATTTTTTTTAAGCTTTGTCTTTTTGCATCGTGGATCATATGGTAATCTCCACAGAAGTTTTTCCTTTTTCTTTTTTAGACGACTAGGGATAATAGAAGGATATACACTATTAGTGGTTAGCTAATCAATCTTTCTACATTCCATTGTTAAGATATCAAAGCAGATATCAATAGATTGAAAAATTGGTTTATGAAACTGCCAGTTCTACCATAATGATGTTACCACAGAACTGTTCTACCATAATGATGATACCACAGAACTGAACTTTTAACAGCATTTTTTAAAAATTATACTTTCCAGAGACATTTCATCAAAATGTGCATAATGTGTTAGGAAGAATTCTAAAAGAAAAATTTCACAAATGAATTAAATGCAACGTTTAGCCAGGTAGGGTATTAACCCGCATCGACTGTCAGGTTCTCATAAAATTAAGGCATGTGTTTACCTATATTACCCAAAGATTATTGCTGTACGAAAAGAACTGGGCCAGGCCCATAATTATTATGCTTAAGTCTTTCATTTTATTAAAAGAGATCATGTATTAATTTTTTCATTTAGTCAAATACAACTATTTACTATACAACCAATGACGACAATGTCATAGAATGTCAAAGATTAAACGGTAGACATAAGGATTTTTTCAAATATGGTTTATCAAATGCAATATCTAGTAATTATTTTAATATACCATTGAAATTGATTTTTTTTCAACTGCAAACTGCACTAAATGGCATTTTGTAACAGTTGTAAATTGACTGTTGGATTTTCAAATATAGCAAACAAATTTATTGTACTATTCCAAATCAACAAAATGTTTTATATTGGGTTACTTTACCATGAGATGGAATGTAATAAACTTTTTTACGATAGAAAACGGCATATTTTGGTAGACTCTTATTTGAATTTGATATCAATAAGCATTGTATCAATGAATGAATGAATGATTTATCATTTTTATTTAGCCTTGTGGTCAAAATCAAAATAATATTAATTGAAATGGTAAGAAATTCTTTTTTTTACAAAGGCCATCAAAATAATATTTACCATCTATGGAGGAATGAGACTAGATGTAATCAAGGCAAGGCAATCATTTCAGCAGTACAAACATGGATTGTCGAAAAGGAGTCTTAACCGATTAAAATATTGAGTCTACCCTGTTACAAATCACTTTGACATTCTTTAACTTATCGCTATCATATTGTGAGGTCCGCTGTCGCCTTAATACGAGGCCACTCCGTCTGATGCCTCTGAAAGCAGCTGGTCTTACACAGCGGCACGCAGCACTGCCGGCACATGAATCGAGTGTCTCTCCTCTTGCCGGCCCTCCAGCAGAACCTGCACGAGCGCTGAGGGTATTTCTTCTTTCCATCTTCTTTCTGAGGGATGGTGATGATCGTGTGCTCCGTCAGCGGTCCGCCGGTGTCTTTTTGAGGGCATTCGGCTCTAAGCCAGGGGCAAGGGAGTCCGAAGACTGACGGCGATTCGGAGATAATTATGGGATCTAGAACCACACGCAGAGGCATTTTCAATTCAATGTATCAATTATTCCTCGAATATTGGTGAGATTTGTAAAACAATGTTATCTGCTCAGCCAAGTTTGCAACTAAACAATTTTTAATCGGCCTGTATCCGACAAATTCAATATTTGTAACTTTTGGTTTACATTTTGTGTTGGAAATTTTCAATTAAAAAATACTTTATTCTTAGTTAGTTGCATATACATCAACTGCACTTTTATTTAATAAAAAGATAACCTCAATATAAATTTATTAAAATCTGTTTGAGAAACTATTATAAGGACTTGTAAAAGCAATTTTCATACTGTAATGGTGGTAATAATAACAAATGAGTTGCCCTATATATTGGTTAGATTAATTGAATCAGTGTTGTTAGCTTTATAAGGATTATAGTAATGTTAAGTATAATATGTTTTGATTGAAAATGCCTTACGTTTGTTTTGAGGGGTTAGGGGAAAGGAGGCATGAATGCGAATATAAAATGAAACCCGAAGGTATGCGAGTGAGAAATGTTAAAAATAAAAGTGCAGAAGATATAAATATTGCTAACAAGCATGCAAACTAAAAACAAAAAAATATAACCAAAACCATGCATCAACTAAATATAAAACCTGTTTTAAATATTTTAATGAAAATGAAAATATTTAAAAATAAACATTACAAAAATCAAATACACCCTATGGTAAAATATTGATAATAAACGCTTAACTAAGTCTTGGTTCAACACTTGGCAGGGCATATTTGAAAGAAGGAAGATGTAGGATGTGTTTTTTAAAAGATAGACACATTAAAAAAAGGGAGAAAAATTAGCCTTGCATAGAAGAATAAGTGATTGACAGTGTGTCACCAATCAATCGGATGATGCAAACTGTATGTATCAACTGTAAAACTAGATTTTTCACATCTGATAAAATGACTAGTATATTGTATGAAAGCTTGGACCGATAGATCGGCTCTTGAAGACTATAGGGGTTAATCAAATCACAGCGAAGAAGCAGTCCAAAAATGTGACCGATAGGTGAACCACAGATGATGCAATGTATTATTTTCCGGTACACCTGACTGCCCTATTAACTTTTGTCAAATACATGGATTGCTATTCTGCTGACAAAAGAAAAAAGGACAGCTTACTGAATGAGTCAATTTCAGATTGTGCTTCCATCTTTTATGATTTGGGAGAAACAGCCTTCACTTAGGATGGCTATCCCTGAACCTCACCAATCTGTTAACTTTTCCCTTGTAATATTTCTTGATACATGTTACTCAAGGTGACCCTGAATCAAAACGGAATAAACAATAAAAATTGAAAATATTTGGCATTACTGATAATGCCAATGCGCCAAATATTTAGAAATGGGAAAATCATACGAGAACAATGAAAGGAGAAATGACTGCACATACATCCATGTCCAAGATCTTATATTTAAATTGGAAAAATCTGGCCTTGCCAGGACATGAATCCAGACCTAACCAAGATAAATGATCTGCAATGGTGCAATGAAAGAAGAGCAAGGGAACGGATTTTTTTTAGCAGAACTACGATTGAGAGACACTGTAATTTGTTCAATCAAGGAAGATGGTGATAAAATATGGGATATACTCCATGTCATTTGGTAATTGAAAAATCACCAATGCGCATGATTATAGAGTTGGTAACATTTCTGGTTAGCTTTTAATAAAAACAAAGTGGTAAGACGTTAAATATATATCGGTACAGTACTAACCTGTCGGAATATGCTGAGGGGATGGCAACACTGCCAATGGCTCGTCCAAGCTGAGATCATTCGCGCCGTCACTGCTGATATTCCTAATCGGTAAATCATCAAAGGCACAGTCGTTATCGGCATCCGTAGCTTCCGTCTTGATATCATCAATCAGATCGGTAGCGCTTCTGACCATATCATCTCTGGTTACAGAAGTGTTATTTACATCACAATAAGAATTGCGCCTTTCTACTTCATTATCGGTGATAGAATTTTGTCTGTTTAAGTTGTTGAATATATTGACAGGAGAAGATTGTATAGTATCATTTCTAAATTGTCTTTGAAATTTCCGCACGGATATTCCTCCGATAGGAGGGCAGTTATTAGCTATTTTATGGCTGTTTAAAATAAGTTTCTCTCTCAATTTGGTCCTCTTTTCAGGTTGGTAGACCTGCTCGACGTCTTTCGTCGGGTCGGTATTGTAGTTGTGCACGAGGAGCTCTTCGGATTTTCTTTTAAGCGCTACTAAGCGGTTCAGTCTATTGATGGATTCGATTTGAGATCTGGTCAGCTCCAATTGAGCTTCATCGTATTTATCGTGATTATCTTCGATGACGATTTCTGGCCGATGCTGTGGGAGACTAGCTGTCGATGCGGGCGAAGGGAGTTTCCGGTTGTCGTCAATACTTTCTGTATCACTCTGAAATAGTCAAATAACAATCGTCACATAATTTTCCTTTTGTGGAGGATTATTTGAAGTTCCTGAGACTTAAAAGATACACACAGGAATTATAGGTGATTGACCATACCAAATAAGGGCGGCCATGCCTATCTAACTTTTCCTCATACCACTGAAGATTGCCAAACAATCCAGAACAGGTTATGTTGGTTTTTCTGGCAAACTTTTTCAGCTTTGCTTGTTGAATGATACACTATATCGTATATCACATCACATCTTATGAGAATGAACCGAGATGGATAGTGAAAGGTAACATGATTACGGTCAGCCATGATGATTTCTTTACATCAGGGTTGAATCATTTTTAATAACTTTGAGGCTTTATATGAAGAGCGAGTAAATCTCGACACTTAATTCATAGCAGTCATTACATGGATAACTGTATCTAAGATACTCCTGACCATCAATTCAAAACATTTAATGCTGATGTGTTACGTTCTGTAAAGATGTTTTGGGTACAACATTGATTACCATAAGGTAGCGACATCTCTTTAACACTTTGTTTACGGGCCTTTTTAATTACTATGGTAATTTTGCACAAATTTGTGCACGCTGTAAACAATGGGTTAAATAATATAAACTCACATGTCTATTGGTAAGTCCTTTTATTTCCAAGGTTTCTGCTGTATTTATAAAGCTGGCAAGGTCTTCCTGTCTGACGCTGACTTCGCCATTATACATAAATTGGATGAGATCTTTCATGGCACGGTGGGTTATATCCCTTAGAACAACTGAAATTACACAAATACATGCTCAATATTACGAACACTACTAACTTGATATTATGTTTCAGTTTCGATGTCTGTTTAATAAAATTATATTGTTTTATACATGACATAACTATGTATCAACACAGAGTACGGTTAGTCAGATGATAACAAAGAGATACGAAATATAGCAAGCTACACTCACCGATTGGGTGTTGGCACGGATTGAGTTGGAACATTTTTTTGAAATATGGGGAACATATCGACAGCACAACTTTATGTGCCTGGAGCAATTCCCCATCAACGGCCAGCGTCACATCGACGAATTCTCGACTCCCAAGTAGCCCTGCGAAACCATTGGAGAGGTTTCCGTGGAAATTCTTCCACGACAATGAAAATTGTTGATCCATTTCATTCGAATTTCACCTTCCGGCAACTAAGCATTCCGAATTCAAAAGCATTTACACAATTTGCATAACTTCACGATTCAATTCATTGTATAGAGATAGCAAATTAGCAATTCAAGAATGTTGCGTCAGTCAATTTAAATAATTATGTATGCTATGTGATTGGAAATAAGATGAAAGTTAGGTATCAGCAATAATGCACAAAAATAACAACAAAACGAAGCTGACATTACTCACGAACGACACCAAAGACAACTGTCTAAATTGAAAGATGCGTCGTTTCGCGAATTTAAATGCTGCCAGATAGAAAAATAGCATAATAATTTGAATCTGACTCACGAAGGAGATTAACGATTTGAATAATAAATAAAAATCTTTCTTCGACAAACAGGAAAAATATATTTGAAAATGAGTTTTTCTTAATATCAACAAAACAACACAGTACTAAATATAGATACTAAGATGTCTTCCCAATATTGTCTATGGATCGTGCAATATCAAAATGGCGGTAGTATAAATTTATTAATACTTTTGATATATTTGACGGCAACGGGGTGAATGTTCATTTCAATGTGAAATTTCTTAGTTTATTTCACGTGAGTGATAAACAGTCAGTGACGAATTAAACACTTGCAAAGACTTAGCGCAATGTAATTTTAGAGCCCCTCTTTTGCAAAAATAAATATCTCGCAACAATTATTCGAGGTTTTTAAATTTCAAATAAATTTATCACGATCGGTCATTAAATATTTAAGTTGAAGGCAAGCATATGGATTTTCTACAGATTGTCTATGGATTCTCTGTACTATCTATGGATTATTTGGATTGGTTGTAAATTATCGATGAAACTATAGAGTAACTCTGGTGGAAAAGTTATATAAGCGTCGTGAGTTCGTTGAATACCTCAGAAATCCCTTGAGGTTATTGTATCACGAATCAGTGTCACCACCATTAAGAAATCTCCACATAATAACCATTCACCACAATCATCATCTTTTTTTAATTTAAAAAAAAATGGGAAACGCAACCCCAAGAGACGAAAGGAAAATGAGGGTTTACCACCTTCGGTCTCCCACATAGCGAAAGGCACATAATCATCATTTATTTATTTGAACAACTCAAGCGACCTCACGTCTCCATGAGAACTTCCAAAACATCTAGAACACTGAGGGTTAACCTCTTCTCGAGAGCATGCATCTAAATAATAATAATTTTAAAAAATCCCTCGACTTTATTGCACCACGAACCAGTGTCACAACCATCAAGAGATCTTCACCTATTCGCCATCATCACCATACTTTATTCTACTAACCCCATTACTAACATGAGCAACACACAACAAGAGATGGAAGGGAAATAAGGCCTCAACACCCTTGGTATTCCACAAAGTAAAAAGACAAATCACCACCTGAACACCTCATTCTCAGTCCAGCTCTCGTACAGACAAAAACTCTCCAGCAAAAAGGATCGTGAAGCAGCGCTACGTCGCCCTGAGGCTGTCACAGTCTAGCTGACTGACTTCTTCAATCGCCAAGGTTCGGCAGGAGCGGCTCTTCGGACATAGACTCCAATTTCACTCATCTTAAGCAGTTTATGAGATAGAGCCACCGAACAAACTTCGACTTGTATGGCATACTCTCTACCACTCAAAAGCACATCCGCACATGAAAATTTACAATCATGTATTCAAATAAAAATAAGAAGCGATTTGCCAGATAAAGTAAAGCCATCAAAAGCGATACATGGACACCGTTCTAATATTTTTTTAAATGGAACATCTCGAATTTTTTCCCAAAACATTTATATACTTATGAATATTTCATCTGGTACCTGTGTTATCCTGTTTCCATGAACATTTGGCTCTTCTCACTGCCAAACTACCGACCCCTGGTCTAAAGCTAAATGAATGATTACATATCGAATGTTTTCGAAAGTTTGTCATAAGTGTCAACCTCTAATACAACGGTCATCAAACTACGGCCCGCCGAAGATTCTCATCCTTCCCTACCCGAATCCTAAATTTTTGTATCCAATTGTAATCTTATGTACCTAATTGGATTCCAATTATAATTTATTTGTCATCCGGCCCCCCAAGTTTTCTAAAAATTCAATCCGGCCCGTTTCTCAAAAAGTGACCCCTGCTCTAATAGATATGGAGAAGTATCAAAGTATAAATTTGCTTATTTACTTTTTTAGTCAACTAGACCTGCTTTCCCCAAGAAGTAAAAATGGAAACATGATATTGAAACAATTTATTATATCAGACACCAGCGTTTTTCATTGTCATTGTGTGTCAAAAGTTCCCCCCTTTCAATATTTGTTTAATACTAAACCTAATGGTCGGGCAAAACGGCTTTATTGTGGCGCTGATGCGTGTAATTTAGCGGCATGCATGTTTGAACCAGATAACGACTTGCAATGGCTGTTGACGGTCAGCGATAATCGGGTCATTGCTAAAATAGCACACGCAAATTTTTCCGAAAGTAGCAACACACTATGACAATTTGTATTCGAAAAAGTTTGAATTTCGAATGGTTATATTTATGACGTGAATCTCAACACATTGTCGATGGTGAAAACATTTTTTTTAAAACGAAATTTCGTTAAAGGTACTGTATTAGCGATGCTAATTCAATTATCCACTCTAATGAATACAATGCATAAGCGCATAGATACAACAAGCGGTAGTATCAATATTGAAACATTTGTCTCTTCTTCTTCGGGACCGAATTGATAACCCTGACATCCTTAAACTTGTATGCTTCCAGTTTTCAACTATGTGGTCGTAGCCGAGGCCAAGATTTTTCTTTTGTCAGAACTTGTTTGTCACGTAGGTCTTTTGAGTCGCCAGTCGCAATGGATTTTCGGCTGATGAATGCACTGCCTGTTGAGGGGGAGGTGGATATCTTTGGCAGTGAAATTGGGGCTTTGTTTCTATTTTTTTTCTTTTTATGTAATTAATATGTTCTGTTCTCTTTTATATATATATTTTTTTAATTTTGTGTTATGTTGTGTTTATTTTTCCTATAAATAAATAAATATCTGAAAATAACAAAAAAGCAGTATTTATTACTCGTAATATTCAATAAATGCAAGTAAAATAAAACTCTATCCGATCAATGATTATTAATTTTAAACATTTTTTATATTGGGAATACAAGATCATGATAGTTCCACACATCGCCTAAAATTGCGCGTAAAGTACACCAGTGTTTTTTCTTGATTTTGTAAAAAAAAAATTAAAAATCGAACACAAAAGGTATTGACTCGACTATTTTGCGTATTCTTTTGTTTTGACGAAAAAAAAGCATTCCAATAAATGAAATCATTCAGGTGTGTAGGCAATATTGCTCTGTGTGAGATGATAAATATAATTAAATATTTATGAGGTTTGAAAGCAGGCAGATATGTCAATTCGCTTTTAATTAATTATTTCCCCACATCATCATTGTCGCGAGGAAAGTGTTTGCCTGATTTAAATCCTTCCCAACGAGCGAGTACTTCTGCCAGTCTATTACATAATAATACTAATGCATTGCGACGTTTTCCATCCCCGTTCTGCGTATTATGGTGTTTGGTAGGTGAAACAATGCCAAGAGGACGCATTTTGCAGTGATTCGCCACCCGCGGCACGCTGCCAGTTTATTTTTTAACCGTTTCAGAACCGAGTGAAGTGGTCGCATTGACTACATCTACCACCCGACTTCTAAATAATCTTTTTTCAACAAGGATTGACTGAAGACGGAGGAACCTTTTTTTTTAGAGACAGTACATAGATGTCATTAGCTATGAAAATAAAAATATAGTAAGAATTCTTATATGAAGATTTTTTTATTTTGCAATATTTACGACTTAATTCATGACATCCATACGCGGCGGCCACCTTACGGTACCGAAGTGGTTAAAGTGCATATTTTGTTACAATTATGTTTTTCAAATCCATGTCCTCTTCCAATGTGGAGCATATGG
Organism: Himalopsyche kuldschensis; assembly: GCA_028554975.1. NCBI lineage: Eukaryota > Metazoa > Arthropoda > Insecta > Trichoptera > Rhyacophilidae > Himalopsyche > Himalopsyche kuldschensis. The sequence continues at coordinate 19,241,696 of JAHFWI010000006.1, forward strand.
TCTCCAAATGGAAGCATCTTTTTTTTACAAGACTCGGACTTTACAACTGTTTGGTTTTGTTGAAATTATGGATAGAAAGGCTAAGGGATGCTGGGTAAAGCTCGTGTTCAGCTGGTTGCTCTCGTTACGCCCCGTTAAAAGGATCAGATCGGTAAACGGAAATTTTGAGACAACACATGCACCCATCCATGCCTTCGAACAGAATCGATAAATCGACTGAAAAATTCTGTTCGTACTGGGACTCGAACCTGTGAAGTCCGTCACGGAAGCCAACAACGTTGACCACTACACCACGGACGCGACATAATTAATTGAAAAGAAATGGAATCAACAGTCAAACAGAAAAAATCGCGCCAAGGAAAATTTGCTGAGATTTCACATATCCGTATTGTCGCAAGTATATCATCAAGTTTGTGCCAATTTTTGGTTAAAAATGAAAAGATTTACCCCCCCTGAATCAAGAGTATGGTGCGTAATAAAAGCCCAACCATAAAGCTCTGTGACAACCTTTTAAGCAGAGCTTTCGTGAAACGAGCAAGATGGGCGAGCAGCATTAGCTATTCGAGAAAATCCCTACCAAGGTCAACAAAATACGAATGTTTGTCATCAAATGTGGGAATTGATTCAGAACAGTTGGAATTAGTTCCATGCCATTTGATTTTTGAACATATTCCGTTGTCATGGAATCGCAAACTTCTAGCAGAATCTAAAGTGACTCTTTCAACAAAACAAATCGCCATCGATATTATTAGTTCAATGAAAATTACGGCAACGGCCATCTTAAGAATTCAAAATCTTTGACATCTGATAGAATTTAGAATGTTACGTCAAAAGAATAGTATGCCTTTGATACTATTTGATTATAAAAAGATTATGAATGATGAACAATGAAGCAATGGGGTTGTACTGGAGCACAAATAAATTGTAGTACTTCATTGCTATGGATGTTTTTTTATAATGGCAAATTTTCGTTTTAGTTTTCATATAATTTGTACAAGAGCTATACTCGTGTGCGATTGTCGAGTTAATTCTGCTGTTTATTCCGCTGAGATTAATTTAAAGCGAGAAGACGCAAAAGATGATTTACTGTCAGGCGCTTAATCGACAATGAAAACGATGCCTACCAAACCTTAGTTTAAAACTATTAATTGTAAAAAATAAAAACATTTTGTAAGTTTTAATCTTGGAACGTTAGACTCATAGCACGGAGTGTAGCATGACGCGTAGCTGGAGCAAGTACGTACATACTTTCATTCGGAGATGTACGACAGACTAAATAATCGAAACAATATGTCATCAATATGACTGCGTCAGAGTTCACTGAGTCCATATTTTAAATTCAAAATGGCCACGGCGGTGGATTTAAAAAGCGTTGTTTTCGCTACAAAGACTTTGTGAAAAACATCAATACAAAGATGACATCCAGGATTCAAATCCAAAAATTGTTGAACATAAAATAAGAAGCCGATAAATTGAACTGACTGAATCTTTTTTCCAGTATGTTTTCATACAGTGGTCTCCAAACTCAATGAGGATGCGAGCTACTTTTAGAAAATGAAATTGTCTGGTAAGCTACTTTTGTATATTGCGTTACGGGTCGTCTTAGCTGGGCGAAGCTGGGCGAGGCGATCCGGCCACATGCAGCTGTCCATGTAAAAAGCATGGACTTTCCAAAATTATCCTTCGCGAGCTACCGAAAATGCCACCGCGAGCTACCGGTAGCTCGCGACCGACCGTTTGGCTATCTTATTCTGCTTTAATATAACAACTCAGACAAAAAATTGTCTTGATATTTGAGAGTTTTTTTATACGCTATCTATGTCGCGAAGGTGTGCTTTGTCCAGTGATTATTATTACTCCAAAAACAATACACCCATCCCTCGCTTAACACGATACTCGCTTAACACGGTTTCAGTTTTATTAAAAAAAAAATGATTAAATCTTGCTTTGCAGACGTGCGCACCGCACAGCACAGCACGCACAGCTGTGGGAAATGTAAAAAAAAATCGTGGATTACCGATTTTTTTGAACGTCGACGGAACATAACAGAAAATGTAATCGAAAGTAGTTGTGATGGTGACATTCGTCCAATAAAAGAGAGAGTGACATTGAATAATATCTTTTATCTGTGTTCATAATGTTTCAATAAATTTTCACGCCTATCTACCAATTTCTTTAATATTTCTAAAAAAGAACCTATCCTCTCTTTTTCATACATTTGTTAGACTCGCGTAACACGGTGTTCTAGCAGAACCTATCTTCCGTGTTAAGCGAGGGATGGGTACATTCATTCCGATTATAACGGATTTAATTATTTGTAGATAGCTCTGAACTAATATTAAGTTTCCACATTGTTCTGGAATGGCGTTTGATATGAGCACTTAAGATATTATTAACTGCGTCAAGTCTGTTGTCGTCTATAAATCGCGAACAGAACTCAAGCAAAGTTAAAGGCATTGCCTTGCTCACCATAATATAATATAAACCCATAACTACAATATAATGTGTATTACTGAATAGGTACAGAATTGTGAATCGCTTTATATTCTGAACTTGATGTATTGTGTGTTTCGACTTACGTCCTGATAGCATAAGCATTGTGTATTGTTTGAACAAACTTTAACAAAAGTGTGAGATTCCACGAAGTATTATAATAAACTAATATTATAATATATATTACTAATGACAGTGTTCACGTATTCAAATGTCAGATTTTGATTATATTTACTGTGAAAACTTCTAACGGAATCTAACGTGACTCTTTCAACAAAACAAATCACCATCGATATTATTAGTTCAATGAAAATTACGGCAACGGCCATCTTTAGAATTCAAAATCTTTGACATCTGATAGAATTTAGAACGTTTCGTCAAAATTACAATATGCTTTTGATACTATTTGTGTATAAAAAGATTATGAATGAAAAGCAATGAAGCAATGGGGTTGTACTTGGAGCACAAATAAATTGTGGTACCGTAAAACGGGGTGAATAAAGACTACGGGATGAATAGAGACAAAAACAAGGATTGCACTTTAGCACAACTTTACTAAGTATCCAATGTATGTTTTACTATTTATATATAATTCTTTATACTGACTATAATACTATCTCTCGAATGACAAAACCAAACCAACTAAATGATTGGTCAAAATTGAAACAAACGTGTTTAAGTCTTTACTTTTTGACCCCCTATAATCTTCTCTTTTATTGCACGAAAATTATAATCGATCATATTTTTTTTGGTTGATAAGTACATACCGTAAAACGGAATGAATAGATACTCGTATAGAATAGAGGTTCATATATTCCAATCATTACAATCTGTATTTTCGTCTCTATTCACCTGCCAGGTCTCAATTTACCCCTATTCAATGTGAATAGAGACATCGAACAAAATTGACTGTGTCTTAATAACGATAGTGAATTTTTGAAAAATATTGTCATAAATGTGTAATAGGACCAAAGACACAAGTTTCAAACCATTCATATTTGAATTATGTATGTTGCGCAGGTATGAAGATACATAGTCGTGAAGGGTAAAAAGTGTCTCTATTCACCCCGTTTTGCGGTACGTGATTTATTATATTACAATGATGACAAGTAAAGCAATGTTAGGGATACCTCAGTACAAGTAATTGCACAGTGTGATATTGTAATAAAATTAATTCTAAAGCTCTAACATGGGAATGCATACTAATTTAAAAAGGATGCCGTGCACTTGGAATGCATGAAGATGCTGAATGGCGAAACCCGGGTCGTAACGATACTATATAATAACTTGTATGTTGAATGATAAAATATTTTCACAACATTTAAAGTTTAGTTTATTGGCTAAATAATACGTATATTGCCACATTTATGACAGAAAGTTGTGAAAGAATCGTATTGAAAAGTTCGAATGAAACCGATTTGAAAACTTATACATGTAGAAATTGAGAATTTTGTAATTTATAATCACGGTAAAGGCCACTGTAACAATTCACCCATTAAGGAATTACTGGATAACATTGACACCGATCAATATTTCAACAGTGCGCACGATGCGCAGACATGAAAATAATGAATCCAAATAACAATTATTATACATAGTATTCACCATTTTTTAAGAGTTACTGAATTTGAAAATTAGTGATCGAAGCTAAAAAAAGATGTTCATTTTAAAAGATCCACTCGCTTAAATGCGTATGGTAATTTAAGTCTGATGGAATGCGATACCTAGTGAAATATATTGATTGATTGAGTAGGCATTTACTTGGTAGAACTCCATTATAATACGGAAAGAAAAATAACAATGTATTTTAATTCTACATAAATATTTATGTAGAATTAAAATACATTGTTATTTTTCTTTCCGTATCCTAGTGAAATACATTGACAAATTCCAGTGAGGTCTTCATTTCGTATGAAATAGACTGTGGCGCTTGTAAAATGTTGTTATGGATTAAAACAGTGATGCACAACCTTTTTCGGACAAGGGATAGATAATCATTTCTCAAATAGTTCGAGGGCCGCATGGGGGTAAAAGTGATTAAAACATCGATATTTTTAGTGTGCACCCAGTCCTCGTTTTACGCGATTTTTTTGAGGGCACCGTTACTTTTTTAAACGATTTATTCGTTTTAACGCGAATGTTTTTGAAAGAAGAAATGGCGAACGATTATATTTGATACAATCTGACAGTGGCAGCAGCGAATAACTCTGATAGTGAACAAAATTGTCAATATTCACATATGTATCTTTTTCTTATTGTATTTTTATAATCATTTAAGAAATTAAATTTTATAAATGAAAACACTAATTTTAGCGCGAATTTGGAGAACAATTTATTTTCTTTATATATTTTTGATATTTTTTACATTTTTTAAAACGAGCATTTTTTTGAAACCAATATCTTGAGTAAAAATGGATTAGGTGTATATAAAATTGAGAATTTTATTATTTTATATTGTTCTTCCAACGTCCGTAAAATGTTCTGAAGATAAAAGGTGATTGACATGTGTAATATAAGGCCGCAAGAAATTTTATTGCGGGCCGCAGGTTGTGCATCACTGGCTTAAAATATCTCGCATTTTATAACGCATTTTGTCCATAATACACACTAAACTGGGCCCTACTACGCCAATGCATTTTAATTACTTTTCATTTATAAAAAGTAATTAATACAAAACGTGTGAAGCTTTATTTGAAAACGTAATGAATATTCAAATGCACGTTAAATTAACACGATTCGCTGATGCATAGTAAAATATAATTTGATACAATTATTACGTAAATAATATTAAAATTACAATAACCATTGTTTGATGACGTATTTTAATTGTTCCACATAATTTATGGGTAGTGTGCAGAACGTTTGTTTTAATTTTAATTTTAATGGAAGTCATAACATTTTTGTGTTCTTCAGTTAAGTGCTTTTCCTGTAATCCAATTACAGCTATTATTGTACATATGTGAGCGGTACAGAAGTAAATATCCAATAATATTAATAAATATTTCTGATGAATTTTAATTAACCAAATATTAATCGTTACAGAAACAAATTAATAATATATAAATAGTGATATTTATTTTGGAAAAATTTCTTGGAATCGTGGCAATATTATGATATTTCAAATTTAGAACACTACCGTTTACCAATTTTTCAAACATACATTGCATAATTATTGAGCTTGAATATTTTATGGCACTGAATTCCATTTTCAAATATTAAAAGAACGATGAAATTAGATATTTCTTTTGAGATTATCACTGTGCAGAAAAACAATGTTACACGTTACATACTATTCACTTTATATCAGTGGTTCTCATGTGCAGCCACCAGAGGACGTGGCTGCGGCCACCGATAGCTTCTTAGAAAATATTGAAAAAATGTGGTTTTACAAGTTAATTTGTCAACAAAGATTCTGAAAATTGATAAGAAAAGATACAATCAATACCAATAGTAAATTGACAAGCATGTTTAGGTCCATTTGACATACCTCACTTACAACAAACTCAAAACAATAATTTGGTGCGGCCACCAGACGTTTCCTTAGTACCATTAGCTTTGACGATGCGGCCACAGTGCAATTTTCCGTGAGAACCACTGCTATATATGTATGTATAGTGACTAATTTGAGTTCCATAAAAGTGTAAAAAAATCAGCTAGCAGAACGTGGTTTCGATCCACGGACCTCTGGGTTATGGGCCCAGCACGCTTCCGCTGCGCCACTCTGCTGATGTGTGATGTGCCAAAATTAGAAATCTCTAACCGATAACTATTGCTGCTGTCTCCCTCTCGCATAGTATTTGATTCTAAGATAAGAATTTTGGAAACGATAAAGCAATATCGCTTCAGATTTAAAATCATGATTATTTAATTTTGTCTTAGAATAAAAACTGACGTAGCTTATTATTTTATGGCTTTTTACCGCATCCATTTTTCATAATCAGATTTAAAAACCCATTTGATATAAAGTACCTTCTTTTGGACAAAAAAATGTGATTTGATGTTCAAATATTTGACTAACCAATAGTATTTTCAAAATAATCAAACTATTAGCACACGTTTTCCTGAATTAAATTAAAAATAAAGACTTTCATTCAAAAATAATATGAAATATTTGAATAATCACACATTTTATTTTTTAACCGCTTATAACTTATTCACACATAAAAAAATATCCAATATGTTTTCTTGATTTATCTACTTATATCACAGAACACAAATACACACTCACTTTCTCTGCGTATTTCTCGCATCATGCGTATTGAGCGAATGTTGACTGGTGGCACTGTCACAAGACAACTATTCTATAAGTTGTCCCATCTGGTGTAGCTCGGTTAATTTTCTTATCTCCAGTCTTGATGTACGCAAACTATATTCGTTTATTTTTTTTATAAATTTGTTTGATTCGTACAAAATAAGAAAATTAAACTACAGCCAACAGAAACTAATTAGACATATCAGTCTCTTTTTAGGAATAAGATAATGATTAAAATAAAAATATTCGACCATGTTATTAAATATTATCATTTTCGAGTTTGTAATGTCTGATTTTGAATATATCACGTGTATGTGCAAGCTTCACACATTGAAGTCATTGTATACACACGATACTTAATTCTGCATGTGCTTAGGGAAATAATAATTTTACTTTTAAATTGAAAATGAAATGAGAAAATTTTGTAACTGTGTGTGTAATAATATTTGCATCTGCATTCATTGGTCAAAAAGATCTTTAATTTGTTCCGTGTATAACCACGTTCAATATTATTATCTACTGGGGTGCAATTATTTTTAAACATGTTTTTAAATTGATAGTGTTCATCCTTCCATAATTGTGTCTTTTAGTTTATGGTAACGTTTGACATTTCATTTCAAGATGGCCGAAAACAGTTGTTTTCGGTGACTGCATCAATTGAAGAACTCACAAACTGTTAAAACCGATGATATGTTTAGAAATTAAATCAAGGTTACTCGAGTTAAATTTAATTCTAATATTCAACGTTACTTCTTTGTTTAAATGACCATATCACTACACTTGACATACCTGCCTAACAAATCTTCCCGCCAAATGATTATTTGTCTCTTAATTTAAACATGTACCGTAAAACAAGGTGAATAGAGACACTTTTTACCCTTAACGGCTATGTATCTTCATACCTGCACCACATACATTCAAATATGGATGGCTTGAAATGTGTTTCTTTGGTCCTACTACACGTGCACGACAATATTTTTAAAATGTTCACTATAGTTATTAAGACACAGTCAATTTTGTTCTCTATTCACATTGAATCGGGGTAACTATTCACCTCTCTATAGTCTCTATAGACGAGAGAGGGTAAATCGAAACTTGGCAGGTGAATAGAGACAAAACAACAGATTAAAATGATTGGTTGATTGAGTAGGCATTTACTTGGTAGAACTCCATTATAATACGGAAAGAAAAATAACAATGTATTTTAGTTCTACATAAATTATTTTATATTTTTGTTGATAGCTTTTTCGGCTCACGCCTTCGTCAGAACTAGTACGACGAAGGCGTGAGCCGAAATAGCTATCAACAAATATATAAAATAATTTATGTAGAACTAAAATACATTGTTATTTTTCTTTCCGTATTCTATTCATTACGTTTTACGGTACTTATTAATAAAAAAAAAAACATGATTGATTTTAATTTTCGTGCAATAAAAGAGAAGTTTATAAGGGGTCAACTAAGTACAGATGCACAGGCATCGAACATAAACACGTTTGTTTCAATTTTGGCCTATCATTTAGTCGGTTTGGTTTTGTCATTCTAGAGATAGTATTATAGTCATCGTAAAGAATTATATATAAATAAAAAAAATACATTGGATACTTACATAGTTGTGCTAAAGTTCAATCGTTGTTTTTGTCTCTATTCATCCCGTTTTACGGTACTTGTTGAATTTATTATTCCTTACGATTTTTCATTTTGAAAGCACCGTTATCGATAGCGTATCATTATGAATTAATACTTCAACGTTATGGAATTTTAATAATAATTGGATTTGACAGAAAAAGAATTCTAAATTTAAAAATAAATATCTGCAAGCATGATTTAAATTGTCTATGCGCGTTATTATTTGCAGCGGATTATTTTGAATGAAGAATAATATGCGCGTAAAATAAAATATCTGTGGCAAATTTGTTCTTGCATCCCGAAAGAAGTTTCATAAATGAATACATGAAACAAAGCCATTAGTATAGTAGAAGATTATCTATTTCCGCTATGGAGCATTTTCTTCCGTTTTCTCATTTAGCGCGAGTACATGTTTCCCGCTCCACAAGGCCAAAAATTACGAGGAAACATGTTATAATTTCGCTTCGGTCTTTTTCATCGTTTTAGCGGTCGACGCCGTGTAAGTGCTGGCCGGTTAGGAACCACCGAAGACTAGAGGGACGTTCAGATTGTTTTCTATAAACTAATTTTTATTACGAATTATAAAATATCAGTCCGAAAGCCGAGTGGTTAACACAATTCGGCTTTTATCCTATGTGGTTGGATTGGAATCACTGTTCCACAACTTTTATTGATTACAATTTCAATCGATGTACACATTTGTGTTCCAAGGTGTGAATACAGTGGCGATCGATGGAAAGAATATTAGGGAGTGCATGACAAAATCCATCCTTTGATTCTTGTATTTTGAAAACACATCGATAACACGGACATTTATGACCGACATTGACGATACCAGCTGCTTCTCAACTCAACTCGGGCCATTAAGGGTTATGCTCTCATATGCTTACAACGACAAACGTACGATTGTCATTATAATTTTCAGTGCCCACTAAGCATGCGTGAATCATCGCTTCCTGCAACATACACGCAAAGAATTTTCAATGAGTAAATTGTTATCTTTATTCAAAAAAATCGCTTTGCTTGAATATAAGTGGATGAGCAGTGCACCATCGCACCATTACAAGAGAGATCCCTGCGTGGATGACTGTGATAAAACTCAATCTACGGAGTTGTAGGGTAACGTCATAAGATTCAAGAATTCATATATTTTTTAAAAAAGCAGCAACAAAGAATATCAAATAATCGCATTTTTTTTCATTGATTCGGCGGTAACTTTGTGGAGGTTCATTTAAATATAAAATTAAAATAGCTTAGTTTATTCCACGTATTGTGTGACAAATAGTAACACGTGTTTCGCCTCTCTTAGAAGCATTATCATATCTACTATCGCACGGCTCTTATCTTCAAGCAACTCATTATTTTTTAATCTTTAATGGCAGTGTCATTGGTAGTATTATTGATTGTTTGTTTGTACTCCCCTTTCCGGTGTTCCGTAAAAGTAACAGTCCGATTTACCATTTTGCAATTTATTATTTAGAATTAATTTTAAGCTTAATACTAAAGCAACCGTGTTATAGTAAGTCTGATGATGTAAAAAACATATTTCTATTTGTCACATAATATGTGGAATAATCTAAGTTATTTTCAATTTTGTATTCATTCTCAACTACCCATAATTTTCTTTCCTATCCGCTCATATAGAGAAGAACGTGGAAAGAGAAGTATACTTGAGCCAGCGCATTCGCTAATATGAAAACGGAACAAAGCTAACCATTTTTAATTGTGGCACTTATGGCACACACTTCCTCTTTATGCGGTGGTTTTTTATGTAATGAGTCCTGAAAGATGCTCAGTACACTAAAACATCTTTTCAATCATGTACTCTAATGTTGTTAAAGGTTGTACTCTTAATGAAGCTTCTCTGGCCTGTTACTCATTTTTTTCTGTCACTTTTTACGAAGAAAGTATCAATATATGGATAAAAAAAGTGGTTAAGTTATCGCTACAGTTTTAGTGATTGTTTTTAAGATCAAAAGGGGGTGAATTTGAAGCATCCATGTTGTCTGGCACAAATGTATAAATCGATCAAAAAAACAAATTGAGAAACTGAAAGGTTATGAAATTCTGCCAAAGGTAAAACTGAATCATCAGAAATATGTATTGTATGCGAGGACTTTGCAGACTAATACATTGGCCAAATCGTAAAAAGTTTTTTTGGATGCAAGTTAAAGTGGGTCATAAAGATCATTAAAATCAAAATGATAATGTAACGATGAAATAGTAATACAATTCTTAAAATAAAAAAAAACAATAATTAATGTTCTCAGCATGCTTGCTAGCTTCCTCTTTTTATTGGAATTGCCAAACCGTTATATCCTATCAGTAATCTTATATATAAAACCGAACGGCGTATGTATGTATGTGGGTCTGTAATTCCCTTTTGCATTGTTGTTGCAAGTTCAAACAAACGACTTGATTTCGCTCGCGAAAGTTTCGACGGTAAATTTGTTTCGTTATCAATGTGTGTGTAGAGACTCCAATTACTCGAGTATCGAGTAGTACATTTTACAAAATACTCGAGTACTCGAGTAGTTTCATATGAACCAAAATATCTTATATATTAAACCGAAACGGCGTATGTATGTCTGTGGGTCTGTAATTACCTTTTGCATTGTTGGTCATTAAGTTGCCAGTTGTTTCAAGTTGGCCCGTCTGAATTTACGCGCCGAGGTGAACATAACCCCAAACTGGTCCGAGCGAAGCCGGGTTCGAATACTAGTAATTTTATAATTTTTGACCAACAGCGTTACATGTCTAATTTGAAATAATATTCCATTTTCTAATCTAAAATGGTGGATGTATTTTTATTTCTTGTTGATTGTTCGAATTGTCAATGCGGTTATATTATCGAAAATGCTAACCTCGTCTTTTATGAATATTGACAAAAAAGGATACAAAATAAAATTCGTCTCAAACATCTTCTGACGTCCAGACAATGTGTACAGTTATATTCGACATGACAGAAATAATATATTGTGAACAAAATTCTAAAATACAAGCATTGCTTAATAATATTCTTAATACTCTTAACAGGACAGGTTGCTCGCCACTGCTTACATTATTTCCAATAAATGGGAATCTTTCCTGATTGATTGCATCTCATTAGTTAATATTTTGTATTGCTAACGTCATTATTCGTTTGCTTTTTTTTTGATTCTATAACCTCCCCAAAATCATAACATTTTAAATAACTGAGTGACACGTGTTTCACTTCTGAAGCATCATCAGACCTATCATCGCAAGGATTTTAGCTCTCAACGAGGGTTAACCCTTCCCAATCAAGGCAACTCATAAATTAATAATTAATAATGGATATGTCAAAAGTAATATAAGATTTTATTTATCAAGCCCTCCCTCCCGGTGTCATGTTGAGAGAAAAAATCCCAAACTCCATTTTGTAATTTTATCATTTTAAAATATTAGAATCAATCTTGCAAAATTTGCGATAGTAAGAAGATGCATCTGAAAGAGGCGAAACACGTGTCACAATTAGTAACACAATGCTTGGAATAATCAAAGTGCTGTTAATTCTACAGCACTCATTTATAATAAGCCAGCGAGTGTAGAAATATGTACCTAATACGAGGCGCTCTCATTGTGCTCCATGGCTTTATGGGGATCGACGTGTACTCCAGTCCTACGTGGAACGCAATTTAGTAACGAAAACAATTTAATAGATAAAATTATTCATCTTCACACGAATTTACATATTAATAGTAAAGTTATGAAAACCTCGGCATTTAAATTAACAAAAGCAGCTTTGCGACTGAATTTGAAAGGTCAAAAACCGTGATAAAGGTTTTCGGGATAGTCACGAATCTAACGCTTTATTCACGTTACAGGTAATGTTTTTGTGAAGCCTTATTTCGGGACACCCCGCATTCAAAATGCCGCATTAATTCTACAATAGGCAAAGCTTTAAAAATGGCATACAATAACTGTGCGAGTAAGCCTCATTTGCATTATATTTTTCTATAACACATCGTTTTATAATACAGTCTTAGCGGTGTTCACACAAACAGTTTCTAAAATGATTCTTGAATCAATGTATAAATTTTTACTGTTATTAATATCTACTTCTTCTTTTTTGGATATCCATTTGATGGATCTTCAAATTCTTAGGCACGTATACGTCAAAGTTCTTTTTCTAGTCTCTAAATTTAGTTTTAAAGTACAAGTTGCATTCCCTTCCCATCTCTGCTGATTAGAGAGAACGATTGATACCGTTCAAACATTCAGCAAACTTGTTATTTTATGGAAGGTCATCGAGAAGAATGTATCTCGGTCTATAACGATTCTATGATGCCTTCACGTCATAATGCTGCAGGCAAGAGATCGTTAGGTTACAGTTATGGCCCATTGCGTTGTGAAAATTTTTAGAGATTTTATCCGATCTTAAAAAAGGGAAAGAAGCAAAAGGGATTAACTAACTACCGGTCTTGCCCGATTACTATCCTGTAAAGTTCTTGTAAAACAAATTCTGTTTTGATAAGCTCCATGCTCCATGAAATGATTAACGTCAATTACAAGATTGAAACATTTTTCTCTTCTTCTTTGGGGCCGAGTTGATAAGCCTGACATCTTGAAGACTACTTGCATGCGTTAAGTTTTTACCTACGTGCTCGTAACCAAATCCAATCATTATTTTTTATCAGAAATTGTTTTTGGCTTAGTTCATTTGAGTCAGCAGTCACAAGCGCTGTTCGGCTAATCAATGACCTGCCTATTGAGCCTAATTGACATTTTCAGTAGTTTTTTTTTAAATTTGTTTCAAATCCTTGACGAATTGAAGCTTGAAGGCGTCAGCTGTAGTGACATGTATTATATTTATTCCAATAAACGTCATAATCTTATATATAAAACCGAAACGGCATATGTATGTATGTGGGTCTGTAATTCCATTTTGCATTGTTGTTGCAAGTTCAAACAAACGAATTGATTTCGCTCGCGAAAGTTTCGACGGTAAATTTGTTTCGTTATCAATGTGTGTGTAGAGACTCCAATTACTCGAGTATCGAGTAGTACATTTTACAAAATACTCGAGTACTCGAGTAGTTTCATATGAACCAAAATATGTTATATATAAAACCGAAACGGCGTATGTATGTCTGTGGGTCTGTAATTCCCTTTTGCATTGTTGGTCATTAAGTTGCCAGTTGTTTCAACTTGGTCCGTTTGAATTTACGCGCCGAGGTGAACATAACCCCACACTGGTCCGAGCGAAGCCGGGTTCGAATATTAGCACTGTAATAGAAATAATAGCACATTTTCAGTACTTATTCCACATAATTTTTCTTGGATCAAGAACGGTTTTGCTCATGGCGAACATTATCAACTATAAACGAAATAGTGATATTTATACAAAACTTAGGCAAGAATTACAAACAATTGATATTACAACTAAGCAAATAAATTGAAACAAAATAGAGTATAATTAAAATTTCAAGACCTCTTGAGCGAAATCAGTCATGATCTAATCAATTTTCTGTGGAATAAGTACCAAAAAGTGTTATTATTTTTATTATAATGCCATTCCGCCAAGTATTGACAGTGAACACCTTAAAAGTGATCATGATACAATGTTTATGTTTCCAAGCATAGCAACATTATTTGCTGCTAATTAGAACCTTCTAAAATAGGTTTTGATGAACATTTACAAAAGAAGACTCTACGGTGACATAAAGAATGTTTGAGAATGGTTTTTTGCCAGTTAACGTAAGCTTGTGAATAAGCCATTGAACGAAATAATATATTTTTACAATGATTTCTCGCGTTTTCCAAACTGAAAAAAGCTAGCATGACTAAAACAATGAGATGTTTTCCGTAATGGCGCGTGGGTCGCATAGAGTGGTTGAAAAGCTACCCCTCTCTTGTTTCTTACGCCCGTTTCCTCGTGCTGTTATCTTATTTTTCTTCAGTAAAAGAAGAAGAAAATAATTGGTCGCCTCTCTTGGATTGTATCTGCCCGAACACGCTCGGGTTAACTGCTAATGTACAGTCTATTCTGGAATTGAATGCGGGTTAGAAAATATTTATTGTTTTGTTTAGTGAATAGCACACTACTACTTTTAAGGGCTGCGTTTACCTTCAATATTATCAATTTATTTGGCGGTAACTTTGTGTGAACTCATTTTTAATATAAATTAAATATCACTGTTAACTACACCTTAACCGTTTTTGATGCAGTAGATGCGTTCCGCCTAGACTTAATATGAGGGGTGTAAAAGCATAACCGCCTCTATCCATATATTATCATTTTTGAGATAATGATTGATTAATTATCCGGTTCTTACGTTCTATGCCCTGCAATCTTCAAACCAACGAAAAATTACCTCTAAGCGATTTAAAATCGACATCGAAAATGACGATCAAATGCATAACCGCCTCTCTCCACCATATGTGGAGTTCAAAACCGCCACAATCCAAATGCAAGAATCACGAGCCAGGGAACACTGACCTACCGCCCTGTCACCATACAAACGTTTTGTGTCCCCTTTGCAAATTATTCTGATATTATACTTGAAGATTAAAATCGTTTTTTTCGATTGCTGAACAATTTGACTTTGTGGAGAGAGGCGGTTATGCATTTAAACCCCTCATATGGGAACATAACATGTAAAAGGACGCATGTGTCAAGGTCACATTATAATAAACAGCTCAAAATCTGGATTTTGCACGTACAGTATGTGAAAAACGTGCTGTTAATAATGTTATACATATGTACGTTTATATAGTCCCAAAAATATATTTAAAAAAGCCACTTAATTTTAAAATCGCACAAAATAAAGTCGCAAAAAGTGGTTTGAGTGTACAACTATTATACTGCCCTTTCAAGTACTCTCACTCTGAGAGCAGTACAATAACTAAAATCCATTGTAAAAATATGCAACAAGTTATTGATTGAGTAGGCATTTACTTGGTAGAACTCCATTATAATATGGAAAGAAAAACTTCGGACGAAGGCGTAAGCCGAAATAGCTATCAACAAATATTTAAAAATAATTTATGTAGAATTAAAATACATTGTTATTTTTCTTTCCATAATATGCAACAAGTATAAGAATTTCTTAGCAAAGAGTCGGTCAACGCAACCACTAGCTGCTTCACTTTTAAGATGTTCACTGTCAATACTTGGTGGAAAGGCATTATAATAAAAATAATAATACATTTTTAGTACTTTTTCTACATGAAACTTATTTGATCAGGACCGGTTTCACTCATGGCGAGCATTGTCAACTGATAAGGAATACAATAAAACAGTGATATTTATACAAAAGTTAAGTAAGAAAAACTAGGTATAACAAACAATTGGTAAAACAACTAAGTAAATAAATTGAAGCAAAATACAAGTATAAATACCACTGTTCAGTATCAGTTGACAATGCTCGCCATGAGCGAAACCGGTCCTGATGAAATAAATTTTATGTGGAAAAAGTACTACAAATGTATTATTATTTTTATCACTAGCTGCTTCTTTACAAAGAAATAAGTTCAACTTCACATCAACCGCTTTTTATAAATTCTAAATACTACTACTTCCAAAAACATATTAGGTATTTTATGTTTCTCAAAAGTTTGTCAGAGTCACTTACTGCCGTCTTGCATGGAATAGCATTATATTTAGTATGAGCATATATTATTTTCACATTAGAAGATAAAATTACAAAGTCATTTTATGATGTTCAATCGAATTAGTTGAAATCATATTGATCTTTCGTTTGGAAGGGAACAAGGCTTATCGATGATTGTATGTTTTTTTTTGTTAAGCCTGGGTGTGCTCCCAACTTTGGAGCGGTTCCAATGTTTTTTTCTACGAGAACTGCTGTTTACTCAGTTGCTCAACCTCTCTTGTTTTTCGAAGAACATAGGAATTCAAAGGTTAAGACGGGATCAGTGGTAAGTCAATCGCTCTCTTTTTTGAGATTTGGAGAGTGGAAATGATTTAAAACAACACAAACACACATGCCTTCGATCAGGATATTTCGACTAAAAAAATCTGCTCGTAAAGGGACTCGAACCCGTAGCTCATATTATTTAATTGGAATGAAATTGCGAAGTGTGTATCAAAGACTGTTTTTACATCAGACAACCATTTTCCCTTTTAATATTTACAAATAAAAAATGCGAGTTTATAAAATTCGAGCTGCGAATATAGTACGAATTTCTAATACAACTCTCTGTAGTGACAAGGGTTACCAACAGATGGCGACATAGGTCAAGTCGAAAATGCCGGGAAAATGCTAAGCATGACTTTTATCTCCTTAATATAACATTAACGAAATAGGAATAGTCAAAATATTGAGGGAAATCCTGACACGTCCTGAATGTGATACAGGGTGATAATTATGAGAGAGATATTATATAAATAATATATTACAAACATGACTTCTTTGGAAGGATAAAATAATATTTAATTTCATAATAAAGCTGTCAACTTTGAAGGAGAAGTTTGATATGGATTTGTTGCTTTTTAGTCATAGATAATAACTAAATATTACCAGTTTAATGGAATCGTTAATGAACTCAAAAACTTTATGTAGCTATGTTTTGTAAATAAATATAAAAACTCTTGGTATGTACTGTTATTTCATTTCCGTCTCGGTGGGTAAGACAGTTTACCACCACTGCCACTTTATCTTAAATATCTTAATACTTTTGGTATTCTTATTTGCAGTAAAAAAATATAACTTTGACTGACTAGTTTCGTCGCAATTAAATAAAAAAGAAAACAAGTTGGATTATTATTGGCCGAAAACCATTATATTGTCGCTACCAATTGCCAGGATTCAAACTTCACTGCCCATATGCGATAAAAAAACGTTATCTTATCTCAAACGCGCCTCTTTCAACGTACGTTTCAAATCAAATAGATGCTTTTTACATTAAAAGGTGTAGATAAACGGTCGTGTTCACAGTTTTGATAACGCCAGTATTTAATGAACATCAACGCGTTCATGTTGACTCTTTGATGCGCGACTTAAAATATGACTAATTATAGCAAAATAATCGATTTAAAAAAAATATATATAACGATGTATAAAGGTACGTTAAAGCATAATATAGCATTGTTTTTATGCAATCTATGCCAATAAAGCAATACTACAGGGGTATTTTTAGACCTTCCTTCGGTCTTTCGAAGGTTAACCAGTTTTTTCTATAACCTATACCAAAACTAATTTCGGTAAATGACAATGCCATATTGAACTCAAAACAGCCATTTTTGTAGTTACGCCCGTATGTCCCTACACCCAAAAATTTATGTCGGACTTATGATGTAATTTCGTTGTATTATTTCGTCATGTAAATCATTGAACAGCAACAGCGGTGCAGCAAATAGTGCAATATGCTGAAATGCAATGATAATCACGGCGTGAGAATGAGTCCATCAATCGGTTCGAGGCAGGTCCATCAATATTTAGTGATTGAGTTAAAAAAAGATATTAGAGAGAGAATAATAATTTTATTTGCATGCGATCTCAAAAGAAGGTCGCTATCTAAGAGAGAAGAGCTTTTTTGCGAAGGCTCTCAAATTTTTCAAAGTGCCATGCTAGGAATTTTGGTAAATTATGGATATATGGTCACGGGACAGAATTTTTGTAAAGATTTATGAAAAATAAGCACATTAAATGACATGAATGTAAGGCTCTTTAATTTTTAAATTTATTATAATAAAAGATCCTAAAGAATATTTAATACTTAATACGCAAAAGGTATGAAATCGAGAGAGAAAAAATGCAACAAACTACACAAATAATAATATTAAAAAAAAGAGACAGTCACATAAGTTTACTATTTGTTTAAAATAAAAAGAATAATTTTATTATATGCTAATATTAAAAAACAAATTCTTCTTTCAGAACTTATACAATAGTCAGTAATATTCTTCAGATTTAATCATTTTGATTCCACAATTTATAATAATCCACAAGAACTCAAAGAGTAAAGTCAAAACATAAAATTATAAGACAGTATGTATAAATTTTTTAAGCTTAGCTCGCGAGGATTGAGATTCTGTTCCGTGACCATAAATCCATAATTTACCTAACATTTTTTCAATGCAATCTATGCCAATAAAGCCAAAACATTGGGGTATTTTTTGTCCCCCCCCCTCGGATCATACGCTATTTTTCAGGGGCATGTATTTAATGGGTCAGTAACTAATTCAAGTTTTGGTCAGTCAAATAAATAAATGGTCAGTTAAAAATCAAAATGGTCAGTTAATATTATAAACGGTCAGTTGTCATTGTATCAGTGTGAATGTGGTCAGTTATTAAATAAAACGGTCAGTAATATATTTTAATAGTTAGTTATTTATTAAAAATGGTTAGTATTTAATTTAAATAGTCAGCTATTTTTAAAAATGATAAGTTTTAGTTTGACAGCTTGTGAATTTTATCAAATATGGTCGTAAAGGCAAATTTATGAATTGTTCTTTTTATTTTAACTGACCATTTATTATTTTTAACTGACCGTTTTAAGTATTTATTACTGACCGTTATAAGTATTTATAACTGACCATTTATCGAATTAGAAACTGACCAAATAAATAGTAGTCTTTTTCAGGGACCGTCATTCGAGGGTTAACCAGTTTTTTCTATAACTTATACCAGAACTAATTCTTGTCGAAACAGCTTTGGTAGCGATGCACTTTTGTGTTCTTAATTAGAAACGGAAATGTTTATCGGATATGGTTGAAGTCTTGGATACCTTTGTGTAAATATGTATGTGTTATTTACCAAGGAAATCGTTTCGAAAACATGTATATGTATATAGATTTGTATGATATATAGAACAAAAAAACAACAGAATTCAAGTCAACCGTATAATAAATGTTTTCCTTGCGGTATTGCCCACATAAAAGCTATTTGAGCGGGAAAACAGAAAACAAAAAAAAACAATAAAACTCTTTCAAACGTCAAATGCATTTGTCCAATAAAATTTCGCGGGAAAATTTTTAGACAGCTTAGAATTCTTGTAATGCTGTATAACTTTGGGTTCGTTGGTACATTTCACGGAAAATGAAAAAATACAATTTTTTAAACATATCTTGAAAACCACACGTTTAATTTTGACTCAGGCATTGATTTGTTACACACTAACAGGGGCGAGCTTAAATTATTTTACCAAGAATTTTGCAGATAAATCGAGCTGAGCTCAACAGTTTGCCAATTTTAAATGAGAAACTTTATTCACCAAATTCACCATTGTTGTACCCTTTTAAATAATTGTCATTTATTAATAATTCAAGCACTTACTATCATTAAATATTAATTCAAATACTTAAAATCAATCAACTCATTAATAATAGGTCGGATAAAACCCTAGATTTATTTTAGATATTCCTTTGTTATTATTTGGTAATTATTACAAACCCACTTAATTCATTGAAACTTGTATACATTCAATTTTCGCTAATTTACATTTTAAAAGCCATTTACCTAAGTGATCTACTTTTATTTTTGTATATAAACGATACTTACTGTTTACTACGTGTCATCCGTGCACTTGAAATGCCCGAAGATGCCGAAAGGCGAAACCCGGGTTGTTTACGACAAAACTCATGGAAAAGTACAAAATTCAAACGATTCAAATTTTATATATTGATACCGCCTGATATTGTAGGTCATCAGGACTCTCTCGAACGATCTTATTATCACCTCAATCAATGATAATAAGACCTAAACGATTAATATAACGCGAATAAATTCACAAAATATTATAAAATCTTGTAACCGACTTCTAAAAACGACGTCGCTCGTTCAGTTCATTCGCGACCACTTTGCGTCGATTGGTTGAATTCAGTTCAGGCCTGAACGCTTTGCGTCGATTGGTTGAGCTCTTTTTCACACTAGAATCGTAGGGTATAAATATGCCTATTTTGAAGGCAATATAGCTAGGAAACTAGGAGCCCGCCTAGCGGACTCCACATATAGTTTCAGTAGGAAAGTAAAGGTAGAAAAAAAAAACGGGGGTGTACGCCAGAAAGTTTCGCGGAATTGTACTCGAGAAATTTGTAAAAATTCGATATCATTTTTTGGGGGGAGGGGGGTTGTTTGGTGGGGTGGGGATTGGGGGGCGTATGGGGGGGGGGTATGCCTGAAACCTTCAAAGGAGTGAACTCGAAAAATTCGTAAAGTTTAAAAAAAAAGTGGAGGTTGGAGGGTGGTTTGGGGGAGGGATTGGTAGGCCAGAAACCATTGTGGGAGTGTACTCAATAAATTTGTAAAGTTTCACATCGATCGGTCGAGCGGTTTAGTAGTCCATAGCGGACATACACACAGACATTCATTTTTATATATGTAAATATATAGATTGAATCAATATAAATTTTATTTTAATCGTTTTATGACAATATGAACTGATGTGTTTTGTTCTATTACTATCAGCGTAAACTACTGATTGCAGTTTATATGTAGTATAAAAGCATGACATTGAATTTCTGATTAGCTACATTAATAGGTTATTTTCCTTGAATTGTGATTGGGTATCAGTTTACTAATAATGGAGGGCTTACAGAAACTAGTTTCTGTAGCTTTATATTGTATACGTAGTTCTGTACAGCTTTCAATTCTCGAGCTTCAAATGGGATGCACTTTGAAGTAACAGCATTGTTATTGCATTTTGAATTAGATTGAAAGTAAATAGAATTGACTACTCGTTCTGTGAAAAAGAAAATATTCTTGTCAACTGTACCTACGTGTGCCGTTATTAAATATGCAGCAAAAAGGCGAGTAAATTTAATATTACAGTGGAACCCCGATCTTACGTTCTCGCATTATACGTTTTCCGTTTATTTTCTTAAGTCCCGGCGAAACACCCATAAGAACAATGTCAAAAATTCCCGCATTAACCGTTCCCCGATTACCTCGATTTAACGTTTAAAAATTATGGTCCAGTCACAAATATTATCCCGATTGAACGTTTTTGTTGAATATTTCTTAGAAGCACAATTCAAACCCTTCCAATCAATTCGTAGAAAAAACTGAGACTGCAAGTGTGCACTTTTTTTCGATTCATTGTCATAATGTTTCCGGTAATTACTGAGCATCTGTGTCTTCTGTAGAAGAAGATAGGGAAAAACGCAACAATGAACCATGGAATGACATTAACAGCATCGTTGTTGGCCTTTAAATAAATAAAAAAAAAAAACATGTTTCTACTTCAAGGATATAGATGAATCTGTTAAAATTTTTTAAGAATTTGAGGGGCATTTGTTTAAATTGAAGTGGGAAACTGCAAAGAAGCAACGGGGTGTTTTTATTTTAAAAATTAATGTTATAGGTATAATAATAAATCCTAGTAAATAAATATTTTTTTTCAAGTTTTTTTTTAGTTCATATTTCAAACTTTCCCGTATAATTCGTTTGTTTTTTACGGTCCCTTGAAAAATGTAGAATCGGGGTTTCACTGTACAATAATTAAAATAAAAATAATAAAACATTTTTAGTACTTGACAATGACAATGACAATGCTGACAGTCAGTTGACAATGCTCGCCATGAGCGAAACCGGTCCTGATCCAATAAATTTTATGTGGGAAAAGTACTAAAAATGTTTTATTATTTTTACTATAATGCCATTCCATTTATGTATTGACAGTGAACACCTTAAAAGTGATTACAATAATTATTGATACATTTGTCATGTTGGTGTTTCTGTATTCTTTTTTTGAAATTTACTCTATATAGATTTAAGTATTACAGTGCGCAAGAGTTGAAAAGTCTATGATTATTTAAATATAGCTTATTCCTTTTCCATTGTCGTCGATAATAAAGCGCGATCACTTTTCAGTTGAGAAATCCACGGTAAAACCAGTTCACGACAAATATCTCGAAGACAAATAAAGTGTGACAGTGAACGTCAGTTGAAAATCACTTGCGATGAGCGAAACCGGCCCCGAACTTAATAGAATATACGATAAAGTAATACAAAAAATGTGTTTTATTTATTTAAATATAATGCCTTCTCACCAAGATAAATAATTCTTATCGATTGAATGGTGAAAATAGAGCAATATATTGTTGATAGCTATTACAGCTTACGCTTACTTACAGTTTTGACGAGGTCGTAGCTCGAAATAGCTGTTAACAATATACATATATTATGTTATCTTTGATTCGTTTGAAAATATTGGAAAGATTCTTTACATTTTTATGCACTGAATTTCAATGCTATTTTCATCACCTCACAACTAGGGACTCCAACTATTCGTCAAAATGAACTATTCGGATATAGAATAGTAAAACTTACCCTACGTATACAATATGTTGTACAAAAGTATTAGAATTATGATTTACAAAACATATTTTAACAAACAAGAAATTGCCAGTTGCTTTTTCAAGCCGACAGTGGTCTCGAGTTCTAAGTTTTTTAATAAATAATCGTATAACTCGCACGCAAATAGACATGTTGCACAATCAAGGATGCCTCGTTCACTTATATACCTACATTTTATAATAATTTAAGACTAAATCTTTTCCCACATTTGTAAAATCTTAGATAGAGACAATACATATAAATACACATTTCAATACCGTTCCATTGTATAACAATATTGTGATTTGAAGAAAGTGTGATTTGATCTTTCTTCTAATACGAATACTACTCGGATATTTTCACAAATATCCGAATATCAAATAGTTTAAAAAGGGCCGAATATATTCGAATATCCGAGTTGGAATCCCTACTCACAACCGTTTTACCAAATCATGAAACGGAAAGCAGGGTGAGGGATTAGATTTTAGATCCAGTAGTATAGTGTAAATGAATTACTGAAATATAAGCTATTGTTAGGTTTGATTATTCCGATAACTTTTCATTTAAGACAACAGAGGTCGGTTAACAAAAGTAAATTGGTCCTATTTAAGCAAAGCACTAATAAAACAATAATGCACTGTCATGGCGTCGTGCTTCATGTCAGCTGTAATTGAAAAAAGATCTTCAACTCGTTCTTGTGAGAATTTTTGGAAATGTCCGCGATATTATCTGTCTGTCGTGCACTTGCCATAGCCGGAAAGAATTTTTGATGGAAATTTTAATTAAAAACATAGGATACGGCGGTCTGTGTATTGTGAAATGCAAGGGGATGGCTACAACCCCCCCCCCACCCACCCTCCTAGTTTATGTGCTTCTTTCGTTTTTATTTTGGCGCTCATTTCGTGTTTGTTTCAGCGACTGCCGCTAGGCGCCTCCGGTTGTGGTTTCAACACGAGTAAGACAATGGGCTAATCAAAAATATTATAATGGCCGTTCTGTCTGCAGATTGTATTGGATTTTTTTTAATAAAGATATTAGACCGCACGTCAAATACAAATAAAAAGATTTCGAACGAGTAAATATATTATTTTTAACACTATTTTTAGTATTCATAGCAAAATTATAGTTTAGACTCCCAATGAATCTACTTGTTACTCAGTTGCTCAACCTCTCTTTTCAAATAGAGTAAGGATAGAAAAAACAAGACAGATCTAGTGTTTAGCTCGAAGTTTCCAAAACTTTTCCAGTTCTGGGTTACCCAAATACTTCGCAAGCCCGGAAATTTTAACGTACCACTTTGGGTTCGGTTTCAACCGACGTTAGTAATAACATGGCATAGAAATGTGGCGTATAGGGTTTCTAATCCTGGGATCTCAAATAATTTTCAATCCCGATGAGCCCCGAGATTAGAAAACATAATCCCGAATTTTTCGGGAATGATTGATTTATCAAGCACAAAAGAAGGATAAGTAAAAAAATAATATTTCGTGGGATTGCACGTGTTACATTTGGAACATTGGATGCTCGTGGATAATTTTTGTTTCTGCGTTACGCATTGATGACAGCATCGAATATAAAAATCATTGTATTGAAATGAATAAAGAAGAAGAAAAATATCATGTCATAAAACTAGAGCTCATTTATGGTGATAAATAATGTGTATATGAACAAATTGGTTGTATCACCACCTTCCGTTATGCGTATGCAGCAATTGTTCACAGCCGCCTTCCATAACGCTAAACGAGCAAGAGAAGAAAGGAATTAACTCCTCACTTAATTGGCCCGATGCATACTGATCTTTCAAACATGCACTAAATTTCTCGAAGGAAAGAAAAATATATACAAAGTAGTATAACCCAAGTGGTGCAGTGTCTGATGTTATTAACCTTCGTTAAGCGTCGAAAAAAAGGTGTGAGTTTTGCGAGTAAAATACTGAAAAAAGCAGGCAAAGAATATGTTGGTATATTTTACCGACATAACTCAAACAATTATTACTTCAGCATTAAAATGAAACAAATTCTGGAAAGAGCATGGCAACATCTAAGACAGTGATGCACAACCTGCGGCCCGCAATGAAATTTCATGAGGCCCAATATGACAAATATCAATAACCTTTTTTTCTTCAGTACTTTATACCGACGATGGTAAAACAATAGAAATCGTAAAATTTTATATTATTTATACACCCGAGTATTTTTTACGCGATACATCCCAGAAAGTGGCGCGTATATAAAATCACGTAAAAACATCTTACATTCATATAATATAATTTAACTTATTGGTTTCAAAAATGAAAATATCGCGTAAAAATTTGTCAAAAATACGTAAGAAAACCAAATTCGTTTTTTCAATTCGCGCAGCAAAAACCTTTTTTTTCACATAAATTTAAATTTTAATTTGCCGAAATCATTCCCATATAAATTGGCAAATAATATTTTCATATTCATTTCGCATGAAATAGCGTTAAAAGTCACGGTGTCGTCCAAATAATCGCGTAAAAAGAGGACTGGGTGTACACTAAAAGTATCGATAATTTAATCACTTTTTTACTTGACTCCAGCATTTACCAAAACCACGACTCCGACTCCGACTCCGACTAAAAAAAGGTTAATATCGTCATTTTTTTTCGCTAATTTTCCTATTTATGTGTATTCAATTAAATATCAACCCTATCAATGCGGCCAAAAGCCAAATTTGACATATTAAATGCAAAAATAAAAAGTTCAAACTTTTCAAAATTTCCGACTCCGAGTAAGACTCCAGTCAAAACGCCGCAATGACTCCGACTCCGACTTCACTGCCCTGCTTTAAACTATCAGAGAATCGATGATCTGGCCCTACTCCCAAAAAGATTGTGCATCACTGATATAAGATATAAACACCATTGCCACATTAAAATTAATTCTCTCGCACTCGGAGATTTCGAAAGTATCAAAATTAGAATGAGTCCTCACAAAAAAAAGTTGGAACATTTTTGTGAGTGAAAAAAAAAAACTTAAATTGAAATGTCTGAGGTTGAGTAAAAAGTTTCGCCGGAAGAAAACTTCTTGGGCAGCTAAGTGACACGTCGAAAAACTTTTGCTTGCGGATGCCAGGGTACCTATAGAATTTCAAAAATATCTTCCGAGTGCCATGTAACATTGTAAAAAGTCTATTGTGTGAAGCATTCATTTGCATTCGTTAATGATATTTTTGAATGACAGTGTACATCTAAATAATAATATTTTAAATTTGAAGCGTTTGAAATTGAAATTCATTTTACTTCGGACCAGTGGAAAAAAAATTGAAATTTGGAACAATGTTTTCCACATCAAATTGGTTCATTACATATTCCAATAATATTCAAAAATTTTAATTCTAACACTTAAATGCAGCGGAATTATTTTAACATATTTTTTTAATAAATACATTTTTTGAACTTATTTCACAGAAAATTTATAATGATAAGGATTAATTTAACTCATCCGGTCCTGATTTAAGTAAATTATTAATATGGAATGAAAACAAAAATGCCTTTACTTTCGATGGTTTCGGCAGTAACTTTGTGGAAGTTAATTTTAATATAAAATTTAAAATAACTTTGATTATTCCACGTATTGTGCTACTAACTGTAACACGTGTTTTGCCTCTTTCAGAGGCATCTTCATACTTAATATCACAAACCACTAACCTATCTGATTGATTGCAGCTCATCAGTTTAATAGTTTGTAATGTTTACGTCATTAGAAATAAAATTATATGTTTGCTTTGTTTCGATTCTATAACCAATTAAAAAGGAAAAATCCCAATCTGATTGATTGCATCTCATTAGAATCATTAATTATTTATTTGCTTTGTTTCGATTCTATCAGCACCTGCTTGCTTCTTTTAAAAAGGAAAAAACCCGAAATCCTTTTTGTAATTTCATAATTTGAAATGTTAGAATCAATCTTAAAATATTTCTGCCTATTTATTTATTTAAGAAAAAGCAAATCATGACATTACAGCTGATGCCAATGCGCCATGTATTTGACAAATATAAATACATGTATTTAAATATATACATACATGTAAATACATAATATAAATCACTAATTAATTAAAAACAAGATGAAAACATTAAGCAAACTTTGCGATAGTGAGTCTGAAGATGCCTCTGAAAGAGGCGAAACACGTGTCACAGTTAGTAGCACAATACGTGGAATAATCAAAGTTATTTTAAATTTTATAACAAATGTCTTGTTATTTTTTGGTATAAAGCCATTCCACCAAGTATTGACAGAGAGCACCTTAAAATTGGGCAGTAAAATTAGGTTTGTAATTATTTCTTATATAATTATTATGTCATTCGACACTTAAAATGGGACGCAGCATGAGCGTTTAGCTTACAACGAGTCCGGTACTAGCCGTGCCCTTCTATCCCCACAGTAATTTTTATCCAATTTGAGCAATTGAGTAAGAACTTCATGTTTTGATCAGCTTTATTGTTAGTCAATATACTACAAATTAAAATAGTATTGAGGATTTCGCCTGAAGGTGCGATATAAAACTGTTAATTCGTGCACTTTCTATGAATTAAGATGCCGAAAGGGGATACCTGAATAATTTCTTCTTTTTTTGTTGATGTCAATTTTCATGTTTTAAATGCACGAAATAAACATTATTAAACAAATACTGCAATAAAAATGATTTTGAATTGTGATAATTATTAAAAATGAATTTCTTTCAGGTAAAGAATTCTTTTATTAATGTGTACATGTTTGAAAATTAAGTGTGGAAAGTTATTCGGTCTCTGGATGGTTATACGGCATGAATATCATTCAAATGAATGCAATTTGCAGGGGAATTCCTCTGTGTAATGGAATATGAAAAATCGTAATATGTAGTGGAGTATAAAGTCATTTTACGATCCCTTTCTGGGCAATAAATGGGGGAAAATAAAACTCAAATGAAAAATACCCTCTTGAAAATGATTATGACGACGCCCTGACGTATTATTATGTCTTTCTGTACATTATACTTCAAATGCAATTTAATTTGAAATTAACTGCAATTTAAATCAAATTTTGAATCTGAGAATAGAACTGTTAATTCTTGGCTAACTTTTGAAATTACGCGGCTAAACCTTTCGCACTCCTCGATGTATAATTTGTTTTCTTTTCAGAAACTCGTCAATAGATCTGAGAAATTGATTAATATCACAGGGTTAGCGTATTTTAGGCATGGTAAAATGAAATACCGAAAAATATACCACATTATGACATGCTACAAACTACAACTAAGGCTAAGAATAAAGTTGTACAATGTCGAGCAAGAAACAACATAGGAGTTGCGCGTTACCTTTACAATGTCGAGCTAGACTCGACAAGAGTTCTAGAAGCTAGAAAAATAATAATAATTTTTTTGAAATTATTCCACATTAGATTAATCAGGATAAGCATATCGGTGTAAAAATCACAAAAATCCAATCTATCGATCACTAACCCGTGAATCATTTAAGAAATGAATCGTATTTGAATTGTGAGTATGGTAACCGTTACGTTGACTACTCGGCTAAAGGTCTGAGGATGGAATATAATTTTCACTCATAACAGATTAAAATATTCTTTTCGCCATAAGTGGTGGTATATATATTTTATAATTTGAATAACTTTAGTTGTATAACATATACAACCTGTAAATTTCAACGAGAACAATCATACATTAAAGGACTACAAAACATGACGAAATTTTCACTCATTAAACTACATATCATCGGCGAATTTATTACACCGTGTAAATCATTTGTTTCAGAATTTCATGTTTTGATGATTTTAATTTGCAAATATAGCGACGCATCTATTTCATTCATTTAATGTCTAAATATCCAAAAGGAAAGGAGTCAAAATCCAACTGTTTTTTTCTTCTTCTGTAAGTTAAGAAATATACAGTCTGCCTCTTGAGCACTTCGTAAGCCAATTTATACAATATTAGAATTAAGCCAGCGATATGTAACTGAACAATATTAAAAAAAAACACAAAATAATAAAGAAGAGAAAAATAGCCTCAAAGATGGGTTCGTTTTATAAATTGAAATGTGTAAAAAATCCTTTTTGTTTTCCCAACAATAGCAGCTGAATTTTCCAACGCCGATCATATCAGCTATTTTCCATGCGCCATTTTGGATGTAAGAAACTCCCTTATTGAGTTATGGCGGGTCATAGAAGCCTCTAATAAAATTCCCTCAGCAGTTTGCAGACGCAATCATGACGTATTATTACGAAAAAATGGCGCTTCCCGCCGAAACCGACTTCCGGCGCCAATGACGGGAAAATATCACGGCGGGAAAATGTTTCCGAACACGTGACTTGGTTCTTTAGTGTAGTCGCGATCGCTTTTTCACATTATTCAATGTTGCCATACAAACGAATTTGTATAGCATCATCATCGATCGGTTTGTATGCACTGTTTGATGAATAGCACACAAGCTTCGACTACTTTATACTAAGCATATCGATGGCTTAAAGAGTAATTTTGTTAACTTTACTTTTGACTGAAAATTACTTAAAAATTCCATCTGGTTGTATCATGCAATGTTCATGTCGCGCAAAAATTTTATAACCAATATTTATTTGAGTGCATTGTAAAAACTCCACCATTTTCTATTGTTATCTGTCATTTATTTGTTGTTTTTCAGCGGTGGTACAAATAAATCGTTTGAAAGTCCTATTTGAAATTTTCCCGATTGGTTTGAAAATACCAAAATAATCAGTTTTTACCCTCTCCTGCACAATTGACAAAAAATGGACATAGCTAATTTACTCTTTAATTTATTTTTAAGGTGTTCACTGTCAATACTTGTTGGAATGGCATTATATAGAAATAATAATAACACATTTTAGAACTTATTCCACATAAAATTGATTGGATCAGGATATGTTGATTGATCAGTATCAGGACAAGTTGATTGATTAATTGATCATTGATCGATTTATAATACTCGCCGTGAGCGTAACCGGTCATGATCTAATAAATTTAATGTGGAATAAGTTCTAAAATGTGTTATTATTTGAATTACCAATTGTTTGTCATGCCATGTAAATCTTGCTTAACCTTTGTATAAATATCGCTGTATAATTGTACTTCTTATCAGTTTATAATTATCGCTATGAGCGAAACCGGTCCTGATCAAATACATTTTATGTGGAATGAGTATTAAAAATATGTTATTATTTTTATGTTACAGGAATTGAACCTTAACGGGTGATAATAATTTCAAATAATAAAATGCATCTCCACATCTGATCTACTACTTCCGGATTTTTGAAAGAAGATTTTCAAGTGTCAATCAATTGTTGTCAGAATAATATTATCTATGGTCATTTAAAATTTGCCGCCAATAAGGAGCTGGTCCGCTGTCAAACTTCAGTAATGATGACAAAAGTACAGTTGAAGTTATCACAGCGATTATAAAATAATTAATTAAATACCATTGATTCATGGCAACACTTTTTCGATTTTGCTTAAAGTTCATTCGGACGTATTCAAAAATGTTTCCATTCGGTGGTGGTATTAATAATTTTATTGTTTGACGGATCGCTGCCATTTTGAAATTGAGCTCGCGGCGTTCCAAGTTTGAAATGTAGAAAGTCTTTTTTTCAAGCTTTGAGGCTATTTCCTCACTCGAGTTTTATGGAAAAAAGTTTTATCATTTCAATATCTTTTTACATTTGACATACATAAGAATATTTTGTTCGGAGTATTTACAAAAAAAAATATATTTTATGTATATATTTCAATTCAGGATTGGAATGGACAACTTTTAACAAAAGTTATACGTTGTGCGGTACATACCAAGAATGAGCAATGGTTAAAATAGGGACCATTTATATTTTAGTGTGTTTTGATATCCACCCATTTTGCACTGGCCATGTAAAAGATTGCCAATGTCAAAATCCAAAAATATGTATTATAATATAAAATGAATAATATGAAATATTTAGCATAACAGCGAATGACAATGCACCAAATATTTTTGATTGCGTAAGTCATACGAGATAAACTCGATGATAAATAATGAATCAGTAGTGAAGAACTCAACGAAAAATAACATACCCAGTCCAAGATATCTTTTTCAATTGATTTTTTTTTACCTTGCCGGGAATTGACCCCGGGCCCACCTGATCGCTAGTGCAAAGCTCTTGCCACTAGACCACAGGGACAGAATTTTAGATTTAGACTGAATGTGCTTGATGGAATTTCAATATAAAATTTAAGTCGTCTGAATTTTATAGTTTTCCATGACTTTTTTCGCATTTCGGAATCAAGGGTATTTCAATAGGGACGCTCAAAATATGTTACTTTGTCCTGCTGAGTAGATTATTCATTGTTTAGTGGCCAAATTTGAGTCAACCCGTTTGGTAAATAATCGGCCAACACCTACCTGTACGTCATCAAAATACAATATCTGGTGAAAACATTGCTGCTGTGTGTGAAAGTGTACAGGAAAACCCAAGGCAGCTTATTTCTCGTCGTTCACAAGAACTTGGCTTTTCTGCGACTTCAACTTGGAGAATTTTGAATCGGGCCTTATGTCTGCACCCGTATAAAATCCAACTAACCAAGGAACTTCAGGTAAACGACCACAGACAACGCCTGATTGGGTTCTGGAGCAGTTGGAAGTTTACCCAAATTTGTCAAAAAAGTCAAATTTAGCGACATGGCCCATTTTATAATGAATGGATATTGGCAGACATTTGATGCTATATTCCATATTTAATGCCGTAAAATATACTTACAAATGAAGTTAAAATTTAGTCGAAATCTCACAAACAACTTGTTTTATTTACATTTCAAAACTAAGCGTCCTTATAAAAAGACCCTTTATATATGTAGATAAGTAAATGTATGTTTAAGCATTGTTCTGACGAGTGCGTAAGCTGAAATAGCTACCAACCAAATACCATATAATCTCTGTAGAACTAAAAAACATAGATATTTTTTCACCGTGGTATATAAAGTTAATTTATAATAAAAAATATTGCTACCGGAATAAATAAACGGAAATTAAAGTATATTTTTTTTAATACGTAACTCAATATTGTTTATTGATACTCTTTGAATATTAATATTTATTAAGTAAAGCTATTGGGTTGTCATGTCTAATGATACCTAATTATTAACTAAAATGTTATACGTAAACATAATTCATAAACTGCACTCAGCAAAGATTAAGCTTAGCTTATCATACGATTTTACACCAACCACATTTTTATTAATACATAACACATATGTACGTATGTTTAAAGTAAATAGTATATTTTTAAACTCATCGTCTAAAACTCTATATTTATTAAATTTGTAGAAATAACAATTGTGACGATGTATTGCTTAAGCAACATGAAAATATGGCGTATATTGTTTTTACTTTTCAATTCTTGTCAGTTTAACGTCAGTAGCCAAGCTTGATAGAACGGCTAGGCGCGCTTTTAAATATTGTTGACAAATCTGATACAAAAGGTAGAACCAGTCTGCCAATGGGAATGCCTCTGGGAAGAGCTTTAACAATTTTAAACGGCATTGCTTCGGATGTCGACATATTTCATATTGACGTGAGTGAGTTCAGGCGAATACTAAATTTTATGAATAAAAGTTGATTTTGTCAGAACTCACTCGGTTGACATCTTTGAAAATTTCTAATGTGATTTTATAAATTTTTTTTCTCTCTGTTTTTATGATTACAATGTTTTCATCTTGTTTTTAATTAATTAATGATTAAAATTATGTATTTACATGTATGTATATATATAAATACATACACGTATTTATATTTGTCAAATACATGGCGCATTGGCATTAGCTGTAATGCCATGATTTTCTTTTTCTTAAATAAATAAATAAATAAATAAAAGGTGGATAACCTTATGTATAAAACTGAAACGGCATATGTATTTCTGTGGGTCTGTAATTCTTTGGGAATGATATAACATTAAATAATTATTCGTCGCTTAGTCCGAGCGAAGCCGGGTTGCAATACTAGATATACCGAAACGGCGTATGTATGTATGTATGTAT
This sequence comes from Himalopsyche kuldschensis, assembly GCA_028554975.1. Taxonomy (NCBI): domain Eukaryota; kingdom Metazoa; phylum Arthropoda; class Insecta; order Trichoptera; family Rhyacophilidae; genus Himalopsyche; species Himalopsyche kuldschensis. The sequence goes on from JAHFWI010000006.1 coordinate 19,274,360, forward strand.
GTCTGTGGGTCTGTAATTCTTTGGGAATGATATAACATTAAATAATTATTGGTCGCTTAGTCCGAGCGAAGCCGGGTAGCAATACTAGTAATACTGAAACGGCGTATGTATGTATATATGTATGTATGTTTGTGGGTCTGTAATTCTTTGGGAATAATATAACATTAAATAATTATTGGTCGCTTAGTCCGAGCGAAGCCGGGTAGCAATACTAGTATTTGATAAATATTCAGCATATCAGTGAATAAAGTCCGTGTTGTTCAATCAATCACAGGTTATAAGGGTCAACAGTGCGAATGCGAGCTGTTCCGTTTAAATTCCGGGTTTGTGGAGTGCTCAAATTTCAGAAAAAGATTAGGAATCCCTGCTCTATGGAATATGTAAAAATAAACAATTATGATTACGCCAAAAAGAAAGGGGTTGCTTTGGGTAAGTTATGAGTTGGACAGAAGATGGGACTGCTGAAGTAATAGTCAAATTATATTAAAACCGTTAGTGTAGAGTTTTGTCACGTATACACCATTAATAAATGCATCTCGAATGAGTCACTGTTGGTCTGGCGGAATCATCGGTCCGTACGTCTTTCAAAACGAAGCTGGCATTGCAATAACCATCAAAGAGCTACAGGTCGACGATAGGCAGCTTATTGTGGCTTAAACTGGATGATATGAATACCGTCAATATGTAGTTCCAACAGAACGGCGCTGCGTGTCACACAGCACATGCCACGATGGACATTCTATACGAGCGACCGTCTTTATTGAAAGAGCCTGTATAATATCCAATGATATTGGTGTATAATGTTTTGCAACGTTTCAAAGCGTGGAGTTTGCGAAGTTCCTCGTTCAATTATTGGGAAGTATGAAACTAAATAGGTCTGACGTTGCAGCGCCCACTAACTCACTTATGACTGTGTTGTTTTATCGAATTAAGTGATCGGGGAGAGGTATTAAGTATCCCTAACTTGAGCGATAGGTAGATAGGTAAGAGCTCGTCCGTTAATTGGATGGCATTCAATCGAAAGTGTTGATAATGGTTAACTTTAATAGACAAAAAATACATCTTGGCAATGAATTAAAGGTGTTATATTTCATTGGCGTAGCAAACTTATTCTCGTATTTGTCTTTGAAGATACGATTTATCTTTATTAGTTTTATTAAATTAAACACATTATTTTTGTATTATTATCAGTGCCTTATGTGGATCGGACTTATAGTTAGAGTTTACCATCCCAGGATCCCGAAGATTTTCAATACCGACTATTTCCTGGTATCAGAAAACATAATACCTAAATTTTTGGGATTGATTAATTTTTTGGTAATTTAAAAAAATCTTAATATTTCATAGACTTGGCACGTGTCATTTTTGAAACACGGGATGCTCGTGGGGAGTAAATTATTTTCTGCGTTATGCATTGATGACAGCATCGAATATAAAAAACGTTGTATTTAATTGAATTCCAGGATCCAGCATGAGTTAAAAAACTAGATTTTATCTATGGTGATAAATAATGTTTTATTGAGTGCCAAATATATAAAAATATATCCCAACATCCTGGATGGTAATAGATTTATCAAAAATAAAATCGTTAATTATTTATTATAATCTGCCCTCATAACGTAACGTGATATTGTGTGGTATTCAAGACAAAAATTCTTCCAGGACTTTCAGGATTTAACCTTGAAACCACTTGAAATACAGTTAGCATGGCCTTGTATGTGTATGTTTGGGCTGTAAAAATATATAGGACTCATCGTGAAACATGCTCAATTCAATGTTGATGATGAAAATGTGTTCGCATAAATCACAGAAAAACAAATGTTCTGATATTTGGATGAAATACGACCTCAGTGTGTTCAACAAAGCTCATTTCTGATTGAAATTACATTTTCACAATAAAAACGATACCGAAATCGAGACATTTGTTCCAGCGACTCCGGCGGAATTCCTTCAAGACTCTCAGACCCCGACAAAATGGTCGATTTAATTTTATTTCCACAAAATGGCCACTAAACAAGATGGCGGAGCGTGGTCTTGCCATCCGATTCCCGCCAAATCAATTCGCATTAATGTCAAGTCCAGGCTTGCCAACCCAACAGCCGTGAGACGGAAATGTCTGCTGCGAATTTCCTTCAGTTTTCGCAACTGTTTTTCTGCTAAAAGATTTTTTCCGCGCTCCTTTTCCCTAAGCTGGTTAATAGTATTTTCCTTTTAGCAATATGCATGTACACACATTTAAATAGGGCATGTATACGTTTGAATGTACATGTGATGGCTGCTTTATATGTATTATGTTGTTTAGTGAAATGTCAATAAATGATTTTACAAGAAAAGAAATTTTAATTTTTTACATATTTAATATATTGTAAAATATGATACAAAAAAAGATATAAATTAAAACGCATTTTTAAATTGATTTTTATCATGTCAGTATCCCGCTTTAAAGTGTTAATTATTAATTAATGTATTAAAATTCCATATAATACAAATTATTACAAAGAAAATATCTTCTCATATGAAAAGTTTCTGAAGGGCTGATTTCATATTAAACAAATATTGAAAAATTTTCACAGTCTGAAAATAAAGATACTTATTATCTGGTCAAATATTATACCGGTCATTCAAAAAATGAAATCAAAGTACTCATGACTTTAATGTCAAATGTTGAATTAAAAAAACATCTACTTTTTTAGTATTTACTTTTCAAATACATTGCCTTGGCATTGTGTAAACAAGAATGGGTAAAAACTGTTCAGAAGGACTAATTTTATATTTCAGAAAATGCAACATTTTGTTGAAAGAAAAGGCTTTATTTTTTCAACCACGTCCACTCGCATATTTTTTTCCACGATAATTGCTTGTCATATAGTTGCTCAACCTCTCGTTTTCGAAGATAGTAGGGATTGAAAGGATACGAAGACTATGACAGGACTATTGGTAAGTTGCGGCCGATACGTCTCGCTTACAAATACCTTTGAACAGAATTTACTGAAAAAATGCTGCGCGTATTCGGTCTCAAGACCGTGACATCCGGCAAGGAAGCAAACGACGTTGACCACTGCGCCACGCAACAGTCAGTAAGTAAGTATTTTTAAAGTAAAATATCAAAATTACAATGGTTAAGATATAACTAGGTTTGTTTTTTTCAGATGGAGAATTTTAGAAGATAGAGGATTTCATTGTATGTATATTTTTCTGTTTACTAAACTCAAATAATAGTTTTCGATTTATGACTCTATAATATCAGAGATACGATGTTAAAATATAATTAATATAGGATATAATTAATCACATCACTAAAGTTGATTTGTTTTTCTACAAAAATTCTTCACATAATGGTGAAGCGGCAAAAAAAGCAAAGACGCAAAGCGGAAGGTCATGTTTTGTGGTTCATTTCGAAACCTTCTTCCGGGATATAGACAGGCAGCAATTAACGGGTCAAATAGAGTCTTAGGGTCGACTCCACGATGCCTGCTAAGTCAGGGGCTTATAAATCGAAACATTTTATTTAATAACTGAGTAAATACACATAGCTTAAGAATTTAGATATCATCAGTTGACAGTGCTCGTCATGAGCGAAGCCGGTCCTGATTCAATAAATTCAATGTGAAATAAGTACCAAAATGTTTTGTTATTTTTATTATAATGCCATTCCACCAAGTGTTGTCAATGAATACCTTAAAAATGATGAATTTAGATATCCGTGCCCGGGACAGAAATGAATAAATCAGGGATTGAAAGCACACTTGAGCACGTTGACCACTCGACCACGTACATAAGATTTCAGTGATGAACTGCATTCCTTCCAAAAAATGAGGATTAACAAAAACGATTAGCTAACCACTAGGTCGGTTCTAGATTTTTTTACTACTCGATACGCGAGTAATTGCAACTACTATACATTCTATCATTCAATTCTAAGCAACCACAATTTGAAAGTTATTTTTAACTACATAACCCGAAAAAAACTTGTAAATGTGTGTTATTACGAATGAACGAGACGAGTATCAGTTTCGATTAGCAAGCGAGTATTGTCAATAGTTAATCACCCATTGAAAGTGAAACGGTGATTTTTTCATTCAACAATGAAATTTACATATAATATTGTTCAAGTATAATATAAATTGTATATAAGTGTATATATTTTATGTAGCGCTTCAAAAAGCTTAAAAGTATTCGATGTAATGTTAGTCCATCTCTCAGTTTTCAAGTGTAAAATGTAATTTGATAACTTTATTATTCTATATATTGACTAAGAAACATTGAGCAATATCTACCGTTTTATTAAAAATATATTAGCAGAACGTGGTTTCGATCCACGGACCTCTGGGTTATGGGCCCAGCACGCTTCCGCTGCGCCACTCTGCTGATGCACAGCTGCATGAAAATTCCAACATTTAATTTTCCAGGAATTAATAACACACGTTAACACACTTGGTGTGTAGGTAGAAAGTTTCTATTTGACAAATGCATGGCGCATTGGCCTCATCTGTAATACCGTGTTTTAGTTTCGTTTGCTATGAACAATATCCTTTCTGGCCTGAATCTTATTGAACTAAATAGAGGATAGTCGACTGAGCCACTAACAGTCCTTATATACATTAGATTTTAAAGATACGTCCATTAAAGGATTAACGATTAAAGCCACCATAATTCTAGAAAAATTCCGGACCATGGCGCAGTGTCAACGTTGATGGCTTGCGTGCCGGACCACCCGGGTTCGATTCCCGGTACGAGCGGATTTTTCAGTGGATAAATCTGTTCAAAGGTATGGGTGTTTATTTTGTTGAAAATCCCTTCCACCTTTCCGATTCCGACGACCAGCGATTAGCTAACCACTTGTCCTGTCCGAGTCCTCGTATCCTTTCCATCCCCTACTCTCTTAAAAAATAAAGGTGAAACTGAGCAACAAGCAGTTCTCGTAGAAAAATATATGATGAGATAAACTCCGTGAGGAGTCCATATGCTCCAAGTTGAGAGCGGTATGTTTAAAAAAAACATCTTGAAGAATACTTGTTTACAAAAAAAATAGTTTTATCAGTGCTTTTTTGGTCATTTGAGTCACTAGACACAAGAGCTTTTCGACTGGTCAGCGCACTGCCTGTTAGGTCCACTTTTTCAATAGTTAACTTTGTGTTTTTTTTTGCTCTGGCGTGAATTGTATTATTTTTTAAATAAACAATAATTTTAAATAATCACCCCTGACCCGGTGGACATGGGCGGTGTAGGTGGATGGGCGCCCTGAAAACTTAATTGAAACGCCATTCAAGTAGATAAATGCTCCTCACGGTTCGCGGTTGCCGTGCGTCAGCTCGACCCCTACTTTCACACCCGCCCCTGGTCAGAGGCCGTGTCGACCCCTCCATTACGCCCAGCCACTGGGAAATGAGATTGGTCAGATATTTTCCTGTTTGTTTATTTCATCTTAGAGAATGACGATGAAGAAACTATTATGGTTAGACAATAATATCTACGAATATAATTATATACCTATGTACATAACCATGGTTATTACTCTACGATATTTATAACTGTACTAGCTTATTCTGTGAAAAATCGATAGTTGAGTATCACTGTCAATACTTTGTGGAAAGGTATCATACTAAAAAATAGTAACACATTTTGTAGTAGTCATTCCAAAGTAAAATGCAAATAAATGACCCGCAATGAACTGATGAAATCTGTTTGGGGCTTTTTTATAATCTTATATATAAAACCAAAACGGCGTATGTATGTCTGTGGATCTGTAATTCCCTTTTGCATTGTTGGTCATTAAGTTGCCATAAAAACGAATATGAAAGAAAATATGTTTGAATTTTTATCGGCGAAGACATTTAGTCAAAATGTAATAAATTAGTCTTCTACTGCACTTTTCCCGGCTTTTATTACATAATTATATCACAAAATCTAACATCCAAAATAGAGTTAAAATAAAATCACAAACTTTATTTAATTTGATGACAATTCTCGCCCATTAAAAATTTGCTGTCAAAGAAATGTCAAATAATACCTTCACGTAAATAATAAACATTATTATTAATAATAAAAGCCGGGAAAAGTTCAGTAGAAGACTAATTTATTACATTTTGACTAAATGTCTTCGCCGATAAAAATTCAAACATATTTTCTTTCATATTCGTTTTTATGGAAACTTAATGACCAACAATGCAAAAGGGAATTACAGACCCACACACATACATACGCTGTTTCGGTTTTATATATAAGATTTTCAAAAATATTCTTACAAAGATCCGGTAGGACAGGTTTTGCTCATCGCGATAATTTTCAACTGAGAAGAAATACAACAATATTATACAAAAACTAAGAAAGCAATTGTTAAAAGAAATATGGAAATCCGTTGATAATGGTAAAATCATCTTAAAGTCTTGACTCATTTTTGAACTATTTTAATACATCTTTAAAAGAATACAATGTAGATATTAATTTATATTACGTGATTTATTTTTGGATATTAATATGCTGTGGAACTATCAAGAAACTTTTTTCTCTGTTTTAAAGATGACGCGTTGATAGGTGTGTATTAAGGAATTAAATACCAAAGAAAAAAGTTGTTTGAATAAAAAAAAAATCGCATGTTTTGTTCCTTAGCAGTATGACCTAGAATTCAAAACTTCAATTTCGCATTTAAAATTGGACTTTGTAGCATTTTCATTTTATTTATTTATTGGTACAAATAATAAGTTTATTGGTTTTTTAATGTGAAAAGGATTTTGTGTTTTTCTTAAAAAACATTTTAAGAGAATCTTAAAAATGATCTTCAATACTTTGAACTCATTCAAGACCACGTTTAATACGTCAACAACAGAAATGCGGCTTTAAATCGTTAAAACTCTCCCCTGTGGTATAATGTGGACGGGCTCTTATTTTCACCATCGATAAACCAAAAGAAATTTATGGCCAGGTACATTTCTTTTACAGCATTCCAAATTGTATAATATGTTCGTAGTATTCCATAAAAAAATCAATTTAAAGAGTACATAGTTATCTTTTTCAGGACAAACAACAAACTTATATTGCTGTGCATTTTTTGAATGATGCAACATTGTTTTGGTTGTTTTTAAATTAACTTTTTTTGGAGCTACGAGCTTTGCATTCTTAGACGATGGTGCAGATCCGTAGACTATCTTCTACAGTATATATTGTTACGAGTTCTGATGGTTTTAAAAATGTGTTGTACCTAGCTTATAATGAAAGAATGAATAAATTTATACACTAGCAGAGTGGCGCAGCGGAAGCGTGCTGGGCCCATAACCCAGAGGTCCGTGGATCGAAACCACGTTCTGCTATTATCTTTTTTAATATCCAAGTTGGTCAAACATTGGTTGAAGAGGTAAATCGTATACTTTAAATAAACACCGAATCATAAGTGTGTGTTTGTCATTAATTTATTTTAATACAATGTGTATGCTCCGCTTGATCTAAAGTCAACATCCGGCCCTGAATATCTTTAAAAGAACAGCGCTTCGTAAACAACCACGTTACGTGTATTTGGCAGAAAATCGATGCCTTGCAAAAAACGATTTTTTTGAATAGCCTCTCCAATAGTTTTAGTTTTTTGAATCAAAGCAAACATTCGGATTATATCATCCGTTCAAAAATCTTACCGAATACAAATTTTGTTGAATGTTTGATAGGTAAAATAAGCTCAGTCATAAGATCAATGTGAAGTAAAATAACGACTTAGATAAGAAATTATGAATTTTAATTCAAATGCTTTCTTTGGGTTTCTCCTTAGCATGATTATATCACTTCATAAAATAAAAATTTAAAAATCTATGCCAACACGGTGTTAAATGTCACTTCCTAGGTTACGTTGGGTATACGGATATAGGTTAGGTATTAGGCATTTGGATAAAACTCATCAGGTCCAGTTATGCTCATCGCAAACATTGAAAACTTATGGAATATACAACGAAGTTAGGTTATTTATAACAAAAAGAGAAACATGAGACAAGGAATAACAAACAATTTTATTTAGGAAATGTCACAAGATTCTTAAGATAAATCATACATAAGTATATTTAAAATGGGCATGTACCATTTAATGGGTCAATAACTAATTCAAGGTTTGGTCAGTTAAATAAATAAATGGTCAGTTAAAAATCCAAATGGTCAGTTAATATTATAAACGGTCAGTTGTCATTGTATCAGTGTGAATGTGGTCAGTTATTAAATAAAACGGTCAGTAATATATTTTAATGGTTAGTTATTTTAAACAAATGATAAGTTTTTACCAAATATGGTCGTAATAGGCAAAAAATTTATGACATGTTCTTTTTATTTTAACTGACCATTTATTATTTTAACTGACCATTTATTATTTTTAACTGACCGTTTTAAGAATTTATAACTGACCATTTATCGAATTAGAAACTGACCAAATAATTAATAGTCTTTAAAATGTCAATAGTAAAAATTGGGATGACACCTTACATATGATATTCATAAATGACAGTAAATTTATTACTTACGATTAAATTTGATAATTTATTTTCTTCTCTTTGATAAGCATCTCAAAACTATTAAATGTATTTATTAATAATTTTTAACATGCTTATTGTCAATTTTTGATAAAAAGACAAGAATCTTTTAAATACTTTCAGGTCAATTATGCAGTAAATATCAGGACGGGTTTCGCTCATGCCGATCATTTTAGTCGATTTGAAAGCGGTCCTGATCTTTGTTTGGTCTGTTTTAATATTTATCACTTACTGTTCAATTTGTATACAGACGCAAATCCATGATGGCACATTTTATCTTCGTTTGCGACATGTCAGTAAGGTACACAAAAATAGGGTAGCTGTGGGGAAAACAACTCGACGCATTAATGTCAAAATATGACGTGAGCCCCGAAACTCCGTCTCAACTTTATGCCTATTCCCCCACCCGCCACCCGCGACTCCTCCGCCACTGGTGCAGCGGGTTTTAGCGAGTTTTGCGATACAATTAATAATCTTTTGCCCCCCACCCCCCACCAACGCTATACAAGCGGAAAATAATAATACGCTGCGAAATTGGAAAATTTATATTCGTTACGCCTTTTGAACAGTTTGAAATCGTTTTAAACGTTTACACAATATAGTTTTTCGCATATATTCAATTAAAATAAGTCTAATAATGACTACAATAATATATTATTTATTTTTAGTCATAATTATTGTGATACAGATACCCCGTGAATTTATATTTTAGATTTCTACACACGTTTTACTATATATCTGATTTTATGCGCAGAGTCATCATTTTTTTTTATTTTTTTTTATGCGCAGTGTCACATCTTTTGTAAATTGTATTTTTTTTTGCAATTTTGTAATAACAATGTAACTTTTTTGTAGCTTGTTTTTCAAACATTTTTCTTGAAAAGTTGGAGATGTTTTATTCGTAGCGTTGTGAAAGGTAGCCGTGCAATTATTGCTAGATAAAAGTTGTGATAAGAAATCAACCTGCTGCTAAGATGTATTCAATGAAATTTGAATTGTTATAAATATGGCATAATTGGAAGTGTCAGATTTGGAAGCAATTCAATAATATTACTGAGTATTTATCTGGTCTAAATTAACATTTCTTAAATTTTATACATTACGACACGGGTATTGCTTTTCGGAATCTTCAGGCATTTCTAGTGTACGAATGAGCTTGAACTGACTTTTAATTTCATCAAGAACCTTCAATCGATATCTTCAATTATGTCAGTATAAGAGTTTCTATAAGGGTGAGACTATTTCATCGCTGACATCATTTTAACAGTGGATAAGTGAAGAATACATAAATGATTAAGCTTTTGTACTAGCTCGGGGTCATATTTAAATTTAATGAAAAAAAAACTGCAACACAAGTAGTGTACGTGGCATGCGTTACAATGCTACTCAAAGAAAGAACGTGTTTTTGCTTTAATTTTGTTTACACAATTCGACAATTAAAAACCTTCGTAGGTTTTCTAAACAACAAATCATCAAAGTTTTATCGTAATAGAATGAATAGTATAAGATCGCATACGTGATGAACAAACAAATATTCATTTTATATATAATGACATAGATTTTCTCTAGTAAGATGCTTTAATAATTTAATGCCTGTAGAATATACTACAACTAACTCATTTTGTTTTTAAAAAATGCCACGTGGCTTACTTCACTTTCCAGTGGCTCATGTATAGTTAGAAGTCGCTACCAAATCATGCGCACCAATGGGTTAATTAAGAAATAAGACGCCTGCATTTGATTTGCTAAGCTATAAAATTTCGCAATTGGTGTATACTGTACCCTGTACCTATAGGAAAGCTTTCTATGTTTGTTTATAGCTGTGTGTGCTTGGAGCTAGGAATGCCAACGTTTATTCACGAATTGATTCATCTCAAAGCTGTAGCTATTAAAACCAACAATGTAACTAAACTAAGGCGAACAGTTTAATTCTATATAGCGATACGAAAGTTCCCGCGGGAGGCACTGGCGTACAATAACAACTGCACACTATATTAAAACTTAAATAAATAAATACAGTTTTCGTACTCAAGACGTATGATTTTATTTTTATTCTATTTTTATTATGTGTGGGACTGCCCCGAGATGAATGCCGAACGAGCTGAGCTGTTTGCTGCGGTCCGTCCTCATACGGGCCCAATATGCCACGCTGACTTGATCTCAACCAAGGTAAATTTTGAGGCATTCGAAAAATTTGCAACATCATATGGGGAACGGGATAATCTTGATTCCTCTTCAGATTCAACGCGAAGTAGATTAAACTCCACGGATTCTCAGTATACATAGGATACTTAATATCACTCTAACAAAGTGGCTGAGCAAGTCACATTTTTTTTTTTTTTCCTTTCTATTTTTTTCTCTTTAAGCACCTTAGTGCATGGTTAAAAGATCAGTCCCGTGCAGCTCTGTCTCTGGCCAAGTAAGTGAGGAGTAAATTCGTTTCTCTTCTTGATCGTATAGCGTTATAGAAGGCGGCTGTGAAAAACGGCTGCACACACATAACGGAAGGGTGGTGGGAGAACCAACTTGTTCAACCAAATATATATTTTTATTATGCAGTGAGAAAAATAACTAATTCTACAGACATTATTTTATATATTTGTTGATAGCTATTTCGGATTACGCCCTCGTCAGAACTTTGTTTTAAACCTGCATTAAATCATGTTTATATACCGTTGTAGACAGGGTACACAATACTTCTTCTTCTCTGCTCGACCATGTGTGGGAAAAACTCTTTACGAGAATGATTTTCTTGGAATCATTAATACAATTCTTACTAAGAATTGCTCGTAAGTTTGTGATATCAGTCTCTTACTGGATTGGCGAGCCTGGTTCGTAATTGAAGATTTATCTCTTAGTGCTTTAAGATGGAAGCTGATAAGGCTGGCGGACTCTGCCATGTTGGAGATTGAAGACATTGCTGCACAAGAAAGAGACTTGCAGCATAAGATGTGGCTCATCGTCTTGATACTTATCTGAAATCATTTATAAATACTACATTAAAGTTAGAAAGGAATAGTAAAATAATTCTTATTAAAATCATACGTAACATTGGTTAACATATTAAAGGTGATTTTTCTTATTCTATAAGCTTCTGTAAAAGTGAGACGTTTTTATTCCATGCCTCACTCTCTATATGTAGTATATAAACTTCTGATTAACGTCTTAACATAAGCTGTATTTTAATCAAGAATAGTTGATAGAAAAATCGGTGGACAAGAAAGAATACCAAGCATGAAATTTAAGATGATATGAAACGGTATTGGATTGTTATTGTAATCATTGCTGCTTTTTGACCAATAATTTTAAGATGCATTAAATGATTGGCAGCTGATACTTAAAAAGCGAGTTTATTTTTTTTGAAATTAATATTTAATAACACTATGCACTCCATTGGAATCAAGCAAAACGATTTTCCCTGAAGCGAATGCGATTCGCAATCTGAAAGTTATTTCCTTCACTCGGATGACTTTCCTAATTCTAGATACGTGTACGTCGTAGTGTGTTGTCGTATAGTGCCGCTTCTGCGTGGGGATCAGCATCATCCACGAAAGCCTTCGAAGCCTTCAATGCCAAGCAATCGTTTCGGCTTTGGAAGCCGTTCGGATTTAGTCTTTCTTTTAATTGACGCCAGAATAAACCCCCTCGAATGCCACATTATTTCCGTAGATGTCTCATTGCATAGATATAATAAAGTAAATAAATCGAAAGAAATTTGTTTTAATAATTGATTTGGTAATACGGTGCAATAAAAATAGCTTATTTAATTAAGTCATATTCATGTGTCTTGAACATTTTGCCGAAAGGCCAAACTCGAGTCACCAGAGACAAAACCAGGGCAGGGCTATGGAGTCGAAGTTTGAACTTTTTATTTTTAAATATAATATGTCGAATTTGGCTATTAGCCGGATTGAAAAATGAGAATAGGAAAATAAGGAAAAAAATTGGCGATATTAAACTTTTTTTAGTCGGAGTCATGTTTTTGATAAATGCTGGAGTCGGAGTTGTATTTCCATCCATCGATCTAGCTTGAGTCGATATTTTTTAACTTTTACAACTCCCACATCGTGTCTAGCGCGACATTGTATAACTTGGTTAAAAAATGATTTTATTTTAATTTTTAATTATTCTTTTTTCAAAAACCGTATTTATTGGATTGTGTGCCATACTTAAAGTTTGTAACTTGTCATAATGTGGTATATTTTTCGGTATTTCATTTCACCATGCTAATAAATACGCAAACCCTATGATATTAATCAATTTCTCAAATCAATTAAGGAGTTGCTGGAAGGAAAAAATAATATATATTGAGGAGTGCAGGGGTTAACCTTTACGTCACTGAAACAAATAATGGAGTTGCCAAAAGGAGAAACTTGAGTCATTAGAGACAAAACTTATGTAAGCAAGTGTACGCTATTCGAATAACTCAAATTTGATATTGAAATCCATCGAGCAGCCCGTGTCGATATTTTGAATAATATTTAATCACTTTTATGGTGCTTAATTTTGTATCGGAAGGCGTTTTATTTGAATTAATAAAATATATTTTTGTATACTACTGAAACATAATTTATTTTAAGATGAAGGCCGGCTTTTTAATGTGTTATGATACCCGATTATATGTATTGTAGAAGATTGGAGTTGGGTATAAATTTGTGATTACTGAATGTCCATTTACTAGCGAGAAGTCGTCAACATTTTAACTGTCACTTCTTCTGGAAAAGCATTTTTTAAATTGTATAAATTACTTATACATTATCATTGTTACTTGATCATGTCCACATCGAGCGAAACCAGTCATAGTCTTTATAATATTATCTATTGAAGTAAAAATATATAATTTAATTTATGAATGATTGATTATCTGTAGATTCTTATATATTTTCTTAAAACAATTTATCTTGTCTTTTTAATTGGATATTTTATACAACCGTGTTTCTATGTATATATCGCCAGAAATGAAAATGCTTGCGATGAGCGAAACCGGTCCTGGTCCTGGTCTTTTTTCATTTATAAAGGGTCTTTTTATAAAGACGCTTAGTTTTGAAATGTAAATAAAACAAGTTGTTTTGACAAATTTGGGTAAACTTCCAACTGCTCCAGAACCCAATCAGGCGTTGTCTGTGGTCGTTTACCTGAAGTTCCTTGGTTAGTTGGATTTTATACGGGTGCAGACATAAGGCCCGATTCAAAATTCGCCAAGTTGAAGTCGCAGAAAAGCCAAGTTCTTGTGAACAACGAGAAATAAGCTGCCTTGGGTTTTCCTGTACACTTTCACACACAGCAGCAATGTTTTCACCAGATATTGTATTTTGATGACGTACAGGTAGGTGTTGGCCGATTATTTACCAAACTGGTTGACTCAAATTTGGCCACTAAACAATGAATAATCTACTCAGCAGGACAAAGTAACATATTTTGAGCGTCCCTATTGAAATACCATTTATAAATTTACTAAAATCTTTTTTAACTAATTTTTCAATCAGAAAACTCATTATGATAATAATAAATAGCTTGAAAGACGATGCAACTAAACAGTTTTATTATTTCTCAAGTTTTTCTATTATTACTTTATTTATAAATTGGATGAGGGGTATAAATAAGCCTATGTAAAACAAACGAATATATGGAACACAAATGGAATAGTTTAATATATTTGTATAATTTGATGCACAGCGAGCTCCGACATATAATTTTTTTAACAAAATTGGATAAAAAAATATTTAACCCTTTTACGACCTAGCTTACTTGAAGGGATTGGCCAAAATAACCAGTCAGTTTTTTCCGGTTTTTTTGCTTATTATTGCAAAAACGGATACAGATTAGCGATATTAATTATTTTATTTATTTATTTATTGTAAAAAGTTAAACAGAATACATGGCATTACAGCTGACGCCAATGCGCCATGCATTTGACAATTAATAAAAATAGCACAAAAAGTATTACACAAAATTGAAAAAAATAAAATACATATAGAATTAACAAATGTATGGATCAGAACAGAAACATATTAATTACATAAAAAGAAAAAATATAAAAACAAAGAACCAAGCTCACTACCAAAGATGTCCACATCAACAGGCAGTGCATTCATCAGCCGAACAGGCCTTGTGACTGGCGACTCAAATGACCTACGTGACAAACAAGTTCTGACAAAGAACATTGATTGGCCTTGGCTACGACCACATAGGTAGAAACTGGGAGCATGCAAGCTTAAAGTTTCAATGATGTCAGGGTTATCAACTCGGCCCCGAAGAAGAAGAGTAAAATGTTTCAACATTGAAATCGATCTGCGAGCTTCAAGAGAATGAAACGAAAGCATTCCCAAAAGAAACTTGGTTGGATAATATTCCATTAAAGAATTATCAAAAGGAAATAGATTGAATTTTTTGAAATAATAATTACGCAGAAATTTTTTATGAACTCGCTCCAGTTGCGAAATATATTTATTTTCATATGGACCCCAAATAATAGATCCATATTCAAGCTTGCTTAAAACTAAGAAAATATACAGAGTACGAAATACAGTAGGATTTTTAAATGGCTTACTTTGCCGAACTACGAATCCAAGAAGTTTACTAGCATGCAGGGTAATTGAAGAAATATGGGAGTGAAACGAGAAAGAAGAGTCAAATGTTATACCAAGATCAACAACTTCAGACAAACGCTGCAAATTTATATTCGATATCTCATATTTATATATTATTTGTCATTTGTTTCCCTGTTTTTATACATAATGCATTATATTAGAAGTATATTTTTTCATTTTTAAATAATGAGAACAACCTGAAAACCTGGCGTCAATAACATGAAGCGTTATCGGACGAAGCGAAAAATCATCGTGCGGTGTTTATGCGAAAACAATCGTATATGGGCTAATTTGAATAACTTATTTTTCGAAAAGATTGTGAAAGTATTTCTTACGCAACGTTCAGGATTCAACATTATTCAGTAGTGACAGTATGTAATATTTGTATTGCATCGTACAAATATTGACTTTTATAAGCTTTAGGAGAATTTAGGAAAGTTTTGTGAAAGTTCATTTTAATAATAATAAAAAATGATAAATTTGCTACTCCACGCACTGTGTAGCAAGTAGTGGCACGTGATTCGTCTCCATAAGAAGCACCTCCAGACTTACTGCCGTAAGGTTATCAATTTGATTGTGTACCTGAAGTTTGAATATCTATATGACTACAGCTTCATGAACTGCGAGTATAAAGCCCCTCGGATTGTTCAAAGTTTGAGAAGAGATGTAAAGCATCGAAATGCAAGTGTAGGGATTATTCACCAATTCTATATATTATGAAGGGTGGCTGGTAGATTAGAGGGGTGAGATGTTTAAATAGGGGGGGATATTAAATTCAGATACACTACACGAAATAAGATTGTCAATATAAAGATTTATGTATTATATTTCGTTGTAAAAATATTGGCGATATAAGTTCACTATGCAAGAATTTTTAATATGAATAAATCTATCAAAAGCTTTCAGTTTGATATTTTTAACTAATGTAAAGCTCGTTTTCAATTGATAATGCTCGCAATGAGCAAACCCCGTCCATTATTTAAAATTTGTAATAAGCAATATTCTTCAAAAAAATACGCCACAAAACTCTTGCAAACAATTTATGAAAGATATTGAGAATATTTTTATTGACCCCTTACGGTTTTTTTTCGTGAAAGTGTTTTGAAATTATTTAATTCACACAAAATCTGTGCGCATTAGAATCGCTGCATGGGATGATGCAAAAATTTTATTTGCAGAAACGCTCTCACGGTAAACTCCAGTTTGAGGCTTCGGTCATCCGACCAAATGTATTTTATAATCATTATGTTAGGCTTACGTTGAAAAGATGCAGGTGGTCATCAAGGAATCATTTTCATGTGCATATAATTAATTGTAATAGCTGAGTTCTGTTTCAGTTGAAAATTTAAGCGATGAGCGAAACCGGTTCTGATTCTATTGAATTTAATGTGGAATAAGTACAAAAAATGCGATATTATTTTTTCTTTCATGCTATTCTACCAAGTATTGCCATCGATCACCTTAACAGTGGTATAAAAGAAATACTGTTTTAAAATAAATATTTTATGGTTCTTCAGTCGAAATGGCCAAATATGACATAAGCACTTTTAGCTTTAACCCTTTATAGGGCAAAAGGCGAAATTGGTTAATATATTAACCACTCGCATTAAGGTCAAAACACCCATAATAAAGTCAATATAAGTATCTCAATGCATCGTCGATAAAATTATCTCATCATTAAATTTGTCAAATGGCGGAAAGTATGCATTGTTACCCAAAAATCAATGTCTTTATCCGCGAGTCTTAACATTAACTATTGGCCGTTTGTGCGCGCAACTAACTGCTTTGGAGTACCGTATTGCATTTGGAAATGAATTATGAAAGCTGTTTTGCGATTTTTAGAGAAAACTTCTTTTATAATCATTTCATATACAAATGCACATATGTACATTTATAAAAAAAATCCCATAAACTATCAGTCTTTTGTAGTCTTAGCAACATTGTATCGTCAAGTTTTAATGGAAAAACCTCCAACTTAAAAGTCGCACAGTTGACTTAAAAAATATAGAAATTGGTAAATATACTAATAAACCAATGGAAATATTGATGCTTCTGACACAAAAATACATTTTTTTTAATATGGTTGATAAATATTTTAAATATCTAAATTCGATTTTCATAATATTTAATTTTCCCAATAAAGGGTTAAGACCCAGATATAATATTGATGGTTTATAAAGTCACTGTTCATTTCGGAAAGCCATATTCACTTTCTTCTCTAATACACCGGGAACAATTTGAGTTGGGACTGTATTTGAACATTTGTGGTGTGACAATATGGAATAAGTAAGTCGGATTGTTTTCGAAAGTTTAAGGTTTATGGGATTCGTGAAAGCTATTTACTTGAGAGGGTGAATGAACTCCACCATACCTACGTCTGAATTAGAAGCTTGCAATAAGATAGCATACACAAACTCTTCAATAAGTTCAATAAGTTATTCATTATTAACATATTTTGTGTATTGCATTTTTTGTTTCTGATGAAAAATCATCAAATAACTCAGTCGAAATGCATTAATTAATGAAACTAAAATGTGCAGAATACATTATATTGGATTATCCCCTGGGATTATTACTGGCTGAAAGCTCTTTATAGCGTCGCTACAAATTACCAGGATTAAAACTTCACTGCCCATAAGCGATACGATAACGTTATCTTATCTCTAACACGCCTCAGTCAGACGTGGCTAAAATTAGCTGGATGCTATTTATATTAAAAGGTGTAGATAAGCGCTCGCGGTTATAAGTTTGATGACGCCAGTCTTGCATGAATATTAATTAAAGCGGAGATGACGTCTTTTTATTGCGACATTAAAATATGAATAATTATAGGAAAATTATCGTTTTTTTTTTTTAAATATGTATAAAGATTCTAAGAATCATAATAAATCAGTTTTTTATTGCAATCTTCACCAATAAAGTCATACTACTGGGGAATTGTTTACACCCCTCTTCGGCGCACGCGATCTTTGTTGAGCACCGTCCTTAGAAGGTTAGGATCATTCTTTCCATTAAAAGAACTGTTTGTGTATTTATTTTAAGTAAAAAATTTTACTAGATTTTCATTTTGTGTCGTTTTAATATAAATATACGTTTTATAACTATAAAACATGATATATTTTTTTAATTCAAAACATTCTACTTGAAATGTAACCCTATCAATACTCTGTGTCAGATTCAAAAACACATTTAAGGTTCAACAAGTAAGAATTCGTGAAAACAATAGATTAGGGAGACTACTAAAAACTAAAAAAATCGGCATGGGGTCTACGAGATAAAAGAGTTTGGGAATCTCTGCATTAGATTAACGGCTTCCATACATTACACTTTCTTTCTAACAAATTTAAAAAAAAAGCACGTGGGAAAGCAGGATAAAATTGGAAACCGTTAACAGATTTGGTATTTCGGCACTAGAGGGCATCAGCAGAGTGGCGCAGCGGAAGCGTGCTGGGCCCATAACCCAGAGGTCCGTGGATCGAAACCACGTTCTGCTATCCTTTTTTGAATAATTGTTTTTTTCTCAATATTTCCCCACGGCAATATCTTTAAATAAAATTGTATTATGACAGATTGAATATGCTTTATTTTATTAAAAATAATATGTTATTATATTTGTGGATATCTTAAGTTGAAATTTTATGAAGAATTATTTATATTCAGTTTAGTCATGTCGTTATTTTTAAGTAATGTTTTATAAGGATACTGTTAGATTGACTGTCAATTCTCATTTCATTAAATAAAACAATTTGTTTTGTATTACATCCACGAATATTTTGTTAGGATCAAAACTGGTGACAAAAACGACTAATATGGGATAAGTAGTTAGCTTATTACTCTCGACACCTATTTTTTGGATCTAATGGGTATGGGAGGGAGTTTCCGAACGAGATTTAATAATTATGTATGTTAAAAAATGAAACAATTCAAGCTAGGATTCGAGTCAACGACGTTGACACTCAACCACGGACATAACGTTTTTATTCAAATAAGTATCTTTCCTATTTTTTTGGTTAATTAAAAATGGTTTTTCAAAAAATAAAAAAGTACACGAATGAGTGTAAAATAAAGCTTCAGTGAGCAAACAACTTTCGTAAATTGATTGAACATTTATTTGTATTTATCACTAGCCGGTACCCAGGAAGCGTTACAATGCCACTCAAAGAAAGAAAGTGTTTATGTTTATTGAAGTGCTTTCGGATGCACAATATTTTAAATAAATAGTTTCGATTTAATTTCACTAATATTGATGGCATTTGCCGTTTGACGTTTGCTATTTGTCTTTTGCCGATAACCTATGGGTCGACACACACTCCACCTACAAAAAGCTAATTGTACTATGCCTATAAATTTTGCGCAAGTGTAACAATAAGTTGTCAAACTGAACGGTATGGCAGCACATAAAATATTAAAAATCATTAGTGTTTATATAAAAGACCTACTATACGTTGATTTTACTTAGCGCAAGTGTAAGCAATGAGTTGACAATGTTTTATCGCAATCGAATGAACGGTATGGCAACGCATAAAATACGAGCAAACAAAAAAACAAACATTTATTTTTATGAACTAGACTTGATTGTGTATCTATAAGTCGATGGCATATCGATGTATGAATGATCACATTTTTAATCGAAAAAGTATAGTCTAACCCCGTGTCTTAGGTAAGCGACGCGAACCGGCAAGCGAATTTAGGCGAATCCAGTCAATTTAAAACGTAGTTGATCAAAGGTCTTATGTGCCATCGCTCGGCCGGACGCAATTAACGCTCTGGTGAGCTTGGACCGTTTGATATTTTCAAGCGATTCGCGCGCGCCATGAGTCAGGCACTTGAGGCGACTTGCGACATATGCCGTCCTGACCGGATCGCTTCGCCCACATATGACACTTGCATGGGCGAGGACCGTTTGATATTTTAAAACTCTGCCGCTTTCAAAGCTGCGCCGGATCACCTCGCTCAGCTTCGCCAAGCTAAGACAACCCGTAAGCCTGTTGCTACTTCACTACGGAATCCTACCTGACCAACCTGAAATCGCAAAATACCCCAGTTAGTCTGTATAGCAATATGACATGTGTATGATAACTATATAGTTTGAGCAAGAAATACGACCCTTATACACGTTTTGGAAACGCGTTTCGTTACAATGGAATCATCCCTTGCATCATCTCTGTTATCAGCCAGCCCAACAAACAATGCTAGACTCTAAAACTAATTACACCCCTAACTCTTGCACTGATATGGTGCCTCTACGGCTCTACGATATATTCGTAGCCCTTTTGTCCATAATGGCTAGAGTGGAGATTGTGACATATTTTTGCAACTTTCATAAAATTAACATTTTTAGTACTTATTCCACTTTAAATGCATTTAAAAAGTAGAGCGAAATTTAAACAAAAGTTAAACAAGACTTACATGGATGACAGAAAATTGGTGGCGAAACATATAAAATACTATCGTAACTTTTAAGGTGTTCACTGTCAATACTTGTGTGGTGCAATGGCATTATAATAAAATCAATAACACATTTTTAGTAGGTACTTATTCCACATACAAATTATTGGATCAGTACCGGATTTGCTTATGGCGAGCATTGTAAGAATTACAAGGGATGACAAACTATTAGTATAAAAGTAAGGAAATAAATTGAAGAAAAATAAACACAAAATAGACGAAAATTAAAATGTAAATAAAAGATTTCTTAGCAATACAAGCTACTACATCAAAAACCAATTATGTGAGAATGATCTTCAACAATGTATAATCCAACAGTTAAGTGCATCTTATAAATAGTAAATATTTTATTCTTAATGTCCGTAATGTAGAATGTGCCAAATAAGTAGGGAAATAATACTAATATAAGTCTAACGAGTTCTGAAAACAAATTAACGAGACCATATCAATTATTACAAACAAAGAAAACCAAAAACAAAAAAATAAATTTATATAAGTAAAGATGTATATGTAACTAGAAATTGGTTATTGAAATGGATATAAGAAAGGCGAAGAAGAAAAAACTATTTTTTCATTCAATAAATTATAGTAATGTGAACATTTATGCCAATTAATTTCTAAAAAAGAGACTACCATATGAGGAGCTAATTTTCAAAAGTAGACAAATCCATTTGTTGAAAATGTGAAATATTTTCATTACTTTTTCCTCATAAATTTGTGTTTACTATCAATATTTTTAGCATATGTTTTTAAATTAAGGAATTACGAATAATGTGTAACAATTCAAACTTTTCGATGTGAATAAAAAAGGTCTCAAAAGTTTAATCTAAAACTGGCAATTGAAAAAAAGTATTTTGGAATTGTCTACTTTTGAAAATTAGCTTCTCATATACAAAGATACATAAGCAACTGTATATTTAAACATAGTTTTAGAGGCTGTAAGCTAAAATAGCTATCATCAATATATTATATAATTTTTGTAGAATTCAAATACATTGCTAATTGTCCACTGTGCTTCTAAAATATATTAGAAGTATTGTTAACAACGATCTAGATTTTGCTTTCCATTGTCATATAGAATTGTTTAAACATTGAAATTGAGTAGCCATCTGTTGATGTTACATTATATTTCATAAAAAAAGCTTTAATATTTCAATTACGATATAATTAAAAGCCAGATTAAAAACTTAAAATGTCGCGTAGCCATTTTGGCTCAATCAATAGCCCCCACCTATGAATATGAACTGTTGTAGACCTTTGCTACGCCTGCGGACTTGTCTAAGCCGTAGAAGTGCTACAGTCACCGTTTATAAACTGATCCAATCTAACATTGCAAATATAATAACTTTTAGTTGTATCAAACTATACAGTTTTTTTAATATTGGTGTTTTGAACAGAAAGATATCAGTATTAAATTTAATGTATATGTGAAAATTTTAACGAAAATGTATCTTTATTTGATTGAATCACGCGTTCGATATATTTACATACAGGAGTTGAATTGTTACATAAAAACACGGGCGAATATTTTTTTAAATCCAGAAATATTAGAGATAAATAAGGCTCAGCTTTATAGTTTGCCAATTTTAAGCACACAATTTAATCTTTCAAGCAAACCATTGCTATACACCTTTAAATAGTTATAAATGCTGCGGATGCCCCAAGGGAGCCTGAATCCTGCCTGCCTCTTCTATCAACCTGATGGATCCCGACGCCGCGGAAGGCCTCTGATGACCATCCATAGGATGTACTCAGGGGAGCTAAGGGACGCCGGGATGACCTGGGAAGATGCGAGGAGGTTGGCGGGAGACAGAGAGTCTTGGAGGCACCGTGTGGCGGCTATATGCTCCGAATAGGGAGCGGATATGGGAAAAAAAAAATTCAAACACTTCACATATATCAATTCAATAAAAATAGGTCATATAAAACTCTCCGAGCTGTGAAAATATCAAATTTTAAAAACCAACTAAAGGCCTCTAAGAACCTCGTCAGGACGATGTCTCAAACCTTTTGCTCTATCCGCCTTTCTCCTACAGCAATTTATTCAACAGTGGAGGCAAGCGTGGGAGAAGCCAGCAGCCCTGCCAGCTTCCAAACTAACGCCCTAAGAGATAGTTACAGTTAGGGACTGGGCATGTCTATTACAACAACAAGTAAACTCCTCAAGTTTACGCAAACATTACGAGCAATTCCTGGTAAGAATTGAAAATTTTTAATGATTCCAAGACAATCATTCTCGTAAGTGTTTTCCCCACACAAAGTCCTCAGCTGACAGAATATTTTAGGAAGTCAATACTTAGCTAGCTTACATGCGGGAAAGGGAAACAAAGACTTAGTCTGTATTCACCCTAGCAATAAAAATAGCCAGGAAACTAGGAGCCCGCCTAGCGGACCCCACATATAGTTTCAGCAGGAAAGTAAAGGTAGGAAAAAAAAAACCATAGTTTTATTTAAAGATATTCCTATGTCATTACCTGGTAATTCGTATTTGCGATACTATATTCAAAAATCCCAATATTTATTAACAAACCCACAATTTTGTATATAAACGATACAAAATGTTTACTTCGCTTTAGTTCAAGTAGATTCGTGCACTTGAAATGCCTGAAGATGCCGAACGGCAAAACCTGGGTCGTTGGTGACACAAGTTCGACATGAGTTCAGATGAGTACTATTTTGTATGTATTATAGTTGTTTTTGTCGGATCTCACACAGTTGACTTCTTTGCTAATTTTTAATGTAATTTTGTCTCTTTCTTTCTGTTTTAAAAAAAATCCACATTGCAAAAGCAATAAAATAAATAAAAAAATAAAAAGCAACAGTTTCTACAAAAAGTATTTTAAGTCACAACACTTATTCCAATAATAAAATTGGTAACATAAACCCTTGCAAGCAATACGCAACCGATATCGCGGCAATATATTGACAGGCCAGCGCAACGGCAATTTGTGACGGGTGACATTGCGCCTTTGGCCGTCAGTGTTAACGGAAGGGTTGAGCCTCCATTGTCGACCCTTGTCGCCTTCAGATCCCCGCACAATCACGTTCTAAATGGAGTTTGACGTTGTCCGACATTTGTTTTGACGCGTTTTATAAATGAACATATTATTTAGCAGCTCGACTCGAATTTTCTTCTACCGGTGAAAATATTTATACGAGTTACAATTAGGAAACCAATAAACCAAATCGATTGATAGTTAAATATAGAAATTTTGCCATTGATAATACAAATGAAACTAATTTGAC
The DNA here is from genome assembly GCA_028554975.1 of Himalopsyche kuldschensis. Classification (NCBI taxonomy): domain Eukaryota; kingdom Metazoa; phylum Arthropoda; class Insecta; order Trichoptera; family Rhyacophilidae; genus Himalopsyche; species Himalopsyche kuldschensis. The sequence goes on from JAHFWI010000006.1 coordinate 19,298,145, forward strand.
TTGAAAGTATTTTTTGTTTTTTAAGGAACAAGCTGTGGCTTTTTTTAGTACTTATTCCACATAAAATTCATTGAATCAGTACCGGTTTCACTCATCGCTCAACCGGTCCTGATCCAATAATTTTTATATGTATTAAGTACTAAAAATGTTTTATTATTTTTATTATAATGCCATTCCCCTAAGTATTGACAGTGAACATCTTAAAAGTTAGCTGTGGCTTATTCAAATTTTGTTTGATTAATTAAATTTGATATCCTTTTTAATAGCAGAACAAGTTTATATTATTCTATCAGAGTTCCGGAAAAAATGAGCATGTAGATGAGAATTATTCATCTCGATGAACCTCCATAGGTAGAGACGTAAGCTGTCTCAACTGTTGTGATTGCGTACTCCTGTCAGCAGCAATGGGAAGGGAATGCAAACAAATAAAATTAAAAAAAAACACTTAACTTAGAGATGAAGGAGACTGGAAGTAATTTGGCGCTAACGCTCATCAGAATCTTTTAAGTTGTTCACTGTCAATTCTTGGTCGCAAAGCATTTTATTGAAAAATAATAGAATTCCACCACGTATTGACAGTGAACAGCTTCGAAGCGTTTATATATAAAAAAAAAATATACCATGGTGTCACTATTTTCTGAACATTGGTTCTTTAAATACAAATAAGTTGTTGCTAAGCAAAAATGAATAATTGCCCTTCGATTATATGTATTAAACAAATAAAATGTTTTTTAAAGATGGACGCTCTATTAAACAAGTGTTTCTAGAAAACCATCTGTTCAATGGTCAATTCATGTTGTCATTTACTTGGTACGATTTAATAATTGATAAGCGAAATAAATTTCCCAGCTTCGTTCATTTCCATAGAGATGTAAACATCTTTAAAACGAAACCCTTAAAAGTGCTAGCCGAAGCAAAATAATATAAAATGAATTCTATCGTCGATGGAATAGAAGTAAGTAAGTGAAGCAATAGTGAAAGGCTGTATGATCTATAAAATGTTCAATGAACTGACAGGAAGCATCTTAGAATCGACAATGTTATCTAAACATCGTTGAAAAGGTTGCCAAAACCTGGAAAGGTAATTTACCAAGCGGGTAGTTCAATTGTAAAATGAATACATTTTTCTTGTTTTGTTTTAATGTTTCCACATTTATGTATTTTATAATGATCAGGACGGTTATACTCAACGCGAGCACTTTCAGTGAAAAAAGAATATCTGAATATAGTGTTTTATATAAAACAGAGTGGTTTCGCTTTTTTTTGTAAAATTTTTAATGAAGTGACCGAAATCTTGGGAAACTTTTGATTTCAGATAAGAATCTATCTATATATATAAAAATGAATGTCTGTGTGTATGTCCAATATGGACTACTAAACCGCTCGACCGATCGATGTGAAACTTTACAAATTTATTGAGTACACTCCCGCAATGGTTTCTGGCTTACCAACCCCTCCCCCCAATTTTTTTTTTTAAACTTCATGAATTTTTCGAGTTCACACCTTCGAAAGTTTTTGGCATACCCGCCCCATACGCCCCCCAAACCCCACCCCGCCAAACAACCCCCCTTCCCCCCAAAAATTGATTTCGAATTTTTACAAATTTCTCGAGTACACTTACGTGAAACTTTCTGGCGTACACCCCCTCCCCCAACCCATCCCCCCAATCCCCCCTACAATTGCTGGCGTAGCAACGCGCGCAGGGTACGGCTAGTTTTGAATATAAAAGGTAGTTAACATTTTAGCATCCGACCATTTGTATTCATTTACCTATTACTTGAATATTAAAAATTTGTCTTCGTGTCGGTCATTTGAGTCGCCAGTTGCAAAGGCTGTTGATCAATGCATATTCGAAAAGTCGACATTTTCAAACTGTTCGTTTATTTGATATATTACATGGTTTTAATGATATACTAAATAGGCAAAAAAAAATTGTTTGTTGTACTATATTGAAAACTAGTTGTACCCTGCGCGCGTTGCTACGCCAGCAATTGTAGGGGAGATTGGGGGGGGGGGTGGGGTTGGTAGGGGAGGGGGTGTACGCCAGAAAGTTTCGCGGAAGTGTAGTAGAAATTTGTAAAAATTCGATATCAATTTTTGGGGGGAAGCGGGGTTGTTTGGCGGGGTGGGGTAAGGGGGGCGTATGGGCGGGTATGCCAAAAACCTTCGAAGGTGTGAACTTGAAAAATTCATGAATTTTAAAAAAAAAAATTGAGGGGTGGAGGTTGGGGGGTGGTTGGGGGGAAGGGTTGGTTAGGTTAGGTTAAATTTGTAAAGTTTCACATCGATCGGTCGAGCGGTTTAGTAGTCCATAGCGGACATACACACAGACATTCATTTTTATATATATAGATATTTTGGAGAATTTTGACTGACGTGATGAAATTACAATAACAAAGAGTACTGTCAAGCTCATCATTCGTGTACTTGAAATACTAAAAGAAGATGATTAAAGGCAAAATCCGGGTTGTTAGCCACGAAATTCGTGGTAACATATAAAAGTTCAAAAGATTCAAATTAGATTCATGCCGTTCTGACGTCAGCTATAATAATATTGTACCATTTTTCTTTACAGTAAAAAATAAATAGTAATTCATAATCGTATCAATAAACTTGCTAAAAAAAGCCTAGTAAAATTTACTAGCAGTTGAGTGCTCCCAAAATCATATTTTTTTGATTAATCCACTCCGATTGATGCTTTTGGAATATCTTTTGTAATTATGTTTTATTTAGCGACAGGCATTAGAGAATAAAAAAAATACACCTCTCTCGAAATAAATGTAATCAATGTATTATTTCAAACATATCTAGAGCAGAATAGTTTGAATATTTAAATATACCCTTACAATTTGATACACCATTCAGAGTACTTCTCAAAAATTCTGATACAAACGGCCGCTGCATTTCTATTGAATATAATATTTTTGTTTCCCTCTCTACATTTTAAACTGTCAAAGACATATTTTTTGATAAATCAATTTATTTCAACCAGACTATAGTTACTTGTTCTTGCTAACATAACGTTTCCATGAAATGTTATTCCTTTTAAGGTGTTCACTGTCAATACTTGTTGGAAAGGCATTGTAATAAAAATAATAATACATTTTTAGTACTTTTTCCACATACAATTTATTTGATCAGGACCGATTTCGCTCATGGCGAGCATTGTCAACTGATGAGAAATACAATACAACAGTGATATTTATACAAACGTTAAGTATCAGTTGACAATGCTCGCCATGAGCGAAACCGGTCCTGATCAAATAAATTTTATGTGGAAAAAGTACTAAAAATGTATTATTATTTTTATTAAATGTTATTCCGTTGATTTTATTGAATACTATTAAATATTACAATTACTTCTCTTACAGGTATAAATACTTCTTAAAAAAAGATACAATGATATGGTGTTTAACAATATCTATGTATATTTCACAATCGCTATAATAGCCAGATTTTTAAACAAAACACTCCTAAAAAAGGGGAATGTATGGACTCTAATATGCACGGATAATGTTTTGAGTTTACCTCAATAGAAGTTTTTATACAGTAACTGTAAATCCCTAACCTTTTTTTTCAAAGAGTAGAGATACCTAGCCCAACCTAACCTTACCTAACCTTTTTTTTTAAAGAGAGTAGGGATAGAAAGAATATGATTTGAAAAAGACTTGTGGTAAGCCAATCCATCTAAACGTCCCGTTTATAGGATCAGATGGTGTTGTATAATGATCACTTTTAGATACTTTATTAATAAATTGCTTCGTAAAATAGTAAGCAGACCTCTTGAACTGGCTTCACTAGGGATTACTCACCACTGCAGCGATTGCGCCCTTTTGTCATTAACGATTGGAAGGGGATGCAACTTGAATATAAAAAAAAACTAAACTTAAAGACGAAAAAGATTGGAAGAGTTTTGACCACGTTTGAGTTTTGAGTTTTGGCTGTGGATTCGGTAAAAAACACGACTACGACTAAAAAAGGCTTAATTTTGTCACGTTTTTTTTCTACCTTTCCTATTGTATTCAATTAAATATCAAACCACCAATCCGGACGGAAATATGCAAAAATAAAAAGTTGTAACTTTTCAAAATTTCCGACTCCGGGTACTATCCGGCCACAACGCCACCACGACCCCGACTCCGGTCAAAAAGTCCCGACTCCACAGCCCTGGTTTTGACGCTTACACACCTGTGATCTTGAAGCTTCATCAGATAGATATAATTTTTTTTTAAACTAAGACCATTTGTTTACTACATTTTTAGTGAATATACAAAACATATGATGAAGCCGTTGAATAAACTATTGTCAATTTATTTTGCTGGGAATCGTAACTGTAACCCTTTCGTAAAGCATAGTGCATCTATTCTAAACACGTCCCGCACACCCTAAACAACGATAAATCAACGAAAATTTCTTGGTGCAACCGGCATAGCTGTGAACTTTACAGGCAACTGGTGCCGCAGTCTCGCAGTCATACTACATACCCTCGGATCCAGTACAGCAAACAATCTGATGCAGCAAGATAACACTGCTTTAATTTATGATCAGGTATATTTGTGTACTTGAATGTATTTATGAAGCAAGCGTTTTTGGCTTTTAACCTTTCAGTACTGAGTAGTATACTTTATAATTAAAAATAAATTTTAATATTTTATGAAATGTAGACATTTTTGCTTGTATTTATTTGACATATTTTATCAGATCAGGACCGGTTTCACTAATCGATTCGGTATCGACTGGTTATAACAGTGTCCAAAGATCCGTGGCGCAGTGGCAACGGCTTTGACTTGCGTGCCGGACCGCCCGGGTTCGATTCCCGGTACGAGCGGATTTTTTCAGTCGATAAATCTGTTCAAAGGCATGGTGTTTGTGTTGTTGAAAATCCCTTCCCAACTTTCCGATCCCAAAAAGCGACGCATAGTGACAGCGATTAGCTAATCACTAGTCCTGTCCTAGTCCTCGTATCCTTTCCATCCCTACTCTCTTCGAAAAAGAGTGGTTGAGCAATTGAGTAACAAGCAGTTCTCGCAGAAAAATATATGTTAAGATAAACTCCGTGAGAAGTCTATATGCTCCAAGCTGGGAGCGGACATGGCTTAAAAAAAAATATATTTTCATTGTCAGGTCTCCAAAAAACGTAAAAATCTAAATATACATATGTATATTTTAATTTGTGGGAAATAACATACAAATCATGTTCAAATTTATAAATGAAATCTGGGTATCAATTAATCGACAAATAAAGAACTTTCAAAGTAATTTTTATTTGATTGTAACTGATATATAGCTTGTAAAAATCAAATTTGAATTAAAAGATAAAGCAACATCGTGACTGGTTTTGCTCATCACAACCACTATCAACATTGATATGTATATATAAAATAAATGGAATAAGTACAAATATATTGTATTTCTTTGATTTGAATACAATTACTTTCCACCAAGAATTATTTACTGTAATTAACAGTGACCTCCCAAGTGAATTGAATTTTTTTATTTGTCAACAATGCTTAGTGCGTTCTCTCAATCTTAAAGACTATTAAATGCGGTAAAATTATTTTAAATATAACAGTAAAGTGCTGCTAAAAAAGATCCGAAAAGTTCCCCACCAAGGTGAATTATATTTTGAAATATACAATTGCTTCAATTGCTTACCACTACTTCTGTTCACATATCATAATATTGCTATTTTTGCAGGGCTGTGAAGTTGGAGTCGTAGTCATGAAGTTGCGGTTTTTTGGCCGAAGAGTCAGAGTCATCGCGGCGTTTTGGCCCGATTCGTAGCCAGAGTCGGAGTCGTGAAAAGCTTTTGAAAAGTATGAACTTATTATTTAAGCATTAAACATGTAATTTTTTTCTGTTGGCCGGATTGGTTGGTTGATATATAATTTAAAACACATAAATAAGAAAGGTCGGAAAAAAACTTCACAAAACTTTTTATATTCTCAGCCGTGTTTTTTGATTTTTTGTTTTATCATTTCAACTGAAAATTTTCCATCCGTTACGGAAGGGTTAACAATATACTGTTTTGAGATGGCCCTGTTATTTGTTTACAACGTTAAGTGTGTGTGTACTTTGTATATGTATATCATCGTATACACATACTTTTGTGCACATACACGAATATTACATATGGTTTTATGTAATATTACTCAGTGGTGTGAGTGTCATATCAAACGGCAACATTTTCAGCAAACCTTGTTACGTGACTTTTGTCAGTCCGGGCAAAAATTAATCATTTTAAATTATCGCAAAATATATTTAAGGGGTCTTTTAATTGCCCCAGACGGTGATTTAATGTTTGGTACAATAAATCACACATGTGCGTATGACAACACTGGTGTTTATGGGTTAATAGTCTACCGGTAAGAGCTTTATCCTAGCTATCACACTGTCTGGGATGTCTGGGTTTATGCCCCGTCAAGGTATTTACGATACAATATTTGAGATTTTCTTGCTCTCCTCCATTCACGCTGCTTTTTCATACATACATTTTGTACGGCAGGATCTAGTGCAACGGTCACCAAACTACGGCCCGCCAAAGATTTTCATCCAGCACTCCGAAAATTCTCGATTTTTGAAAATAAGTTAATAATATTTTTGTGAAATTTCTTGATTTGGTTGTGAATTCAAAACTATTTTTACAATTCACCAAATGGTACCTATAAGATACGAAAACGTATGAACCCATAAAATATAAAAAGTATTTTCTATTATAAATTCTATTAGAACAATTAAATTAATATTCTTATTGGATTCCAACACGAATTTATTTGTCATCCAGCCCGCCAAGTTTTGGAATAATTTCAATCCGGCCCGTTTCTTAAAATGTCTGGTGACTCCTGATCTAGTAGATCAAAAAACGTTTCATGTATCAAAAGTTTTTTTAATTAGCTGGGAGTGTCTAAGGATCAACTTTCCAATACTTGGTTACGTGCACTAAGTGTACACAACAAAATCACTCAATAAAACGAAAAGATCTTAGTCTACTCGCTCTCAGCACGACACCGAAAAGCTAAACATAAGCTTAAACTAAAATACATAATAAAGCACATATTGTTTGATTTGGTTTCTTTATTTTTTAATACTATTTGCAAAAGGATGAATTTCATTTGCAACAGGATGAATTTCATTTGAAAAAGGTTGAAATAGACTAGAAAAAACTTTAACAAAGTCGAACGTGTTGTTATTGTATAGAGAGCAGTGGTTCTCATGTGCAGCCACCAGAGGATTTTGCTGCAGCCACCGACAGCTTGATAGTTAATAATGATATTTAATAAAAATGTGTTTTTACAAGTTAATTTGTCAACAAAGTTTCTGAATCTTTTGTATGCATTGTATTGTGCATCAAGAATTGTTAGTTCGCAAAAACTCAAACACATGTTAAGGTATTTTAGACAAAAAAGACTCAACACAAAAATTTGGTGTGTTCACCAGACGTTTTCGTCTGACCTATGTTCCTAATGCGGCCACAGACAAATTTTACGTGAGAACCACTGATGTAGAGACGTATCATTTACCTTTTTAAATTGCGGAAAAACTAGATGGAATAACAGTTTGTCTTTTAGTTGATAGAGCGTGTTAACATCTATCGATCTGCACTTATACCTCATATATCCGATTTTTTACTAGGAGCTTTTTGCCAGTATAGAGACAATAGAAGAGTGTGTATTAAAATTAAAAAAAATGGTTGTCTGTAAAGTCGGTTTACGGACGATAGTTTAACGTGACAACGTCATAAGAAAACATTGATGAAATGATTGCATACTTTTATGAATAAAATGGAATCATTTTTATTGAATTATCATTATTTTGTATGGATACGAAGGAGTGAAATGAAATCTACAATTTTTTATTGATATATTTTATTCGCACTCATTAATTCAAGGATAAATTCAAATTGCGGCAATAAAGGTAATTAATTCAAGGATTAATTACCTTTATTGCCGCAATTGTTGTTGTAATATAAACAATGAAAACCACATTAACATTTCACTTCACTTTATAAACAGTTGTAAACAGATCACGTGTAGGTACTGTAGGTGTATAAGTTGTGTGCTGCCGCTGTCTCTTTTCTACTCAGACGCATCGACCAATGGAGTGGAAGAGAGATAGATGCGGCACAATCCGAACGGTAGGCCGATCGTGCCTCTCTATCGCTTATCCGCGCTCTCGCTCGCACGCTTGCCTTCGGCGTAACGCGACAAACGAGACAATGAGTCATGTTTTTTCGTGCGTGCAGCGGGCGTTCATCGATTTATAAGACGTTGTCACGTCAAAAATATATATTATATTTACCGCGTAGTTTTAAAGTAAATGTGTTCTCTTGTATACCTACGGTAAGCTTTGTAAGCCAACTACGCAAAACCTTCAATAAATGGTTACATAAAGATTATTATTCCTGAAGTGAACGTCTGAAACAAGTTTAGTGTACGCGAGGCAGCCGTCGTCCCGGGCTTGAAAGTTAAAACTAATCTCTAAGGATTGGTCTAGCAAACAGATTCGCTCTTCTTAATCCAGGGAGGGATTTCATGTTTACTCTATCCGAAGCACACTTCTTGAGCTACCGTGGTAATACGTATTTTCCTCTATTTGCTATATAATACTGTGTACATAGTTATAGAGCCTCTTATACTGAAAGGGTTAAAAAATACCAGCTAAAGAGCTGGTAAAAAAAGCGCAAGAAATTTTTTAAGCTTTATTACGTGACTATTGACGAGTCTGTCTCAAAATAGGGTACAGGAATAATTTTCCAATATTGTATTTGGAAATGCAATGATGTTGATTTTTTTTATTAAAGATGCTTTTGAAGTAGGATAAACACGTGCCAAATTTAGAATTGTTTCTTTGTCTGCTCTCAACTTGAAGCATTAAGAACAGTAGTTCTCACGTAAAATTTGGCTGTGGCCGAATTAGGAATATCAGTTGTCGAGCGTAAATGTCTGGTGCCCGCACCAAATTTTTGTGTCGAGTCTTTTTTGCCAAAAACAACTAAATATTTATGTGTTTGTTATATTCAATTTTCAGTGTTATTGTTGGCAAATTAACTTGTTAAAACACACTTTAATTAAATACTTATGTTAACTATGAAGCTGTTGGCCGCACATGAGAACCACTGATATAGACTCTTCACGAAGTTTTTCTAAACATATGTTTTTCTACGAGAACTGCTTGTTACTCAGTTGCTCAACTTCTTTTTTTCGAAGAGAGTAGGGATGGAAAGGATACGAGACCAGGAAAGAACTTGAGTCTAGCTAATCGCTGTCTCTATGCGTCGCTTTTTGGGATCGGAAATGTGGGAAGGGATTTTTAGCAACACAAACACCCATTGCTTCTGAGAAGAATCGATTAATAAACTGAAAAAATCTGCTCGTACCGGGAATCGAACCCGGGCGGTCCATGACGGAAGCCAACGACGTTGACCAATGCACCACGGACAGACCAATACTATGTAATATAAAATTTGAATTTTGAACTTTTCCATGAGTTTCGTCGTTTAACGACCCGGGTTCCGCCTTTCGGTATCTTAATACATTCAAGTAGACTTGCAATGCCCGAAGATGCCGAAAGGCGAAACTTGGGTTGTTAGCGACAAAACTCATGGAAAAGTACAAAATTCAAACAATTCAAATTTGATATTGAAATTCCATCAAGCACCCTCAGTCAAAATTCTTAACCATGTTATGTGTTATATATATTTAAATATAGCCATTCCCCAAAGAAGTGACAGTAAACACATTAAAAGTGAGAGTTATTCGTTGAAATGTCCCTACAGAAAGGATTTAAAAATATCGTTATGGCTAGTACATAACTAGTTGTTAGCTTATTTCCATCTAAATAATATATATGTTACAGTGAAACTGTATTCTCAGTGAAAATGTATCAAGTAACAGATTTGTATGACAACATGGTTTCACTGGTCACGATCATTAAAATTATTGGCCCAAGTCGATGATTTGCCGGCCTAAAATTTTGATTTGCTTCAATGAAACAAAATCAGCAAGTAGTCCCTTTCATAAAAAGAAAACCAAAGAAAAACACAGACAAACATAGGGCTGAAGATAGGGCGGTCAAATTTAATTTTAATGACAGCTTGCAGAAGAATACATTTTCACCGTAACATATACACTAATTTCTCCGAATAAGACACGAAGTAAAAAATCTATTTACAAAAGTTTCCATATTGGGATTTGACCCACAACTGCACAACCAAGTAGACGAACAACTAATAGAATCCATTGACCAACCAGCCGTGGAAACAAAAATATAATATTGATAATAAAACAAACAATTTTTTATTTGTATTCGGTATCATTTTAGTACTGTAAAGGAAATGAGAAGATTATCGCAAATAATTACTTCGTGATTTGATCTTAGCCTTCGAGTGGAAGAGGGAAAGTCATTCTTAGAGCTGATCCGTACTAGGTAGTCAAGATGGGCCATAAAAACTGAAACAAGTTATTACTATCACTAAGACTAGATCCGGTCTCGCAGTAAACTCTTGTATCGTCTGTCTGGAGTAATCCAGGAGCGTGCCAACTTATCCAACAAGAGGAAGAGACCAGTGGCGTATTTAAATTTATATATTATTTTTTATAATAAAAATAATAAAACATTTGTAGTACTTTTTCCACATAAGAATTATTGGATCAGGATCGGTTTCACTCATGGCGAGCATTGTCAACTGATAAGAAATACAATGAAACAGTGATATTTATACAAAAGTTATGTAAGAAATACAATGTATGACAAAAAAAAAATCATCCTGATATAGATCATCGTGTGCATTGTCATCAGTTGAAAACGAATGAAACCGGTCCTGGCCCTTATCATCATATATGTATGTGGGAGTAAAACTTTAAAATGTATTAAAGTAATACTTTTTGACCAAAGTGACAGTTCGACACCTTACTTTGAAAATGCTCTAACTGCTCTTGACACTGTTTTGAGATATGAGCTTTTGAAGTTTCGACTGATTAAAATTCACTTGTAACTACGAGCAAGTAAAAATTACTTATTATAAGCATATTTTTTTACAACTCTGGCTAAGATATAATTATCTTAAAGCTCTAATGATGACAATCTTAGAACATTGTCAAATAAATGTATTTAAAAAAGTGTGCAGATGTAGTGCAACTCCGAAATTATGGACCAGTTTCGCTCATGGCGAGCATTGTCAACTGATAGAAATACAACGAAACAGTGATATTTATACAAAAGTGAAGTAAGAAATACAAACAATTGGCATTACAACTAAGCAAATAAATTGAAGAAAAATAGACTATGAATAAAATGTTGAATATCTCTTAGCAATGCAAACTATTACATCAAAAATCAATTGAGTATGAATTATCATTAACAAAGTAAAAGCCCAAAAATGAGTGCATTTAATAAATAAATAAATCTTAATGTCTGTCAACCATAATTAGATGTGGAAATTCCAGTAATGAACGAAATCCAACGAAATTATTTCCTTCGAAAAGATTATTATAAAAAAATGCATTATAAACATGACAGAAAATTGTGAAATATACTGCCTCAAAGCAAGAAGGAAGACAAATTACATTTTTGTGTTTTTTCATGTTTAAGTATTATAAAAATGAAGGATTTGCACTGATTGTTATTACTTATTATTATACTGCAATAAAAGTGAGTACCATATATAGCTTCCCAATGCTTAGAATAGAGAGATATTTCCTATAGAGGTTGGAACTACGCTATATGAATACTACGTTATGGGATACTAATCGCCAAAACAAAATTTGAGGCGAGTTAATTCCAAGTGTATTTGGTGAATTGCCCGAAATAAGGGAATCAAAATTTTACCCATATGGACAATTTATTCAATGAACTTGTATTTGGTGGTTTTAATAAGCGAGCGTGTAACGTTTTTTCAAGGAACGTATATAAAATATGTATTTATATTCATAAAAAAAGCTAAGCTAACGCTGGGGGGAACGCTAAACGGGGACTGTTACATACGTTAAATGAGGGAATGCTATATGGAGCTTACTGTGTAGTTATTGTGGTAATGTTGGACACCATTCGATGTATTTATTATATATCCCTATATTGTGTATATACATCGCAAAAATCACAATTTCTTAGTTTATTGCTTTTGCAATGTGAAAAAAGATGAAAACATTGGAAGAAAAAATTACATAGTTTACAGATATAAGAGTGACAAAAAATTACACTGGAAATTGGTAAAGAAGTCAACCGAGTGAGTCCCGACAGAATCAACTATAATACATACAAAATAGTATTCGTCTGAACTAACTAACGCCCATGTGAAATATGTGGACATCCGAAGCGATTCCGTTAAAAATCACTAAAGCTCATCCCAGTGGCATCCTCATTAGCAGGCTGGTTTTACTTCTTGGAAGAACAAACAACTCATGTTCACGATTCATCAAAAAAATTCAATTTAACATTTTCAACAATGGTGGAACGGTGTTTTAAGAAACGACGAGCGTGAGGTCACATTTTTCCGTTTATTCAATGATTTCATTTTTGAATCAATGAAGGTCGTCAATTACAGCTTGTACTATTTTCGTTAAGAGCAGGTATGGTATTTATAATATAATTATAAAAAAGATGATATGTATGTCATTTGGCCTAACGTATAAAAAACAGCGCACTCCACTGGCGAAATTCCCTTATCAACGTCGGGAGGCCCTGCGTGCGCTTGGTGGCGCGGGTGGTTGTGCCCGCTAAGCCTCGCTGTTAACCCGCTGGACCGGAAGTACAGATAAAGTGAGCCAAGTTAGAGTGAGCCGGAAGCGAGCGGGAGGGCGAGGTTAAATGATTTCGGCGGGAAAATGTTTCGCGTTCGGACGATGTTTGCGTTCCAGACCGCAATTGGGCTGGAACGGGGTCTTACACACATTAAGAGGCTGTAGTTTTTGAAGGGTTGGTTGTTAGCAAGTGGAATTAAAACACGGGGTGATTTTACCAGAGCTGTGGAGATGGTAAAACATATTAAGACTCCGACTCCAGCATTTACCAAAAACATGACACCGACTAAAAAACCGACTCCACGACTCCGACTCGGAGGTTTTGTCACGTTTTTTTTCTACCTTTCATATTTATGTGTATTCAATTATATATCAACCAAAAAATCCTGCTAATTGCCAAATTTGACATATTATTTGTAAAAATAAAATGTCAAATTCAGTTCAATCTTTTCAAAACTACCGACTCCGACCAAAACGCCGTGACGGCTCCGACTCCACACCCCTGGATATTACAGATTAAATAGTATTCTAAACAAATAAAACGTATCATACAGTACTTTTTCCAAATATATTCAGATGGTTTCGCGAGCATTGTCAACCGAAACCATCAGAGTATATGTGGAAAAGTACTGTATTAGTTTTGATGGCTTCGGCGGTAACTTTGAGGAAGTTCATTTTATTTTTTCATTTCGGATGTTATTATTATAAGAATATTATTAAATACTACCCTAGATAGGACAGTTTGCTCGCCACTGCAAAATTCATTTCCAATTGATTGCATCGCATTAGTTAATAAATTTGAAATGTTAACGTGATTAGTAGTTTAATTATTTGCTTGTTTTGTCTCTATCAACCCCTCCTTGCTTCCCGTAAAAAAAGACAAATCCCAAACTACATTTTGTAATTTAACATTTTAGAATATTATAATTAATTGTGCCTTGTTACTTGAGCAAACTTTGCGTAAGTGAGTCCGAAGATGCAGCTGAAAGAGGCGGAACACGTGTAAAAATTAGTAGCACAAAGCTTAGGTAAAATTTCAAATAACTTTGATTATTCCACATATTGTGCTACTTTTCGTGATACGTGTAAGGCTGTTTACTCAAACAATTTTTGTGATAGAAAGATAATCTGAAGATGCATCCGAAAGAGGCGGAACACGTGTCATGATTCGAAGCACAATACGTGAAATAATTAAAGTTATTTAAAATTTTAGCTCAGCTTTGTTTTTTAATGGCAAACGTACTTCTGTGTAATTCGGTTCTACACTTATTTATTCTGAAAAAATGGTGTTACGAATGTTTCATTACAATCTAAATTATGATTATGTATATTTACAAAAATGAATCAAATATGGATTGTTTTGGTGTATATCCAGTTGGACTGCATTATAATGAGGTAGAAATATATTTCAGCTCCACGAGAACTAAAAAAACAAACAGTACCTATTTTGGCACCGCGCCAGTAATGATGCCACAATATCTATGAATTGTATTTTGAACAGTTTTGCGGTACTTAATACACGATCATATGAACTGCGTCCATTTCCATCAATAAACATAAAAAATGTGTGACGGTAAGGATATTTTTTTTATTCTAAAAAAAATATTGGATATATAGTTGGTAGCTATTTCGGCTTATGCCCTCGTTAGAACTATGTTTAAACATTCATTTACTTATCTACATATGTATACTGGTTTACACAATACCTTTTCGCTTCTGCTCTAAGATCCTAATTTTATTGATTGAGTAGGCATTTACTTGGTAGAACTCCATTATAATACAGAAAGAAAAATAGCAATGTATTTTAATTCTACATAAATTATTTTATATAGTTGTTGATAGCTATTTCGGCTTAGACGCTTCTGACGAAGGCGTAAGCCGAAATAGCTATCAACAAATATATAAAATAATTTATGTAGAATTAAAATACATTGCTATTTTTCTTTCCGTATCCTAATTTTATATTGTAATAATAATAAATTATTAAATGTGACAAATTGATTTTGTGTCAAATTTGAATTTTTTGAATTTTGTACTTTTCCATGAGTTTTGTCGCTAACGACCCGGGTTTCGGAGTTTAACTATTTTATCATGAAATCTTAGAGATTAATCGAGCTCAGCTCAACGGTCTGCCAATTTTGAACGAGCAACTTTATTTGCCTAGTTCGCCATTGTTGTACCCTTTTAAATAATTGTTATTTTTAATTTATTGTCATTTATTAATAATTGTCATTTATTTACAATTCAAGCACTTGCTATTATTAAATATCAATTCACTAACTATCATTAATGTAATATAATAATAAAGGCTTGAAATCAATCAACTCATTAACGAGAGGTCGGATAGAACCCTAGATTTCTTTTAAATATTTTTATGTTATCATCTGGTCATTAATATTTTCAAAAATCCCCGTAATTATAACAAACCCACTTAAATCATTGAAACTTGTATTCATTCAAATTTCGCTAATTTACATTTTAATAACCTTTTAATTTAGTGATCTACTTATATTTTTGTATATAAACGATACAAACTGTTTACTACGCGTCAGTTCAAGTACATCCGTGCACTTGGAATGCATGAAGATGCCGAAAGGCGAAACCCGGATCGTTAGCAACAAAACTCATGGAATAGTACAAAATTCAAAAAATTCAAATTTGATATTGAAATTCTATCAAGCACCCTCAGTCGAAATACTTAATTAATTGATTTTATGTATTTCTCGAAGTGAAATCTGGTCTGGGCTTTTATTGAGTGGGAATAGATGTAGTTAATAGGAATATAAGTAAATGCCAACTCAATCAATCAATTGATTAAAACATTCATTGATCAAATTCTTGACCGAAAAGCTAATAAAGTCTTAGAATTCACTACGGAATCCTACCTAACCGACCTAAAATCGGAAACCAAGCTATTTTCTGTGTATCAATTTAACATGTGCTTAAAAACTAAATAGTATTTAATGTGCGTCCGATTGATATGATGTATTTCTTGAAGTGAAAGCAAATCTAGATTTTATTGAGTAGAAATGAACGTTAATTAGTATTGTATTCAGTTGATTTAGTTAAAATTGCATTAACCATCCGTAATGGTCTGAAAAGCGGTGATGCATTAGCATTAGATTGCTCATTATTGCGGATCAATATTCTTTACTCTATTAACCGTTTTCAAACGGAGTTTCGTTGAGTTAATGCCAATCCAGTCAATACAAAACATTTAGGGATTTTACACACCGCAATATAACTACTTATCTTAATATTTTTAAGATAGTTAAATCCGTAAATTATGGATATATGGTCATGGGACAGAATCCCAATCCTCTCGAGCCAAGCTCAAAAAAAATATGCATACTGGCTTATAATTTTATGTTTTGACTTGACTCTTTGAGTTCTTGTGGATTATTATAAAATGTGGAATCAAAATGATTAAATCTGAAGAATATTACTGTTTACTGTATGAGTTCTGAAAGAAGAATTTGTTTTTTAATATTAGCCTATAATAAAATTATTCTTTTTATTTTAAACAAATAATAAACTTATGTGACTGTCTCTATCTGTTTAATATTATTATTTGTGTAGTGTGTGGTTGCATTTTTGCTCCTGTAAATTAAAACAACTCGATTTCATACTTACTGCGAAGTATTCTTAAATAAATTTAAAAATTAAAGACGAATCATTTCAAAAAAATCGTAAGCCTTACATTAATTAAAATAATGTTATTTGCTTTCAAATACCGGAACATGAGAAATCATTTCATTTAATGTGATATTTATCATAAATCTTTACAAAAATTCTGTCCCGTGACCATATATCCATAATTTACCAAAACGTTAACCGATTTTATACATCGCAATATAACTACTTATCCTCTCACTTGAATATTATTAAGATAGCTAAATCTATAGAAAGCCATACCAAGTAATGAGATATCTCCATTTTCATTCGTATTTCACTAGAAGGTTTCTGATATATACGATTCCTTTAAATTAAACACGTAGAAAAATGTGTGCACGTAATAGTGAGCTTGGGATTATCGTCAAGTAGTCGAGTATGAGACATGAGAGCAGCCTTAAGGAATGAAGAATAGAGCCTTCTACGGAGGCTTTATCCAATTTTACACATGACAGTAGGTGATGTATTTTACTTCCATGGAAAAATGTCATATTTTTTTTACCAAAAAGCTTTAAAAATAACTGAACATAATCCTCGGAATATGCGTTTGATATTTATTTACTGTTTTGGTCTTTAATCAGATTTCGAAAAAATTAATATTTTGTATTATTCAAATTTAGACGGAAGGTGCTTGACGGAATTTCATATCAAATTTGAATCGTTTGACTTTTGAACTTTTCCATGAGCTTTGTCGCTATCGAATCGGGTTTCGCTTTTCGGCATCTTCGGGTTGTAACTTGCAATAACTCAAGTTGGATAAGCATAATAATGTTCATAAAAGTGATGCACATATTTTTGGAGCGAGTTTAATCAATTAAAAATTATCTCGATTAGTAAATACGGTTAAGACTATTACAAAAACATGTTTTTTTTTTATGAATTTTCACAGAGTTGATTTATTAGCGGAAACTATAACTTATCTAAAAAAAATAAAATGATATAAAAATTAACGTTATGGTGTGATCTATCTTATCATAGGTGAAAAATTTGAAGGCTCAAAGTAAAACTTAAAGTACGGTACGCAAAGTGAGTTCTTTGGTTGTTATCGTCCGTCATAAGTTAGTGACTTTGTCGGATACTCGGAAGTAAGAGAGCGGACAAATCGTCCTCTTAAGCCGACCAAAATAAAGATACGACAATGAAACTGCATTAGAAAAGTGCTGAGAATACATTCAAAGAGTTCTGCCTATCTTTTCTATTAAACGTATGAATTCAGTTTTCCTAGAAGGCTGTTTACTTGAGAATATTTATAAGATGAACCGCAAGAATTTTAGGGATTTAAGTATACCCACTATTCGTGAGCTCGTTCGTGAAACCTTTTTCAAAAGGCAGTTGGCCACCAATGTTATCCAACGATCTCTTGCCTGTAGAATTATAACGAGAAGGCATCAGAGAATCGTTATAGAACAAGAGTCATTCTTCTCGACGACAATCTATAGGTTAAAAGAAAACGTATGCTGAAATCTTGAGCTGTAGCGATCGTGCCATCCTGTCAGCAGTGATGGGGAAGAATGCAACTTGAATATAAAAACTTAATTTAGAGACGAAGGAAACGGGAAGAACTTTGACGCCAACACGCCTTAAAACTTGAAGCTTAATGAAATAGATATCCAAATAAAAGAGACTGGTATGAGCTAGTTGTTTCATAGCTTGGAAAAATACATTATTTTTATTCTTAACTGATTTAAACTTAGCTGATCTTGATGACTTTTAAATTTGACTACGGTCAATCTAGTTGATTTAAAATACTGCTTTGGTTCGCCATCAAAACTATGTATTAAGATACGAATCGCAAGGTAATGCAGTTGAGTATTATATGAAAGACTAATAATGTATTCTCATCACTAGCACATGTAAAACAGCTGAGTTAATGTGAAAAAACCTATGTGGAAAAATGGAGTAGGGAAAAATCAATCAGAGGCAAGAAGCGTGAAATAGACTACAGATTGTTTCGGCTAAGGAAACTGTGAACGAACACACTTTATCTTTCGCAACGTTTACTCAGTCATACATCAATCGCGGATTTTTTTAAGGATCTGATCCTGTATCCTTGCCACCCTCTGACAGTGATATCTTAAACAAAGAACAAGCTGTCGAAATAGATGAATTCTGCGTTCACAGACAAAATAACAATGCTTGTAACGTAGCATAACAAAAAAACAATTTAAAGAGGAAATGAATTTATGTACTATATATATTTAAAGCTTTTCTGATGACTAACAGGCGATTCTAATCTTGAGAATATCAATTTGAATGTTTTTGAAAAATAGCTTGTTAAGCTGGCGCATATGGCATCCTAATGGAGGTATTTAAACATTTTTATATCTATGAGAACTTCTTGTTTCTCATTCGCTCAACTTCTCTTTAGTTCTATGAGAATAGGGATATAATGGATAAGACTAGGAAAAGACTGGCAGATAGCTAGTGGCTCTCGATACGCTCCACTTATCGGCTGATAGTCGGTCCATTCTGCTTATTTTTTACTATTTAAAAAAAGCTTTTTTATATGAATATAAATATAATGGTGTAAATTATTTATCACTTTCAAGGTGTAAACTGTTACATCACGGTGGAAAGGCTTAACCTCTCTTTAATTTAATGAGATTAGAGATATAAAGGATAAGGCTAAGGCAGGGCAAGTGGTTAGCTTGTCGCTCTCGTTACGCTCTGTTTATAGGATCGGGTGTGTAAGAAAGAATTGTTACACAAAAGAAACGAACAGCCATGCCTTCAAATAGAATTGATGAATCGACTGAAAACAATCCCGTGAGGTCTGTCACGGCAGCCAAGGAAGTTGACCGCTGTACCGCGGACTCGGCAGTTATTCAGTGGTATAATACTCTAATACAGCGGTCACCAAACTTTTTGAGAAACGGGCCGGATTGAAATTTTTAAAAACATGGCAGGCCTGTCAGCAAATAAATTCGTGTTGGAATACAGTTAGAATATTAATTTATATGATTATATAATCATTATGCTTACCCCAATTGATAAATTGAAACACATGTCGTATTGTAAAATCACAATAAAATCTTAAATTTCTTTGTAAATTAATATTTTCTATATAAATAATTTATAAATAAATTCAAAATTTTTAGGGGGGCCGGATGATAATTTTAAGGGGGCTGGATCCGGCCCGTGGGCCGTAGTTTGGTGACCGCTGCGTCTAATACATTGTTATCGTATATGGTTAAGTATAAAAGTAAGAGTCTAGAAACGTTCTGACTATTTTATATACATAATTCACATATCAAATGCATCACAGACACACATACATTTAAACAGTAATTTGTCATGTCACTAGAAAAAAGATGAAATTTTATTGAAAAAATCTTAAAATGATTTGGAATTTGCGTGGACTAATTGAAGTGTATTTGCGGGGACTAAGCTAGTGTAAAGATATTAAAGATTTACTATATATGTGGTATATATCCACATCTATTTGTTTATTAATTAATTAGTGAATTTCCAAAGATTCGTTAAGCTAAAGCTTCTTAATTATTAATACTCCAATTCTGTTGAATCAAGTAACACGCAAAATTTTCCGAGTGTGGCCAAGTTATATGCCTCGGGGAAAAATGTGTTGTAATGTGTTTCAGGAGGTCTATTCGAAGAAAATGTAATATTCAAGAAATTGATATAAAACATTTATAACATTGTTCAAAAAATGTCAAAAGTAAAGTTATTACACCAATCGAAAGAAGATGAAGCCACTCAATGTTTTTTTTTTTTGAATAATAATACTCTAAACCAGCCATACTCAACTTGCGACCCGCGAGCCGCATGCGGCCTAATCACCTCTTTTGTGCGGCCCAAAATAATTATAGTCACCGAACACTTTTTTGGTGTTGTTTTCAATATTGGGTTGCAATCAGTTGGTACAAAAACTGTACAAAAGTGTGCCCTGCTTCTGCTTACATTATTCTCATCTACGTATCTCTGTGACTTGTCATATTCTAAAATTAAATTTTCAAAGAGCGTATTTAAAAATCGGCTCACTGATTCTCACCTTGTTGATGTATTAATTAAGAGTAACCTGTAGTAATCAGGAACCTGATTTGATGAAAATACATGAATACACATATGTATACACGCCTCGTATAACACTGTAAACCGTGTTGTATAAAAATATGTCACATTTTATACATCCGTGTTGTATAAAACCGTGTTATACGAAGCCCAAGTATATTTACAGTTTACCGTAAATATGTTGCGGCCCACATAGCGAAGCAAAAATCAGAATGCGGCCCAGACGAAAAAAAAATTGAGTATGACTGCTCTAGACGAAACATTTCATGTCAAAAGTTCTCGTTCATGTATGGAAGTTTACTTGCATATTAAATCAATCTGGCTTCAGAATTAAGAACGAGTGGCAATAAATTGGAACAGGATTAAATTGTTAAGTCGTAAGGCCAGCTTGCTTATCGCAACCATTATCAACCGATGTATCATCAAATTCATCAAAATCATTGATGATTATAGTATAGCTAGTCCTCGACTTACGGCCGAGATACGTTCCTGAACTTTTGTCGTCAGTCGAATTGTTCGTATTTCAGCAAATTTATGTATTTAAATAAATCTTTGATTGTAGACGTTATTTTCTTTTAATTCCAGGTCTTTAAAAAGGCTCTATTAAGTTGAGGTTAAGCAGGATTCGTTTTTTTATGAAATCTTACATCCATATCACTAATGGTTTTTCCATTTCGTAGATGGGTCCAAGTGATAATTGAGAATATTAAATTGGATGTTCCCGATTATTTTGTGAGGATTCGAGAACACGAATTGTTTATTCTTCCAATGAGTACAACCAGCCTGTCAATGGGGATGCCACTAAGAAGAGCTTTAAAGATTTTGAATTGTTTTGCTTCGGATGTCGACATATTTCACATGGTCATGAGTGAGTTCATACGAGTACTGTTTTTTATGAATAAAAGTTGATTTTGTAGGAATTAATCGGCTTCCTTCTATGCCAATTTTTTATGTATTTTATACTACATATATATATATTCTTACAATGTTAAAATCATTTTTCACATTGCAAAAGCAATACATTTATAATTTTTGATTATTGTAATCTACAGTGAACCTTCCTACAGCACCGAGATAAAGATTTTTTTTTGACTTAATTTATCAAAAGTAAAGGGACATACAACGGTCCGTGGCGCAGTGTCAACGTTGTTGGCTTGCGTGCCGGACCGCCCGGGTTCGATTCCCGGTTCGAGCGGATTTTTTTCAGTCGATAAATCTGATCAAAGGCATGGGTGTTTGTGTTGCTGAAAATCCCTTCCCACCTTCCCAATCCCAAAGAGCGACGCTTAGCGAGAGCGATTAGCTAACCACTAGTCCTGTCCTGTCGTATCTTTTGCATCCCATACTCACTTCGATAAAGAGAGGTTGAGCAACTTAGTAACAAGCAGTTCTCGTAGAAAAAAGAATATATGTTGAGATAAACTCCGTGATGAGTCCATATGCTCCTAGTTGGGAGCGGACATGGATAAAAAAAGGGGACATACAACTACTGATAAATATTCTTCGAATGCACATATTTATGTATAATATTAAATATTTACGAAAAAAAAATTTGCCTGAAGACTTCAGTCCACCCTTTTGAAAATAAGAAAGGCTTACTCTACATACATATATATATTAATAAATAAATAAATAATTTATTTATTTAATTTAATTTTAGTGTCCGACTAAGGTTACTGCACAGCTCGACACAATATTTTTTTAATTAGCCTGTTAATGGTTGAGGCAGTGATGGACAGCCTTTTTGGGAGAAGGGCCAGATTATTAATTCTCACATAGTTCAAGGGCTGCATGGGTAAAACTGATTAAATTATCGATATTTTTAGTGTATCTCAAAATGAAAATTTTCTTATTTTATATTGCTCTTCCATCGTCCGTAAAGAATTCTGAAGAAAAAAGGTGATTGATATTTGTCAAATTGGGCCACATGAAATGTCATTGCATGTTGTGCATCACGGGGTAAGGGATCAAACATTTATTTTACTCTTTGTTTGCTTGCAAAAAAATAAATTAATTTAATTCGCCAATGGCTGAAAGCCGTTCTGATACGTTAAAAACAAACTGAGCGTTTTTGGCATGTGTAATTATTTTCTCCAGCGTAGTACGGTAGACGAATTACCTATTTTTTTCTCCTACAAAACGGTCGTTTTTATTATTTTCTCTCGCACGACTTGCGCGGCGTCTGGAAGGCTTAAGGCAGTGTGTGCAGTTGCGTGAAATTGGCCTACTCGCTGACAACACCACCTGTTGTAGACTTTCCGAAGCTCGGGTAAATATTTTTATTTTTAAATTGATTATTAGATACTGCAGCGGCGTTGATTGATTAAGGGATAATTAATTTACTAGCTATAACTATAGATGTACTATCATAACTTGACCGCCGCTTAAATTCGGAACTAAAATTGTCCCCATATAGTTGATACATTTAAAAGCCTTCGAAGTTATATTGTTTTAGTAAAAATATATTTTCATGACGCTTTTGTTTCATTTATAGCTTGCATATAAAAATCTGTTCGTAAATAAACAAATTTGATTGAGCATTGCACAGATTATACGCGATGGTGGCGCCCTCACAAACGGTCAAGTTATAATGGTACATCTATAGTCGACTTGACTAACATTTACTAAATGTTAAATATTATTTAGTTTAACAATTAATGCTCTATTTATAGTATAAATGTAAACATATTTCAATGAGCTTTTGGCGCAACGAGCTTTTATTGAGATAAAAGCGCATAAAACTTTATGAAAGTGTATCATGTCAAGCTTATGGTGCAGTGGTCAATGTCGTTGGATTTCGTGACGGACATCACGGGTTCAAGTCCTAAAAAGCTTAAATGGACCTTTTAGAGAATTGTAAAGACTTTAATTTCTAATTTTAAAGGTCTGAAAGCTCATTTTTTTGACATGATAGGTTTCAGCTTAATTGAAGTTTTTGGATAGCTTAAGAAATTCTTAAGTATTGAAGAGTTTTTGACACAATGAAATTTTTGTGTTTCAGATGAATCTTTCAGAGCCATCTTTTAGAGGCATTTTAGATGTTGGCTTTCCCTAAGCTATTTTTATAAAAATGAACTTTCAACAATGTATTCGCCGAATCCATCGAAAGTAGTACTAAGCTTAATTTGAGATTACGGCCAGCATTTAGGAAATCAAACATTCAAGAAAGCTTTTGTGTAATGAGCTTTTATTGGGCGGAAAGAAATTTGTAGCTATAACTTAAAATATGTGTGTATATGTCCTAATATTAACAATTGTGCCGGCTAGTGCATTAACTGATAAGTGAAAAATATGAAGAATTTAGAAATCATATAAAAAAAAAATTGAACAAGAGTAAAAAAAGTATTTCTCTAACCAACTTTCCAATTGGTTTTTAACTCGAACTAAGTTGCTATCACCCTCAGTGTTGCCATACTTACAAGAATTATGTTAATTTTGTTTGGAATACACAGAGCCGTATCACGGTATTCTTTTACCCTAGGATATTTAGTTGAAATTGGAACCGTGACATGTCTAAAAAAACTGCGTTGAATGGATTTATGTTTATTTAGCTGTTGAATATCATTTTAACAAGAAAAAACAGAGTATAGGGTATTTAATATTATAGGCACTATAACGTAGAATGATGATGGAAATTTGGTAAGCTCTATAGAAATGCTCAATATGTTATCCTCTAGGACAGGGGTGGTCAAAGCGTCGAAGTGAGCTATTCCAAGTCGCCCGCATATTTGGTGTACTGATTGATTTACACATCTCTGATTCTTCTTTTATATCAATGATAATAAATTCAATTTTTTATGAGTTGATTGCCGCCAAAAACTTCAAAAAAATTCGCCCGTAGTGGAAAAAGTTTGACTACCCCTGCTCTAGGATTTGAGATTTTTTTGAATTTTTTTCTTTCTCAACACAATATCAAAAAAGTAATCTGCGACCCCAGTTTGGGAATCACTGTATTCGGAGGTTATATGATCCAAAAAGAAAGTGGACATGGGTTTAAGACAGGGCTGAGTCAGTAAAAAGTCGGTAAAAAAAAATACGACTCCGACTAAAACACGATTAATTTCTTAACGTTTTTTGTCTACCTATCATATTTATGTGTATTTCAATAGGGACGCTCAAAATATGTTACTTTGTCCTGCTGAGTAGATATTTCATTGTTAATTTTCATCACTAATGGCCAAATTTGAGTCTACCAGTTTGGTAAATAATCGGCCAACACCTACCTGTACGTCATCAAAATACAATATCTGGTGAAAACATTGCTGCTGTGTGTGAAAGTTTACAGGAAAACCCAAGGCAGCTTATTTTTCGTTGTTCACAAGAACTTGGCTTTTCTGCGACTTCAACTTGGCGAATTTTGAATCGGGCCTTATGTCTGCACCCGTATAAAATCCAACTAACCAAGTAACTTCAGGTAAACGACCACAGAAAACGCCTGATTGGGTTCTGGAGCAGTTGGAAGTTTACCCAAATTTGTCAAAAAAGTCAACTTTAGCGACATGGCCCATTTTATAATGAATGGATATTGGCAGACATTTGATGCTATATTCCATATTTAATGCCGTAAAATATACTTACAAATGAAATTAAAATTTAGTTGAAATCTCACAAACAACTTGTTTTATTTACATTTCAAAACTAAGCGTCCTTATAAAAAGACCCTTTACATATATCAACCAACCAATCCTGCCAATAGCCAAATTTGACATATTAAAAGTAAAAGTAAAAAGAAAAAATTCAATCTTTCCAAAATTTCCGACTCCGACCAAATCACCGCGCCGACTCCGGCCAAAAATCCCCGACTCCACGACTCCGACTCCGACTCCACAGCCCTGGCTTAAAACATATCAAAAATGATTTGAGACCACAATACGTAAACAATACAACTATTTTTGTTTTTGTTTTTGACGATTTAAAATTTTTCTAGCAAACCGAACAAAGGCAATATTTAACATTGGTGAAAAAAAAAAAAAACAATAACAGTTGCAGGAAGCCTCGGGCCCTTTTGGGTCGTTAATTCGTTTCAGTGGAGTGCGCGGGGTGGGCGCATTTACCGGTAGGGCGAGCCGTCGCCGGCACTGCGCTCCCACCTCTATTAAACTAGATTAATGGTATAACGGAAAACCATACGTTATTAGGAAACCACCGGCCAAACAATTTATTTTGCCGCGCGAGGAAAAGCGGGCCCCACCCATTCTCCTTCAATGCTTCCCACCCCACAACACGGTGCTGGGCTTGAAAGCAACAACACACTATTATATGCAATAGACTTTGCCACTTTATTATTTCATTATTTATATAATCTGCTTGTATGAGCCAAAAAAATAAGTTTAACCAACGACCAACCATTTTCATTGACCTATCTCAATAATCACTTTTAAGGTGTTCACTGTCAATAATTGATGGAATGGCGTAATAATAAAATGAGGTCTTCAAAATTTTAATCATTTTCTTGTATTTTGCTTAAATTTATTTGCTTAGTTGTGATACCAATTGTTTGTCATACCTTGTATTTCTTACTTAACTTTTGTATAAATTTCACTGTTTCGTTGTATTTCTTATCAGTTGACAATGCTCGCTATGAGCGAAACTGGTCCAGAATTTCGGAGTTGCACTACATCTGCACACTTTTTTTAATAAATTTATTTGACAAAGTTCTAAGATTGTCATCATTAGATCTTTAATATAATTATATCTTAGCCAGAGTTGTAAAAAAATATGCTCAAAATAATTAATTTTTACTTGCTCATAGTTACAAGTGAATTTTAATCAGTCGAAACTTCAAACGCTCATATCTCAAAACAGTGTCAAGAGCAGTTAGAGCATTTTCAAAGTAAGGTGTCGAACTGTCACTTTGGTCAAAAAGTATTACTTTAATACATTTTAAAGTTTTACTCCCACATACATATATGATGATAAGGGCCAGGACCGGTTTCATTCGTTTTCAACTGATGACAATGCACGTGATGATCTATATCAGGGTGATTTTTTTTCGTTGAAATGTATTAAAATTTGGAATATGTGAAAATTTGTAGCAATACTCTTTCATAATGTTGAAAATCTTTAAAGTAGCATCACCATTAGCAGGTTGGTTCTACACGTTCAAAGAACAAACAATGCTTGTACAGGAATTATTAAAAAAAAATGCAAAGATAATATTGATTGACATTTATAAGAACAGTAAGATTCTCATATTGGTTTCGTGTAAGCCGAAAGATATGTGTGGAATGCCTTATGTAAAACCATAGTATATATACTTACTAGGGCTTGCATTACCGGTTAACCTTAAAAAAAGGACAAACATATAAGTGCATTTCATGACATTGTTATTTTCATGAAACGTATTTTAAATTCTTTACGTTTTAGGATACCGTTTTTAGTAAAAGTAGCCACATAAAGTTTATTTATTTTTATCTATTTTATTTCATTTACCGGTAAATAACCGGTAAACCGGTAATGGGTGAAATTATTTACCGTTTACCGGTTATTGGAATTTGACGGTAAATTGCAAGCCCTAATACTTACATCTTCAAATAGTAAAATTAAGAGTATTAAGAAACCCAAACGATCGATCATCTCTCAAGCCTAGTTCATACTAAAGCGTTGAATATATTATTTTCATAAATTTAGCTCTCGAAGCAAAGTTAGTGGCACGGAAGATAGAATCCTTTGCGATGATGTTTGTTGTCTCTCAAGCATTGTTAGTCAAGATCTTTTAATTGATTCGTAAGTTATTTTGGTTATTTATTATAATAGCAATTCATGAAATTTAAAAATACTTCTTTCAATAGTAATGACTAATTTTGAGAGTTAAGTTGACTGTATTTTAACCTTTTGCACTCCTCAATATATATTTTTTCTTCAAGCAACTCAATTTAATAGATTTGAGAAATTGATTAATATCGCAGGGTTTGCGAATTTATTAACATGGTAAATCGTGACATTATCAGTGTAACCATTTTATCAGAAACTTAATCAGTAAAATAAAAATAAATCATGAGAATGGTTAACTTTCTTCATGTACACCAAGTGTATTAATGTTATTAATCCTGGAAAATTAAATGTTTAAATTTGCAGTCACTTTCGCATCAGCAGAGTGGCGCAGCGGAAGCGTGCTGGGCCCATAACCCAGAGGTCCGTGGATCGAAACCACGTTCTGCTAATATATATTTTAACCTTTTGCACTCACTCCTCAATGAATCATTTTTTTTCTTTTAAGCCACTCTTCAATAGATTTGAGATATTGATTAATATCACAAAGTTTGCGTATATATTAGCATGGTGAAATTAAATACCAAAAATATACTATATTATGACATGTTACAAACTCTTATTCACACAATCCAATAAATACGGTTTTTGTAATAAGGATATAAGTCCGCTCCCAGCTTGGCACAAATGGACTCCTCACGGAGTTTATATCAACAAATGTTTATTTTTCTACGCGAAATGAAAACTCAGTTGCTTAACCTCTCATTTTTGAAGAAATTTGGGATTGAAAGGATACGAAGACTCGGACAGTACTTTTGGTAAGCTAATCGCTCTCGCTATGCGTCGCTTTTAGGGATCGGAAAGATGGGATGGGATTTTTAACAACATAAATACCCATTGCCTCCGAACAGAATCGATTTATAGACTGAAAAAATCTGCCCTGGTGGTCCGTCACGGAAGCCAACGACGTTGACTACTGCACAACAGACTGGCTAAAGATAATACAAAAATATTAAGAAATAATCTTCCAACCACCTTTTAAAATGCCCAGCAGGACTCAATAATATATGAGTAGCCCATTACCTATACGATGTTGAGCTAGACTAGAGTTGTAGCAATTAACTTTTGCCTGGCTGAGGGTTAAATAGTCGACCACCACTGCTACTTTATCTTAAATATTTATCTTATTAATAGTGATACTATGTGTAAACTTTTAGTATTCTTAAATAATTGTTTTTTATGATTTTGATTGACTAGTTTCGTCACAATTAAATAAAAAAGAAAATAAGTCGGATTATTATTGGCCGAAAACCATTTATATTGTCGCTACCAATTGCCAGGATTAAAACCATACGCGTACACGATAAGATATCGTTATCTTATCTCAAACGCGCCTCTTTCAACGAACATTCCAAATCAAATGGATGCTTTTTGCATTAAAAGATGTAGATAAGAAGTCGCATTCACGGTTCGCATCGCCAGTCAATTATAGGAAAATTATCGATTTTCACAAATATTTTTTTATAGAACGATGTATAAAGATACGTTAAAGCATAATCAATCAATTTTTTTATTGCAGTCTATGCCAATAAAGCCATACCACTGGGGTCTTTTTTAGACCCCTCTTTGACTTACGAATTATTTTTTAAGGACAGTTTTCGAAGGTTAACAAGAATTTGAGTATGCAATCTTATTGCAAGCTTCTAATTCAGACTCATTCATGCGCCACTTAAAATATGAATAATTATAGAAAAATTATCAATTTTCATACATTTTTTAAAGAAAGATGTATAAAGATACGTCAAAGCATAATCAGTCATTTTGTATTGCAGCCATACCACTGGGGTCTTTTTTAGACCCCCCTTCGGCCTACGAGTTATATTTCAAGGACAGACTTTCGAAAGTTAATGTTACTTGTACTTAGATATACGCAAAGAGTTTATTGTATTCTTCGACGAAGTAATAATCTAGAAGTGCATTCTTTCTTTTTAATTCACCAGCGATACTCTATTTTAAATTACTTTAGTAAACTGTGTGCTTAGGTTGATAAATTGTTTTTTTTACGAGTGAAGCCGTTTCATTCGGTCCCACCGCAAATACTTATACCAACCAGCAACAGAAATAAATAAAATTAAAGCGTTATAAATGATTTTTATTATTCAACTTCATTCAGACATGCAGTAACCTAGAATTAATAGTTAGTTGAGCCATTGAAAATAATTATATAGACATGAAAATGATTCCATGATTAGTATAACTCATTAAGAATGCTGAAGTTGATAATGCTCACGATCGCTCGTGAAATCGGGTGTAGAATAGGTAAAAAAAATGTGTTGATTGAATTGGCATTTACTTGGCAGAACTCCATTATAACACGGTGGAAAAAAAATAGCAATGTATTTTAGTTCTACAGAAATTATATAATACTAGCCGGTACCCGGCAAGCGTTGAAATGCCACTCAAAGAAAGAAAGTGTTTGTGTTTATGGAAGTGTTTACGGGTGCACAATATTTTAGATAAATAATTTCGATTTAATTTCACTAAAATTGATATTAAACGACATCGATGACATTTGCCGTTTAACGTTTTCTGTTTATCTTTTGCCGATTGTCTACACGCGCCACCTACTGAAAGTTGATTGTAGTATGCCTATAACTATTGCGCAAGTGCAACAATAAGTTGTCAAAATGAACGGTATGTCAGCGCATAAAATATGGAAAAAAACATTGATTTTTATATAAAAGACCTACTGTAAGTTTGTTATAAGTAAGTGATTTAACTATGCCTATAACCTTCGCGCAAGTGCATGCAATAAGTTGACAAAGTTTTATAACAATCGGATGAATGGTATAGCTACGCATAAAATACAAACAAACAAACATTGATTTTTATATATAAGATATGGTTGATAGCTATTTCGGCTAAAACCATCATCAGAACTATCACCGTGAAAAGTAATGTGTAGTTAAGTTTCTATTTTACGAATTATTGACACACCTTAAAAGTGAAAGGATAATTAGAGTTTATCTTTATTACGCTTCTAAAATAGAATTAAGCTATCGCAATTTGATGTAACGTTAGGTTACTGCAAGGTTTGTATAGGATACTTTTTTTAATTTATTGATTGAGTAGGCATTTACTTGGTAGAACTCCATTATAATACGGAAAGAAAAACTAGTAAGAACTAGTTAGTTCTGACGAAGGCGTAAGCCGAAATAGCTATCAACAAATATATAAAATAATTTATGTAGAATTAAAATACATTGTTATTTTTCTTTTCGTATTACTTTTTTAATGGTGGTGAAGATTTGCTTTTAACCCTGCAAAGCTTAAGAAGTCAAAACGCTTCAGTCATTTGACTTAATTTAAATCCTGATAGTAACTTTATTTTAAAGGCATTTTATTGAATTAAATAATTTAAAGTACTGCTTCTACATCAGTGGCTCTCACGTAAAATTGTTTTTATTTTAATGGCATTTCACCAAATATTGACAGTGAACACCTTAAAAGTAACGATATTATGTTGTATATTATGTTTCGGACCTGTTATGATCATCGTGAGCATTGGTCATAAAAACGACTGATGCACAAAATATTAAAATCCTATAATATCGCTTAATTCCTTATCGATGAAGTATTGAGGTTGGAATATTCAAAATTGTTTGTGGCCAGTGCTCATGTGCTGAATAAAAACCAAAAAAGCAGCTCCCATATGTTTTATGAGATATAGGAAGATTTTCTAATTCTGACTTTTTGTCAGTCTGATTCAGTTGTCCCCAACCAAATGAAACTATACATTTTTAAAAAATGATTAAAAACAATGAAATTTTATAAGACGACACTTTTATTTGAAAAGCTTCTAACTGCTCTTGACACTGTTTTGAGATATGAACGTTTGAAGTTTCTACTGATTAAAATTCACTTGTAATAATAATTATTTTACCATGTCCGCTCCCAACTTGGAGCATATGGACTCCTCACGGAGTTTATCTCAACACATGTTTTTTCTACGAGAACTGCTTGTTATTCAGTTGCTCAACCTCTCTTTTTCGAAGAGAGTAGGGATGGGAAGGATACGAGTACTAGGACAGGACTAGTGATTAGTTAATCGCTGTCACTATGCGTCGCTCTTTGGGATCGGAAAGGTGGGAAGGGATTTTCAACAACACAAACACCCATGCCTTTGAACAGATTTATCGACTGAAAAAATCCGCTCGTACCGGGGATCGAACCCGGGCGGTCCGGCACGCAAGTCAAAGCCGTTGCCACTGCGCCACGGACCGGACATAGTAATAATGTTATAATGAGCAAGTAAAAATGATTCAAATCACTTATTTTAATTAACTGATTGAGTAGGAATTTACTTGGTAGAACTCCATTATAATACGGTAAGAAAAATAACAACGTATTTTAGTTCTACATAAATTGTTTTATATATTTGTTTATAGCTATTTCGGCCTTCAACAGAACTATGTTTTAAACGTGTATTAGAGATAGCTTATATTTTAATCATACTTTTTCTCAACTCTTGCCGAGAAATACTGATCTTAAGGTTTAATGACGGAAATAATGATGACAATCTTAGAGCTTTGTAAAATAAATTTAGTAAAAAAAGTGTGGAGATGCAGTGCAACTCCGGAATTCTGCTAACTCCGTTATTCAACCATAGATAATTCTGATATTCATATATTTGATAGAATGCGGTATATAAAAACTTTTTAGACCAAATAGTCATTTTAGGCAAAACTTTTTCAAAGTTAGGTAGCGGATTATTATCTAGTTTTTCTGTTCCGCTGATTAAGTGAATTGGAGTCTCGAGAGGCAACTCACCCATGCATCTTCTTTTTATTATAAAACTGAACTTATCAATTATATTTGATAGAATGCGTAAAATACAAGCTTTCCCAACTAGAAGGTCATTTTAGGCAAAATGTCAATTATAACCTTTTCAAAGTAAGATAACGAAGTCTCAATGTAGATTATATGATCAATTATGCCAGTTTTTAAATCTCATTCTAATGAAAATTGATTCGTGAATTCATTTCCAATCACACGTGTGCTTCAAATCGCTGCTCACGCTTCTCAATTCTAGCCCCATGTAAATATTCTAGAGTTGAAGGGGGTTGAGATACTGACTCACCTATTTCGTTGAAATGCCCCGTCAGGGGTTCAGACTATGCACTAAATACACTGAAACAAGCGCGAGATAAGCGTATCAAATGGACTGGTTTCAGAAGATGGCTGGGTTAAAACAGCGTATGACTATGTTTCAGAATATTAACTGCTTTAAAAATATTAGTTACCTGTAAGCTTTTAATTTTTCTTATAAAGCTGTTTTTTAGTTTTCCATAAACACAACTGGAATAGAAAAAGTAAATAAAACATTTACTTTACCAATAATCGTTCTTGAAAATAAATTAAAACACGTTTGTTTACTGAAAACCAATGACCATAATTCTACATGGCTTTTCCCTACATGTTTTTCTTTGTTGCAAACAGAAGTAAAAACGCAAGTCAGAACTACTGAACTAAAAGAAGAAAAGTCTTACTTGCAGGTTAGAGGTCTGCACGGGCTGAAATTTTAAAATTTCACCCGGCCCGAACCCGAAGACATCCGAACCAGCCCGGCCCGGGCCCAAAGCTCATTTCCAAAAATCTTACCCGAGCCCGAAATTTTTCAACCTTGCCCGAAAAAAACCCGAAATTTATTTTTCAAATAAAAATTAAAAATTGACTCACCAACGTGTGTGTGCAGTTGTGTGAAATACATTTCTACCTAATTAGAATTAGTTTTTCTTTGTTTTACAGGAATGACGATTCAAGTGAGAATTTTTGAACTAGAAAAGCTGAAAATGAATTTACATTTATACACTCAACGTATCCAACTTTTTTGTTTGTAGCCACCTCTATGATTTCACTAAATGATTTCCACACTTCACTTTTCCCATGGGTTTTTACTGAAGAAATATATTCTCCACTCTACAGTTTTGTCTTAATATTTTCGAAGCCCATTTTTTGCCGGTAAATTAAAAAA
Organism: Himalopsyche kuldschensis; assembly: GCA_028554975.1. Classification (NCBI taxonomy): domain Eukaryota; kingdom Metazoa; phylum Arthropoda; class Insecta; order Trichoptera; family Rhyacophilidae; genus Himalopsyche; species Himalopsyche kuldschensis. Next base: position 19,331,328 of record JAHFWI010000006.1, read on the forward strand.
CAATTAACCTAACAAATTGAATTGCGACCGATCGAAATAACCATATTGGACATTCTGAAATCAGGATCATATTATGAAATTCATTATGCGTATTGTACAAACGCCGATGAAGCAGACATCATTAAAAAATACTAAAATACTGGCGTCCAAAGTCATTAAGTTAAGAAAAATGCATCTTGTTCTTTCGAATAGGTGTTCATGAGAGAATGTTTTTAAATAACGAACAAGGCGCCGAAAATATGACTAATACGAGTACGTGAAGTTTATTATAGTATTAAATTTAGATTAACGATAATGGTGAGCTCATTCGGAAATGGCCCGATTTTCTTATATTTTGTTGTATGCTTGCGTGCGAGCCCGACCCGGGCCCGAACTAAACCTTCGTTACCGGGCCCGACCCAGCCTGCGGGCCAAGCCCGAGCCCGTGCAGACCTCTATTGCAGGTTCTATGACGTGGAAACCGTGTCCGTGAAAGTGTCCGTGTCCGTATCCTTACCACAATTACTGTCATAGTCATATCATTTTTATATTTAATCTATTCATAACTTATTTATAATAATCTTGAAATAAATTAAGACTACTTTTAGTTAACTTCTTACAATATCTAGTCTTCGAAAGAGACTGAGTTACAATTATTATAATTCTGTAACGATAAACTCTGTTTAGACCAGTGGTTCTCATGTAAAATTTGGCTGTGGCCGCATTAGAAACATCAGCGGTCTTACGAAAATGTCTGGTAGCCGCACCAAATTTTTGTGTTGAGCCTTTTTAGTAAAAAATACCCAAATATGTATGTGTTTGAGTTTTTGCGAACTAACAATTCATGAAGCACACTACTATGGATACAAATTATAAAATTCTTAGTGTCTTTGTTGACAAATTAACATGTAAAAACTCATTTTTATGAAATATCAATATCAACTATCGAACTGTTGGTGGCCGCAGTGAAATCTTCTGATGAGCGCACATGAGAACCACTGCTCTAGAGTCTAGACCAGTGGTTCTCACGTAAAATTTGGCTGTGGCCGCATTAGGAACATCAGCGGTCTTACGAAAATGTCTGGTGGCCGCACCAAATTGCTTGTTTGTCAAAAATACCTAAGCATGTATGTATTTGAGTTTTTGCGAACTGACAATTCTTGATGCACAATATAATGCATCCGAAATATTAAATTTCAGTGTCATTGTTGACAAATTAACTTGTAAAAACATTTTTTTATTAAATATCTACATAAACTATGAAGCTGTTTGTGGCCGCAGCAAAATCCTCTGGTGGCCGCACATGAGAACCACTGGTTTAAATTCTATAAGCCTCACATGGTTCCCGGGCCGATGCCAAAAAAAAGCACCCTCTTTTTTCGGCATCGGCTGAGACGAAGAATTGTTAATGTATATTTTTGTAAAATTTTTGGGTCAGTGGTACAGTGGCCTACGACGTTTGCTACCGCGACGGACATCCCGGGCTCGAGTATTGGTAAGAGCAGATTTTCCCAGTCGGTAAATCGATTCTGTTTGAAGGCAATCGGTGTTTGTGTTGTTAAAATCCCTTCCAACCCACCCGATCCCAATAGCGGTGCGTAGCAAGGACGAAAAGTTAGCCACTAGTCCTATCCTAGTCCTCGTATCCTTTCAATCCCTACCCTGCCATACTTCAAATTAATTTAATATCTGTTTTAGTTTCGTAAACTCCAATGGTTCACCGTCACTAGGGATGTGTGAAAAAGCGGTCGAAAGTTCCGGCAAAGTCGACATATTCCCGATATTGGCAGTGCGGCATGTGGCTCGCATCCCTCCTCCCGTTCCCAACCCCTGGTTCTGCCAACTGTCGACCGCCGCGGCCCACACTTTGATTTTTAATACTTGGCCGGACACCGCCACCTTTTTTATCATTTGTATACCACATACGCCATAATTGGGAGGGTCAGATTTGGAAGCGATTCAATTAAATTACTTATGAGTGTTAACCCGACCTGAATAAACATTTGTTTCAAATCCATTTCCGCTCCCAATGTGAAGCATATGTCCCCATCTGGAAGTACCTCAATATATCGTTACCTTACTTTGAAATGGTTTTTTGCCTAAAATGACCTTTTGGCCGGAAAAACTTGTTTTACCGTATTCTATCATATATATGAATTTCAGAATTATCTATGGCTGAATAACGTAGTCGGCAGAGTTCCGGAGTTGCACTGCATCTGCACACTTTTTTTTACTAAATTTATTTGACAATGTTCTAAGATTGTCATCATTAGATCTTTAAGATCATTATTTCTCAGCAAGAGTTTTACTTGCTCATTGTTACAAGTGAATTTTAATCGATCGAAACATTTAACGCTCATATCTCAAAACAGTGTCAAGATCAGTTAGAGCATTTTCAAAGTAAGGTGTCGATATGTCTTTTACCCGGACTGCTTTTTACTCAGTCACTCAATTTCTCTTTAGTTCAAGGAGAGTAGGGATAGAAAGGATAAGGACTAGGACAGGACGACTGGTAAACTTGTCACTTTCGCTACGTCCCGCCTACAGGATCGGATAGTTTGGAAGGATTTTTTAGACAACACAAACGACCATGCTTTCGAGAAGAATCAACTGAAACTGAATTTAGCAGGGGCAGAATGGATAAGACTAGAGCAGGACTTGTAGTTTGTTAGTCACCCTCGCTACGCTCAAACTTAACATTAGAAGTGCAAGAACAAAAAAACTCGTGTCTTCGAGCAGAATCGACAAAACGACTGAACAAGTGTGTGCTTGTACCGATGCTCGAGCCCGCGAGGTATATCACGGAAACCAACGTTGTTGACGACTGCACCACAGACCCAACAATTGAACATAAATATAAATTATCGTTACTTCGTCTCTGTCTAAGAGAGTGACTTTTTTGGCATCGGCTCAGCAACAGATATTGGCAGGTTGAAAACGCTATGCCTTTGCTGGTCTGGATGTATATGGATGAAGGTTTCTACGTATAGATGAATGATAGTCCATGAATTCACCTGATGAATGGTTGTCACAAGAGATATAGGTGAGCAATTGCTGTAGAAAAACGGATGGCCTGATAGAGTGAAGAAGATTGAATAAAGGTGGCCATGTTTCAATCTGGACCCTAGGAGAAGAAAAAATATATAATTAGAAATAATGAAAAATGAATGAATGTGAGCATAAACATAAGATTCCAATATAAACCCTTGTAAAACACAATTTATGTCTGATTGTAAACGTACTGAAAATAATAAAAATAATAATACATTTTAGTACTTTTTCCACATAAAATTTATTTGATCAGGACCGGTTTCGCACTAAAAGTGTATTATTATTTTTATTATAATGCCTTTCCACCAAGTATTGACAGTGAACACCTTAAAATAGTATTGAAAATACTTTACTTTGATTTTAAACTACCCAAATATGAATCCATTTTCAGTGCTTAAAAACACCCATCACCTCTTTTGGTATTTACTCTACCCCTCTTTAGACTCTTGGGTTACAAACACGTTTATATTGCCGAACATTCATCACAGGCGCTGAAGAAAGAGACAATATGTTACAATTTGTCAAAGATGAGCTGATAATTATATTTAAATTTCGTGAAAAAGAGCGATTGAAATGGACAGATTTTCCTGCACTAAAGTCTGAACCCATTGTTGCTTAAACAAATATCAACCAAATGTGCATAATATTAATGACATTTGAATTGTTGGCCCTATCAATTCAAATCAATCATCGTCTTAGTAATTTTGGATATTGTAAGGGAATGATTAGACTGCTTACAAAATTACAACATCTACACTCGTCCTTAAAGTTCAGTTTCCGGTTACCGTAAGCTTTTGTGAAGTGAAATTTGCGACTAATTTTATACTAAACCGTTTTAATAAAAATAATGCTTCTTTACCGTGAATCATGAAACCTTAAAAAAGAGAGATAATTAGGAGTATGGTTGTTGACTTTGTCAGGAATTCAGAGATAAGAGAGCGGACAAACAAGGTCCTTATTATGTCTTAAATAAAAAGGTGGCAAAGGACCTGATTTGGGCATGTGCTACGGATGCCCCAGGGGAGCCCTGAATCCTGCCTGTCTCTTCTACTAGTCGGATTGGCTTCTTAACGATGTAAAACCGCTGATCACCATCCATATGGTGTACTCGGTGGAGCCAGATGACTCTCTGATGTACTGGGAGGAAGTAAAGAGATTGGCGGGAGACAAGGAATTGTGGAGGCACCGTGTGGCGGTCATATGCTCCAAATAGGGTGAAGATATGTAAAAAAATAAAGAACATTTTGATCTATCATGTTGTTATTTAAAGATTGTTAATAATACAGTAAGAACAAAAACGAAATAATACAAATGAAAATGAAAGAACGGCTTCCGTCATCTAATGATGTGAGCTTTAGATGTAAGAGTGCATAGAGCGTGGTAACAAATGTAATATCAAAGATTTAACCATTTTCAATTTAAATTACTGATCTTGGATATGGTTGTTTGAGTTGCCTTGTTTCCTCGAGTGACTTGAGTAAAAAGATCATATTTGATTAAAAAAAGATTGAGATGACCTCGATCTCGGCTCTCTCGTAAATTGAGAGGGAGCCTAGGATCCGACACTCGGGTTGAGGATGTTAGGGATCGGAGTAGGAGAAAGTAGGAGGCTCTTATAATGAGAGAAGGGCTCAAGCGTTACGGGGTGCGATCAGCACACAAAGTCTATTGATAATGAAATTAAAACACAGAATTTACACGTTTGATACATTTAAATAATACAAGTTGAATTTAAAAAGAAGCACTGAAGCTAATTAAAATGGCAATACCTAAATTCGATTACGTTGCGTACGTTAATATCAGCTCGCTAGGATGCGGAGCTTAAGGGGAGGATTAGGAGACCGAGAGCTTCTTACCGGGCTTACGTTTGGGATGTTACACAACCAACACGAAGACTAATTCGGATCTCAAGAGCTCAATCAAATCTGATTCATCCAGGGCTGCGGCCAAAAGCCAAATGCGGCCAAAAGCCAAATTTGACATATTAAATGCAAAAATAAAAAGTTCAAACTTTTCAAAATTTCTGACTCCGAACAAAACGCCGCGCCGACTCCAACTCCACAGCCCTGGATTCATCTCATTTGATTAAAAAAACATCTAATGTCTGGTGCCTTGGCTGTTATACCAGATAGTTTTTTTTTAAAAGTATATATGAGTGTATAAAATACTTAATCATCTCAGTTTTTTTGTAATGATAGCTTAAAACGGTCTAGATAAAAATAATTTTAATACATATTTTTTAGTACAAACATTCAAGCTTTATCCCAAAACTCGTAAATACAAAGCATGATCCGCTGAGTTTTGAAAATACGACTTCTAATAAAGGGTTAAGTTACAATAATGCAGTTATGGTCAACAACGTGCATAACATTCTGAAGCCTTTTATAATGTCGTTATTTGTTGATACACCTAAAACTATCGGAGTTAAATACATGTTGAGCTGCTTTCGATGAATCCAGTGGGAACTTTTTGGATTGAGCTAAATTGTGATTTTAAGTTTGGTTATTTCTTTAGATTTTTTGATATCTTTTTCCATTCATGATAATATCGTTAACAGAATCAAAAATACAGAACGATAAAATGATAGCTTTGATATCTTAAATGATTGAAAATAATTGAATACATATGTTTTACGATTGAAATGGATGAAACAAAAAGAAACGGAGACTGGATAAATTGTTTGATGGAGACATTTTCAAAATAAGCAAATAAAAATGTTTTAATATTGAACGAACCAATAATCTGTTATTGTATGATTATAATAATATTATAAACGTAGAATTATTAAGATTTTCTATATATTAGAAATTATTATTCAAATCCCAACCACGATCATTTTTAATGTGTTGACAGTTAATTCTGTGGAAAGGCGTTTAAATAATAAGTAATTGAAAGGTAGGTAAATAAATAAAACACATTTTCTTGTACTTCTTCTACTGATGACATATGTATAATTTTCAACATATGACATATGTTTAATAATAATTTATAAATATTAGCTCTACGCAATGTGAATTAAGATCTTACACTTTTTGGGAGCAGATTGGTAATGCACATATATGTTTTTTTATAAATAGCCAAAAAAGTCAAATCAGTCTTTGTTTGATTACCTTTGTAATTTTTTATGAAAAAGGTTGCGAACGAATGTCATGACCTGTCATAATTCGTATAATTAAAAACAGATGGCATTAAGCTGCCCCCCGATGTTCAGATACTAAAAAAAGTTTTCGTAATTAAAATATATGATTTTCATTAAAATCTAAATAATTTTACTAGGCAACAGTTAAAAACTTTTGTTGGCTCACAAGCCGTGCAAGGGGTTGAATGAATATCAATAATAAATTATATATGTGACAAATTTAATATTTTTCAAAAGTCCTAATTTTATCCTGGTGTAATTTTGTCCTAATTTTATTGCATGAGGGTTGAAAGAAAATTTTGCAAGATCTTTTATCGAAGTGAATTATTGTTTGTTTTGGTGAATTGCTACATTCTCAAAATATAGCAATAGAAAAGTTTTGTAGTATCTCAGACAACGTCACGGTGTACTTGAATACCTGAGTGAACTCATGTCCTTCTTGTTCATGCAGGTAAGGATACGAATCCCTGAATGGTCAACAACTCTCAGGGCTGTGGAGTCGAAGTCGTCGCGGCGTTTTAGCCGGAGTCGTACACGGAGTCGTACCCGGAGTTTTTATTTTTGCATACAATATGTCAAATTTGGCTATTGGTCGATTTGGTTGGTTGGTATATAATTGAATACACATAAATAGGTAAGGTAGGAAAAAAACGTGGCGAAATTAAGCTTTTTTTAGTCTGAGTCAGAGTCATGTATAGGTCAATGTTGGAGTCGGAGTCGTATTTTTGGTAAATTCTGGAGTCGGAATCGTAATTTTTTTACGACTCCACAGCCCTGACAAGTTTTCTCGATTTTTACAATATATTTATTTCAGGGAAGGAGGGGGTTCGACTTGAAGTAAATTTTCGTGAAAAACTTGAGCCTCAATACTCCCACAGTGGTCACTAATATAGTTAAAAAAATCATGAATGAATCTCATTCATTCTCAAGTTGATCATTCTTGTTGTACATACTTATTTTCTATATCTATATATATATAAATGAATGTCTGTGTGTATGTCCGCTATGGACTACTAAACCGCTCGACCGATCGATGTGAAACTTTACAAATTTACTGAGTACACTCCCGCAATGGTTTCTGGCCTACCAACCCCTCCCCTCAACCACCCCCCAACCTCTACCCCGAATTTTTTTTTAAGCTTTACGAATTTTTCGAGTTCACTCATTTGAAGGTTTCAGGCATACCCCCCTCCCATACGCCCCCCAAACCCTACCCCGCCAAACAACCCCCTTCCCCCCAAAAAATGATATCGATTTTTTACAAATTTCTCGAGTACAATTCCGCGAAACTTTCTGGCGTACACCCCTCCCCCCCCAATCCCCCCTACAATTGCTGGCGTAGCAACGCGCGCAGGGTACAGCTAGTATATATTATATATTTTTAATGAAAATTCACTTGTTTTTTCAACAGATACAAACATACAAGCTTGCCAATCTTTTCGCAAACCAACTTGCATTTTTCAAACATATTATCCGAGAGTAAAATGACACATTGCTTCATCCGTAATGTTTGTTATATAGGAATGGCGAAATCACCGGAAAATTTAATTGGAAAATTCGGCCACATTACACAACAGCAGAGTGGCGCAGCGGAAGCGTGCTGGGCCCATAACCCAGAGGTCCGTGGATCGAAACCACGTTCTGCTAGTCGATTTTTTGCAATATCATAAAAGTAGATCAATTCATATTTCTTACAAAGGGTTTGATTTTAGTATAATTTGATGTTTCTCGAATGTTTAAGTACCCTTTGTTAAGAGGGATGAAAAGATAGGTGAGATTTATTGATTGGATTGGCATTTATTTGGTCAAATCCATTCTCACATGGTGAAAAAAGTGAGTTGTAAAACAATGATAAAGTAAGAAGTTGATAGCTATTTCGGCTTACGCCGTTGTCAGATTATGTTTGAACTTACATTAACTTATTCAGAATTTGGGAGTTCCCGTGAATACGAGGTGTGAAAACTGCAATGGCCCACACACCGCTTACTGCTACCGATGCCCCAAGGTACTAGTTTTTTTTTTTGAATTAAATTTTGTACAGTTTTGTAAATTTACAGATAAACATAGAAAGTGAACATCCTTTTCACACTTTACACATATAGTACGTGAACATTTTTTTAATGGACTAAAACTATAAATAACAAAATTTCTTTCCATTCGACCTTTAATTTTCGTATATCAATAGGCGATTCACGGCTCATTATGTGAATCAGACTCGTTATTTCTTTGCAAAATCTATATAATATTATATATTTGAAATATATAATATTATATATTTGAATCTTGATAAAAGTTTTCCGGTCGTATTTTCTTTATGTAATATATACGAATTAAGAACCATCCTGGATAATATATTAAATGCCACTTTTTTCCAATACTTGATAGATCTTCTTTCATCTAAATATACGCAATTCATCATATGGGAAACATTCACTCCTCCCATATACTTATTATACATATGTGTGTTTTAAGGGCTTCGTGATAGTTTTTTCTTGTCCGTGACGTCTTCTTGTTAGTGTAGAATTTTCAGCTTTGGAGTGTGTCGATAATAAAAGTACCTGCAATCTTTGCGAAACTTTTTCTCGATATGACGTTAAAACCAAACTTCACTGCTTCTACAAAATTTGAGGGTCTTTACAGCGATTTGACTTTGAATATTTCCTGGTATATCAATTCTATTCCGTCTCAACGTTCCGCTCGTGTATTTTTTAAATTTATACAAGACATTTAAGATATAGTGGTGGTCGTCTGTCTCACCCACCAGGAAGAAAAAGTTAAGCCAGGTGGACGTTTCATAGCCGCCACAGTATTCGCCGAAATGATAGGGCGGGCATCAGTCTCGGGCGCGGTGTTGCAATATAAAAAAAATAATGTTTTATGGAACATTAACCGTGCAAAAAATGGCGGTCATTACTGTCGCGCATTGTTACTCTGGTGGGGTGTAAATTGGCCAGAGAATAAAACAAACAAGAACACCACTTTTCCATTTCATAAAATGTGCATCCGATTAATTTTATTGCGTGCTTATCAAACAGATTTTTTCTTATTTTGTTTAGCCCTAGCCACTAGAGACTCCAATTACTCGACTTCTCAACTACTCGAGTATCGAGTAGTAAAATTTCAAAATACTCGAGTACTCGAGTATACTCGAGTAGTTTCAGATGTACCAAAATATACATTTTTAATTCGAATTTGTGTATATTTTATAAATGACAAATAATTAAAGAAACTTATTGAATATTACTAATACATCTATTCCATTTATGCAACATATATTCTAACAATAATAGAGAATTAAACGACTCAAATTTTAAATTTGTCTTATGTTTTTTTTATAATTCTCCCAGTAGAAAAAACTTCGACGATTATTACTAAAACGAGTATTACTCGAGTATTTTTCAATATACTCGTGTATCGAGTGCTTGAAAAATGGACGAGTATACTCGAGTATCGAGTACTCGATACTCGAATTGGAGTCTCTACTAGCCACGTTAACCCTTTGGTTACGGCGCTGCTGATTTCAGATCCAATTCAATGTACCGTACCAATGGGTGCGGGCAGATATCGATCTAACTATTGTTTTTATGTGCACTAATACACGTTTATCTATGATATTATAACATATAAATATATATTATATTAGTATGAAAGTACCGTATCTAACACCAATGCCTTTCGTGTGTTATAAGCACAAAATGGATGTGCATTTTTCACGTTTTTTTTTGTTGCGAATAAAATAAAAAAACTGTTTTATTTTATATTTTTACATATTTGCTATTTTATATTGGATAAGATTGCATTTTCCTAACAAAATTACAATTTATGCAAAAAAAAAATTAAAAATTAAAAAATTATAAAAGTAGCAATAAAAGAAATTCGCGCACATTCACAATTTAATTCATTTGCGAATATTTCCTCGAATCTTTACCGATTTCCATTTATTTTTTCTTCCGAATGTAAAGAATACTAAAAACCATATTTTGAAAGACAAGCTAGATTTGAAAGCTTCAACAGTACTGAGCCAGATAAAGCCAGTAGTCGCGTAAAAAATGACGAAATTTTGAAAAAACGTAATCGCGATTAAAGTCAAAATTTGAAGCAGTTTTCGGGAGAAAACTTACCAAATAGAAAAAATTCACGTAGAATAGACTGGGTAGAAAGTATTGTGTGGAATTTTTAAAAATATTTCGTGAAACTGGTGCTATGGAGGAGTTTGCTTGAACTGGCAGGGAGCGGTTTTTAGAAGACCGGGATGACCCTCATATAAGGAGTATGGTTTTACAAAAACGCTTCAAAACTGCTACAGTTTTTCACAATGAGCTTTAATCAACCGGTAATTTAGCATATTCGATGCGAATTCCGCAATAGAATCAAGGCACATGGATTTCCACCCGGCGACTAAAAAAATATCCAGTTCTCACAGTAAAAATGCAAAAATGAAGGTTGGATTGGACGAAGGTGCACAAAAATTGGACTTTGGACGATTGAAGACAAGTTATATACTCTGATGATTCCAAGTATAATTCATGAGGACATCGCGCTATTCACACAGGGCATCTTAAAGTCGATGAAGGATTTTTTTTCTTTTCTTTGAAACCTTTAAATATAAACTGTTTTTGATGTGTTTTATTTTAATTCATTGACTTAATTTGAAAAATGTAGAAAATATTATTGTTTTTTGCAACCCAAAAATAGTCTCCGTTGTTTTAGAAAATTGTATAGAATTCGGTCCGTAACCAAAACGTTAAACTAAAAAAACATCAAGGTATCGCAAAGACAGTCATAGTAAGTAAATAATATTTTTCCCGATCAGCTCCTTGTTTGTAGCACATGACTACCACACGGTAACCTATTCGAATCTTTCTACTGGTCAGTCTTCTTGCTTTCTTGCAGGCCAGCCCCGAGCTCCACTGAGTGCATCCTATGTTTAACCCATTATATGCTTTCGTGCAACAATCTGTTGCAAACGTTTCAAGGTAGCCTGAATAATACTATCAAGCTAAATATATTCCCCTTTTTTTCTTTCGATGGCGATAATTTTATCATTAATTATCAGAATAGTTTAATCAAATAATTTTTATTATAAGCTATTAAGTTTCATAGTAAATTGGGTCGACAAAGTTGAAACATTAAAACAGTATTCTGGACTAGGATTCTGAAAAAGCCGGTTTTTTTATTGGGTATTATTAAGGTTTAAGCCCTTAAAATTATACATATTAAGATTTTTGGTAAATTTCAATTAATGTTAGAGATATACATAGCTACTTTAGTGACGTAGAATCTAACCAATCTAAGCGGTTTTTAGCTTTGCCCGAAACTTTAACCACGTTTTTCTCGGAATTTTATTTATTGCACTTCCAAAAACACAATATAATAAACAAAATATCGTATATTATAAATATTTCACACGAGGTGTAAGCTTTAAATAGTTAAATTTATTGTGTATTAATGATTGTCGATGGATATTTTCGGCTTTGAATGAAAAAAAATAGAAACGTTCAAATTGAGGGACCTTTTTAGTCCTGAAGATGAGTGTTCAATATTTTCGGTCCTTCTATGATTCAGGCAGGAAAATTTATCACAACGACTCTTTAATTATAGTAAATGCTTAAATTTTAATTTAAATGCACTAATTTCTTGATAGTCTTAAACCAGGGGTTCTTAGCCTTATTGCATCTCCGGGCGCATTTTGGACTGAGGAGAATAGTGACGGGTATAGGTCGGATTTTGAAAAAAACAAATCTTAGTACTTCGTACATATTTATTAATTTGCATCATTGCTTCCTGGGAAGTTTTACACATGTGCTACATTCATGTACTATTTTTAAATTTCCCTTTACAAATATTGAAAAAAACCGTACAGTTGGAATAAAAACTTCTTCGAAAACTAATTTGAATAAATAAAAATAATACTGATAAAATTTGGGTTTTTTTGTTATTTGATACATTGTGGAAGGCGCACGATAATAGGCACAATTGCGCCCGCGGGTACAGGGCTAAGAACCCCTGCCTTAAACCAGCCCGATTCTATAAAATAAGGTGCAGTGAGATCTGCCCTCCCTTCACCCTCACAGAAAAAGATAGGGTTGTGCAAGTAAATTAAAACAATGTCTCGTCAAGGATTTATAGATAGTCCCCATTTTTTAATATAGGGAGTAGACATGGTTAAAAAAATCACCTGTATTGTTTAAAATCATGTTTTATTGTAATCAAAATAATTAACTAACATTTGTATTCAGTACAATTTGAACGTGCTACAGTCAACACTGATTCTTCGTCAATTGGTAAAAGAAATGTGGATACGGGCAATTATTGAACATATGCACTTTTATCAACTGTTTTTTTTTTGGTGGTAAAACTATTTTTGAAAAAAGAATCGGGTCAAATTTGTGATTATGCTTCATTAATTTATCAATGATCATTTCTTACAAAAAAATGCTCGATATGCATTGTCAAAGGCATTGCTCGATTTTATCCAATAAAAGCTTTTTTGTGTTTATATTTCATCATTTGATAACGCTCATGACAAGTGAAACTGTACATCGTGTGTATTTAAAAAATGTGTGTAAATATTACAAAAAGGTGTTTAACTGTCAATTATTTCTTCAATCAGATGAAAAAATATACAAGAATATATAATATGTGGAAATAGTAATGTACATTATTTCACTTGATAACGCTCCCTATGAGCGAAAGCGGTCCTGATCTAATAAAATAACCATGGAACAAGTAATGGCTTTTTTTATTATATTGCCACTCCACCAAGTACTGTCAGTGAAACCCTTAAAATGATGCGTTTTATTTATTAAAATAATGCCTTTCCACAATTACAAGTAAGCAAAACAATTGTTTTATTTTAATAACATGGTGTCGTTATGTACACGATATCTTTTGCATTTGGACAGGCACAGATATACAGTTAAATACCTTCTTACGGCATATGAACATATTATATAAAAATATCAAATTCAAAATAAATTTGCTATTTAAAGAAAACCTACATACACAGACGGCATGGACTCAAAGACGTGAAAAGAGATCTTTAGCATACACCGGAGGTTGACGTGAAGGGCACATAGAAAGCCGAAAAAGAGTCGCTTTGGAAAAGGCCAATGCCAAGGGGGCACCAAATTTCAAATAATCGAATATCCACCGGTGTCTCACATCATTCAAATTATAGAGCTAACTAACTATTCCAAACCCTTTCGCAGAATCGGGAGGAGTGTTATTGGACCATAAGATTTTGGGCTTCTTGGAGAGTGATCACCCGATTTGGGAATCACCGCAAGCAGTCCCTTTTTCCAACAGTCTGGAAATGTACCACTCGCCACCTAGAGCACCGAAAATAAAAAGAGCAACTTTGGAAAAGACAGACGCCAAGGGGGCACCAAACTTCAAATAATCGAATATCCACCGGTGTATCCATCATTTAAATTATAGAGCTAACTAGCCATTCCAAAACCTTTCACAGAATCGAGAGGAGTGTCATTGGACTATAAGGTTTTTGGCTTCTTGGAGAGTGATCACCTGATTTAGGAATCACCGCAAGCAGTCCTTTTTCCATCAGTCTGGAAATGTAACACGTGCCACCGAGAGCACCAAAAATTAAAAGAGCCGCTTTGGAAAAGGCAGACACCAAGGCGGCATCAAACTTCAAATAATCGAATGTCCACCGGTGTCTCAGTTCATTCAAATTATAGAGCTATTTAACTATTCCAAACCCTTTTGCAGAATCGGGAGGAGTGTTATTGGATGATAAGCTTGTGGGCTACTTGGAGTGATCACCTGATTTGGGAATCACCGCAAGCAGTCCCTTCTTCCAACAGTCTGGAAATGTACCACTTTCCTCAAGGGTCACCGCGAGTCAAAAGAGACGCGTTGGAAAAGGGTGACGCCAAGGAGACACCAAACAAGCTATTGTAGACAGTTAAAATCAATTAAGAAATTAAAGACGACGGGTTTGATATGGATTTAGTTGTTCGAATTATATTTAAAGAAAAAAAAACGGCTATGCTAAATGTTAGCTCTAGCTTGGTGGTTAATATAACAGCTGTTTTAAACATGATTTATTTCGAATTAGTGGAATCAATGAGAGGCATTAAATTCCAAGCTTGTTTCTTTCGACGTGGGTAGTTTATTTATAATTAATAAAAATAATAAAACATTTTTAGTACTTTTTCCACATGAGATTTATTTCATCAGGACCGGTTTCGCTCATGGCGATCATTATCAACTGATAAGGAATACAATAAAACAGTGGTATTTATGCAAAAGTTAAGTGTGAAAACAAGGTATGACAAACAATTGGTAAATCTACTAAGCAAATAAATTAAAGCAAATTACAAGAAAAATAGACTAAAAATAAAATGTTCAAGACCTCTTAGCAATGCAAAACTAACACATCAAAAATCAATTAAGTATGAATTAACATTAACAAAGTAAAAGCCCAAAATTAAGTGCATTTAATAAAAATAAATAAATCTACATGTCTGTCAACCATAATTAGATGGAATTTTAATGTAACGTTTTACAATCCTTTCAATCTCAGAAATGTTTTAGTAAATTCTAAAGATAAAATCAATATTCTCAACCAAAGTAGGATCTACCTACTTGATTGCGAATCCTGTGGAGCCAGGTATATTGGTCAAACGGGAAGAACTTTTAATACCAGATTTAAAGAACATCTAGCTTGTTCACGTAAAGGGAATGAAGTATCTTCATTTGGGAACCATTTGCTCCTAAAAAAACATACATTTGAAATCCCATAAAACTACACAAACAAGACATGTATAACAAATAAATGACATATATTCTTACCCAATTCAAATTAATTGAATGAACAAATTATTTTCATAATTTTGTCTTGCCAGATACGTAAAAAAAAACAAAACAAGTGTAAAACTGGTGTCAACTGTCACATGTGTCAACAGGAGAATCTAGCACTTAATAGCGAGTGACGGAATCTTAGTGGTAACGCGAATTAGCCATATTCTCTACAAAGGGAGTGGATGGCATATGGCATTTTTGGCCATCATAATTATTTGTCTAAGAACGGGGATAGTTCTAAGCGTAGTATAACCGGAGCTATATCACAGTCCATAAAAATTGATGACAATGGTCACAAGTGTCAACACAAGAATAAAACACTTAATGGCGAGTGACGGAGAATCTTTTGGTGATTCCGCGTATTAGCCATATTCTTTACAAAAGGAGAGAACATGGCGGAAGAAGAAATAATAATCATAGATGGCTAACGAGATAAAGCTCGAGCCAAATCTATATCAGAAGCTGGGAAATTCGAATGATCTAAATAAATGTAGAACAATAAAAAGTTCACCAAAGCTACGACAGAACAGAACAAGTTCAGATTTGCCATATTGATTTGATTGATGCCGTGATAAGAGACGAAATAAAAGATCGCAATCTCTTAAAATTCAGAATACAAAACACAGCAAACCTTACGCACAATTGGTATCCATCATAATTAGATGATGAAATTAACTTAATCAAAATAATTTTTAAACAGCGTTGGCGAAATCAGCAGCCATGGCCAAGAATATTTCAAATGAGGCTGCGGATCCCCTAACGCGCAACTGCTCAAAACCACAAAAGTGTGAACAAAATAGTGACCATTATCCACACGACCATGACCAAGACGCCGCAATCATAAAGACCATTGAATTCTAAATGTATCTCTTTTGACGTTGAAGGTCTATTCAATAATGTGGCGATGCATTCTTCCGAAAAAATGGTTGAAGATACCATACATTGGCGAAAAGTTGGCCTAATAATCACTACAGCGTTACTAAATGTAGACCAATGAGAAGTTCACCAAAGCTACGAGAGAACAGAACAAGATTTGCGATATTGATTTGATCGATGCCGTGATAAGAGGCGAAATATAAGATCGCAATCTCTTACATTATACGCTTGTCACTTAAATATTTAATTTTGTAGACTTTCAAACTCAATGCAAATAAGCCAAAATTAGCCCAACAATAATTCTATATCAATTCGGTCGTCTTTTGGTGAAATACCTGCACATCCGGATCCAAATCCTCTTCGACTCGTCAAAAAAAAAAACCTCGGTAAGAAATTTAACAGGACTAAAGAAAAAGTACTGAATGCACGTTGGCGAATAATATGTACGTACAATGTGAACTCAGAAGGGAGAGCAAAGCGCCACGTGCATCTCAATGTAACATATTAAAGGCATATTCCAATTGAAGAAAGCGATGTTTCGTCGAAAGACTCTAATCCGTCGTTATTTAATCCAATCCAATGCCATAAGTAAGAGCAGCTTTCAGGACAACTGAAGGCTGTTGGAATGTTGCACTGTCGACCGACTGACAGATGCACAATCGTCAAGAGCTATCTAAAACTGTATAACGCCTCACGTTGTTACGCTACGGGAAATGTCTGCTTAAGCCAGACGTATGGCCGTGGCGGGTGGTGAATGGGCAAGAAAAGTTAGGAAGATAACAAGACATAAGCCTGTGATACAAAGGAAAAACCTTAGAAGTGAAAATATTAATCAAAAACGACTGATAAGATCTTTTACTATAAAGGAGCTCTTGATTGGCTGCAATATATTTCCACAAAAAATCACCTGAGAATATACATTCACCTATATCCTGCGTGAGAGAAAAGCTACCAAAAACTCCCGCCCCGCCTGTGGACCAGGAGAGACTAGTTGAAAGCAATTTCGTCACAAAGATTCAATAAGAAAGATTATTGGATATTATTTTTGGGATACGTATACGTGCCAATGCCGAATAATGGGCACATAGCTGGAAAGCAAATTAATACATGTGAATTCCAGTGCATAAAAAAAATCACAAAGAACAGTAGAGACCGCAGAAACATACATAAACGATAATTTATGAAAAAACGACTGGAAATAGAATAAAAACATTCATATTGAAGTATTGTCTTCAACAATTTCGATGGATTTGGTTGTAGCTGTGTTTTAAAAAGAGATAGAAATCTTGAAATATGAAGCATAATTTGCAAAGAAATTCAGTTCCAATGGATTCTTTGATCGCGTTAAACTCTGAAATGACACTTCTAAAATTCAGCATACAAAATAGTGAAGGAGCAAATGTATCGAAAATCTGGCTTTATCAGGATGGCGAAAAATATTTGACATCGGGAAAATCTCCGCCCCTATAGACGACTCCGCAATAATTTCAAACACGTCAGAGTATACCTTGAAAGTGGAGAACTTTTATCAAAAAGTGAGTAAAGATTCTACATCCAAATTCCAAGAAGTGGAAAAAACACCTAAATCAATCTAAAACTATTGCTCAAGCAACCGTGCGATAGTTAAGTCAGCTAATGTTTCTTTAGGCCGCATAACACGTGTCACTATTTGTAAGACAATACGCGGAATAAGCGTTATTTTTTTTGGTACCAACGTACCGAAGGAAAAATGTAAAAACATTATTGTGAAATCTCAACAATCTAAAATACAAATGGGAACGTCACATAAGCAACGCTCACAATTTTTTTAATCTATATTTGTATAAAAAAATGTCGTGCTTGTTACACCACTTATAACTCAAAAACGGCTGGACCGATTTTTATGATCTTTAATTATTTGGCTTTATCACTACCACGAAAACTGATTAACTGAATGAGTTGACGGATGCTTCTACTTGCGGTTTTTGCTGGTGAATGTTCATGGGCTGACATCATTTGAATAAATTCGTGTGCCCAACATTTTGTTCTGCATTTATCAGCTCAATTTGAATAATAAAACATTCAGCAATGGCCAAAGTTTTGGTAGAAAGTAAAATAATCACCTGAAATGAATGCACAATGGCGCACAAGCACGCATTGGAAGTAATCGAACTATTAAAGATCAGCGAAAAAACTCGAAATGTTTTTTAGGCGCAATGATTCTACTATCTGGTGATTTCCGCCAAACACTACCAGTCATTCCAAGATCGACAGTTGCCGATGAAATAAACGTTTGCCTCAAACCATCAACTATGTGGCGCTATGTGAAGAAACTTCAGCTGACAACAAACATGCGAGTTGCATTGCTGAAGGATCCATCTCATCTACGATTTATTCAAGCAATTGCTGAATATCAGTTACGGCCTGGTTCTTGTCGATGAATCGAGCGGATTGATTTAGTTTCCCCTGATTCTTTGCAATTTCGTCTCAACGAAGAAAGACCTCGTCAATAAAATGTTTCCAAACATTATTGCTAAGCACAAAAATCACGATTGGTTGAGTGAATGAGCAGTTATTGCGGCAGAGAACAAAGATATTGATCATTTAAACTTCACAATTCAAAATTAAATTGTTTGTCCACTGCATTCCTTCAAATCTATCGACTGTGTAAATTAATTAAATAAAGGCTTAAAATATTGTTCAAACATTAAATCAACTAAATTTTTTTAGAAAACCTCGTGATTGATGTAGATATTGCTAATTAGCTCAGATACGGCGACCAAATATTTATGCTCAACTATTCTGATGAAAGAAACTCATTCTAACATTAATAATAGCTTATGCGTGCACATGGATTTAGATCCATTCAATCAAAATGAAGAATTAATACTTTGGTAATTTCTAAAGCTGATAAAGGTAACACGACGTCTATCACGGATTGGCGTGATTATTTAGCAAAAATGAATGATGTTTTGTCGGGCCCTTCCTTCGTTATCCAACAACGTGATCCCACTGCATTAACCCGTAGCATGCCATTACAAAAGTCTGTCTTTTTCTCCCATGAGGCTCTCCAGAGCGCCGGCAAGCAATCGTCATAAAAGGTCCCTATTTTAAGCTAAACATATTTTTTGAAATGTGTTTTAAAATTACAATGTCTCACTGTTTGCATAGACGACGTCCGTCGATGACGCCCTATCGCATATGGCATTTTTGGCCATCATAATTATTTGTCTAGCAACGGGGATAGTTCTAAGCGTAGTATAACCGGAGCTATATCACAGTCCATAAAAATTGATGACAATGGTCACAAGCGTCAACACAAGAATAAAACACTTAATGGCGAGTGACGGAGAATCTTTTGGTGATTCCGCGTATTAGCCATATTCTTTACAAAAGGAGAGAACATGGCGGAAGAAGAAATAATAATCATAGATGGCTAACGAGATAAAGCTCGAGCCAAATCTATATCAGAAGCTGGGAAATTCGAATGATCTAAATAAATGTAGAACAATAAAAAGTTCACCAAAGCTACGACAGAACAGAACAAGTTCAGATTTGCCATATTGATTTGATTGATGCCGTGATAAGAGACGAAATAAAAGATCGCAATCTCTTAAAATTCAGAATACAAAACACAGCAAACCTTACGCACAATCGGTATCCATCATAATTAGATGATGAAATTAACTTAATCAAAATAATTTTTAAACAGCGTTGGCGAAATCAGCAGCCGTGGCCAAGAATATTTCAAATGAGGCTGCGGATCCCCTAACGCGCAACTGCTCAAAACCACAAAAGTGTGAACAAAATAGTGACCATTATCCACACGACCATGACCAAGACGCCGCAATCATAAAGACCATTGAATTCTAAATGTATCTCTTTTGACGTTGAAGGTCTATTCAATAATGTGGCGATGCATTCTTCCGAAAAAATGGTTGAAGATACCATACATTGGCGAAAAGTTGGCCTTATAATCACTACAGCGTTACTTGAACATTTAAAATGCTTGCGTTGCCTTAAATTATTTCTAATTCAACGATAAAATCAATACAAAAACAGACTGCCTCGTAATGAAAAACTATTCATTACCTTTGCTAGCAGAGTTATGTATGTATATAAATGATTTATATTTTTTTTACCAAGCGATGAAACAAAAGTCAAACCTATAGTTCATTCGTCCAGTTACGTCGGTGGTATTCATTGTTAATTTTAATTAGATGATAAAATTCAATTCACACTGGAAGTTTCACAAAATACCTACTAGTCAAAATCAAAAATCTCTTCTCATTTTACTCAATTCGAAATAATAAACTGGTAATACCTATCCCACATGTAAAAAAAAGCTTTGAAATACAATTAAAAACTATCAAACAAACGACAGTCAATGACGGTTACGGCGCCGATTTAGTTGTCAATTTTTTTTAAGCGAAAGCAAGTTGACTGACTGAAAATACAATAAAATCATATTTAGGAGACATTTCATGAAAAACCGCATAATTTCGGCAGAAAACTTAGAATACGCGTTTAATATCGTAATAATTTAAAGTTGAATTTGAATTGACAGTAAAGATCGCGTAAAATCAATTGTTATTGAATCTAAGTGTTTGAATTATTAATAAATGATAATTCTTTAAAGGGGTATAACAATGGCTAACTATGGTTATGATATGTCTCTTATAGACAGTCTTTTGTACAAAAAACGTATTAAATTGGCAGAAAAAATGGAATACAAGGGGTTAATAACAAAATACTCAGGTGATATTAGGTTTTGGTGTAGAAATAGCTACTTAGGAAATACTAGTTTAAAAGTTAAGAAGCAGCTCCCTAAAAGTGTTAGACCAGCTTTCTATTGTAAGAAATCATTATTTAAATTATTAATTAATAATAAAGATGTAATAGATTATAAAAACAAATCTGGTATTAATAGATTGCAGACTGTCCTATGTTTTACATTGGTAAAACATCTCAAACTTTGAATATAAGAGTGGCTAAGCATTCAGCCGCTTTTAGTGTAAAAATAGATAAACCCCCACCTTCACCAATAATATTTTTTTTTGTAAATCACACATTTAATTTGGACTCGGGCATTGATTTGTTACATATTAACAGGGGCGAATATAAATTATTCTATCAAGAAATATTAGAAATTAACAGAGCTCAGCTTAACAGTTTACCAATTTTAAGCGAACAAGTTAATCTTTCAAACTCGCCATTGTTATACCCCTTTAAATAATTATAATTTTTAATAATTCAAACACTTGAATTCAACTCAGTAATAATAGGTCGGATAAAACCCTACATTTATTTTAGATATTCATATGTTGTAATCTGAAATTTCTAAAACTGATGAAAGCGATGGTTATCACGGATAGGTGTAACAAAAATGGATGATGTTTTGTCGGGACCTTCATTCGTATTCCAAAAACGTCATAAGGTCCCACTGCATAAGGTTCAGATTTGGTTAAAACACTTAGAGGTCAAGTGCTTGTTCCCCGACAGAACGTACAAGTAAGTCACCAAGTTCAATTGTTATTATTGCAATTTAGATGAATAAGCGAATGTTTTGATGTGAATGAAGCTTAATGAATTGGATAAATAATGACATGCGGATAAAACTATCCGCACATTTAAAATAAGAGTGGTTGAACATCAAGCCACTTTTAGATTAAATAAGGATACCTTAACTTTCGCTCATCGATTATTATTTGAAAACGAAACGTTAAAGTCGACCGAAAGGGCTTGAAGGCTTCACCACAACACGGGCGATTATAAATTGTTTTATCAGGAAATATTAGAAATGAATAGGGAACCGAATTCTGAACTTCCTTGCCATCTAACAAGTAAACATACTTGTTCTCGCATCATCAAGAAGTATTATTTGTCTAGTGCTCAAAATGATAATAAATTCAATGACGAGTTGGTCACCCTTAAGAATTAAAAAACCGAAATGAAAGAAAATAGCATTATAGCCACAGAGGCAGATAAAGGAGATACCACGTTCTTGTTAACGCGCAAAGGTTATGTTGATAAGATCAACGATTCTCTCGATAATAATAAAATCATCTTCCGTAAAATATAATAAAAATGAAGTCGTGATAAATCGTTGAACACAACAATAAATACGAAAGATATATTTAATTTGTCTATAAGGAATCCGTTTGCTCTGAAATTTTATTGACAACTAAAAGTTCATATATTTTCAATTCCAATTCGTCCAGTAGTATCATATTTAAATTTCCTAGCTTATAGATAGATTATCAAGAAAATCAAAACCTCTTATCCGCAACCACAGTGGATTCAAGCCATTGTATAGCGTACAAAACTCTCTAGAATTAGTGGATAATTTATTAATTTTCTAAATCCCTTACTCATACATCACTTTAGACGTCATCAGTTTATAAACTATCATTCAAGTTATCTACAATGAAAAGAGATAATTGAAGATACCTTAAATTTCAATAGAGTTAATCCAGTAATCACAATATTATAATTACTTCATATTGTAGATGTTTGTGTTGAGAAAAAATATCTTCAACTGAACCAAAGAATCTTTAAACATTGAAATGGGAAATCAGCTTATCACCTTGCTAAGCTGATTAATATATAAACTATTTAGAGGACATTCGATGAGAATATTCAATCTATCTTTCAAGTCGAAGATGAAAGAATATTAATTTAATTGACCATACCAACGACATAAAAAAATACCTGACGATGCCTTAATGAACAGATCTACTATGTTATTGTTTTTTAACCGCGCTTTTCACAATTTTACAATGTTTCGTAATCCAACATACTCGGATGCCGTCATCCATAAATACTCATTAAAAATCCATTCTAGATTCATCGATGGCCTTTGAGAAAAGCAAGCTTTAAACTCAAATGGGAAATCATTGAACAAATTCCCATCAATAATACTGGATACGATACGTCTCTTAGAGATAATCTTTTATGTAAAAAGCGTAGTATTCAAAACAAATCATTTTGGAAAATGTGTGTTGCTCGATGGTACGTGCATAATTTGCTGTAACACAAAGAATAAGAGAAGAACAACCTTCTATTTGCGAGGTCGTTTGTGACTCTCAAGATTTTCACAAGGCAGTGGGCGATTATTGTAACCCAACGATCTCCCCACCTTCAAAATTATTATGAAAAAGCTACTGAGAATCGGCTTAGACCGAGAACCTTTCTTCTCGATGACAATGCCACAGGTAAAAAGATAAACTGAGTTGACCTTTTAAACTGAAGGATTGCTCACGATTACAGCGGTGAGACATCCTAACAAGAGCGATGGGAAAGAAATCAATAATTAATTAATGATTAAAATATTAATTAATAATAAAGATAGCATAGCTTATAAAAACAAATATGGCATTTATAGATTGCAGTGTAGTGACTGGCTAAAGTTCTACATGGGAAAAACCGCACGAACTTTAAATATAAGAGTTGCTGAACATTTTGGAACCTTTTTCGATTGAATAAAGATACTTCAACCTTCGCCAATCATTTAATTTTTGAGAATCACGCGTTCGATATAGGAGCTGATTTGTTACATACAAACATGGGCGAACATAAAATGTTTTATCCATAAATATTACGAGATAAATGCACGTGTAACACAATCACTGGATTACCAATGGTATCAACTATCATGAACTACCAAAAAGCCGAAATCATCGAAAGAAATAGTAAGGTTCATGTAAAACAATCATTGATAAATTACTTCTAGAAACAGAAAAAAAGTAACGGTTCAAACGTTGATAATGAACATCCATTATAAATAAATACCAAAAGGTAAAATTTTTGATGATTCGAAATCACGCTTAGACAGGCAGAATCGGATTATGGCGGAAAATGTTGGGTCCATGCTCCAAGTAGTCTGCCTTGGTGTGGCAAACCGTATAGAACTCCGGCTGGAAGAAAAGAAATAACAAGATCAACTTATGTGATACTTACAAGCCAGAAAATAATTCAGGATTATGAACATAGTAGAACTCTACCATAGAACTAGCTCTACCATCTAGAACCATAATAAGAAAGTTTTGAGACCATTATAAGAAGCTTGCTTCTGACGGTATCTGTTTTACGATACCTATTTTTATTCAACCTCTTGTGTTCAAATAGAGTATGGAAATTAGAAATGGACATTAAGAATACAAATTGAGTTGGATAAATGCTTAACTATTCGTTCCTTCGAATAGAAATCAATTCATGAAGCTTAAGCCCGCGAGCTTGGCAACTATTTTTATTCTTTTCAGCTATTATTCAGCATACCACTTTTATTTTCAAAGCTCTATCCTTAAATTCTAAAAAAAGAGAGATTGAACAAATGTCAATTCTGGTATACAATTTTCTGTCGAGATGATCTCCATCAGAAATATTTTACTTGTAAAAATCAAACAAAAATAATTGAAGGAAATTGTGAATTAATATTTTGATTTCTGACCAATGAAATTTCAAATTGAAACTCAAGACAATTTGGTGAGTTGAAAAATTTGTAACATACACTGCCCAATGAAAAAGCTTATATGGTCAAACAATTTAATTCATTAGCAAATATAATTTATTCACTTACCGATGAAGCCAGCACACTGCCTCCAAACCAAACAGCAAACCTCTGCATACGGTGTGAGATAACTTGCACATCTACTGGTTTCGGCTAGTGAGAAATAAAATTTTATTTTAGCTCTGGCTATTTGTTAACACCTTAAAAATGGTAGGAGAAAAGAGCAAATGATGCCTCATGAAATATTTTGATGAGTTCTAGAAAAGAAAACAACATTTTTGGACATTCAATTTTGGAGTCCAAATGCTAGGATCATAGCGTCAGCAAAGTGGAGTCGTGTCCATTTGAAACAAAATAATGTTGCTTATTACTTGAGTATAAATGGGAGATCAGTGCACTGTTGCACCGTTCAACGTCCACCCCTAGTGTACTTAATGACAGTGTGTCCTAGTAAACAAGCGTGGAGAATTCTTCTCTGATAAATACTAATAAATAAACATTGACGGCAAGCGTTGCAATGCCACTCAAAGAAAGTGTTAGTGTTTAGTGCTTTTGGGTGCACAGTATTTGAGATAAATAATTTCGATTTAATTTCACCAACATTGATCGGTACCGATGACATTTTCCGTTCGACGTTTACTTTTTGTCTTTTGGCAATTCTCTATGGTACGACACACGCGTACCACCTACTGAAAGTTAATTGTACTGTCTATAACCTTTGCGCAAGTGCAACGATAAGTTGTCAACATGAACGGTATGGCAGCGCACAAAATATGAAAAAACATTGATTTTTATATAAAAGACATACTAATTTTACTATGCGAAAAACCTCCGCGAAGTGCAAGAAAAACGTTTGTCTAAGTTTCATTGCGATCGGATGAACGATACAGCAGTACATAGAGTACGAAAAAACAAACAAACAAACACATATTGATTTTTATTTATTAAAAAATAGCTGTAAACTTACGACAATATTCATTTTTGAGGCAATTTCAGATGACCTTTGCCTGGCGTCTACTGTTCTTCTGACATCCCTGTGCAGTCGACGGCCAAAATCCTTGAACATCGTAGATCCTCCCGAAAGGACGATGTTGCGGTAAAGCCCCCGTCTCACGTCGATCGGGCACTTCTGGATGACGTCGTCCACCATCTGACTGAGCGAGATTGTAAAATTGGGACTGCAAAATTCAGGATTGAAGAATATTTCAGGGCCTATAAATCAAGATACAAATGCATCGTTGGCTTAATTTGAAAGCTTAATGATTTTAAAACATTCATATTATTATATATTCATTCTTACGTCACGGTGTGAACGTTGAAATTATGTCTAATCTCTAAGAAAGTCAAAGATTTTTGACTCTGACTGACTTTGATCTCTGTATTTTGCATTCTAATCCAATTAAACATTTGTAATAAAGTCTTAAGAAAAAAGCATTGCCGTGCACTTATCAGCATTGATTAGAATTCTACATTTGTCACACCAATAGTAATAGTTGTATTCTTTTCCTCCTCAGAAGGAATCCTTTTGCACTCTGGCCAAATTTTCTCATGACTGGTAAGCGACTGTGATTTAAAAAAATAATCAATTTAAAAAATATATATTCTTGGTTAAGTGAGTCACCTATTTCTCCGAGAAGATATATGAACGAACTGTAGATTTAAATCATAAAATGTTGGTTAATAAAGCATGTTGCAGTGTTCCACTGTATTTATCGAAAATCCCTGGCCCATGAAGCTATCAGAATCTTTCCGGCCAGACTCCGTGGCCTGCAGAGTGGTAAGAGTTAAAGCAAACTTTGAATGCTTACCAAGGAATCTTTCATAGCCCACATCTATATCGAGTACTTTTTGTGTGACTTCGTTGAGGTGCGAATGCTTCTTAAACCATTTTCCTGGGTAACAATCGTACTTGGAAAACTCTGCTAATATGTCAGGACAGATGTAACAATATCTGAAAAAAAGCAAAATATCGGCTAAAGCGAAATTGAATGTTGAAAACTCGTTACCTTAGTTTGAAAAGGTTCTAATTAACATTTTTGCCAAAAATTACCTTTTGGTCGAAAAAGCTTGTATTTACCGCATTCTATCATATAATTCCAAAATATTTTTTTTCAACTGACCAAACTTTTGAGACCTTTTTAATTCACATGGAAAAGTTTGAATTTTTACACACTATCGGCAATTCTTTAATTTAAAACATATTGTAAAAATATTGATAGTAAACACAAATTAATGTGGAAAAAGTAACGAAAATATCTCACAATCACAGTTTTTCAACAAATGGATTTGACCACTTTTGAAAACTACCTCCTGCTATATGAATTTCAGAATTATCTATAGTTGAATAACGAAGTAAGCAGAGTTCCAGAGTTGCACTACATCTGCACACTTTTTACTAAATTTATTTGACAAAGTTTTAAGATTGTCATTATTATTTCCATGATTAGATCTTTAATATCATTATTTCTCAGCAAGAGTTGTGAAAAAATAACCTTAAAATAAGTAGTTTTAAACATTTTTACTTTCTCATTGTTACAAGTGAATTTTTATCAATCGAAACTTCAAACGCCGATATCTCAAAACAGTGCCAAGAGCAGTTAGAACCTTTTCAAAGTGAGGTGTCGAACTCGTCGAGCATGTGTGAAGGAAAAACGAATTGTAATTACCGTTCTTTTATGGACTTGGCCACTTGAAGGCTGTTCTCAGGAGGAATCGAAGGCTCACGTTCACGCAGAATAGACTGTATGAATGACGTCACACTTCTTCCAGCAATCGGCATTTGCTGTATGCATGAGCCAATGACGTATCCCTCTGCCTGTGAGAAAGAGCGATTAGTGATGAACCCATCAATGCTTTGCCTAAATATATATTTTTTAGTACATATTGTATAACCATGAATGTAGTAGATATGTTAAAAATTACGCCTTTCACTCATAAATGAGAACCATATTCATATCAACTACAGCTTAATAAAAAAAAAAAAAAACCGCTTTTTTCAATAAAGCGACCGATTTGGTTTTAACAGTCGCGTGTCACAGACAACATAATCTAAGCTTAGTGATATAGCAACTATGTTTATTGCACGTATTATCTTACGACACGTGTTTCGCCTGTTTAAGAATCATCAGACCAACTATCTCTCATGGTTGTTTTCGTAATAAGATACAATTGATTACAATATTGTTAAAAAGTGTCTTCTTGAAGCGGCGAAACAGGTACCACTACTAACGTACATATGTAACACAACACAATAAACATGTGGAATAAACATTTTTTTTGTTATTCATTAAAAATGACAATCCACAAAGGTTTGTTAGGCTGGTCACAATCCCTACATGTTATTCATGTTGACTTTTGAACTGTAGCGATCGCGTCCTCCTGACAGCAGCAATGGGATGGGAATGCAACTTGAATATAAACACTAAACTTGAGACGAAAGAGACGGGAAGAAATTTGACGCAAACGCGCCTTACAACTTGAAGCTCCATCGAATAGATCAAAAAAAAAATCTTTTAATGGGACTGTAACTAAATTAAGATTAACCATCTTTGAACAGAAATCAATAAATCGATTGAAGATCCAATAGACGATGCTGCCTGTTAAAATTTATTTCACGCACTCAAATATCTCCATTAAAATTTCGGTAATCATCAAGACACTAGGTGTATTTACCGATAATTTTCATATAATCCAAAATGGCCGCTGCTTTGCCGTTTCATGGCGGTATTTTAGATAATACCTTTGTAATTCGTGGGTGTAAAAACATACGGGCGTACACTACAAAAATGGCTGTTTTGAGTTAAATATGGCATTGTCATGCTCAAATGCAGTTCTATAAGATATAAAAATATGAAAACTGTACAAAGAGCGGTTTACCAGATATTGCTCGGCTTTTCTGCAAATCCGTAAGCACACAGTTCAAAATTGGAAATTGTTTTGCCATTTATCTCAGTTCGTTGTTTTTGTAGTTTCGCCCGTATGTTCCTACACCCACGATATATTATTTAAGATAGGTTTGCTTAGGTCTTATTTGGCGGAATTCCGGCATAGAAATTTGTTTAGTTTCGAACACTGCCGCAGCGGCCATGTTTGATTATCTGTCAAATTATCAGTCAATCACTTTATTACCCCCTCCTAGTCACGATGATTACCAGAATTTCTGTGGCAACAATGAAAAATATTCACTTGTGTCTTTTGGAGTCAAAGTAAATATCGTCGTTTGTAATATTGTTTCAAAAAAGACTAACCACTGGGACAATGTGCGTCACTCCATCGCCGCTGTCGACAACCAGCCCAGTGAGCGAAGTCTTCTCGCATCCATTCGCCCCCGCATCTGCAGCGGATCCGGAAACCGAAGTGTCGAGCCTTGATCCCGAAAAGGAGTCCCTGCCGCTACTCCAGGAGGCAGCCAACGCAAGAACAGCCTGCACGCACATGTAAAGACCACCGACTCCGAAGGATTCGAACATTATCTCTGAAATATGCATACCACAATTTAAAGTCACTTTCTGCCGCCAGCTGTTGATTCTTGTTAAAAGGTATTTGTACATAAATATAAACTCATTTTTTGTATCAATTCAACTCACAATTTAAAACAATGAACGGTCGCGGACCGGAGCAAATTCACGTTTCAATCGAATTATTGATTTTTGTTCATTTAAACGGCTTAGCTAGCCAATAATCTTGTCCTATAATTGTCACAAAAATAAAAGCTGAACTTATTTGGCGACTCTCTCGTCTTCACTCCAATTCTAACTATCTGTAGGTAGTATTTTAAATTCTGTCAAAAGTGTTTCATTAAAATAATAATTTTTCAATCGACTTTTGCCATTATTATTTAAGAGAATTATGAATCAAATGTAAATAACAGCAATAATATTTTGTGACAAAATCTTTTGTTACCAACATCGATGTCTCTAAGACCTCAGCACTTATTAACCATACAATAGACATTCGGCACTTTAGAAGAAAATAAAACTAACTAAATTTTCTAATTAAAAATCTACTGCGATGCGCGACGTCCAAATCACCGGTTGGCACCAAATAATATCATTTAATAAAAATAAATGTTTAAGGATTTTAAAAACATTGTAAATGAAATAATTGTGAGTCGTTTGTATTTGATTAACGTATTGTTTACGGTGTGAGCAAATATGTGCGTAATTACTATGGTCATTGAAAAGCCCCGTAAACAAACCCACCTGAGACATGCAGTTTTTTATCTGGCCCACCAAGTGATTTCAGTTGGGAATCTCTGATTTAATCAAAATGAATTACCGTGTCTATGGTTCCAGGCATAAGAATATTATTTCTTGAAAGATGGCGTGGCGTGCAAAGAGTTAATGAAACTATCATATGCCAACAGTAAAAAAATAACGTTACGAACTGACCACGCTACTTATGCGCTCGAAAGAGTGGCACTGTGAAAATGTCCTGACGCCGAAAAAAAAATAAAATTGCCAGAGTTCGAAAATTTTAAATTCCCTAATTTGATATAGACTGAACGCTTGGGCTAAGTGGGGTAGGCGAATTCTTATGTCAGAGGGGAGACAATTTATTTAGTATCAACGGCTGCCGCAAACTCGAGTGAACTGTTAAAGAAGTCAGAGTGTACCTGCAGTATATGCACGGTTTTCAGGAAAGTTCAGCGGCGCCTCAGTCATCAAGAAATAGTGGTCTTCTGGATCAACCCTCAGGTACTTGAAGATGCAGTGCTGCATGAACTTCTCCATGTAGTCCCAGTTCTCAACGAAACCATTGCGAACGGGATACTAAAACATAAATGGACAACATATGGTTTCGAATGGGTGAACTTTTACTGAATCTGATATCACAAAGCAATTAAAGTCAATCTATTTATTAGTAACAAAGATTTTTTTTTTTAATTGTATTAAAAAAAATATTTAAATACGTAAAGCAGAATATTTGAAGTAGGACTTCCTCATGAATATATTTATAACAGTGATGCACAACCTTTTTCGAAGAAAGGCCAGATAATCAATTCCCAAATAGGGAAAAGCAATTCAATTACCGATATTTTTAGTGTATATGAAATTTAAAATTAAAATATTTTACATTGTTCTTCCATCATCCGTAAAATGTTCGGAAGGAAAAAAGATGATTGAAATTTGTCATATTGGGCCG
Organism: Himalopsyche kuldschensis; assembly: GCA_028554975.1. NCBI lineage: Eukaryota > Metazoa > Arthropoda > Insecta > Trichoptera > Rhyacophilidae > Himalopsyche > Himalopsyche kuldschensis. The sequence goes on from JAHFWI010000006.1 coordinate 19,361,831, forward strand.
CATGGAATGTCATCTATAATGACTAATGTAATGATCTAATTAAGTATTTCGACTGAGGGTGCTTGATGGAATTTCAATATCAAATTAGTACAAATTATAATTTTGTACTTTTCCATGAGTTTTGTCGCTAACGACCCGGGTTTCGGAGCTTAAACTATTTTATCAAGAAATCTTAGAGATTAATCGAGCTCAGCTCAACGGTCTGCCAATTTTGAACGAGCAACTTTATTTGCCTAGTTCACCATTGTTGTACCCTTTTAAATAATTGTTAATTTTAATTAATTGTTATTTATTAATAATTGTCATTTATTTACAATTCAAGCACTTGCTATTATTAAATATCAATTCACTTACTATCATTAATGTAATATGATAATAAAGGCTTAAAATCAATCAACTCATTAACGAGACGTCGGATAGGACCCTAGATTTATTTTAAATATTCTTATGTTATCATCTGGTCATTAATATTTTCAAAAATCCCCGTAATTATAACAAACCCACTTAAATCATTGAAACTTGTATTCATTCAAATTTCGCTAATTTACATTTTAATAACCTTTTAACTTAGTGACCTACTTATATTTTTGTATATAAACGATACAAACTGTTTACTACGCGTCAGTTCAAGTACATCCGTGCACTTGGAATGCCTGAAGATGCCGAAAGGCGAAACCCGGGTCGTTAGCGACAAAACTCATGGAAAAGTACAAAATTCAAAAAATTCTAATGTAATGATCATTGAACAATATATATTGTGATGATAGTATTAAAGTTTTCTATTTAAAAATAATGCTTTTCCACCAAGAACCGACGGTTAAAACCTTATAAGTAAAATTATAATTTGACTTCTTTAAGACCGAAAAACTCTCCAAATATTGTCGTCGTTTGAACGTTTATTTATCGATTTGCAATGGATGATTAAAAAATATCAATTTTTTAATGTATGGAAGATATTATTGAAACTTTGAATTGGAGTAGATCAAGTCCCAATTGCTATGTACCTTGACTGCGTATCCTGAAGCGGCAGCCTCGTCTCCAATACTGAAGCCTAGATCACCAACGCCTTTGGAGATCCAGTTCGATCCTTGATCACCAATAGTCGAGGTTGCCAGGCTCACTGTAGTCGGGATAATCATCTGTGGTTCTTTGTTTCCAGCAAAGCCCAGCTTAGTATATCTGGAATCATATTTTAAAGTGAATAAACAAAAAATATACTAACTATAAATATAACCATATTACCGACAATGTCAGATAACGTGATATCATTATAAATTTCGGTTATAAAGGGTCTTTTTATAAGGACGCTTAGTTTTGAAATGTAAATAAAACAAGTTGTTTGTGAGATTTCGACTAAATTTTAATTTCATTTGTAAGTATATTTTACGGCATTAAATATGTAATATAGCATCAAATGTCTGCCAATATCCATTCATTATAAAATGGGCCATGTCGCTAAAGTTGACTTTTTTGACAAATTTGGGTAAACTTCCAACTGCTCCAGAACCCAATCAGGCGTTGTCTGCGGTCGTTTACCTGAAGTTCCTCGGTTAGTTGTATTTTATACGGGTGCAGACATAAGGCCCGATTTAAAATTCGCCAAGTTGAAGTCGCAGAAAAGCCAAGTTCTTGTGAACAACGAGAAATAAGCTGCCTTGGGTTTTCCTGTACACTTTCACACACAGCAGCAATGTTTTCACCAGATATTGCATTTTGATGACGTACAGGTAGGTGTTGGCCGATTACCAATTTTACCAAACTGGTTGACTCGAATTTGGCCACTAAAACAATGAATAATCTACTCAGCAGGACAAAGTAACATATTTTGAGCGTCCCTATTGAAATACCCTTTACATATATTTTTAGCCATGTCCTCCCCCGACTTGGAGCATATGGACTCGTCACGAAGCTTATCATAGAATACACTTTTCCACAAGAAGTGCTTGTAACTGATTTGCTCATTCAAAAAAAGTAGAGATTGAAAGGATACGAGGACTAGGACGGGACTAGTGCTTATTTGATCGTCTCTCGCTTTTCGTCTGTTTTTGGGACCGGAAAGGTGGGAAGAAAATTTTTAACAACACAAGCATCCATTGCCTTCGAATAGAATCGATTAATCGACCGGGAATCGAGCACGGGTGGTACCGTCACAGAAGCAAAAGACATTGACGACTGCATATATATATTAAAATGCTCAAACAGATACAAGTGTATAAGACAACAAGACATGTTTTTAATGTAAAGTAATCAAGTAATTAATAATATTTTTACACATTTCTTTGAGTGAAAAATATTTTGATTAAAAATAAATCTGACGTCATCAGTGAAGATAAAACTTAACGGGAAATGGAAACCAGCAAACAATGAAATTAAATATAGCCATGGTAACAAATACAGCTGATGTTTCATTGTATACAATAGTTCAAATATTATACAGATATTAAAATTAGTTAATTGAACAAAATATAGAGTAAAAAAGTAAATAATTAAACAACTCACCCGCTTCCCAAATCGATGACACAGGCAGGCCCCAATGAATCCATTACAAATATAAAAATATATAGTTATCGACACAGAAATTACGTTTAAAATGACAACCGTCCCGATCGAGACTCTAAATAAAAGTGAAAATAAGTGAAGACACCATTTACAAAAACAATTCAAAATTGGAACAATAATGCAAATCGAGAATATTCTCTATTGTTGCAACATTGAATTAAGCGTCGTGACATCTTATTCAAATAATTAATTACTTGTACACAAAAGTGGGTATATTATATAAATATTAAATTAATTTTAGCAATACAATTATATTAGTAATAGTTCGAGCCAACCGACAAAGCGCAATGGTAACATATTAGTGTTGTATTGGCAAAAACTGCTAGCTATCGTTTATCGCATAATTTAGCTACCTAATTGGATATTTAAATTTGTTTATTATTGTCTCTGTCAGCGCATTTTTTGTGTGCAGCTTATTAAGCCAAGTATGTATGACAAGTAGTAATATTTGCCAATGTAATGCTTTTTTTCAACACTTTCATTACTAATTTCGTGATTAACATGTTATTTTGCATTTCGACACATTACTTTGGAAATATTCTAACTGCTCTTGATCCTGTTTTGAGATATGATAGTTTGAAGTTTGGATTGATCATACTGTTTAATTCAAAAGATAAAATTCACTTGTAACAATGAGTGAGTAAAAATGTTTTAAATTACTTATTTTAAGCATACTTCTTCGCAACTCAAACCATTCTGTAGAGAAATAATGATTTTAATGATGACAATCTAAGAAATTTATCAAATAAATTTTAGTAAAAAAAGTGTGCAGATGAATTCCGGAATTCAGTCATACCTTAGTTGAAATACCTAACGCTTCTTTTTGTATAATTGGTCATTTGTTTTACATTGTTTTGAGTACACGAGCTCGACTGCCGGTACGGACAGTTTCATTAATTTTTGATATTTAAAAAAAAAATATAGATTCGCATAGCGACCTTTTCTTTGTCTTTGTGGTCTAGTGGTAAGAGTCTCACTCTAGCAATCAGCTGGGCTTGGGTTCAAGATCCGGCATGTTCAGATTTTTTCAATTCAAAAAGAGATCTTTGACATGCATCTTTGACAAGAAATCTTAAAATTTGCTGTGATGCCAAATATTAATAGAAGTTAAAAAACCATACTGTAGAGAAACTGTATGCTCCGCTTCAGTTTTATTTTGCAATTTCAAATTAAATATAAAGTATGAAGATTCATAACACGTGCTTCGTCTTCAGCACGTGTTATGGAACACAACACGTGCAATAACACAGTAAACACATTTATGTGTCATTAAAAAAGATCGCAAAGTTACTGCCTAAGTCATCGAATTTAAACTTTGCGATAGTTAGTCTGAAGATGCGAAAGAAGAAGACGAAACACGTGTCAAGAATAGTTTCACAAAACGTGGAATATTTTATTTTCAAAATAAATTTCCACAAAGTTAAGCCAAAGCTATCTAAATTAAAAAAAGTTTACTTTTGTTGTTAAGAGATTTATCCAATATGGCTGTCGTCATATTTTTTTTCATTTTTCCTGCCGTTTCTGTTTCGGCATCAACGACAACAAAAAAAGCAATAAATATATTTATCTCTCGCTATTCACAGAGAGGCACAATGGCGGATTTCGCGTGGCATTTAATACCCTTCGACAGGGTCTAATTCGGGGATTAAGTCGTTAAATCGGGGATGAAAAAATGCGTAGGGGCTAATGCTGGATTAATGGTGAACCGATGTAGGAGCGGCCGCGGCGCAGAGATCAATCTGAATACAAATTAAACGGTCGCTTTCTGTTTTCGTGATATACAGTCAATCTATCCGTATTTAATTGGGTACAGTCAGAGAGAATAATTAAGTGTCAAAATTAAAAAGCCATTTTAGGTCGCCTAAATAAACGACGTAACAAATAAATGTTTTTTAATAATAATCAATCTAGCGCTGTGCATTTTGTTACGTGGCGTATAGTATGAGAGCGGGGGTCCCCAACCTAATTAGACCCGAGAGCGCATTTTTTAAAAATGTTTTTCTAATGATATTTTTAAAAAAGGGTATTATAAAAAGCAGGACTGTGGAGTCCGTAAAAGAAAGTTCGTTCGGAAAGAAGTTTAAAATCGTTACTTTTTTCCCAAATTTTTCTAATTATGTGTATTCAATGAAATATCAACCCTACCAATCCGGCCAAAAGCCAAATTTTACATATAATATGCAAAAATAAAAAGTTCAAACATTTAAAAATTTCCGACTCCGAGTACGACTCCGGCCAAAGCCCCAAGACGATTCCGACTCCACAGCCTTGATAAAAAGACAATGATTTTTCAACCATGTCCACTTCCAACGTGAAGCATGTGGACTCTTTGCGGCGTTTATCTCAACGTATATTTTTTCATACGAGAGCTGCTGTTACTCAGTTGTTCAATCTCTATTTTTCGATTAAAGTGAAAAGATTATCAGTGTCAATTTTTTCTTGTTGGGCCTTTTCTTGAACACAATCTGCAAAACATGAAGCTTTTATATTGTATTTAATTTGCAAGTAAAAGAATTTTCCGGTCCGTGGCGCAGTGTCAACGGTGTTGGCTTGCGTGCCGGACTACCCGGGTTCGATTCCCGGTACGAGTGGATTTTTTCAGTCAATAAATCTGTTCATTGGCATGCGTGTTTGTGTTGTTGAAAATCCCTTCCCACCTTTCCGATCCCAAAGAGCGACGCATAGTGACAGCGATAAGCTAACCACTAGTCCTGTCCTAGTCCACGTATCCTTTCCATCCCTACTCTTTTCGAAAAAGAGAGGTTGAGCAACAAACAGCTCTTGTAGAAAAACAATATGTTGAGATAAACTCCTTGAGGAGTCCATGTGCTCCAAGTTGGGAACGGACATTAAAAAAAAGGATTGACAATTAAAGAGACTGATGATGACAATGCTCGCCATGAGCGAAACCGGTCCTGATCAAATTAATTGAATGTGGAAAAAGTACTTAAAAATGTATGATTACTTTTTTTTATAATGCCTTTCCACCAAGTATTGTCAGTGAAAACCTTAAAAGTAATTAAAGAGACCGTTGGCTCGATAGCCGAACATCCATTTTATGTCTTTTTTAACTCATGCAACTTAGAAAGTCAATACTTAGCTAGCTTACATGCGGGAAAGGGGAACAAAGACTTATCTAAAAGTCTTAAACTTAAAGTCTGTATCCACCATAGCAAGAAGAATAGTCAGGAAATTAGGAACCCGCCTAGCGGACTTCACATATAGTTTTAGCAGGAAAGTAAAGGTAGGAAAATAAAACCGGTCCTGATATTTAAAAAAAATCATATGTAGAAGTAGTTACAAAAATTTGGAGCAATTATCTACGCATTAGATTTATTACATATACTCTTAAAAAATGAACTATATTCTTATTTATCATGTATCTAATTTTTCCTCTCATTTTTATCAATTCAGAAGTATTTATTTCTGCGGTGAATCGAGAATCATAATATCACATAACAAGATATACGATTAACCGGCTCGTACTTACTTGAAATGACGTGCGATCGCAATCTATAAATTCCCATAATACTATTCCGGAGATGCAGTGTGACACCTCGCCTGACATTCCTATTTAGATTTCAGATTTTAGCCATACTTTGATAATTCAAAACCAAAATGACGTATATCACTCGATACAGTCAGAGAATAATGACATTGCAGAGAAATGTATTACGTTATTTATAGTCTGTGTATATTATTCTATTATTTACCGTCTCTGCTCTCAATGTGGAGCATATGGACTCTAAATTTGTTGCCTTTCCATCAGAATTGAGAGTACATAAAATATAGCTAAATGATAATATCATTTCGATTCCGTGGTCAAACGTCAACGTCGTTGTCTTCGATTGCGGAACCCGAGGGCTCTATAGATCTTAAAGGGAATTATAGATCTTAAATACGGGTAAAGTGAGAGCGATTAGCAAACCACTAATTCTTTCCTTCTACTCTTACTCTCGAAAAAGACAGTTCGAGCAACTGAGTGACGAGCAGCTCTCGTTAGAAAAACTTCTTTAAACGTTTTTAATAAAAATCGTATAACTCGCACGCAAATAGAGATGTTACACGTTTAATGTTTCCTTGCTCACTTACATACGTACATTTTATAATAATTTAAGACTTATTTTCCCACTTTTGTAAAATCTTAGATAGAGAGAAAACATATAAATAAACATTTCAATACCGTTCCATTGTATTAAAATATTTAAAATTTGCAGCTGCTTAATAAATGAAATTACGGCAATAAAGTTTTCCCGAGTCCTAGCCGATTCTTTAAAATAAGGTATTATGATAAGATATTGATAGCACTCGAGTTGGGCGGTGGCAAAAAAAACCACTACCTGGGATATTCATAAATATTCTCTAAATGTGGAGAAATTGTGATGTGATCTTTCTTCGAATACGAATACTCTCCGGATATTTTCCCTAATATCCGAATATCGAATAGTTTAAAAAGGGCGGAATATATCCGGATATCGAATGTTTGAATATCCGAATTGTAATCCCTAATTCCGATCAACGTTAGTGAAAATAAATCAAAATTATTTATCTAACATATTGTGCATACGAAAGCACTTCAATAATAACAAAAAAAACCAGGGCTGTGGAATCGGAGTCGGAGTCGGAGACGTCGCGGCGATTTGGCCGGAGTCGTACTCAGAGTCGGAACTTTTGAACTATTTATTTTTGCATTTTATATGACAAATTTGGCTTTTGGTTGCATTGATAGAGTTGAGATGACGATATTGAGCTTTTTTTGGTCGGAGTTGGAGTCGGAGTCGTGTTTTTGGTCAATGTTGGAGTCAGAGTCGGAGTCATGGTTTTGGAAAATGCTGGAGTCAGAGTCGGAGTCGGACTTTTTTTTACCGACTCCACAGCCCTGAAAAAAACTCTTTCTTTGAGTGGCATTGCAACGCTTGCCGGGTATCGACTAGTAGATATAGATAGATAAAGTAAAATAATTTAAATTTAAATAAACACCAATAATAATGACAATGTAAAAAGTAACTTAAAAAAAACGACTGTGTTCAACGGCTCAATTTATGTGGCGATGTTGTTACATTCAATTGAACAATGTTGTACGAAACGAATTACAATTCATTTGACGCGAATTATTGTCCACCTCTGGCCTCATTATTCGGCTCCATGTTTGGACTCAGTACTGAGGTCTCAATAGCTCGCAATAATCTATAACATACTATTCGCAGGACATGTGAAACTAATTAATTAGTTAGAGGGAATTCCAGTGCACGTAAATCAATCTCGCAATTGATTTCTAGTCGAATTGAAACTAACTGCCGAATAATTGATGGAAAACCGCTAACTATCAATTGAATCTAATATACAGTAGTACCTACCGTAAAACGGGGTGAATAGAGACCTTTTTTACCCTTCACGACTATGTATCTTCATACCTGCACCACATAATGAAAATATGAATGGCTTGAAACTTGTATCTATGGTCCTACTATAAATTCATGACAATATTTTTCAAATATTTACTATCGTTATTATGACACAATTTCGTTCGATGTCTCTATTCACATCGAATTGGGGTGAATAGAGACAAGACAGCAGATTGTGATGTTTGTAATAAATGAGCCTCTATTCTATATGAGTCATTATTCACTCCGTTTAACGGTACTAAAAAAAATAAGAAAGATTTTAATTTTCGTGCAATAAAAGAGAAATCAATAAGTGGTCAAAAAGTATGGATGCACAGGCATCGAACTTTTACACGTTTATTTCAACATTGGCAAGTTATTTAGTTGGTTTTGTTTTTGTCATTTGAGAGTTAGTTTTATAGTCAGTGTTTTGAATCTTATATATAAAACCGAAACAGCGTATGTATGTATGTCTGTAATTCCCTTTTACATTGTTGGTCATTAAGTTGCCATAAAAACGAATATGAAAGAAAATATGTTTGAATTTTTATCGGCGAAGACATTTAGTCAAAATGTAATATTATTAGTCTTCTACTGAACTTTTCTCGGCTTTTATTATTAATAATAATCTATATTATTTACGTGAAGGTATTATTTGACATTTCTTTGACAGCAAATTGGATTTTTTCCTTGAATTTGAATATTTTTATGGGCGAGAATGGGGCTGTCAATATATGAAAGGGGCTGTGAAATGTCAATGCCAGTCTGAAATGTTCATTTTAATTCCATTTTAATTGACCTTGACTTTTGAATTTTGAAAAAAGTTGCTTCAACTTGGCCCGTCTGAATTTACGCGCCGAGCTGAACATAACCCCAAACTGGTCCGAGCGAAGCCGGGTAGCAATATTAGTAATATATAAACACTAAAAATTAAATTGGATACTAAGTAAAGTTGTGCTAAAGTTCAATAATTGTTTTTGTCTCTATTCACCCCGTTTTACGGTACATCGATTAATCGAATCATTAAAATCAAAAATTAAAGACTAATTAAGCGAGGGTTCTTCTTTGTAGGTTACAAAAATCTTCCACTTGCAACTGAAAAGATAAAATTAAGGGTGTCGACTGAGTGTGCTTGATAGAATTTCAATCAATCAACCAGTGCTGTGGAGGCGGTAAAAAAAAATTAAATCTCCGACTCCAGCATTTCCAAAAAGCACGACTACGACTCCAACATTGACCAGAAACACGACTCCGATTCCGACTAAAAAAAGTTTAATTTCGTAAATTTTTTTCCTACCTTTCCTATTTATGTGTATTTAATTATTAATTCTAAAATTTAAAATAACTTTGATTATTCCACGTATTGTGCTACTTACTGTGACACGTGTTTGGCCTCTTTCAGAGTTCTCTTAAATTATGAAATACAAAATAGATTTCGGGTTTTTTTCCTTTTAATCAATCTTGCTTCATTACTTTAGCAAACTTTGCGATAATGAGTCTAAAGATGTCTCTGAAAGAGGCCAAACACGTGTCACAGTTAGTAGCAGAATACGTGGAATAATCAAATTTATTTTAAATTTTATATTAAAATGAACTTCCACAAAGTTACCGCCGAAACCATCGAAAGTATTAATTTTTAATTCAGTTCAAGTACATCCGTGCAATGCCTGATGATACCGAAAGGCGAAATCAGGGTCGTTAGCGACAAAACTATATTTCAACCAGCTAATCCGGCCAAAAGCCAAAATTTCCGACTCCGAGTAAGACTCCGGCCAAAGCGCCGCTACGACTCCGACTCCGACTCCACAGCCCTGCAATCAACTCAGTTATAATAGGGCAGATAAAACCCTAAATTTATTTAAGATATTCTTATGCTATTATCTGGTCATTAGTATTTGCGATACTACATTTAAAAATCTCGATAACTATAACAAGCCCACTTAATTCATTGAAACTTGTTTACATACAATTTCGGCTAATTTACATATTAATAGCAATTTAACTAAGTGATCTACTTTTATTTTTGGATATTAACGATACAAACTGCTTACTGCGCGTCAGATCAAGTACATCCGTGCACCTGAAATGCCTGAAAATGCCGAAAGGTGAAAACCGGGTCGTTAGCGACGAAACTCAAGGAAAAGTACAAAATTAAATTTTCATAAGTAATATTGAAAATTAAGATTTTAAAAAAAACAAGCAATGGTATTGTAACAAAAATAACGAATCACTTAGTATAGGATGTCTACAAATATCTGTATACACACCAAATAATATTTATTGTTACCAAATGGGAGCTCATTGAAAAAATTGCAGCCAAACTATGGAGTGTGTGTAAATTTATTAGTCTGTACGTGTTGATATGCATTATTGGGTCAATGGGATTTTATTATTGACCCTTTTTGAAATAGACATACACAGTCGAATATGTTAAGCGACCAATTCTTTCAAAAATTTGCGAATAGTTAATAGATAAATCCGATTTACTTGTTGATAGAAAAATAGTTTAATAATTAATCAACCTCAAGGTGTTAACTGTTAATTCTTTGAGGAAAGACTTTTGTTTGTACTACTAACACATGCTCTGTGATAAGTTGGACCAGTTTTGATCTTCGCAAGCATTTTCGGCTTGTTCAAACATAGTAACAAATTCCTTACTTTATGCCCATTGTTATGCCCGCTCCCAATGTGGAGTATTTTGACTCATATTACTATTTTTTTTTTTTAACACTGTATGTTAAACAACTAAGAAATGTGGCCAGCATATCACAATTGCTACGCCTTGTTCCTGAGAATGGAAGGAATTTGAAAAATCACGAACATACATGCCTTCGAACAACAACAATCAATAATTCTATCAAAAATTGAAACTGACTGGATAAAGATTCGAGCCCAAGATCTCTGAAACTAAAAACAACGTCGCTTAAACTAAACTTTAGACACAACAAATAATAATTTATATTTCAAAAAATATTGGTCTCTTTAATCCTTATACGACCACGAAGCGAAAAATCAGTGCTTACGACCAAGCGATGGTTTTTTGCTTCATGTAATCAATCCCAGGTATTCAAGTTGTTATCGATATTTATAAAAGAAAAGTTTTTAATCTTATTTGTAAGGTATTATGAAACAAGTTTTGGGAAAAAAATACAAATAAACACATTAAAAGATACTGCGGTAACTTTGTGGAAGTTCATTTAAATATAAAATTTAAAATAACTTTGACTATTTCTCTTATTGTGCTACTAACTGTGACACGTGTTTCCTCTCTTTCAGTTACTTAAGTAATTATATATGCAAACTTTGCGATTGTCAGTCCAAAGATGCCTAAATTGTCACAATTAGTAACACAATACGAGGAATACTCAAAGTTATTTAAAAAAAATATATTCAAACGAACTTCCACAAAGTTACCGCCAAATCCATCGAAAGTAATAAACTGTTATGTTTTCGCTTCTAAGATATGCTTAAATATTGATAATTGAAATTGGTTGACTAAGGTTTCTCCACGACTTGCCACGACATTTTTGACATTTTTTAGAGTTTTTGCGCAAAGTTTGCTTTAATAATGAAACAAGATTGATTCTAATAGTTTATTTAATATGATTAGTAAGTCTGACGATGTTTCTGAAAGACGCGAAACACGTGTCACTGTAAGTAGTACAATACGTGGAATAATCAAAGTTATTTTAATCAATTAAAAGATCTCTTATCTATATTTGTTTTTGCAATGGGAGAGAAGTGTTAAAAACAGTGAAAATTGCGTGGTTATTTTGACTTATCCCTTTAAAAAATTCTGGTCGTAAAAGGGTGAATAACATTCGAGATTTTTTATAATAAGAGTTAAATTCCTTTTGCATATCCGCCAGTGTGTCTCTCCAAATAAAGGACCCAGTCGAGTCACGCACGCTCTCCTCCCGCCGACGCTGGTATAGTAAAGTGCCAGGGATCTGATTTTGCTTTCAAAGGGAGCATTATTCCCTCATAAATTGAACTATAAGATTGCCCACTAGCCAATTGCGAAGGTACGAATGACACGGAATGCGGCACGTCACCTCTAGGCTTACTTCTCATTGCGTATCCCGACGACTCGATGGCATAATACATTTTCACTGGTGGATTATCTCATCGTGATCATGAACGTGGTGTAATACATTATTAAGTCTGTGGTTGAGTGGTCAATGTCGTTGTCTTCAGTTGCGGAGCACTCGGGAACATTTAACTTGTTCATTTCTGTTCAAAAGCATAGAATTATGTGCTTTGAAACATGCTCGCGTAATTCTCGTAATTTATTAATGAAGATTTGTTTTAAAATTGTATTTACTTCTATAAAAAATATGTATATGAGTGTATGTATATAATGTTATGAAATTCTTAATGACCAGATTACGATTAACGCTTCACCTCTTCTAAATCCTTTAACAAGCAATAAATTAAAAACAATTTAAAAATAGATGCACTTAAGACATTGCAGATTTTAAGTGATTTCACACGATAAAATAACCCAAAAATACCCAGATTATGTTATCACGATTACTCTAGACCAATAAATTAAACTTATTTAAATTCTTCCATGTGACATTGGTATGGTTTGAACAGAGAGAGGATCTATGGGGCACCCTGTCTAGCCTAGGTATATAAGCTATCTCTAATACACGTTTAAAACATAGTTCTGACGAAGGCGAAAGCCGAAATAGCTATCAACAAATATATAAAATAATTTATGTAGTACTAAAATACATTGTTATTTTCTTACCGTATTATAATGGAGTTCTGCCAAGTAAATGCCTACTCAATCAATAAATTAAGTGGTTGCGTTTACCTGCGTGGATTTTACTGTCAGGTAATACATACATTGTTTTGATGGTTTTCCCGTTAACCATTTCCAAACCTTATTTACTTGCAATCACTTAATCAGTGGATAGAAAAACTGGACGCACTATTTAATTCATCTGTCAGCTATAAAAACTGACATCCATAGCAACGGAGAGTTTTTTTCTACTGCGGGACTACTAATTTTTTTTTTGTATACACAAATTTGAGTTAATGATATATATTATGTTAAAATTTTACTACTCGTTACTCGAATAGTTGAGATGACGAGTAATTGGAGTCTGTAGTGTGCATGAAACATGACAGGAATATATTAAGTATATAATTATTTTAACTTTGTATATTCTACGCATTAAGTTACTAATATTTTCACAGGCATCTCCGGACTTCCTATTGCAAATGTTGCTGAAGAAATAAAGCAAGAATGATTCTAATATTCTTAAATCAAACTATATAAAAATGTAGTTTGGGTTTTTTTCTTTTTACAGGAAGCAAGGAGGGGAGGATAGACAGTGTATAATTTTTGTAGAACGTATAAACATTGCAATTTCTTCACCATCTGATAATGAACTTCTACGATGAAATTCTAATTCAATCATTACTAGTTTTTGTACTTCTTCCACGTGTTTTTATATGATCAGGATAAACCATATCCAATCCCAATGTGGAGCATATGCACCTCTAATGAAATTTTCTGCAAATGCTGAGATTAACGCTTCTATTTCGAAGAAAACTGTTGAAGAAAGGATATGGCTTATTGTCTTATCTCTCTTGCTCGGTCCTGTTTTAGGATAAGATAGATGCCGTGAAGAATTTTAGACAACACATAATTCTAAATTTGAGAATTTCGAGGGAAGGTGCTTGATGGAATTTCAATATTAAATTTTGTAGTTGGTTAGTCCAAGTGCGCGAATTCTTGAAATGTCTGAAGATGCCGAAAAGGAAGCCCGGGTCGTTAGCGGAGCTACGAGTATTTTTCAAAATACTCGAGTATCGATTACTTTAAAAATGAACGAGTATACTCTACAAAATTGGAGTCTCCAATACACACATATGTACATTTATAACGTTACGAGAAAATGCAGTTAATTTATCCAGGGTTTATTAATTCAAAAATACCAGTCTGACGAAAAGTATGTATTGCACTCATCAATAATAACTGTATGTAGAGTTTGTAGAGTATTATTAAAATACGAACATGAAATGTTTCGATTATCCGATTGATGAATAGTGCAACCATTATGTGTTAGATATTCAGGAATTGTAAATGAGGCGCTGATAAATATTCCCATGTAGTGTGCCACATCGTTTTATGCTTTGTCATATTCCGAGTAAAGTAAAAATGAACGCTTTATCCAGTTGAAGTTTCCCGCGTAGAAATAGTTCGCAACCACGAGCTAGTAACGCGAAAAACGCCAAATAGAATAAAAATATTTTTTTATTCCCGAACCTTTTTAATTGACTGCTGACGATAGAAAACCAAGGTCTTATACAAATTCTTTAATTGTATTGCATGGATCAGATTCCACCAATGCGTTCAGGGTGTCATCGACAATTTTAAGAGGTGCTCCTGTTTTCGATTGGTTCTTTTATTCCTTATCGTCACTTTTGAGCATTTGAAACTTTAGAGGTTTCAAGAAGTCCCCATAAATATCGTGCCTATTTTGTCTGAAATCATTTATCAAAATAAAACAGCATGAAATTTCACCGATGTGTCTCTTTAATCTCTGGCTTGAAAAAAAATGTTGGAAAAGGAAAAGTATCAATAGAGCTTCAAAATGATACCAGGCACGAAGTGTTAAGTAAACGGCAACCGGTGACGCACCGGAAAACATGACATTTCTTTCCCTGTTACCTAATATATTAAGCTAATTGAATTTTAATCATCTTAAATGTCTCCACTTTAACACCAAGAACCAATCTGATCATAATATAACAATAAATTATTACATAAGCGTGTGACCAGAGTTTCACAGTTAAATTTTCATTTTCAAACATTCCATCAAAGAGAGCTTTATATTTGAAAGTTAATGTATCGTAGAGAAAAAAAACCCATCATATCATACTTCTACCACATACATTCTGACAAGGATCATGAACGGTTTCAAATGATTGTCACTGTCAGGGACATTGTCAACTGAACGAGTATTGTCATAAATTCACAATGCTCGCGATGAGTGAACAGGTTTGAATTTATAAAGAAGTAGTACTATATAATATGGTTAATTTATTTCAATAATCCCTTTCCACCAACAAGTGATATTTAGTGGTTATTATGTCGAATAAAGTACACAGAATTTGTTGAGTGTAGTTTTCAAGATAATCTAATAAATGTATTTGTGACATCCGAAATTTCCGCAAACTTTGTAAATAAAATATCCTTTAAATTGTACAACTGTCGCAATGTAAATATATTTGCAGTAAAGAATTCACTCTTTACTTACTTGGTACAGAGCAGCACGGGACTGATCTTTTAACCATGCAATAAAGTTCTGGAAGAAAACGAAAATGTGACTTGCTCAGCCACTTAATTTCGGTGATATTAAGTATCCCGTGTATCCGTCACTGATTATCCGAGAATCCGTTGTGGCGGTAGAAATAATCTACTTCGCGTTAAATCTAAAGAGGAATTAAGAGTATCCCGTTCCCCATATGATGTTGAAAATTTATTGAATGCCTTGTTCGAGATCAAGTCAGCGTGGCTTATTGGGCTCGTATGAGGACGGACTGCAGCAAATAAGTCTGCTAGTTCGGCTTTTATCTCGAGGCAGTCTCACAGTACGTGACTGGTGTCCTGGTGGAAGTGTCCACAATTCCAATCCGGCCATTCGACCAACCGAGCCAACCCACATAGTTTACCTTTGAAGATGAGTCAATATACTCGTCTAACACGACGGGCTATCAGTATACGGATTATACACAAGATACACTGTATCAAACTGATTTCAGTGGCTGAGCTAGTCACTGCAATTTATTTTATTTTCTATTTTCAAGCACACTAGTGCATGGTTCAAAATCAGTCCCGTGCAGATCTGCTCGGGCCATGAATGTTAGGGGTAAATACCTTTTTCTAAGGCGACAGCGTAGTGAAAGGCGGCCATGAAACATTGGCTTCATATATGTACACAATGGCTGGTGGTGGGAAAAAAAATAATATATTTTAGCGTTCCATAAAATCTTTCTTTTATCATTTTTAAGTTGTGATATTCTGTGTGCGCGACTGGGATTTATGATCGTAGCCTATATTACAGTGAGTGAGAGGCACTCAGATTTCTACAGAACAAAGTAATTTTTTGTTCGTGCCATTCTGTGACCACGTAGCGACCATCTAACACCTCTGGATGTAAGATTTTATAACCTTTAATGCCATGCTTTGATATTCTTTGTAACCCATACGATTCCGAACATTTCCGAATATTTTATTCGCGAGTTTATTCAAATGAGGTTATTATTTTATGATTATTTGCACATGATACAATGGTATCATGGGCTCATGTGAGATGCAACTCCTCCCTGATTTGAAATTGTATGACAAAAAATATCTGACACATTGGCATTTACTTTTAAATGTTTAAAAAGATCCTTACGCCAGTTATGGAAGAAGGTTCGTGTAAATGGTATTTAAAACTAGTGTATTATTACATTCATATTCAGTTGACAAAGCTCGCCATGAGCGAAACCGGTCCTGGTCAAATAAATTTTATGTGGAAATAGTACTAAAAATGTATTATTAGTTTTATTATAATGCCTTTCCACCAAGTATTGACAGTGAACACCTTAAAAGTGAACATTCATATCGGTTTGTTATACGTACCAAATATCATATATTGATTGAGTAGGCATTTACTTGGTAGAACTCCATTATAATACGGTAAGAAAAATAAGAATGTATTTTAGTTCTACATAAATTATTTTATATATTTGTTGATAGCTATTCTGACGAAGGCGTAAGCCGAAATAGCTATCAACAAATATATAAAATAATTTATGTAGAACTAAAATACATTCTTATTTTTCTTACCGTACTAAATTACATATAAGTTGAGATCAGTTGAAAATGCTCGTGATGAGCGAAACTGGACCTGATCTTTACCAGAATATAAAAAAATACTATGTAATGTGCTTTATTTATTTAAAAAGTGATTTTCCTCCAAGAAGTGACAGTATGCACCTTAAAAGTGATTACTTTTAAGGTGTTCACAGTCAATACTAGGTGGAAAGGCATTATAATAAAACCTTTTTAGTACTTATTTCAAATAAAATTTATTGGATCATGACCGGTTTCGTTCGTGGCGAGCATTGTCAACTGATAAGAAATACAACGAAACAGTGATATTTATACAAAGGTTAAGTAAAAATTACAAGGAATGACATATGCACTTATATTGTATTCATACTTAATTGATTTTTGATGTTACACATAGCTTTCATTGCTAAGATTTCTTCAGCATTTCAATGATAATCTATTTTTCTTGCATTTTGCTTTAATTTATTTGCTTAGTTGATTACAACAAAACAAACAATTGGTATTAACCAATTGTTTTTCATACCTTGTAATTTTTACTTAACCTTTGTATAAATATCACTGTTTCGTTGTATTTCTTATCAGTTGACAATGCTCGCCATGAACGAAACCGGTCCTGATCTAATAAATTGTATGTGGAAAAAGTACTAAAAATGTTTTATTATTTTTATCACTTTCGGCCTAAACGCAATTCGCGATTTTGGAATTTGTTTATTTGACTTTGTATAAAAAGTGACTTGATTGTTTTACGCGTATCACAGAAAAACCTGTCTCTATATGTATATATACATACTCTCATTCAGATTTTAATAACGAAGATTGATGCAAATGCCATGTTAAAGAATCTGCGAAAGAAATTCTTAGCTTATCTTAGCGAGTGTTATCCTTTCAATATTCAATGAATGGTCGAATTTTCTCACGAATTTCATCAGTAAAAGATCTTGGCGTACAATTTGAAAGCAAACTAACATTCAACAATCACATTAAGATTACTTGCAACAAAGCTTTGCAAATGTTGGGCCTTATCCTCCGCACTACCAGGGTCTTTCCAGGAGTAAAAAAATTGAACTAATGTATAATTCTTTAGTTCGAAGCCGACTTGAGAGTGGATCGATTGTTTGGGCATCGAGGGGTGCGAAATGTGTTCTTATGGTGGAGAGGGTTCAGAAGAAATTTTTGAGAATTCTCTATTTGAGGACATATGGGTATTGCCCATGGCTTTATCCAACAGACTTTCTCTTAGGGATGCTCACTTTCAATAGTTGCTGTAGAATGCTCGAAAGAAATGTACTTGGCATTATATTTCTTTCGGCTTATCCGAGGCCAAAATGAGAATTCCAACTTTCTTGAAAATGTTAAATTGAATGTTCCTGATAATTGTTTGAGGAATCGTGAGCATGAGTTGTTTGTTCTTCCAAGGGGTAGAACCAGTCTGCCAATGGGAATGCCTCTGGGAAGAGCTTTAACAATTTTAAACGGCATTGCTTCGGATGTCGACATATTTCATATTGACGTGAGTGAGTTCAGACGAATACTATATTTTATGAACAAAAGTTGATTTTGTCAGAACTCACTCGGTTGACATCTTTGAAAATTTCTAATATGATTTTATAATTTTTTTTCTCTCTGTTTTTATGACTACAATGTTTTTAATTAATTAGTGATTAATATTATGTATTTACATGTATGTATATATATAAATACACGTATTTATATTTGTCAAATACATGGCGCATTGGCATCAGCTGTAATGCCATGATTTGCTTTTTCTTAAATAAATAAATTAATTACACCTGAAAAATTTTCCACTCTAAAAATATGCCTTTATACAATGAAATCATTTCTTAACTTTCTTCGATCGTCTTTTATTAACCCTTTAAGTTAATGCACGAAGTGTAACAGGTGTTAAGTCGATTAAAACCAAGTATTAACAGTGAACACCTTAAAAGTGAACATGATACAATGTTTTTAATGTTCGTCTAACTAACAATAAAAAATGATTTCTGTGTTAAAACCGTCAAATGTTTTAGTTATCGTATGAAGATATAGCCAACCTTTGGAAAACCTTCTAATAGAAAACTCTAATATTTAATCTCGCGATCTACTCGATTTTAAAAAAATAGGTAAATAAACATTCATTCTTATTTTGTAATGGTTATAAAAAGAGTGTTTCACAGTTTCAAAGACGTTTCTATAACAAGTTTGCTGTCTAAACTGAAAAACATGGTTTTATTATATTCCACCATTGGCTATGGCTGGTCCTTAAAGTCACTTGTTTTTTTTATTATAAGGTTAATCTGGCCTTTAATGCCAATTTACGTGTAATAAAAGTGTAAAAAAGGTAAGATCCTATAAGTGGGAGCGATAAGTTAACCAATAGTTCGATCCTAATACTTTTGTTTCTATCAACATCTTTTAAACAAAACGGCTGAGTAACTAAGAAACAAGCATTCTTGTAGAAAGTTCGGTCAAGATAAACTTCACTATAAGTCGTAAACATTTTTTGTTCTTATTCCACACTTAAAACTTCATTGAGCGTTGCGCGAAACCGGTTCTGATCTTAATAAACTAGCTGTGGAATAAGTACAAATATCTTTTATTACCTTTTAATATAACGCCTTTCTTACTATTGACAGTGAACAACTTAAAAAGGATATTGAACAAATAAATAATGAAATAAAAAAAAATCCTGGTATTATTTTAATTCAGAACAGCCTCACGCTAGGCAGTTGAATTACGCGAATAACTGCGACGCCGCGCACGAGCGCATCTATAGAGAAAGGATATCGTAGGCTGGAAAAAAAAATGTAACACAATAACTATAGTTTATTATTCATGTGTGAAACATTTGTGAAAGCTTTTTACATATTTTGAAGTCTACTGGTGAATCTAAGTAGTATTAAATGTGGAAATTATTTACCTTATATTGAATACTTTAATCAAATAAGTTACTCACTGTATCGACTGCCTTCCAGGTGTATTGTGAGCGGTCTAACCACAGAAAGGCTCCAGCCATTCCCATTTCCTTTCAAAAACACTAAGTGCATTTTTTTTTTTACCCTACGGAGGTAGATTCTCGTTTCTTTTGCGAAACTCGCTATGATTAGATGAAAAGATTAAGACTGTTCGCTTGCAGCTAGAAGCGAATGCATCTGAATGCATATTTTGTAACAAAAGGCTGTATCATACAAGGAGTGTGCACTCAGAAGTTGATGCACTCTGGATGCACATTTTCTTTCGTTGTGTTTACACTATGTTAATCAGATCGCTTCATAGATTCGCCTTTGTTCGGTAAAGATTTTTTTTTTATTGAAAGCTTCATTACTTTTATTTGTTATGGATATTTTAATCTTAAAAGAGCTGTTATTATCAATGAACTTTTACAGTGCGATTTATGTGTTCTAACAAAACCATAGCGATTCAGTTATTGTATTTCTCGAAGTGAAAGCTCATCAGATGTCCTGCGGTACATGCGATTCAATAAACTTCGGATAGACAGGCAGGAGTATATCGATTCGAGCTAAAGAATATATAAGATCATCTTCTATCTATCTATATATATAAAAATGAATGTCTGTGTGTATGTCCGCTATGGACTACTAAACCACTCGACCGATCGATGTGAAACTTTACAAATTTATTGAGTACACTCCCGCAATGGTTTCTGGCCTACCAACCCTTCCCATTGACCACCCCCCAACCTCCACCCTCCAATTTTTTTTAAGCGTTACGAATTTTTTGATTTCTCTCCTTCGAAAGTTTCTGGCATACCCCCTCCCATACTCCCCCTAAACCCTACCCCGCCAAACAACCCCCTTTCCCCCCAAAAATTGATATCGATTTTTTACAAATTTCTCGAGTATTGAATACATGCAAATTGAATTGAATATTTGTGTAATGTCTATCCTTCAAATTTATTTTATGTGCTGGCGTAGCAACGCGCGCAGGGTACAGCTAGTTTGATAATAAAAAAACAGATTCGCAATTTGCAAAACACATCATAAAGGATACATCAAATCAATGTGTCACATTAAATAACTTATTATTACCATATAAAACTAGTATTGTTGAACAGAGAAGAAGATGTATTGTGTACCCTGTCTACAACAGTATATAAAGGATAAATAAATGCAGTTTTAAACATAGTTTTGACGATGACGTAAGCCGAAATAGCTATCAAAAAGTATATGAAATAATTTCTGTAGAATTAAAATACATTGCTATTTTTCTCACCGTATTATAATAATTTTCACTATTAACATTCCGGTCCGTGGCGCAGTGTCAACGTTGTTGGCTTGCGTACCCGACCACCCGGATTCGATTTCCGGTACGAGCGGATTTTTTCAGTCGATAAATCTGTTCAAAGGAATGGGTGTTTGTGTTCCCTTCCTACCTATCCGATCCCAAAGAGCGATGCATAGCGATTAGCTAATCATTAGTCCTAGTCTCTTTGAAAAAGGGAGGTTGATCAATTGATTAACAAGCAGTTCTCGTAGAAAAACATATGTTTAGATAAACTCCGTGAGGAGTCCATATGCTCCAGGTTGGGAGCGGACATGGTTAAAAAAAATCTCTTTGAATACCTAATTTCAACAGCTATATTCTTATAATTGAATTCATGTTGTGTGGTGTAATTTAAGCTTAATTTGTTTGTAATACAATAAATAGTAAATTTTGCCGACATTAGAGTAATGGCTTTGCGAAATAATGAACACGCCTTTGCGGTGTCCAGTTTGACCGTTGCTGAACAGGTGTAATAACCCCCGTGACGTTAGTTAGACAATGCAATACACAGCTAAAAGCTGCATATGAATATACCGGTCAAGTAACCGTGCGGTAGACCCGGCTTCGCAGTAAAATTATCGAGTCGTGAAATGTGGCTTATTTTGGTGTTTTTCATCGGACTGTACTACATATAATGAACAATTTCGACAGAAGGGGCTTGATGGCATTTCAATATCAAATTTGAATCGTTTGAATTACTGGAGCACTTACTATCATTAAATATTTATTAAATACTTGAAATCAATCAACTCTCAAAACAATCAAAACGTAGATTTACTTAGAGATATTCCTATGTTATTATCTGGTCATTATTATTTTCAAAAATCCCTATAATTATAACAAACCCACTTAATTCATTGAAACTTGTTTACATTTAATTTTCGCTAATTTAAATTTTAATAGCAATTTAACTTAGTGATCTAATTCTATTTTTGTATATAAACTGTTTACATCCGTGCACTTGAAATGACTGAAGATGCCGAAAGGCGAAACTTGTGTTGTTATTGACAAAACTCAAAAGTACAAAAGTACAAAATTCAAGCAATTCAAATTTGATATTGAAATTCCATCATACACCCTTAGTCAAAATCCCTAACTTGATAAAATGCATTAATTTTGGGTTTTACTTAGCTTATGATTATTCATACTTAATTGCTTTTTGATGTTATAGCTTGCTTTGCCAAGAGGTCTTCGACATTTTTAATAATCTATTGCTTTAATTCTGCAATAAAACCCATTGCGTTTATACAGAAATGATAAATCGACTGAAAAAACTGCTCGTTCAGGGACTCGAAACCGGAAATTTGATTTGTTGTTAATTGCTATCAATTGCTCAATGTTTGCCCGGACGGTCCGTCACGGAAGCCAGTGACGTTGACCACTGCACCACAGACCGGGTTAATATTATGGTAAGGGTCAAAGGCACAAGAAGAAAGAAATACAAGTCGAGGGCAGGACTTCGTGGTGAGTGTATCGGTCTTATTGTACTACATTATTTATAATATGGAATAATGAAAACATACAAGCCCATGAGAACCACAATCGAAGCCATTGACATTGACTCGAATAAAGGTGGAATTAGTGATTTCATTTATATGTAACTCTTTCGTTAGGCTTACTGATATTTTGTCAGCTTGATGTTATATCAGACTAATTAGATCTGATCTAGAAAATTAATTCTACATCTTGGGCTATGTTTGGAAATTCAATTACACAATTCCATTATAAATAATAATAGGTAAATTTTCAGCTTTTCCTCGGCTTCAGGCCCAAAAATTCGTTGGACTTACGCAGCAGAAATATGAAGCTTTACAGATAATATTTTTCATCTATTTTAAAGCACCTACGTTTGCTTTTAAATCTTCATGGCTGCACATTAACAATCATCCAAATGCAACGGCTGGTGCATATTTTACATCGCAAATAATGGACATTCATTCTGATGCACAAAAGACCATCCATCACACACAACTTAGTACAAGTGGTATGGAGAAAATCGTGACTCATGTAATTCTCCTCCAAATAAGTTGATTTTCCTAAACAATGTTAATAACCTTGAAAATACAGGTAGTCCTTGACTTACGACTAGAGACTCCAATTACTCGACATCTCAACTACTCGAGTATCGAGTAGTAAAATTTTAAAATACTCGAGTATTCGAGTATACTCGAGTAGTTTCAGATGTACCAAACTATATATTATCAATTCAATTTTTATATATAAATAGATGATAAATAAATAAATAAGCTTATTTTATATATAAAGGGTCTTTTTATAAGGACGCTTAGTTTTGAAATGTAAATAAAACAAGTTGTTTGTGAGATTTCGACTAAATTTTAATCTCATTTGTAAGTATATTTTACGGCATTAAATATGGAATATAGAATCAAATGTCTGCCAATATCCATTCATTATAAAATGGGCCATGTCGCTAAAGTTGACTTTTTTGACAAATTTGGGTAAACTTCCAACTGCTCCAGAACCCAATCAGGCGTTGTTTGCGGTCGTTTACCTGAAGTTCCTTGGTAAGTTGGATTTTATACGGGTGCAGGCATAAGGCCCGATTCAAAATTCGCCAAGTTGAAGTCGCAGAAAAGCCAAGTTCTTGTGAACAACGAGAAATAAGCTGCCTTGGGTTTTCCTGTACACTTTCACACACAGCAGCAATGTTTTCACCAGATATTGTATTTTGATGACGTATAGGTAGGTGTTGGCCGATTATTTACCAAACTGGTTGACTCAAATTTGGCCACTAAACAATGAATAATCTACTCAGCAGGACAAAGTAACATATTTTGAGCGACCGTATTGAAATACCCTTTATTTCAAAAATAATAGATAACTAAACGTCTCAAAGTTTAATTTGGTTCGAATTTTTGTTCTTTTACTCCCGCAGTCGAAAAAATTGTCTCTGTTGCTGTGGACGTTTGTTTAAATGTTAACAATCAATTAAATAGTGCTATCTAGTTTTTCTGTCCGCTGTTTAAAACAAAATAAATCTTGATTTGTAAATTACGAGTTTTACTTGAGTATCTTTCAAATTACTTGAGTATCAAGTACTTGAAATATGGACGAGTATACTCGAGTATCGAGTACTCGATACTCGAATTGGAGTCTCTATTTACTACCGAGATACGTTCCTGAACTTTGGTCGTATGTCGAATTTTATACAAAATATGTATTAAAATAAATCATGCATGCACACAATATATAATTGTATATTTTTGTATTGTTTAATTTGCTTTACACAGTAAACCAACTAGAATTATTCTAAATAACCACATTTTGATTGATCCAATAATATTTTGTGTTTTCGTCTCAACCCGTCATCCAAAATAATAACACCTAAAGCAGTGGGAAAACTTTAAGCAACCACTTTGAACTGTCATTGTTTAAATCTATTTAAGAAGCAAAAAAGTAAAACAACATAAACCTTTTTCAATTAATTACAATGGGTAAACTAACTATCTACTGCATGGCTAAAAAAAGTTAATCTCAATTTATAACTCAGCCCTATTTTCATATATATTATTTTAAAGATTCATGTTATTAAATGCATTGCTTTAATTAAAAATAATGCATCTATTAAAAAATATACTGAGGATTTTGTACGAAAGTCTCGTTAGTTTTATTTATTTATTTATTTAAGAAAATGCAAATCATGGTATTACAGCTGACGCCAATGCGCCATGCATTTTACATATGTATATTTAAATACATAATAAAAATCACAAATTAATAAAAAACAAGATGAAAACATTGTAGTCATAAAAACAGAGAGGAAAAATTATTAACATCACATTAGAAATTTTCAAAGCAGTCAACCGAGTGAGTTCCGACAAAATCAACTATAATTTTGTCGCTATCGACCCGTGTTTCGCTTTCCGGCATCTTCTAGCATAGCATAGGTGCACGAATGGACTTGAACTGACAGTTGAAATGCCGACTCATAGAACAGTACAAAATTAAAACAATTCAAATTTAAAAAAAATATACGTCGTGCTTTAATTATACGTACTTTTTTTTAGCCGCTGTAATTAGTCTTCTCGGTTGAATGTAAATTAGAAATAAACAAAAAAATAATCACTTTTAATCTGTTTACTTGTTGATACTTGTTGGAATGGCATTATAGTAAAAATAATGAAAAAAAATAGTACTTATTCCACATCAAATTTATTAGATCAGAACCGGTTTCACCCATAGCGAGCATTCAGCATCAGTTGCTAATGCTCACTATGAACGAAACCGGTACCTGATCAAATAGATTTATTTTAGAATAAGTCCTAAAAATGTTTTATTGTTTTTATAATAAAATATTGTCCGGTCCGTGGCGCAGTGGCAACGGCTTTGACTTGCGTGCCGGACCGCCCGGGTTCGATTCCCGGTACGAGTGATTTTTTTCAGTCGGTAAATCTGTTCAAAGGCATGGGTGTTTATGTGTTGTTGAAAATCCCTTCCCAGCTTTCCGATCCCAAAGAGCGACGCGATAGTGACAGCGATTAGCTTATCACTAGTCCTGTCCTAGTCCTCGTATCCGTTCCATCCCAACTCTCTTCGAAAAAGAGTGAGCAACTTAGTAACAAGCAGTTAGCTCGTAGAAAAATATATGTTGAGATAAACTCCGTGAGGAGTTCATATGCTTCAAGTTGGGCTTAAATGTTAAATTGAATGTCCCTGATAATTTTTTGAGGAATCGTGAACATGAGTTGTTTGTTCTTCCAAGGGGTAGAACCAGTCTGCCAATGGGAATGTCACTGGGAAGAGCTTTAACAATTTTAAACGGCATTGCTTCGGATGTCGACATATTTCATATTGACGTTAGTGAGTTCAGACGAATACTATATTTTATGAATAAAAGTTGATTTTGTCAGAACTCATTCGGTTGACTGCCTTGAAAATTTCTAATGTGATATTAATAATATTTTTTCCTCTCTGTTTTTTTTATGACTATTGTAATTTTCATCTTATTTTTAATTTTTAATTAATTTGTGATTTTTATTATATATTTACATGTATGTATGTATATATATATAAATGCATGTATTTATATTTGTCAAATCCATGGCGCATTGGCGTCAGCTGTAATGCCATGATTTGCTTTTTCTTAAATAAATAAATAAATAAATGGTTAAAAAAGAAAAAAATAAAAAATAATCTGTGATACATGGGAAGGATTGTTCAGTGTTCAGCTTATTTTCATTTTGCCGTATGCATTCAAATCGTGGGATGTTTCACAATATCGTCTTATTGTTCGACCACATTGTTGTTGTGAAGATGAATTGAAAAACCAAACGCGTGCATTGGTTTGATACTGTCTAATACACGTACATTGTTTTTACACAAATAAAACGATGTACATATACATAGTTGTATTAAACAAACCACACGAGGGAAAATAAAATAATTATCAGATACAATTTAATAGCTTTTTTGTTCTACGTATTGTGTGACTATTACCCCGTGTCTTAGGTAAGCGACGCGAACCGGCAAGAGAATTTAGGCGAATCCAGTCAATTTAAAACGTAGTTGATCAAAGGTCTTATGTGCCATCGCTCGGCCAGACGCAATTAACGCTCTGGTGAGCTTGGACCGTTTCATATTTTCAAGCGATTCGCGTGCGCCATGAGTGCGCACTTGAGGCGACTTGCGACATATGCCGTCCTGACCGGACCGCTTCGCTTACGTATGACACTTGCATGGGCGAGGACCGTTTGATATTTTAAAACTCTGCCGCTTTCAAAGCCGCGCCGGAACGCCTCGCCTAGATTCGCCCAGCTAAGACGACCCGTAAGTGTCTCGTGCTTTGCCTTTTTCAGAAGCACCATCAGTTTAAATTTTGCACGGTTGTTGATTAATAAATCAAGTCAGGGGTCCCCAACCTTATTGGACCCGCGAGCGCATCGAGAAAAAAATGTGGGGCGGCGGGCGCCAACTTTTTTTTCTAAGGATGTTATAAAACGACAAGATAAAGATATTTTCCAGCGTGGAGCATGTGGACTCTTTGCGGCGATTATCTTAACTTTTCTACGAGAACTGTTTGTTACTCAGTTGCTCAATCTCCCTTTTTCGAATAAAGTTGAACAGATTATCAGTGTCAATTGTTTCTTTTTGTGTCTTTTCTTGAACGTAATCTGCAAAACATGAAAAAAATTATCTTGTTTGTAATTGGCAAATAAAATGACTGATAATAAAGAAGACTGCATAGTCGCAAACTGCAGAAAACTCTCTTCTAACTGTTTTCGAAGAATTTGAATGTGTTTGACAAATAACTCCACGTTTAATTCACTGTCACTTATCATTTCCTTCATGTTTGCGAAATGCACGAGAGACTTCATCGGTCGATGTGATATACACAAAACAAATTTTTCAAAATGTTAAAAAAAATAATAATTTGTTTCGAGCAATACGCATAGAAATTGGTCGGCGGGCGCCAGTGCGCCTGCGGGCTCAAGGTTGGGAATCCCTGAATATAAGTGATTCTAATATTCAATCACAATATTAAAACAATTAGACACTATTTTCTACTCTAAAATGCTAATGTATATTCTTAGTTAATTTTAATAAAGAATGTAGAATAAGTACGAAAAACTTGTTGTTACTATAAAGTTAAAAAAATACCACAATTACCATGTACACTTTTTCTAGCAAAATCAAATAATAAACTGTTAATATAAATACTTTCGATGGATTCGGCGGTAACTTTGTGGAAGTATAATCTATATATATAAAAATGAATGTCTGTATGTATGTCCGCTATGGACTACTAAACCGCTCGACCGATCGATGTGAAACTTTACAAATTTATTGAGTACACTCCCGCAATAGTTTCTGGCTAACCAACCCCTCCCCCCAACCACCCCCCAACCACGCCCCAACCTCCACCCCCCAATTTTTATTTTTAAACTTCATGAATTTTTCGAGTTCACTCCTTCGTAGGTTTCTGGCATACCTTCCCATACGCCCCCCAAACCCCACCTCGCCAAACAACCCCCTTCCCCCCAAAAATTGATATCGTTTTTTTACAAATTTCTCGAGTACACTTCCGCGAAACTTTCTGGCGTACACCCCGTCCCCCACCCCACCCCCTGAATCCCACTTACAATTGCTGACGTAGCAACGCGCGCAGGGTACAGCTAGTTTAATATAAAATTTAAATTAGTTCCACGTTTTTTGTTACTAATTGTGACACGTGTTTCGCCTTTTTCATTTTCTTAAGTAATCACTCCCTACTCATTATTGCTCATTACATAAGCAACTTTGTGATCATCAGTCCGAAGATGCCTCAATTGTCATAATTACTAACACAATACATGGAATACTCAAAGATATTATAAATTTTATATTCAAATCAACTTCCACAAAATTACCGCCGAATCCATAGAAAGTAATAAACTGTTATTTTTTCGCTTCTAAGATATGCTTAAATATTGATAATTGAAATCGGTCGACTTGGGTTACTCCACGACTTGACACGATATTTTTTAGGATGGCGCGTTATGTTGCCATTCTACAAAGAATTGACATTAAATAGATATGTGTGTAGATTGTTGCGTGTGTCGGACCCTGTGGTCTAGTGGCAAGAGCTTTGTCCTAGCGATCTGGAGACCCGGGTTCAATTCCCAGCAAGGTCAGATTTTTTTCAATTGAAAAAAAAGAGATCTTGGGCTGGGTGTATGTTATTTATCGTTGATTTTGTGTACAACTGATTCATTTTGTATCACCGGATTAATCTCGTATGTCTTTCACAATTAAGAATATTTGGCGCATTGGCGTAAGCTGTAAAAAAATTATAGCCCTCATGTTTCTACAAATATTATAAAAAATATATATTGAGTAAAAGAACTTTTAAAATAGAATTATTGCATAAGTAAATTTCTTTGGTAATGAATGAAAAATAAAAGCGAACATTTTGCTAAAAGCGACGGCCAACAATCCCAGATGCAACGCCGAAGATAAGTATTCCCATCTCATTTACGCTCATTGTGGTGCGCTTTAAGCCTATCTCACTCGGGTTTGCAACAGTTTCACCTAAGTAGTATGATGGGTGTATTATTAATTCTATAGCCAAACGTTCAGATATTTTTTTTTTAATATTACGTAAACATTATTTACTAAACTGGGAAACTAAGAAAACTGCGTCGCGTTGTGTGAGCGATTAACTAACCAATAGTCCAGTACTATCCTCAATTCAATCCCTACTCTCCTCGAAACAAGAGGTGTGGCAACTTAGTTACAAACAGTTCTCGTATAAAAAAAGTATCTTGAGATAAACTTGGTGAAGAGTCCATATGCTCCACGTTGGGAGTGGACATGGTTGAAAAACACTTGAATATCAATTAAAAATTTCAATATTTTATAAATGTTTTTTGTCTTCAGTCATTGTCGAAAATAAATATAATTAATACGAAAGAAAATAATGCCAGGGGCAGAAGTGGAAACTAAAGAAATAAATTTTGAGTAATAGGCTTGTTTGGCTTGGAAGTGCCATGAACGTTATTTTTAATGGTAGCATTATGACGATAAATATGATAGTAAAATGGTCTGTCAAATGATTCTAAAACAATTAAAGACACAGAAATAGAAAAGAGCTGGATAAGAATTTGTTAGTTCTGTAAAAAAGATTTATCTAAAAAAGAATTGATAGTTCCAACTTATATCACTGAGCATTTTGTGGAGGCCATGAAAGATGAAGTAAAAAATTGAGTTTTTGTGTTTTTTTGAATTGCTTGAATTTTGTAGTTTTTCATGAGTTTTGTCGCTAACGACACGGGTTTCACCTTTCGGCATCTTCATGCATGTCAAGTGCACGGATGTACTTGAACTGACACAAGTACATCCGTGCACTTAAAATGTTAGCGATAAAAAACAAATTCAAATTTGATTTTGAAATTCCATCAAGCACCCTCAGTGGAAATCCTTAATAAATTAAATAATTAAGTGATTGAACTGTTTGTGTCGATTCGGATGTTGATAACTGAAAAAACAATAAATATACATATTGAAATTTTGAGTTTGAAAAAAAGCATAAAGAAAACTACCGGAAGTAATAATTATTGACTGTCCCATAAACAATTTTCAAAGTAACGTCACCGTCCAAACAATAGACAATATCTCACCAGCTTGCCCATAATGGTTGAATAAAAGCTTCTAGTTGACTATCTGCCTAAGCTTACCTTTTTGTATCTTTATATTTTTCTCTTGTATGCAAATATAATGTGAATAGGTAGATGCAGATTAAAGGGTTGCGCATTTATTTTTCTATAGCCGGTTAATCGGTAAGGACAATAAACATAACATTTTTTCTTCATTAAATAAAAATGTAAAATATATTTAAATCTGTGTGAAGAGAAATATTTTGTCGGTCCCCTGGTGTAGCGCTAAACGTCGTTAGCTTCCGTAACGGACCTTATGGGTCCAATTCCCAGTACGAGCAGTATTATTTTCTATGTTTGAATAGTTGTAATACCAATTGTTTGTCATACCTTGTAATTCTTGCTTAACTTTTGTTTAAATATCACTGTTTTGTTGAATTTATTATCAGTTGATAATGCTCGCTATGAGTGAAACCGGTCCTGATCCAATACATTTTAAGTTGTATAAGTACAAAAAATGTGTTATTGTTTTTATTATAATGCCATTCTACCAAGTATTGACAGTGAACAACGTAAAAGTGATCAAACTTAATCAATTGAATTCAATACTTTTCCATGAGCTTTGTCGCTAGTTACCCGTAATTCACCTTTCGGCATCTTCACGCATTTCAAGTAAACGAATGTGCTTGATCTGACATTCAATTTCATCAAGCACCTTCAGTCGAAATTATTAACTATATTGGCTTATAAAAATAAGGACCGGGATCGCTCATCTGTACACACTAAGAAGTAAGCCGAAAATAATTTTCGTGATGCGAGAGTTTCTACCTGTCTGCCCAACATAAGACGCCGTTGAAGACAGTAAGAAGACATCTTAAAATCCTTTTTATTTACTCGGTGGAGTATTTCTAAATTACTTCTATACTGTTTAAACATAATGTATATAAATACGAAACGGCGTATGTATGTATGTGGGTCTGTAATTCTCTTTTGCATTGTTGTTGCAAGTTCAAACAAATGAATTGATTTCGCTTGCGAAAGTTTCGACGGTAAATTTGTTTCGTTATCAATGTGTGTGTAGAGACTCCAATTACTCGAGTATTGAGTAGAACATTTTACAAAATACTCGAGTACTCGAGTAGTTTCATATGAACCAAAATATCTTATATATAAAACCGAAACGGCGTATGTATGTCTGTGGGTCTGTAATTCCCTTTTGCATTGTTGGTCATTAAGTTGCCAGTTGTTTCAACTTGGCCCGTCTGAATTTACGCGCCGAGGTGAACATAACCCCAAACTGGTCCGAGCGAAGCCGGGTTCGAATACTAGTATATGTATATAAGTATTGACAGGGAACACCCTAAAAGTGATTAATGCAAATCATTACTTAATGTGTCTATTACTCTAAATGCACTTTTAAAATCACTTGAGATGCACTTTAACAGGGCTATGCCAAAAAATAATGCTGGGGGTCGTGTTTTATTTTCGTAATTTTATTGTTAGGTGAGACACGAACTGGCCAGGAGGCTTTGCAGGGAAGTCTGCCTGTCGACAGATGGAAGTCTGCTGGCACGCAGGCTCAGCCGTGTCACTTGATATTCCATTCAAGTCGCTTGGGACGAGCCGTCTGCTCATCCTTTATCCTATCCTCATAGCAGTGCGAATATAACTGGAAAAGAATGGTCCTCTTTCTTCTTTAAACTATGAGAAAGGAATTGAAAGCTTATTACGAATCAGCCAAGTGACAACGTCATTGGTTTTGGTTGCTGTGTGGACGGTTTCGAGTCACAGTCCAGGCAGTCTAATTATTGTTCGGTGTCAAACATTTCAGAGTGTGCCGACAGATGGTCGAAAGATAAAATGTCCCCGGACAAAATTTCTGCGTGACAAAATGTTTACAGACAAAATGTTTACTGACACGATGTTTACTATTTTTTTTTATACGCATCGTATTATATTTATATATTTGCATTACAAAAATGAATATTAATTTATAATTTGCTCTCACAGTTATTGATTTAATAATTCTGCATATACATATAAACAATTCACCAAATATAAATATGGTTGCCATTAGTCAAAAAGTGGATAAATCTACTTTTGATACCATACGACTCAATTACATTGATAAACAGTTATTTATTAAAAACTTAGCAAAACTTATAAAGTTGTAGATATCAATAATTAACTTATATGTATCTTTTATAGTATTCTAGCCGGTACCCGTCAAGCGGTGCAATGCCATTTAAAGAAAGAAAGCGTTTGTTTTTATGGAAGTGATTTTGGATGCACAATATTTTAGATACATAATTTGGATTTAATTTCATTAAAATTGTTCAGTATCGATGATATTTGCCATTTGAGGTTTGTTGTTTGTCTTTTGCCGATTGTCTACATGCGCCACCTACTGAAAGAAATTATGTACTTTGTCTATAATCTTTGCGCAAGTGCAACAATAAGTTGTCAAAATGAACGGTATTTCAGCGCATAAAATGTGAAATAACATTGATTTTATATAAAAGACCTACTATAAGTTGATTTAACTATGCCTATAACCTTTGCGCAAGTGCAAGCAATAAGTTGACAATTTTTTATCGCAATTGGATGATCGGCTTGGAAACAAAATACGAACAAACAAACAAACATTGATTTTGTATATATTGGATAACGTGGCATTATATAATACTAGAGAAATGTAGCCTCCAAATTATTGAATAAAAAAATGAGTTTTTAAGAAAATAATTGTTTAAATACGATTACTTTACTCTGCATCGTAGCTCTACGCTTCTACGCTATAAAAGCTCATAGAAACTCTACGACGAAAGCTTACGCTGGCTGATATGAGAGTATCATTCGCAAGGCTCGCGATCGCCGTCAAATCGTAAGTAAAACCTCGCGTCTATACTCATATCAACCACCATCGTAATTTATGGTGTTTCAACTGAATGGCGTGCATAAGAAGTTTTCCATGACCGGAACATATTATAATAATAATTGAAATGCAATAAATTAAAAGTAATCGGTTGTTTGAATATCAATTTGAAACATTTTCATCAATTTATGTTTTATAAATAACTAGTATTGCTATCCGGCGTCGCTCGGACTAAGCGACCAATAATTATTTAATGTTAAATCATTCGACATAATTATATCACAAAATCTTACATCCAAAATAGAGTTAAAATAAAATCACAAACTTTATTTAATTTGATGACAGCCCCATTCTCGCCCATTAAAATGTCCAAATTCAAGGAAAAAATCTAATTTGCTGTCAAAGAAATGTCAAATAATACCTTCACGTAAATAATAAACATTATTATTAATAATAAAAGCCGGGAAAAGTTCTGTAGAAGACTAATTTATTACATTTTGACTAAATGTCTTCGCCGATAAAAATTCAAACATATTTTCTTTCATATTCGTTTTTATGGCAACTTAATGACCAACAATGCAAAAGGGAATTACAGACCCACATACATACATACGCCGTTTCGGTATTAAATATAAGATTATTTATTTTTGTTTTTATAAACGACTGATCTATTCTTACGAATCTAAGGACCATTGACAAATAGGATCCGAAATAACAAATGAGCCTATTAACTGAAGTTTTTCTGCTTGAAATCTGAAGATACATATTTTCTGTATGTTTGTGTCATATGTATTTTTACTTATATATTAAAAGTATAAAGATATTTTATGCAAAAATTCCAAATAAGATTTATAGGGACCAGGACCGGTTTCGCTCACCGCGAGCTTTATCTACTGATCAGTTGATAATGCTCGCGATGAGCGAAACTGGTCCTGATCCTTGTTCATCTCAAGTGGAATTAGTATTAAAAATGATTTATTATTTTTAGTAAAATACTATTCCACCAAGTATTGACAGCGAACACCATAAAAGTGACCATATATAAATGTATGTAAATATGTGAACCATGGGTTAGTGGTTAGTTAATTGATGTACGATGTACATATCCTTTGATGTTTCGTAAATTTTTGTAAATTAACGATAGCAAACTTTGCGATAGTAAGCCTGAAAATGCCTCTAAAGGGGCGAAAAATGTGCTACAATTAGCAACACAATACGTGGTATAATCAAAGTTATTTTATATTAACAATTAATTTGTCCAAAATGTTTCAACAGAGCCCCCAAGAGTAAATGGAATACAAAATTTGAAAAAAAAATATAACGCTTTTCCGGCAAGAATATTGACAGTCCACACTTTAAAACATTAAAGTTATTGAATAAAGCTTCTACTGCACTGAAAATTCGACGTTACATATTCGACTGTCACCTCGTAATAATAATATATTCATTATCGTGTACTCACCAGAGCTCATTCATTAGAGTCATGAACATTTATCACACATACAAGCTCTACCCTTACAAATGCCAACCATAAGCTAAAGGCTTTGGTGGCGCCGAAACCAGACGGCGTCGGGATATCGGATGACGCAGGATGGCTATGCGTCTGCCTCTGTGATATTTCACCAAGTTATTCGTAATAGGTTTTGAAAACGATGTGTAACAAGATAATTATATTACAATTACTAAGAATTAGGGTTGAATCTAAATCCTATTGAAGGCTAATCTTGATACAAAATACATTTTAGGTTAATTTTCAATTCCGCCCTTACTAAGCAAAGAAGCCATAGTGATTTTTGCAGGGCTGTGGAGTCAGTACGACTTAAAATTACGACTCTTAAAAATTACGAATCTGACTCAAGAATTTACCAAAAACACGACTCCAATTCCAGCCAAAAAAACTCCACGACTCCGATTCCGTCTCCGACTCCGACTCCACAGCCCTGGAGTCAAAAAACAGGTTTCAGCAGCCATCATTTTTATCTATGCTTTAACAGAAGCATTTTTTTCATTATCTTTAAAGGCGATGCTTTGACTTTCGGATTTATGTTTTAAATATAAAATATTTATTTACTTTAATGCGCTGCTTCAGATTAAGTGGAGCGATTTTAATGCACTTTGAAATATCTTCGTATCCAATTCTCCTATTGATATATTTATTTGACTTGGCAATTCTTGCTTAGTTTTTATGTAAACCACGCTGTATTTTTGCATATATCTTTAATTCCTACAACTTCTATGTCGAGTCTAGCTCGAAATCGTATAGGTAACGCGCAGTGACGGCTGGTGACGGGGTGCTGGGGGGTGCAAAAGGAAGATTCAACTATTTTTCCGTACTACGGAAGAGAAACAGTTGGTATTGCGAACATCTGAATTGAAATTCCATGCTATATAAGTGTTTTAAAATCCAATGAATAGGAAAGAACTCTTGCAAAAATGATTGAATCTTCCTTTGCACCCCCCAACACCCCGTCACCAGACGTCACTGGTAACGCGCAACTCCTTTGTCGAGTCCTGGTCGATTTTTGTAAACATGTTTGAAAAATGATTTTTTATTAATTTTTAATTAAACTTATTTCAAAAACCGTATTTATTGGATTGTTTGCCTTAGTTTATCTTATCAGTTAGTCATAATGTGATATTTATGCGTACTTTGTTTTACCATGCTAATAAATACGCAAACCCTGTGATATCAATCAATTTCTCAAAGAAGGAAAAAAATAATATATTAAGGAAAGCAAATCTTTTGGCTTTCGGATTAATTTGTTAAATATAAGATAGTTATTTATTCTAATGTGTTGTTTTATGGTTTAGTGGAGCTATGTATGAACAAGAAAGTGATTATAATATCCATTTAAATATCTCTTGAATGACTCTTTTACACATAACGAAACATATTATTTTGTATTTTCGATGGTTTCGGCGGTAACTTTGTGGAAGTCCATCTATCTAAATATATAAAAATGAATGTCTGTGTGTATGTTCGCTATGGACTACTAAACCGCTCGACCGATCGATGTGAAACTTTACAAATTTATTGAGTACACTCCCGTAATGGTTCCTGGCCTACCAACCCCTCCCCCCAACCTCCCCCCAACCACCCCCCATTTTTTTTTTTAAGCTTTACGAATTTTTCGAGTTAACTCCTTCGAAGGTTTCTGGCATACCCTCCCATACGGCCCCCAAACCCCACCCCGCCAAACAACCCCCCTCCAACCCAAAAATTGATATCGAATTTTTACAAATTTCTCGAGTACACATCCGCGAAACTTTCTGGCGTACACCCCCTCCCCCACCCCACCCCCCAATCACCCCTAACAATTGCTGGCGTAGCAACGCGCGCAGGGTGCAGCTAGTTTTAATATAAAATTTAAAATAACTTTGATTATTCCACGTAAATTTTATATATTATTTTGTATCTAGTGGCATTCATAACTCAACTCTGATAAAAATTGAGTCACGTATATTTCATAGTAAGGGGCCGATATGAGATGTCACTTCTCAATAATTTAATCTTGCTTTAAATGATTTTCTAACTAAAAATATTTGGCGCATTGGCATTTATTTTCCATATTAAAAAAGAATCTTACACCAGCTATGGAGGAAGGTTCGTGTAAGTGGTATTAAAAATTAGTGCATTATTAAATTCATATTGGATTGTTATACGCTGAGATTAGTTGAAAATGCTCGCGATGAGCAAAAACGGACTTGATCTTTACCAGTTAACTACTATTTAATGTGATTTATTTATTTATAAAGTGCTTTTCCACCAAGAAGTGACAGTTAGCATCTTAAAGAATTGATTATCAAATTTCAGTTTAAAATAAAGAGTATAGATGTATGATTACCGCGTGGTCAAAATTATAATTTTTCATCTGCATTTAACCTATTGTTTACGGTGTGCACAAATTTGTGCGTAATTAGTATGGTAAGGCCCGTAAACAAAATGTTCAATTGAGATGTTTAAATAAATATTATTTAAATTATTCGAGACCAAGAGAACAGACAATCAAAGAAAAACTAATATACCTACAACGATTTTCAATAAATATGTCTGTATATTTTGCAATACAGACTTTCCTTATATCTGAAAAAAGTTTTTTTACAATTGAACGTATAATATGATGGTTCTCGCCTTTTTCCCAGAAGCATGTAGTCGTTTGGCTGTCTGGAAATAATATCGAAATATTATTCCCGAATTATCGTAGATTCCGCTTTGTGGACTGAAATAGCAATATTATATTATTATCATGTAAATTGGCTCATATCAATCTGGTCCTTTTCATGTCGCAAAAACTTGTCTGATAAAAGCTACTATACATATGTAATACATCTTCTGTGGCCATGAAAATTCTTTCATTTCAAACCACTTTATTTATAGTCTGGTGGAAAATAACAATTTACTATATTTAATTAAATGCGATTTGTCTGGGATACCAAAATTGTCATTTATTTAACGTATTTAGTGCTGCTTTACGTTAGCGATTCATGTTACCTGAGGAACACGACATTTCCGTTCCAAGCAAGAAGGTCAGTTGCTGTTGAAATATATTGATTATTTTTACCAGGGCTGTGGAGTCGGTAAAAAAAATGACGACTTCGACTAAAAAAAGTTTAAATTCTTCACGTTTTTTTCTACCTATCATATTTATGTGTATTTCAGGTAAATTATGGATGTGACCCGTGACCATATACGGGACAGAATCCCAATCCTCTCGAGCTAAGCTCAAAAAAATTATACATACTGGCTTAAAATTTTATGTTTTGTCTTTACTCTTTGAGTTCGTGTGGATTATTATAAAATGTGGAATCAAAAAGATTAAATCTGAAGAATATTACTGATTATTGTATGAGTTCTGAAAGAAGAATTTGTTTTTTAATATTAGCCCATAATAAAATTAATCTTTTTATTTTAAGCAAATAATAAACTTATGTGACTGTCTCTATCTGTATATGTCTTAAAATGACGACAAAAATCATATAAATAAATGATTCAAATTTAAAAAAAAATATAAATTCTGTTATACTGCCGTTTCATGAAAGAAAAATAACATAAGTTTTAGTATTTGGAATTTATAAAAAGCGGTTGATGCGAAAATGAATAAGTAGTTGCATTGACTGCCTTTTTGCTAAGTAAACTAGAGTTGCTGCTTTTTTGATAAGAATTATTTTGTTCATAGCAGATGTTCATTTTTTCAGAAGGATTTTTAGAGTATTCTTTTAAAGTGAGCGTCATTAAAGCTTTCAAAAATATTAAGCAAATGGCTCTTTTTCAGAAATTTTTCGAGATTCTTCTTTTATAGTTTTTACTTGTCAGTACTACACGCAACAAAAAATGCGAGAGACACAGAGTCGGTAGACGTTCCCCTTTCACAGACCCGTGACGTAAAATATACGCCTTGCCATTTAAGTGCGATTCTCAGACCGACATATACATTTTGTCAATTGAAAATACATCAATTATTAAAAATGTCGCCGGAATAAAGGAATTTCCCTTACAGAAAAATCTCCCGTATTTATTGTGATATCTCTTATCCAGACTCGTTGGTTCGCGACGCTTAAGCTGGTGTAACACATATCAGTTATTTGCATTGTAAACATGATTATTTTTATTAAATTTCTATCAGTAAAGAGTGAATAGGTATATAATTTTGACAATGTATGGTATTTTGACAACCCTAATTTTTGCATAGATTTTCGTACATTTTAGTGAAATTGGATCGGAAGAAGAATTTTGACCGGCTTTAATTGATGTTTTTTATTTGTAAGAGTTTGGTTACCATATTTTTCCCAATGACTTTATTCTTTTAAAATTTCAGCCCTGGGCTGGTGTTTCAGTCTGGGCTCTTGAAAGGTTAATGCCATTGGTTTGAATAGACTGTCAGATTTATGTATAGCTACGACAAATTGTTGGTAGCATTGCAATGTTTAAAATTTCATTAAACTAATGGCGAACTGTAAATAACATACATAAGTATAACAGCTTACTGTTATTTTAACGTCGTTTTAAAATGATAATATAAAATTCCTCGAATTCTGAAACACTGAATCATAGCTCACCCTACGTGCCAGTGACTTAAGATGGCTTATCAGCGCATTTAAGCAGCGTTTTTCAACATTTTTGAAGCAGCTGAATTTATTGTGCGCATCACAATTGCCTGCTTTCGAGGATTTGACAAGTTGGTGGCATTAAAACCACCCTCACTCTGTTCACCACGCCAACCCTGTCTACTTGATGCCACGATATATGAGGGGATGAATTTTTAGATCTACGCTTCTTAAATTATTTTTAGCCTCTCTTAAATGAGTGATAGTGAAAACCCATTTATAATGAGATGAATATCACACAGTGAAAGTGTTAACATTAAGTAATTAAAATATACATGTTTTACATTTCTAGCAAATTAATGCGCTAAGCACTCAGACATCATTTTTTTCAAATAATGGTGTTAGCAGAATTACATGAGTTCTATTTGCACCTTTTTTCATTCAAGTTTATATAATAAACACTTCTTAGATTACCATCATTAGTTTAAGATCTTTATTTTCTAATATAAAGGTTCGAGTTGAAACTATGCATAAACTATGGACTATGTAAACATTACCTGAACAAACTTTGTGACATATTTTCGATGGTTTCGGCGATAACTTTGTGGAAGTTCATTTTAATATAAAATTTAAAATAACTTTGATTATTCCACGTATTGTGTAACTAACTGTGACACGTGTTTCGCCTCTTTCAAAGTTATTTTAAATTTTATATTAAGCTTTGTGACAGTAAAATAGTCTAAGAATGCCTTTGAAAGAGGCGAAACATGTGCCACGGTTAGTAGCAAAATAGTGTAATATTTAAAATTACTTTCACTATGTAAAAACATTTACTTTTTTGAATTACATAATAATTTTGATTAATCTAAACTTCCAACGCGCACGTTTCAAAACAGATAAGCTAGAACCTCTTCAAATTCAGATATCGAATTGAATCATTGTTGCACTGGAAGAATAATTAACCTTCGTTAGTAATTCGTAATAAGTAAACTGGAAAATCTTAAAATTTTCACTTGATTCAATGTTGTACCGGATGTGCGATATATTGAAGTATAGGTCTGAGTTTCATGGTTGAGAAGCACAGTTATTGGCGATGTATTTTGCACTTGACGAGAAGTTGGGGTGTTTTTTACCCTGTGAGATACTGCCTGAGTAATGCTTCCAGCCTGATCGAACAATCATGACCACTTCTTTATACTAGCTTCTCATTCAACACTTTGTATTGGAAGACACTGCGGTGTATGCATCTAGTACTAAATCTATACGCCTTCGAATGTATGCGATACATAAAGGGTCTTTTTTTTTTTACTTGACTGTTTATTTTAAGACAGGTAAATAAAGCTAAACTTTCTTTTAAAATAAGGCCTTTTTCGGTCAAAACAATCAAAAAATCGTCGACTGAAATATTATTATGATCATGGACTGTTTTTATTATATTGATGTGGACTTAATGTTAGAAGTTTGTAGGTATGTCAAATATAATATATCAATTAAAAATATTTTGTTGATCTGAAAGATTATTGAAATTAATCATATCTATGTATGTGGTCATACAGTGGTGATTTAGCACTATTATATATTTAGCCTAAGTGAACATGGACACTTCTTACACTAATAAATCTCAGCTTCTGATCATTTATGACATTAACGTAAACAAGAGGTCTGCACGGGCCGAAATTTCATAATAATACCAAACCCGAGGTTTATTGTCAAACATCTTAATCGAGCCGAACGATTTTATCAAAATTTCAATTAAAATTTAAAAATTATTTAACATGAAATCAAATTATAATATTTATAATATAATTTAGATAAACGATAAAAGCTGATAAACAGAACGATTTGCCAGCCACTAGTCCTATCCAAGCCCTCCTATCTTTTCAATCCCCACTCTCTTAGAAACAAGCAGTTCTCGTAGAAAAACAAATGGTGAGATTTACTACGTCCACAAACATCACATTGAGGACAGAGTTTTTAATCAGTAGGATTAATAATATTTACAGTAGAACCTCGATTATCCGGACTAATTGGGGATGAAGATAGTCCGGATAAGGAAAAATCCGGATAATCAAAAAAATCATAATTGACAGGAAAATACAAGTATATTCAGTATAAATTATTTTTTATTGAAAAAATAAATTATCGATTTCTGCTTAAAGCTAGCTTTTCTTTTCGATGCTGCCAAATCACGAATACTTTTAAGACACATCAGTTATCTTGACTAGCACTCTTCTCGTCTCTCAAGACACTTCATGGCGACATCTAGACACTGAAAAGTTTCAGAATGTGTAGGACCAATATCTCTCGCCTCACAAAT
Organism: Himalopsyche kuldschensis; assembly: GCA_028554975.1. Classification (NCBI taxonomy): domain Eukaryota; kingdom Metazoa; phylum Arthropoda; class Insecta; order Trichoptera; family Rhyacophilidae; genus Himalopsyche; species Himalopsyche kuldschensis. The sequence continues at coordinate 19,403,241 of JAHFWI010000006.1, forward strand.
CTCTTCTACGTCTTCTTGATCTTGTTCCTTTGAGGTTGATATTTCTTCAATTATTTTGTCATCATTCAAAATTTGGAATCCAGGATCGTTTGCATCGCAATTTAGCCACTCGGTTATATCTTCTTTGACGCATTCAACACATATTGAAAGTTGTGTTATTGCTTCCGAAATGTCTCCTCTATCATTTTCACGCAATTAGCCACGTGCATATCAGCAAATTTGTAATATTTTGACCAATCCGGATAATCGAAAATCCGGATAATCGAGGTCCGAATAATCGAGGTTCTGCTGTATATGAATATGATCCGGATTTTTAATCAAAATAGTTTATTATGTGTATACTACTTTTTCATTATATCGCATATCACTTCATTCAACAGGTATCGATTGTATTCAGATGTGTAGTATCAAAAATAAATAATTCAGCTCTCGCATTGTTAAGAGGAAAACATTGCCTTGAATGGAAAAACTACAATAGCTTATCAAACACTTCTTTCGTGTGAATTAAAGAAGTTAATAAATAATGAAACTCTTATTGGAATCTCTTTGAAAACTTGCGATTCATTCTTATCTAATCAGTCATAAAATAAATCGTTCCGTTTGGTATCTCGTGATACTTCTTTTATCCCCTTTTCTTATATTTTGAACTGTTTATTACAATGTGACCTTGACACGTGCTTCCATGTACATGTTATGTTCCTATATTAAGTCATAACGTTTTTCTTGCGATTTTCTGCGGAACGCATCTACCGTACAAAAAAGGCTTAGGTGTAGAGCGAATCGAATAATACAAAACTCTTCATTAAACTATTTGTATAACCGATTTACTTTAAAATATAATGCCTTTCCACGAAAAATTGCCAATAAACGCCTGAAAGTGTCAGATAATATACATTTATATATCACTTTTAAGGTGTTCACTGTCAATACTTGGTGGAAAGGCATTATAATAAAAATAATAAAACATTTTTAGTACTTTTTCCACATGAGATTTATTTCATCAGGACCGGTTTCGCTCACGGCGAGCATTATCAACTGATAAGGAATACAATAAAACAGTGGTATTTATACAAAAGTTAAGTATGAAAACAAGGTATGACAAACAATTGGTAAATCAACTAAGCAAATAAATTAAAGCAAATTACAAGAAAAATAGACTAAAATTCAAATCTTCAAGACCTCTTAGCAATGCAAAACTAACACATCAAAAATCAATTAAGTATGAATTAACATTAACAAAGTAAAAGCCCAAAATTAAGTGTATTTAATACAAATAAATAAATCAACATGTCTTTCAACCATAATTAGATGGAAATACCGGTAATGAGATCAAATGAGTCAGTTCCTGTAACAGAATAAAAGCCATATCATTTCTTAAAAATTTAAAATCAAACAAAGGAAAATAAAAATTATCAGAGATAAAAGTTGGAAGAAATACAATAAGCTTAGGTTTAATGAATTGGGTATAGTAATGGCGAAAAAGCGAAGAAAATTTTTATTACATTTATATATATTTAAAATTCTTGGGTGTAGGGACATACGGGCGAAACTACAAAAACAACGAACTGAAATAAATGGCAAAACAGTTTTCAATGTCAAACATTGTTCTTACGAATTTGCAGGAAAACCGATCAATACCTGGCAAACTCCACTTCGTACAAGTTTCATATTTTTATATCTTATAGAACTGTATTTGAGCATGACAATGCCACATTTAACTCAAAAAAGCCATTTTTGTAGTCTCGCCCGTATTGTAATTTCGCCCGTATGTCTCTACACTAGAGACTCCAATTCGAGTATCGAGTACTCGATACTCGAGTATACTCGTCCATTTTTCAAGTGCTCGATACTCGGGTATATTGAATAATACTCGAGTAAATACTCGATCCTAGCTTTAAAACATCTCTATCCAAATTTTATTTACAAAAAATATATACATAGGCGTAAGAAACCTAGAATGTGTCTCGAAGACGTTTGAAACTTTACAAAGCGTGATCGTCGCGTGTTGTTTGACGGTCGACGAAACTGGCGAAGGGGCGAGGGGGCCTGGCGGAAGGGAAAAGGATGGAGAAATGGTGTCAAAATAAAAGCACAGCCGCGTAAATTCGTTCTCTGAATGAACAAATTTATTACCATAAAAACACATTACAAATCTGTCACACAAATGTGCTTGAACATTTGCAATAAAAACACAAACTCTTAATGTAAACATATTTTTAATTATAAGAAATAACAAAATATCGGGATCTTTACTAAAATACTAACTAGATTATATTCATTCTGTGAATTTGTGAACATTCCAAGAAATTATATTTAACTGACGCAGTTTCATCATATTCAATGAAAATATTTTTTAACACATTTCAATGAATGGCGCCGTATCATGATTAAAATTTGTTATATTATTAGTAGGTATTCCTTAAAAAATATGGTGACCACAACATTCATCATCCTCCATATCTTGGGCATCCGAAATACCCGCAATGTTCTCAAAATCTTTATCGGAATCAGTATCACTATCACTAAACTCTTCAGCAATTTTATTCATTTCTTCCTGTGTCAGATATTGTCTGGCCATTGTGAAAATTTTCCGAAACACAAATAAACAATGTTATGACAGTTAAAAACTTGGCAAAGTTAGATAACGGAATAAGCTTTTTAAAAGTTTGTAGCATGTAAGAACAATGTGCACGTGTACTTCCGCTGTTGTACCGCGATCTCAATCGAATATTGTATGTATTGCACTCTCTGTCTAACTCATAACATTTTTACGACTGTTTCGCTCGGCTAAAATGCAGTGGTTGCTACTCACACATTACTGTTTGTATATTTCTATCTCCCCCTAAATAATAAGTATAAAAAATAATAATAATCTAAATAATAATCTTTTGTAAGATGATTTAAAACGTCATTTTTTATTGAAACTTATACTTCCGCTATATAGATTAAATATAAACACGTGTTACACTTCGTTGTCAAACAGAAAGAAAAAACAAAGTCTAATAAAGAAGCTTTTGTTTCCGATATTTTATAGCAATAATTTTTCTTTCCTCGTCATTTTACATGTAAAAATGAGGTTAAGTTCATCGCGAGAACATTGTTTCGTTTGTAGAACTTTCTCATGTTTTTTTTAATTTATTGTATCTCCCACTTAGCGCGTTTTGCTAATTGAGCTTTCAGGGGAGCGAATATCGCACTTGGTATACGAAGACGTAAGTAATTATTATTTGGCTTCTTACGTCTACCATCCCATACAATATGTCAGTTGTTGAATTATTCTGCTAATGAAATTTATCTCTTAATTGTCTTTCGCCTTCTTCCTTCCCACCATGCGTGCATTATTGAGCTATTGTATTTAAGTAAATATTCACTTATATCTCCGAAGTAAATAGTTACCTATTGTATTTTTCTGTGGTAAAATCGACGTGGCTTTCGAATTATGATTGATTACACAAAGAAGACATGAAAAATATTTATTTTTTATTTTTTCTACACATGCTCAACTATTTTTTTTACAAATAGCCAAATTTTCAGTTCTCTATATGCCCTATTATATGTATATTTTAAAGATAAAGATCCTATTCAACAAGAGTTGAAAAATGCCATTTCATCGATATCTCATAAACCGAAAACTAAATTCATTAAACATTCTTGTAGTCAAAATTTAAAAGAAGATTTAAAAAAGTTAGATTCTTTTAAGCAGCGGACATATAAATTAGATACACTATTCAATTCATTGCTAACGATAAAACCAACGTCCACAGCTACCGAGAGAGTTTTTTCAACTGCGGGAATAATTAAAACTAAAATTAGAACAAATCTTAAATTTGAAACATTTAATTCTTTGTTATTTTTAAAATATGTGTTTAGTAAAATGAATTAAATGTATCAATGAAATTAAATAAGCTTTTTTATTTATTTATCCCCTATTTATTTCCAAAAATGTGAATTAATAGTATATATTTTGGTACATCTGAAACTACTCGAGTATACTCGAGTACTCGAGTATTTTTCAATTTTACTACTCGATACTCGAGTAGTTGAGATGACGAGTAATTGGAGTCCCTACTCTACACCCACGAATTGATATAATTGTTATTCTACTGGGTGTAGGTAACGTGTTTCACCTTTTTGTGAATCATCTTTAGATTTATTTTATGGAAACGATACTCCAAAATCTTGTGACAAACTTAGCATGGAGATATTTCTTAAATAGGATAGGAACACCGGACAGAATAAGTGGAATATCAAAGTTTTCAGTTAAAATTTTGTAATGTACACACAAACAATGTAACCCGCTAAATCCATCGAAGGCTTTCATCGCTACTTTGATATTGCCCCATTATCGGTAGTTAAGATGATGTTTATTCAATCTTTAAATGGAGTTCTACCAAGTAAATAGCAATTCAGTTAAAACATTACTGAATCAGCAAAAAAATTAATCAATAAAAAATGATTCTTTTGCATCTGATTCGTAGAAACATTGACGAATAATTTTGGTGGGAAGTCACCAGTCACAAGAACTGTTTTGCTGATCAATGAATGCACAGTCTAAAGAAGTGGACAATTTTAGCTATGAACTTTAAGTTTTTATACTATTATAATTACTATATAAATATTATGTTGTGCGTTTTATGCCATTCTCTGTTGAACAATTATTTTGTTTTGTTATAGAATGTATCAAGTAATAGATTTGTATGACAACATGATTTCACTGGTCACGATCATTGAAATTACTGGCCCAAGTCAATGATTTGCCGGCCTAAAATTTTGGTTTGCTTCAATGAAACAAAATCAGCAAGTAGTCCCTTTCATAAAAAGAGAACCAAAGAAAAACACAAGCAAACATTGGGCTGAAGATAGGGCGGCCAAATTTAATTTCAATGACAGCTTGGAGAAGAATATATTTTCAATGAGAATACAGTTTCACTGTAATATATGAACATGATGATACATGAACATTCATGATAAATAATCAAACTCAAATCAAACTAATATAACATTTAAAATAACTCTAATTATTCCACGTATTGTGACACGTGTTTTGCCTCTTTCAGAGGCATTTTCATAATCCCCTCCTTGCTTCCCGTAAAAAGAAAAAATACCAAACTTCATTTTATAATTTTATCATTTTAAAATATTAGAATCAACTTGATTTATTAATTGAGCAAACTTTGCGATAGAAAGTCAGAAGATGTATCCGAAAGAGGCGAAACACGTGTCACAATAAGTAACCCAATACGTGGAATAATCAAAGTTATATTAAAATAATCTTCCACAAAGTAACCGCCGAATCTATCGAAAGTATCAAATCGAACTGTTTAAATTGAAATTTTAAAAAATTCGCTACCTAAGAGCAAGTACGTCACCATGATATTTTTTTTCGTATAAGTCACATGGAATCGGTTGTTCAAATATTATAATGTATTCATAGATAACGAGAAGTTTTGGCAACAGATTAGAAATCTATTTCTATAGGTGATTTATTTCGTCAGTGATAGACATTAGCAGAGTGGCGCAGCGGAAGCGTGCTGGGCCCATAACCCAGAGGTCCGTGGATCGAAACCACGTTCTGCTAGATTTTTTTATTTATATAAAACTTATCATATAATAGTTTCAACAATAATTTACAAAAAATAAATCGTTCATAATAGATTTGTAATTCTGTTAAACTAAATCTAGTTTGTAAGAGACATTTCCGAAGTGTCATCAATTAAGTCAACGTTCACCAAGCTACGGACGCCGCAGATTTTCATCCGGCCTTCCAAAAATCCTCGATTTTTGAAAATAAAGTATTCAAATAATGTATTTTTTTTATTTTGTATAGTGTAGTTTTTACTATTTATCTCAATTCATCAATTGGTACATATGTGTAAGATACGACAACGTATGAACCCATAGAAAAAATAACTATTTTATATTCAAATTATATTATTATATTAGAACATATAAATTAATATTATAAATGGACTCCAACACGAGTTTAGTTGTCATCCAGCCCACCAAGTTTTTAAAAACTTCAGTCCGGACCGTTTCTCAAAAAGTCTGGTTACTCCTGGGGTAAAAAAATGGAAAGTAAAATCTTCAGTGGCGTACCTATTCCTTGTATGTTGTAGTGATAAGTTAATATTTAAATGATCACAACATAACTATAATGAAGGATTTTGACTGAGGGTGGCTTGATGGAATTTCAATATCAAATTTGAATTGTTTGATTTTTGTACTATTCCATGAGCTTTGTCGCTAACGACCCGGGTTTCGCCTTTCGGCATATTCAGGCATTTCAAGTGCACGGATGTACTTGAACGTTGAACTTGGAAGTTTAAGTACATCCGTGCACGCTCGTAAGCGACAAAACTCATGGAAAAGTACAAAATTCAAATAACTATAATGATTAGAAAATACTAACCCTAGTCAATATTTGACATATAAAGTTGCATTTTTTAACTATTCTTATGGAATTATAATGTACAAACAATAATTCACTTAAAATTTAGCTAGAGGACGAATATTGAAATAATTTTTACTGTCCATACAAGTAAGAATATGATTTAAGTAAAACGTTCCGACAAAAGTCTTTTAAATATTTTTTTAATAGAATAACGTGGAACAATATATCTCACAAATCTCAATACCTTTTCTTTGTGAAATGACGTCTATCTAAGTATTAATGAATTTCCATTTATTAAAGGGTGTGAGAAAATGAGTCCTAAAACTAACATTATATGAATATTTTTCAGCAGCTTTTTTAGCAGAAAATTTAATAAACTTGTTCTTTCGTAAGATATAAGGTCTTGCATGTATTTACAAATAATGATTATCTTGAATGTATGTGTTTCTAAAGATATCTTTTATCTCTTTCCATCTCTTAATACGAGACGACTTTTAAAACACATTTAATACGTGGACGCTCATCTGGATGCCAAGGATGCATTCAGGAATAGAAAGAGAGAGAAAACAAATAGGGTGACCATAATGTGAAATAATGAGAACACAAAAAAATATGAGAACTGTAAGGCAATTTAAATTTTTTATGTAAACACTATTTTTTACTCTCGATTCTATTAGGTATTCTGATATTTTTTTTAATATGAAATCCTTTCATTTGTCAAATGTTTGTGCAAAACTTGTCAAATGCATAGTGCAATTTCATCAGATATATTGCTCTATTGTTAATATTTAATTACTTAAGCAAACTTTGCGATAGTAAGTCTGAAGATGCCTCTGAAAGAGACTAAACACGTGTCACAGTTAGTAGCACAGTACGTGGAATAATCAAAGTTATTTTAAATTTTATATTAAAATGAACTTCCACAAAGTTACCGCCGAAAGCATCGAAAGTATCTCTGTATTGTTCTCTCATACATTTTAAAGTCAATGAAATATGTATGTTTTTACAATCATTAACTTCCAAAAAAAATAGTTTAGTATGTGGAATCAATGAAAATATATCGTCATTGTGAATATAATGAAAATGTATTTTTTGTGTAATTAAAAAGTATATATTTGACAGTTGAAAGCAAATGTCTCAGATATTTTTTACATGAGATAACCTCAAATGAGGATTTTTTAAATTTATTTCCTACATATCAACTCAAGGAAAGAATATAACAAAAGCATCTACATATATATGTAAAGGGTCTTTTTATAAGGACGCTTAGTTTTGAAATGTAAATAAAAGAAGTTGTTTGTGAGATTTCGACTAAATTTTAATTACATTTGTAAGTATATTTTACGGCATTTAATATGGAATATAGCATCAAATGTCTGCCAATATCCATTCATTATAAAATGGGCCATGTCGCTAAAGTTGACTTTTTTGACAAATTTGGGTAAACTTCCAACTGCTCCAGAACCCAATCAGGCGTTGTCTGTGGTCGTTTACCTGAAGTTCCTCGGTAAGTTGGATTTTATACGGGTGCAGACATAAGGCCCGATTCAAAATTCGCCAAGTTGAAGTCGCAGAAAAGCCAAGTTCTTGTGAACAACGAGAAATAAGCTGCCTTGGGTTTTCCCGTACACTTTCACACACAGCAGCAATGTTTTCACCAGTTATTGTATTTTGATGACGTACAGGTAGGTGTTGGCCGACTATTTACCAAACTGGTTGACTCAAATTTGGCCACTAAACAATGAATAATCTACTCAGCAGGACAAAGTAACATATTTTGAGCGTCCCTATTGAAATACCCTTTACAAGATCTGAAATTTAATTTAAAAAAATGTTAATCTGATTTTGACCTTACCGTGATATGAACCCAGACAAATAGTAGTCAAAGCGAAAGTTTAAGTAACCACGCATTTTATTCTTCTACACTCTATCTTCTCTTATTCTTTTTCAACGGTTAGTCACTTCCGTTTGTTTGAATATTTTAAGCATCACAAATTTCTTAACTTATGATTTCTCCTGTTATTTCGGAATATGTTTCATTATTTTGGTGAGAAGATTCATAAATATAAATAGATTTGACCGTTTCAATCAAAAATACATAGTCACTGCACACTCGTTTGAAACAAATAATCTGCCGTAATGCCAATTAATTAAAAAGCAAAAAAATGTGCTTTTTTCAGTTTATGGTTACCCCAGAAAATATTCCAGCTAGATATTATGAGGGTGAATGGCAACAGGAAACAATTATATACTTGATAGAAAGAAGCCAAATGTAATAGCGAGGTAAAGTCGCAGATATTACGTGTTTTTTAATTATTATTTTTTATGAAGGGATGCGAAAACATGAAAAGTGTAAAAAAAAAGTACGATGGCAAGAGAACGAGGTCGGCGAAATTATTGTGAATGTTTTTTATGGCATACGGAATGGACCCATTAAAAATAAGCTAGTTTATGCTTACCAGATACATGTAATTTTTAAAAAATACTCGTTTTGAAGTTTATATAAAATCATCATAAAAAATTGCTTTTTTTTCATGCATATTATAATATATTCTATTTACAAAAAGTTAAAGTTGAATTTTGTACTTTTCGATGAGTTTTGTCGCTAATTTCCCGGGTGTTGCCTTTCGGCATCTTCAGACATTTCAAGTCCACGTATGTACTTAAACTGACGCGTACTAAACAATTTGTATTGTTCATTTTCAAAAATAAAAGTAGATCACTAAGTTTAACTAGCGAAAATTTGATGTAAACAAGTTTCAATGAATTAAGTGGGATTGTTATAATTATCGGGATTTTTGTATGTAGTATCGCAAGTACCAATGAACAGATAATAGGGGCTAGGGTCGTTAGCGACAAAACTCATGGAAACTACAATAATCAAACAATTCAAATTTGATATTGAAATTCCATCAAGCACCCTCAGTCGAAATCCTAAATTATACAAAAAGTTAAACAGAAGGTTTTCTAACAGTCTTACCTCGACCATATACCATGTGTACTTTATTTGGCATATTTTTTCTCTCTTTTGCGTAACCAGAGAAGATATTTCAATTTTAATCAAAAACTGTACGCTAGTTTTCTTTTAATATTTTTTGAAGCCCTCTTAATAATTATTATCGATTAAAAGTGGAACTCAAGCAAAAATAAACATCCTTTTTTTCCAGACAAACTGGAGGTTTTAAGGTGTTATCTGTCACTTCCTGGTCAAAAGGGTTATTTAAACAAATGAAATACAATACATATAGTAGTATTGGCACATGTATTTAGTTAAAGATCAGGACCGGTTACTCTTACAGCGAGCATGGATCAGTTGATAAAACGTTTGTTTAATTACTTTTTAGACTTTATTACTTTTCTAACATCGGGTTGAATGGTACTCATCTATGTATTCATTGGTTCGCTTGGAACATAAAATATTGTTAAGAAAAAGTATTTTACCGTTGTCACATGGAAAATTCACAAACCGGACATTTTCGAGTTGAACATACCTAACAACTTTAAGTATATCCTTTTGTTGTATTTTATTTTTAAAAAGTTTAAGAATAATTTTGAAAAGTATAATTTTTCCCTGTTTTTCGTACTTTCCCACTAAGGAAACGGCGTGGAATAACACGAAAATGTGATTATGAAAAAAACCTTTTTATACATATAATTTTATTACGTACTTTATGGGATGCAAAACAAGTAGCGAATTATATTTGAATACATTACAATAAATAAAAGATTATTAAGATCAGCCTCGATCTGTGTTGCTTGCTATGTTTTGAAAAAGCATGAACAAATGAGTAAAGCCTAAATTTTTTTAAGCCATATTCTGTTTTGCATTTCCACGCATTGTTTGTAGTAAGTTTTACTTACGATCCCGACGCCCCGGAAGGCCTTTGATAACCATCCATAGGATGTACTCAGGATAGCTACGGGACGCCAGGATGACCTGGGAAGATGCAAGGAAGTTGGCGGGAGATAGAGAATTTTAGAGACACCGTGTGGCGGCCATATGCTCCGAATAGGGAGCGGAAATGGAAAAAAAATAACAAAGTCTGATGAATTTAAAGTTTTTTAAGTTTTCCTTTTCTTATTTTATATTTGAAGCATTCCCGAATTCTTCGTTTGCTTTTTATGGTCCCTTGAAAAACATAGAATCGGGGTTTCATTGTATATTAAAGGAATTATTTGAATTGTCTTTATGTTTGTGTTCTTTAATTTTATTCCTAATTAATTCCACTCCTGAGAGAGCACCTATTTAAAACCCATGTCATTTCAGTTGGTATTAAAAGGCCTGAAAGCAACCCCTTCTCACTGCCACCGCATTCCTAAAGTCTTATTTCTCCTTACCAATATAAGTAGAGTCCACCTCTAGTTTTCAATATGCTTCCGTTTTATCCCGACCGTCGAGATATACTTTGGAATAATACTCATTAGTTCACTGCCTGAGGCTTTGCCGGCCTGCGAAGCCTTCGTACACTGTTCACACAGCCCTCAGTGCAGTGGTGGTTTACAGGATTAAAAAAGGATTAAGTGCTTGCGTGAAAAAATGTAGCAATATTTGTAGCACTCTGTGAAAAAGAATTTTAAAAGGATATTGGTAAAATCTCAAGTGACAATTTCCAACCACTAAACAATATCAAAATAAACCATTTAATCATATTGATTCTATATTTCCAACCACACCTGAGCTGTATGAATAAATTGTATTAGGTATATCAATCACTGTTAACGTAATATCACATAAACCTTCGATAGACGGTCCTTGAAAAATAGCGCGTGAACCGAAGAGGGGTGTTAAAATACACCAGTGATATGGCTTTATTGGCATAGATTATATTAATAAATGTTATATTATGATTTAACTTTCTTTATACATAGTTCTAAATATATATATATTTAATGATTTCGACTGAGGGTGCTTGATGGAATTTCAATATCAAATTTGAATTGTTTGAATTTTGTACTTTTCCATGAGTTTTGTCGCTTACAACCCGGGTTTCGCCTTTCGGCATCTTAATACATTTCAAGTGCACGGATGTACTTGAACTGATGCGTAGTAAACAGTTTGTATCGTTAATATACAAAAATAGAAGTACATAGATCACTAAGTTAAATTGCCATTTAAATGTAAATTAGCGAAAATTGAATGTATTCAAGTTTCAATGAATTAAGTGGGTTTTTTATGATTTAGGGGAATATTTGGAAAAACTAAAGACCAGATAAAAACATAGGTATATCTAAAATAAATCAAGGGTTTTATCCGACCTATTATTAATGAGTTGATTGATTTCAAGTCTTTGAATTAATATTTAATGATAGCAAATGCTTGAATTATTAATAAATGACAATTATTTAAAAGGGTACAATTATAGTCAACTAGGAAACTGAAATTGCTAGTTCAAAATTGGCAAAATTTTAAGCTGAGTTCGATTAATTTTCAAGATTTCTTGGTTAAATAATTTAAATTCGCCCTCAATGCCTGAGTCAAAATTAAACTTGTGATTTCTAAGAATCAAATGATAGGCGAAGGTATAGGTATCTTTTTTTAAGCGAAAAGCGGCTAAATCCGCAGCCACTCTTTTACAGTTCCAGCAGTTTTACCAATATAAAATCCGGGACAGTCACTACACTGCAATCTACAAATCTGGCATTTATTAAACTATTAAGTTTGAAAAAACTAGGGCATCGCATTGATAGCATAATTTTTCATATCTATAGTCGATATGTAACTTAAAATACTTAGTACTATTTATGAATGTGAAAGATTTAAAAAACTATTTTGAGAGTAAAATATGTATTAAAAATTTAGTAAAACCATCGCACTGATACCCTAGATATCCTAGCAGTGGTTCTCACGGAAAATTGTCCTGTGGCCGCATCGTAAACATAAACAATCCTACGGAAATCTCTGGTGGCCCCACCAAATTTTTGCTTTGAGTCTGTTGTGCTTGTAGTATGTCATATGGACCTAAACATGTTTTTCAATTTACTATCGGTATTAATTGCCCATAAAATTTTTCGTTTTCAGAGTCTTTGTTGACAAATAACTTGTAAAATCACATTTTTTTTAAATATCAATATTTTCTATGAAGCCAATGGTGGCCGCAGCCAAATACTCTAGTGGCCACACATGAGAACCACTGGCCTAGAAGATAGCAAGCCTCCCACAAAGCTGGGATCTGCTAATGGTAATGAGAAATTATCATCTGAAAATTTTAGTAACGCCACTGATTTTTTAGGAGACGGTGACGCAGTGGCGGGGGTAGCCGGCGAGGGCTCGGAACGACTCTGCTTCTGGAGACTTGCACAAAACTTGATAATAAATTTCGCCGTGAAAGTTCTCTCAGTGGATGTTGCGAATACAGCGTACTGCACTGAACACTGAATTCTAGGAATGAAAAGCTCGTTTCGATTTCATAGAGCTTCGTAACTTACTGTACAAGATGTATCTTGTAACAATTGATAAAGCTTAAATGTATATAATTCTCTTTGGCACTATTTTTAGTCGAACTTCTTTTTTTGCATATAATATATCAAATTTGATATTTAATTGAATACACATAAATAGGAAAATTAGGAAAAAAACGTTTTTTGCCGGAGTCGGAGTCGTGTTTTTGGTCATTGTTGGAGTCGGAGTCGAACTTTTTTTTACCGACTCCACAGCCCTGATTATAATAAAAATAATAACACATTTTTGTTACTTATTCCACATAAAACTTTATTGGATCAGGACCGGTTCGCTCATTGCGAGCATTATCAACTTATAATAATCGCCAACTCAGTTGATAATGCTCGCCATGAACGAAGCCTGTCCTGATCCAATAAATTTTATGTGGAACAAGTACTAAAAATGTGTTATTATTTTTATTTCTTCATTATGTTTTTCAAATATTAAAGATAGTGAAAAAAAATGTTTTTGCTAAAAACAGGTAACATTGTTAAATAGTGAAACCTTCTTTTTGACTCTCCTGAGAGTAGAGAAAAATGAATTAAGTTCATATACCTTCAAGGGGCCTAAATGAGACTGAGGCGGGAAATAAAAATAGAACAGTATAGACATTATACTATTATGATAAAAAATAATAACACATTTTAGTGCTTATTCTACATAAAATTTGTGGGTCAGGATCAGTTTCACTCATGGCGAGCATTGACGACCTTGCTTGAACCGATGTCCACAGTTGAAAGAATTAATCTATAGAAACCCTTGAAAAATTACATCCTGTACAAATATAAATGTCCCAATTAATACTATAACAAAACAAAAACACATTGAATTCGAACAAAATCAAGTTATGGTTCATAAAAGATAATTTAAGCCAAGACGAAAGGGTATTTTAAACATGAGATAAGCTTGATGGAATCTTTTAAAATCACAATAGAACAAATCGTAAGACATCAACAGCTTGTATATATTGACACCGCCTTATGTGGTAGGTCATCAGAACTCTCTCGAACGATCTATTTTTCACCTCAGTCTATGAGTTTAAGTCGATATCAGGAAATAAATTCATTCTTATAATAATCTATATTGAAATCTATAGCGATTCAATATAGAGTTATTTCAATTTCTCTTATATCTTGACGCCCGACAGTGCATGTGCTTCATAAAAAGTTCGTTAGGCGATAAATAATCCCTTATCGGCGGGCGCACGTGTTAACGATTTTTGAAACGGCCATTGTTTTTTCTTTCTAAAGTAACCGTTTGTTTTCATACAGCAGTTAGAGACTGGGTAGCAGGGAGAGAGCACGCGCTTGCCGGAGAAGTCTTACAGTTGTGGTAAGCGCTGGAAGTGGCCTGCAAGCTCCTAATCCTCTCCCTAAGGATAAATTCTAGTAAATTCCTGATATCGTCTTCGCAATAATAATAATAATAGTCGTGTATTATGTGTTGTAGAACGTAACGTGTATTGTTAATCTATCTGTGCTAAATCCGTGTGTAAAGTCTGTGTAAACTATAAACAATTAAATAATGGATGCTAACCGCACCCACATAACGGTTTGAGATCGTCTTTTATTTATAAGAGTACCATGTTTCTCCTACTCCATCCCCAAAATCCCTCTTCCAGAGTGTCGGATCGGAGGCTCCTTCTCGATTTACGAGGGAGCCGGAATAAAGGTCTTCTCAATATGTATTCTATTTTATATTGTAGAAAATAATTGCATTTATTTCCAAGTATTTTTGAATTCCACATCCAAATTTAATAGTTTCTTTCTTTTCTGGAATGAAAATTATTTCTAATACGAGTTCAATGTAAGTGTTTAAAAAGACTTGTTCATGTCGATGCTAATTGCAAAATTGATAATTTTAAAGAAGTAAAGCGAATAATCGGGTAAATTAATCAAGTCGCAGAATATTAAGATCGGCAAAATCACTAAGGGCTACTCGGATAATGTTCGAAGAGTAATAATTAACCCTTTAAATTGCGAAAGCTCAATTGTGAAGCTTTCAAGATCATTAAAGCGAACGGGTTTTAATCGACTTAACACCTGTTACACTTCGTGCATTAACTTAAAGGGTTAATAAAAGACGATCGAAGAAAGTTAAGAAATGATTAAATTGTATAAAGGTATATTCTTAGAGTGGAATATTTTTCAGGTGTAATTAATACAAACATAAGCTAAGAATTTCTTTCGCAGATTCTTTAACATGGCATTTGCATCAATCTTCGTTATTAAAATCTGAATGAGAGTATGTATATATACATATAGGGAAAGGGTTTTCTGTGATACACGTAAAACAATCCAGGTCACTTTTGATACAAAGTCAAATAAACAAATTCCAAGGCCGAAAAAAATATTAAAAATGATAAAAATAATAATACATTTTTAGTACTTTTTCCACAAAAAAAATATTTAATCAGGACCGGTTTCGCTCATGGCGAGCATTGTCAACTGATAAGAAATACAATACAACAGTGATATTTATACAAAAGTTAAGTAAGGTATGACAAACTATTGGTAGAAAAACTAGGCAAATAACAAGAAAAATAGACTAAAAATAAAAGGTTGAAGACCTCTTAGCAATGCAAACTAATACATAATAAATCAATTAAATATGACTTATCATTAACAAAGTAAAAGCCCCCAAAAATAAAGGTGTTTATGACTGAGTACCAATCGGGATTGGAAATAGTGATTTATGTTCCTACTTACAGTACTGTACTCTCAGACGATCATGTCCTGCATTCCAACGTATGATCAAAGGTTTATAATATCGGCGTGGTTTGTAAATGTGTCATTTTTTCACAGAAAAACTTACAAACACAGTAAAAGAATATCGATGTGTCTCAATATATTTTCATGCAAGACTTAACTGTACTGTTATAGACCGGTATATTGACCTTCCCATTCCATTTGAAAATGAGCCATAAATCAACAATCGAAAAACTAATACTATCAACTTTTAAATCTGTTTATTATTTGTGGTTGATGGAAAAAAAAAATATGTTTCGTTTGAAAACAATATCAAAGGTTTGAGGAAAACATGTTGTGAGTCAATGTAATGATAGTACAGATAGGGACAATAGAAATACTAATCTTATATATAAAACCGAAACGGCATATGTATGTATGTGGGTCTGTAATTCCCTTTTGCATTGTTGGTCATTAAGTTGCCATAAAAACGAATATGAAAGAAAATATGTTTGAATTTTTATCGGCGAAGACATTTAGTCAAAATGTCATAAATTAGTCTTCTACTGAACTTTTTCCGGCTTTTATTATTAATAATAATGTTTATTATTTACGTGAAGGTATTATTTGACATTTTTTTTACAGCAAATTAGATTTTTTCCTCGAATTTGGACATTTTAATGGGCGAGTTAAATAAAGTTTGTGATTTTATTTTAACTCTATTTTGGATGTTAGATTTTGTGATATAATTATGTCGAATGATATAACATTAAATGATTATTGGTCGCTTAGTACGAGCGATGCCGGGTAGCAATACTAGTAGATATATAATCTTTCTATCTCCGTGAATTTTTAAATTTAATTACTTACGTAAATCACGATACAAATAATAGAAAGGCACATTTTTGCTAGAATGGCCATAACGGAATTTTTCGTCTACGTTGTCGAAAATTTTGCGCTACTAATCCTAAAACATTAAAGGGCAAAACAATCATTACATATTATAATGAAGAAGGTGTAATCAATTATTTTATTCCTTGAATATTGACATCCCTTTACTAATCACAGGCACAAGAAAAAATATTTTTCAAACATAAAAGGCAGTTGATGTTTTTGATATCTTTTTTGTAAGAAATCAATATTTTTTTTCTAAAACTAAGGCACGGTGGGTTTGATAAACCAATCTATATGTGTGATAGCATAGATTTTGAGCATTAACAATGATAAAAAAACTACAAAAAGGTATCAATTAATTTTGGGAATCTCTGTACTCTTTACGACAGTGGTAAGCAACATTTTTACCAATATAGATACCCCGAATGGCTTAGTTATGAAAAAAGCCAGGAATATCAGTAAAACATTATGCCAATTGTGATTCTTTTGTAAGGAAGTTGTATATTTTATAGCCAATAACCATGTATCAATACACTTAGTAGTCTAAAGGCTTGATCGATTAAAATAGTGTTTTGACACCACTATCTGCCTCGGTATGAACAGCTGTTCATTGAATATTTTTCAAAATGCATGATTATTTGTACAATTTTAATAAAGGGCTCGTGGTACCAAAACTTTAAAAAATCATAATCTATGGGGTACTTATAATTTTGAACAAGTTTGTAGAAAAAAATTATCTTGCATGCCATCCACCATCCAATCAATGTGTTTTATACCGCAATTTTGTATATTTAGCCGTTATTTATTTATCACTATCAATGCTTGGTCGAAAGGCGTTATGTAAAAAAGTCATGAAACATTTGTTTTTAACCGGTTTCGTTCTACGCGAGCTTATTCAACTGATTTTAAAATTGCTTGCGATGGGTGAATCTTTCCCTAATCTAAATAAATTAATTGTGAAATAAGTACAAAAATTTTGTTAATATTTCTTTTGAATGCTTTTTTTTATTTACTTCTCGTTATCAAATATTCATTATTGGTGATGGTTTGTTTATTTTGAACACCTTATTTCAAAATAATAAATCACATTTGTTGTTCTACTTCCTCAAAATATATCGAATTGAAAATTTTTATATATGAAGTAAAAAGTAAATGTATTTTATGTATTAAACCGGATGGCTGCCAAAGACGTCTTAATAACCGAAATTTTCTGTGAACGGCACGCCAATCATACAAAAAATTACGTATTTAGACGCTCGCTTTAAGCGGGATTCTGTTAACTATAATCAATTGTAACTGATGAGTCATAAATATTTTAATTTTGTTGTTAAGGATAAATGACGGCACAATCGCATCATAATCGGCAAGTTTTTACAAATAAACATTTAAGAAAGATATATTTAGAACGTTTTATTTTTACAATAAAACTCGTGGCGTGCGAGGTACCGCCCATGCACATGCTGGCAGTTAAAAAGTTAAATAAAGTATCTTTTTAACCAACAATTGACAATTACCACAATAAACGGTCATTTAAGTCACCCGTCTGAAAAGTTGTTTGAATAATCAATAACTGTCTATTGAGGTGGAAATTTTCATCAGTGTTTTGTTTTTGCTCATGTAATTTGTATATTTAGTCATTTATTTCATTCTCTGTTGACTGATTGTTGTGTTTGGCTCCATGTTATGTACTGTCTTTATTATATTTTTCAAATTTATGGCACAGTGTCGTCAACTGCAATGCCATGTTTTGTATTTTCACTAATAAACACTGAACACCAAAAGTTATCTCTATTTTACTTGTCATGCGTCATGAGCCCTGGGTTGCCGATCACCGCCACACAGGGTAGTCCCAAAGTCATACCACCACACATTCCAGTCTTCACACACCCCTAACCCCCGCACATACAAGACGATGTTTTTGTTTAGTTAAGCATTGTCTTCTTTATATACACGGGAATGTTCCTGTACAGAACGTGTAGTCTGCTGGTGACAGGAGTACTTACAACTTCGCAAGTATTTATTGTTTGCGGCACTATGCTTTGAGGACACCCTGTATGCGTTGTGTTGATAACTTATATTTATGTATATTATCATTCTTCTTTAGCTCTATCTAGTTTTCTTAAGACAGTGATTTATATTAAGAAAAGCGAGAAGTTATTACAAAAAAACACTACAAAGTAAGTCTAGAGTTTTTAAATTAACAACTTTACAAACTTAAACTTTATAATACCGTGAGAAAAATAACAATGTATTTTAACTCTGCAGAAACTATTTTATATATTAGTTGATAGCTATTTCGGCTTACGCCGTCGTCAGAACTATAGGGCGTCAGGGCGTAAGCCGAAATATCAACAAATATATAAAATAGTTTCTGTAGAATTAAAATACATTGTTATTTTTCTCACCGTATTATAATGGAGTTCTACCAAGTAAATGCCAACTCAATCAATAAAACTTTACACTAGAGCTCTAAGCTGTATTGAATTTGGTGCGCCTATATTGTGATGGTGGAGATATTAAATATTTTCATTCATCTTATACGCTTGTAGCTCAGCTTATTATCCAATCTTTTTTGAAGAGAGCAGAGATAGAAGAAAACAAAAGAGCATAGGTAGCCAACAAGTGGAACGGTAGGCGTTTATTTATGGCCCGTGGAGCTGAAGACAATTTGAACTACAATTGTTTGTTATTTATTATATGTTAGGATTTCCATAATATTTGGTTAGCATGTTTGAAAGAATCTCAGCTTTCATGAAGATGTTTGCATTCTATGTATATTCGTATTAAGAAATGATCAAGAATTTATTTTAGGACGATGATTAAGGACAGTAAATTCTATCTGCTGATATAACTAGCTCAAAACAGTTAAATTTCTACCCAACTTATTTTGCCATTGTATAAATGATATTTTCTTTTTTGCTTTACATAATTTAAAATGATGATTGTAGACCGGCAAAAAAATCTCATTTCCAAAAGCTGAAAAGGTTAAAAGGATTGGGTGGATGTGGGAGGAAGTTTTAGACAACACATACATCTCTGTCTTAGAACTGAAATTAACAATTCCGTTGTTTTATTTCCTGGCTTGGGATTTGAGTTCCGCAATACAAACTAAGGACGTTGAAACTCCACAGCGGATCAGAAAAAAAGCACCATCAAAATATCGCACTATTCGTAAAATATTGCTGTAAATCTGAAATTGCTATTTTTGAGTAAAGGATTTATCAATTGGATTCATATTAAATTAGTAGAACCATTTTCATATTTGAAAAAGTATTTTTGTAGCAATTTCGGCTTCATGCAATCGTCAAAACATTATTTTATTATACCACTAGTGTTCGAACCTGGCTTCGCTCGGACCAGTTTGGGGTTATGTTCACCTCGGCGCGTAAATTCAGACGGGACAAGTTGAAACAACTTTTTAAAAAATTCAAAAGTCTAGGTCAATTAAAATGGAATTAAAATGAACATTTCAGACTGGCATTGACATTTCACAGCCCCTTTCATATATTGACAGCCCCATTCTCGCCCATTAAAATGTCCAAATTCAAGGAAAAAATCTAATTTGCTGTCAAATAAATGTCAAATAATACCTTCACGTAAATTAAAACATTATTATATTAATAAAAGCCGGGAAAAGTTCAGTAGAAGACTAATTTATTACATTTTGACTAAATGTCTTCGCCGATAAAAATTCAAACATATTTTCTTTCATATTCGTTTTTATGGCAACTTAATGACCAACAATGCAAAAAGGAATTACAGACCCACAGACATACATCCGCCGTTTCGGTTTTATATATGTACTACTCGATACTCGAGTAATTGGAGTCTCTACACACACACGTTGATAACGAAACAAATTTACCGTCGAAACTTTTGCGAGCGAAATCAATTCGTTTGTTTGAACTTGCAACAACAATGCAAAAGGGAATTACAGACATACATCCCCCGTTTCGGTTTTATATATAAGATACTACAGAAACGACACATTTTCTCGAAGAACCAATGAAGGTTGACTGATTTCATCACTAGCTTTGTTAATGTTTTTAAAGTCTTAAATAAATAAACAAAAAGATTACAGCTCACGCCAACGCGCCAAATTATTTTGAATATTTTGAAGTCATTAGAGATAAACTCGATGAGATTATTTTTATGAATCAGCCAAGAAAAATTCAACGAAAAATAACATACAATCATGTATGTACAAGATCTATTTTTAAATTGAAAAATCTTACCTTGCCGCGTGGTCAAACCACAAATAACGTTTATATTTAGTCTCTGAGGTCTAGTAGCAAGAGTTTTTTTTTTAATTATCTCTACTATTGAAGTGCTATATTTTAACCGGTTGTATGCCAGAAACGTATATATACGGTCTACAATTCCGTGAGCTCAGTACCGATCATAAAAAATGCGCGTTTATATACGGTTGACTTTACACCCACTAAAACTGGACAAGGTCACCGATTTAATAATTCAAGCATGTTTTTCACATAGCGACATCTCTTAGAATCACAATTCTATACTCACATATTTTGTATTTTTTATTAACCCGTTTTATGTCCGCTCCCAACTTGGAGCATATGGCCTCCTCACGGAGTTTATCTCAACATATGTTTTTCTACGAGAATTGGTTGTTACTCAGTTGCTCAATCTCTCTTTTTCGAAGAGAGTAGGGATGGAAAGGATGCGAGGGCTAGGACAGGAGTAGTGATTAGCTAATCACTGTTACCATGCGTCGCTCTTTGGGATCGGAAATCTTTGCCTTATGCCTTTGAATAGATTTATCGACTGAAAAAGTCCGCTCGTAAATCGGGAGTCGAACCTGGGCGCAAGGCACTGGCACACAAGCCAACAACGTTGACACTGCGCCACGGACCGGACATTATAATCAATGAAATATCGATTTTAAATATAGCTTCTTTGTATAACCAAAATCCGTCACTATTTTTTCAAAGAAAATCGCGGCCCTCGGTGCATAGCCGATCTTATACCTACCGGCATATAACAGGTTAATGACTTTGAGAGTCAAAATATAATACTTGAATAATTTATTTTATGTTATTTTCTGCGTAGGTCTTTTGGTAGAGTGCGGCAAATAATTGACGCTAATTTGGCAAATTATTCATTTTCAAATTTTGCGCAGAATTCGGTGGATATAATTCTATTATTATTTTGCTGGAAAATATTAGTTTGATTGACTGAGTGGGCTCTCGTGATAAAGTTTGCTGTAAGAGGATTTGAGTGGTCTTCTATACTGTCACTTCGTCAAAAATAAAGCTCAAATACTGACACGGAATTTAAAACTGCTTCCGAAAATCAAAGTTTCGATTGTTGAAGTCAAAAATCGAAAGCTTCGAGTTTTGAAATCGTTTCCAAATACGCGGAAGTGTCATTGTAAAGTTTTAGAAGTTTTTTGATGAATCTTCAATTGTGTTTATAATTCAGTGAACACTTATCTCAACTAAATAATTTTTTTACAGCGTCCACTCTCATTAAAATTTGACGTGCTTAACAGATAAACTAGGAATTCAGACAAAACAAGTTTTTTTAACCATCTTTTGGGTTTTTAACTCTACATCTTACTTTGAAAAGATTTTAATTGCTTTTGACACTTGTTTTAAGATATGAGCACTTGAAGTTTTGATCGACTAAAATTCAACAATGGGCAAGTAAAAATGTTTCAAATTAATTATTTTAACTTTCGTAGGACTATCCTTGAAAAATGACTCTCAGACCGAAGGGGGGAAAAAAAGTCCCCAGTATTTTGGCCTTATTGGCAAAGACTGCAATAAAATTTGCTATTTGTCAAACAATGCATGGAATATTCTATGAATGTTGTTTTTTTTTCAGAAAGATGTATAAATATACGTCAAAGCATAATCAATCATTTTTTTATTGCAGTCTATGCCAATAAGGCAAAAACACTGGGGTCTTTTTTTAACCCCCTTCGGCCAGAGAGTCATTTTTCAAGGATAGTCCTACGAAGGTTAATCAAAACGTTTAATATTACAAACGTCAAGGATGTTATTTTAAATTAAAAACAATATACAGATGACTTATTCAAATAATAGAGTTGAGTTCATTTGGAATACTGTTGCGACAAATTTCAGGACTCTTCGGCTACTGGAAACCTCCAACTGCATATATGCTAGTAACGACACCTCCAGCCGACACTTCATGGTATTGCAACGCAAGTTATAGCATTAGCTTAAAAACGTCGGTCCGCGAACCTCTGATTAAAGTAAAAAGCTTTTTTGCAGTCATAAAACTTCAAATCAATTATTAGTGTAATCGGAAATGAAATTAATAATATACCACATGTTCACTGTCAATACTTGGTAGAATGGCACAGAGTAAAAAATTGTACATATTCCACATAAAATTTTATTAGATCAGGACCGGTTTCGCTCAGAGCGAGCATAAAATCTGTAATAAAAAAGATGGTTGACACGGCACAAACACACAGTGGATAAACACAAAAGTTGGAATAAGTAAATGTCCCGAGATAATGAGATCGAAATATGGACAGTGAACACCTTAAAAGTGGTTGCTGAATTTAAAAAAAAAAATGTACATAATAATAATTATAATTCTACAGAAAATACATTGTTATTTTTCTTACTGTATTATAATGGAGTTCTACCAAGTATATGCTTACTCAATCAATTGTTCATAATAGATTTGTAATTCTGTAAAACTAAATCTAGCTTTTAAGGGCATTATCAATTGATTAGTTGATAATGCTCGCTCTGTGCGAAACCAGTCTTGATAAAATAAATTTTATCTAGAAAAAGTTTTAAAAATGTTTTATAGTTGTTATTATAATGCCATTCCACCTTAAAAGTGATATTAATATTTCTTGAAATATAACATATAAATTCAAAAGTCTGTGAGAAGGTGGATCATTAAAATGAGTATAATATGGAAGATGGGTTTAAATTATAATAGTGTGTAAAAAACGAGGTTTTGTTTATCAACTAACTGATATCAATAAATTTAATCGCTGTCATGGATTGTGCTTTCAACCCCTGACAAACAGGATGACGTTATTATTTGCAGCCCGAACTGCAAATGACGTTTGATATACAGAGAGCCTTATTATTATACTAAGGGTGTAAACCCGTTCATTGGACACTTCCCAAAATTATCGTGGCACATTATTCAAAAGCGGTTTCAATATGAAAATGTGGCTGTTATAGCGTATTCAAAGTTGTTTTCAGATGGGATTAAATATTCATGAAACTGCGATAGAGCCTGCTTGGGAAATATTTAAAGAGAATTTATTTGAATATTTGATTCAAATGTTTAACTTCGAATTCTACATGGCCATTTGTTATATTTGCGTTATTTTGAAGGGAACAAAGACGGAATGTTATTTATGGCATAATTTCCGTAACTTAAATGAATTAGTAACATAATATAACATTTAAAATAACTTTGAAGTTTCCAAGTATTAGGCACCTTCAGACTTACTATTGCAAAGTAAGTTAATTAAGTAATTATATCATTACAAGGTTATTTTAAATTTTATATTAAAATGAAATTCCACAAAGTTACCGCCGAATCCATCGAAAGAGTTAGTAACAATTTAAAGATGCTCAATTTTGAAATAAAGCACATTTTATTAAGGCTAATGTAAAGTTTCAAATGATCAGTAAATAATTAATAAATGGTTAGTTAAAAATTATAAATGGTGCATTTTTGCTCGTCCAAATTAAAACATCATACTTAATTTATTGATTGAGTAGGCATTTACTTGGTAGAACTCCATTATAATACGGTAAGAAAAATGACAATGTATTTTAATTCTACATAACCATATATTATACCAAGTATTGACAGTGAACACTTTAAAAGTATTTATTATAGAATTTTTTATTCGATTTCTTGATA
This sequence comes from Himalopsyche kuldschensis, assembly GCA_028554975.1. Lineage (NCBI taxonomy): Eukaryota > Metazoa > Arthropoda > Insecta > Trichoptera > Rhyacophilidae > Himalopsyche > Himalopsyche kuldschensis. The sequence continues at coordinate 19,427,545 of JAHFWI010000006.1, forward strand.
AGTGACTGTTATTGGCTTTAAAACTAACAGTTATTGGAATATTATTGAAATTTTTATTTAGCTAATAAAATTTCAATCTGGAAAATTCTGCGCTATTTTCAAGGAACTGAAATCTAGACTTACCGGACAACTGATTGATTGATTAAAAGCTTGTTAATCCATGATTAATTGAACTGATTTCTTTTAGTAAATGACCACAGCTTTTTTCAACAAGACATTATTTGAAAATATTGGTGAGTATCAAAAGTTTCTTTTGAACTATGTCACATCAGCAGAGTGGCGCAGCGGAAGTGTGCTGGGCCCATAACCCAGAGGTCCGTGGATCGAAACCACGTTCTGCTATCTATTTTGTTACGCATGTGTTGTTTATTTGAAGAAATACAGCTCACATTTTTCTTCTCAAGTTTATTATTTAGTTTGATCACCGATATATGAATGATGAACGTGTATAAAGGTTATTTTATCGGTAAATAAAAATAAATACACACGTGAACTTTTTTTAGAATGATGAGCTTCTAGTCGAACCATCGAAGAAGGGGATACTTTTCAACAATAAATATAGTATATTCTTAGTTATTGCATTAAAAAAAACCGTATATTTATCGATGAATTGCTGAAATGATCCAAAAAACCTTAAAAAATGTTTAAATTGTTTAGCTTGAATGCTCGAAGAGAAATTTGCTCAATACTAGGCCGAAAGGCTTTATATTGAAAAATAATATAACATTATTTGTACTTATTCCACAAATATGTATCAAGGACCTGTTTCAAGATCAGATCAAGGTGTGTATCAGCTAAAAATTTCTTAAAAATGCTGAAATGTCATAATAAGTTGAAAATGCTTGTTCTGAGCCAAGCTGGTCCTGATCTCCATAAATGAATTGTGGAATAAGTACTGAGATGACCTTGATTCTGGTTCTCTCGTTAAATGAGAAAGAACCTCTTGTCCAGCCCTCGGGAAGTGGAATTTTGGGATCGGAGGATGAGAATCAGACTGCTCTTATAAATTAAACCCGATCTCAAAGTGTTAAACTAGTGCGAATATCACACAACACAATTTATTTACTTTTAAACACAATTATGACGACGATATCAGGACTTGAACGCGAATTTAGTCTTAGGGGGAGGATTGAGAGCTTGAGGCTACTTTCCAAGACTTCAAGTATGGGAAAATTACCTCAACCAATCTTGCAAGATTTAAATGGCTAATAAGTGCACGCGCAAGGCTCTCCAATCTCTAACTAACTCATTGTATGAAAAAAGCGGTTCCTTTAGGTAGAAAAGCCGTTACACAGTGCGCCCGATAACCCATTTTTTTATGGTCCATCGAACTTTGCATGAGATACCTCGTATCTCATGCACTCAGAGCGTGAAAGAGTCAGAGACATTTAGAGCGAGACGTCCGCAATACCATTCCGGAAACGTCGTGCATAAATGTCTCTTTTACAAATTTGAATTCACTCTATGTTGAATCGCTATAGATTTTAATATAGAGTATTATTAAAAATGAATTTATTTCCTGATATCGAATTAAACTCATAGACTGAGGTGAAAAATACCAACAATGTTTTACTATTTTTTAATAGTTCTTTCTGCTAACTAAACATCAAATTGAAAGTTCTGCAATTCTTGACAGTGCAAATAATGTATGAATTTTTAAATAATATCTAAGCGGCGTTTTCCTAGCCGGATGCGTAGGATCTTGCAAGTGGAAGCGCCAAAAATATAGCAAAAAATCAAGATTTTTTTTATATAAAACACACTTTTTTTAAGGGATGTGTAATATCTTAAAGTTTGGAAAGCACTGATCTAAAGAATATTAAACATCAATCGCTCACTTAAAAAAAGTGCGTCCCCAACCTATAAATGTGATGTCACTGAAAAATACTCTTGTTGTTACCTCATTATTAGTGATTTCAGAAATTGATGATTTTTTTGTTGAAATTATTTATTAGATTACCCAACGAATATATGTATGTAAATGTATGCTTAGCAATTACTTCATAAAAAAGAACATATAATTTACAGTTTATTGTTTTAAAACTAAATACAGATTATTTTAGATTGAATATTATCCAAAGTATCACAGCTCCTTCGTTTAAATACATGAGGCGTCTAAGAGCAAAAACCACTATGTCCATTTCGCAATACTCGTTGTCAATGATAAGTTTTATAGTATTCGACATTATAAAAAATACAATTTTACAATCGAGACATTAAATGAAAAACCGATATATCCACTCTGAGATGTTGGTATCAAACGAAGTTTTTTTCATGTATTATTTGTAGTGATATCTGTGAGATGCGGATAGGATTTTGTTAGGTTTTGCCAGTTGCCCATCCATCTTCTTCTTCTCCAATTATTTCTTTTACCAAATTTTTTTGAGCCACCCAGCAACGAGAAGTTCTCGTAGAAAAAAACTGTTGAGATAAGCTTGATATATCAGTACATATGATCCACATGGTATAGGATAAGATGTGAAATGATTTAGAATATAATGGAAACTACCCACGCCTTTATCTAGATTTTCACTAAGGCATGCTCACTTTGTATAGTTTGGATACTCGAAAAGAATTTTTTTTCGGCCCTTACGAAGCCAAAATGAGAATCATACCATGTTTGAGAAACTCAAAAATTTATTATACTGATAATTTTTTGAGTATCGTGAACATGGGTTTTTTTTTCAAGCAGTAGAACTAGCCAATGCGGTGAGCTTTACCGATTTTAAGCGATATTGTTACGAATGAAAAAAAAATCTATGTGGACGTGAGTGACTTCAGACGAGAAATGTTTTTTATTTTTTTAAGACTTAAATCGTTTGATTTTTTTTACTTTTCCATGAGTTTTGTCGATAACGACCGGGGTTGCGCCATTCGGCATCTTTAGGCATTTCGAGTGCACGAATTTACTTTAACTAGAGATCTGCACGGGATCGGCTAAGCAGACCCGAGCCCGATCCAGCCCGTGGACCGGGTATGAACCTCAGACTTGGGTAGAATTTGTAAATTTCGGGCCGCTGTAAACTCAAAATTTGTAATTTTTGTGATGTTTAAATGTAAGTTTGATTTTGCCAAAATATGGACTTATCCGTTTTTGCGTTCAGATGCCTCGTGTAATAGTTAGCGTACCGTAAATTAGGCATTGCCTTTCCTCGCATACAACTTGAAGGAAAATGAATCATCGCAAACTTATCTGTTCAGTACACTTGAACAAATACGAGCCCTACCTTTCACCACATATCGCTTTACAAGTGCCATAGTCTTGTAAAACAGAGATATATAATATTGGTGTTGGGTTAATAAACTAACCCTAATACTATTATTTTGTATCACAAATAAATGAGGGCTCTGTAAACAAAAGCGGTAATTTTTATAATCCGAAAATGTTTCTGAATTAATAAAATTGTGATTTTTTAATTTTATTGTTAGAACTTCTGAAAAATGTAATGTTGAATGTTCGTATTAATAATATATAAATATTATATTAATCGGGTCTGTGGTCAAGTGTTAACGTCGCTGGCTTCCACAGATTCATTTTCTAATCGAATATCAATTTTTATTCTGAGATATGGAATTGTCTATTTTTTTTATTGAAAAGGATTAACTAGCAAGCAGTTATGTTAAGTACTATCTTTTCTATCTCTACAATCTTCGAAAAATAGGTGTTGAGCTACTGAGTAATTTTCAGTTCTTGTAGAAAATTTGCTTCAAATTGGGAGCGATAAAAAATAAAATTTTCACTTATGTAATCATATTATGGATTTAGTGGATAACGCAGAGATGTGTTTTGTACTTATTCCATTATTAATTTATTAAGACCACGTCCGGTTTCGTACGGCATTTTCAATTGATAAGAATATTAATATAAAGCCTTCCCACCAAGTAAAGAACACCTTATAGAGATATTAGACAGTGATCATATTATGAGAGATTAAATTCAATCTGAATTAATAAGACCAATGATTATTACTTTGATAGTTTTCATTTATAAAATATTAAAAAAAAATCGGTATCCGAATAAAACAATGAAAATGATTATTCTTTTGTTGGCTACAATCGGTAACTTTGACGTGAAACTTGAATGACTTGACTTGACCAAAAAGAGTTTGAAATATTGTATAACACGAAAAAGCTGGAAAAGCCTTATTAAAGCGTTAACTTATGTCAGATTCATTTGCCAATCCCTTTTTATGTTCTACACATTTGATTGAAAAGAAGTATGTAATATTTAAAGTTTGTATACATATTGTTAACGATTTTGTTTATAAAACAAGTATCCAAAACATCCACGTTTTCTCGTGAAATCAATAATATGAACTTTCATCACCTAATCCATTACTAAGTTAACTAAAATTACAGACAATTACTAAGATATTGAAACGCTTTTACGAGACTATTGATTAACCCAGAAGTTTTTCCAAAATATTTTTATATCTAGTGATATAGGAACACACATAGCATGACGATATTTTTTCCAAATAGATTTACCTAGTCTGCAATATGTTCGAACTGTTTCCTTAACGAGATATAAATTTTAAGCACGTGGAAGTTTCTTGTTATCAATAATAGATCTACATATATTGTAATTTAATGCGATATAAATTTCCTACGACAGTTCACAACATTGTGTAAATTATAATGATCGAAGTGCATGCACTGAGTGACGTACATATGTACATATATAGATTTAGAGTTGGGCCATTTGAAACGTCGTGCTCATAGAGAAACTGTAAACAGATGAGGGCTGACTTATAACGATCTATTAGGCGATATTTATTTTTTATAGCTGGTTTAGTTTTTCATAATTTTCAGGTATTCACATGCAAAGGTGAAAAAGAGTGAAAATTTATTAAGAGATAAAATTAATGTACATGTCAAAAGTTTAAGCCCTCGCAGTTAGTAAAAAAATTATAATTTTTATATGGCCCTTTCGCGTAAATTTTTTAATGCTTGATCTTGTTAAACGGCTCAATTATTTAAAGCATACCGATATATATGATATCCCATTAATCTTATATTTCAAACGATGGATAAAAAAATATAAGCGTGCTTAATACTATTCATTAAAATAGTCTATATCTAATACTTTCGATGGATTCGGCGGTAACTTTATGGAAGTTCATTTTAATATAAAATTTAAAATCACTTTGATTATTTCACGTAATAAGTTACTTATTAGGACACGTGTTTCGCCTCTTTCAGATGCATCTTTCGATTACTGGAGATTGAATTTATAATTTAAACAAGATTTTATTAAGAGTAGAATAAGCTCAGGAGAAGGAGTACAGTGGTTTGACTTTGTCAGGAATACGGAGGTAAGAGAGCGCACAAACCAGCCCCTTATTACGTCTAAAATTAAAAGGCGACGATGGACCTGGCTTGGAAATGTGCTCCGGATGCCCCAGGGGAGCCTGAATCCTGCCTGCCTCTTCTATCAACCTGATGGTTCCCGACGCCGCGGAAGGCCTCTGATGACCATCCATAGGATGTACTCAGGGGAGCTAAGGGACGCCGGGATGACTTGGGAAGATGCGAGGAGGTTGGCGGGAGACAGAGAATCTTGGAGGCACCGTGTGGCGGCCATATGCTCCGAATAGAGAGCGGATATGGGAAAAAAAAAAAAAAGAAGCTCTTGATTTTTTGATCCATATCTATTTGGTAAAAAAAATGGTTCGATAAAAATATTCTGCTGAAATGATCACGATGTACAAAACAGGTCCTGATCTAAATAAATTCATTCAAGTGCAAAGAAAATCTTTTTATTTTTTAGTAAATAATAATGAAGTATTTCAAATGCATTTTGATGATAAATGATAAAATGCTCGATTAAAAAAAATGATTGAACTAAACATTGGTCTGGCATTCAAAAAGTCCGGAGATTAAAATTTACATTTTATACAAGATTTTATAAAGAATAGAAAAAGATACTGTTTTTTGATTTCAATAATGATATCTCTTATCTCCAACTCAATCACCCACCGAAAGTGAGGTTGTAGTTACTCCTACGATATTGTATACATCTGAGTACAGTTAAGTTAGTATATAGGAGTAAGGCACGTTGTGAGTTTAGTTTTAACGCAGTTTCCTCTTACTTCCAAACTATCAACTTCCAAACTAAAGGACTAACTTATTGGTACATGCTCGGATATGTATGAATATATCGCGAGCACTCTATAAGTTATTTCGCTTGCCCTTAGGCGGATAAAACAGAAAAATCTAGAGGTATTTTACATTAAGATCAATATTTTGAAAGATTCCATACAACACACACTTTTATCGATTACTTGTATTTATTGAGTTGCCATTTAGTTTTTAAAACACCATTGTAACATGGTGAAAAAGTAGCAATGTACTTCAGTTCTACCGAAGTTTTTTTATAATATATAGTTGATAGCTATTTCAGCTTACTCCCTCGTCAGAACTATTTTTTAACTTACATTTAGGTATGTATCTAGTCTACTAGAAGAGAAAAGGTACACAATAGATTTTCTCATCTATTCTAACTTTTTTTTTGCATATTATATGTAAAATTTGGCTATAGTCTGGATTTTTTGTCTGATATATAATTGAATAGACATAAATAGGAAAAGTAGGAAAAAAACGTGACGAAATTAATCGTTTTCTAGTCAGAGTCGTGTTTATGATCAATGTTGGAGTCGGAGTCGTGTCTTTGGTAAATACTGCAGTCGGAGTCGTAATTTTTTTTACCGACTCCACAGCCCTGATATTTAAATTATATAGTATATCAAATTAAATCACAATCGTCGTAATAAATTATTATAATTTTTCACAGTTAAAACTTTAGTATTACAATACAAAATTATGAAGTTTGAAAAGAGGAGAAGCTGTATTGTGTACTTTTTCTACATCAGTATATATATATGAGTGAATGCATGCTTAAACGTTGTTCTGACAAAGACGTAAGCCGAAACAGCCATCAACTTTATAATATACATTAATTTAGGCCGTGTGTTAACTTGTTACGTCATTCCCTGGATAAATCTATGATTTACATTATAACGTATGAATCAATTGAAATTCAAATGAAGAATATCAAACCATTTATTATATTGAGCAGTCATGGATTATATGGGAAAATAATTACATACAAGCTTAAAAACTTACGACGTTGTATCGGTGGTCCAATCATATAAGCTTTATAACTTTTAAGGTGTTCACTGTCAATTGATTGTCAACATTGTCAGTTGACAATGAGTGAAACCGGTCCTGATCAAATATTTTTTTTGTTGAAAAAGTACTAAAAATTTATTATTATTTTTAATATAAGCTTACGTTGCGAAGTGGAACTTTACTAACATAGTGTTACGCAGTTGCTACTGAAGGAATTAATTTTACAATAAAATACTGTGGATATGTTCAACGCATAAAAATACTTAGGTGAACCACGGTAAGTTGATTTCATTAGCTTGTAACACGTATTCCTAAAAAAACTTCAATTACTTTCAATTGTTATAAATTACTACGGTAAGAAAAATAACAATGGATTTTAGTTCTACATAAATTAGTTTATATATTTGTTGATAGCTATTTCGGCTTATTAACGGTTCTAAGAACTAGTTCTGACGAAGGCGTAAGCCGAAATAGCTATCAACAAATATATAAAACAATTTATGTAGAACTAAAATACATTGTTATTTTTCTCACCGTATTATAATGGAGTTCTACCAAGTCAATGTCTACTCAATCAAGTTATAAATTAAGCCTATCTTATTAAGAAATAGCGCTGAATAATATCGTAACGCATGAAATATACACACGGTGTACCAGTAGTTGACCCTTTGAGAATAAAATGGCCCAAAATAAGAAATACAGATGCGGGATTGCTCTAAATTGTAAAGTTCAGACAAGTTAAGGTATCTGTGGTCGGAATGAGCCACTAACCATATAGCCAATGGAGTGCCTGGGTGGCCATTTGAAAACATCATTGCGCGAGGAAAATGTATTATTTCGAATTTCTTATGTGATCAATCTAGAAACGGTGTGTACCTTGTTCCTGAATCACCCATTGTTACTTGATTAAGCCAAGAGTGGTGTGACATAAAGCCCTGACACAACTCTGACAGAAAGTTTACTATAAAGCCGCCTGATTATACATGGTCAACTACTGGATTGTTCAACATGTGAGTTGGTCAACTACTGAAACAGGAACATGGCTTTAAATAATTAAACACAACTTTTTTTAAGCAGGCCCTTTCGTAATTTGTGTTACATAACATTAATTAAGATATATGTATGATCCACTATGAGTATACTTGCTTTGCCATCATTCGGTACAATGCTAAACCTCAATCGTTATTTTTGTTGAAATTTTCTCTTAAACGGTCAGCTACTGGTACATTTACCTTAATCATGGTATTGTTTTTTTTTATTTATTTGCATTAGCACAAACAACTGTGGATACTACACGGCTTAGCAGGTGTTAATGGTTTACAATAAAAATCTTGTCATTCAAACTAATCAAGTAATCCTTATAACAGACCTGGTACCTGAAAACTTAGGATATTCAATCTCTAAATGCCAGTCCTTGGCGTATGTTAACCCCTTCAAATTGACTTCAAGTCTTACTTTGCTTTACAATAATTATTACGTGTCAAAAAAAATACGGATACGCCCGTGGGATCAGGAAGTGTACTGGTGTGATTTTTATTAATAATATGATTCTTTAAGCTGCATGGTCGTTACGTTTTGATGACATTGTTTTCCCCATGTTGCTGATTGAGCCAAAGAGTAGACTTTGTCACTTTTAATGTGTTCACTGCCAATTATTGGAAGAATAGCATGACAATAAAAATAATAAAACATTTTCACTCCTTATTCCACATTAGATTTTTCGATATCAGGGCCGATCTCTGACCTGATATGATCTAAATATATCAGTGGTTCTCACGTAAAATTTGGCTGTGGCCGCATTAGGAACATCAGCGGTACGGTACTATGAAAATGTCTGGTGGCCGCACGAAATTTTTGTGTTGTGTCTTTTTTGCCAAAAAGACCAAAACATGTATGTGTTGAGTTTTTGCTAACTAGCAATTCTTGATACACAATGCAATGCATACAAAATATTTAATTTTCAGTTTTTTATTGAAAAATTAACTTGTAAAAACCCATTTTTATTAAATGTCAATATTAACTATGAAGTTACTGGTGGCCGCACATGAGAACCACTGATATATATAAATCCCAAACTTCATTTTGTAAATTATCATTTTTAAATATTAGAATCAATATTGCTTTTTATCTTAAGCAAACTTTGTGATTGTAAGTCGAAAGAAGACTCTGAAAGAGGCGAAACACGTGTCACAATAAGTAGCACAATGCGTGCAATAATTAAAATTATTTTTGATTTTATATTAAAATGAGCTTCCACAAAGTTACCAAATCCATCGAAAGGATTAAATATTTTGTTTTTTTAATTTGAATCGTTTGAATTGAGTACAGAGAAACCCCGATCTTACAAGCCCGCATTATACGTTTTCCCGCGTGGCTTGTTCATTTTCTATAGTACACCCATAAGTACAATGTTAAAAATTCCCGCATTAACCGTTCCCCGATTTAGCGTCTAAAAATTATGGTCCCTTCACAAACATTATCCCAATTGACCGTTTTTGTTTAATATTTCTTAGAAGCACATTCGACCGCAACCTTTTCCATGAGTTTTGCCCTTAAAAAGAATGTGGAATAAGATTTTTTTTTGTACTTATTCCACATTAAATAAATTTGGATCAGGACCGGTTTCGCTCATCGCGAGAATTTTCAACTGACAAAATCACTAAATCAGAAAACCCCGTGGAAAATTTTCGCTATGAGTGAAATTCTGGTCCCGATCCAAATAAATTAAATGTGGAATGAAACTCCTCAAGTTGACGTAAATATTACGAGCAATTCCTGGTAAGAATTGAAGATTTTTAATGATTCCAAGACAATCATTCTCGTAAGGGTTTTTTCTTAAGTGTTTTCCCCACACAAAGCCCTCAGCTGACAGAATCTATTAGAAAGTCAATACTTAGCTAGCTTACATGCGGGAAAGGGAAACAAAGACGTAGTCTGTATCCACCCTAGCAATAAAAATAGCCAGTAAACTAAGAGCCCGCCTAGCGGACTCCACATATAGTTTCAGCAGGAGAGTAAAGGCAGAAAAAAAAAGTACTTTAATGTCACATTATTTTTTAAAGATTCACTGTATATATTAATTTCAATACCAAAACCCTGTGTTTTGTTTTTCGAGTAATGCAGCTATTTGAACACTGTATCGATGTGTAATTATTGTATCAGACTAGTTGATAAGTGCCAAATCCTGTCATGTATTTATAATTTTGAGTAAGCAGCAACGCGAGATGTTTCTGAGAGAGTATGTTTATCATGTTATGAAGAGTGATACAATGCGATAGCAATATGGAACTGTGCATGTATGGAAACATTACAAAGTGTATTAAAACTTTGCTTCGTTTCATCTGTTTAGTGCATGCACTAAGCCAACAGAATCGTATTGTATCAAAGTAATATCAAGTGGATTTTGTTGATATCTTCGGATTTTGTGGCTTATTTGTGTGAACTAATTATGAAAAGATTGCTCAATACCAAAGTAGTCAAAAGATTGAACATAACTGTGGAATGAAATATCTTTATTACGACTAATAATAATAAGTTTTGACTAGAAATTTATCACGTAGTATTCGTCTAAAATCACTCACGTTCATGTGAAATGTGTCGACATCCGAAGCGAAACCGTTTAAAAACGCTAAAGCTTTTCCTAGTGGCGTCTCTATTGGCAGGTTGATTTTACTCATTGGAAGAACAAACAACTCATGTTAACGATTCATCAAAAATTATCAGGATCATTCAATTTGACATTCTCAAGAATGGTTGATTTTTCATTTTGGATTTGGATAAGCCGAAATAAATAAATATATTAAAGTCCTCACGGAGTATCTCAACGTGTTTTTTTCTACGAGAACTTCTTGTTACTCAGTTGCTGAACCTTTCTTATTCGAAGAGAATACAGATTGAAAGGATACGAGGATGAGGACAAGGCTAGTGATTAGCTAATCGCTCTTGAACGCCCCGATTTTTAAGGATAGGATCGATGAGAAAGGGTCTTGTAGCAACACAAGCGCTCATTGTCTACGAACAGAATCGATTCATCACCTGAAAATATCTGCTCGTACCGGGACTCGAACACAGCCGGTCCGCCAAGGAAGTCAACGTTAACCTCCGCACCACAGACCGGGCAAGAAATTCATAGACAGGTACATTTGAGTCGTATAGTATAAAAGTAGAACTATCAACTTTTCGACTTTTCGAAAAAAATACGAAAAACAAATGGTTGGCTTTTTTAAGCTTTATTTATATTTTTCAATTTCAACCCCTGAAACATAAAATTTCAACATAACTTAGGATAAATCTGTGACTTGTCAAAAGTAAGATTGACCAAACCATTATAATTTTACCCTATACCCGGGGTACCCTGTCTAGCCTAGGTATATAACCTATCTCTAATACATGTTTAAAACATAGTTCTGACGAAGGCGTAAGCCGAAATACCTATCAACAAATATATAAAATAATTTATGTAGAACTAAAATACATTTTTATTTTTTATCCGTATTATAATCGAGTTCAACCAAGTAAATGCCTACTCAATCAATCAATCAGTACATTATACTTTTGTTTCCAAAGTCGTGAACCGTTCTGATTTTGACATCAATCATAATGTTCATTTACGTTTTTATATCACATCTTATGATTTATATACAAACTAGTATTGCTACCCGGCGTCGCTCGGACTAAGCGACCAATAATTATTTAATGTTATATCATTCGACATAATTATATCACAAAATCTAACATCCAAAATAGAGTTAAAATAAAATCACAAACTTTATTTAATTTGATGACAGCCCATTCTCGCCCATTAAAATGTCCAAATTCAAGGAAAAAATCTAATTTGCTGTCAAAGAAATGTCAAATAATACCTTCACGTAAATAATAAACATTATTATTAATAATAAAAGCCGGGAAAAATTTGGTAGAAGACTAATTTTTTACATTTTGACTAAATGTCTTCGCCGATAAAAATTCAAACATATTTTCTTTCATATTCGTTTTTATGGCAACTTAATGACCAAAAATGCAAAAGGGAATTACAGAGCCACAGACATACATACGCCGTTTCGGTTTTATATATAAAATATTATATTGCTAGCCATGCACTTTGACCAGAAGAATAATGTGACAGAATTAGTTCAGATTCAAAAATTCACTCATTTCTCTTCGAGTATTCAAACTATTGAACGTGATCTTGCCTATGAGAAAATCGATTGGATACAGAGTACATTAAAATGATTAATTAATGTTGTATCTGCTGTAATTTTCCGTTGAAACATCTGATAGCTATTGCTAGACACTTTGAAGCAATTAAGGAACATAGCTCGAAAACTGTATGCCCTCCGAAAGACAAACTGTTTCGAGGTGCTTAATTGACTTTCCAATAAGTGTTTGCGGAGCTTTGTAATTGAAAGAAGATTTAAAACTCTCCTTCTACGTACTCAATAGAATGCCAGTCTCATGTTGTCTACACCAGTGTTCCCCAACCTTTGGTAAAATATGGATATATGGTCACGTGATAGAATACCAATCCTCTCGAGTAAAGCTCAAAAAATTTATACATACTGGCTAATAATTTTATGTTTTGACTTTGCTCTTTGAGTTCTAGTGGATTATTATAAAATGTAGAATCAAAATGATTAAGTCTGAAGAATATTACTGATTATTGTACGAGGTCTGAAAGAAAAATTTGTTTTTTAATATTAGCCTATAATATAATTATTATTTTTATTTTAAACAAATAATAAACTTATGTGACTGTCTCTATTTGTATAATATTATTATTTGTGAAGTTTGTGGTTGCATTTTTGCTCATGTAAATTAAAAAAACTCGATGTCATACTTATTGCGAAGTATTCTTAAGGATCTTCTATTATAATAAATTTAAAAATTAAAGACGAAACATTTCAAAAAAAATCGTAAGCCTTACATTCATTTCATTTAATATTGGGTGAAGGTGCTTGATGGAATTTCAATATCTAATTTTAATCGTTTGAATTGTGTACTTTTCCATGAGTTTTTTTTTTGCTAACGACCCTGGCTTCACATTTCGGCATCTTCAGGCATTTCAAGTACACGAATGTACTTTAACTGACGCGTAGTAAACAGTTTGTGTCATTGATGTACAAAAAACAAGGTAGATTACTAAGTTAATTGTTATGAACGATGAATTAGCGCAAATTTTGATGTAAATGAGATTCAATGAATTACGTGGGTAAATTATAATTATCGCGTATTTTGAATGTAGCATCACCAATACTCATTACCAGATAATAACTAAATAATTTGTGGGTTTTATCTGAATTGATTGATTTCAAGTTTTTGAGTTTATAATAAATTATTGAAATTTGGCCTACTGTATACTACAATGAAACCTCGATCTTACGTTCTCTCATTATACGTTTTCCCGCGTGGTGCGTTCATTTTCTATAGTCCCGGCATTTAGTTCATATATAAAACTCTCACGCATTCATCGTTTCCCACATTAATCGTTTGTTTTATACGGTCCCTTGAAAAACGTATAATCGGGGTTTCACTGTACTGTATTTGGTGAAAAGTCTCTGCGGCCCAGAACTGGTCCGCGGACCACCGGTTGGGGAACCCTGGTCTACACTGCAAACGCCTTTTGCAACATAATAATACTTCAATAAAGCTAGAAATGAAATGAAATATTATAAATTGCTCATTTTGAAAAGCTTTTGGTTGGAATGAAATTAAATTCTTGTATTATTTAGCTACACGAAAGAATAAATTCTAAAATAGTTTTGAAACTATTATCAGGAATAGCAGCTTTTATTTGGTATTAAGTGTTTATTTCGAATAAGCATTTTAAGTTGCGGTCTATACTAGAGACTCCAACTACTCGACATCTCAACTACTCGAGTATTGAGTAGTAAGATGTTAAAATACTCGAATACTCGAGTAGTTTCAGATGTACCAAAATGTGTATTATCAATTCGAATTTGTATATATTAATAGTTGATAAATAAATAAAAAAGCATATTCAATTTGATTAATACATTTACTTCAATTTATTCAACATAAATTTCAACAATAATAGAGCGATACAATTAAGTGTCACAAATTTTAAAATGGTTCGATGTTTTGTTTTTATAATCCCCGCAGTAGAAATAACTCTCGCTAATTATTACTAAAACGAGTATTACTCGAGTATTTAACAAAATACTCGAGTATCGAGTACTTGAAAAATGGAGTATACTCGAGTATCGAGTACTCGATACTCGAATTGGAGTCTCTAGTCTATACTTTATCAAAACAACAGTTGACTGGAAAATAAATTAATGCTTTAATAATATTTAAGTGTTTCATTTTACAAGAACAATGCAATGTGGTTTTACTATTTCTGTGGAACTATTCGGATTATTATGCTATGATTTAATTAACTTAACTGCAGTGTTCTTGTGGAATACAATATTTTATCTGAATCTAATGAAAGTCAATATTTACATTAAACGTCGTTTATACATTATATCGGGGGCTACCAATCCCGTGCCCGCGGGCCGATTTGTGTGCGCCCTCTCCCATTCGACTAAAAATCTATCTCGACACCAAAAATGAAAATTTCGATAAACTAACCGACTCTTGTTGGCTGGTGGATTTGGGTTTTATCACAGACATAATGGAAAAATTGAATTCTTTAAACTTGGAGTTGCAGGGAAAAGACAAACATGTAGCTAACATGATAGGAGCACTTTAGTGCATGGTTCAAAATCAGTCCCGTGCAGATCTACTCGGGCCATGAATGTGAGGGGTAAATTCCTTTTTCTAAGTCGATAGTGTTGTGAAAGGCGGCCATGAAACATTGGCTGCATATACACAACGGGTGGTGGTGGGAAAAACCAACTTGTAACATGATAGGCTCTGTAAACTCATTTAAAGCAAAACTGGTTATGTGGATATCACATCTGCAGATGGAGTCTCTCGTGCATTTCCCTAACATGAAAAAAGTGGCAGGTAGCACTGAATTCAACGTGTTTATTTATTAAGCACCTTCAGTTGTTTCAAAAACATTTTGAAAAGAGATTTCAGCAGTTTACTATCATCGAGCCAATGGTCTCAATTTTTCACATATTTTTTTGAAAAATATGTGGTGCCCGCTGCCTTACCGATATTTCAATATGTGCTCTAAGGTACAAAAAGGTTGGTAACCCCTGCATTATATGATCAAGTAAGATAAAATTTAGTACAAAAGCCCCACTAGCTTGGCTATATGACACACACAAAATGACAGTACTGAGTAACTTCATGAAAAAAGTCATGTACATATTCTTAAAATTTATAGCACCTAATGATTTTCACGAAAATGATTTTGAATTTCAGTTTATATATCAGCGATAAAAATAATAAAACATTTTTAGTCTTTATTTGACATTAAATTAATTAGGTAACGACTGGTTTCATAGCGAGCATTATCTACTGATAAATGTTACAAAAATTCAGCGATATTTATACAAAAGTTAAGCCAGACTTCCAAGGTATTACAACCAGGACTGTGGTGTCGGTAAAAAAAAGTTCGACTCCGACTCCGACATTGACCAAAAACACGACTCTGACTAAAAAAATTGAAATCGTTACTTTTTTTTGCCTAATTTTCATAGTGATGTGTATTCAATTAAATATCAACCGTACCAATCCGGCCAAAAGCCAAATTTGACATATCATATGCAAAAATAAAAAGTTCAAACTTTTCAAAATTTCCGACTCCGATTACGACTCCGGCCAAATCGCCGCGACGACTCCGACTCCACAGCCCTGATTACAACTAAGAAAATAAAACAAAGTAAAAAAAAAACAAAATAGACTTAGTAGGAAATTTTCGTGCCGACGTTAGCGCGCAATACTAATAATATACTAATAACATTCATATTAAAAACCTTAAGCCAATACGTAAATACTTTTGATGGATTCGGCGATGACTTTGCCTAATATAAAATTACAAAATGGAGTTTGGGATTTGTCCTTTTTACGAGAAGCAAGGAGGGGTTTATAGAATCAAAACAAGCAAACAAATAAACATAATACTAATGACATAAGCATTACAAAATATTTGTATTTGTAATTTTTTTTGAGTCGTGACGGGGCGCTTATGTCATGGTGTCGAAAAAATTACAAGCGCAGTCTTATAAGCTTTGATTACTGTAGCTGGTATATATATACTCTAATATACATATATATATATATATATATATATAACGTAGAGTGCAAAGGTGCAACTTAAAAGCCGGGAAAGGCATGTAAATTGTGGAACAATGTCTGCTCGAATCTCTTTCAAAAGGGGAAAACAATATTCGACCGGATTTAATCACTAAAATTCTCGACCGACTATAAACCGTGGCATGGCGATAAACATTGGAGTACTGAAAAAAGGATAAGCTACTAGGAGTGTGCCTTGAAGTAAAATTTTGCAAAGTGAGGCAATTTTTTTATTGTGAATTTAACAAATACATGGCATTTAACAAATACAACTAAGATAGTACATAATACTTTCGATGGATTCAGCGGTTACTTTGTGGAAGCTCTTTTTTTATATAAAATGTCTATCCTTCCCTCGTTGCTTCCTGTTTTAAGCAAAACACGTGTAGCTAACATAAATAGTAGCAGGATAATCAAAGTTAATAGATTAGAAAAATTTTATATAGTATTGTACATAATTTATAACAAAAATAATAATTATTCAACGGAAAATGGCATAATAGAGATTATATTATTTATTTAGAAATTATAAGAGTAAAAATAAATAATAAAATAAGACACAAGGATCTTTGTTGACAATGTCAACTTTTTTAGGCATTGTATTTATCATCCGAACAGCCTCTTTGACTGGTGACTAAAATGACCGACGTAACGAATAAGCAAATGGACTACTTTTACTTTGGCTTACCTCAACAGAATTCACGAGAACTTAGTGTAACTCATGCTACTCAAGCTTTTACTCAAGCTTTTTCGGAGAAAGTAATAATATAAGGCTGTTGTTAGGACATGATCAGTGGTAAGCTTTTCACTCTCACTACTAGTCATATGTAAATCAGTATATAAATACTTACGAGTATAAATCCATGAATCGATTTAAATCCTCAATACATTTACGTTGATAGTAATAGCCTAGTGGCTGCAGGTCCAGAAAGGTATTTTTAATTGGAATATAGGACCGACACAGCTTAAATCATTGTTTATCACAATTTTCAACATTACTTGAACACTTAACAATCTTATATTATTTATTGATT
Organism: Himalopsyche kuldschensis; assembly: GCA_028554975.1. Taxonomy (NCBI): domain Eukaryota; kingdom Metazoa; phylum Arthropoda; class Insecta; order Trichoptera; family Rhyacophilidae; genus Himalopsyche; species Himalopsyche kuldschensis. Next base: position 19,444,917 of record JAHFWI010000006.1, read on the forward strand.
TTATAATCATGAATGGATTTAGATTTAATGGCATGGGTGTCTGCTAGTCTAGCCATACGTTTCGACACAAAGCGCTGCTTAGTCCGTTTTCTCGTACTACAGTTTTTTTCTCGATACCATAAAGCACACATGGGCAACCACCGGTCAGCCGAGCTATTTTGTCCAGCCCTGATTCACAAGATCACAATTTTACAACATTGCTTTGATGGATCTTTATAAATTATATTTGGTGGAAGAAAAGTATACAAATTTACGAGCACTTCCAAGAAAAATCATTTGTCTTTTTGGCAGCACATACATACATATACGTGTGAATAGTTTTTTTCGAGGATGAAACAAAAATAAAATTAAAAATGAAGATAAAAAAAAAATTCGAACGACGAAATTTCTATGCGATTATCCCTAAGTAATATCAACGCCAATATTGATTGTCTCGTAATTCAATTACAAGGCCAATCTTCTCACTAAATTTAGTAATCAGTATTGAATATTATATAAATTAAAAAAATATATTAGAAGAAGCAACGTGTTTTATTGAAATATGTACATATATATTAATTTATTATGTTTAAAAATTTGCTCCGGCCCTTGATTCAGAGACAGAATGATAATTTGGCCCCAGGCTTAGGAAAGGTTGCCCATGCCTGCCATAAAGCAACACTGGTAGAATGCAAATAATTCGAGTTACACGCTTTAAACTCAAATGGAAGTTGTTGAAAGTTAAATGTTGAAAATAACAGAGGAGACATGGCTGAGAATATTTTAACACATTATGATTAAAACCAGCAAGTACACGTTTAGTTTATGTTTTTAAATTAGTTGTGGTAAAAAATATTTTTTATTTTAGGATCTATCCAACACACTTATAGCATTTATTAAGTTACACAAATATAGTCTTTGAATGTATAAATCATTGATAACCATTATGGCAGCATATCCCCTTTTTCTTAAAACCGTGCCAACGATAAACTTAACTTTCGTTTTGGTGCCGTATTTAAAGCACCGGTAAAAACTATCCCTGCAGCCACATCTGGGATCAAAACGTCATTGCTCAGCCAACACTCGTTATGAGCTAAATTATCTTATATATAAAACCGAAACGGCGTATGTATGTATGTCTGTAATTCCCTTTTGCATTGTTGGTCATTAAGTTGCCATAAAAACGAATATGAAAGAAAATATGTTTGAATTTTTATCGGCGAAGACATTTAGTCAAAATGTAATAAATTAGTCTTCTACTGAACTTTTCCCGGCTTTTATTATTAATGATAATGTTTATTATTTACGTGAAGGTATTATTTCTTTGACAGCAAATTAGATTTTTGCCTCGAATTTGGACATTTTAATGGGCGAGAATGGGGCTGTCATCAAATTAAATAAAGTTTATGATTTTATTTTAACTCTATTTTGGATGTTAGATTTTGTGATATACATAATTATGTCGAATGATATAACATTAAATAGTTATTGGTCGCTTAGTCCGAGCGACGCCGGGTAGCAATACTAGTTATATATAAATCCTTGGGCTGTTAAAAATTTCTATTTTATATCGAAATCGTATTAATAAAAAAGGAATAACTTTTTTAGTACTTATTCCACATAAAATTTATTGGATTAGGACCGGTTTCGCTCATGACAAGCATTAACAACTGATACTTACTACAACTGATCAATTGATAATGCTTTAGCATCACTGATCTACTTGATGATATTTATTTTTGTATTAGCACAGAGTAGAGGTCTGCACGGGCCGAAAATTGAAAATTCTACCCGGCCCAAGACCAAAAATCTCGGAATCGGCCCGGCCCGAGCCCGATGCTCATTCCCGAACATCTTACCCGAACCCGACCCGAGACCGACAGTTTTTTCAGCTGTTCAACAAAATTTTAATAAACATTAAAAATAATTTGATATTTACTTATTAAATTATATCAGACATGTTATTTAGATATACGATAATAGCGTTTACATCCGGATTAATCGGTTTATGCTTTTAATAACTTAGACCTGAGCCCGGTTCGGGCCCGAATTCAAACCTTCGTTATCTGGTCCTGGGGCGGGCAGGGCTCAGGCCTTCGAGCTTACCCTAGCCCGTGCAAACCTCTAGCACAGAGCATACTTTTTTATATAATAATTTCACTTCACTTCACGATACTTTAAGAGCTGTAGAATATGATACTGCATCTCATTCATTTTTTACAAAAAATCCGTTTGGCTCACTTCACTTCTCAGAGGCTCACATTATAATATATATCTTACATTGAAACTCTTTGGACTGAAGAGGTGGAACACCGGTCAGAATAAGTGGAATATCAAAGTTTTCAATTTAAATTTTGTAATGTACACACAAACAAAGCAACTCGCTAAATCCATTGTAGATTTTCATCGCTATTTTGATATTGCCCTATTATCTGTAAAGAAGATGACATTTATGCAATCTTTAAATGGAGTTCTATCAAGTAAATGCCAATTCAGAAAAAAATGCTTCTTTTGCATCTGATTCGTAGAAACATTGATGAATAATTTTGGTGGGAAGTCACCAGTCAAGGAATGTTTTACTGATCAATGAATGCACTGCCTAAAGAAGTAAACATTTTTAGCTATGAACTTGAAGTTTTTATACTGTTATAATTACTATATAAATATTATGTTGTGCGTTTTATGCCATTCTCTGTTGATCAATTACTTTGATTTGTCATATATGCATGCTACAGTGAACTGTTTTCTCAATGAAAATCTATCAAGTAATAGATTTGTATGACAGCATGATTTCACTGGTCACGATCATTGAAATTATTGGCCCAAGTCGATGATTTGCCGGCCTAAAATTAAGGTTTGCTTCAATGAAACAGAATCGGCAAGATTTTTCATAAAAGAGATCTTTCAAAAAAAGAGAACCAAAGAAAAACACAGACAAACATAGGGCTGAAGACAGGGCGGTCAAATTTAATTTCAATGACAGCTTGTAGAAGAATAAATTTTCACTGAGAATACAGTTTCACTGTAACATATACATACATATATAAATTTGAAACTTTTATAAATAATTTTCAGATTCCGTGCGATTTTTTTCATTTATATAAAATTTCCCATCCGGTGGGCTGATATGAATTGAAATCATATCGTTTTTAATTCACGGGTTTGCGGAACCCCTTAACGGGCGCCGGCTATTGTGGTTAATTGCGATCATTTAGGGGTAGGTAATCAAATCGTCGAGAATCGAATCGTTATGTCGATGAAATCGCAGCATCGGCTATTATTATTATTGCCAGGGGGGTTTCGGTATTGTAGGAATTTTTCGGAACCGGCTAATGGTAGGGTCTCGATGATATGAGGTGTCTAAAAGCAATAACCGATAAATACAAAATTTATCAAAAAGTTACAAAAAATACGTGTAGGTTTTTTTGTACTTTTTATATCCATGTCCGCTTCTAACTTGAACTCTCAACATAGGCGTATGGAATTCTCACGGAGTTTATCTTAACTTATAGCTTTTTACGAGAACTGCATTTTACTCAGTTGCTTCTTCTTCTTTCTTTCGAAGAGCAGTAAAAAATTCGTGTAAGTTTTTTTTCATTTTTAACCATGTCCACTCCCACCATGAACTCCTAACAAAGGCATGACGAAGTTTATCTTAACATTTAGTTTTCTACGAGAACTGCATATTACTCAGTTGCTCAAACTCTCTATTTCGAAGAGAGTAGGAATTGAAAAAATACGAAGACTAGGACAGGACTAGTGGTTAGCTAATCGCTTTCGCTTTTCGTCACTTTTTGGGATCGGAAAGGTGGGAAGGGAATTTTAACAACACTCATGCCTTTGAACAATTATCGACTGAAAAAGTCTGATTGTACCGGGAATCGAGCCCGGGCGGGCCGTCACGGTAGCCAATTTTTATAATAAAATACCGTTTTCACTGCTGAGAATTTCCACCTTAATAGGCAGGGTTTTTATCAGCCGAACAGCCCTTGTGATCGTAGACTCAAAAGACTTAAGCGACAAACAAGTTCTGAAAAAAAAATGTTTGGCTTTGGTAACGACCACGTAGGTTGATGAAACTTTATATTTTATAGTCTTAAGAATATAGTGGTTATCAACTTGGTAATGTAGTACAACCATGTAAATACCAATTAAATTATTCAGTATTTAATTTAGATTATTGTGTTATTATCATCACAGGATAAATACATAAACATTATAACTGAGTACTGTTATGTGTGAAATTGTGAAACGTAAGGGATTGCAAATTAATTAGCGAACCGAATTTCAGGTCACGTTGACTGCCATGCAGTGGAGACAAACCATTATCTCTACACAGCATATTATACAATTAATCACCATGTTTTTTTAGTTAATAAAACAAGGGAACATTTTTCAATATGATAATTTGGTCATTGTTAAACGATCAAACCTCTTTGGTTAACTTTTACTATCTTATTTAAATGAGTCAAATGCACAGAATGAAAATTTCATACGATGATTTTTGACTAAGTATTTATGGATGATTTCAAGCTAGGTGGAGTAAGAGCATGGAGTTGCGGTGTTTTGGCCGGAGTTGGAGTCGTGGAAAACCTTTGACAATGTTTGTTTTATTTTTGCCTATAGATATGTAAAATTTGGCTGGATTGGTTGGTTGATTTGTAATTTCATACCCATAACTGAGAAACGTATCAAAAAAACCTGACAAAATTAAAATATTCTTCAGTCGGAGTCAAGTTGTTGATCAATGTTGGAGTCGGAGTCTTGTTTTTTAACGACTCTACAGCTCTGGTCAAAGACCTACTATCTCCGCACAATCGTATTTCGAAGACAGGTCATAGAGACTGTTTGTAACCAAAAACTCTTCACTTTGTCGAAGAGGGATACTGAATGACTGACCAATGATTTCAGTTGAGCTTCTCAGTTATCAAGTAATGTATTACGTGGATTTCTGTATTAACACGTGTTAGGGTTGTTACGGTAGTCAGAGACGTTGACCTCCGCATCGAGTACCCGGAGAAGCATTATGATAATACCACATATTTTCAAATTTATTTCCCACTGAATTTTTTTTGACTATTTAGTACCATACTTAAAATGACCTTTTGGTCAAAAAAGCTTGTATTTACTGCAATTTATCATATCTATCTATATATATAAAAATGAATGTCTGTGTGTATGTCCGCTATGGACTACTAAACCGCTCGACCGATCGATGTGAAACTTTACAAATTTATTGAGTACACTCCTGCAATGGTTTCTGGCTTACCAACCCCTCCCCCCAACCACCCCCAAACCTCCACCCTCCAATTTTTTTTTAAACTTCATGAATTTTTTGATTTCACTCCTTCGAAGGTTTTTGGCATACCCGCCCCATACGCCCCCCAAACTCCACCCCGCCAAACAGCCCCCCCTCCCCCCCAAAAATTGATATCGATTTTTTATAAATTTCTCGAGTATACTTCCGCGAATCTTTCTGGCGTACACCCCCTCAATCCCCACTACAATTGCTGGCGTAGCAACGCGCGCAGGGTACAGCTAGTATTTATATAAAAGTCAGAATTACCTATGGTTGAATTGCAGCTAAATAATAGCATTTGAACAAGGAGTAGCAGCTACAGTGATCACATTCATTATCGCATTTAGTTAATATACTGCGCTTTGGGGGAGGAAATCGTTATAAGATATCCACAAGAGTGTTCATGTTAAATACTGTGATATTGTTGACATAGCATTACCTTACTTTGAAAAGGTTCTAATTGACATTTATGCCTAAAATGACCGTAAGGTCGGAAAAGCTTGTATTTACCGCATTCTATCATATATATAAGATTCATAATTATCTATGTTTCAATAACGGAGTTAGCAGAATTTCAGATTGCACTGCATCTGCAAATTTTGTTTACTAAATTTATTTGACAATGTTCTAAGATTTTCATCAGTATTTCCATCATTAGATCTTTAAGATCATTATTTGTCAGCAAGAGTTGTGAAAAAATATGCTTAAAATAAGTAATTTGAAAAAATTTTACATGCTCATTGTTACATGTGAATTTTAATCAATCGAAATTTCAAACGCTCTTATCTCAAAACAGTTTCAAGAGCAGTTAGAACCTTTTCAGAGTAAGGTGTCGTATTGTCAAATTGAATATCAAAAGTTATTATGTCTTAACGTGATTGAATTCAACATAATTTATGATTTTTTTTCCTATTTCACATCGAAAAATGGTACCTGGTAAATCCAAGCTATTTTTAAAAGAATTCCAGAACCGATGGTTACCGGTAAACGGTACAGGACGGTGTGGTGAAATTCGATAACGGAACACTAAACTGGACCGTTTACCTCTAATATATGCGAACGACCAGTTTGCAGTGCGTGGTCTATTTAGCCATGTTCATTATGCTTAAAGCACAATGATGTTTTTGAATGATGTCCATTACACAAACCAATTTCTATTATGGAACTTATATTTTTCAATAATAGTGGTATTGTATTCTATTTAAAATATTGGTCATTAAAAAGCCATAAAGTAATTAACATTAATTTTAACTACACGAATGAATTTGATAAATGGATAATTAGCTCGTGGTTTAATCACCTACTGTTAAACAAACTGAATTTCAAAATAATACGTGTTAAGATAAAATTTAAAAAATCTTTTAATATTCTACGTATTGTGTTACTAGTCGTGAGACAAGTTTTGCTTCTTTCAGATGCATCTTCAAACTATCTTACTATCACAAAAGTTGCTTGAGTTTTAATCGTTTTTTTTCCATTAGTTTGGTCGCTAACGATCTGGGTTTCACCTTTTAGCATCTTTAGGCATTTTAAGTGCGCGAATGAACTTGAATTGACATGGTTTTTTAAGTGATGAATACGCATTGATAGAAAAAAACGAACCTGTACCGTATAAGCTTATATAGAATTGAATTTAATATTTTATATTCTAATCAATAAAACACATCTTTTTGTATATACTCTTACAGCTTTCATCTACTTATGTGTATTGTCAAATGATCGGCGATGAGCGAAACCGATCCTGATAAAAATATGTTTTATTTATTTCAATATACCCGTGGTGCAGTGGTTAACGTCGTCGGCTTGCGTGACTTATCGCCCGGGCTCGAGTCCCAGAACGAGAAGATTCCAGTCGATAAATCGATTCTGGTTGAAGGCAAAGGGCGTTCCCTTCCCACTTTCCTATCTCAAAATGAGCGATTGGCTAACCACTAGTCCTCGTATACTTTCAATCACAACTCTTATAGAAAAAGAGAGGTTGAGCTACTGAGTAACAAGCAGTTCTCGTAAAAAGATTCGAGATAACCATGGTGAGAAGTCCATATGCTCCAAGCTGGGAAAACATGGTAAAAACAAAGAAGTGACAGTTAGCACCTTAAAGTTTTTTCTTACACCAATTGTTTGATATACCTTATCATTAATATATTTCGATTTCATATACAATGTACCGTTTGTATTTACTAAACATATTCCTTCAGTTAATAATTTATTAGCTACTTATCATTAGATATTAAATATATCACCTTAAAAGTGATTTAATGTAAATTCAAATCAGTTAGATGAAAATAATTTCTGATAAAAATAAGTTATTTTTAGACAAACGTAATAATAGAGACAAACATATTTGTCAAAATTCTCTTCATAAAGAACTGAAATGTCTTGAAAAATATATCAAAAAGTTAGTAACTGAAAACTTTTTTATAATTGTCAAGGATAAAGGTTTCAGCTATGGATTTGGCAATTTATATAACCGACGGGAAGACATCTTTCTTAGAATTAAAAGGAAAAGGGGAGATTAAAGGAATGAAAGGTACGAATAATATCCTTCCAATAAATCAAGGAGCCACTTACAAAATGAATGAAGATATTCAATAATATTGTTTGCGCCTGTGATTAATTTCTTATTTTCAGAAGCGTAGAGCTTCGTGGCGTAGGTACGTAGAAGCGTAGATAGCGCGTAGACTCAACCAAAGCTGTGATTTTGCTTATAATATTGAATTTAATATATGAAAATCAATGTTTCTTTGTTTTTTCGTATTTTATGCGTTGCCATACCGTTCATCCGATTGAGATAAAACATGTCAACTTATTGCTTGCACTTGTGCAAAGGTTATAGGTATTTTATATAAAAATCAATGTTTTTTTCATATTTTATGATCTGCCATAACGTTCATTATGACAACTTATTGTTGCACTTGCATGAAGGTTATAGACATAGTACACGTAACTTTCAGTAGGTGGCGCGTGTGTCGTACCATAGAAAATCGGCATAAGACAAACAGCAAACGTTAAACGGCAAATGTCATCGAAAGCGATCAATGTAAGTGAAATTAAATCGAAATTATTTATCTAAAATATTGTGCATTTGAAAACATTTCAAAAAAAATTAAAAAAAAAAACTTTCTTTCTTTGAGAGACACTGCAACGCTTGCCGTGTACTGGCTAGTAGACAATACAAAATAGTTTTCATTCTTTATCATTGTTTATTCATTCTAGGTATTTTCTAACAAATAGTAGTTTTATTCTGTAAGAAACATCATTAGACCTAATATCGCAGAATTAGTTGACTTATAAGGTTAGGACTCATACCAATATTCTTCCTCTATAAATGACAATATATGAGTAAGGGTTTTTTATGAGAAACGTGTCATATTCAGTCCAACAGGAATGAATGTTTATTAAATAATGGAATTTTGCTCACCATTGCTTAATTTATTTCCAATGGTATTAACACTTCAAAATTAATGTAACTCATTAATGAATAATTTGTAGAATTTATGTCGTTAGTAGTATTATTTGTATAAAGCTCCACTACCTGTGTTTTGTAAAACGTAGATAACACAAACTCCATTTTGAAATCTTTTGTAATCGATCCGTGCACCAGCTGAAAATGTTTTTTTTTTTAATATGTTTGATTTAAGCACATTAAAATTAATAATAGTATACTCCGTTCCAGGACTCGATTCGAATATTCAAAATATTTAAAATGAATACTGATACTTATATAATTTTCAATATTATCACAGTAATTGTGTAAATTTAATATTTTAAGAAATTATCAATAGATAAATTATCGTTTCGAAAACTTTAAAGGAATAAAGAATTGGCAAAATAAAACTTTCAAACACTTAAAGTTTGACTTAAGTAGCTTTTAGAGTTGTAAGTATTCAAAAGTTTTTTATGTTCTTCCAAGGCTTTTCTATTTAAAATAAATTTTAACAGAAAATAAAACAAATAAATACATATAATGTCCCGGAAAGGAAAAATGAAAAATTGGATTAAATCTTTGTTTTACGTTTATTATTTAGTGTCTATTAAAAAAAAACATTTATTTGTCTCATTAAGGCTCTTTAAAATAATAATATTCATTTGTTGTGCTCGAGTGCTCAAAGGTTTGATTACCAATACGGACAGCTTCATAAGTTTCTTTTTAAATCGATTTATGAATTTGTATTCCATGGCATGTGTGTTTCTGATGCCTATTAACTATTTTAAGATTAATTCTTTTCTATCTAATCCAAAAAAATATTAGAAAACGAGAGCGTGGTCTTTGATATTGTATGAATTCCGTTCCGCTAATCCAATAGTTAAAACAAAGTGTCGTGTAAATGGCTGACTAAGCATTTGTTTTTTATTATTCTCTCATTTAATGTATGTGTTCACTGGCAATACTCACACATTTTTTGTGGTTATTACACATGATATTCATTAGGACCAGGACCTCATCGCTAGCATTATAAACTGAAGATGATTGCGATGCCGCGAATATCCAATTGATAATGCTCGCGGTGACCGAAATCTCTTAAATCTTAGTCTTAATCCTAATGAATCTGACGGGGAATAGGTACACAAAATTTGGCACTATTTTTTTTAAATTATTCTTTTATTTTCATAAGAAATTGAATCACTTAGAAAGGTAATTTTCTAATAAAAAAAATTACAAAGATAAGTATTATCACAATAATGAATGAACTGTGAATCTGAAATTTTGTTTCGTAGCTGACGAACTGTGCCCGGTCCGTAGCGCATTGGTTAACGTCGTTGACTATTGCGTTATACCGCCTGTGTTCGATCCCCGGTACATCGATTCTGCTCAGAGGCTATGGTTGTTTGTTTTTGTGTTGTTAAAAATCCCTCCTTTCCGATCCCAAAGAGCGATGCATGAAATCGATTATTTAACCATAAGTCCTGTCTCTAGTCCTCGTATCCTTTCCATTCCTACTCTCTTCAAAAAAGAGAGGTCCATAGTTAGTTAATTTCCGGTCCGTGGCGCAGTGTCAACGTTGTTGGCTTGCGTGCCGAACCGCCCAGGCTCGATTCCCGGTACGAGCGGATTTTTTCAGTGGATAAATATGTTCAAAGGCATGGGTGTTTATGTTATTGAAAATCTCTTCCCACGGTTCCGATCTCAAAGAGCGACGCATATTAACAGCGATTAGCTAATCACTAGTCCTGTCCTAGTCCTCGTGTCCTTTCCATCCCTACTCTCTTCGAAAATAAGAGGTAGAGCAACTGAGTAACAAGAAGTTCTCGTAGAAAGTCATATGTTGAGATTCACTCCGTTAGAAGTCCATATGCTACAAGCTGGGAGCGGCCATGGTTAAAAAAATAAAAATAGCTGACTTCTTTGGCTGGAATCTTTTACCTCTGAGGTAACAACAATTTTCACATGAACTTTATGTTGGTTTTGCGTAACAAAATATAAATGTATAAACCTGTTATACAGTCAGACAGGTGAGTTCACGATGCAGCTTTCTTGAACGTCGTGCCCTGGTGTGCACACAGCGTGTGACTAAGGGGCTTTCGCGAGGGTATGTCTCGGAGTAAATAAGCGCTGGCGTCGGCGTGAAAGCCTTGAGGCTGCGAGTCCGCAAAGCTCAGCTAGATAGCTTTTCTACGTTCACGTAGAAGTAGCTCGAATTATTGCAGGTAAACAGTGTGCATTTTGTCACTGGTATATAAGCGCAAATATTATTTCACAATAAACAAACATCTTAATGTGATTATGTAAAAAAGCTTAGAAATAAACCTAAAAAGCTTCCGAGTAAAGCGAGCTGTCCAGCTTTACTAACTGAAATTCCGAATATTTTAAGTGTTAAATTATAAATGAGTTATTATTACATTTAATCAAATAAATAAAACAAATTTTTTGCTTCATCTCGAAGTATATTTTCTAACGATCTTTACCGACTTCAGCATTAAAAATAATCTCAATGAGTAAAGCCAAGTTGTTCTTTACCAAACCTATTTGAAATAGTAAAAGCAAATGTGTTTAATGTATTGAAATGTAATCTTAATTATTTCCTCATATATTTAGTATTTTTTAATGTATTTTTAAAAGAAATTGTTCAGTCATTACTTAATTTTTGTGTACTTCATTAATATAATGTTCTATTTTTTTTTCTTACTCTTTGTTATGATATTTTTAATGAATTTGCAAATTTATAATTCCAAAATTGTGTAAAATAAATGATTTTAATTTATATATTCTAATGCCAGCGATAGTATACGTAGATTACTTAAATTTTAAACAGGAAATTCTAGATAAAAATCTATTCTGAGATTTAAAAATATCAATCGAGAGATTCTGGGATTTTTAGATTGGTTCTGGCACACATTTTCCCATACAGTTCAGCGCTAAGATCTGCTCATTTTGGGTATCAAAGTATTTTAGACATTTCAAAGTAATGCCAAATATGTTTGCAAATTTTCTATTGTCGTACTATTTTTGTATCGTTCGAACGAATAAAAATCTGTAGAGCTGCAATGATGGAAAGTAACAGGAAATCATGGACGTTTCCTTGACAAACTTATGTCAGCAATACAATTGAGAAATGGAAGGAATTTCACAAATACTTTACAAAAGATAACAACAAGAAAGGAAGAATATACATGAAAGAGACTAAGTTTAATCCAATTAAAAGTGTGAAGCCACCAGGTATAGCAAAACTTCGTATAAAGTTAACCTTTTAATTATTGGCTAAACTAATTCTCACAAAGCAGGAACAATTTAATTTATTTAATATTAATTTATACTACTGTACTTTGAAACTTCATCGAAGCTTAATGCTTCTGGGAAATATTTTATTAAAAGTTGCGAAAGCAATTTGCAAGTTGGTTGAACTTGATACTTATACTTTGAAAGTATACGATTAACAGGTAAATGATGCACGGATTATTTTATTGGCAATTGATAAAATGTCATAATAGTTTCAATCAGGGCTGTGGAGTCGGTGAAAAAAAGTCCTACTCCGACTTCAGCATTTACCAAAACCACGACTCCGACATTGACCAAAAACACGACTCCGACTCCGACTAAAAAAAGGTTAATATCGTCACTTTTTCCCCTAATTTTCCTATTTATGTGTATTCAATTAAATATCAACCCTATCAATGCGGCCAAAAGCCAAATTTGACATATTAAATGCAAAAATAAAAAATTCAAACTTTTCAAAATTTCCGACTCCGAGTACGACTCCGGCCAAAACGCCGCGCCGACTCCGACTCCACAGCCCTGGTTTCAATACTATTCTACTCATACTTAAAAGTGGATTGAATTTAAAATTTCAAGCAATGATATATTACGGAAAGAAAAATAACAATGTATTTTAATTCTACAGTTCTGACGAAGGCGTAAGCCGAAATAGCTATCAACAAATATTTAAAAATAATTTATGTAGAATTAAAATACATTGTTATTTTTCTTTCCGTATTATAATGGAGTTCTACCAAGTAAATGCCTACTCAATCAATAAATACAATGATATAATCTTAAAACTTTCAACTTTATTTTCAATGAGGATTAAATTTATTTTTATTTAAAAATCAGAAGATTATTTTAAGTAGTTATTCCATATTTAGATTTATTAAGAACAGCTAGACGCTTTAAACTGTTTTCAATTTTATCCCGGTCACCGGTCCCGCGTTCGCGCGGAAATTATCGCAATCGGTTAACAACCGGTCCCGCGTTCGCGCGGATTTACGCCCCGCGCATTGTCTTTGCATCTGTTGGCACATTACATGACACTTTTGGATTTTTTATTTTTATTTTACGACTCATTACTGTCTGGTTAATAGCTATCCATGTTTTTTTATTCAATTTCTCACAAGCTTATGGCTCAAAAACGTCCTTGAAATAAAATATATTTGTTGAGTCAAAAAGTTTCCTATAATGAAATATAACGACTGAAACGAACTAGTATTTTTGTTTATTAGCTCGGCAAAATATGTTTTATTGTCTACTCTGCGTCTAAATATTTGAATTAGGACAATATAAGTAATTTCGGTAAAAACCCCCGGGCCGGTTTTTTTTAAAATTTGGGTTTTTTAAAAAAAAATTGTCCTGGGCCCCAAAAAATTTCCCTTTTAAAATTTTGGTTTAAACCCAAAAAATTTTAAAAAAGGGGGGCCCCCCTTTGGGTCTTTTTTGGAAAAAAATTTTTTTTTTTTTGGGGGGGGGTTTTTTCCAAAAATTTAAAAAAACCCCCTTTTTTTAAATTTTTTTGGGGGCCCCAAAAAAACCCCTTTTTTTTGGGGAAAAAAAAAAACCCCCCCCCCAAAAAAGGGGGTTTTAAATTTTTTTTTTTTTGGGGGGGGGGGGGGTTTTGAAACCCCCCCCAAAAAAAAAAAATTTTTAAATTTTAAAATTTTGGGAAAAATTTTGGGGCCTTTTTTTTAAAATTTTTTTTAAAAACCCCGGGGAAAAATTTTTTAAAAAAATTTTTTTTTTTTTAAAAAATTTTTTTTTCCGGGGTTTTTTTAAAAAAATTTTTTTTTAAAAAAAACCTTTTTTTTTTTTTCAATTTTTTTTTTTAAAAAAAATTTTTTTTTTTTTTTTTTTAGTTTTGGTTTTTTAAAATTTTAAAAAAATTTTTTTTTTAAAAAATTTTTTAAAAAAAAAAAAAATTTTTAAAAATTTTAAACCAAAATTTTTTTAAAAAAAAAACCCAAAAAAATTTTAAAAAAAGTTTAGGAAAAAAAAAAAATTTCCCCAAAAAGAAAAAGGGAAAAAATTTTTTTAAAATAACAAAAAAAATTTTTCCCCATTTTTGTTAAATTTTTTAAAGAAAAAAACTAAAATTTTTTAAAAGGATAAAAAAAAAGGGGAAAAACAAAAAAAACCCCTGATTTTTTAGTTCCAAAACATTAAAAAATTTTTAAAAAACCCCCAAATTTTTTATTAATAACAAATCCCAAAAAAAAAATTTTTAAAAAACGGGGCCCCCTTTTAAAAAAATTTTTTCCCCCCAAAAAAAAACCAAAAAAAAAAAAAAAACTTTTATAAAAAAATTAAATTAAAAAAACCCCAACAAGGAAAAGCCAAAAAAAAAAAGGGAATTTAAAAAAACCCCCCCAAATTTAAAAAAGAAAACTTTAAAAAAAAAAAGGGGGAATTTTAAAAAGGGGCCGGTTTAAAAAAAAAAGGAAATTTAAAAAAAATTTCAAAATTAAAAAATTTAAAAGAAAAAGGAAATAAAAAAAGGTTTTAATCTTTTAAAATAAAAAAAATTTCAAAAGAAAACGGAAACTTAAAATTTAAAATGTTTTTTAAAAAATTGTAAAAATCTTGGGGCCGGGAAAAAAAAGCTTTAATTTTAAAAATAAATTCAAAATAAATATTTAAACCAAACAAACAAAAACTCCCCAAAAAATTAACAAAATAATTTTTTTAAAAAAAAATTAAAAAATTTTTTTATTGCCAAAAAAACCCTTTTAAATTTTTTATTAGCTAGGGTTTTCCCGGGAAAAAAGAGGAGGCCCCCGGCAAAGGAATAATTTTTTAAAACGTTCCCAATGTACGTGTTTTGTGAAGTAATATTACAATCAAAATAAAACAAAATACAAAGAAGTTGAAAAAGACCCGGAAATGGATCGACAGTAAAGGAAATAAAAAAAATTTTGCTCTGACAATAATACCATTATTACCAGGTGAGAAATAAATGCCAAGAAATGTGCTACATTTTTTCAAACGATATCATCGCTTCTGAATCATTGTCGAGGTTTATGGCATCAAATATACATACATGGACAACTTTTACAATAGTTATATAATGGAGTATAGTTAGTAGTGATAAATAATATGTGTGTAATTTTTTTTCTTGCAATGTTTTTATCTTTCTTCACATTTTAGATGCAATAAATTTAAATATCAGTTTGTTTTTTTACTAACTCACTTATTTACATTACCTAATAAAATAATAATAATATTTAAGTTTTTATGAAAACTAATATAAATAAATGAACTCTTTTTGGCTCGTAAAAGTAATAGTTATAATGTTTTTGTGCCATTGTGATGACACGTAAATGTTCCTAATTTTACGACTGATGGTATGTACCCTAATTCTCGGAAGTCTGTCAATAAATATTGTATTTTTTTGGTTGATTATTATAATCCAACAATATTGTGTAAAAAGATCGCAGAAAACATTTAAAAAGAATTAGACTTTGCTTTATGTGTTTATGTAATAAAATGAGTAAAAGAAATATTTCTTTTGCTTTTCTTTCAAAAATATGAATAAATCATGTGCTTACAGCTTTAATATTTTATTTTTTCGGAATTATTGTTTTTAAAAACATATATTATACTATGCACAATACACTTTATTTTATCCAATTTACTCAACTGATTAAAAAGTTATAAGCATAATTCAAAATGTCGCGCGAAATAATAAAATCGCGAAAAATGTGCGGTGTTGGGTAAAAAGTTTCCTATAAATAAACATGGACTATATTCTGACTGAAACGAACTAAGTATTTTTGTTTATTAGCTCGTCAAAATATGTTTCATTGTCTACTCCGAGTCTAAATATTTGAAATAGGACAATAAAGTAATTTCGGTAAAAAGATGAATGGATTTCTCAATCGCATGTTTGAGGTGAAGGGGGCATACTGCGTTAAGTTTTTGGAAAGATTTATTACTGAACCCTATTTCAAATATACCCGAATCATAAAACTCAAATTACCGGGAATGTTTGAGGTATTGATGACAGCCTGCTTTCTAGAAATTTCAATTGTATATTTAAACATTTAGCGAAGTCGAAATTTCTGTAAAAAGATGAATGGATTTCTCAATCGCATGTTTGAGATGAATGGTGCACATTGCATAATGTTTTTGACAGATTTATTGCTGAACCCTATTTTAAAAAATATGCGTATCATAAAAATCAAATTACCGGGCATGTGTGAGGTATGTATGGCATTTTGCTTTCTAGCAATTACCATTGTATTTTTAAACAATTAGCGAAGTCTTTACACATTTTGATGTTGACCATCCCCATTTTATATACATACATACATATATATAAGAATTGTAGTTTAGAATTAGTTTGAAAATATCGGTCGAATAGAATACATCCTATGTAATTACTCCGCGATTGCATTTATAATTATTGCGTATTTCTATGTGAAATCGTTTGACATACGTGCTATAGTAATGGTATATAATCTTATAATTTGTGGAAAAAGAGTTTAAATTTACGTGTTTTGTGAAATAAATATATAAAACTAAATCGTAGAACCAAAAATAAAACCCAATTGTTTTTTAGATTATAACAAAAATATGAAAGGCGTTGATCGTGCCGATCAAAACTTATCATATTACTCAATATATCGGAAGACGAGAAAATGGACAAAAAAGTTGTTTTCTTTTTGTTCAATTGCGCAATGTTCAATTCAGCAATGATACCACAATCAACATCAATTGGATTAAAAACTACATCAGGACACTCGATTGTTGATTCACCTGGAAGACTTTCGGGCAATTTGAAAAGATCCATCATTCGGAAAATAATAAGTGATAAAACTAAAAGCTTTGTACGAAGTGCATGTTGAGTTTTTACCGCTAATAAAAGACGAGGGGACACAATTTACATGTGTTTATTTTGTAATGTTCCATTACACACGGGAAAATGTTTTGAAGATTACCACACAAAAAATAATATTGATAAAATTTTAGTGATTATTGTAGACGTATGGTATAGTATAGTTAGTAGTGATAAGTAATATGTGTGTAATTTTTTCTTCTGATGTTTTCATTAAAAAAATAATATTTCAGTGTTTATAAAAACTAATAACAATAAATGAACCCTTTTTGGCTGGTAAAAGTAATAGTTATAATGTTATTGTGGCATTGTGATGACAAGTAAATTTTCCTAATCTATACGACTGATGGATGTATGGTAAGTCTAGCGGCTCTCAATAAATACTCTATTTTTTCAAATATTTTTATACAATATTGTGTAAAATGATCGGAGACCACATTTCAAAAGAATTTGACTTTGCTTTATGTGTTTATGAATGGAAAAGAAATATTTGTTTCGCTTTTCTTTCAAAAATATAAATAAATCATGTGTTTACAGCTTTAATATTTATTTTTTTGAACTATTTGTTTTTAAATAGATATATTATACTATACAATACACAATACATTTTATTTTATCCAATTTACTCAACTGATTAAAAAGATATAAGCATAATTCTAAATGTCGCGCGAAAAACCAAAATCTTGAAAAATGTGCGGTATTACGTGTAACTTTGGCCCGATAAATGCGGTTGCTAGAGTGTTAAATAAGAAAATAATTAAAGCCGCATCACTTCTAAGGTGTTCAATGTCAATACTTGGTGGAATGGAATGACATTAAATATGGAATAAATACTAAAAATTTGCTTTTTTTATAATGTCATCATCATGTATTGATAATAAACAGCCTAAAAATAATCAGAAGATCGACGAGTTCTTGTTTAATTACAATCAAATTTTCAGATTTTTTTAACAATGTTGATATTTAATGATGCTACCTTATGTAAAGTATAAAGATAATAATGAATACAAGATAAGTAAGATCACATGGTGAATTATAGAAAGTTTACCAAAAAGGTAACAGTTATAAACTTGGAAACGTGTGGTACAAAGTTATTGAAAGCTCGGAGTATATTAATTACGGCCTGTGACAGTGAGTATTTTCTTGTTTGCTTGTCAATATGGAGGAGAATTTTAAAATAAAACAACTTTGAACTAAACATAGTTTAGTTAATGAAAGATAAAGATCAGGTTCGTGGCTTTATTTTATTTCACAAATTGTTGTTTTTGATCAATTTTATCTTATTTATTTTTGTGTTATTACTTTCCTTAATATTTTAAAATGCTTTTCAAACTTAATTGATTTTTGATGTATTCGTTTGCAATACAAATAATAATACATTTTTAGTACTTTTTCCACCGGTTTCGCTCATGGCGAGCATTGTCAACTGATAAGAAATACAATACCACAGTGATATTAAACTAATACATTTGCATTGCTAAGAGGTCTTAAACCTTTTATTTTTAGTCTATTTTTATTGTTATTTGCTTCATTTACTTGCTTAGTTTTCCTACCAATTATTTGTCATACCTTACTTAACTTTTGTATAAATATCACTGTTGTATTTTATATCAGTTGACAATGCTCGCCATGAACGAAACCGGTCCTGATCAAATAAATTTTATGTGGAAAAAGTACTAAAAATGTATTATTATTTTTATTATAATGCCTTTCCACCAAGTATTGACAGTGAACACTATAAAAGTGGTATTAGTTTGCATTGCTAAGAGGTCTTCAATATTTTATTTATAGTCTAGTTTTCTTGTATTTTGCTTCAATTTATTTGCTTGGTAAATTTTGTATAAATATGACTGTTTCTTTGTATTCCTTAACAGTTGACAATGCTCGCCATGAGCGAAACATTTTTAAGTATTAATAGTTGACAATTAACAATATTTGATTTTAATTTTAATTAATGAAGCATATTCAAACAACATCGAGCGATCAAATAAGAATTGCAATAATTATGCTTCTTAAAGATGGACGATATAACTTTGTTGCAAATGTTGAACAGTGCGTGTGTCAAAAAGTTTTCGGCTTAAATTACTTAGTAAACCTTTTACCACGTTGTTTTTCGGTGTTGAATGAATGGATAGTTTGATCGACTCGGTTATACACTTATTCACATTCAAATTAGTTTGAATTAAAGTGATAAAGATACCATTCCATTTGCCTTCTGTAATGGTCTGAGTAACTGTGATGTATTAATGTTTGTTTGGTCATTAATAACATCAGTGGTTTGATAATGTCTATAATTTTTGAATAGTTCTAGTGCACTAACCTTAAGGCTTTTACTACAAAAAATTTAACCTTAAGAGAACTGGATTAAAATTAGACATTTCGATTCCTTTATGTGGTGGTTTGCAAATTAAAAAATGACCCTTTCATTAATACATGTTAAGCTAATTTTACAGTAAAATTATCTCATTCATATTTATGTTTTCTGGCAAATATGTATTGAATTTTATTTTGATATTTTCTGTATTTTTCTAAAACTTAAATAAAATATAATATTTATAAAAATATCAATTTTTGAAAGGTATTTCAGATATGAATGTTGAATTGTCCATTTAACCGTGTGGAAGGAAGATAGACCCCAATCAAATTCGAGGATTTTTCTGCATCGCTTACTTTTTCACGCTTTCATGAAAGTTTCTCGGAAAGAAACGCTTTGAATATTTTTTGAAAATAGAAAAATTTCGCCTTTTTAATATTGCAAAAAAGGAATTTACAAACTTAAATGGTTTCATTGCGTTTTCAATACATCATAAAATGGCAATTCATATTAGATGATTGGTTGAATTGGTGTTAACTTGGAAAGCTTCATAACAATAAGATTAACATTACAATACAGTAGAACCTCGATTATACGGACCTCGATTATCCGGATTGGTGAAAATAAACAAAAATGTTACATATTTGCTGATATGTTGCGAGTTGCGTCCACCGTTTACGTACGTGATGGAATGCAGTCCTAATATTTTGATCGTTGCATTTGTTTTAGCAATAAGTCATATGTAAAATATGAGTCAGTCATCGTCCAAATTCAATACGCATTAAACGTTTGTTTCTTGAAAAATTAATGACGATTTAAATATTTAATTTTAATATTACCGATATGTCAACGAAAAGAAAACGTGTCGTAGTTCCATTAAAAAACAAATTTGATATAATCGATGCTTTGAAATGGGCTGAATCGGGACGTTTTTTGTCTAGTAAATATGATGGCGAAGCGTCAACGATCTTGGATATAAAAAGTGAAAAAATCTTGGCAGAAATCGATAATTGATTTTTTCAATACTTTTTTTAAACTATTATTTATGCTATGTATTAATCTAAAGAAATAAAAATGATTCATACTGAATATACTTGTCTTTTCCTGTCAATTATGATTTTTTCGATTATCCGGATTTGTCCTTAGCCGGACTATCTTCATCCCCAATTAGTCAGGATAATCGAGGTTCTACTGTATTCTAAATTTCGCAATAATTAAAATAAAAGATATTTGAATTTCGAACTTAAGTGAATGTTGAACTTTTGTTGCTCGTTTACACGTTCAAGAATTTCTACCACTGATCACAACTTTTATGCAATTACTATTCAATCGGTTCATGGTTTTATTTCATCAAGTTAAATGAATGTTTATGATATTTATATTCCTCTCCAGCTCAATTATTGAAACTAAAAATATCACAATAAAATTTTCTCTTCAATTTAAGTATTTTGTTTACAAAAATCTATCTAATTCAGATTTGGATCGGAAATTGTCAAACAAAAATTGTATAGTAAAAATAATAACACATGTATAGTACTTATTACACATCCAATTTATTGGATCAGGTCCGGTTTCTCGCATTGCAAGCATTATCAACAGATAAGAAATACAACGAAGTTGTGATATTTTTACAAAAGTTAAGCAAGATTACAAGGTATGACAAAAAATTGGTATTTAAAATAAGCAAATAAATTGAAGCAAAATAGACTTTATAACATTTTGCTTGTACTTTGTTTTGTTTTGATCATAAAATACATATTTAAAAATGGGTATTTAATAGTTTTTTTATTTACAGCTCAAGTTAATGTTGAAATGATTGAAGTTGCTGAAAGACGAAACCCAGGTCGCTAGTGAAAAATCTTATGATAATGCATCAAATTCAATTTTTAAATCACAGGTATAAGAATTTCAATGTTCCAGAATATTTGAGTTTAAAATAAGTCCTTTCACTCAATCTGATATCAAAATCGAACGGTAAAACTTTCATTCACATATCAATGAACTTTTTTGATTCTATAAGTTTAAATTTCTGACAAGTGTACTACTTCAGCCAGGTTTTCAGGCTAAAATCATACCACGTGACCTGTATGAAATGGGTCGAGTATGCAAACAACTCTTCAACGATTCTGAACAAGCCACTTAAACAAAGCGACACAAAGACTTGTCCAGCTGATATCCAATTTTGATTTTATTTTGAATAAACCGTAAAAGCCCGAATAAAACGTGACGCTTCTTTTTTTAAAAATCATTTGCGTTATATTCGAGGTTTATGTTAGCAAAGCCGTGCTTCTGCCATGACATGTCGTATAACAGATACAACAAGACCAACCAAAGACTTAATCATTCTTCTCTACTTCTCTAGGTCTTTCATCAATCACTGATTGCCAACTGAGCTCGCGATGAGTGCAACCAGTCCTGATCTCAATAAATCTAATGTAAACTAAGCATTATACTTGATTTTTGATGTAATAGCTTGCATTGCTAAGAGGTCTTCAACATTTTAATTAAAGTTTTGCCTGTATTTTGTTTCAATTTATTTGCTTAGTTATAAAACCAATTGTTTATCAACTTCTGTATAAATATCACTGTTTCGTTGTATTTATTATCAGTTGATAATGCTCGCCATGAGTGAAACCGGTCCTGATCCAATAAATTGTATGTGAAATAAGTACTTAAAATGTGTTATTATTTTTATTATAACGCCATTCCTCCAAGTATTGACAGCGGACACCTTAAAAATGTATTTAGTTTGTTAAATAGTGCGTAAACAGCTACCCAATAATTCAATGCACGTAAATAAACAGGACTGCCTGAAATGTGAACGTTCTCTATAGTGGGAAATAACTGTTTATATAATGTTTTGTCAGGTTTGTGGTCCAAATTAATGATTTCTGCCAGAAAACATAAAAATTCTCTCGATGGTTTCGGCGGTAACTTTGTGGAAGTTCATTATAATATAAAATTTAAAATAACTTTGATTATTCCACGTATTGTGCTACTAACTGTGACACGTTTTTCGCCTCTTTCAGAGGCATCAGAGGTAATTTTAATCAGAATAGTAATTTTTTTTTTATTTTTATCAGAGTAGTAATTTAGAAATACTCCACTGAATAAATAAAAAGGGTTTAATATTCTTAAATTATTTCCAATTAATAAAGGTTAAGCACAAACTAATCGGATTGATTTCAGCTTAATAGTTAATAGTTTGTAATGTTAATATCATTAGTAGTATAATTATTTGTTTGCTTTGTTTCGATTCTATAACCCCCCTCCTTGCTTCCCGTGAAAACGAAAAATCCCAAATTCCATTTTGTAATTTTATCATTTGAAAATATTAGAATGAATCATGCTTCATTACAAACATTACGATAGTCGGTCCGAATATGCCTCTGAAAGTGGCGAAACACGTGTCACAGTTAGTAGCACAAGACGTGGAATAATTAAGTTATTTTAAATTTAAAAAACGTACGGCCGTGGCGGGTGGTGGTTGGGAACAACGCATGCCAAAGATTTATTGGGTAGTTTCTTTCTATTTAAACTTTTCTCGTCAGCATTGTAAATATTTCTTTTGCCGAATCCTTCCTTCTCCACAAACAACTTCAATGTGTCAATGAAAGTGTTTGCTGAAGGTATGTCAGCAGAAAGCCTTTCCCCGTAAACTGCATGTTCCCTGATACCATGTCGTCCTTTGAATTTTCAAGTCAGCCCGGACTTGAATTCCAGTACGGCAATTTCATAATTTTTTATTTTGATCTACAGATATCTATTTATATTGTGAACTAAAAATGTCAGAAAAAGTGCACTATACAAACTTTTTTAATCATTGAAAGATGGTCCCTGAAAAATATCGTGTGATCCTCATTTGATGAATGAAGTTCATTTTGACAACTTATTGTTGCACTTGCGCAAAGGTTATAGGCATAGTAAAATCAACTTATAGTAGGTCTTTAAATAAATAAAAAAAAAAAATTTGGTTGGTTTGCAGTCGGTCGTTTTCTTTTATGCTGAAATACTTTGATGTAGTAGCAGCTGGTGGTCATATAATAATAATAAAAGCAATGAATATTATTATTATTAGGTACCTGATAACGACTTCCGACGTGAAAGCGCCCGGTGGTACCCATCTGCGACATTTTACTGCAGGAAAACGTTGTTTATTCCCTTTATATCAGAGAACTAAGAAAAGTGACGTTAGGATATTTTTATAGTTCCCACTGAATGAAACTTCTTTTATTTTATTTCATAGCTATTTTCGTAAATATGATAATCTTTTCAGTCAAATATGGTAAAAAAAAAGATCCTAATAAAGGAGTTTGAAAGTAAAACTCGAATCGTTTGAAGTGTTTTTTTTAATATAATAGATATCTTCAAAGGGGTTGGATATAAAATATGATGCATAAAAACAGTTTTATTTTAAGCTACATAACAAAAAAATATATAATTTTTAAAAATCTATCAAATAATCATATCTGTGTATTCTGTTGTCTAGCAGTAAGAGCTTCACGTAACATACATTTAGTTCTAAGCTCGAGTCTCAGGATAGTCAATATAAAATAAACGATTCTTCAATTTAAATCTTTGAAATAGGTCATCGATTGAATTGACATTTACTTGGTAGAACTCCATTATAACATGGTTTAAAAAGTGATGTATTTTAGCTCTACAAAAATTTAAGAGATATAGATTTGGTAGCTATTTCGGCTTTCGCCATCGTCAGAATTATGTCTAAGCATACATGTACTTATTAATATAATCTGGTGTACAGAAGGTACACAATACATTTTCTCTTTTGTTCTAATATCTTAATTTTATATTTTTATAATAAAAGGGTTTTTATTGATTGGGAATATTCACACTAGAAGAGAAGATGTATTGTGTACTTTTTCTACACTAGCGTATATAAATAAGTAAACTTACATCAAAACTTTCAGCACTTTTGATTATTCCATTGTGTTACTTATTGTGACAAGTATTTCGCATCTTTTAGATTCATTTTCCGACTTACCATCGCAAAGTTTGCTTATGTTTTAAAAAAAGATTGATTCTAATATTTTAAAATGATGAATAAATGCATGTTAAAAGATAGTTCTGACGATGGCGTATACCGAAATAACTATCAAAAAATATATAAAATAATTTCAGTAGAATTAAAATACGTTGTTATTTTTTTCAACGTAGGGTAAAACCTCCTATTGTGGGCCAGCTACAATTATTGGCCACTTACATATACAATCTAGTTTTCTTATAAACCAAAACAACATTTCCAACTTTTGGTTTATATAATATAGTTTCCTTATTATTCCTCTATCGTTTAAGCATTAAATTGTCATTTTATGAATTCCCAAACAACTCCAAAAACGCATTTTAATCAGACAGCCGGAGTGTCACCGTGAAGCATGTGAGATTCTTGTAAATATCATAAGGATTGGTTTTCAGTCTAAAAAGTTTCAGTTAATTAATTTAAATTTTAATTGAACAGAATTATTCGTCTTTAGTGAAGTTATACAATAATTATTTTTATGCATGGAAAATATTTTTGTAAAAGGTTATTATGATGGTGGCCATTAACTGATTCCAAAAACACATACAATTTCTATTACTGGCCGGCCAAGCAAATCCTATAAATTCTTTTAAAAAAATTCTAAAATATAATTTTTTATTGCATGAATAATGTTTTAATAATACTACTAATCACCTATGTATTTATTACATTTCTCCGATATTTCTAGAAAAATGTTGACTTTTTGGCCAATGACTGCAGCTTAACAAATGATGTTGGAATCCAATAAATCACTTGATTTTACACTCAATAATGATTTGGGGTCATGTAATTATACATTTAGTTTCTGTTTTAAAAAAAAATATTTTTTATTACAACTTTTGGGGTGGCCAATAATTGAATCTTTTGGTGGCCAACAATTGCAGAAAGTGGCCCATAATTGTAGTTTTTTACCATTTTTTTTTAAATATTTTTTTTACTATGAAATATTTTTTTTACGTATTTTAAAAATTGATTATTATAAAAAAAATCATCAATCTAGCACACAGTATTTTTTTTATTTTGCCTCCTCTATGATAAGTGTCCACAAAAATTACTAAAGTTGAAAAAATCCTTAAGTGGCCGACAATTGTAGGTTTTACCCTATTAATTCAAAAATTAATATTATGGAAAGACATTGTTAAGATTTTCCTACGGTTGCATTAATGAAGCGTTATGTGTATTGCCTGACATAAATAACTGTATATTATTATACTTTGAACTTCACAATGTGTCACAAACAATTTTCAATCTTGATATCATCAAAAATGAGGCGTTATGGAGCTTAGCGAGAACTTCGTCTCGAGCATGTAAGTGCGACAAAAAAAATAGCGAATAAATATTTTTACAGCCATCCACACAATATTCTAGTATGAAATGATCGTAAAGCAGTGGTACACAATATCACCGAGAGCTGTAAAACTTTTTTCGAAACACTAATAAAATCGCATACTTTCAGGCGACTACTACTTCGCAAACGTGACTGAAGTACGATTTGGTGCATGACAATTCTGTCTTGATAACTATTCGAATAGTGTTTCATACAGGTAAAACTACCTTTAGGGCAAATATTTAAGACATTTTTTGATTGAAGAATGAGTTATAAGTAAAGTCGTATTTTTAAAGAATATGAATGAATATCTTATAAAGATTACAAACGCGCCTCGTTTAAACGTACGTTTCAAATAAAATGGATGATTTTTACATTAAAAGACGTAGATAATCGCTCACGCTCACAGAGAATTAGAATATAAATAATAATAAGAAAACTGTCGATTTTTATATTTATATTTTTCAATGACGTTTCATAAAGCTATAGTATAACATTTTTGTAATGCAATCTATACCAATAAAGCCATAACACTGGGGTATTTTTAGACCCCCTCTTTGGATCACACGATATTTTTCAGGGACCATCTTTCAATGATTAAAGATTGTATAGTTCACTTTTTCTAACATTTTTAGATCAAAATATAAATAGATATTTGTAGATCAAAATAAAAACTTATAAAATTGCCGTACTGGAATTCAAGTCTGGGCTGACTTGAAAGATTCAAAGGACGACATGGTATCAGGGAACATGCAGTTCACGGGGAAAGGCTTTCTGTTGACATACCTTCAGCAAACACTTTCATTGACACATTGAAGTTGTTTGTGGAGAAGGAAGGATTCGCCAAAAGAAATATTTACAATGCTGACGAGAAAAGTTTAAATAGAAAGAAACTACCCAATAAATCTTTGGCATGCGTTGTTCCCAACCACCACCCGCCACGGCCGTACGTTCTGGTTTCAGCAGACGTGTCCCGTGGCGTAACAACGTGAAGCGTATCTGTTCAGTTTTGATCGCAGGAATTGTCCGAGAGCAGAAGCTCAAGTACTTGGAGGCTTGCACTTAAGTGTGCTGACTGTCTCTATCATTTAAGTTTAATATATTAAAAATGCAAAACAGTGAAATGACTCTAGTTTCCGATCGCGAAGCGGGGGGACTATACGAATAGGTCCGCTCTGTTGCCGTACGACGCCGCAAATTTGCTGAAGGCCGCGTAATTCAATTTACTAGCCACCAAGTCCGCATGTCCCGTGGGTCCGACAGAAGGTCTTACCACCTTGAGCAACTCTTCTCTTTCTCCCGACATTAGTGGACAATCCCACAGTATGTGGTCAACATCCTGTATTTCGCCGCATTTGCATGTCGGCCCATCTACCCTCCTCTTTGGCAGCAAGACGTGAAAATACTGCATCAGTCAATGCAGCAGGCAGACATAGACTTCCACTGTTTGTCGTTGGGAAATCAAAGAACTCCAGCCGCTTCTTATTTATTATTAAAGCAATGTATTAATCTAAAGAAATAGAAATAATTTATACTGAATAAACTTTCTTCTTTTTTAGATTATCCGGATTTGTCCTTATCCGGACTATCTCTATCCCCAATTAGTCCGGATAATCGAGGTTCTACTGTATTTTTCCAATTTGAATTGCTTGAATTTTTAACTTTTCCATGAGTTTTGTCGCTAACGACCCGGGTTTCACCTTTCAGTATCTTCAAGCATTTCAAGTGCACGTATTTACTTGAACTGACACGCAGTAATTAGTTTGTATCGTTTATATACAAAAATATAAATAGATCACTGAGATCAAAAATATAAATAGATAATCGGAATTTTTGAATGTAGTATCGCAAATAATAATGACCAGATAATAAAAAAAAAAACTATTTTACAAAAATATCAATTTAATGAAAAACAGTGTGAAACTTTATTTTCAATAAAATATTTCCAACGCGTCTGAACAAGTCACTAGACCATCATAATAATAATACATTCTATAATAATTTCTTTTTCAATTATCATTACACTATAACAAATGAATATTAGCCTGAATGCTTTGTAAAAGCACACTGTTTATTTATTATTCATTTCCTTAACCAAATTCTTGCGTATACTAATGTAAATGCTTAAAATATGTTTTCAAATTCCCTTTGAATTTAATAAAAGCCGCAAAACAAAATGATAATTCATTTGGATTAATTTGAACTGAGGTTTTTTCCATATCAAAAAACAGGGAAACAGTAATATCACTTATTTGGATTACAAACAGAACGAAATAATAAATCATTTCCATATTAAACCCAACTCATATGAGATGTAGTGCAAACCTCTCGAAGCAACAGGGTACACACACACACGAACGCCAAAAACTGCACGCATTCAATTACACACACACACACAACTACATAATCTCTCATACCAGCGTTCCGAAACATATACCAAGAAACCTCGCGTTTTATTGGTCTGATATTTGGTAGCGCATGCGCGTTGCGGCACCCGCGGAGGGGGTGAAGAGCAGGGGGAAGCTAAACCTTCCCGGCGTGATAGTCCAACGCCGTATTCTATCGAAGTTATACATATTGCCTGCATCATTGTATTGGCGATAATTAATAATAAAACCAAAATAATAATAATACAGCACAGTCTTGTCACGCGCCACTGGGGTAAAAAATCGCGCGCTTTTTAATTTTTTCGCGGAATAAACTGATTTCCGCCGAGCGTCGGGTACTTCCGGTCGACTCCCCCCTTGTCAAAGTTAATATTTTTATTAATATTTTTTTTATTGTTATTATTTAATTTCATCGCGTGTACGTCGGAAATGGACGGTGATAAATTTATTTTATTTATCGCTGAAGGGTATCTCGGGACGCGTACCCCCCTATCTTGATTCTTCTTCGTTTTCTTTTTCTTTCAACACCCCCCCCCCTCTCTCCGTATGTTAACACTATCCCCCTTCAAAGAACAGTGCTGTGTACGAATATGTGAATCATAAACAGCAACATCTGGTCGAAGTTTCAGTCAATGCTTTGAGAAGGTAAGGAGAATTTATTATTCATTTTCGCGATGCGGGAAATATCCTTGAAATATTTTCTTGAGAGTTCTATTCTTTATTTAAATATTTAAATATTTGAATTATTTGATACTGACAGTTTTCTTTATTTTAATCTAAATGTTAATTGAAACCGTATGATACTAATTTGACAAAAAGTGAAGCAAAAAAGTTTTTTAAAAAATAAACATATTCAATCAATTCAATATGCATGTGAAATAATGCAGAATTAAATTTTATAAAATGAAATGAATATCACTAAGAAATAATAACAATTTATTTCAGTTCTACATAAATTGTATGCTATATGGTTGAAAGCTGACATAAAATCAATTCGTCACATTTAATAATTAACTAATACAATATAAGATTAGTATGTTAAAACAGAAGACAGGATGTATGCCTGGCTATACCAATATATAAATAAGTAAATTTATGTTTAAACATAGTTCTGACGATGGCTTAAGCCGATACAGCTATCAATCATATAATTTCTGCAGAACTAAAATACATTGCTATTTTTTCATCGTGTTATAATGAAGTTCTACTAAGTAAATGCCGATTCAATCAATCAAATGAATATCTTTGCCATGTTTGAATAGTTTGTATTTTGTGCTTGATATTTTAAGCTATCGACCCGTGTTTCATCTTTAAGCATTGCAAGTGAACTGACACGTAGTTAATTGTAGTTTGTTTTGCTTTTACATATATAAGAAAAAAGTAGGTCACTAGGTAATTGTTATCATTTTAATCTGGATGAATTAGCGAAGGTTTTGATGTCAAAGAGTCAGTAAATTACAATTATCAGGTATTTTAGTTGCGGTATCGTAAATATAAATAAATAACTAGCTTATTTATTTTAAATGTTGTAATTTGTGATACTTCTTTGAAAGGATTTAAAAAAGATGTGTGGTAAATTATTTTTGTTTTGTTGCTATTTTATAATTGAATGGTATTATTCGATTAAAATTATATTACATAAATACAAATAAGTCTTGCGGTATTCTTGTTGTAGTGTAAGTGTTTACAATTTATTTTATTAAATACTAGTATTGCTACCCGGCGTCGCTCGGACTAAGCGACCAATAATTATTTAATGTTATATCATTCGACATAATTATACCACAAAATCTAACATCCAAAATAGATTGATTGAGTAGGCATTTACTTGGTAGAACTCCATTATAATACGGAAAGAAAAATAACAATGTATTTTAGTTCTACATAAATTATTTTATATATTTATTGATAGCTATTTCTGACGAAGGCGTAAGCCGAAATAGCTATTAACAAATATATAAAATAATTTATGTAGAACTAAAATACATTGTTATTTTCCTTTCCGTATATCCAAAATAGAGTTAAAATAAAATCACAAACTTTATTTAATTTGATGACAGCCCCGCCCCATTCTCGCCCACAGTGATGGCTGGTGACGGGGTGTTGGGGGGTGCAAAGAAAGATTCAACCATTTTTGCAAGAGTTCTTTCCTATTCATTGGATTTTAAAACACTTCTATAGCATGGACTTTCAATTCAGATGTTCGCAATACCAACTGTTTCTATTCCGTAGTACGGAAAAATAGTTGAATCTTCCTTTTGCACCCCCCAGCACCCCGTCACCAGCCGTCACTGCTCGCCCATTAAAATGTCCAAATTAAAGGAAAAAATCTAATTCGCTGTCAAAGAAATGTCAAATAATACCTTCACGTGAATAATAAACATTATTATTAATAATAAAAGCCGGGAAAAGTTCAGTAGAAGACTAATTTATTACATTTTGACTAAATGTCTTCGCCGATAAAAATTCAAATATATTTTCCTTCATATTCGTTTTTATGGCAACTTAATGACCAACAATGCAAAAGGGAATTACAGACCCACATACATACGCCGTTTCGGTTTTATATATCAGATTATATCTAAAACAAATAATCAAAAACATTCCTTCTACGGTTCAAAACAAAATTAATTTTATTATTGCTCTGTTCTTTTAAATTATTATTTTTAAGACATAGTTAGCTAAGATGAATGCGTGGCCTACATTTCATTGCATATTGATCCTTTTGGCTGTAATCGTTATGAATATTCCAATGAAAGCTACTGTGAGAATTTGTATATCGAAACAAAATAATACTTATATTTAACCATAACTTCACATTTTAGTTCTTTTAAATATGTAAAAAATAAGGCAAATTTTATGATCTATAGGTAAGATATGTATATAATTTTTTTTTATTGTATTTTGCTTAGTTTTAATACGAATTGTTTGTCATACCTTGTATTTCATACTCAACCTGTTATATGCCGTTAGGTATAAGAACGGTCGTGCATCGAAGGCCGCGATTTTCTTTAAAAAAATAGCGACGAATTTCGGTAATACAAGAAAACGGTCATTAAAATCAATATAACATTGATTATCATACAAAATATGCCAACTGTTAATACGGGACTTTGATTCTTAGAGATGTGTATAAAATTTTTGAATTATAAAATCGTCGACCTTGTCCATTATTATACTAAGTGTAAAATGGACCGTATATATACGCGCATTTTTTTATAGCCGGCGCTGCACTGACGAAATTGTAGACCGTATATATACGCTTCTGGCATACAACCGGTTAACTTTTGTATAAATAACACTGTTTCGTTGTATTTCTTGACTGTTGAAAATATTCGCCATGATCGAAACCGGTCCTGATCCAATAAATTTTATGTGGAATAAGTTCTTAAAAATGTTTTATTACATAACTTCACAATATCAACGATTTACGCAACGTATTAATAAATCGTTTAATGAAAGTAAAAAATATGCTTAACCACATAAGTTTTAAAAATGAATACTACATACTATCAATAAGTCATCTCTTTAAAAGCATATTAATTGTATTGTTTGAAAAAGATGGTCTAGTCTTTTTGTTTCTTGCGTCAATTATTTATTACTGACTTGAAAACATTAAATAAAAATTCTGTAACAAGTACCAAGCAGCGGTTCTAATGACGACGATTACAATCTTCCACAAGGGAGATAAAAAAGCTTTCATATAATTTTGAAATGTAATAAAATTTTCCGCCTAACATGTCTGAAAGAAATTGGTCATCGTATCTTTTTATAACGTTTGCTCGCCTTATTCTTAACTGATTAAAAGTTCAATTAATGATGAACTTTTTAAATAAAATTCTAGATGAATATTATTCGTTGAATTTTATTCATAAATTCACACAATTGACTCATGAAAGCAAGAGAAACTTTAAAACAATATTTACGTTTAAAGTTGAGAATTTTAAAGTTTTATATAAGAAACGATGCCCGCTTTCGTTCGTTTAGTTGGCTTCCATTTATACCTACGCGAGAGAAAGTGGAAAATATAATAAACAAGCAACGTAGAACCAGCCCAGCCTCAGGTGTTCAAATATAATAAGGTTCAATTCATCCCTTGTCTGGTTTTGCGGCTCTTAAGATTTCCTCCCCCACCCCTACTGGGAATAGGGGTATCTAACGAAGTGGATGGTTGGCCAAATCGAACATTTGTTCCGAAGGAAAAATGGACTACCCTCGATGTATTTTGTTTCCGAATTTAACGAAAACCCCTTTTGCGGAAAAGTTGCCAGGTTTTAAATTTAAACTTTTCCTTGGAGACTTATTAGTGCTTATTTCTCCAACATAACCCCGCATTCTATTTATAAGAAACAAAATAATTCACTTGTTTTTCTATCATTTCAAAAAATATATTTCTCACATTTAAAACTATATTTAACAATTAAAATAAGGATGTTAGAATATATGTACCGAGTATACGCCAGAATGTATATACATATAACTCAGCTAAGTTAATATAGGCATAAACATAGTTATGAGATAGCGTGAGCCAAAATAGCTATCAACTAAATATGATTTACTTTTGTGTTCACTGGCAATACTTGGTGGAAAAGCATTATAGTAAAAATAATAATACATTTTTAGTACTTTTTCCACATAAAATTTATTTGATCAGGACCGGATTCGCTCATTGTCAGTCATCATGCCCAGCTTATTGTCAACTGATGCTCGCCATGAGCGAAACCGGTCCTGATCAAATAAATTTTATGTGGAAAAAGTACTAAAAATGTATTATTATTTTTATTAAATATGGTATAGTTTTCGTATAACTAAAATACACATTTTTGAACCGTGTTATATTGGAGTTCTATCAAGTAAATACCAATTCAATCATTTAATAATTTATGTACATGTAATTTTTATTAGTAAGTGCATATTATTGATGTAAATTTTCATCAGATCAAATTCATTTGGGTATTGGAAATGCATGAATATGCCGAAAGGCAAAACCCGGATAGTTAGCAAAAAAACTCATGGAAAAGTACAACATTAAAACGATTCAAAAATGCATATTATTAAATAATTGAGCATGGAATATTTAATAATTTTATATGGAAATTAGATGGAGCGTCTTAATAGAGCTTTCTTTACGAGTACTGGTTGTTATTAAACCTCTCTGGTTTTTTAGGGGGTAACGATACTAGAGACTCCAAATACTCGACATCTCAACTACTCGAGTACCGAGTAGTTTCAGATGTATCAGAATATATATTATTTATTCAAATTTGTGTTAACTAATAGATGATAAATATATAATGAAGCTTATTTAATTTCATTATTACATTTATTTCAATTTATAAAACTTATATTTCAAGAATAATGAAGAATTAAACGTCTCAAAATTTTAATTGGTTCGAAGACTTCGAAGTTTTACTTTACGAGTATTACTCGAGTAATTTTCAAAATACTCGAGTATCAAGTACTTGAAAAATGGACGAGTTTTCTCGAGTATCGAGTACTCGATACTTGAATTGGAGTCTCTGGTAGCTACACATCAAAGTCTCGAAGCCATTTGAAATGGTCCATTTTAGGATAAAATCTGCGTCAACCGTTGTGAATTTGGACAACCACCACTTAACGCTTACCTCTTGGCTGTAGGAATAAAATCAAAAAATAATCTTATATAAAATCTGAGGCAATTGACAAATTTCATTGAATAACCTCATTTCGGTATGACGCAATCATTCGCATTTGACAATTTTTTTATTCATAAAAGGTAGAGCTTTTTACTATTTTCAAAAGCTTTTTTGATAGAAGATTATCCATAGGGCTAAAACAAAAAATATTGCTCAATTGAATAGAAAGGAATATTTAAAATTACTGTACATACTAAAATTTGCTTAAAATATAATAAAGAATATTACTCATTGATATTATTATGGATTTCGACTGAGGGTGCTTGATGGAATTTCAATATCAAATTTGAATTGTTTAATTTTTGTACTTTTCTATGAGTTTTTTCGCTAACGACCCGGGTTTCACCTTTCGGCATCTTCAGGCATTTCAAGTGAACGAATGTGCTCGAACTGACTCATAGTAACAGTTTGTATCGTTTATATACAAAAATAGAAGTAGAACACTAAGTTAAATTGCTATTAAAATGAAAATTAGCGAAAATTGAATGCAAACAAGTTTCAATGAATTAAGTGGGTTTGCTATAATTATATGGATTTTTGAAAATACTTGTGACCAGATAATAACATAGGAATATCTAAAATAAATTCAGGGTTTTATCCGACCTATTATTAATGAGTTGATTGATTATAAGTCTTTGAATTAATATTTAATGATAGGAAGTGCTTGAATCATTAACAAATGACAATTATTTAAAAGGGTACAACAATGGTGAACATGGTGAGTGAAGTTGCTCGTTTAAAATTGGCAATCCTTTAAGCTGAGCTCGATTAATTTCCAGAATTTCTTGGTAAAATAATTTAAATTCGCCCCTGTTAGTATGTAACAAATATTTTTGTGTATAAACGATACAAACTGTTTATAACGCGTCAGTTCAAGTACATCCGTGCACCTGAAATGTCTGAAGATGCTGAAAGGTGAAACCCGGGTCGTTAGCGATAAAACTCATGGAAAAGTACAAAATTCAAATAATTCAAATTTAATACATATTGATGTCACCCGTCATCTCGAAGATATCAGCCAAAGAAAAACGTTCAACACTAAGCCGACAGTACCTATATAAAATTCATTGGGATTTAAATCATTAGAATTTTGTTCTCCTCCATGAGTTTTGTACCTAACGACCCGAGATCCAATGATTGAGGACGTCTTTTGAAAGTGCATGATAGAATTTCAATTTCAAATTTGAATCGTTTGAATTTCGAGTTGAGTCAGTTTGTTGGTTCAAGTTCATTCGCGTTCTTCAAATGACGGAAGATGTCGAAAGACGAAACCCGGGATGGAAAAATAATTTTTGCGAATTTTAAATTACCCCTCTTTCAAAAAACATATATGTACATATATTAAACTGTGTACCTTAGTTTGTGACATGTCATAATGTTGTATATTTTTCGGTATTTCGTTTAACCATACTAATAAATAACGCAAACCCTGTGATATCAATCAAATATATTAGTCGTTGCTGGAAGAAAAAAAATTATATATTAAGGATGGTTAAAGGTGATTTATTTTATTAAAAAAAAAATGGTTGTCTGTAAAGTCGGTTTACGGACGATAGTTTAACGTGACAACGTCATAAGAAAACACTGATGAAATGATTGCATACTTTATGAATAAAATGGAATCATTTTTATTGAATTATCATTATTTTGTATGGATACGAAGAAGGAGTGAAATGAAATCAACAATTTTTTATTGATATATTTTATTCGCACTCATTAATTCAAGGATTAATTACCTTTATTGCCGCAATTGTTGTTGTAATATAAACAATGAAAACCACATTAACATTTCACTTCACTTTATAAACAGTTGTAAACAATCACGTGTAGGTACTGTAGGTGTATAAGTTGTGTGCTGCCGCTGTCTCTTTTCTACTCAGACGCATCGACCAATCGAGTGGAAGAGAGATAGATGCGGCACAATCCGAACGGTAGGCCGATCGTGCCTCTCTATCGCTTATCCGCGTTCTCGCTCGCACGCTTGCCTTCGGCGTAACGCGACAAACGGGGCAATGAGTCATGTTTTTTCGTGCGTGCAGCGGGCGTTCATCGATTTATAAGACGTTGTCACGTCAAAAACTTTAAAGATCTATCAATTCAATGTAGGTATAGCTAAACAGATGTAAATAAACTGTGTTATACTTTTTACTAATTGAACTGAGTAAAATAATATGATATTTTCAATTATAAAATCATGCTTACAACCATTGTTAAATAGTTTCGCATTATTTTTAATGGCACAATCAACGGCAGACAGCTAGCTCTCGCTAAAACTTTTTTCATAATGTTAAACACGATAAAACCATTAACTGACAATCCTAATTGTAAAACGACTAAGTACTCTAGAAACTTATTACATGAAATATATTATATTAAATTATTTCGGATTAAAGTTTTTGCTCGCAGCACGCCTGTAGCGAACTGTTTATTTTAGATTTTCAAAATGGTGTCAGTTTACAGAAAATTGCCGAGATATTAAATGGTTTATATACATTTAAATTGAATGTTTAGATTGCAATTAAGAATCATAACACTTTTTAAATGAAACGGCATTGAATAAAATTTTGTCGCAATTACGTCAAACGTAATTTCATACAATTTATTCTGTGGAGGATTAATTATGATCACATGTGTTAATGGTTGCACAAATAAAATATAATTCATAGGAAGTTTTCAACAATTATATTTATATTACTAGCCGGTACCCTGCAAGCGTTGGAGTGTCACTCAAAGATAGAAGGTGATTGTATAAATAAAATGTCTGCACTGATTATGAAGCCTTTGCGTGCGTCCATCCTACGACACAACAAAGTTTTATCGCAATCGGATGAATGGTTTAGGAACGCAAAAACATTTGTGGGCATCTACACAACAAATCACCAATGTTTTATCGCAATAGGATGGACGATATAGAAACGCATACGGAACAAAAACAAACAAACATTCATTTTATATAAGTACATAGATAATAACAGTTTCAGTCCAAACTAAATGTAAGTTGCCTACATAAGCAAATCTTGGTTATGACGTTAACATAAAAAATTAGTACGTATTCTAAATTAAATGTATTAGATTCGGGCCGGTTTTGTTCACAGCATGCATTTATTACCTTATTATAAATGGAAAATAATTTCAACCGAATTCAAACTTCATTTTTTTATATAAGCGGTGCGGTTATAAGATAATGATTGCAAAAATATTCAACATCTTTTTAGGATATGATAGTATCTAGTAATTGAACTGACGTGTAGTAAACAGTTTTTATCGTTTATATACAAAATATAGTTTGCCAATTTTAACCGCTTGACCGCGGCTGGCTGCCTTAGCAGCCTTAGCTGACATGGCTCATACGCGCACGGTTGCTATGGTAGTCGTGAGCCTGCACGGAACCTTAAGCCTTGTATCTCAGCTATTAAAGAGCTCAAATTACTTGAATATGCTACCAAATATTGTATATTATCAATGACATCTGTTGGATTTACAAAAAAAAATAACCAAAACAGCTAAAATATTATTGCCGTGAACAACTACAAAAAACACATGGTCGACGTGGTAAATAAAAAGGCCAAAAAAAGTTGTTGTAAGTGAGCGAGTGCGGATAAAAATATTGCGTTTCGAGAAATTTTATTTTACGTGCGGTGTTGGCGCAGTGTTCTCCGTTTCCCGTAAGCAATGGCGGAGAAATGGCAGCGAATTGATCCAATTGTATGAAGAATTATTATTTGAACATTATACTGAAACTATGAAAAATATTATGTTTTTCATGATTTAAAAAAATACTATAGATGTAAATTAACATATCTGGATACCTATAAACATATTACAACCCATATAAATGGTCGTAAATCGTATTAAAAAATTCGCCAAAAAGGTGCCGCGTATGGACGTTGTTCTCTATATTCTTAGTCGCGGTCAAGAGGTTAAGCGAACAACTTAATCTTCCAAACTCACTATTGTTATACACCTTTAAATAAATATTATTTACTTTAAACTCAAACACTTCAATTATAATAGGTCGGATATAACCCTCAAATTATTTATCGAAATCTCTATGTTATTATCTGGTAATTAGTATTTACGATACTACATTCAAAATAACCGATTAATATAACTTAACCACATAATTCATTGAAAATCGAATTTACGTTAATTCATATACATAGATTACTTTAGTAACATTTAAACTTCTTCTTATTTTATTTTTGTATATAAACGATACAAACTATTTACTACGCGTCAGTTTAAATAAATGCGTGCACTTAAAATGCCTGAAGATGCTGAAAGGAAAATCCCAGTCGTTACCGACTAACTCATGGAAGATTACACAATTAAAACGATTAAAATTGGATACTAGAATTCCATCAAACACATTCAGTCAAAATTCTTATTTATTTAAATAAATTGTAGTGCCACTTTTAAGGTGTTCACTGCCATTACGTGGTGGAATGGCATTATAATAAAAATAATAAAAAATTTGAAGTACTTACATTATCAACTGATTGTCTATCAAATGTTTTATTATTTTTAAATCGTTGTGTGATAATTGATGATTTCGGTGTCATATCCGACAAGGAAAACCAGTAAAGCAATTTGTATTTTGAAAACAAATCTGTCATGATAATTACACGATATAAATACCTGAGAACATTGCTTAATGACAAATGGGACCATTCCCAGTAGGTAAGTTGATAAGAAAACGAGAATTGAGATTTATATAAGTAAATTTAACGGAATGAAAAAGCACTTATACAAATTTAGCCTACCTTTTATTGCTTACACTGCTATGAACATTACGTATTAGCTTTTTTTAAAGTGATAAATTCTTAGCATAAAATTAAAAATAACGTCGATTATTCCACGTATTGTGCTACTAACTGTGACACATGTTTCGCCTCTTTCGGAGGCATCTTCGCACTCACTATCGCAAAGTTTGCTTAAATAGTGAAGCAAGATTGATTCTAATATTTTAAAATTATAAAATTACAAAGTGGAGTTTACTACTGGATACTGATACCTTTTAAGGTGTCCACTGTCAATACTTTTTAGGATGGCATGATAATACAACTTTTAGAGGAATTATTCCACATTGAATTTATAAGATCAGGATCAGTTCACTCATAGCGAGCATTATAAACTGATATACAACGGTACAGCGATATTTAAAAAAAATTTAAGCAAGACTTATAGAAAAGTTAAGATACGACAAACCATTGGTATTACAACTAAGCAAATAAATCAAAGAAAAATAAAGAAAAGACCTCACAAATAAAGGGTCTTTTTATAAGGACGCTTAGTTTTGAAATGTAAATAAAACAAGTTGTTTGTTAGATTTCGACTAAATTTTAATTTCATTTGTAAGTATATTTTACGGCATTAAATATGGAATATAGCATCAAATGTCTGCCAATATCCATTCATTATAAAATGGGCCATGTCGCTAAAGTTGATTTTTTTGACAAATTTGGGTAAACTTCCAACTGCTCCAGAACCCAATCAGGCGTTGTCTGTGGTCGTTTACCTGAAGTTCCTTGGTTAGTTGGATTTTATACGGGTACAGACATAAGGCCCGATTCAAAATTCGCCAAGTTGAAGTCGCAGAAAAGCCAAGGTCTTGTGAACAACGAGAAATAAGCTGCCTTGGGTTTTCCTGTACACTTTCACACACAGCAGCAATGTTTTCACCAGATATTGTATTTTGATGACGTACAGGTAGGTGTTGGCCGATTATTTACCAAACTGGTTGACTCAAATTTGGCCACTAAACAATGAATAATCTACTCAGCAGGACAAAGTAACATATTTTGAGCGTCCCTATTGAAATACCTTACAAGCCACGACATCAAAAATCAATTCAGTAAGAAAGATCATTAACAATTTAAAAACGAACAATTCTTAATGTCCGTTATCTGTAATGATTCAGCAAAGTAGGGAAACAATACTCTTCCAGTCCAACGGTCATGAGAGAAATCTGAAACTGAATTAAAGAGACCATATTAATTTT
This sequence comes from Himalopsyche kuldschensis, assembly GCA_028554975.1. NCBI lineage: Eukaryota > Metazoa > Arthropoda > Insecta > Trichoptera > Rhyacophilidae > Himalopsyche > Himalopsyche kuldschensis. The sequence continues at coordinate 19,484,480 of JAHFWI010000006.1, forward strand.
AACAAATAAAGGAACTAAAAAATCAAAAAATAAATGATTGATCAACTGATTTATTTCATTTTCCTTATATACACGCTTATTATAAATACTCTTCTTATAAACTGGTCTTGATTAATATAAAATATGCAGGATTATTACCAAATTGACATTTTACATTGGACTGTAAAGGTTTTGCCTTGTCATATGTAGGCATGGCTATAAATAACAAATATTAATATACTAGTATTCGGACCCGGCTTCGCTCGGACCAGTTTGGGGTTATGTTCAGCTCGGCGCGTAAATTCAGACGGGCCAAGTTGAAACAACTTTTTTCAAAATTCAAAAGTCTAGGTCAATTAAAATGGAATTAAAATGAACATTTCAGACTGTCATTGACATTTCACAGCCCCTTTCATACATTGACAGCCCCATTCTCGCCCATTAAAATGTCCAAATTCAAACAGAAATCTAATTTGCTGTCAATGAAATGTCAAATAATACCCTCACGTAAATAAAAACATTATTATATTAATAAAAGCCGGGAAAAGTTCAGTAGAAGACTAATTTATTACATTTTGACTAAATGTCTTCGCCGATAAAAAAATCAAACATATTTTCTTTCATATTCGTTTTTATGGCAACTTAATGACCAACAATGCAAAAGGGAATTACAGACCCGCAGACATACATACGCCGTTTCGGTTTTATATATGTACTACTCGATACTCGAGTAATTGGAGTCTCTACACACACATTGATAACGAAACAAATTTACCGTCGAAACTTTCGCGAGCGAAATCAATTCGTTTGTTTGAACTTGCAACAACAATGCAAAAGGGAATTACAGACATACATCCCCCGTTTCGGTTTTATATATAAGATTATGCTTAGTCGATATAAACTATTCCTTTAAAAGACAGTTAAACGATACGATGACTTAGGTATAGTTAAACATTGAATGAATTTATTTAAAATAACATTAAGTCAAGAACTTAATTAGCGTAGTCTCTTGAGTCAAATGTTATCAAATAAATTCACAACATCAGAAGCGTTTGACCTACAAAACTTATTGTGATTTTAATCGTTCTTATATTATATTGTTCTCCACTTAACGTTTGAAATTGATTTCGAAGACAATTAAAATCTTATCGCCCTTAAATCCTATTAATGTTTTAATTCTGAGATTTTCCACCCCGTGGTTTGTTCTTTAACTGGAATAAGATACGACTCAAACTTTGTAAAGGGATGTTTTTATACATAGTGATAATTCAACTGAAAAGCTTAAGATGAAAACAGCGCCTTTTTTACCGTGAATACTTTCTTAGAAGGCAATGTTGTAAAATGAAAACATAAATTTAGCCTAAATAAGAATACTTTATATAAAATATTATTGGATTTTTCAGTTTCTAGACGGCCGTCCACAATCAATCCATGAAACATTGGCTGCATATACACAATGGGAGGTATTGGAAAAACCAACTTGGATGACAAGTAGGCCTTTTCTTGACTGGATTTGTTATAAATAGTTATTTTATTAATTAATTAGACACTCTATGGGTAAAACTCAATAGCAATTATGTAAAAACAGCAAAGTTTAAAAATAGTTTGCAAAAGAATTGTTTGATTTAGTGGATAACTTTTTTTACATCACGCCTTTGTCAGGATTATGCGTTAAATGGACTTTTGTTCTTTCCACTCCCAATACAAGAACTAAATGCTACTCAATTTTTCAACCTTGCAAGAGAGTAGGGATATAATGAATGAACTAGAACAGGATTAGTGATTAGTTTATTACTATTGTTTTTAGAATCAGGTGGGTTGGGTAAAGATATTGGGAATAAACGATTTTGATCCCTTATTTAATATTATTTTATCTTTTGAGTAAAAAAAACATATATCTCACACTGTCATCTCAGTTAATTTAACAACTACAGGGTAACATAAATGTTCAAATTATTTATCTTAATGGTTTCAAAGCTCTGTTTGTCTTGTGTAATCTTTTATCTAGATCTACATGTTAGTATAGCTTTTATTTAAAAGTTAAGTCTTATATTCCCCCTTAAACTCAGATTGACCGCACCCCTTAAAACCGAAAACGATCGGACGCAATCTGCATTCAAATTGGCTTTATCTCTTTGGAATAAAAATGTATTATCGTGTAAAACTCTATCAGTAAAAACAAGAAACTTCATTTAAAAAGCATCTTGGATTTTTTAAGCTGATTTATACATGTAAAAAGATGCTATTGCAATATAAAATTTAAAATTACTTTGATTATTGCACGCATCGTGCTACTAACTGTGACACGTGTTTCGCCTATTTCAGAGGCATATTCGGACTTACTATCGCAAGGTTTGCTTAAGTAATGAAGCAAGATTGATTCTAATATTTTAAATGATAAAATTACAAAGTGGAGTTTGGGTTTTTTTCTTTTTTACGGGAAGCAAGGAGGGGGGGTTATAGAATCAAAACCAATCCTATTGCATGTTATCAAACTATGATCTACGAGTAGATCTTAAAGATTTTTAATAGTTTAAGATTAAATTTACAACCCTTCGTTGTAGCAGAAATATTATAAATATACGTTTTGTTTACCTAGTACGACTTTAATAAAAATTAGAAAAACAGATAAGTTCGGTTTTCTTTAATTTGTGTATTCATAACGTTTAATGTGAAACTTAAGACTCTCATCTTAAACATGTATGGAAACACAATTTTGTGTACTAATTGCACATACTTTATTATGACCAGGACCAGTTTCATCATCTCCATGAGCTCATTAACTACTTAAAACTTTGATTATTTTAAAGCTTCCTTTATATGTATGCAAAGCTCTGTTTGAACTAGTATCAGTTTAAAATGAGCACGATGAGCGAAACCGGTCTCATGCTTATCGGAACATGTGTGGAAGTAGGCAATACGGAAAAATATGTTTCACAATGCACAGAACTCACTTCATATTTTCATGATGATAAATATTCAAATGTGTTGATAAATATTAATTAAAATGTAATACAAATTTCAATGTTCATTATTTTCCCTGGTCTTTAACAGAACGCATGTGAAAGTAGTACTATAAAATCTTCAAAATAATGCTCTTTTCACCAACAAGTGATAGTTAGCACATAACAATTGGAAATTGTCTCTACGTATAAAATCCAACAAATTTCAAGTACTATACAACCAACTTTCTTTTAGGAATGCTTTCGTTTCACTCTCTTGAAGCTAAAAGATCACTTTCAATTTTGAAAAAATTGTCTCTTCTTCTTCGGGACCCAGTTGACAACCCTGACATACTTAAAACTAGAATTTTGCTCACTTCTTACCTACGTGATCGTAACCAAAGCCAAACATGTTTTTTAACAGAACTTGCATGTCGCGAAGGTATTTTGAGACAACAGTCACAAGGCCAGTTTAGCTGATCAATGTACTGCTTATTGAGGTGCAGCAGTGAACTTAGTGAAGTGAAGTAGGTCAGCAGTGAACTTGGTGTTTTATTTAAAAATATCTCGTTCCTCTTGATTTTTATGTACTTTATATGTGTGTGGTTTTTATACCATTCTCTGTAAATACATATATTTATTTTTTTACTATACATAGATATATTTATAATAATTGAAAAAAAATTATTAAGAAAATAAACTTTCTTGATGATTGCTATTCAAAGAATTGAAAGCTCGATTTAAAATATTAAACAATACTTTGAACACGCAGCGAAAGCACATTACGTCAACTTAATGACCAAAAAGCTTGTTTCAGTCAGTCTTCAGGCTTCGATGACCGCGTGGCCTGAGGTGTTCCTTCGTAAGCTTTACTGACGCCCTCGGGATGGATTCTGTAGCACATAGCCTTATTTACCTGTGAACTCTTCGAACGCCAAAGCTTCTTACGAGTAAAGCTCTCTTGCACGCTGACAGTTCGGGGTAAACCTACTTCTAAAGCCTTCTTCATTTTCGATGATGGACTTATTAATTTAATGCGATGCATTTAACGGGCACATTTATAGCATACTATTAATGTTTGACGTTGCAGCTAACTTTCAAAGTGATAACTATTTTGATATTTTTATAATCACTTGAGATGAAAGAGAGATGGCTAAAAAAAAGAAATAGTTCACGAGCATATATTTCCACCAAATAAAAAGACTATTTGTAAACTTGTCATTATTAATTAAATCACTATTCAATTTCAAATGAAGCCGAACATAATTCATGAGTGAAACTAATCAATTTTATTCATGATTTTCAATAATTAAATTTTGAACATTTTGAGGTTAGAAAAACTATTCCAGGCAAACTCTGTGAACTATTTTCATGAGAGATCTACAAATATATTTGCTATTTTATTGCATTCAGGTTGGCTCATCGCGAGCATTATAACTAGAGACTCCAATTCGAGTATCGAGTACTCGATACTTGAGTATACTCGACGATTTTTCAAGTACTCGATACTCGAGTATTTTGAAAAATACTCGAGAAATACTCGTTATTTATTAATGAAGACATATTTTCAATTTTGATTTACTTATTTAAAAAATATATGCGTCTATTTTTTAATCGTTGCGTTTAACTGAGTTTATACGCGTGGTTTCACTGTTAGGTAATATTTATTTTCAATGGTTTTGCCGTCGAAAATGCTGTGCGAGAATTTCTTTTGTTATTTTGCTTTGGGTCCTGCTGTCTTATCTTATCAACGACTATGGTGACGACAAGGGACAAAATAAAATATTGAATAATAGTCTTTTAATTTTTCGACTATGGATGCAGCTGTGGCATAATCAATTAAATACGCTTATTTATTTATTAATCATTCATTTAAATACAAAAATTTGAATTAATAAAAAAAATTGGTACATCTGAAACTACTCGAGTACTCGAGTATTTTATAATTTTACTACTCGATACTCGAGTAGTTGAGCTGTCGAGTAATTGGAGTCTCTAATTATAACTCAAAAATTCTCTATCAAGCTCAGCGTTGCAGTCGTATGTACAAGAAATTTGTATTATTTATTTGATTTCAAAAAGGTTGTGCATGAGGATATATCACACTGTGAAGATTTTTAATGATAGTGTACTGGCTTAAAAGCGTGACGTTATCAAATAATATATTAAATAGCTAATTGAAAATCAACTCTTACTTGGTGCGTCATTTTGTCGAAACAAAAAAATATTTTCTGATAAAACGGATACAGCTGTTTATTAAAGTAACTGTGTGGTGACTACATCGAACTGGATCACCGGATCGAACGCGTTTTTGTATCCGTTAAGGAATGATTAAAAAAGTTAAATGTGTTTAGTTCTACATGATTCAAGAAATAATGTACTTAATGAAAATCAAAACACCATGCGATTTCAATCGAAACTACTATAATCGATCATATTTTTTAGGGTCATATCAATTTTAGTCTAGTAGTGTTTTTTTAACCCTTGAAAGAAGGGGGTCTAAAAATACCACCGTCATATGGCTTTATTGGCGAAAATTGCATTAAAAATTATATATTATGCTTCAACGTATTTTTCTCTACATCGTTCTAAAAAAATATATATTAATAAAAATCGATAGTGTTCCTATAATTATTCATATTTTAAGTCATGCATGAATGAGACAAACTAATCGCGTTGTTCATTAAAAACTGGCGTAATCAAAACTATGAGCGCGAGCGCTTATCTACGGCTTTTAATGTTAACGCATCCATTTGATTTGAAACGTACGTTTGAACGAGGCGCGCTTGAGATAAGATAACGTTATCTTATCGCGTATGGGCTGTTATGTTTGAATCCTGGCAATTTGTAGCGACAATATAAATGGTTTTCGGCCAATAATAATCCGACCTTTTCTCTTTTTTATTTAATTGCAACGAAACTAGTCGATAGAAATAATATTTTTTTTCTGCAGATGGTGTAAAAAACAATTATTTAGGAAAACCAAAAGTTTAAACATTGTATCACTAATATTAAGATAAAATGGCAGTGGTGGTCAACTAATGAAACGGATGTTGTACCCTTTATCTCTTCAGATACATGGCAATGGAATTAGCTAGATATAAACATAGTTATAAAGGAAGTACCTAAAGTTTTCTCCACATTTGAATTATGCTATTTAAGATTTAATAAAGATATTCATATCATATTTTTTACTGCAAAAGATGTAAAAAACAATGATTTAAGAAAAAAAAAAGTTTACACATTGTATCACTAATATTAAGATAAAGTAGCAGTGGTGGTCGACTGTTTCACCCTCCGGCTGGCAAAAGTTCAAAAAGAGATTCAAATCGTAGCTAGTCAAAGATATTGAATAAATAATGTACAAGTTGTTTGAAAACTTATCGTAGCAGCTCAGCGCTCTAAAATGTATATTTTACGGCGTAGCGTCGTAGAGAGTGTGACATGCTACGATCACGTATATTTGCGGACATCCAATGCAGAAGCGTTGTCAGCAGTTATATTAGCTTTAGAAAGCTCGATTGTACACCATTATATTATCGTTGCTTTAATGAAACTTTACAATAAGTAAAAATATTGTGGCTTTCTATACTATGTATCGTATCAGTGATACTCACCGTAAAACGAGATGAATAGAGACTACGGGATGAATAGAGACAAAAACAAGTATTGAACATAAGCACAAATTTACTAAGAATTCAATTTATTTTTTAGTATTTATATATAATTCTTTACAATAACTATAATACTATCTCTCGAATGACAAAACCAAACCAACTAAATGATTGGCCAAAATTTAAACAAATGTGTTTAAGTTCGACGCCTGTGCATCCTAACTTTTTGACTTCTTATAAATTTCTCTTTTATTGCACGAAAATGAAATTAAATCATGTTTTTTTTTTGTTAATATGTACCGTAAAACGAGGTGAATAGAGACTCATATAGAATAGATGTTCATATATTCCAATCATTACAATATGTTGTTTTGTCTCTATTCACCTGCAAAGTCTCTCTTCACCCCAATACAAAACAGGTTTAAAAACTTCAATTTTAACTATTTTTTAACAGATACAATTATTTTTTTCATTAATCCTTTTATTTATTGAAATGCAATGCTTTGGCTTTCTGATTTATTTGCTAAGTATAAAATAGTGATTTATTGTAATGTGATGTTTTAAGGTATTGACATATCTCATTGCATTTGTCCTATTGATATATCTCTTTGACACATAACGTAACATACTATTTTGTATTTAGTGGTATCCATTACTTAAAACCGGCAAAAATCTAGTTGAATTACATTGATCATAAGGATCCGAATATTTTTGTCAACAGGAACTGCTTAAAATGTATTTTTTTCTTTAGAGAAGAAATATAAACAGATTTGTTTCAGAAAAAAACACTTATACTCTTTCAAGGTGCTCACTGTCGATACTTGCATTATATTAAAAAAATATATTTGTACTTATTTCACAATTAATTTATTGAGATCAGGACCGGTTTCACTCATGGCGATCGTTTTCAACTAAATCATCATCATAATTTGAAAATGCTCGCGATGAGTGAAACCGCTATTGAAATCAATAAATTAATTGTGGAAATTGTACACAAAATCTTTTATATTTTTTAAATATCGTACTTGTTCTTGAAAACAATGTATTCGAACACATTTATTTGTTTTCTTAAAACTCAATGGTCTGAAAAACGTTTTTTGAGCTTTTGTGGACATTTAGAAATAAATGAAAACTATTGAAAAACACAACAAGAGAACACGCACAAATATTTGGTGTATTCGATGTTGACGTATGATGAAGGAATTTTAACCAAGTCAATGGCTCGTGAAGTTTATATACTCAAAAAGATTTTCTTCGGTAAATTAATCAACCGTCCTTCTATGTTATATTATAATTACAATATAATGGCAAAACAACGTCGTTTATCTGTGTGGAAGCTGGGATTGAATCCAAGTTATAGCCCTGCTTGAATAGATAAAATAGTTCTAGAAGTATCGATATTTAAGGTATGCGAGGATGATTCAAAACAATAGCTGGATTATAAAGTTTATACTAATATACACTGTTCGTAGAAGCATAAATATTGTTCTATATCCTCCTTAGTAGTAAATCCTTATCAATTTTTTTGTATCTCCGCTGATTCATGAAGGAATTACTGTCGTGGTATCATTACTGAGGATAACGATCTTCATAATTAGACCAAAATACGACATTCAAAATCAAGCCACGTTCCTAATTTTATCAGTAAAAAGGTAATAGATATGTCTTCTTAAATTTTACTTTTGACGCGCTTTATCAGTAACCATAATCAAATTATAAAAGGCTCGATTTACATATTATTGTGAATCCGCACCAATTAGAAAAATATAAGCGTATTTTTTTTACTGATTTATAATTGAATTTGCATTTAAATGGTAGTTTTTTTTAAATATATAATTTAAAACTACCGTGTTGTAATGGAGCCATACCAAGTTAATGCCAATTCAATTAATAAATTGACAGAAGCCGATGTGACTACTCTAGTGATTCTATTTAAAAATAGTTCTGACGAAGGCGTAAGCCGAAGTAGCTATCAACTATATCTTATATTATATAAAACCGAAACGGCGTATGTATGTCTGTGGGTCTGTAATTCCCTTTTGCATTTTTGGTTATTAAGTTGCCATAAAAATGAATATGAAAGAAAATATGTTTGAATTTTTATCAGCGAAGACATTTAGTCAAAATGTAATAAATTAGTCTTCTACTGAACTTTTCCCGGCTTTTATTATTAATAATAATGTTTATTATTTACGTGAAGGTATTATTTGACATTTCTTTGACAGCAAATTAGATTTTTTCCTTGAATTTGAACATTTTAATGGGCGAGAATGGGGATTTTATTTTAACTCTATTTTGAATGTTAGATTTTGTGATATAATTATGTCGAATGATATAACATTAAATAATTATTGGTCGCTTAGTCCGAGCGACGCCGGGTAGCAATACTAGTATTATATATTTTTTGCCGAATACATTTATATTTTTTCACTGTTTTATAATTGAGGAATCAACAAATTTAAAACTAATTTCATTACCACTCAATAATCTTAGATTTGCTATCATTTAAAGAAATACATAAAATTGTTAAAACACAATTAATACTATATTTTTTAAGAGAAAATTAGAATGATGTTAGAGTAGATGAGAAGATGTATTGCTTACTTCTTTTAGGCATGTATATATATATATAAGTTAATCTATGTTTAAGCATAGTTCTGACAAGGACGGTAACTTTCGTTCTGGCAAGCATCAACTATATTTTATATAATTTATGTTGAACTGAAATTAATTGCTGTTTTTTCATTGTGTATTTTTTACCCGCTAATAATATGTTTAATTGATGAAGACTTTATTATTTTTTCAAAGTATTGCCAATCCATTGAAAGAAATAGCAGTTTTAATTATATCGTCAATTATCTCTTAACTCTCAATATTTTTCTTGTGCATTATCTCGATCACAAACAATGTTGTTATTGTGAGTGTCTATAAATTGATTTAATATTTTTAAATTCCGTTATTCCGTCATTATTTTTATGTCCGGTCCGTGGCGCAGTGGCAACGGCTTTGACTTGCGTGCCGGACCGCCCGGGTTCGATTTCCGGTATGAGCGGATTTTTTCAGTCGATAAATCTGTTCAAAGGCATGGGTGTTTGTGTTGTTGAAAATCCCTTCTCACCTTTCCGATCCCAAAGAGTGACGATTAATAGTGACAGCGATTATAGCTAATCACTAGTCCTGTCCTACTCCTCTATCCTTTCCATCCCTACTCTCTTCAAAAGAGAGGTTGAGCAACTGAGTAACAAGCAGTTCTCGTAGAAAAAACATATGTTGAGATAAACTCCGTGAGGAGTCCATATGCTCCAAGTTGGGAGTGGACATGGTTAAAAAAAAAAAAATCAATAAAGAAAACCGTAAGTTTGCCTGTTTTTATTTAAAAAACATAAAATTTGAAAATTCTTAATAATTATCAATGCATAATTTAGTCGAGTATGGGTTGGTATGATCTTGTATTCCATACTATGGCCTTTGACTTAAAATTAAGCTGGGCATATTTTTTTTTTTTTTTAATGATCATGAAAATATTTGGCATTACAGCTTACGCCAATGCGCCAAATATTCTTAATTGTGAAAGTCATACGAGATTAACTCGATGATAAGTAATGAATCAGTTGTGCACAAAATCAACGATAAATAACATACACCCAGCCCAAGATCACTTTTTTTTTTCAATTGAAAAAATTTGACCTTGCCAGGAATTGAACCCGGGTCTCCAGATCGCTAGGACAAAGCTCTTGCCACTAGACCACAGGGACCGACTGAATTCGCATAGCTAAATATAGTTATTCGTGACATAAAAAAAAATCTTAACCTATTCAGATGTCTTATCTTTTTATCAATTAACGCTGTTTTCAAAAAAGTTTTCATCATAATAAAAAGACCACATTTATTTTCTCAATACATAATATACTATCTACCCAGGAAGTGTAATTTGTAACATTTTCCATTATGAAGTTTTTCAGGACGCTTTCTTTATCGCTTTTCAAAAAAGGTAGCATAAAAATATCAAAGGGAAATAAAGGGTAGTGACTAATTGATTTACATTTGGTGAATATCTTGTTTACAACGAATGGTTTTAAACTCTAAATCAAAGGAAGCGTGGGAACTGAAAAGAAATAAGAATAAATAACAGTATAACCACAAAAATATAAGCTCTCATTTAATTTGGTAGCTTCTTATCAAAACAAAACAATTTTTCTTTTTAATATAAAATGGATTTCATTGCTTAGTTTCCACTGCTTAGTCACAATTTAAATCAGATATAAATATATATTGATTGAGTAGGCATTTACTTGGTAGAATTCCATTATAATACGGTAAGAAAAATAACAATGTATTTTAGTTCTACATAAATTATTTTATATATTTGTTGATAGCTATTTCAACTTCCACCTTCGTCGTAGATAGTTCTGACGAAGGCGTAAGCCGAAATAGCTATCAACAAATATGTAAAATAATTTATGTAGAACTAAAATACATTGTTATTTTTCTTACCGTATTATAAATATATATGATTTAAAAAGAATATTCGGATACATAAACTAAATCAACGGAGACTAAAGTCGTACATATATGTACATATGTATGTCTCCATGTCATGTTTTGGCTCGCGTGCGACACTCCATGCATACAGCCCGTAAGCAGTATTGTTTTACGTCGTGGAGTAACCTTAGTCGACCATTTTAAATTTTCATTATTTAAGCATGGTAGTCGTCGTACTATTTTCAATTTTAATTAATTAATTGCAGTGGGTGTCATGACAGCCAAACCGGTCCTGATTAAATACATTTTACATGGAAAAAGTACTAAAAATGTATTATTATTTTTATTTTAATGCCTTTCCACCAAGTATTGACAGTGAACACCTTAAAATGTATTCTATGGTTGAATAACGGAGTTCATCAGCACACTATTTTTACTAAATTTATTTGACAAAGTTTTAAGATTATCTTCATTATTTCCATAATCTCAGTAGTATGGTTTGGTTTGTGTAAAAATATCTTTAAAATAAGTAATTTGAAACATTTTTACTTGATAATTGTTACAAGTGAATTTTATCTTTTGAATTGAATAGTATGGATTGAGAAGACCTTGATTCGGCTCCCTCGTAAATCGAGAAGGAGCCTCCTATCCGACACTTAGGAAGAGGAATTTTGGAAACGGAGTAGGAGAAACATGGTGCTCTTATAAAAAAAGACGATCTCAAAGCGTTATGTGGGTGCGGTTAGCACCCATTATTTAAATGTTACGAATTTTCACTGACTTTACACACGGATTTAACAAAGATAGATTTACAATACACGTTACGTTCTACAATAAATAATACACGACTATTATAATTGCAAAGGCGATATCACGAATTTACTAGACTTTATCCTTAGGGAGAGGATAAGGAGCTTCCAGGCTACTTCCAGGGTATACAGTTGAGAGAAGCTCCTCAACCACGGCTGTAAGACTTATCTGGCAAGCACATGCATTCTCAATGCTCTCCAATCTCTCACTGCTCGTATGAAAAAAAGCGGTTCCTTTAGGTAACAAACCGTTACAAAAAAATCGTAAACACGTGCGCCCGATAAGCTATCATTTATAGCCCATCGAACATTGCATGAAATTCCATTCACTCTCATGCACTCAGGGCGTAAAAGAGTCAAGAGACATTTAGAGCGAGACGTCCGCATAAATGCCTCTTTCACAAATTTGAAATTACTCTATATTGAATCGCTTTAGATTTCAATATAGAGTATTATTAGAATGAATTTATTTCTTAATATCGACTTAAACTCATAGACTGAGGTAAGATCGTTCGAGAGAGTTCTGATGACCTACCATATAGGGCGGTGTCAGGATCAATCAAAATTTCAAACGCTAATATCTCAAAACAGGATCAAGGGCAGTTATAACCATTTCAAAGTAAGGCGTCAATATGAAAACAGTTTATAATACTTAAGATTAACAATCAAAATAAGTGAAAAGTTATAGCCCACTAATACCCAATTTGAATAATTTTCTTGGGGAATAAATTTTTAAAAAATCCTCTTACTGACATCGCCAGACTTTTGAGATTATTTGGAATACCCTTTGTCTCTTATCAACAACATTGTACGTCAGTTCTGAATAAAAGCACCTCGAATGCCCCCTCTCCAGTGTGAAGACAACAAACCGACCCCCCCACTTAGCACGCCACTGACGGCGTAGCTCAAGTGGCTGACGAAAGAACCATTCAACTACCCTTCAACCAAAATGCTTGGTTGAACAAACATCTATTATTATTGTCTTGTAAAACGTTAACATTAAAATAAACATTTGATATATTGATATCTCCTAAAGGTCATTGAAGTTATTGATTTTAACATAGGAATAGTATGAACATACAATACATAAGAAAGATACCTTTTAAGGTGTTCACTGTCAATACTTGGTGGAATGGCATTATAATAAAAATAAAAAAGAATTTTTAGTACTTATTCCACATAAAATTTATTGGATCAGGACCGGTTTCGCTCATGGCAAGCGTATACAAAAGTTAAGTAAGTTGTACATTGTATTTCTTACTTAACTTTCGTACAAATATCACTGTTTTATTGTATTTATTATCAGTCGACAATGCTCGTCATGAGCGTTACCGGTCCTGATCCAAAAAAAATCTGTGGAATAGGTAATAAAAATGTTTTATTATTTTTATACATAAGATAGGCAAGCTTTTTATTCAGAATATATCGTTGGCTGAAAATGAGGCAAACCTCTAGGATTTGTGTAAATTGGTGATGGACCTGTAATGGAAATGCGTTGTAGATATTCTAAGGGTACTTAAATTTCTATGGCTCATCCTTAGACATGGCCCAATAGGCCACTAACTAATTCCAATTACTCGAAATCTCAAGTACTCGAGTATCGAGTAGTAAAATTTAAAAATACTCGAGTACTCGAGTATACTCGAGTAGTTTCAGATGTACCAAAATGTATATTATAAATACAAATTGTGTATATAAATAAATGATAAATAAATAAATAAGCTTATTTTGTTGCATTAATACATTTATTTCAATTTATGAAACATATATTTCGAAAATACATAGTAGATAATTAAATGTCTCAAATTTTTAACTTGGTTCGACGCTTTGTTTTTTTATTCCCGCGGTAGTAAAACTCTATCTGTTGCTGTGGACGTCAGCTTAAAAAATAACAATAAATTCAATAGTGCTATTAAGTTTTTCTGTCCGTTGCTTAAAAAAAATAAAATTTGCAAAATAGCCATCATTTATATACAACGAGTATTACTCGAGTATTTTTTAAATTACTCGAGTATCGAGTACGAAAAAAATGGACGAGTATACTCGAGTATCGAGTACTCGATACTCGAATTGGAGTCTCTAGGCCACGCTAACTGGATTGCAACTAAGAATAACTTCATTGTATTTGAAAAAAATGCTATTTTATTTGGGGATCGAGATTATTTCGATTCTTTACTAGTGTCAATAAACTCACTGACATACGGGCTCTCAGTATACGGATTATTCAAAGGATACTTATTATCAAATTGATTTTAGTCGCTAAGCTAGTCTCAACTTAATTTAACTTTAATTTTATTCATTCTCCTACTACTAGTGCATGGTACAAAATCTGTCCTGTGCCGATCCGCTCGAGCCATGAATGTAAAGGGCTAGGCTCTTTTTTCTATTCGATAGCGTTGTAAAAGGTGGCCATGGAACATTGGCTACATATACACATCGGGTGGTGGTGGTGGGAAAATCCAGGTAGTGAATTCCTAGTTTTTCTTTGTGCAACTGGGTGAGCCTAATGGCAATCTTAATGTGAGGCAGGCGAGCATTTTAATTGAGCAAATTAACAGCTTCATACGGAGAGCAATTAGACTACGACGCATAAGCTTTCTTTATATTTTCTTCACAATAAATATTCATCATCATTATCAGGTGATTAACTTGACTGTCTCCAACAACTAATTGTCTGTCAATAATGAATTTTCTCCAGAAAGAAGCTTTTTTTAAGCAATCTTGATTCGCCTTACATTCAACGTAATCAAAAAACATATCATTCTTTTGTCATCCATTTGTGAAAGCCTTTAAAAAGCTTTCTAGTTAATAGTAACCGATATGTGTATATGAAAGAATAGATGGCTTCAATTATGTTCAAATATAAGGTTCTCATTGATGTTTGGAGGTATGTTACTGAATAAAACAAAATAATGATAGCTTTCAGTAAACCTCATAAAAAATCCAAACTACAGTTAAACCTATTACAAGTTATAAATTGCCATGTTGTTTATGTCTGCTAATTTTATTTAAAGAATAAATAAACAACGATAAAAAGCTCATGTGAAAGTTTTTCTCTATCTGCTTATTACACGTATTTTTTATTATTATGGTATAACGTCCCAGCTCCGGAATAAAATGATGTGTTCAAAATATTGGTTTTCAGTAAATCGATGCTAGATTTGTGTTTCATACCTATGGCAAAACAAAAGTTACATAAGCTGAATCTTATATATAAAACCGAAACCGGGGATGTATGTCTGTAATTCCCTTTTGCATTGTTGTTGCAAGTTCAAACAAACGAATTGATTTCGCTCGCGAAATTATCGATGGTAAATTTGTTTCGTTATCAATGTGTGTGTAGAGACTCCAATTACTCGAGTATCGAGTAGTACATATATAAAACCGAAACGGCGTATGTATGTCTGTGGGTCTGTAATTCCCTTTTGCATTGTTGGTCATTAAGTTGCCATAAAAACGAATATGAAAGAAAATATGTTTGATTTTTTTATCGGCGAAGACATTTAGTCAAAATGTAATAAATTAGTCTTCTAAAGAACTTTTCCCGGCATTTTATTACTATAATAATGTTTTTAATTATATATATTATAAAGGTATTATTTGACATTTCTTTGACAGCAAATTAGATTTTTTCCTTGAATTTGGACATTTTAATGGGCGAGAATGGGGCTGTCAATATATGAAAGGGGCTGTGAAATGTCAATGTCAGTCTGAAATGTTCATTTTAATTCCATTTTAATTGACCTAGACTTTTGAATTTTGAAAAAAGTTGTTTCAACTTGGCCCGTCTGAATTTACGCGCCGAGCTGAACATAACCCCAAACTGGTCCGAGCGAAGCCGAGTTCCAATACTAGTAATTAATAAAATTTGGATTTAAGCATTCTTACGTTTATTTGAAACTGTGAGCTTGAAGCACACAGTTCTATTGATAGTGAATATTTTTTCATAAATAAATTAAAAAAGGTTGTTAAAAATTAGAGACATTGTGAATCAACCAGAAATTGCTTGAAACCACTTTAATTTATCAATGAAATTATATATTTTACAGACATACTAGTCAGTATAAGCCAATTCATTGACGCAAATGTCCGTAGATGCCAAAAAGCGAAACTCGGTCGTTAAAACGTACAAAAATTAAGCGATATAATTTTAAAATGGAAATTCCATCAAACAGCTTCAGTAGAAAACTTAAATGATAACATAGTAGTAAGCGTTAAATTTTAATTTATGAAAATGATTGATTAAATTAAATGAAATTGAAAAAAAATGTGTGTTTTAGTTGAACAAGTCGGCTTACGCCTACGTTAGAGCTATGCATAAACAAACATAGTGAAATAGCTATCAACTTTATATTATAAAATAACACATTTTTATAATAATGCCATTCCACCAAGTATTGACAGTTAAAACAGACATCTTAATTGATTTATTAACTATTTATTACATAATTTTTGTAGAACTATAACACATTGCTATTTTTTCACGGTGCTAGGTATATTTAATAATGTAATCAACCCATCACTAAGACGTGACGGATTGTGAGCCATGGTTCGTTTTTATAAAAAAAACAGTATATGTATTCATAACATTATTTTTTTTTCTATAAATCAATTCTGAGATGAATTGTTTAACCTAATATTGCTCTAAAACAATATAAGACTATCATTTCATTTGGCAAAAAACACCAAACATTGCATACGTAAACATTTTAAAATGTTTAATTCATTCTATCTTCCAATTTCTCCCTTAAACACCAAATAATCTACTGCCGGGAGTATTTGTTTCAGACCGAAAGTGAATAAAAATAAATGTTTTTTCCCTTCATGTCGGCGACACGGGACCCTTCCGCTTCTTTTATAACCCCTTTTCCGGTATTTACATGTTATTAGACACTTTCTTCTCGCTTCGGAAAAACCCCGTCCGACCTCGCAAAAAAAACCTCCAGTTGGCTATACTACGTAGCCTGTGCACATAATCCATTATCCTGTAAACCAGGATGTAAAAAATACTACATTCTTTCCTTATCTGCGCTGGATTTGGCATTTTTTTATAACTTTCTGGGGATTTTCCTGAGGCAGACTTTTTGCGCGTCTGTCAGTCGTCACTCTGCATTGAAATGTCGACTTGCTATTAAACACTATATTCAAAATATTGTCAAACAAAAACTCTACACTTTTATCTTATCTAGATTTTATTTTATCTGTGATCAAATAAATAGATCTTTTAAGGTGATAAACCCTCCATAAAATAAATTGAAACAAAATAAGCAGCATTTATTTTTTCAAGCATCAATTAAACTCCCCAATTCCGAAATTCTTATACTGAGGTACTACATATTGAGATTGCATTAAGCCACTCTGTTCCTTGACTAAAAAAGAGAGAAAAAACCTTATAACCCTAAAAAAGTTTACCATATTTATATTGCATACTAGAAAGAACTTTGTTCAAAATCTATTTATTGTTATCTGAACATATATATTTTCTATACTACTCAGTGTAGCAAATAAGCCTCTTAAGGTAATAGAAGAGTGGCTTCATTTTTGCTGGTGTTGAGTTATGAATATCTCTAAAAACAAAATAATAGAAGTGAAACTAGATAGTTCAATGCGTATTAAAATCACTATATTGTTCATAGCTACACTTTACCTTAAAACTATAAATCAGAAACCCAAAGCATCGTGGCCAAAAATAGTCCCAGCTTTAAATTAAGGACGTATTAGAAACCAAAGCAAACATTTTTTTCATCAGAACTGGTTTGTCACGTACGGCATTTGAGTTACCAATCGCATGGTTTGTTTGGCTGACCAATGCACTGCCTATTGAAATGGACATTTTTAGCAATGAACTTAATGCTTTGTTTTCAAATTTATTTTTGGTTTTATGATTATTTATGTAATTTATATGTTTTATTTTATACCAATCACAGTTTTTTTTAATATGTAATGTATTATGGTTCAAAATTTAGTACTTATTCGACATTAAATTTATTGGGTCAGGACTGATTTCGCTCACGGCGAGCATTATCAAATGATAAGAAATACTACGATTTTTTTTCTGTTAAAAAATAGGTAACATTGATTACTGACGAAACCAGTTTTTTGACTCTCCTGAAAGGTAGAAAGAAATGAGTTAAGTTTCTCTGTCTCCAAGGTCAGCTGTCATGCCGCAAAATTGTATTTTCTTCAATAAGTTAACATAAATAAACCCTATAATGAAAAAAAGATTTTTTTCTGTTGAAAAATAGGTAACTGATGAAACCTGTCTTTTGACTCTCCTAAAAAGGAGACAAAAATCCAGGGCTATGGAAATTACGACTCCAACTCCAGCATTTACTAAAAACATGACTCCAACTCTAACTTAGACTAAAAAAAGTTTAATTTATTTGTGTGTATTCAATTAAATATCAACCAACCAATCCGGCCAATAGCAAATTTTACCATATAACATATATTAAACTGACTTCTCAACTGTAGCGATCGCGCTTTCCTGTCTGAAGCGATAGGAAGGGAATGTCAACAAATAAAATTCAAGAGTTAAAACACTTAGAGACGAGGAGACTGGAAGAACTTTGGCGCTGACACGCCTTAGAACTTGATGCTACGTCAAGCTGATATCCAAAAAAAAAAAAAAATTATATGCAAAATTAAATGGTTCTAATATTTCAAAATTTCCGACTCCGAGTACGACTCCTGCCAAAACCCCGCAACGACTCCGACTCCGGCCAAAAACCCGAATCCACGACTCCGACTTCAACTCCACAGTCCTGGAAAAATCAGTTAAGTTTCTCTGTCTCCAAGGGACCTACATAAATGAGACTGAGGCTCGAAATAAAAATGGTGTATGCATGATCATTATAATAATACCTCGCATCATAAGCATTCCTCTCGAAAATTACTCCACAACGCCAAAAATGGCGATGCGGCAACAGTTGTTCGTAATATTCGTATTTTGATGGCCCGCCAACATCGCCGTCGACTTTTTGCCGCATTTATTTTTGTTCTCGCAGGAGACACGTGTCTCGTTTAATGTCAGGAGACAGTGTTACGGCGCAAGCAGACAAATTCACGTGCCAACGTGTCGAGGAATATTAAACATACGAATCACTAGAGTAGAGAAAGTTATTTGTCTGATATTTAAAATTCTTTTAATATATATTTTTACAATATTGGTGTTATACGGTGAACAAAAAAAACAATGTATTTTAATTCTACAGAAATTATTTTCTATTTTTGTTGATACATATTTCGGCTTACGCCATCGTTAGCACTATGTTTTAAGCCTTCATTTACTCATCCTTATATGTTTACCGTTGTAGACAGGTTACGCAATACATCTTCTCTGTTCCACCATCCTAGTTTTATATGTATTTATGTGTAAATAATTTATATAGAATAAAAATACATTGTTATTTTTTTCGCCGTATTAAAATGGAGTTCTACCAAGTGAATGCCAACTCAATCAATAATATTGTCGTTGTTTGGGAATAACTTGATAACGGAATTTTGAAAAAAAAGTTTTAATGTGTTCACTGTCAATACTTGGAATGGCATTGTACCTAATTAGCAGAATAACACATTTTTCACCGTATTGTAATGGATTTCTACCAAGTAAATGCCAATTCAATCAATACATTGTTAGTACTTATTCCGCATTGGATTTATTAAGATCTAGACCGGTTTAACTCATCGCGACAATTATTTACAGTTGAATCAGTTGATAATGCTCGTGATGAGCGAAACCGGTATTGTAACAATAAAAAAAATGTTCAATTCTACCCATATGGATAGATATGGAACACAAAATCAACAAAGTGCAATGAACTAACGTTAAATTTATTTCATTTAATAATGTATAGCGCAAGAAATTATCATTGAACGTCTAGATTAAATAAAAACGCAAGCAAGTTTAGTGATATAAACTCGCGTTCAAAGTTGAACGAGAATTTATCGACTATCCGCTTTTATGTCCATAAAGCACACTTGGTTTCCGTAAGTTCCTAGTTACTAAATAAATGCAAAAGCTGTTTCGTATATTTTCCGTCCATCTGTTGGCGTAAACGGTTAATAATTGCAGAATAAGTACGAACAGCCTTCGTTTTTGCGCTGCGAGTTGACGTCAATTGCCACGTGTTACTTACAATTTCAATATTGTTTATTGATCACACAAAGCTCCGAGAGTATGATTCGCTAAGCAAAATTTGCGAGCTTTTGTTTGGGTATATCAGAAAGACAATATACTACAGTCACTACACTATAATATACTGCATATAATTCAACATTTATCGCTTGATATTATTTCAATATCCAATTTGAATCATTTTAATATTCTGCATTCAAAATTTGAATTTTGTTTTCTTCCATACACTTTAATCAATTAATTGGATAATAAGAAGTTGGATAAAACCCTCGATTTATTTATAGATATACTTATGTTATTATCTGGTAATACCTAATTATTTGCGACACTACATTTAAAAATACCGATAGTTAAAAGCAAACCCACTTAATTCATTGAAACCCATTTACATCACACTTTTGCTAATTCATACAGATTGTGTTAATAGGAATTAAACTTAATGATCTACTTTTTTGACGTGACAACGTCTTATAAATCGATGAACGCCCGCTGCACGCACGAAAAAACATGACTCATTGTCCCGTTTGTCGCGTTACGCCGAAGGCAAGCGTGCGAGCGAGAGCGCGGATAAGCGATAGAGAAGCACGATCGGCCTACCGTTCAGATTGTGCCGCATCTATCTCTCTTCCACTCGATTGGTCGATGCGTCTGAGTGAAAAAGAGACAGCGGCAGCACACAACTTATACACCTACAGTACCTACACGTAATCTGTTTACAACTGTTTATAAAGTGAAGTGAAATGTTAATGTGGTTTTCATTGTTTATATTACAACAAAAATTGCGGCAGTAAAGGTAATTAATCCTTGAATTAATGAGTGCGAATAAAATATATCAATAAAAAATTGTAGATTTCATTTCACTCCTTCTTCGTATCCATACAAAATAATGATAATTCAATAAAAATGATTCCATTTTATTCATAAAAGTATGCAATCATTTCATCAATGTTTTCTTATGACGTTGTCACGTTGTATACAAACGATACAAACTGTCTGCAGTATTTTTTAAAATATTCGAGTAACACTCGTTATTTAAAAATGAATATATATTTCCAAATTTTATTTCCTTACTAGCTGACCCGGCGAACTTCGTACCGCCTCAGAATTAATAGATGTGTTAACTTATTAGCTTAAAAAAAATTAAAAAATCGGTGCGTGTAGTTTTTGGTGGATTTATGGCACGCTCAAGTACTGTTCGTGAAAAATACCCGCTGGCCGTTTTCAAGATGGACGGCTAAATGTATAACTGCTGATTCAATAACATAAATAAAACGACGGACATCAAAAATATTAAAAAAATAAGTCCTGATAAGAACATCCTTCACCTAGCGGAATGAAATATACTTTACAACCTTCTCTCATATCTAACCAATACACATAAAAAAAATCATAATAATCGGTCAAGCCGTTTCGGAGGAGTTCGACGACAAAAATTGTGTCGAGATTTTTTATATAGATTTAAAAAATATATGTTTAATGTTTAACCGTTACGATTAACTGAATCTTACGCATGCATTTTAATATCAGGCTATTTTTTTTTTGCTATGCAAGAATTTCTTTTGTTACTTTTGCTTTAGGTCCTGCATGGGATCTTATCACTGACAATTTTATGATTGCGAGAGTCTATGATGATAAGAGACAAAATAAAATATTATTTATTTTGGTACATTTGAAACTACTTTAGTGTAATAAAATATCGAGTAATTGGAGTCTGTAGCTGCAGTCCTTAGGCAAATTATATGTAATATTATTCATAAATTTGTGCATTCGAAAAATATTTATCAGTAGCAGTACCTACATCCCTTTACTTTTGATAAAGTAATTCATAAAAAATCCCTATCTCGGTGCTGTAGAAGAGTTGAGTGTATAACTTAGGGACAAGATTTGACAAAAAAAAAAATATTCCACGAACTAAGATATTACTTTTGAATTTTCGATCTGTTTTCAATTTACTTTTGAAGCAAGTGATAAAAAACTTGTTTTGTTTACTTGTAAACAAAATAATCTTATATTTTGTGTTAGCAAAAGATATAAAAAATGGACCAATAGATCGAAATTGTGAATAAACAATAATATTATTTTGAAATCGTGATATTAAATAATACAATATATTTAATATTATACAGTCAAAATATACAGACGTTATTATTCTGCGTAATCATGAAATCCATGGTCACAAAAACTTTACTCATTTTCGTATAGAATATATTATTCCTATACCAAAAACTAATTTTGACATATAATTAAATGTTATATAGAAAATGGCATATAATAACGATTACAACACAGAAATAGCCATAAGTTTACTCAAGTCAAAACAGCTTAGTAAAGAAACTAAAATCCTTACCATCTTTATTATGTAGGCTTAAAAAAATACGTGCAAGCACTTATAATTACCATAGTCAACTAACCCATTGCAATCATCATGAAATTTATACCATGTTCACATTACTAATGATTTTTAGCTACTTGTCAAATTATAACTTACTCTTGACTCTAGACCAGGGGTCACCAGACTTTTCGGATTGAAATTTTTTTAAGCTTGGGAGGCTGGATGACAAATAAATGTGTTGGAATCGAATTATAATATTAATTTTTATGTTATAACATAATTATATAATGTAAACAAATGTACTTTTTATTGGAATTTATAATAGGAAATATGTATTATATTGTATCGGTTCATGCGTTGTCGTATCTTATACATGAATTCATTCAACATATTTTGTGAATTCACAACCAAATCATGAAATTTAAAATATATATTTTCCCTATTTGAATAATTTATTTTCAAAAATTGTGAATTTTTGGAGGGCTGAAGGAAAATCTTTGGCGGGCCATAGTTTGGTGAACGTTGCTCTAGAGCAGGGGTGGCCTGACTATTTTCTCCGCGATCGATTTTTGTTTGAAATTATTGGCGGTCATCGACCAACATCAGAAGTAGTAATTTAAAGCCTATATTAATCTTATTACCAACCCTTGTTTGACCCGGGTTTTAGACAGAGTTTTTCGTCGATAATCGGCTAACTTCGAGATTTTAGCGTGCTGTCCCTGTCACACGACTGGTCTCACACGCTTCTTGGGACGGGCACAAGAAATTTGTACAGATCAGATAGGCGATCGACTAGGAATCGCTATGGGATCGACCAGTCGATCGCGATCGACGCTTTGGCCACCCTACTCTAGAGTCTAGACCTAGACCAATTGTACTCAACGATGAGATAGAAAACTTCTTTGGATAGCATTTTACGGGTTAACCAAATGCGGGTCGTCAATTGTGTGAATTCCATATTGTCATTTCTCGCTCAAAATCTTTTATGTCAATAAAAGCACATTTTTTAATAATTCATAAAAACTCCCTTTTTTACTATTCTTTTTATTTATAGAACTACATTCAACACCATACTCATTAAAGAAAATTGGTATTACAATGCATTTGACGAAACGATATACAATGAAGTAAACAAAAAATTGAGATGTGTGATTTTTACATCATTGTTTCTTGTACAATTTCAAAAAATCAAGTTGTGTGTTTTTACTATCTTACACCTAGCACCTTATTCATGAAAGAAAAGTTGATTTAATATAAAATGTCTTCTGACTATTTTTCCTTGAATATTGCACATAAAATAAAGCCCATACCATGCTCGCAAAAAAAAGGAAATTTTGTGTTGCACAATTTTTGAATGTCAGCACATTGGATTTATTGGAAACCACTATATTTATAAAATAGAAAAAAAATCTGTAAAAATTATTGTGTCAGTTTTAAGTTGTTCACTGTCAATCCTTGGTGAAATGGCATAATAATAAAACATTTTTATTACATACTCCACATTGGATTTCTTTGAAATCAAAACCGGTTCCGCTCATCGGTTTCAATAATGCTTGCTTTTAGCAAAACTGGTCTTGATCGCAAGACATAAAATGTGAAATATGTCCTAAAAATGTTTTATTATTTTGATTTTAATATTGTGTCACATCAAAAAACAAAATGAGAATCCAATGGTGTAATGCAATCATTTTGGCCAAAAACGGCACATAGGAGATATTTTGTAAAGGAAACGACGATGAACAATCATTTAATAAACCTTTGTGTATTATTATAAACGAATAATATTTATTTACGATGTAGCCTCCTTTGAATTTAAATTGTTAAGGACTGAAATACAATTATTTTTTACTGTACATACATGTATATATATTTTTTACGTGCGTTGTACAGTGTGTAGCAAAATATAAAAAGAGATTTCAGATTCATTTGGTAGATTATACTAACGTAAACGCAAATCGTTTTAAATAGCTACATTCACATATGAAAACGAATAAATATTGGAGGGATTTGCTTGCTTTTCCTTTGCGTTTCTTTCTTTGTTTTAAATTGAGTTTTACATGTTGTTTATTGTCTCATTTCGAGACAAATCCATTGAACATGCTGCGAGATTTCTGAAGAGCGAATAAAATAATCCACTTGATTCGTTTAACTTTACAAAGGCTAAATTCATGTAAGATCATTTATCAAAGATCTCCCAATCCTTGTCAAGAAGATTGCGCTGGGCTTTATTAGTATGTCGAAAAATGATCTTAAATTAATATCATCTCCGCAATATATATTTATATTGTTCTTGATAACCAACCCAAAATTATTTTCGTTAGTTATCTTATTTTTTACTTCGAATAAAAACAAGCCGAAAACAAAATCGATAATATTCTTCATCGAGGTCGAGTTGATAACCTTGACATACTTAACCCTTTGCACTCCTCAATATATATATATTTTAAATTTATAATAGTAAAAAATGTTTGGCATTACAGCTAATGCCAATGCACCAAATATTTTAAATTCTGAAAGTCATGCGATATTAGCTCGATGATAAATAATGAATCAGTCGTGAACAACTCAACGATGCACCCAGCCCAAGATCTCTTTTTCAATTGAAAAAATCCGACCTTGCCGGGAATTGAGCCCGAGCCTACCTAATCGCTAGGACAAAGCTCTTGCCACTAGACCACTGGGTTCGACGGATATTATTTTGTTCCCTCTAGGAACTCCTCAATTGATTGATATTATACGGTTCGCGTATTAATTAGCATGGTTAAACGAAATACAGAAAAGTATAACAAATAATCATTGGCGGCTAGTGACAGAGTATTAGGGAGTACAAAAAAAGATTCAACAATTTTGCATGAGTTCTTTCCTATTCATTGGATTTTAAAACGCTTCTATAACATGGACTTTCAATTCAGATGTTCGCAATACCAACGGAGTGCCAGTCTTATGAATTTTTGGCTGTCCGTAGTACGGAAAAATAGTTGAATCTTTTTTTGTACTCCCTAATACTCTGTCGCCAGCCGCCACTGCATATAATGACATGCTGCAACCTTTAACTAAGGCACACAATCCAATAAATACGGTTTTTGAAAAAGGATAATTTATAGTTAGTAAAAAATATTTTTCCAACCAAGTTGTACAATGTCGAGCTGGACACGACATAACTGTTGCATATTACCTTCAAGCTAGACTCGACAACAGAAATCTAGGAGTTAAGACAATAAACTTACATGCTTTTACTTTTTACCTACGTGGTCGCAAACAAAGCCAACTTATTTTTGACGTCGGTTATATGAGTCACCAGTCACAAGGGCTGTTCGGCTGACCAATGAACTAGACATTTTCAGCAATGAGCTTTTTGTTTTGTTGTTATATTTGGTATTACTCTTTTTATTTCAAGGTAAATAATATATTATGTTTTTTTATACCATTTTCTGTATTAAAGTTTACTCATGTTTTGTTATATGTCACATGTTACTGCTTGTTTTTCACCAAAAACGGTGTTTGAATTGTAAGAATTTTTACGAAACACGTGTTCTCATTAATCGGATTTTTCTTATGACTTATGTCATGATTTAAGTCGATCCCATCAAATTTGTTTGAGGTTGTTGTGCTACGAGACAAGTCATAGTATGTGGGGGTCAGTACAGAGTAATCACCAGTTCTCGTAAACTAACACTTGAGATTTTTTCCCGTTAGATTCCATATGCTTCACATTGAAACAGACGTGGCTGAAACAAAAAGTGAAAAAAGCGGATCTTACAGCCAATAAAAAATATAAACATAGATTGATAGAAGTGTTAACTAATTTACCATGAAAAAGACAAAGTAACAATCAATAGAGATATCATTTTTAAGGTTTGCACTGTCAATACTTGGTGGAATAGCATTATAATAAAAATAATAAAATATTTTAAGTACTTTTTCCACATAAAATTTATTAGATCAAGACCGATTTCGCTCATGGCGAGCATTGTCAACTGATAAGGAATACAATGAAACAGTGATATTTATACAAAAGTTATGTAAGAAATACAAGGTATGACAAACAATGTACAACCTTGTATTTCTTACTTGACTTTTGTATAAATATCACTGTTTCGTTGTATTTATTGTCAGTTGATAATGCTCGCCATGAGCGAAACCGGTCCTGATCCAATAAATTTTATGCGTAATAAGTACTAGAAATGTTTAATTATTTTTATTCAATGGAGATATGTATGTATAAGATTTTTTTGTTATACAAATAGAAACGCATACAAAAAATATGTTAGTAATCTAGGCCGACAAATTAATGAATAGAGACTTTTATAATGCTTTAAGGATCGAGGCAAAAATAAAAATACACCGTAATTGAATTTTTTTAAATAAAAAGAATTCGTTACACTTTTTTTCAAAAGCTGAAAGAAACCTTTCTAGTACAATGAGCACGCGACAATTATAACGGCTAAAGTAGTCTTTTCAAAATTACCTTTTCGCAATCTCTTTATCTGATTGTGTTCTGCATTGAAATATTAGGGTCAACCATTTTACGCAAAACTAGAAAACACTTAGAAGCACGGCCCTAAGCGGATCGCTTTAGATTTAAAGCTACCCAAAACATCAGATTTTGGGAAAGCTTATTGCACAATAAACACGATTTTATCAAGTACTATTTTGTAAAACAAACTCAATTGCAAATAGTTATTTTACAACAGAATAAGATACCGATGTTCTTTTGTCGACCAGAATTGTTTGTTATTTATTTATTGGGACAGAAATACAATACATGGCATTACAGTTAGCACAAATGCACCTAACAAATTTAATCAATGTATTACATAAAATATAACACAAAATTAATCTTTTAACTGCCAGCATGTGCATGTATGGCGGTACCCCGCACGTCACGAATTTTATTGTAAAAATAAAACGTTTTAAATATTTATATGTTTATTAGCAAAAAACTATATAAAATAAATGGCATTACAGCAAGCGCCAATGCGCCATGCATTTGACAAATTAATAAAAAATACATAAAATATTACACAAAAATAAGAAACAGAACAGAAACATATTATTTACATAAGAAGACAATTTTTTTTAACAAAGCGTCAAGTTCACTGCCAAAGATGTCCACATAACAGGCAGCGCATTTAAATATTAAATATATCTTTTTTAAATATTTATTTGTATAAAGTTGCCGATTACGATGCGATTGTGCCGTCATTTATCCATAATAACAAAATTAAAATATGTATGACTCACCAGTTACAATTGATTTTAGTTAGCGAAATCCCGCTTGAAGCGAGCGTCTAAAGACGTCATTTTTGTATGATTGGCGTGCCGTGCCGTTCACGGAAAAATTTGCGTCTTAAGACGTCTGTGGCAGCCATCCGGTTAAAAGATTTATAAAACAGAAACATATTAATTACATAAAAAGAAAAAAAAAAAGGAAACTAAGCACCAATTTCAGGACCACAACAGGCAGGGCATTCATCAGTCATACAGCCCTTGTGACGTGTAACTCAAAAGGCCTAAGTGACAAACAAGTTCTGAAAAAAAAATGGATGGCTTTGGCTGCAACTACGTAGGTAAAAATTGGGAGCATGCAAGCTTAAAGTTTTAAGGATGTCAGGGTTATCAACTCAGCCCCGAAGAAGAAGAAAAAAATGTTGAATATTGCAATCGATCTTCGAGCTTCAAGAGCGTGAAACGAAAGCATACCTAGAAAAAACTTGGATGGATAATACTCCATTAAAGAATTTTCTTATTGAAAATTATTACCTTTTTCAAATAATAATAATTATTTATAAACGAGCCAGTAACCGGCATGCGTTGCAATGCCACGCAAAAAATAAAGGTGTGTTAATTTTGTTTACTGGAGGGTTTTTGGATACACAATATTTTTGCTTAAACGACGTAACGCGGTGCATTCTGGTACCTACTTTACCTAATCTCCATGCTCCTCACAAAACCAAACCACCTCACCCTCAAGGAATAGAAAAACCCCTCAGTGAGGTGATACTTGAGTCGGATATTGCGAATGAAGAATACATTAATCTTTATCAATACAGTATTGAATCGTTTAACCATGAATTAATCCATGCATTACAGATGAAATAATGAATCGAATTCATCCTTTTTTGCTTCTTTGTATACAGGTAGTCTTTGACTTACGACGGTTCCACTCACGACCGAATTTTTTTTTTAAATTTCATCTAAGAATACTAATAAATCGTGCCCATAATGACTGGTAAACGGCAATAGATAAAGAAATAAAACGTAAGTGTATCGTAACAGTATGAAAGTGGTAAAAAAGTGAAAGGTCTTTACAATTTTGAAGAATAAAGTAAAAATCAGTGAAACTGTTCATCAATACAATTTGCAATAATAGCAACAACAATGTTTTGTTTGTTTCTTGAATCATTCTATGAAATGGAAAGCTATTGGTGTTGCAGAATCTTGCAACCCAGAGAGCTATTGCCAGATTTACAATTCAAGTGCGTTTTTACGACAAAATTAACAATAAAAATATATAAACAATAAATGAATGTATTTTAAAACATCTTTCGTATGAAATTCGACTGACGACCAAAGTTCAGGAACGTATCTCGGTTGGAAGTCGAGGACTAACTGTACTTTTAATAATGCAAAGTAGACATTTGAACTGTTTTGTTTTACTTCCTTTAACTTTGTCTACTAACCTCTTTTCTTGAGAGATAGTAAAAGTAAAAGGTATTGGACTAGGACAGAGATAGTCTTTGGGTGAACGTTTCTACTACGCCCCATTTTAATGATGCGATGTTTGGAAGGTTATTTTGACATAACATATATGTTTTCTTTTGAACGCAAATCTATAAGCTGATGGACAAATTAGTTTGAAATCGAGAACCCGAGAAAACGACGTTTATCAATCGGCTTTAGGTCGATTAATTAATGATAAAAAATGTTATAAAATATTTTTTATTTTATTTTTTTCTTCGTAGCAATGATGAAGCTTTAAGGCAAAATAAAATGTTTCACGAAAAGTTAAAATGTCCATCAATTCATTCGAAAAAAGTATATTATTAATTGAGATTTTCAACAACGAACAATTTAGAACAAGAAATACTGTAAAAATAATATATAAAACAAGGCACAACTGGCATAACACGTTGGTTATAAGAATAAATAGATGAAAGAGGCGAAACACGTGTCACAGTTAGTAGCACAATACGTGGAATAATCAAAGTTATTTTATATTAAAATCAACTTCCACAAAGGTACCGCCGAATCCATCGAGAGTGGTATAATTTGATCATCTAATATTAACCATAAAAAAAAGGTTCCTCACTGAACAAACAAAAAACATTGGTCGATTGAATTGACATTGCCTTGGTTGAACTCCATTATAAAACAGTGAAAAAAAAAGTAGTTTAGGCCTAGAGAAATTATATGATATATTTTTGATAGATATATCGGATTACGCCCTCGTCATAATATTCTTTTTAAACGATTAAAACTTGGACATACAACAACTGTGATATCGTTAAATAAATGTAATATATGTATAAACTTAGTTCTGGCCATGGCGTAAGCTGAAATAGCTCTTAACCATATGTCATATAATTTCTGTAGAACTAAAATCCTTTGCTACTTTTTCACCGTGTGAGAAAATATTAGATTTAAATATTTATTGCATCTCATCAGAAAAATACACAAGTAAATTGAAAATTTTACAGCTTATTTTATTTATGAAATAAAACAACTATTTCATCACTGTAAAACAACTTTAACCCCTTCAACTCGAACGTTTTGCTACCCGCTCCATCCAAAGCGATCGCACACACGACGAGCTTGTTGTAACGTATATTTTTTTCGTAAACTTACCCAACAATTTCAAAGTGTGCCCGGTTACGATTTACAAAGCGCACGGCGCGGCGTGAAAGGGTTTTCGTGTAGCGTTTTAACCCTCGGCTGCTGGTGAACAGGGGTGGTTTCACTCGGGTGGGCGCTGTAAACGATAGGATGGGAGTAATGGTCTCGGAGGCGGGGGATGATATTAACCCTTTAAACTGCTAATAAATCATAACAACCGTACTGTACTGTGAATATATAATTAATGACGCGCTGAGTCTTATCACGGAACATGTTTACCCGTTTTTTTGGTAATTATTATGTGTATTCTGAAATGCTTTAAATAAACTTAAGCAATTTAGTTTTAAAAAGGGTAAACAAATTCACCGTCTGAAATATAATTATGAATTTTCTCTCCTTTATGCATATAAACTTTCAGGGCAGTGATTTTTATCATCACTTGTTTCTTTTCTATTAATAAATTCAGCTACTTCTAAAAACAGTCCTAAAACGTTAAAAATAAACATTCTTAGCTATTACAGAAATAGATACTAATATGCTGCCCTGTAAAAATATTTGTATTTTTTAAAATCAGCTTCTTTATATCAATAAAAAAATCTAATATCATTCGATAAATAAACATTGATACTGCTATACTGATAAAATAGAAAAAAGTTCTACCTCAATGTATATTATATTTTGTCGGTTCCATGGTGGAATAGTTTGGTTCCGTGATGGACCCAGCGGATTCAAGTCCCAGTACGATTCCGTTCGAAGGCATGGGTGTTTGTATTGTTTATAAATTCTTTACACCCATTCGCTCCTATAAAGCGGGGTGTGGAGAGGGAAACCAACTAACCACTAGTCCTTTCTAAGCATTATCATTTCTCTCATTGAACTAAAAATAGGCTGAATGACTGATTGACAAGTAGTTCTCGTATGAAAACTGTTAATGTACCTACATTAGAAGGCCATGTTTTCCAAATTGGGTGTGAATATTAATTAAATATATTAATGCCGACTCTTTTATCGTAAAATATTACAACTGACCATAATAATTGTATTACAGTCAATGAATGCTAATGTGCCAAATATTTTTTAATGTAAAAATAATACGAGATAAACTCGAAATTTTGATGAATCAGTCGAGAGCAATTCAACGAAAAATGACACACACCCAAGTTCAAGATTTTATATTCACTAATCGAACAAATCTGACCGTACTTGAACCCAGGCCCGCCTGATTGATAGAACAAAGCTTTTGCTATTAGAAACAGAGACTGACGAAAGATAATATTTAAATATAGATAAGTGATTATGTATAATAATATAAAATTAAAAATAACTTTGATTATTCCACGTATGGTATTACTAATTGTGACACGTGTCTCGCCTCTTCCAGAGGCATCATTACTCAAGCAAACTTTGCGATAGTAAGTCTGAAGATGTCCTTGAAAGAGGCAAAGTACGCGTCACAATAAATAACACATTTTTTTTTTTTTTCCATATCCGCTCCCTATTTGGAGCATATGGCCGCCACACGGTGCCTCCAAGATTCTCTGTCTCCCGCCAACCTCCTCGCATCTTCCCAGGTCATCCCGGCGTCCCTTAGCTCCCCTGAGTACATCCTATGGATGGTCATCAGAGGCCTTCCGCGGCGTCGGGATCCATCAGGTTGATAGAAGAGGCAGGCAGGATTCAGGCTCCCCTGGGGCATCCGCAGCACATGTCCAAGCCAGGTCCATCGTCGCCTTTTAATTTTGGTCGTAATAAGGGGCTGGTTTGTCCGCTCTCTTACCTCCGTATTTCTGACAAAGTCAAACCACTGTACTCCTAGTATTCGCCGCAGGCATCTGTTTTCAAAGCACAGTATACGGTTACCCTGTGCTTTTGTGATGTGCCATGACTCGCAACCGTAAAGCAGCACAGTCAGTAAATAACACAATACGTGGAATAATAAAATTTTATATTAAAATGAACTTCCACAAAGTTACCGCCGAATCCATCGAAAGTACATTTTAATTACAACAAAAATGTTTATTCTTGTTAAAAGAAGGTAGCTTTTTAACATTTTCATGACATTAAAAGCACAATTCAAATTTGATATTGAAAATCAAGCACCCTTAGTCGAAATCCTTAATTATATTAAAAGCATTAATAAATTATTGTTAGGAATTCAACGACCTTTTTCATGTTTAGGTATATGTATTGGTAAATTATGGATATATGGTCACGGGACAGAATTTTTGTAAAGATTTATGAAAAATAAGCACATTAAATGAAATGAATGTAAGGCTTACGATTTTTTTTTTGAAATGTTTCGTCTTTAATTTCTAAATTTATTATAATAGAAGATCCTAAATAATACTTCGCAATAAGTGTGAAATCGAGTTGTTTTAATTTACAAGAGCAAAAATGAAGCCACAAACTACACAAATATTAATATTATACAGATAGAGACAGTCACATGAGTTTATTATTTGTTTAAATTAAAAAGAATAATTTTAATATAGGCTAATATTAAAAAACAAATTCTTCTTTCATAACTCATACAATAATCAGTAATATTCTTCAGATTTAATCATTTAGATTCTACATTTTGTAATAATCCACAAGAACTCAAAGAGTAAAGACAAACATAAAATTAGAAGCCAGTATTTATAAATTTTTTCAGCTTAGCTTGAGAGGATTGGGATTCTGTCCCGTGACCATATGTATATCCATAAATTACCTATGTATTATGTATAATGTTCAATTAACTAAAAGTAAAAAATATCATACATACATACATTGATACAAGTTGACTAAAGCGTTAACTAAAAATTTACTAAAGCGGTTTTATAGTGTGGTGTCCGCATAATTATTTTATATGAGCGCAATGTGGCGATTCGATACAAGGCGTTCGCTAGAATTGAGCTGAGAATCGCAACTTTCTAATCGCCGAGGCCTGGCTGTGCAAACAATCCGAGTTATAACGGTATTCCAGAGGGCTGGAGGTAATATCCTACAAAGAGGGAGCAGTGGCGTTATATTCAACAGCGCTTCTCAATATAACTTTAACTTTTGCCTGGCTGAAGGTGAAACAGTCGGCCACCACTGCTACTTTATCTTAAATATCCATCGTAATATTAGTGATAAAATGTGTTAACCTTTTGTATTCTTAAATCATTGTTTTTTACATATTTTGCACAAAAAAAATATGATTTTGATCGACTAGTTTCGTCGCAATTAAATAAAAAAGAAAGTAAGTCAGATTATTATTGGCCGATAATCATAAATATTGTCGCTACCAATTGCCAGGATTAAAACTTAACTGCACATACGCGATAAGATAACGTGATCTCATCTCTAACGCGCTTCTTTCAATGAACATTCCAAATCAAATGAATGCTATTTACATTAAAACGTGTAGATAAGAAGTCGCATTCACGGTTCGCATCGCCAGTCTATAATAAATAAGAACACGATCAGGTTGTCTCATTCATGCGCGACTTAAAATATGAATAATTATGGGAAAATTATCGATTTTCATATAATTTTTATAGAACGATGTATAAAGATACGTCAAAGCATATACATTCATTTTTTTAATGCAGTATATAAATACCTACATATAAGGCCGTACCACTAGGTTCTTTTTAGACCCTCCTTCGGCCTACGAGTTATTTTCAGTCAGAGACAGTCTTTCGAAGGTTTAGCGAAAAAATCAAAATTTCGTACAAAGAACGAACTGTGCTTTTTTATGCTTAGTAAATATAAATTCGCCGAAAAGATGATTTGTTAATTTTAGAAAAGTTGAACGTGAATTTTAAAAAAAGGTTTTAAAAAGGACATTTTCATTCGTATTTTTTAAATCCTTTTGTTTTGTAAATGTAGTGAATTAAACGTTAAAAATTCTCGGAAAAATGAGTAAAACTCTTGTTTTAATCATTGTTTATAGGTAAGGAAGAAAAACTGAGCGAAATATCTCTTGCCGTATTTCAATGAGAGCTTGTCAGTAAGAAGCCTTAGAATTCCTAGGAGAACTTTCATCACGCTTTGAATTTATATCTTTAATATACTGAAGTCTCTCAAGAACCTTAAACTTAAAATCATGCCACTAATATTCGGAAAATGTCATATCGAATTAAAAAATGTCGTATAATAGAATTGAAATTCGAGTCCGTGGTCGTCTCAATGTCGTCGGCTTCAGTTGCCGAGCTCACGTGTTTGGGGCACAGAAGAGGCAGTTTAATTTTCAATCGAATTATTGATGTCTGTGGCATCTCCATTGGCAGGCTTGTTCTACTCTTGAAGAACGAACAACTCATGTTCACGATTCCTCAAAAAATTACCAGGAACATTCAATTTAACATTCTCATTTGGCCTCGCATAAGCCGAAAGAAATATATGTGCAGATACATTTCTCTTCGACCATTTTAACTATTGAACGTGAGCATGCCTAAGAGAAAAACGGTTGAATAAAGCCATGGGTAGCACAATGAAGCTTTATCAATATAAAATTTAAAATAGCTTTGATTGTTCTACATATTGTGTTACTAACTGTGACATGTGTTTCGCTGCTTTCGGAGGCATCTTCAGACTAAATACCGCAAAGTTTTCTTAAGTAATAAAGCAAGTTGATTCTAATATTTTAAAATGATAAAAATGGAGTTTGGGATTTTTCCTTTTTACGGGAAGCAAGGAGGAGGTTATGGGATCAAAGTAAATCAAGCAAATAGTTATACTACAAATAAAAATAATATTTTTTTTTACTTTTTCCACATATTTTTTTGGATCAGGGCCGGTTTCGCTCATGAAGAGCATTGTCAACTGATAAGAAATACAACAAAACAATACAAAGTTTAAGTAATAAATATCACTGTTTTATTGTATTTCTAATCAGTTGATAACGCTCGCCATGAGCGAAACCGATCCTGATCCAATAAACTTTATGTGGAAAAATTACTAAAAATGTTTTATTATTTTTATTATAATGCCATTCCACCAAGTATTAACAGTGAACACCTTATACAAGTTATACTAATAATGACGTTAGGCTTATCAAGCATATGACAATTTGATAAATATTTGTGTTGGAATATTTTAATAAGCAATTGATGTGAGGCACTATTTGAGGATTGTAGCAAAGGAAAATGCTCCATGGGATGGTATCACAGTTAAAACTTTAAAATGATTCGAATCAAAACTTGTGAGCGGGAGAAATGCGACAAGCAATACGGATATATCATTTTAATATTGCTGATTGCTTGGGTTTAATTTTGTTTAATACCATTTAACACGCAAGACAATATGACACATGCCGATTATATTATTTTTTATTTTACTCTTTTGAATTAGGCTTATACTAATTTTTCCAGCAATACTTATAATTTTCCACCCGAGTTTGCATTCTTAATTTTTTGTCAGTTAAGTTTTACATTTTCAATATAACTTTGACCATTTAAAAAGAATCAAATTGGTCTTGTTGGCATACAAATATCAAGTCAAATGATAATGGCAGTAGCGATATACTCATACAAAAACTTGTTTCTAAAACGTAAAGATATTAAATATGTATGGAACATGTTTTGTTTATAGATAGATGGATTGAAAAAAAGACAAGGTAAAGACAGTTTCGTTTTTTTAAATATACGCAAACTGAATGCTGTAGCACAGTGGTTCTTAACCTTTCCGAAGTCACGGTACACTTTTAATCATGGGAAAAAGTGGCGGTGCACCAAAATTAAGAGGTTGAAAAACATAATTTTGTGAACATAATTTTTATTACATATTTAAAAAAAAAATGATAGTTACATGCAAAACACACATACATATTTTTTTACATAATTTGTATTATATAAAAAATTGACCATCATGTATGTATATAAATATCTTGAAACCTTGCAAATTGGATAATTTCGAATTCCGAATAAGATACGTAGGCAGAGTTTTTAGCGAATGGATTTTTTTCAGCTCAATATGACAGTAATAAATTTTAAATTGATTACATTTTTTATTCTGCCTGTCTTTGAAACCGGACTGAATACGTCATGTGACGCCCATTTGAATTTTAGGTATATTTAGATTCAGAAACATCTAATTTAACCGGTTGGACGCCAGAAACATATATGTACATATGTACGGTCTACAATTCCGTGGGCGCAGTATCGGCCATAGAAAACGAGCGTATATATACAGGTCCACTTTACACACACTTTTTCTGGACAATGTCGAAGATTTGATTATTGAAACATTTTATACACATACTGATATCTCTTAGAATCACTGCCTTATACAGTTGGCATATTGTAATATCGATTTTCAAGAGAGCTTGCTTGTATTACAGAAATCTGACGCTATTTTTTTCAAAAAAAATTGCGGCCCTCAGTGCACGACCGTTCTTTTCCTACCGGCATATAACGGGTTAAACTTTCGAATATTTATTTTAAATACTTCTTTTAAAGTAAATTTTTAGGCAATTATAATGGCATATAAAAACTAATCTAAAAAAAATGGAGACGTTATGGGTAATTATTAAAACGCTATTCTGCTTGAAACATTATCTTGAGCTTCATTGAAAGTCCATTTGCTTCACACAAGGAGCAAATATAGAAGTACAATATTCACAACATTCTCAAACACAAATATTTTCTAAGTTACCCAGTATGTACATATAATATATATTAGTAACTAGCCAGTATCCGACATGTGTTACAATGCCATTAAAAGTATGAAAGTGTTCTAATTGTGTTTATTAAAGTGATTTTGGATACACATCTTTTTTTGTTTTTTGCCTGGTGCGTATACGAATAGATCAGCAGGTTTTCTAACGTGTGTGCAGGCCACAATCAGCTGTCCATGTGAAAAGCATGCATTTTCCAAATATATTACATATACTTGTAGCGATTTCCCTGGGCTTTGTTGATAGTTGTTGCAAGTGCAATTCGCACCGGAAGCTTCAAACGTTTTAATTCGAATGGCATATCAGTTGGAATCATTGGGATGCGTGGCAACAGTTAATATTTCAATTCAATTTTTCATTGTAAATTTTAGCTTTGATGATATTGTTCATTATCTTTTTCATTGAAAGGATGGTACGGTTGTAAAGTCGTGGTGGATTTATATTTCTGAGAAAAATCATTCCAATGATCTTGATAATGGTAATGAATGTACACCAATTTTCAATGATAAAACGCGCAACGGCATGCCTGGCAAATCAAGTGAATTTAAGAACGTTTTACGAACGACGAAGAAGTTTTGAACAGAAACTTTTCACAGGTGTCCGCACAACAACTCACCAAAGTTATAACCCACCAAATTTATAACGCAATCGGATGAACGGTATATGAACTTATACAAAAGAACACTAATTTTCATATTTATAGATGTATCAAAAAATGCCCTGAGAATTTGGTGTCATTTCATTTTGATATACAATATTATCGTCCATACTCTCGATAAAATAATTATTACACTATCGATTTGGTATGTTCCAGCTGATAATAAAGCGTATTACGATGACCCAGGACTGTTGGAATTTGCAGAACCGACACTCTTCAAAACATATTAAATTCTTTATACTGGACAAGCTGAAATTTTATAGCCTAGAGCGGTTATTCTATGGCGTACAAAATATACACATGCTTTTCAAAATCCATAGATAAAAAGCTTCAGCGTAGGTTTGCGGATTTTTTTGAAACTAAAATAAGAGGAAAAGAGAGCGATTCCCGTAAATTATTTAATAATGAAAATAACTACAACCATTGCTTAATAATTTTGCCTGAGAAGTTTTTGTCTGATTATTTGTATATCACTGGGTTTGCATATTTATTAGCATCTTAAAACGTAATACTAAAAAATATACCACATTATGACATGTTACAAACTTTACCTAAGGCACACAATTCAATAAGTACGGTTTTTGAAATGAGAACAATTTAAAATTGTCGGTCCCTGTCGTCTAGTGGCAGGATCTTTGCCCTAGCGATCAGGTGGGTCCAGGCGTAAGCCCGAGCCCGGTGTTTTTAGGTTTTCGTTGAGTTGTTCTCGACTGATTCATTATTTATCATAGAGTTTATTTCGTATGACTTTCACAATTGAAAATATTTGGCGCATTGGCATTACGACATAGGAGTTGTAGGATTCAAACCTTATTTGATTATTATCATTGATCAGTTTTATATTCGTCATATAATGCCATAAAATAAATTTTAGTACAAAGGATTAATTATTTACATGCAGGATTTTAACGTTTTCCCGTAATTGTTTTTATTACTACAAAACCGTTGTTTTACATTATTTAAATTATTATTTATTGATTGCTTAATTATTTCGTCAGTATATTTTTTTTTTTTTTTTTAGAATTTTAATTGATATTAAAAAGAAAAAATATTTGGCATTACAGCTTACGCCAATGCGCCAAATATTCTTAACTGTGAAAGTCATACGAGATTAACTCGATGATAAGTAATAAATCAGTTGTGCACAAAAAACCAACGATAAATAACATACACCCAGCCCAAGATCTCTTTTTTTCAATTGAAAAAATCTGACCTTGCCGGGAATTGAACCCGGGTCTCCAGATCGCTAGGACAAAGCTCTTGCCACTAGACCACAGGGACCGACTAAATATAAATAAACGGTTTGTAATTTGTATTGGTATGACAATTTACTTATACAAGGTTAGATAATAATTAAACTTTCAAAAAAATTCGTAAGCCTTATTGATTGAATAATCACCGCTTATAATATTTACTTCGATTTTCAAAAATTACTGACAAAAACTCGAATAAAATACTGACCCATCAAAAACACGCTTTTTTATTTGACTAAAGTAAAAGTGCCAGTTTTTTCTCGACTGTTACCTATTGTTTCTTATTACATGAATAGTTTTCAATGTGCATACATTGAACTTCACCTTTTAGTGGTTGTTTAAAACATGTTAATGCTGAATTGTTTTTTGCAACAAGCCCGTGAAATATTCAGCCAAATTTACGGTGTATTAAATTACCAAATCCACTCGTAGCATAATCGTTAAACTAGACCGGAAATTCCCATTGAAAAAGCAAACCAGTATCGCATGCGTATTATTAATTTCATAGCGTATCTTTCAAACAATAAGCTTTGCCAATTATCAGTGTATGCGGTTTTGATTTTCAGTTTAAATGCCAAAAGCGTTTTGAGGTTTCGAACGAAAAATGTTTCAATATCTTTTATTTGAATTTTTATGAATGTTTTTGATCGAAACTAAATCTATTGCTAAACGATATCATGCGTTTAATAATTTTGTTGTGTAGTGACGAAGAATTTTCAATATGCTTAACCTTCGAATGACGGTCCCTGAAAAATAGCGGTCTGGCGGAAGGGGGTCTAAAAATACCCAGTGGTTTGGCTTTATTGGCATAGATTTTATTAACGTATTGTTTGAATCCTGGCAATTTGTAGCGACGCTATGAAGAGTGTTTTCGGTAATATTCCAACTTATTTTCTTTTTTTTTTGATTGTTACGAAAGTAGTCGATAAGAAGTTTTTTTTCTGCGAAAGATGTGTAAAACAATGGTTTAAGAACACCAAATGTTTACACACTGTATCACTAATATTAAGATAGATATTTAAGATAAAGTTGCAGTGGTGGTTGACTGTCCACTGGGAAGGAAATGTTAACTAACGTTAGCATTATGTTTTCGACCGGGCTGGTGAAAAGCAAACAAGCTGTAAATGTATTTGTTTAACACTTGCTAAACCACGTGGAAATCAAATCAAACTGAGCCATTGCTATGATCTAAATAAAATTGAATTTGATACTATGATTACCATGTATATAAACGTTATATACTTTTATTTTTTTTCTTTTAAATAGGCATAAGTAATGACAATCAATTTAGAATTTCGACTAAAGGTGCCCGATGAAAATTTTAATTTTTTTATTTTGGTAAAAAATAATAGCAATGTATCTTACATATGTATTTAGTTCTACGAAAATTATTCAATATGTAGCCAAAATATTTAATTTGAATCATTTGAATTGTGTAGTTTTCCATGAGTTGTCGAACCAGGTTACGCCTGCAGAATTATAACGAAAAAGCATCTGAGAATCGTTCTATACCGAGAACCATGATGACCCTCAAGAGGTAAAATAAAAATTAAGCTGACCTCTTGAACTGGCTTCACTAAGGATTGCTCACCACTGCAGCGATCGCGCTCTATTTTCGGCAGCGATGGGAAGGAAATGGATAGGGCTAGTGCAACTTAAATATAAAAACAAAATTTAGAGACGAAGGAAACTGGAATAACCTTGATACGAACGCGTCTTAAAGCTTGAAGTCCCATCAAAAAGATGTAAAAAAAAAACAATTGTAATTTATTCATGCAATTACTTATCCAATTCAATGGGCATCAAAAAATTTGCTAATTTATCCAGATTGTGATTGTTATAATTGGGCTTAGTGACTTACTTTTAAACCATCTACTACGCAACAATTCAAGTTGATGTGTGCACTTGAAATGCCAAAAGGACTAACCTGAATCTCTATCAAATAGATATAGAAAAAAAAATATGTCAATGTTTTATTCAAAGTTTCTCAAAATATACATCGTATATAAAAACAAAAAAACTATGCAATAATGTCGCCCCAGAACGTTTTCAATACCACAATGTACGTTGCAAAATTAACATTGATACCGCATGATGTTGTAGGGTATCAGAACTCTCTCGGACGATCTTATTTATCACCTCAATCAATAATAATAAGACCAAACGAGTAATATAACGCGAAAAGATGCATTCAAATTGTTATAAATTCATGTAACCGACTCATTGCGACGGCTTCGCAGTGATTGGTTGAATTCAGCTCAGGCCAGAATGCTTTGCGTTGATTAGTCGAGCTGTTTTTCATACTAGAATCACGGAGTATAAATGTGGCTGTCAAATAAAATAACCGCCAAGTGAGTTAGTCGTTATCCTTCTTTTAAAAGTCATCAGTTTTTTTTATCGCCCTCCTTTCTCGGACAGGAGGAAGTCACATTATTCATTTGGTCTTACGCTTTGAAATGTAGTCGCAACTACAATTATATCTGTGTAACTGACAATCTAAATTGAGAACAATAAACTAGCCTACTCTGGGATAGAGTTACGGCAAAGAGAAACCGTTTGAAATCTTTGCGAGAGACACCTTTATCCCCATCCTGTCCCTAAGTTCCGTCGACGAACGCCTTAGAATGACGCTGTCTGACGCAGTCAGATTCGGAAGAAACCCTGGTCGTCTTAACATAGATACGAGCCGTATATTATATATCATATGGTTGATAGCTATTTCGATGACTTGACGTTTTGACGATGGCGTAAGCCGAAATAGCTATCAACCATATGTTATATAATTTCAGTAGAACTAAAATAATATAAGACTCATATTAAGCTGCGTGTCACGAGACCGTTTACCGATCCCGATGCTAAATTTAATCGCATCCTAACTAGAGACTCCAATTCGAGTATCTAGTACTCGATACTCGAGTATACTCGTCCATTTTGCAAGTACTCGATACTCGAGTAATTTGAAAAATACTCGAGTAATACTCGTAATTTATAAATGAAGATTTATTTTCATTTTTTTTAAACAGTGGATAGAAAAACTAGATAGCATTATTTAATTTATTGTTAACTTTTCAAGCAACGTCCACAGCAACAGAGAGAGTTTTATCTACTGCGGGATTAAAAAACAAACTTCGAACCAAATTGAAATTTGTGACGTTTTATTCGTCATTATTTTTGAATATATGTTTAATAACTTGAAATTAATGTATTGATTGAATAAAATAAGCTTATTTTTTTATTTATCATCTATTTATGTACAAAAACTTGAATAAATAATATATATTTTGGTACATCTGAAACTACT
Source organism: Himalopsyche kuldschensis (assembly GCA_028554975.1). Classification (NCBI taxonomy): domain Eukaryota; kingdom Metazoa; phylum Arthropoda; class Insecta; order Trichoptera; family Rhyacophilidae; genus Himalopsyche; species Himalopsyche kuldschensis. Next base: position 19,526,466 of record JAHFWI010000006.1, read on the forward strand.
CGAGTATACTCGAGTATTTTTAAATTTTACTACTCGATACTCGAGTAGTTGAGATGTCGAGTAATTGGAGTCTCTAAACCTACCTCATCAAAATCACAAACTACCACGTAAGAAAAAATAAATAAATTCCACCTTTAAAGATTCTCAAACTATACGTCGCATGGAAAAACAAAAAAACTATGCAATAATGTCGCTTTAGAATGTTTTCAAAAACACAATGTACGACGCAAATTTAACATAGATAAGCAGATGTGCAAAACAATTGTACGATTAACTGGACTCTCTGTATTCTGCGATAAATTATTTTCCTTGCCAATGAATACGGCCGCGGCGTTATTATTTGCTTCGGCGCTATGAATAATACTTAAAAGCTAAATTTTCTCCGAAATGTGTCAGTCGCATTTATATTTGGGCTTTTGTCTTTAACCCCCCCCCCCACCACTCGACCAAACATGGCGGAATGTTTGCTGCGCCCTTTTTCAGATTTGAAATTCAACAATATGAAAACTGAAAAGTAATTATAAAGTCAAACACGACGCGGAAGGCAGAACGTGCTCTGCACAAAACATATTTACAGTTCGTGTTATTGTTTCATACGAGTTTTTTGATCGCGAAATATTACATTTTGCTGAATTTATAAATAGGTCAACATGTTAGTTAATCAATATTTTTTTATAACACTCACTTGTTTATGTGGTTGAATCATTATTTTCATCGTTTATATCAGTCATTCCCAAAGTGGTATATATCGACCAGAGGTTTGATTCCGTCCTGCAGGAGTGAATACGTCAATGAAAATATTGGGGGTCTATGAGATGTAAATGGTGATCCATGATAGATTTAAGTTTAAGCCTGACGAAATTGAAGCCAATACTAAATTTTTTCTGATAATCTTTTAACTGCCAGCATCTGCATGTATGGCGGTACCTCGCACGCCACGAGTTTTATTGTAAAAATAAAACGTTCTAAATATATCTTTTTTATATGTTTCTTTGTAAAAACTTGCCTATTACGATGCGACTGTGCCGTCATTTATCCATAATAACAAAATTAAAATATTTATGACTCATCAGTTACAGTTAAATTTATGTATAATCCGCCTTTAAGCGAGCGTCTAAAGACGTCATTTTTTGTATGATTGGCAGGCCATTCACGGAAAATTTCACGCCTTAAATGCCAGTGGCAGCCATCCGGTTAAATCATCAGGCTCATGTCTCACATTAAAAGCACTGTTTGTTGTGTAAAAATTTAACTACATTTTAATTATGTGTCGTATTAATGAATAAATGTATGAGTATAAAACTTGACATCCTATACAGTTAACTGTTTAAATGTGAGAAGCTATGTATCAGATTCAAAATCAAAGGGGTCTACTGAAAACTGAAAAAATTGGCGGGTCACAAAGATTGGGAACCTTTGGCTTAAATCATCAGTCAGTTTAACCCTTTGCACTCCTCAATATATTATTTATTTTCTTCCAGCTAAATAGATTTGGGAAATTGATTAATATCACAAGATTGCGTATTTATTAGGATGGTAAAACGAAATATCGAAAAGATACCAACCACATGACATGCTAAAATCTGTAACTAAAACACATACACCAATAAATACGGTTTTTGAAATACGGATAGTTAAAAATTAATAAAAACTTATGTTACAACCAAAATATAGATGATTCATTCGATGGATTCGGTGGTAACTTTGTGGAAGTTCATTTTAATATAAAATAACTTACTGAACTGCTTACACTATTTTCATTGACACCGGTTTAACCCATTCCTGATTGATTGCACCTCATTATTTAACATTTCAGAATCATAATTATTTGTTTGCTTTGCTTTGATCGTATAACCCCCTCCATGCAAAAAAAGTGATAATCCCAAACTTCATTTTGTAATTTTATTATTTGAAATATTAGATTCTACTTGCTCTATTACTTCAGCAAACTTTGCGATAGTAAGTCCGAAGATGCCTCCGAAAGAGGCAAAACACGTGTCACAATTTTTAACAAAGTACGTGGAGTAATTAAAATTCTTTTTAATTTTTTATTAAAATATATATGTGTAGAGAAGAAAATAATGATAAAGGGTATTTCAATAGGGACGCTCAAAATATGTTACTTTTTCCTGCTGAGTAGATTATTCATTGTTTAGTGGCCAAATTTGAGTCAACCAGTTTGGTAAATAATCGGCCAACACCTACCTGTACGTCATCAAAATACAATATCTGGTGAAAACATTTCTGCTGTGTGTGAAAGTGTACAGGAAAACCCAAGGCAGCTTATTTCTCGTTGTTCACAAGAACTTGGCTTTTCTGCGACTTCAACTTGGCGAATTTTGAATCGGGCCTTATGTCTGCACCCGTATAAAATCCAACTGACCAAGGAACTTCAGGTAAACGACCACAGACAACGCCTGATTGGGTTCTGGAGCAGTTGGAAGTTTACCCAAATTTGTCAAAAAAGTCAACTTTAGCGACATGGCCCATTTTATAATGAATGGATATTGGCAGACATTTGATGCTATATTCCATATTTAATGCCGTAAAATATACTTACAAATGAAATTAAAATTTAGTCGAAATCTCACAAACAACTTGTTTTATTTACAATTTCAAAACTAAGCGTCCTTATAAAAAGACCCTTTACAAAGCTTATGTTTCCTTATGCCATGTTTTCAAGATCAGATAGAAAGTGATTACAGCAAAATGGGCACATTAATCAATGTATTCAAGTTTCTATACAGTAACACTAAATCACGGCACCCTCCAACCGGATGGGATGATCATCCAAGAGGGATGAATGTCCGACAACTGTACTGGAAATAATTCGTTATGTACGCAATATGAACCAGTAACTGGTCGCCAGTTTATGGTTTAGAAATATTAACTTTTTGCAGATTTTTTTAGACTAAACTCTTTTCTGGACTTTCCATTTCCCATTATGGATACAAACATTAGAATTTATTAATCAAATGCAATTATTTTTGCATTTTTTCCTAATGATAATTCATACTTAATTTAGTTTTGATGTAATAGCTTTCATTGCTAAGAGGTCTTCAACATTTTAATTAAAGTCTATTTTTCTTGTATTTTGCTTCAATTTATTTTCTTTGTTGTAATACCAATTCGTGGGTGTAGGAACATACGGGCGAAACTATAAAAACAACGAACTGAGATAAATGGCAAAACAGTTTCCAATTTTGAACTGTGTGCTTACGGATTTGCAGAAAAACCGAGCAATATTTGGTAAACCGCTCATCGTACAAGTTTCATATTTGTATATCTTATATAACTGCATTTGAGCATGACAATGCCATATTTAACTCAAAACAGACATTTTTGTAGTTACGCCCGTATGTTTCTACACGCACGAATTGGTTGTCATCATACCTTGTAATTTTTACTTAACTTTTGTATAAATATGATTGTTTCGTTGTATTTCTTAACGGTTGACAATGCTCGCATGAGCGAACCGGTCGTGATCCAATAAAATTTATTATAATGCCATTCCACCAAGTATCAACAGTGAACACCTTAAAAGTGAAATATTTAACTGTTAGTTATAAATATGAAAACCATGCAATTATATTCTCTTTAATAATAAAAAAACTTCCTTGTATCACGTTATTATTCAGGTGTCAAAAGAACCACTGAACCGCTCGCCTAATCCTCTAGAACGATATTAATATGAATGCATAGTTATATACACAAGTGGCCGCCAGAGCATAAGTAATAGATGCACCTAAAATCCATACGCTGAGAGTGACTCAAAATATTCGAAGCGCGAAATATGTTCCACTAATCCCAGGTCTGTATGCAACTGATAATATTGAGGCTTTCACCGGTCTACTGTGCTACAAGCCTCGTAGCCTGACGTAGCGTAGCGTAGCCAGTCGTAGGGAACTTTTGTTCGAGTTGAGATTGCTCGACGCTGTATAGTATAGTGTGTTAACAAAATTTTAAAAAGATTCAATCCCAAAGCTTAAATCAATTAAAAATCTGGTCTATTGTAATTTTTAGACTGTGGAGTCGTTTAAAACAATTACGACTCCGACTCCAACTCCAGCATTTACCAAAAACACGACTCCAACTGCAAAAAGTTTTATTGCGTCACGTTTTCTTCCTACTTTTTCAATTTAGCCAATTTGACATATTGTATGCAAAAATTAAAAGTTATAAACGCCGCGACAACTCCGACTACACAGCATTGGTAATTTTTAATTTAAAAAAGGTTATATACAGTAATAGTAAGTTTGAAGTACTGACAAACATGTGATGATTATCTAATTTTAATCTCGCAGAGAAATTTTAAATTAAAACTATATATTTATCTTAATATTTTACTAGTTTGCAGATTCATTTGTGATATTTTGTTTCATAAGCCTTGTAGCTTATTTTTTTTTCAAAGTAACTATTTACTACGGAAAGAAAAATAACAATGTATTTTAATTCTACATAAATTATTTTATATATTTGTTGATAGCTATTTCGGCTTACGCCTTCGTCAGAACTATATAGTTCTAACTATTCTATAACTAGATAGTTCTGACGAAGGCGTAAGCCGAAATAGCTATCAACAAATATATAAAATAATTTATGTAGAATTAAAATACATTGTTATTTTTCTTTCCGTATTATAATGGAGTTCTACCAAGTAAATGCCTACTCAATCAATAACTATTTAATGTTGTTCAAATATTTTTCTTTTTTGAGTATTAGTTGAATAATTTGGCAAAATAAAATTTACAATAAAATTTTAAATGATTTTAATCATAGTTTGATAAATTAGTCAGGTGTGTATATTCATCTGGGTGGTCTAGTGGTAAGAATTAAAAATCAGCGATCAGATCGGTTTGGATTTGTTTTATTTCTCAGAGTTGATTTATAGTTACTTCTCTGTATCATGTTATTGAAAAGGCAGTTGCTGTAACACAATTTTTATGAATTTACAATATTTTAGTATTGGTGAAATATATTAACTAATATTGACACAATGATAGCTGTCTAAAAAAAGGCTTTAGCCAATTGGCTATCAAATGTAAAACCAAAGTTATTAAAAAGACAAACAATGTGTTCATTGATTTGTTACATGCTAACAGGGGCGAGTTTAAATTAATTTACTAAGAAATCTTGGAGATTTGTCGAGCTCAGCTTAACAGTTTGCCAATTTTAAACGAGCAACTTTATTTACCGAATTCACCATTGTTGTACCTTTTTAAATAATTGTCATTTGTTAATAATTCAAGCACTTGCTATCATTAAATATTAATTCAAAGACTTAAAATCAATAAACTCATTAATAATAGATCCGATAAAACTCTAGATTTATTTTAGATATTCCTATGTTATTATCAGGTCATTAATATTTTCAAAAATCCCCATAATTATAACAAGCCTACTTAATTCATTGAAACTTGTATACATTAAATTTTCGCTAATTTACATTTTATTAGCCATTCAACTTAGTGATCTACTTCTATTTTTGTATATAAACGATACAAACTGTTTAATACATGTCAGTTCAAGTACATATATGCACTTGAAATGCCTGAAGATGCCGAAAGGCGAAACCCGGGTCGTTAGCGACAAAACTCATGGAAAAGTACAAAATTCTGTCAAAACAGTGAGTATATTGTGCTGATTTTTATTATGTTACATCATTTCACCAAGATTTGACAGTCAGCAAGTTAAGCTGAAACATTTTGTTCCATTATATATAGGAATTAATAATATAATAAAACTGACAAAATATATTTTTCCGGAGATCAAAAAACATACTGTAGAGTGTAGACGGTGTTATATTTTCTCATACGTTCCACAGTAAACTTTTCACGTGGTCAAAGTTTGAATAGTCTATCGACACTACGTGGAAATTTCGACTGGATATTTTCCTGTGTACCAACTGTATGAATGGAAACTCATTCAAAGTTACTTTACTTTAAATTAATTGATTTTGCCAGGCTTTTAGTTTAATTTTAAAGTCTTTTAAATGTTTATTATTGGTTTTCCTGAAACTATTTTACAGCTTTTCTCCACTATTCCAACATTAACATATTTAAATTAAGCTCACATATAATATATAATCCCGTAGAACTTTCTTTTGGCACGCTCTCGGTTGATTATTTGGATCCCATGTCAGATTTTAACAATTTGTTTATTTTAAAGTGAAACCAGTAATACGGAAAGAAAAATAGCAATGTATTTTAATTCTACATAAATTATTTTATATATTTGTTGATAGCTATTTCGGCTTACGCCTTCGTCAGAACTATGTTTAAAACGTGTATTAGAGATAGCTTATATACCCTTTGCTAGACAGGGTGCCTCCTACATAATCTCTTTCTGTTGAAACCATACCTACGTCACATGAAAGAATTTAAATAAGTTTGATTTATTGGTCTAAAGTAATGGTGGGAAACAATAATTTGGGTATTTTTGGGGTATTGATCGCGTGAAAGCACTTAAAATCTGCAATTTCTAAGTGCATATATTTTAAATTGTTTTAAGTTTATTGTTTGTTAATGGTTTTAACAGAGGTGAGCTATTAATTGTGATCTGATCGTTAAGAATTTCATTGGACTGATTATATCTATTAATTTCAAGCTGTTCCAATGCATTCAGTTTTAGGCCCTTATTGCAGGAATGTAAACGAATCGGGACCGAATTCGGATTATGTGCTAATTCTATAAGGTGATTTGCATATTGTGAATCAGTTTTTCCATTGTTAAAGGATCTAACATGTTCGTTTGCGCGAATGGATATCTTCCTACCGGTCTGTCCGACATATACTAAATCACATGTACCGCAAGTCATCTTATATATACCGCTTCTATCAAGTTTATTAATCCTGTCTTTACTATTTTTAAGATGTGTACCTAAGTTATTATTGTCTTTAAATGCTACATTTACTGAATTTTTAATCTCGTGGTGAATTTTTTCACTAATACTCCCTAAGTAGTTAATTGATTTAAAGAAGCGGTTTTCTTGTATTAAGTTAGGGTAAATAAGTTTTCTAGCTAGTTTTAAACGTTTTTTATATAATAAGTTTGTTATCACCTTTTTCTCATAGCCATTATTACGCGCAATTTGTTCTATAGTATGTAATTCTTTATAATAATCTATCTGATTCATCGGTACAGCCAGTAATCTGTGTATCATTGAATTGTATGCAGATAGTTAAATTTAAAATCTTTAGAAAACCAACCTTCTGTGATACTACTATTCACTCCAAATCACTTCATCCTTGGCCCGAGACAGAGCTGCACGGGGCCGATCTTTTAGTCATACACTAAAGTGCTTAAAAAGAAGAAAAATAGAAAGGAAAAAAAGAAAATGTGACTTGCTTGGCCACTTTAATAAAGTGATATTAAGTATCCTATGTATCCGTATACTGAGAATCCGTGGAGTTTAATCTAAGCGTTGAATCTGAAGAGGAATCAAGAGAATCCCGTTCCTCATATTATGTTGCAAATTTATTGAATGCCTCACATTATTTAAAATAATTAAAACTATGTTTTTAGTCCTACTTCTGAAAATGATCAGGACCGGTTTCACTCACCGCAGAGACTCTTTCAAAATTTTCAAAATTTCCGACTCCGAGTACGACTCCGGCCAAAACGCCGCGCCGACTCCGACTCCCCAGCCCTGGTTTTTCCCATTTCCTTGGTCCCTAAGTTTAGTTTTATATTCAAGTTGCATGACATTCCTACTGACAGGAAGCCGCAATCGCTACAGTTCAAGAGGTCAAATTCTTTTTATTTTTTACATATAGAGGGTCATCGAAAAGAATGGTTCTCGGTCTATAACAGTGGTCCTCATGTAAAATGTGGCTGTGACCGCAAAAGGAACATCAGTGGTACTACGGAAATGGCTGGTGGCCTCACCAAATTTTTGTGTTGAGTCTTCTTTGTCAAAAAGACCTATACATGTATGTGTTGAGTTATTTCTAACTAGCAATTCTTGATGCACAATGCAATGCATACAAAATATTTAATTTTCAGTGTCTTTGTTGACAAATTAACTTCTAAAAACACATTTTTATTAAATACCAATATTAACTATGAAGCTCTTGGTGGCCGCACATGAGAACCACTGGTCTATAAAGATACTATGATGCCTACTCGTCATAATTCTGCAGGCAATAGCTATTTGGGCTACACTCTATAAGTTTTACACAAGCACTATCTAATTATCAAAAATATAATCTTAATTTTTATTTCATTTGACTAAAAAAGTCCATAATATAGTTTTTTTTATTCTGATTCAGCCCTGGCATAAATGACGAGAACTATTATCAAGTGCCAGATAATTGTCAACACAGTAGCAAAGGTACTATTGCTCATTTGGGAAAGTAACATTTAGCTCTCCGAGCCAGACAAAGAGCCCCCACAATAGGCGTAGACCGTAGAGGGTCTACGCTAATTTGAATTGATGCAACCGTGAGTGACGTCACTATATCTCACGCCACGAGCGCTTGATTGTGTGCACAGTGGCCTTTTGTGTAGGATTGTGGTATTATATTATGATTGTATCCATAGTTGAACACGTGATCGGTCGATTACACAATAATAGTTTGCGACGGTGGGCAAATGTCTGTTATGTTATCAATTGACCGATATACTTTGTACAGTAAGCTTACACGGTGCATTTATGTATTGGTTGAGTTGGCATTCACTTGGTAAGAATCCATTACAATAATGTGAAAAAAGTAGGACTAAAAAAAAGTTCGACTCCGACTACAGCATTTATCAAAACCTCGACTCCGACTACAACATTGACCAAAAATACGAATCCGACTCCGACTAAAAAAAGTTTAAAATCGTCAATTTTTTCCCTTAATGTTCCTATTTATGTGTATTCAATTAAATATCAACCATACCAATCCAACCAATAGCCAAATTTGACATATTATGTGCCAAAATAAAAAGTTCAAACTTTTAAAAATTTCCGACTCCGACTACGCAGCCCTGGTTAAATAAAATACTTTTTAAATCGAGCATCATAATTATATATCATACTGTATTTTAAATAATTGAATAACTGGAAACTTTGACCGACTACACAGCTCTGGGAAAAAGAGCAATGTATTTGTTGATTGCTATTTCGGCTTACTTCATCGTCAGAAATATATAAAATAACATTTGTAGAATTAAAATACATTGTTATTTTTTTCACCGTACTGTATTTATATATTTGGGTGAACAAGTTGATTGTCCCATCACCCTTCTCTTATGAGTTTGCAGCCGTTTTTCACAGCCGCCTTCCATTAAGCTATTCGATCAAGAAATGAAACAAGTTTACTTCTCACTAACTTGGCCTTATGTATCCTTTTCACCACTATTTTCAGCAAACTTAGATAATATATAGTAAAATTGCTCAGCACTCAAACGGTTAAACATACAAATATTGCCTTACCACCAAAAAGTGATAGTTTACACATTAAATGTGATATACATTTTTATTAAAATTATTAAAAAAGAAATTGAGTTTCTTTGCTCATTTCTTATTTATTGCTTCAACGTCATATATTTTTAATAGTACACTTATGTATAAAAATAATATAAAAATTTTAGTACTTATTCCACATAAATTTTATTGGACCAGGACAGGTTTCGCTCATGGCTAGTATTGTCAACTGATAAGAAATACAACGAAACAGTGATATTTATACAAAAGTAATGTAAGAAATACAAGGTATGACAAACAATTGGTATTACAACTAAGCAAATAAATAGAAGCAAAATACAAGAAAAATAGACTTTAATTAAAATGTTAAAGACCTCTCCTGAAGACGTAAAAGCCAAAAATAAGTTCATTTAATAAATAAATCTTAATGTACATATGTAAACCGTGTGTGTAGAAGTTGGTCTTATTTTAATATTGTTTTTTTTTGTTTCAGATTCCCGATAACAAGGCTGTAATAGAAAATCATCTCAAAAAAATATATCGTAAAATTTAAATAAATTAACCATTGACAATAAAAAGATAATAACGTAGACAGTAAATTATTATACAGTTAAATAAAAATATACAAAAATGTGCTAAAATAAAAATAGCTTTAAGAATACCAATATATCAATAAATGTAATCAAAATTGTAAAGAAAATAAATTTTACAGATTATGATTAATGTGAAAGTTGAGACCATTCTCGCTAATGGTTTTTTAATGTTTTGATATTGATTGAAGCTAGCTTTTAGTCTAGCAAAAAATCGATGTGAAGTTAAAAGATATGAGAATATTTTTTTGTAAATTTGAATTTAAAATCTGCAAATGAAGACGAACAGCCACATGGAAAGATTGGGACTGTCGTTGATATCGGCAACGCTCATTATCGCTTTCGCTACAGGTAAGACATTCATTAATTTTTAATTGAGTCGTAAAGCAACAAAAGTATAACTATCCACTTTTCGACTTATACTTAGAGACTCCAATTCGAGTATCGAGTACTCGATACTCGAGTATACTCGTCCATTTTTCGAGTACTCGATACTCGAGTATTTTGAAAAATACTCGAGTAATACTCGTTTTAGTAATAATCGTCGAAGTTTTTTCTACTGCGAGAATTATAAAGAAAAACATCAAACCAATTTGAAATTTGAGTCGCTTAATTCTCTGTTGAAATATATCTTGCATAAATGGAAATAAATGTATTAGTTTCTTTAATTATTTTTCATTTATAAATATACACAAATTCGAATTAAAAATATATATTTTGGTCCATCTGAAACTACTCGAGTATACTCGAGTACTCGAGTAATTTGAAATTTTACTACTCGATACTCGAGTAGTTAAGAAGTCGAGTAATTGGAGTCTCTACTTATACTATACTGGTATTGCTACCCGGCGTCGCTCGGACTAAGCGACCAATAAGTATTTAATGTTATATCATTCGACATAATTATATCACAAAAATCTAACATACAAAGTAGAGTTAAAATAAAATCACAAACTTTATTTAATTTGATGACAGCCCCATTCTCGCCCATTAAAATGTCCAAATTCAAGGAAAAAACCTAATTTGCTGTCAAAAAAATGTCAAATAATACCTTCACGTAAATAATAAACATTATGTTTAATAATAAAAGCCGGGAAAAGTTCTGTAGAAGACTAATTTATTACATTTTGACTAAATGTCTTCGCCGATAAAAATTCAAACATATTTTCTTTTATATTCGTTTTTATGGCAACTTGCAACAATAATGCAAAAGGGAATTACAGACCCACATACATACAAACGCCGTTTCGGTTTTATATATAAGATTTGTTGATAGCTAATTTGGCTTACGCCATCGTCAGTATGTTTTAATCCGTTTTTTCTTACCTTTACTTTCCTGCTGAAACTATATGTGGAGTCCGCTAGGCGGGCTCCTAGTATCCTAGCTATTTTTATTGCTAAGGTGGATACAGACTAAGTCTATGTTTCCCTTTCCCGCATGTAAGCTAGCTAAGTATTGACTTTCTCAAAGATCAGCTGACGGCTTTGTGGGGAAAACACTTACCCTTACGAGAATGATTGTCTTGGAATCATTAAAAAATGTTTTAAGCCTGCATTTACTCATCCTTATATACCGTTGAAGACAGGGTACACAATACATCTTCTTCTCTGTTCCACCATCCTAGTTTTATATGGTAATAATAAGTTATTAAATTTGACACATTGATTTGAAGTATTTTTCGAAGTGAAAACTAATCTGGGTTTTTACCAAGTGGGGATAAACGTAAAATTATTCTTGCACTTGAAATGCCCGAAGATGCCGAAAGGCGAAACCTGGGTCGTTGGCAACAACATTCATTAAAAGTACAAAATTCAAATGATTTAAATTACAGATATATATCAAAAATTATAATGCAAAAACTCCACACTTTTATACTATAATCAGAACCAGTTTCACTCATCGCAAGCATCAAGAACATAGTTTGTATTGTTAACTTGCTTCTTTAAAGAAATAAAGATTATGTTTAGCACCAAAAGCAGTATGCAAAACTAAATGCTTATAAGAGCCATAAATCTGAAATATCAAAAAATAACATTTTCTAAAATAATTCCTTGGTTTTTAAAAGTGTTGGCCAGCATTCATTCTTTCTTTGAGCCCCTAGATAATAAAAGTTTGATTGTAATGGTTTGACTGCTCTAATAAAATTAGCTCAACGTCATTTAACATAATTGCATTGGCATAAAGAAGGGGAAATATTTTTGCAAAAATTACAAGCTACTGCAGCTTGCGTAATTGCATTTCATAAATAATTACAACCGTGCACATTAAGCTCAAGAAAGAGCTTTCAGAGAATTTATTTGATTAAAATGGACTCATTGATATGCAAGAGTAAACAATTTTTATTGGATTATTTCAAAAGTAATGTCTGTCAGGTCTGTGGTCGAGCTTAAACGTCGTTGGTTTCATTTGCGGTGGTCACGGTATGAATCATATTACGGACAGTATATTTACTGGCAAAAAACTATATTAAAAATATATGGCATTACAGCAAGCGCCAATGCGTCATGCATTTGATAAAATAATAAAAAATACATAAAATACTGCACAAAACTTTTAAAAATAAGAAACAGAACAGGAACATATTATTTACAAAAGCAGACAAAAAAATTGAACAAACCATCAAGTTCACTGCCGAAGATGTCCACATCAATAGGCAGCGCATTTTTCAGCCGAATAGCCCTTGAAACTGGAAATTCAAAAGATCTACGACATAAGTATAATATATATTATTAAGTATTTCGACTGAGGGTGCTTGATGGAATTTCAATATCAAATTTGAATTTTTTGAATTTTGTACTTTTCCATGAGTTTTGTCGCTAACGACCCGGGTTTCGCCTTTCGGCATCTTCAGGCATTCCAAGTGCACGGATGTACTTGAACTGACTCGTAGTAAACAGTTTGTATCGTTTATATACAAAAATATTACAAAGTAGATCACTAAGTTAAAAGGCTATTAAAATGTAAATTAGCGAAATTTGAATGAATACAAGTTTCAATGATTTAAGTGTGTTTGTTATAATTACGGGGATTTTTGAAAATATTAATGACCAGATGATAACATAAGAATATTTAAAATAAATCTAGGGTCCTATCCGACCTGTCGTTAATGAGTTGATTGATTTCAAGCCTTTATTATTATATTACATTAATGATGGTAAGTGAATTGATATTTAATAATAGCAAGTGCTTGAATTGTAAATAAATGACAATTATTAATAAATGACAATAAATTAAAAATAACAATTATTTAAAAGGGTACAAATTGGCAGACCGTTGAGCTGAGCTCGATTAATCTCTAAGATTTCTTGATAAATTAGTTTAAACTCACCCCTGTTAGTATGTAAAAAATCAATGCCTGTTGCCAGGCATTCAGGCATTCAGGCAAATCAAGTGAATCAACGGTCTAAATATAGCTTACGTTGAATATAACTCGATTTACTATCATTCCAACAAATGAGTAAATTGAATTTTTCTATATAAAATAAGGATATTATATAAACAGCAAGATGTTTAGTGAACCTCTTCTAAGTCGGTGTATAAATCTAAGTTTGTACATAGTTATGACGAGAGCGTAAGTCAAAAAAGCTATCAAATATAGAACCTTTGTAGGTATATATTTTTTATTGTAGAACTTAAATACATTGCTATTTTTACATCGCGTTATAATGGAGTCTACCAAATAAATTCTATTTCAATCAATCTATAAGTTTTATCCGAACATTGGTTTATGACCCAGATAAGCGTTTGTTTCAATTAACCAGTGGTCAACTCAAATCGTCTGTAAATGTTTTTAATCAATTGCATCATCTGCAGATATTTAATTTGTATGATTTTTGCTTTCCAGGGCAGTCGCAGACTTACCATAAGAGGGAGCCAGTATTTTTGGCACCCCTCGAGAATCACACTGTCCCGCAAGGGAGGGATATCTACTTCACTTGCGTCGTCAATGATCTTCAAGCATTCAAGGTATTGAACACTTATAGATTTACAATTATGTTCAACAATTACTATTGTTGGATTTAAAATGTCAAACATATAAACAGTATAAAATTTGAATTTTGTACTTTTAGATATGGAGTTTTGGCAGTTCAAGTACATCCGTGCACTTGAAATACCCGGATTGAGACCCGGGTAGTTAGCGACAAAACTCATGGAAAAGTATAAAATTCAAACAATTAAAATTTTATATTGAAATTCCATCAAGGACCCTCAGTCGAAATCCATAATTAATACAAACAATATCCAATTGTAAAGTGTTCACTGTCACTTCTTGGTTGAATGGTATTATTTTAAATTAAAAAAAACACATTTTATACACTTCCACTTATATTCTGATAAATGTCATGACCGGTTTCACTTATCGAGAGCATTATCATCATTATCAGTTGATAATGCTCGTGATGAACTGAACTGGTCCTGATGGAAAGATCTAATAGATAGGTCCGAATAGAACACCGTGTATTTATTACTTATATATTTGGTTTTGGCTAAATTTTTCAAACTATTTATTTAAAGTCAGTCTCAGCCATAACTATGTATTTTAGTTTAAAGTAAAGCATATATAGTAATATATTTGTTAAAAAGGTTAAATATTATCTACATAAAAAGGTTCAAATAAGAAAGAAAAAAATGCACCAAGTGATAGTTGACACAATTGAGGTGAAACTGTATTCAATATAAGCTAGTAAGCCTACATAGAATAATATTTTTTTCATCAGCTTGCATTATTACTGTTAATATGCTAATTGAAACTTTTTAGTGGAAAGGCATTATGTACTTTAAATAAATAAAACAAGTTCTATAGTTATACTTCCATACATATTCCGATAAAGATCAGGACCGGCTTCGTTCATCAGTTGACAAAGAATTCGATGAGTGAAACCAGTACAGAGTAAAAAAAAAACATTGAAACAAAAAATTCTCTATCGTTTGTTTTTTTGTCAGGTGGCGTGGATCAAATCAGACACAAAGACAATCCTGGCCATCCACACCCATATGGTCGCTCTGAACCCTCGGCTTACCGTTTCACACAACGGCCATGACACCTGGAAGCTGTACATCGCCAACGTGCAGGCCAATGACTCCGGGACGTACATGTGCCAAGTCAACACAGACCCGATGAAGAGTCAGGTGAGATTTACATTTAATATTTGAGGAATGGATGAAATGTTCTATGTTTTTACCCCTAATGTATTTTTTTTTAAGTCGATACCTTACTTTGAAAATAATCTAACTGCTCTTGACTCTGTTTTAAGATATAAGCGTTGGAAGACTGGTTTGATCATATTATGTAATTTAAAGTAGAAGATTGACTTCTAACAATGAGAAAGTAAACATATTTCTTAATTTATTATTTTGAACATAGTTTTTTAATGTATTGATTGAGTAGGCATTTACTTCGAAGAACTCCATTATAATACGGAAAGAAAAATAACAATGTATTTTAGTTCTACATAAATTATTTTATATATTTGTTGATAGCTATTTCGGCTTACGCCTTCTTCAGAACTATAGAATAGTTCTGACGAAGGCGTAAGCCGAAATAGCTATCAACAAATATAATAAATAATTTATGTAGAACTAAAAAACATTGTTATTTTTCTTTCCGTATTATTGTTTTTTAACGCTGAACTTTCTATTGGGAAATAATTATTTTATTTATGGAATAATAATCTCAAAACTTTATTAAATAAATTTATGAAAAAAAGTATGCAGATTAACCTTCAGAATTCTGTATTCATCATGAGATGACTCTGAGTTTAAAACATATACTAGAATACAGTTATAAAAAAAACAATTTCAAATCAAAATGTCAGTTAGAATATTTTCAAAGTAAGACAAAGAAGAGCAAAGATAGTAAAATAAGTACCTAAAAGTGGTTAAGTGAATTCTTCTTAAATATGGATCAAACAACTTTTGGATGTCGAAAGAATATAAAAGGTGTCTGGGAAAAAATTCAACCAAATCTCACTTACAAAATATGTAAAAAAACATAAAATACATTAGGTTGTTTTGAAATGGAATCGATCTTAAATAACATAGTTTTCTCTGACCTTTTACTATATAATTGTCGCGAAAAGAACATCGCCTGAAAAAAAAGCGAAGACATTTTTTTTAATTCTCAAAAAAGTTTTGCAACAATCGCGTCGCCAAAAATTAAAATAAACAAGGAACAGAAAAATAAGACGTGTAATTAAAAATAAAGCCCAATTAAGAAGAAATAAGGGAATTTAACTCACCCTTTGAAGGCACGTTTATAAATGTCTCTTCATGAAGCCTTAATTAAGAGAAAAAAAACAGACCCCAACCTCGCAACAATTCCGCCGGGGCGAATTTTTTCATCGCCCATTAGAAAGGGGGGTTAATGACGGCTGTTTTTAGTAAATAATATGAATTAATATTCAAATGAATAACTTAAAATTAATTTACGAATTGAATTATATTTAAAAATCATTTTCCCATCTACGGAATCGCTTTTATTTTAAAAGTGACTTTGAAAACTTTTAAACAAGGCTTGCTTCCGTTTTTTTCTTTATTTGCAGAAGACTAGAATTTTGATGAAGCTAATTATTGATTTTTGTTGTTGAAAGAAACTTTCGAGAAAATAACTATTTTAACTGTTCACTTTTAAGATAATCGTTGTATTTCTTATCAGTTGATAATGCTCGCCACGAGCGTAACCGGTCCTGATCCAATAAATTTTATGTGGAATAAGTACTAAAAATGTGTTATTGTTTTTAACTTTTCTATATTTAACATATAAATTAGAAAGCCAAAACATCGTTTTATAAGATGATGAAAAAAAACCATGTACATACCTATCTGTTAAAAAAAGGTTAGAAAGAACATTGATTACAAGTGAAACCTTTTTTTGGCTCTCTTGAAAAGTAGAGAGAAAATAGTAAGGTTACCCTGCTTCTTTCGATCCGTATAAATAAAAACATGTGTAAAAATAATAAAACACTTTTAGTTCTTATTCCACATAGAATTTATTGGATCAGGACCGGTTTCGCTCATGGCGAGCATTATCAACAGGCATCAGTGGACTAAGTACAAATTTTTTTAAATATATTTATTTTAACTGTATCTTTATCGTTCATTTCCATAGAGTGGTAATTTTCTATCTTTCCGGCTTCCATCTTTGTGGGTATATATTGCCCGTCATCCTGCTTGGTTGCTATGTTGGTCACGAGCTCGAATTCTTAAAAAGACACTTTCATATAAAATGACTAGTATTCGAACCCGGCTTCGCTCGGACCAGTTTGGGGTTATGTTCAGCTCGGCGCGTAAAATCAGACGGGCCAAGTTGAAACAACTTTTTTCAAAATTAAAAAGTCTAGGTCAATTAAAATGGAATTAAAATGAACATTTCAGACTGGCATTGACATTTCACAGCCCCTTTCATATATTGACAGGCCCATTCTCGCCCATTAAAATGTCCAAATTCAAGGAAAAAATCTAATTTGCTGTCAAAGAAATGTCAAATAATACCTTCACGTAAATAAAAACATTATTATATTAATAAAAGCCGGGAAAAGTTCAGTAGAAGACTAATTTATTACATTTTGACTAAATATCTTCGCCGATAAAAAAATCAAACATATTTTCTTTTATATTCGTTTTTATTGCAACTTAATGACCAACGATGCAAAAGGGAATTACAGACCCACAGACATACAGAGGTGGCCATTTGATTGTTGATTCCAAATATTTTTTTTTTTCATTTTTGAATCAATATTATTTATGATGTAAATGAAATATTTACATTTTTATTTCATGAACCACATGTGGACATGCCAATAGATCATTTCTAATGAATAAAAAATAAAGGTAGGCCATTAACAGTGACAATATGACTGATAACATAGATGCATAGAGAAAAAACGTGTTTCCCCACAGACATACATACGCCGTTTCGGTTTTATATATGTACTACTCGATACTCGAGTAATTCGAGTCTCTACACACACATTGATAACGAAATAAATTTATCGTCGAAACTTTCGCGAGCGAAATCAATTCGTTTGTTTGAACTTGCAACAACAATGCAAAAGGGAATTACAGACATACATCCCCCGTTACGGTTTTATATATAAGATTGTTCAATAGCTTTTTTTAAAGACATAAACGTAAAATTAGTATTGTATCTCCTTTTAATAAAAACACAGATAACTTTCACTTCGAGAAATACATCAAATCAATGTGTCACATTGAATCAATTATTACTACTATATAAAACTAGGGTGGTGGAACAGAATAAGATGTATTGCGTACCCTGCTTACAACGGTATATATAGAATAAGTAAATGCAGATTTAAACATAGTTCTGACAATGGCGTAAGTCGAAAAAGCTATCAACAAATATATTAAATATTTTACTAAGAATTAAGATTCATGTTATTTTATTCACCGTATTAAAGGGTATTTCAATAGGGACGCTCAAAATATAATACTTTGTCCTGCTGAGTAGATTATTCATTGTTTAGTGGCCAAATTTGAGTCAACCAGTTTGGTAAATAATCGGCCAACACCTACCTGTACGTCATCAAAATACAATATCTGGTGAAAACATTGCTGCTGTGTGTGAAAGTGTACAGGAAAACCCAAGGCAGCTTATTTCTCGTTGTTCACAAGACCTTGGCTTTTCTGCGACTTCAACTTGGCGAATTTTGAATCGGGCCTTATGTCTGCACCCGTATAAAATCCAACTAACCGAGGAACTTCAGGTAAACGACCAGAGACAACGCCTGATTGGGTTCTGGAGCAGTTGGAAGTTTACCCAAATTTGTCAAAAAAGTCAACTTTACCGACATGGCCCATTTTATAATGAATGGATATTGGCAGACATTTGATGCTATATTCCATATTTAATGCCGTAAAATATACATACAGATGAAATTAAAATTTAGTCGAAATCTCACAAACAACTTGTTTTATTTACATTTCAAAACTAAGCGTCCTTATAAAAAGACCCTTTATAATGGATTTCTGCCAAGTAAATGCCAATTCACTCAATAAATTGAGTGACTGAATAAATATTCGCTTCCCGAAAGACGACACGCGGATTTCTGACAATTAGGTATGATTAGGTTAGTTAGGTGGTGACTCACCCATGAATCTTCTTATTATTATAAAACTGAACTAATCAATTATATTGATATGAATAAATCAATTTTTAGTTTCGAAAAACTCAGCCAGGATATTGCGTTCGTGAATTTCCTTGCGGACGCCGAATCCAAAAGATCGCAGAGTCAAAACAATTTTCGATAAATTTCGTAACAATAACCAAAGAGGTTGAAAATCTGAGGCACAGATATAAAATTCCGCACCAAATACTCATGGAACCAAAATATCTGCCTTTGTTTTAGAAAGGGGTGATTCTCGGGCTAAAACTTGAAAGGTTTAGCTTCAGTGACGTACTTTACTATGATATTTTGTTGATGTTTTATTACCGAAATCAGTACTGAAACCGGTAGTGATTTTTGTCAAAATGTAAGCGGATCAAAATGCAAAATTCGTGTCGGGGAGCAAAATGTACTACTTCTACATATCTAAAATGTGCTTTATTTGTTTAAAATAATGCCATTTCAACAAAAAATTAGAATCGACCAATCGACACCTTACCTATGTAGTATAGCAATATTGTTCCATACCGCTTTTTTTAGCTTTTAAATTAGATTAATTTAATGTATAATGTAATTGTTCATCAAAAATCAACAAACGTTCTGTTAACTTAATGTTTCGACACCTTACTTTGAAAAGGTTCTAAATGCTCTTGACACTCTTTTGAGATATGAGCGATTGAAGTTTCGATTGATTAAAATTCACTTGTAACAATGAGCAAGTAAATATGTTTCAAAATACTTATTTAAGCATTTTTTTTCACAACTCTTGAAAAAAGTGTGCAGATGTTTTTAAATTTTTATATATGATAGAATGCGGTAAATGCAAGCTTTTTGGACCATCATTTTAGGCAAAATGACAAATAGTGCCTTTTTAAGGTAACGAAATTAAACTGAATATTCAGTAGTAATAAAAACTTGTTTTTTTTTTGAATAATCAATTCTCAAATTGGTAAGCCACGCAATGTTTTTATGATTCTTAAAATAACCATAAATCCGTGATATAAAAATCATAGTCCCTGTATATTACAAATCTAGGTTATTTTGAGCCTCTAAAATCCTCTTGCGTTTTACAACTACTACCAATTTCCATCCAAGCCAGACTGGCTTTCCCTTATCTCGCTCAAATTATATACCTATCCGTGAAGATGGGTCACCCACAAAACAGATAATTTGAAGTAATAGTTCAAACACGAAGATCTAATAAGGTTGCGTAGATTCTACGTCACTGCAGCAAACTAGAATGAGGGTGCATGAGGGAAATATTACTAAGCATGACAAAACTTAAGCGTGCCTACTTGCGGTCGTTTGAGTTATTGCAAGAACCTTAAAGTGGAGCTTTGGAATTTAATAATTGCTAAAAGTGTAGCATCTAGGATGCAAGCTTCGGATAATCTAGAAAATTAATTGCAATTCTTAAAGCTCCGCATAAAAAGAACCTTTAATGCATTATAGTATGAAACTTTAATTGTTTGAATTTTGTATTTTTCCATGAGTTTTGTCGCTAACGGCCCGGGTTTCGCCTTTCGGCATCTTCAGGAATTTCAAGTGCACAGATGTACTAGAACTGACGCGTAGTAAACAGTTTGTATCGTTTAAAATGAAAAACAAACAACTTAATCTTCTAAACTCGCCATTGTTATAGCCCTTTAAATAGTTATCATTTATTATAAATTCAAACACTTGAAATCAATCAACTCAGTAGATTGGATACAACCCTACATCTATTTTAGATATTCCTATGTTATTATCTGGATATAAGTATTTGCGATACGACATTAAAAAATCCCGATAATTATAATAAACCCACTTAATTCATTGAAACTCGTGATACAAACTGTTTACTACGCGTCAGTTCAAGTACATCCGTGCACTTGAAATGCCGAAAGGCGAAACCCGGGTCGTTAGCGACAAAACTCATGCATTATATTATAGTATATTTTATATCATATAAAAAAATTGATTCAGTAATAGATTGTCCACACAGCTTTCTGGTAAAGGCACTTGCGGAAGACTTGAAGCTACTTGCAATAATATGTCGAGTAAATTCTTATATTTTCTTGGTCGCATAGCGTTTATACATCTCACTGTCTTTCGACAGTCACTCGACTATAGACTATTTCGTTTAAAGCATGTGTTCTTGTACATACGGCCCAAAAAAAAACAGGTGAACTTTACTATTTTCTCTATACTTTAAGAGCCAAAAAAAGGTATCACTAGTAATCAATTTTACCTATTTTTTTAACAAATACATTTTTTTTATCATCTTTGAAGGCAACGTCTTGGCTTTCTTATTGATCTATCTATCTATATATATAAAAATGAATGTCTGTCTGTATGTCTGCTATGGACTACTAAACCGCTCGACCGATCGATGTGAAACTTTACAAATTTATTGAGTACACTCCCGCGATGGTTTCTGGCTTACCAACCCCTCCCCCCAACCACCCCCAACCTCCACCCCCAATTTTTTTTTTTTAAACTTCATGAATTTTTCGAGTTCACACCTTCAAAGGTTTCTGGCATACCCGCCCCATACGCCCCCCAAACCCCACCCCGCCAAACAACCCCCCCCCCCAAAATTGATATCGAATTGAAACGAAAAGCTGCAATGTCACCATTTTTTCAAAAAGAACGAAATTAATAAATTGACTCAAATTGAATTGAATATTTGTGTAACGTCTTTCATTCAAATTTATTTTAGTTGCTGGCGTGGTAACGCGCGCAGGGTACAGCTAGTTAAATATAAAAAAGTAATTTATAATAATGTGTTGTATATGTTGTATGGCTAAGTGGAGTTATGAACAATAAATGATTATAATACGCATTGAAATATCGATATGACCCTTTGGCACTCAACGTGACATACTATTTTTTATCTAGTGGCATTCACAACTCAAAACCGGCAAACATTTAAAAACGTTTCTTTTATCCTAAGGGGCCGCATATTAATCGTCCTTTTCATCTGATCCTGTTTCCAATAAAGGCATCAGGGGGTTTCTAATCCTAAAGGCTTCGGTGTCTTAATGAGAGTCACAAATGAACGATAAATATTTCCCCCGGGAAGAGCCTGCAGGCTTCGCATTTTCCAACTGTGAAAACCGTAACAAATGCTCGGCGATTAAATCTCTCATATATTTGGGCAAGGTGCTAGTGTTTGTTATCCTTTACTTGCAGGTAGCTGAATTGTTTACATTATTGTAGATTTGCCTCTGCAGTGTCATTTTGCTGCCCGAAATTTATATTCATCTTTCCAGTGCAAGCAAGTGAATATTTAACGTGACCATTTATGTTTGCCATGTAATATAATTAACAAGGTTTCTCATATAAGGTTACCTATTTTATTGAATATTTTGACATTTACACTCCAAAGACGGTCCCTGAAAAATAACAGTGTTTTGGCTTTATTGGCATAGATTGCATAAAAAAAAAATGTATTATGATTTAACACAGGGCTTCTTAACCCTGTGCCCACGGGAACAATTGCGCTTGCGGAACTTTTATCGTGCGCCCCCCACAATGTATCAAATAACGAAAAATTTGAATTTTATCAGAATTTTTTTTTTTATTGAAATTATTTTTTGAAGAAGTTTTCATTCCAATGTAAATGTACGGTTTTTTTTTTAAATTTTAAATGTAAATTAAAAAATTATACTTGAATGTAACACATGTGTACAGCTTCCCAGGAACAAAGATAAAAGTTAGTAAATATATACGAAGTATTGATTGTCTTGTCACCTTATAGAATTACCACATAATCCGAATTCGGTCCCGATTCGTTTACATTCCTGCAATAAGGGCCTAAAACTGAATGCATTGGAACAGCTTGAAATTAATAGGTATAATCAGTCCAATGAAATTCTTAACGATCAGATCACAATTAATAGTTCACCTCTGTTAAAACCTTTAACAAACAATAAACTTAAAACAATTTAAAATAGATGCACTTAGACATTGCAGATTTTAAGTGGTTTCACACGATCAAATAACCCAAAAATACCCAAATTATTGTTTCCCACCATTACTTTAGACCAATAAATCAAACTTATTTAAATTTTTTCATGTGACGTAGGTATGGTTTCAACAGAAAGAGGTTATGTAGGGGGCACCCTGTCTAGTAAAGGTATATAATCTATCTCTAATACACGTTTTAAACATAGTTCTGAAGAAGGCGTAAGCCGAAATAGCTATCAACAAATATATAAAATAATTTATGTAGAATTAAAATACATTGTTATTTTTCTTTCCGTAATATACGAAGTACTTAAGATTTATTTTTTCAAAATCCGGCCTCTGCCCGTCACTATTCTCCTCAATCTAAAATGCGCCCAGAATTGCAATAAGGTTAAGAACCACTGCTTTAACGTACCTTTATACATTGTTCTAAAAATATATATATATATAAATCGATAATTTTCCTATAATCATTCATATTTTAAGTCGCGTATGAATGAGACAAATTGTCGCGCTCGTAGAACGATCCTAGCTTAAAAATCATCGTTGCCTTGATTTATATCTAACGATGTTAATGTGTGTTCCCTTAAATAGTTCATCCCCCACATTACACTATCTGACATGCCATTATACAAGCAGTAACCTCCTTAAATATCTGCCTTACCTTTGTTGCTCTTTTGATGGCGACCCTGTGGTTAACTAAAGGATTTCACATCAAAGATTATTTGTACAGCCTTCCGTTTGATTACATTTCAAAGTGTCGTTTGAAATATTTACATCCCTTAAATAACCAATACACGATGAAAATTTTATCAACTCGATGTTTAAAAATTTTAACCAAATTGAAACCACAAATAATGTTTACTGTCGCCGTTGTCTAGTTACAAGATACAAGGCTCAAATTTTTATCCGCTGAGTGAACAAAAAATAAAAAATTTCTGGCCCTTATTTTGCAACTGTATTTTACCTGAAAGCACTTATAAATTTCAGTTCTATTAGATTTTCGACGTATCACATTTGTTTTTAACTTTTGCCAGGCTGAGGGTGAAACAGTCGACCACCACTGCTATTTTATCTTAAATATCTATCATAATATTAGTGATACAATTTTTAAACTTTTGGTATATTAAATCATTGTTTTTTTACATCTTCTGCAGTAAAAAAATATGATTTTGATCGACTAGTTTAACCGCAATTAAATAAAAAAGAAATTAATTCGGATTATTATTGGCCGAAAACCATTTATATTGTCGCTACCAATTACCAGGATTAAAACTTCCCTGCCCATACGCGGTAAGATAAAATTACCTTTTCCCAAACGCGCCTCTTTCAACGAACATTTCAAATCAAATGGATGCATTTTATATTAAAAAGTGTGGATAAGAAGTCGCATTCACAGTTTTGCTATCGCCAGTGTAGAATAAACCAGAACACGAACAGTTTAACTCAATCAAGCGCGACTTAAAATTTGAATAATTATAGGAAAACTATTGATTTTCATATATTTTTTTATAGAACGATGTATAAAGATACGTCAAAGCATAATCAGTAATATTTTTATTGCAGTCTATGCACAATAACCATACCACTGGGAACTTTTTTAGACTCCCCTTTGGCAATAATGGCATACGAGTTATTTTTCAACGACAGTCTTTCGAAGGTTAAAATAGATACATTCATTCAGTAGAAATAAGATGAAATCACTTAGTACGTATTAATACATTCAGGCATAAAATATGCACTGAAAATGTTTAAGTAGCACTGCCTTGGTGTTTTATAAATACAATTCGCTTCATAATAAATAAAACATTTTCAAGAATATATGGTGAAAGATGAATACTTTTGAGAGAAAGCAGAATTATTATTTTCATATGAGTTGTTTAAGATTAAAAAACTTTTTAATCATACATTCTTGGCATCGTATAATACTTCGTTAGGTTCTTTATCATAAAGAAATTTTTGATATACTTTTCAATCGGATAGACCCAAAATTAAATTAGTATTTGTTCCAATAACATGAGTCCTAATCAAAAAGCTTTTTCATGAGATATTATACTATTCGATCCACTTCGACGGATTGATGGAAAGTCAATTTAGTCAGCCTTATAAACCCTAAATATTTAAATGTTTCCAAGAAGAATAATTTGTCGCTAAAACCAATTTTAAGTTAATCGATTTAAGATTATTGTTATTTTCTACAACGCCTTCTATAAACTACAGTAGTTGAAAATTAATTGCATTCTAATATTGAAAGCTATCCATTTTTTATTTTCAGTGTCGAACATTGATTTAAATAAATATCTCAGAGCCTTTTGCTTGGAAAGAATCAATTTGAAAGTATATAAGTGGTTTTGGTTTATTTTCATTAAATCAATGGTCTGCGAGTTTTTAATATTTCAAGATTTCATTGACTAAATTGGCAAAACTCCACCATACATAATTAGGTTAACATATCAAAGTATCTCACTATTGAGGAAGAACGCCAATCCGCGACTCCTCCGGGCCAGGTTTAAAGGCCCAGACATTGAAGAGACTCTACCCTCCACCGTGCCAGATCAATAGAGAGCTTGAAGCAAAGTCCTCACCTTACTCCAACTCTCCAAATTGTATTAATTTTTAATTTTAAAGACCGACTCAGAGACTCTAAGAACTTGTTATAACGATGACCCTAACATTATGCTCTCCTAAATCTGACAGCAATTTCTACAATACCAGAGACAAGCGTGGAAGAGGCCACCAGCCTTGCCAGCTTCCATCCTACGGCCTAAGAGATACTTTTTAAATCAAGGCTTTTCAATATGGGACTAGGTATGTCCATCATATAATACAATCTTCAAGTTAACGTTATCATTACGAGCAAATCTTGGTAAGAGTTTAACTTTTTTAATGATTCATTGACAATCATTCTCGTAAGGGGTTTTTCTTTAGTGTTTTCACCCCACAGAGCATTAAGCTAACAGAACCTTTTAGATAGTCAAAACATAGCTAGCTTACATGTGGACAAGGAAAATAAATACTTAAACGGATACGAAAATAAAGAAAGATATGAAGGAAACTAGGAATGTCATGGGGATCCCCGACACGGAGTGGTATGGTTTAGTTGGAACCAATTCTTGGGTTGAATATCCTTTTTTATGTTGGTAGTAATGAAGTATTTAGACAAACACCATCACTTCTATTTGTATTATGAAGCCTTCTATATATTTTCACTGGCCGAGAGAAAAAAATCTAGCCAAATATATGCGTAGTGAATATTCAAAGCTAAAATAATATTTTCATAAATAAGGCTTTATAACAAAAATAAAACATTTTGACGCAGTTTTTGAAAATAAATTCAATTCTGCAGCAAATAGCAGCTGTTGAATACAGTGTGTTTACAAAGTCATTAAAAATATAAAACAAAGTTGTCCTTATTTCCTCTGACGTGAGCAGTTGTTATTACTTTTGTAAAACACTTGTTACTACTCAAAAGAAATGCAATAAAGAAAACTAAATAATTCGAAAAGTTTTGTCATACCTTCAAAAGATGCAAGGCGCTTCAGTCGGTTAATTTATTTATAGAAAAAAGGATTTATTTTCAGTTTTGTAAGCTTTAAGTTTTAAATATAAATAATATTGTTTGCATTAGAGCTTAAAGCTCGTCAGTTCATATTTATTTAAATAAAGATTAAACTAGTATAAAAGCATACCGTTTCGTTTATATAATTTTTTTTCTCATCACTATATTTCTATACTAAGATTAATTACGTAAATTTAAACTAGAAACAAAATGAAGGCTGAAGGCTTGATTTTTTTTTAATATTACTGAGATAGCGGCTGTTGCCATAAACCGTTTTTTATGGCGAAAGCTTATTCTTGTTCATAAATTGTTTATTTAGTTTCCTAAACAATTATACAACACTGACACATGCTATTTTTTTTAACCATGTCCGCTCCCATCTTCGAGCATATGGACTCCTCACGGAGTTTATCTCAACATATGTTTTTCTACGAGAACTGCTTGTTATTCAGTTGCTCAACGGCTCTTTTTTCGAAGAGAGTGGGGATGGAAAGGATACAAGGACTAGGACTGGACTAGTGATTAGTTAATCGCTGTCACTATGCGTCACTCTTTGGAATTGGAAAGGTGGGAAGGGATTTTCAACAACACAAACACCCATGCCTTTGAACAGATTTATCGACTGAAAAAATCCGCTCGTACCGGGAATTGAACACGGGCATGCAAGTCAAAGCCGTTGCCACTGCGCCACGGACCGGACAATATGTTATTGGTTCACTATTATTTGATGAAAAAAATGCAATGTACACGGCAAAAAATATCCATGTATATGAACAGATGTCAAACTTTTAATTGAACTACCCGGGTTTTGCCTTCCGGCATCCTCAGAAATTGCAAGTGGACTTAATTTTCAAATATATTTTAGAAACCAAGTATACAGCATACTTAGAAGTTGGCCTGGCACGTGGTGCAGTGGTCAACGTCGCTTGCTTCCGTGACACTGGTGAGTGCTGGTACGAGCAGATTTTTTCAGTCTATAAATCGATTCTGTTCGAAGGCAATGGGTGTTTGTGTCGTTAAAAATCCTTCCCCACCATTTTGATCCCAATGGCGGCACGTAGCGAGAACGATTAGCTAACCACTAGTCTTGTTATAGTTTTTGTATCCTTTCAATCCCTACTCTCTTCGAAAAAGAGGGGTTGAGCAACTGAGTAGCAAGCAGCTCTCCTAGAAAAAACATCTTGAGATAAGCTCGAGGAGTCCATATGCTCCAAGCTGAAAGCGGACATCGTTCATCAAAATTCAGTTTCATGATGCTAGAAGTCTTATTGGTTGTGTGGTTGTTTATTGGAAACAATTTATGTATTTAGGATTTTTGGCATCCATTTTCGCGAACTGTCTTTTTTCACCCAGTGGAATTTTTGATACATCGTGCATACATCATAAGATTTAAAAAAAATAGACAAACTATATGATCGAGAGAAAAAAAGTGACTTGTAGTTCTATCCCAACCGAAGTTTGCCGGCTTCGTGGCGCAGTGGTCAACTTCGTTGGCTTCCGTGTTGAACTTTGCGGGCTAGAATCCCAGAACGAACAACATTTTTCAGTCGATTTATCGATTCCCTCCCACCCATCCGATCTTATAAGCAGGACGTTACGACAAAGACTAGCTAACCACTTACCTTGTACTAGTCCTCCTGTCTTTTTTAACAAGCAGTTCACGTAAAAAATACACTTGTTGAAATAAACTCCGCAAGGCGTCTATATAATCCATATTGGGAACGAACGTGGAAAAACAAATTGAAAGGTTGAAAAAGCGGTTCCCGTTAAACTTCTGTTGAGATGCTATGTTTACGAGATGATTGGAAAATTTAGAAAATTAAATAATTTCGATTTAATTTCACTAACATTGATCGGTATGGATGACGTTTGCTGTTTGTCTATTGATGATTGTCTATCGGTTAACACACGCGACACCTTTAATTTTACTACGCCTATAACCTTTGCGCAAGTGCAACAATAAGTTGTCAAAATGAACGGTATGTCAGCGCAAAAAAATATGAAAAAACATTGATTTTTATACAGAAGACCTACTGTAAGTTAATTTTACTATCCTATAACCTTCGCACAAGTGCTAGCAATAAGTTGACAAAGTTTTATTGCAATCGAATGAACGGTATCGCAACACATAAAATACGAACAAACAAACAAGCTATTATTGATTTATATATATTAGATTATTTTCTTTTTCTTTGCTTGAAGCAAAGATTTTAAATAGATCATTAAATATAAAACGAATTGTGACGATTGGGAAAATGCTGAAAGATTTTATTTCTGGTTAAATAATTATTTTCTTCTTATTTTCTAAATGAGCACCTCACCGCAACTGTAAGAATGAAGTCTCCGGTGTAAAATTCCTTCAAAATAAAAAGCCAAAGTTCATAAAATAACCTACCGCCGATAATTTTTCCCTCGGTCACGTGCAGCGTATTAATAATTCCTTTGCTCCGAGACAGAGCCAAAAGTTTTCGCATAATCTACGGCCCTAGTGTTTTCTTACCGCGTCGCATATCTCGGCGTCAAACTTACCCTCGCACCTACCCCAAGGAGAGGGCGTTGGGACGCCTGCTTGAAATCGAGAACGAGAAACTTTGGGGGGGAAAACACCTGTTGCTTGTAGCGTCAAAGCCTCCGAGCCATGCCTTAGAGCAGTGATGAAGAATTTTATTCTATACATAAAACGATACAAAAAAGCTTTAATTCTCGTTTTGATTTAGTCATATTTACAAAAAAAAATCGATACGATGATATTGTAAAATGAATTAAATATACTTTTTAATAAATAAAACACACTGTTTTGTACTTTTCATATTTAATGATGAGCGAAAATCTTCCAGGTCATTTTAACATACCATAAATATATATAATGCCTTAAAACCTTTGAAGTTCATAGTATCGAAAGGTATTATTGCAACATACACAAATGTATATACATACATATATGATGCGGTGAACATACACACACTTTCATGCGTCTTCAGTATTTGTCAATACAATACGCTAAGAAGTAAACCGATAATCATTTTCGTGATGCGAGAGGTTTTAATGTTTTTTTATTGAGTCAGTTAGTTTTCAGCCTGTGGTGGGTCATCGAGAAGAATGGTTGTCCGTCTAAAGTAATTCTTAGAAGCTTTCTTGTCATCTTTATGTAGATAGAAGATCGTTGGACGGCAATGATTACCCACTGCCTTGTAAAACCTTTGATAGATACCACGAACAAAATCGCAAAAACTGAGTTTTCTCAATGTTTTGCTTAACAAGGAATTACGTACGTACGTACGTACGTATGGTACGTACCATAGAGCATAATATATTTTGAATAATCTGGAGAGAGTCTTCAGATGTTTGCAGTGATACTGGTGTAGAGTACATCATCATTGAACTAGTTATTTCTCTATAAAGAAGAAGCTTACTTTCAAGGGTTAGTTTGCACCTAGCATTAAGCATAAAGTGCAATCTCACTTTTGAAGCATTGCTTTGGCGTTTTTTAATTACGGTTCGGTCGTTGAACTTAAGTCTACTATCTAACTAAGGTGAGGCCAATGTACTTGACTGTATTGAACCATTGTGCATTCTCCATAATCAACAACGTTAGAATGAAAAAGGCACATGTTTCTGACTTGATTAATTTGTAATAGAATTAGAATTCATGCAGTGTCGCAGGTTTCCCACCACTATCTCAACCTCTCCCCCAGACACCCCCTCGTTTATAAAGCCATTTACTCCCTCCTTTGGCTGCAGCTTAGGGTGTGAGTTGTATCGAAGACGAGAAATGTCGGTAGACGTCCGATATTTTTAAAATACACCGCGAAACGGAAAAATGAATCTAGATTATTGAGTCACATCAAAGCGTCTAGTAAAAGCTCTTAAACAATTTGCTGCCAATGTTTATTAACCATACAGTACTTAATTCATACTTTTTATGAAATGGATTGGATCAGTTATACATTACTTAAAAGATTATTGGCTTCTTTATCTAATTATGTCATCGATCTATATTATTAAATTAGTGCTGCACAATTGTTTTATTCAACGAGGAAGAACTAACTTTTGATACAACAACGAAGACCATCTTTCTCGGCCTTAATGCTAGAAGTATCAACGTATGTCGTTGTAAATTTGAGCAGAAAATACTTTTAAATACTATTTATTTTTATGCTAGAAATCCTAGTCATTCGATTTAAGATTGATGAAGGACAAGAACATCTAATTGTCATGTGAAAATAATGTTGCAGCATACTTTGAACAAATAAATATCTATACTCACATACATATGTAGATGATCAGAAGTTGAGGTTTATTAGTGTGAGAAGCACGTAATTTTAATGTTTTTTATTTCTTTACATAGTAAAATATTATTTTTGCACAGTGGTATATTCTAGAAGCGAGGCAGTGCGCTGTCTTCCAGAGTAAATACAGCTTTAGTCTCAAGAAATACCAACGAATTCCGTAGTCAACCAGCCAAATACCGTATTTTGTCCACATACTCACTGTGCATATACGACATTTTCGTGCTTTCTAACGAAACTATATTGAGATAAGGTTATGCTAAATTTACCTCAGATAAAGAGTTATTTATTTCATATTAAAGCTTAAATGCTTCGATTTCGTCGATGTCTCCGCCGGGTATGGTGGTCGAGTGTCAACGTCATTCATTGGCTTCAGTTGCGCAGTTTACGGTTTCGAATCACAGTCCTGATTTGGTTTATATAATTTCTTTTCGGGTGATGGTCTTGTCTAAAAGTCACAGCAACACTTATGGATGGATGTAGCGAAAGTGATCAAGTAACCCACTAGTATTGTGACATTGTCCTTTCCTTTCTATTGTTCTCTCTTCATAAAAAGGAGATTAAGCGACAGAGTAACAATAAATTCTTTTGAGATTTAACTACATTAGATGTGAATTTGTTACATGTTAAGAGCGGGAAAGGTTTTAAGTATTTCGTGACTGGCCGGGTTTGTGGCGCAGTGGTTATTTTGCGTCATTGGGTACCGTGACGAACATCATGGGTTCAAGTTCATATACGAGAAGATTTTTTCAGTCGGTTTATCGATCCTGTTTGAAGGCATGGTTGTTTGTGTTGCTAAGAACCCCTTCCAAACCTCCCGATCTCACATCTTGCGAGAGCATTTACTTTGCAACGAATCCCGTCAAAGCCTTACAACCACATCCCTCTTCGAAAAAGAGAGGTTGTGCAGCTGTTTAACTGCAGTTCTTACAGAAGTCTACATACTTCATGTTGGCAGCGGGACATGGTTAAAAAAAGTTTTGTCTAATCCTTATCATTTTATCTTAACCTTAACCTAAGAAAATAAATTTTAGCGATTGAGTAATAAGCAGGCGTCAATTAACCACTTCTGTTGAAATGAGCTCTATTAGAAATACACACTTTAAATTTTCTACATTGATAGTGGCATAGTAACCAAAACATATATTACTAACCATCTTCAGTAAAGATAAATGTCTAAAAACTATTTATCAAGCAACATTATTATCCACTAAAAAGGCGTTAAAAAAAAAAATTTTAAAAACTGTTGACAAAATTGTCCAATAATTACTATTAAATACAACGAAAATTACGAATTGTATATATATATATATATATTTTTAAATATTTTTAGTAAAAATATATTTGGCATTACAGCTTACGCCAATGCGCCAAATATTCTTAGTTGTGAAAGTCATACGAGATTAACTCGATGGTAAATAATATATCAGTTGTGCACAAAATCAACGATAAATGACATACACCCAGCTCAAGATCTCTTTTTTTTCAATTGAAAAAATCCGACCTTGCCGGGGATCGAACACGGGCCCCCCGATTGCTAGGGCAAAGCTCTTGCCACTAGACCACAGGGACTGTAATGAGAATGGGTAAAGACAGGAGCTCCGGTTCAATCTAAGGCCTGCTTTTATGCCTTAGTCGACTTCACTGATTGGTTACTTATATTTTAAGGTCAACTGCTTTCACCTCTAAAGTATCTTGCTATAATTTTATTTTCGTACCATATTTTAGGATTAAGGATAAAATTCTAACTACCCTAATAACTAAGCAAGATTCCCATGTTTGTCTTTTGATACATATCAGTATACTAAGTATTGCTGTGTAGCTCTCAAACTTTGTGGATATTATTCGGTCTGAGTATCTCACTAATGAGAGATGACGTCATAAGTTTGGCATGAGTAACTTTTCGAAACTAGTTCGAGTTTTGCCTTCCCCAAGTATTAAGTCACACTGGTTTACTTTCAACATCTACACATACCTTCTCGTTAGTAAAATTTATTATTCAATGTTATTTATGCAAGTTAATTTGATATGTTTGTATGAGCAACATAGAAGGGATGAATATGCAAATGCCTTATTTTGGTATCAACTTCAATCCGTTACTCCAATTTCAACATCCATATTTATTAAAAAAATAAAGCAAGCGGTGAAAAAAATATAATATAATCCTTCAGAAATCAAATTAAACATGGTTGATAGCTATTTTGGCTGACGCATCTTCAGTTTTCATCAGAGGTTTTGACGATGGCGTAAGCCGAAATAGCAATCAACCATGATATAATTTCTGTATGACTAAAATACATACAATATTTTTTTCACCATGCTATAATGGAGTTCTACCAACTAAATGCCAATTCAATCAATAATAATAAAATATTTTTGTAATTATTCCAAATTTGATGTATTTCGATCAGAACCGGTTTCACTCATAGCGAGCATTGTCAACTAATTCAGTTATGCTCGAGATAAGCGACACTGGTAATAATGCAATAACACCAAGTATTGACAGTGAACATATAAAATGTGATCCATATTAATGTATAGTATGTTATTTATGTTTTTTTATCGATACTTCTTAACTACACTTCTAAGCAAGAAGGCAGTTAGTGCTTATGAAAAACTTTTGAAAAAATTAACATACTGTTTTTCTTGAAGTTTTAGTATTGGCAATTTAAATATAGTAGTTGATTCTATAATGACTTAATTTCTTTGTAAACAAGCGGTAAAAAGTTACATTGACTTGCATTTGCTAAGTAGCTTTAATACGTGAAGATGACATGATGCTGAAACAGCTATCAAGCTTAAGCCGAATTTTTCCGGATATTAATATTTGTCAATTATATACATTGTATAAAACATTGAATGCTAATGTTCCACTACAACGCTTAGTAAACTCACTAGACTCGTTTTAATAGTTTGCCTGGTTCTTCTTCATCGAAAACATTTCTTTACTCTCTTAATCCCAAGAGGCCACACAAATATACGCAAAGAATCACAGAGGTCTAGTTTTTTAACACGTTTTGATGGCAATATATATAAAACAATTTCTTATTACACTATACATCACCAAAAAATCCACTGATAAGCTATAAATAACATAATAAAGATTATTTTTTTGCGAAAATATGCCTTGGGGTTTTTCGAAGATACTTTTCAAAATAGTATAAGATCCAAAGGGTTAAATATTTTCAATATTCAATCTGATGCAGTCGATATTATTTTTATTTATTAATGGAACCAAAGTTTAACGTTCCAGATTCAAAATTCATTGAGTTTTACTGAAAAAGCTATAATCATGAATGTCTTTTCTTAATCAAAGAAGTATATAAAAAAGTAGTAGTGAAACTAGAAATAATTTAAAAAAATACCTGTCTTATTTTTAATAAAATAAGCTACGGATATCATATTAAATGAAAACTTATATAAGAGAAAGGGTGACTTTAAGGGTGAGTGATGAAAGATGAAGTCATTGTCAACAGATACATTTCACCCCTTGTAGAGAAAACAAAATTCATTATATCAGGGAGATTCGGGATAAATTTGAAATGAAATAACTTCGTATGTTTTCACTCTACTAAAACATTTTGCAAAGTACTTTATTAAATCAAAATATAACTTGAAACATAGTAATATAATACATAGTTTTTATTTAAAGATATGTATATAAAGGGTCTTTTTATAAGGACGCTTAGTTTTGAAATGTAAATAAAACAAGTTGTTTGTGAGATTTCGACTAAATTTTAATTTCATTTGTAAGTATATTTTACGGCATTAAATATGGAATATAGCATCAAATGTCTGCCAATATCCATTCATTATAAAATGGGCCATGTCGCTAAAGTTGACTTTTTTGACAAATTTGGGTAAACTTCCAACTGCTCCAGAACCCAATGAGGCGTTGTCTGCGGTCGTTTACCTGAAGTTCCTCGGTTAGTTGGATTTTATACGGGTGCAGACATAAGGCCCGATTCAAAATTCTCCAAGTTGAAGTCGCAGAAAAGCCAAGGTCTTGTGAACAACGAGAAATAAGCTGCCTTGGGTTTTCCTGTACACTTTCACACACAGCAGCAATGTTTTCACCAGATATTGTATTTTGATGACGTACAGGTAGGTGTTGGCCGATTATTTACCAAACTGGTTGACCGAAATTTGGCCGCTAAACAATGAATAATCTACTCAGCAGGACAAAGTAACATATTTTGTGCGTCCCTATTGAAATACCCTGTATAAACAGTTTTCAACTGTTTGATATCCAGCACTTTAACTTGGAGTCACTGTAAATCTCAGTAGCAAATTCTCTGGGTAATACGGTGAGAAAAATAACAATGTATTTTAATATTTAAATATATATATATTAAATAATTTCTGTAGAATTAAAATATATTGTTATTTTTCTCACCTTATTATAATAGAGTTCTACCAAGTAAATGCCAACTCAATCAATACTTTGATATTGAAATTCCATCAAGCACCCTCAGTCGAAATACTTAATTCAATCAATACTCTGTTTTAGATTGTAACTGTTAAAACTATAAAAATTATAACCAGTATCATTTTAAGAGATTATGATGTTTTCCATTTTGAGAATGCTTTTCCACCGAATTAATTAACCAGTATCACCAGTTGATTCAATCGATCAATAATTGCTCAATAATATTCAAGTCCACCCGGATTCGATTCCCGGTCCGAGCGGATTTTTTCAGTACATAAATCTGTTCAAAGGCATGGGTGTTTGTGTTGTTGAAAATCCCTTCCCACCTTTCCGATCCCAAAGAGCGACGCATAGTGACAGCGATTAGCTAATCACTAGTCCTGTCCTAGTCCTCGTATCCTTTCCATCCCTACTCTCTTGGAAAAAGAGAGGTTGAGCAACTGAGTAACAAGCAGTTCTCGTAGAAAAAACATATGTTGAGATAAACTCCGTGAGGAGTCCAAATGCTCCAAGCTGGGAGCGGAAATGGTTAAAAAAAAAAAAAAAAAAATACTCATTAATTAAAATTGATAAAAATGTTATGGATTCTGCGATATTCTTTGTTTATCATCCCACAATTTAACCTTTGTTTCACCATCGAGTAACATAAGTCTACCATTGTTAATCGTCATGAAATCAGCGATGCTTTGGCTCTCTAATTCATTTGTGAAATATAAAAAAGTTTTTATTCCAATGTGTTGTTTTAAGGCTTAGTAGAACGTATCGAAGTATTTCGTATTCAATTCTTCTATCGATGTGACTCTTTGACACATAACGTGACATATTATTTTATATCTAGTGGTATTTATAACTCAAAACCGACAAACATCGAGATACGTTGCTTTTATTCTAAGGGAAAGATATATATGTTACAGTGAAACTGTATTCTCAGTGAAAATGTATCAAGTAATAGATTTGTATGACAAATGATTTCACTGGTCACGATCATTGAAATTATTGGCCCAAGTCGATGATTTTCCATTACAAGGGTCCCTTTCATAAAAAGAGAACCAAAGAAAACCACAGACAAACATTGGGCTGAAGATAGGGCGGTTAAATTAAATGTCAATGACAGCTTGGAGAACAATATATTTTCACTGAGAATACAGTTTCACTGTAACATATACAACAGGTTTTGGTGGGAAAAACAACTGGAACCAAATGTTTAACATTGCCTTTCCGGTGAAAAAAAAAGACAGTTAACCAGCACTGCCACCTGATCTTAATATTAATGACACAATGTATACAATTATGGTATTCAATGTTTTTTTACACCTTTTACAGAAAAAAATATGATTTTTTATCGACTAGTTTCGTCGCTCCTAAATAAAAAAGAAAATAAGTCAGATTATTATTGGCTGAAAACTCTTTATACCCATACGCGATAAGATAACATTATCGTATGTTAAACGCGCCTCGTTCAAACGTAGGTTTCAAATCAAATGGATAGTTTTAATTACGCCAATCTGTCATGAACATCAACGCAAACAGCTTGTCCTTCCATGTGAGACTTAAAATATGAATAATCATAGGAAAACTATCGATTTTTATAAATATGTATCTTTTTTAGAACGATGTATTAAGCGTATACGTTAAAGATTCAACAAATATTTTTTTAATGCAATCTATACCAATAAAGCCATACCATTGGGATATTTTAAGACCTCACTTCGGATCACGCGCTTTTTTCCAGGGACCGTCTTTTAAGGGTTAAGAGAGTTAAGAAATGTTTTCGATGAAGAATTGTTCAAACGAGTCTACCAAGTTTACTGGTGCGTCGTAGAGGAAAACTAGCATTCAATTTATTATATAATATATTTATATATTTGACAATTATAAATATCCAGAACAATTCGGCTTAAATTTGATTAAGCTGTTTCAGCATCATTTTATCATTAAAATTAAGAGAACTCTCAGCAATGAGGCAGTCAATGCAACTATTTAAACCTTTTTTACAAAGAAATTAGCTCATTATATCACCAACCGCTCAATAGTTCTTTTACCATGTACATTGATATAAAGTTTAGATCGTAATATACGTGTGTGTGTTTTGGTAAAAAATTATCATACACGAAAATCGAGTCTATTTTATCTTAACACCGTGACCCCCGGTAGGAGTTATGCGAGTCGCAAAGACACCGTCGACACATACCGCAGCGTACGAGTTGTGGTTTTGACGTACCTCTGAAACGTTGCTGACAATTATTTCCAAAATATGTCACCGTAGGAATGCGGCCTTTGAGCTGAATTTTCATAAATGTTTCGCATACCGGCGCGCGCGAATTCCTGCGCATTTTGATATTTTGTACTTGCATAGAATCTTTTCCAGCTCACACAACCTGCCCCGATACTATTTTACAATATGTCACGAGGCTTAAAACGTTTATATTGATTTTATCTGT
Organism: Himalopsyche kuldschensis; assembly: GCA_028554975.1. Taxonomy (NCBI): domain Eukaryota; kingdom Metazoa; phylum Arthropoda; class Insecta; order Trichoptera; family Rhyacophilidae; genus Himalopsyche; species Himalopsyche kuldschensis. Next base: position 19,564,259 of record JAHFWI010000006.1, read on the forward strand.
CAAGAAATAATGTTGAATCAAACGACACGAGTGTAAAAAAATCTTTTACTTAGTGGCGGCTGATGAATAAGATATCTGGGTGTGCTGCGGTTGATTCAAAATAAAAAAAAAATGTTTATTTGGATTATCTTTTACTTTTAATCACTTATAAGGTGTTCATTGTCAATACTTGGTGGAATGGCATTATAATAAAAATCAGTTGACAATGCTCGCCATGAGCGAAGCTTTGAGATATTAGCGTTTGAAGTTTCGATTGATTAAAATTCACTTGTAACAATGAGCTAGTAAAAATGTTTTTACATATTTTTTCACAACTCTTGCTGAGAAATAATGATCTTAAGGATCTAATGATGGAAATAATGATGACAATCTTAGAACTTTGTCAAATAAATTTAGTAAAAAAAAGTGTGCAGATGCAGTGCAATTCCGGAATTCCGCTTACTCTGTTATTCAACCATAGATAATTCTGAAATTCATATACAAGATAGAATGCGGTAAATGCAAAATTTTCCGACTTTTCAAACGATCATTTAAGGCAATAATTTCAATTATAACGTAACGATATATTATAGATTGCGTCAGTAAGTTTTTAGAACAAAAAAAAAACAATTATCATTATTGAATGCGTGATAAAAAAAATTCTAAAGCTCAGCTGTAATAATTATTATTTTGTAAAAGTTTATTTATTTGAGTTAGCTTTTTGGGATGTAGTAGAGGGATGTTAAATAACTTCATTAATAAAGCTCGAATTCGAAGAAAAAGTCATTATAAAGTGTTGATTATTTAATCTCGAATTTCGGCAATCGTTTCTAAATATCGGACGGCGGCTGCCGTCGCTCTGCGATCCGATACCATCACTTCATTAACATATTCCGATCGGGCTTTGTGCAGGCCAAGTCAAGCGCGAATCGCTGCCTCGATGCGGTCCATTGAAATGTAAGGTAATGAATTATTATTATGATTCTGTTAGACAGCGAAGAATGGAAGCAAATTATATGCGAGAAGTATGATGAGCGATCGAAAGACACAATGGTTCTTTATCAATGTAATATCAAAATCTTTTAAATTAATGTTTTATCGCGATGTTTTTTTTTTATTTAATGTATCGTATAGGTATTTGTCGTACGAAATATTTTGTTCTTTTCATTTACGTCTTCTTGCATCGAAATTAAAATGTTGTGATCACACCATGGACAAATATCAATGTATTTTAGTACTACAAAAAAATGTAGATAAATAAACTAAACACAGCTTCGTGCAGCTCTGTCTCAGGCCAAGTAATTGAAGAGTAAATTCGTTTCTTTTCTTGATCGTATAGCGTAATGGAAGGCGGCTGTGAAAATCGGCTTCACACACATAACGGAAAGGTGATGGGACAAGCATCTTGTTCACCCAAATATAATTAAACTATACCGTATATAATTACTGTCAATCTGAAATCCATTGTGTTATAATGGAGCTCTACCAAATAAATGCCAATTCAATCAATAAAAAAATAATTTTGACGGTGAAAACGTGCTTTAATGCATTGTTAATATCTACTCTTCAACTGATTTAAATTATTCAATGCTTGAATATACGTGGATCAACAACTTGGTTGTCCCACCCCCTCTCGTTATGTGTATGCAGCGATTTTTCACAGCCAACTTCTATAACGCTATTCGATCAAGGAATTTACTCCTCACTTACTTGGCCGTATACAGAGCTGCACATGAATGATTTTTGACCCAAGCACTTGTACTATTTTAAAGATTGTGTTGAACTGCAACTAGACGATTAGCGTTAGTCCGTCACACGCCATCCTAAAGAAAATCTTGTCGAGCCGTGGAGTTACCACAGTCAATTTCTTTAAATTTTCATTATTTAAACGTATCTTAAAAGCGAAAAAATAGTTACAAATAATGCAATTATGATTGTTAATCGTGACAACGTTTCCAATTGTATTTAATAAATTGTTATGGCTCTACTTACTATGGCTTCTGCGTTGCTTATCAGGTGTTAAGTCAGGGGTCGTCTATCTTTATGCCTACCGCCCACTTTTGCTTATTTTTCATGGTAAAATTTCCTTACCGCCCACCAACATTGCTATATTTTTATCCAGCATATGGATGAAAAAAAAGTCGAAGGACTTTAAGAGATTTGAAAAATAAGTTTTTACTAACCATCATTTTACTGCCACAAAATAGAGTGCCTATACATATAATGAAATTATAACAAAAAAAAAGACACTTTGAACATGATGCTGTTAGACTAAATATTTTATGTCTGGCTAAATTTTTGCTAAAAACAAATGAAGGTCTCGTCTTTCGGTGATTTTCAGACAACTTTAAGCAAACTTTGCGACAGTAAGTCCGAAGATGCCTCTGAAAGAGGCGAAACACGTGTCACAGCTAGTAGCACAATACGTGAAATAATCAAAGTTATTTTAATTTTTTTTTTTATATAAAAAAAAATATTTGGCATTACAGCTTACGCCAATGCGCCAAATATTCCAAGTTGTAAAATTTATACGATATTAACTCGATGGTAAATAATGTATCAATTGTGCACAAAATCAACGATAAATAACATACTGCCCAAGGTGTTTTTTTTCATTTTGAAAAAATCTGACCTTTCCGGGGATCGTACCCGGGCCCCCTGATTGCTAAGACAAAGCTCTTGCCACTAGACCACAGGGACTGACCTTTACGTAAGCGAAATTCCGGAGTTGCACTGCATCTGCACACTTTTTTTTTTACTAAACTTCTTTGTTTTGTCATGATTGTAAAAGATTTTGGAGTAAAAGCAAAAATCACCCACCACGGAAGCCTCAACCGCCCATTTTTGCACGGTACGGATCATTTTGACGGCCCGCGTGTTAATTAAAACGTGAACTATTCACTTGAAAAGGTATTTTAAGATGCAAGAGATTTAGGAAGACTGGCTGTAAACTCGCCACGTTTGCAAGAGCGGCCTGGCGTTTGGGCGTTTAACAACACAGCAACGCTTTCATCAACACATGAATTCAAAATACAATTTGAAATATGAATTCATTACTATAACAACGATTGCTCGCATTATTTGCATTATTCATGCCAGAGTGTATGAAAATATAAATGGCCGTATGAAAATATTTACGAAACGAATAATTATATTATAAAAGAGATGTATTTTTAAGATATTAACTGCCACGACTTGGTGGAAAGGCATTATTTAAATATATATCGCACATTATGTAGTACTCCTTTCACATATGTTCTAATAATATATAAGATTTTTTTATATAGGATATTTCAATAGGGACGCTCAAAATATGTTACTTTGTCCTGCTGAGTAGATTATTCATTGTTTAGTGGCCAAATTTGAGTCAACCAGTTTGGTAAATAATCGGCCAACACCTACCTGTACGTCATCAAAATACAATATCTGGTGAAAACATTGCTGCTGTGTGTGAAAGTGTACAGGAAAACCCAAGGCAGCTTGTTTCTCGTTGTTCACAAGAACTTGGCTTTTCTGCGACTTCAACTTGACGAATTTTGAATCGGGCCTTATGTCTGCACCCGTATAAAATCCAACTAACCAAGGAACTTCAGGTAAACGACCACAGACAACGCCTGATTGGGTTCTGGAGCAGTTGGAAGTTTACCCAAATATGTCAAAAAAGTCAACCTTAGCAACATGGCCCATTTTATAATGAATGGATATTGGCAGACATTTGATGCTATATTCCATATTTAATGCCGTAAAATATACTTACAAATGAAATTAAAATTTAGTCGAAATCTCACAAACAACTTGTTTTATTTACATTTCAAAACTAAGCGTCCTTATAAAAAGAACATTTATATGTTAATTAAATAAACATAGTTTGACATTTAATCAAAGGCCAATTTCGAATTACTTTTCAGTCAAGTCTGAAGATGGTTCTGAAAGAGGAGAAATACTTGTCACAATAAGTAAGACAATACATACGTGGAATAATAAAATTTATTTTTAATCTAATACACTTTTAAAATGATCACTTGGTGGATAGGCATTATACATATATTAAACAATTAGAAACTTTTTCAGGACCGGTTTCGCTCATGGAAAACATTTTCAATAATAACAAAATATTTCTCAAGGACATAATATCGTCAAAATGTGAAACTGACAATTTGCTTAGTTGTTTTACCAATTGTTTGTCATACCTTGTTTTCATACTTAACTTTTGCATAAATACCACTGTTTTATTGTATTCCTTATGAGTTGATAATGCTCGCCATGAGTGAAACCGGTCCTGATGAAATAAATCTCATGTGGAAAAAGTACTAAAAATGTGTTATTATTTTTATTTATACCATTATTACATAGCGAAACGTGCCTGAATCGTTTATTATATTGATATTCAATACTATATCTCATAATAAACAAAAGCGATTTCATCTAAAGCGTTAAACTTTTCACTACGAGCGGAAAATCCTTCACAGCATTCGCCTTCTCCACTCGAATCCTTCCCGAGACAGACAATTTCCTCTTTCACGGAGGCTCGCATTTAAGGCACGGGTCCAGGGTGGGCTGACACCCCCATCCCTTGTCATGGATGACAGTGTATTTCAATCAGAGAGTCATTAATCATTCGAGAACACCATACCCACCCCCTGAAAGGCGGATTGCCAACTGTTTCCATAGGAAGCGATGTCTCCCCACCTTGTGACGTAGCCATGATGCTGCTAATGAAGTGATTGGAGATATAATGAAGCCGAGCTGCCATGAATGGGCGTCTCTGTTTATATTTGGACATAAATTATTATAAGTTTCCTTTGAAATAAGGTAACCAGGAGATTGTTCTTCTATCTCAAGATTAGATATTATATCAATCGTAACATTTTTCGTTTCGGTCAGTGAAGATCAAAAAATGTGAATAACTAAAAAGCAGGGCTGTGGAGTCGGAGTTGGAGTCGTGGTGTCGGGGTTTTTTGACCGGATTCGTAGTCGGAGTCGTCGCGAAGTTTTAGACGGATTCGGAAATTTTTAAAAAATTAAACTTTTTGTTTTACCGTGTAGAAAAAAAAGGTGATGAAATTAAACTTTTTTTAGTCGGATTCATGTTTTTGGTCAATGTTGGAAGTCTGAGTCGGAGTCGTGTTTTTGGTAAATCCTGGAGTCGGAGTCGGAATCTTAATTTTTTTAACCAACTCCACAGCCCTGCTAAAAAGGATTAAATTACATTTTGATGTCAAAACTTGTATTGCTAAGAAGTCTTCAACATTTTAATTCCAATTTATATACTTAGTTGTAATACAATTTGTTTGTCATACCCTGTAATTTTTTCTTAACTTATGTATAAATATAAGTGTTTTGTTGTATTTTTTATCAGTTGATAATGCTCGCCATGAGTGAAACCGGTCCTGATTCAAAACATTTAATATGGAATAAGTACTAAAAATGTGTTATTATTTTTATTAACTAAAAAGAAGTTGTCGTTTTTTTAACCCTTTAAGCTATGCCAAGGTTAATCGATCAGTTTAGCCCTTGCACAAAATAATGTTTATCCAATTAAACAATCAATTTTGCAATATTAAAAAATACAAACATATTTTTTGTACTTATTGCACATTAGATTTATTAGGATCAGGACCGTTTTTTCCTAGCGAGGTCGCTAGAGAATCATCATATCGATTAACTGATAAAAAAACAGCGTTATTTTTAAAAACGCCAAGCAATGCGAATATAAGTATGACAAACAATTGGTAAATCAAATATGAAATTCAAGAAAAATAAAATAAAACAAGAAAAGTAAATATCAAATAGACTAGTTTGCTAGAGCTAAATAAATTTGATTAAATTAAGCGGAATTGATTATAAAGTTAACTAAATAATTCTCACAAAATTTATATGAATGTGTACGAAATATTTTTTGAGTCGTATAGTATCAAAAGTATTTTTCGAAACTGAACTTATGTCACATTATTCTTCTGGTCAAGGTGTATGGCTAGCAATAAAATATTTGTATATGTAGTATACAAACGTAAAAGAAAATAATGGTTGGTGTCAAAATCAGAACGGTTCACGACTTTGAAAACAAAAGTATAATGGTTTGGTCAATCATGCTTTTGACGAATCACAGAATTATCCTTAGTGATGTTGCAATGTGGCCGCTCAATTATTAGATTTTTAATCATAATAATGATATGAACAAAAATGCACTACATTTGCAAGATTGAAAGAAAAATCCTTTTTAGTTCTTTAAAATCCGCCAGTTTGTAATTAAATATAAAACAATTTTCGGAAAACAATGAAACTAATAATGTTCTTTCTTAAAATCCAATCTTATTATCCTTTACAGAAAGGCTATTTATCCATCGTGATCCCGCCGGATATAATCGACGACTCGGATTCATCTAACGGAGGCTTCAGCGGCGTCGGCGGTGGCGGAAGTGGAGGCCTCGTGGCGCTGGAGGGCGGCAGCATGAGGCTGCACTGCGCGGCAACGGGTGTGCCGAAGCCAGGCGTCGTGTGGCGTCGCGAGCAGGGACGCTCGATTGCCTTCAGGAACAAGACGGGGAAAGAGATTGATGGTAAGAAAATATTGTTTTTTACACCCTTAAACTATAGTAGACTTTATATAATCTATGAATACTTAAAAAAAATATTTATTGTAGGAAAATATAAATATATATTTATGCTCAACATAAATCTCTTACCTGCTGAGTAGATTTATGAATATTCCAAAACAACTTAAGCTTGGAGGTAGTCAGACCACATAATTCTTATATATTTGTTATTCATCATAATAATCTGGCAATTTGTAGCGCCGATATAAATGGTTTTCGGCCAATAATAATCCGACTTATTATTTTGTTTATTTAATTGCGACGAAACCATTTGATAAAAATCATATTTTTTGTACTGAAAACGGTGTAAAAAACAATGATTTAAGAATACCAAAAGTTTACACATTGTATCACTAATATTAAGATAAGGTATTTTAGATAAAGTGGCAGTGATGGTAAACTGTCTTATAATTTTAAAAAACCTTGTCCGTGACAGTTTTAACATTGTTAACTCTATTTATTTTTTAATATCAATTTACTTCACACCACAATCATTCGTCGCAACATATGAGAAGCAAGCAGTCCAACATGTTAAGGATATCAACCCTTATTTCAACGTTTCAACAAAAGGTATTTTCAACGACTTGTTTAAATTTGAATCGCTTGAATTTTTTACTTTTCAATGAGTTAATCGCTTACGACCCAGATTTAGCCTTTCGGCATCTTCAGGCAATTTAAGTTCACGAATATATTTTAACTGACTTGTTAAAATAAATGTTAATATTAACGAAACTGATAATACGACAAAGTATTTAGATCAAGACCGTTTTTTTATTATTTTTCTACGACGTATTCTTATGATCAAGAACGTAAGAAAAGAGAAAAAATCGCAAGATAAAAAATTATAGATTCATAAATCACTTTTTCGGGATTTTGAGTGTCACTCCACGTGACTGAGTTGATACGTACATCGACCTAAAACTCTCTCGGTTCCTTTACTTTTATATTAAAACTGTTTACTTTCTTGGAGAATTGTGCATTCTTACATTCTATTAATTTCAACAAATGCAGAAAAAATGGTCCTTTATTCATTATTAAGCTCCGTCCGTGGTTCAGTGGTCAACGACAATGAATTCCTGCCTAAGTCTTCGTATCCTTTCATTTTCTACTATCTTCGAAAAAGAGAGATTGAACAACTGAATAAAAAGCATTTCTCGTAGAAAAAAACATACTGAGATAAATAGCGTGAGAAGTCTATATGCTCCAAGCTGGGAGCGGGTACGGTAAAATAAACCGTTTTACTAATTTGACGTTTATCCCCACTAAGTAAAAACCCAGATAAGCCTCCAATTGGAAAAATACATCAAATCAATGTGTCACATTTAATAACTTATTATTACCACATAAAACTAGGATGGTTGAATAGAGAAGAAGATGTATTGGGTACCCTGTCTACAACGGTATATATAGAATGAATAAATGCAGGCTTAAACACAGTTCTAACGATGGCGTAAGCCGAAATAGCTATCAACAAATATATGAAATAGTTTCTGTAGAATTAAAATAGATTGTTATTTTTTTCATCGTATTAAAAAAACCATTATTAAAAGACACATTGGAGTTGTTCTTGATAGAAATGAATAACATATGAATAATACGGTAAGAAAAATAACAATGTATTTTAGTTCTACATAATTTTTATATATTTGTTGATAGCTATTTCGGCTTACGCCTTCGTCAGAACTATTATAGTTCTATTCATAGTTCTACCAAGTAAATGCCTACTCAATCAATAAACATATGAATAAATAAAATACACTTCGCCTTGTACGGAGCTAACAATAAAGATCCGGTTTCGCTCATCATGAGCATTCATTAATTGATAGTTCTTGCAATTAGCTAAACCAAGCTAATTATTATCAAAAGTTTTAATTTTTGTATTGTATGAACTTTGTTTAAATAGTTTATTTAAGAAGTTCATATTTTTACAAGTAGGCATTGTAAGCAAAGAAAACGCACGCAAGTGGCACGATATCACCATAGCTAAAAACTACAAATATTTTTTTACCTGGTGATATGACAAGTTCTATCAAGTGGATGCCAACTTTATCAAAATATTTCATTTAGGGTGTTTTAATATGGCTTCAATGTTTCTAAAATGTGACATTGATCATCACCACTTGACTTCAATATTTGCATAGTTATTTAATCAATGTAAGGTACTTTCGATGGTTTCGGCGGTAACTTTGTGGAAATTCATTTTAATAGTGATTATACCACGTATTGTGCTTCTAACTGAGACACGTGTATCGCCTCTATCATAGGCATCTTCGGACTTACTATCGTAAAGTATGCTTAAGTAATGAAGCAAGATTAATTCAAAAATTTTAAAATGATAAAATTACAAAATGAAGCTTAGTATTTTTCCTTTATACGGGACGCAAGGAGGGAGTTACAGAATCGAAACAAAGCAAACAAATAATAATACTACTAATGACGTTAACATTACAAACAATTAAACTAATGAGCTGCAATTAATCAAATAGATTAATGATTACTCTATTAATTGGGAATAATGTAAGCAGTGGCGAGCAACCTGTCCTATTAAGAATATCATTTAATAATACTTTTTTTTTGCTAAGAGTTTTATTTATTTCAAAAATTCTAAACTATTCATCTTTAAACCCTTTTTATTTACTCGGTGGAGTATTTCTAAATTAGTTGCACAGTTAGTAGCACAATACGTGGAATAATCAAAGGTTTTATTTATATCCAAATATATGGTTCAAGTACTTCGTTTTGGCTTAAAAATACGGACACTCTTTCAACCAAAAAGTAAAAAAGCAGATACTAGAGATGGAACAGCTGAAAATTCAAAACACGAAGAGAAAAAGATCATTAAAAAATCACAGTTTTATTCAGGGTGAAAAAAAATGTGTAAATATTTACGCTCTGCCAAATAAAATTCGTCATCAGTCAAAATTTTTGGTTACCAGCCGCCGCTGGAAATATTACGCAGCAAATAAAAAAATATTGCTTATCAGCTGGAAATTTTAATTACCTTACTCCGCGGTTACCTTTTGCGCAGTGACGTAGACGTGACAAGTAGCAGATTAATATTTTTTTTTCATTTAAAAATAAAACAATATACTCCGTGTCATTGTTTTTGTGTTGCGAGCATATTTCTGGCATTAAAAAAGTGCCTAATTAAAATGAATATTTAAAGAAATATAGTGACACTGATTCAAGTTTCGGGCACTTAGCTGAGTGGTAAATGTCTCTGGTTTCAGTTGCGGTGCTGAGGGGAATATTAATAGATCACTTTTAAGGTGTTTACTGTCAACACCTGATGGAATAGTATTATTATAAAAATAATAAAAAAAATTAGTACTTATTCTACATTAAATTTATTTAATCAGGACCGGTTTCGCTCATAGCTAGCATTCTCAAGTAAAGTTAAGTTGTTCAGCGCTTGATTGTTGATAATGTTCGCTATGAGTGAAACCGGTCCTGATCTAATGACTTTAATGAAGAATAAGTATTAAAAATGTTTAATTATTTTTATTGAATACTAATAGAATTAATATTTTCGATGGTTTCGGCGGTAACTTTGTGGAAGTTCATTTTATTATAAAATTTAAAATAACTTTGATTATTCCACGTATTGTGTAACTAACTGTGACACGAGTTTCGCCTCTTTCAGAGGCATCTTCAGACTTACTATCGCAAAGTTTGCTACTTCAGACTTACTATCGCAAAGTAATTAAACTTAAGCTTGAGTATTACTTGAGCAAACTTTGCGATAGTAAGTCTGAAGATGCCTCTGAAAGAGGCGAAACACGTGTCACAGTTAGTTACACAATACGTGGAATAATCAAAGTTATTTTAAATTTTATATTACTACTAGAATTAATTAGGAAGTAAATTTATGGTTATATATTCGAAGGCTGTATGTATACCTTGAAATTTCTTTTACCCACCCGTGTCGTATTAAACGGACAGTAACTGGTGCGATTAACTTGCTAACAGTCGTGTCCTTCTTATACTTTGACTATATTTTTCTAAAGAGATGAGAGTACAACAATATAATATGCTAAGACGGATTGCATAATAGGTATTTAAATATGCGACACATTGGCAAGTGTACATGGTTAAAAAGATAAACTTTATTGAAACATTACTTCTTGTAAATAACTCTTGACAAACACGTAGGAAGCTTTTATACTAGTTAATACTAGTTAATGTTAATTTGAATGTTAAAAAACGTTCAAATTCTGCAAATAATTTTACACAATATTAATAAGCAATTGACTGGATAGTCGGATAGTGCAAAATGAAAACGTATTTCAAGCATAAAAACTTTGGTTTATTTTAAATACTAACATTGCAGAGTTGACTTTTTTTTTTTGGCTTAAGGCGTCAAGTAACTTTGTTCTAAAATACATTCAAACAAAAAATATTCATTCATAATGAACGGTTGCTCTATTGATTGCTTCACAAATCGTCAAGTATTGATGTCGAACAGAACCATGGTGAATCCAGTTCAAGACATTATAATATACATCATATTTTAATAGAATTTCAACGTGGTAATTAAGGTGTTCAAGTCCAATGAAAAGAATCATTGAATTAAATTTAGCAAGATAGAATTTTCGACTACTTGCATATACAAAAACAAGATTTTCAAAATAATATATTATTAATTTCGCACGAGTATGGGAAAATGAAAATTTTAATTAATTAAGTAAATGAAGCTTTCCATGGAGAATAAGCCAATTTTTTTAAATTAAAACAATGGCTTGTACTTTTTTTGGCAAAAATAGTTTAGACATATTGTCTCGTAATTATTAGAATACAGGTTTTTTCTTTATGAAAAAGTATGTAAAAATGATCTGTAACTTTTTAAAGAATTAAACGGCACTACATGACTCATATCAGGCCTAGTCTAAAACTCGTATTAAAATTTTCTTTATTACAATAATTTCAATTATATAAGATCAAATCTCATGTAAGTTGTTTCATTTTATATATAAATTAATACCAAATAAAATAAAATAATGTGGATTCCACGTACCGCTACTTAGGATGAAGCATTTGTTTACCTGGGATATCAATATTTTTTTTTAATTATCTCGAACAAACAAATCTTGTTTTGTTCAAGCACAAAGAGATGTGACGGCAGTTTAGAACAAAAAGCACTTTTTTTCTGAAGTTTTATTTAAAAGCTTTTATTTACATTAACTTGGGTACAATCAATTTGCTAGGGTTGAATTTTATTAAATGTTCAAAGATTATGAGATCAAGCAAAGGGAAAAATATTTGTATGTTCTTTGCTATAAATAAAATGAATCATATTTATAATAGAAGCCAAAATATGTTATTTTATCTTCGTTATATTTCGAAAGCATTTAACCTGTACAGAGCCAAAATAAGCAAATCCGTATATCACCTTGGTCACAATAGATCATATCGTTTCTTGGGAACATATACTTTCACGGCTTCATTTCATCTTTTTTATATTATATAATTTCAATAGTTTAACTAACATTCGTTACTGTCGGACTAAGTCAGTGTTAGGACGAGACTTTTAACATGGTAATTTTTATTATTTTTATAATTCATATACAGTGGTACCTCGAGATACGAGTGTCCTAACATACGAGATACAGCTGTCGAGCGAGAAAAGTTTTGCTTTGAAATACGAGCAACATTTAAGATACGAGAAACGGCCAAGTATCTGTGTGAATCGCTTTGTGTATGTGTGCAGGGGTACATATGAATGTATTGGTGGCAATTGCTTAATTACTTGAGCAACCTTTGCGATAATAGACAAAGATACAACTGAACAAGGCGAAACACGTGTTACGATTAATAGCACAATGCGTAGAATAATCAAAGTCATTTTAAATTTTATATTATTTTTAACCCTTTCCACTTCTTAATATATTATTATTTTCCTTCCAGCAACTCCTCAATAGATTAGAGAAAGCGATTGATATCACAGGGGCGTATTAATAAGCATGGTAAAACGTTGAAATAATCAACGTTGTTTTAATTTTAATATTAGTTTAAAGTCGCTTCTCAATTAACAAGCCCACGTCAAAAGTATTAAGGTACACGGTATATCACCAGTTGAATAAAATAGTTTATTTACAATATTTAAAAGATGCACGGTTATCCTTAATGCATCTAAAATATTAAGACTCGATAGGTGAGATGTTCTTCATTTAGATATCAAATCTTTTTCACACGCACAGTTCTGTAAATGTTTGTATATATTGTTAGAAAAATAGTCAAAATCACGTATTAACGGGTCTTCTTTATGTCCACGTACACACCTTGGTACCCTCGTAAGCCCGAAGCTTGTTTAAGCTGAATTTTCACCGCTGAGCTTTTGCAAAAGTTAAGCACACTTCACATAGAGGTACGTGTTTCTAATAACCAAATCTACATTCGCGGACGAACCTTTTAGTTCCTGGCATTAAGCTCATTCGTTCTATAATGGTTTCGAGACATCGACGTTTGACTACCAATAATGACACGATCTCTACCCAAATAATAACTATACGAATACCACAAACAGTTTCATGAAATAATTTAATTTAGAATTTCGACTGAATGTGCTTGATGGTATTTCAATATCAATTTTGAATCGTTTGAATTTTGTACTTTTCCATCAGTTTGCCTGAAGATGCCGAAAGGCGAAACCCGGGTCGTGAGCGACAAAACTCATAGAAAAGTACAAAATTCAAACAAGGTAAATGTATGTTTAAACATAGTTTTGACGAGGCGTATTTCGAAATCTTATATATAAAACCGAAACGGTGTATGTACGTATGTCTGTAATTCTTTGGGAATGATATAAAATTAAATAATTATTGGTCGCTTAATCCGAGCGAAGCATTATCGTTATAAAATAAAAAAGATTCGAACCGGGGCCGGGCTATCGCGACGGTTGGAATCTCCGACATCGACCGCTACGCCACGATAGTATTGCGTGAAGCACGCATTCTTTACTTACATATTCCAAATCAACGGAAAAGGAACTTTTGACGTGCGAGTTCTTAATATCTTATATATAAAACCAAAACGGTGTATGTCTGTAGGTATGTAATTCTTTGGGAATGGTATAACATTAAATAATTATTGGTCGCTTAGTCCGAGCGGAGCCAGGAACAATAGTAGAAATACCGAAACGGCGTATGTATGTATGTATGCTGTGGGTCTGTAATTCTTTGGGAATGATATAACATTAAATAATTATTGGTCGCTTAGTCCGAGCGAAGCCGGGTAACAATACTAGTTTCTTATAATTTTTATCCTAACTCAACCTTTCAAATTTTCACTATAGATTGTATTGAGAAAAAATTCGATTACAGCACTGTTAATGGGAATCGGAATCAAAAAAATATTTGAAATAGTTCTCATATATGTATGATCAGCTGATTTCGTAATGATCGTTGTATAAGTCGAGTTTCACTAGTTTAATACGTTTTTTTTTACATAAAAGCCAATTTTAAATGAGCAACTAAATCTTCCAAACTCACCATGTTTATAACCCTTTAAAAAATGGTTGTCTGTAAAGTCGGTTTACGGACGATAGTTTAACGTGACAACGTCATAAGAAAACATTGATGAAATGATTGCATACTTTTATGAATAAAATGGAATAATTTTTATTGAATTATCATTATTTTGTATGGATACGAAGAAGGAGTGAAATGAAATCTACAACTTTTTATTGATATATATTTTATTCGCACTCATTAATTCAAGGATTAATTACCTTTATTGCCGCAATTGTTGTTGTAATATAAACAATGAAAACCACATTAACATTTCACTTCACTTTATAAACAGTTGTAAACAGATCACGTGTAGGTACTGTAGGTGTATAAGTTGTGTGCTGCCGCTATCTCTTTTCTACTCAGACGCATCGACCAATCGAGTGGAAGAGAGATAGATGCGGCACAATCCGAACGGTAGGCCGATCGTGCCTCTCTATCGCTTATCCGTGCTCTCGCTCGCACGCTTGCCTTCGCCGTAACGCGACAAACGGGACAATGGGTCATGTTTTTTCGTGCGTGCAGCGGGCGTTCATCGATTTATAAGACGTTGTCACGTCAAAAATATCATTAGTTATGAACTTAATTATAACACTTGAAATCTTTAATAATATGTCAGATAAAACCGACAAATTATATTTATCCACATTAACATTTTACTATCTGGTAATTAATATTTGCGATTAAAAATACCCAAAAATTATAATTTATCCACATAATTCATTATCATTAAAATTTTCGCTAATTCATATAGATTACGTTAATAAACAATTAAATTTAGTGATCAACTTTAATTTTTGTATATTAACGATAAAAACTGTTTACTTAGGTACTACGTGTCAGTTCAATTACATTCCTGATCTTGAAATGCCTGAACATGCTGAAAGGCGAAACCCGTATTCGGAACGCGAAACGATTCAAGTTTCGTTAAAGCTTTTTATTTAAATCAATTATTATTTTCCAAGTTCAACCCGTTTTTTTTTTTTACATAAAAAATCGTTTTTATGCAGTCTCCGTCAAAAACAATAAAAACAGTGTATTCTTTTATTTTGTGCCTCTTCATTCAGAATAAATTGATTCAAATTGCTTTTAAATTCATATTGAAGACTTTAAGCATACATATTTTAAGAAGTAATGGTTTTCGTCTGCAATAGTGAATGGACGTAAACATATTCTTACATTAAGATTCCCTCAGACGAGAATTATTTTTATTTAAGTCATGTCTGCAACCAACGTAAGATACATACATTGACACTTATTCTTTATAGTACATATGTATAGGAATAAATTCAAAGCTCTTTTTTACGATTTATAGAACTGAATCGCAATTCTATAAGCCGAATTGATAAAATATTTGTAATATTTCTGACACTACAAATTTTTCGTTTTTAAATACACCACGTTATTGACGGACACACCTTAAACTTCTATGTCGAGTATAGCTCGACATTGTAAAACCTGGTTGGAAAAACTTGTGGCTTAGATAAAGTTTGTAACATATTTGTATCGATATTTTGTTCTCAAATCTTTGAAAATTGCTGGAAGGAAAAAAAAATATATTGAGGAGTGCAAAGGGTTTTTTTTTCAAAAACTTGTGACACATACCCGATGACAGATCAATAATGAATGAATCCTGGAACACCGATGTTAGGTCTAACTCGAAGGTAACGCGCAACTTTAATCTGAAGTCCTGCTCGATTTGTTATACTTAGTTCGAAAAATATGTTTTAATTAACCTATGTGTGGCTTAGTTAAAGTTTATAACATTTTATATATTTTTCGTAATTCCTTTTTACCATGGTAATAAATACGCTGTGATATTAATTACAAGTTGCTGGAAGGAAAAAAAATATATATTGAGTAGTGTAAAGGGTTAACTATCAAATTAAATTTAAGTTTAAATATTTTATTTGTGTTTTTTAACCTAACCGTAAACTTACTCTACGACTTTTTGATTTTTATCAAAACTTTTAATGGCAGACTATTTATTGGATTTTCAATTTTGAATACATTAAAAATATTATTACCAACACACTAGATATCAAATCAAATTATTTTTTTCATATTTAACTGATATATTTTTACCTTGCCAGAAACTTTTCCTTCGACTTTCAGTTTTCTAAGTGGAACTTTTAATGCCAGACTATTGTATCGTATCATATCGTATAAGTAAAATTACTGGAACCTTTTTGTTATATTTTTGACACGGTTACTGATAAGAGAATTTTCATTCATTTATTTAATGTCAACATAAAATGTAAATAATAAACATTTAATTCATTAAATCTGACATGCTTTTCGTTTTCGAAACACATCTTCAGACTGACCTTTCATATCTTCCAGCTTAGACCACAAAAAGTAGTGTTTTGGAAGAAGTATGAACTGATCCGCACCAAACAGTGACTTTCTCGGGATGGATTTGGTGCTGGTGTATCTCATATGTTTTGGAATCGACTCAAATCCGTCAATTTTGCTGGTAATAATAAAATGTTATGATTTTCACACGTTGCTCAACGCTATAACTTTCCATAGCAATTTGCCGTACATTTGAAAGAAATCACTTTAACACCATGGCTGATAGAATCAATCAAATTTTGAGCGTCCCTATTGAAAGACGCTGTACTGTATCACAAACGAGCTAATCATGCAGTATATTCTTATCGCCCTGAGACAGTTTTATAATGATATGTGAAGGAACATGTTGTTTGTTTTATAAATATTATCTCTGCTCAATCAATAACAAGAATCACTGTATTGCATATACTCTAGCGAAGATTCGAATACTCTTGTCACACTCTAGAATCATTTTAATATCTAGAGTCTAGATATTAAAATGATTCAAAGTTTTGAACAATGTTTACGAACGATTCGAACATAAACTTTGCTAGTTCTTATTATACGGGTATATTACTTAACGGTGGTCAACTCAAGATTACTGTTTTTATTTTTTGGACTATTTTCAAAACGAATCTAATGACCATGAGTCAATCCATATACGATTCCTAAAGAAGCAAAACGTATGTCAAATCTCAATAAACATCTAACAGAATAACTAAGATATCAATTTTTATTTCAAATTAGCTTTATATCCAAGCAATGTTTTTCGTTTTCTTTGTTCAGGCCTTTTTTTAAATGGTGCGAATTTTTATTTAAAAATAATAACACATTTTTTCACTATCGTATCCGTGGTCAACGACGTTGGCTTCCGTGACGGACTTCACGGGTTCGAATCTCAGCACGTGCAGTATTTCTTTCAGCCGATTTTCTCGATTGTGTTCGAAGGCGTGGGTCTCTGGTTTGTCTAAAAAATCTTTCACACCAATGCGTAGAGAGGGCTACTAGGGAGCCACTAGTTATGTCATCCATTCTTTTCATACTCTCATCGATGGTCATTGCAGCAAATATATGATGTGCGTGGTTCACTGTTACACATAGATTTGAGTGTACCTACTTTTTCCGAATTTTTTGTGACGCCTTTAAAAAGTTTCACGAAGCAGCCTTCACTGTAACCCAGGAGTCCCCAACCTAATTGGACCCGAGAGCGCATTTAAATAAAAATGTGGGGCGGCGGGCGCCACCTATTTATCTATGGATATTGTAAAAAGATAAAGATTTTTTCAACCATATTCGCTCCTAACGTAGAGCATGTCGACTCTTTGCTGCGATTATCGTAAAATATGTTCTTTTCTACCAGAACTATTTGTTACTCAGTTGCTCAACCACTCTTTTTTGAATAAACTGAAAACTCGTTGAAAAGATTATCAGTGCCAATTTTTTATTGCTGTGCCTTTTCTTGAACACAACCTGCAAAACATGAAGCTAATAATATCGTATTAATTGGCAAATAAAAGGTTTGACCATAAAGAAGACCATTGGCTCGATAGTCGTAAACTGCAGAAATCTCTCTTCAAACGGTTTTTGAAGCACTTGAATGTATATGACGTTTAATTCAATGTTTTCTACCATTCTTTCATATTTGGCAAATGCACGAAAAACTTCAACTGTCGATGTGATATCCACAAAACTAATTTTGCAAAAATTTAAAACTAAAAATGTTTCGAGCTCACATTCGTGGGCGCACATAAATCGATCGGCGGGCGCCATGGCTCCCGCGGGCACGGGGTTGGGAACTCCTGCTGTAACCCATCGATATCTTGCCTGCAGAATTAGGACGAGAAGGCATCAGTGCATCGTTATAGACTGAATGCCAATTTTCTCGATGATCGTAAGCTGATCTCTTGAACTGTAACGATTGCCCTCCTATCAGCAGTGAAGAGAAGGAAATGCATCTTGATAAAAAGCACCATACTTAAAGACGAAGGAGACTGGAAGAACTTTGATGTTAACGTGCCTTAGAACTTGAAGCTCCATCAAATTGACATATTAAAAGAAACAAATTGTAGAAATAGTGCTAGAAAATGTGTTTTATTTATTTAAAACTAGTATTGGAACCCGGCTTCGCTCGGACCAGTTTGGGGTTGTGTTCACTTCGGCGCGTAAATTCAGACGGGCCAAGTTGAAACAACTTTTTTCAAAATTCAAAAGTCTAGGTCAATTAAAATGGAAATAAAATGAACATTTCAGACTGGCATTGACATTTCACAGCCCCTTTCATATATAGACAGCCCCATTCTCGCCCATTAAAATGTCCAAATTCAAGGAAAAAATCTAATTTGCTAAATAATACCTTCACGTAAATAAAAACATTATTATATTAATAAAAGCCGGGAAAAGTGCAGTAGAAGACTAATTTATTACATTTTGACTAAATGTCTTCGCCGATAAAAAAATCAAACATATTTTCTTTCATATTCGTTTTTATGGCAACTTATTAATTTAATGACCAACAATGCAAAAGGGAATTACAGACCCACAGACATACATACGCCGTTTCGGTTTTATATACGTATGTACTACTCGATACTCGAGTAATTGGAGTCTCTACACACACATTGATAACGAAACAAATTTACCGTCGAAACTTTCGCGAGCGAAATCAATTCGTTTGTTTGAACTTGCAACAACAATGCAAAAGGGAATTACAGACCCACATACATACATACGCTGTTTCGGTTTTATATATAAGATAATGCATTCCCAACAGAAAGTGACAGTTAACACATCAAAAATGCCTGAGTATTTAAAAAGTGTCTTTAGATAAAAATGCATTGAATTGAAATGTTAAATATATTTATTTTTAATTAATTTAACTTATAATTTTGATTGGCGATAGAGTAAAGCTGTGTCCAAAAAAACGATAAAATGTGACTCAAAATAATATATTATAAGTGCGCTTAAAAGTGTTAAAACAAATAGTGTCCTTAAAGGGATGATTACTCTGTTTAAGTAGGTTAAACCTCCTCCCCTTCGCGAATTCGAAAACTTGAGAAACTGAGGGTGTTGTAAATTATTGAAAATGTGACAGACATCTCCTTGAATACAAATTAATGTATCGATTGAAAAATCAATATATTACGATTTAGAGCTAACACCAACATATAAAGTAGAACTCAAAATCCTATTGGAGAATAAGATTTAAATATGAATGTAGGTCGCCGTAGCCAAGTAACAACATATCACGTCTCACACGGTTGCAATTCAAACGCCCGAAAAGCTGTTTTTAGAAAAAACACTTTTTTTCCCTTTTAAGGCATTCACTGTCTATTATTGAGAAGCACTTTATTTCAATTAATAAAAGATTTCTTTTGTAGTACTTCCACTTATATTTTGTAAGCATTTAAGGTGCTCACTGTCAATGCTTGGTGTATTATAAAAATAATAAAACATTTTTACTACTTATTCCACGTAAAATTTATAGGATTAGCACCGGTTTCGCTCATCAACTGGTGCAAAACTGTTGGTCTTAGGCTACCGTGGTACTGATAACATAACGTTACGCATCTTTAAGATGGTGTGCAGTACCGTTTTCGATGGAATATACTAGAGTAGGCGAAGGAGAGATGTGGGGAAGGGAGTTCGCAGATACAAGCTTGGGCTGGTACTGAACTCTCCAGCGGTGTTGCGTCCGTGCGGGCGTGAGTTTTTTTTATCTTAGGAAAGAAATACATAGTTTCACTCCCAGATATCTTATTCACGAGTCGCCACTGCTTACATCTAACATACATTTCTTTAAAAAAAAAATCACGGATTAAAAAAAATTCTCCGCAGTAAATAATTATTGTGCCTTTATAGAAATTAATATACCGGAAAATTGATAGATTCAATTTCACAAAGATACCCACTGGGGGACTCGATTTTAATAGGATCTATTAAAAACGATATATACTTTGCGTTAATTAAAATTTGACGTAACAACGAGGAAGGCAGGATAGCTTCCTGGGGAGATTGAACCAAGTAATTATGAAGCAAAGCCAAGTAATTTACCATCGCGGAGGAAGAATGGAGGACGACCGTCAGCCTAGCGACGTGAAAAATGTCCCTTCGTGAAAAATGGCACCAATTTCAAAATCTCATTGCTCATATTGCGATATTAATATTTATGGAATATCGTTAAAGATGTTTTACTTATTAAGTAATTTTTGTAAAGTGATTCGAATATTTTTTTAAGCTGTATACATAAACTTTCATTTAGTATTTAATAATTCAAAAAATTCAGCAACCGAGTTCTAACTAACATTAACTTCATTTGAGTAAAATTCATTTGGAATCTACATTCTTATTAATATTATGACACTTCAAAGACAGCAACATAGTTCTATCTTACTTTAACTTATAGAAACTACTTATACTTAGTGAAATTCATAACGAACCCATATGCTTATGATACTTCAATGACAGCAACATAGTTCTATCTTACTTTAACTTATTTGGAGTGAAATTCATAACGAACCCACATGCTAATGATACTTCAAGGGCTGCAAAAGAGTTCTATCTTACATTAACTTCTTTTGAGTAAAATTCATGAGAGACCCACATGCTCTACATTGAAAGTGGATATGCACATGTAGGGACTATGGTCGAATTGTAACTGCCCTGTGTATATATAATATTTAAAATTTAAAGCTCCAAATATTTTCACAAAAATTTTAACTTCATGAAACCAAACGAGTCTTAAAGATTTTCGTATTTTATATTGCTGAAAAAAAAAAATTAATCACGCATAACGTTCCTACGCTGCGAAATATACTGTGTAAGTAAAGTGTAAAAAGGTGGCGGGTGGTTGTGGTTACAACGCTGAGTTCCCTCGGTATTTAAAAAAACAATACGTATTACTATTATATATGACGGCGAAAGTTTTGAAATTTTTTTCTTCCAGTCAATGTATCATAATCAGGTCCGGTATCGCTCAGAGAGCATTATCAGATGACCCTGAATATGAGAAAACCTGCCCTGATCATTTAAAAAGATGCTAAAGTTGAAGTTAATTTTTATGCAAAAAAATGATCGTTGCTGATATTTACAGATATTTTCCGCGTCTCTAGCTATTGAGTTACTGTTTTAATTATTTTTTAATTATATTTTAATTATTTTTTAATTGATCACTTTTATGGTGTTCACTGTCAATACTTGGCGGAAAGGCATTAAAATAAATTAATAATACATTTTTAGTACTTCTTCCACATAGAATTTATTTGATCAGGACCGGTTTCGTTCACCATGAGCGACACCGGTCCTGTAATATTATTTTTATTATTTTTTAATTATGAAAATAACGAATTAAAATAGTTTAATAGAATGTTTTTTACATTTCACACAAAACACATTTCTTTTAAATTTAACAATCTAAATTTCTATTAAAATAACTGTCGCATTAGCCCGCCCAGTAGTTCAGCATATGCAGTATGTATTTATCAGCCGTGAGAATGTCGGAGTAAGTGTCTGGAAGGAGCTCAGTTAAATCCAGATAAATTTGATTGTTTTGATCCTGATGTCTTTGCGCATGCACCTGCTCTCCGAAACGTATTGTCTCTTACATAACTACCCTACTTTACATAAATTTCAAACACTTGCTACACTCATTGAACTTTAATGAAAACTGAAATATTCAACGAATATGAAAATCAGAAAATTAGCAGAATATGTTTTTGAAAATATACGGTCTTTAAGTGTAGCATGTGAGCTAGAGGTCTGCACGGGCTCAGGTTTGGCCCGGCCCGCGGGCTGGGTCGGGCCGGGTAACGAAGGTTTGGATTCGGGCCCGGGCCGGGCTCGGGCGCAAGCTTACAACAAAGTATAACAAAAATCGGGAAAAGTGAAGTGTGGAAATCATTGAGTGAAATTTTAGAGGTGGCTACAAACAAAAAAGTTGTATTAAATGTAAATGCATTTTCAGCTTTTCTAGTTCAAAAACTTCTCACTTGAGTCATTCCTGTAAAACAAACAAATACTAATTCTAATTAGGAAGAAATGTATTTCGCACAACTGCACACGATAGTTGGTGAGTCAATTTTTAAATTTTATTGTAAAAAATTCGGACTTTTTTCGGGCAAGGTTGAAAAATGTCGGGGTCGGGTTCGGGTAAGATTTTTGGAAATGACCCTCGGGCCCAGGCCGGGCTGGGTCGGAGGTCTTCGGGTTCGGGCCGGGTGAAATTTAAAAATTTCGGCCCGTGCAGACCTCTAATGTGAGCTCAAAATAGAGTTTGAAAGAGTGTCCCACCACCGCCTTTATTTGTATATAGCCGCTGTTATACGCTATCAAGAAAAGATTCGACTTAGCGTAAATGGCTCGATACAGAGTGGCATAGGGCGGATCTTTTAACCATGCACTATGTAACTCAAAGAATATAATAAAAGAGCTCTGTTCTTTATCGTTGGTGTACTGGCAGAAAGCTTTAAGTAAATAAAAAATTGTTGCGAGATAGTGAAATGAAATTGAAACATTTCTATTTTTACACATTTACATTTGATTTTTAAACATAGGACTTTATCTAATTATACACGACTTCATTTATAGTATAATTCAGTGTTTTTAAATTTATTATAAAATGAGACTAAGACGAAAAACTACATGGAATATTGTTGAGCTTGATTTTTTAGTTGATAGAGCGTTTTAACATCTATTGATCTGCATTCATATTTTAAGCAACCGATTTTTGACTTAACCATTTGAAATATATTATTACTAGTATTGCTACCCGGCGTCGCTCGGACTAAGCGACCAATAATTATTTAATTTTATCATTTGACATAATTATATCACAAAATCTAGCATCCAAAATAGAGTTAAAATAAAATCACAAATTTTATTTAATTTGATGACATCCCCATTCACGTCCATTAAAATGTCCAAATTCAAGGAAAAAATCTAATTTACTGTCAAAGAAATGTCAAATAATACCTTCACGTAAATAATAAACATTATTATTAATAATAAAAGCCGGGAAAAGTGCAGTAGACGACTAATTTATTACATTTTGACTAAATGTCTTCGCCGATAAAAATTCAAATATATTTTCTTTCATACTCGTTTTTATGGCAATTTAATGACCAACAATGCAAAAGGGAATTACAGACCCACAGACATACATACGCCGTTTCGGTTTTATATATAAGATTCACAGTGCATTATCTCTTCTATTCTTAAATCCTAATTTAAAGGCTGTAAGCCGAAACCGTGGTATGTTTTCTCTTTATAAATACAATGCTCCTCCACTTTTTAGTTGGACACTGTCAATAGTTGGTGGGATGGCATTATAATTTAAATAATTAGTTCTAATTCCACATTAAATTTAATGGATCATTACCGATTCGCTCATCGCGAGTATGATCGACGTATGCATCGGTTGATAATGCTTGCGATTAGCGAAACCGTTTCTGATCTAAATATATTCAATGTGGAATAAGTACTAACAATGTTTTATTATTTTTATTACAATGCTTTTCCATCAATTATTGACAGCTTACACCTTACAAGTAACTTTATTAATGATAATTCATACTCAATTAATTTTTGATAATAGCTGCATTTTAATTATAGTCTATTGTATTTTGCATCAATTTATTTGTAAAGTTGTAATACCAATTGTTTGTCATTCCTTGTATCTCTTACTTTACTTTTGTATAAATAGCACTGTTTCGTTGTATATCTTATCATTTGACAATGCTAAACATGAGCGAAACCAGTCCTGATCCAATAAATTGTATGTGGAATAAGTAGTAAAAATGTTTACTTTTTTTCATTGAAATGTTTCTACTAAATTTGTGGCAAGATAAAAAGTGTAATTAAAAAGTAACTAGGGCTCAGACTTCCTTTTCTTTATAAAGTGTGTATAATAAATATAATGTAAGAAGCGATTCTTTTAATATTAAAAAAAGACTTGAGGCTATAAGAGGTGAAGTTGTGACGTTCAGATTGGTTCTAATATGACAATACATTATTCTTGAGCAGACGTTTCAAGTCGTAAAATAAGATTTATTTGCTCCCAAAGCCATTCCGATACTATTTGAATTTATTCATAGGGATTTGAATTATCGAATGAGAGTTTAGACCAAATATACTATGCAATAATAAGGAAGGGGCCACTTTTAATATTATACCTTGCCAATATTTGCGGATAATTTTTCAGGCATATTCATTCCAACTATTATTTTTTTTATTTATTTCAATGTAATTTATAGAAAAAAACTTAGCAAGACTAATTCAGGTATGACAAACAATTGGTAATTTAAATATGCAAATAATAGTTATCAAATCGACTTTAATTAAAATGTCAAAGTTTATAATTTTAAATAATTTTGTTTATTCCACGTATTGTGTTACTAATTGTGATACGTTTTTCGCCTCTTTCAGAGGGCATCTTCGGCCTTACTATCGCTAAGTTTGCTTAGGTAATGAATTAAAATGTTTAAGACCTCTTACAAATAGAAGCTATTAAATTTTAATCCAATTAATTAAAGATGGTCATAAACATTATAAATTCAAACTCATATGTACATATAATTAAGTATTTCGACTGAGGGTGCTTGATGGAATTTCAATATCAAATTAGAAATTTTTGAATTTTGTACTTTTCCATGAGTTTTGTCGCTAACGACCCGGGTTTCGCCTTTCGGCATCTTCAGGCATTCCAAGTGCACGAATGTGCTTGAACTGACTTGTACTTGAACTGATGTCAGTTCAAGTACATCCGTGCACTTGGAATGCCTGAAGATGCCGAAAAGCAAAACCCGGGTCGTTAGCGACAAAACTCATGGAAAAGTACAAAATTCAAAAAATTCTAATTTCATATGTACATTATTGAATGGGCAACTTTATTAACATAGTCGATTTGCGAAAAAAGTGGGAAAAAATACTCTTCCAGTCAAACGGTTGTGAGGGCGTTAAAACATCACTTAACTTGAACTGCCTGAAGATGTCGAAAAGCAACACCCGGTTCGTTAGTGACAGAATTTATGGAAAACCAAAAAAATCGAACGATTCAAATTTGATAGTGAAATACTACTAAGCACCTTCAGTCAAAATCCTAAATTATAAAAATCTGCATTTTTATATTTCTTGTCATTTGAAAATGCTCGCCAGGAGCGAAACCGGCCCCAATCTTAATAAATTAAACGTAAAATAAGTACAATAAGCAATTAAGGATTTCGACTGAGGGTGCTTGATGGAATTTCAATATCAAATTTGAATTGTTTGAATTTTGTACTTTTACATGAGTTTTGTCGCTAACTGACCGTCAGTTCAAGTACATCAGTGCACTTGAAATGCCTGAAGATGCCGAAAGGCGAAACCCGGGTAGTTGGCGACAAAACTCATGGAAAAGTACAAAATTCAAACAATTAAAAAAAAAACAATAAGTAATATTTTTTAATGTCGTCAACTGTTACTGTATTTTACAATAATACTAATTATATACAAACCTTAAGTAAACATAATAAAAACAGAAGTTTTCTTCGTTATCTAAACATTTTAAATTCGGTTTCTGACGAAATAAAAACCGGGCCGTGAGGTAATTTTACCTTTGTGCTAACATTTTTATATAATTATCCTTAACAAATATAAAACTTTCGTGAGGAGCGGACCTAGATAAGCTCATTTATTTCATGTTAACAAAGTCGTTTGTCTTCCTTGCGTTATATATTTTAGGAACATTCACTTTTTTTCGCTAATGGCCTACAGCAGACCTACTGATAATTGTTCCCCAAAAAAGATCTGATAGCTGAACTATTGTTAACAAACGGCGGGATAAGACGAATAGATAAGCTT
The DNA here is from genome assembly GCA_028554975.1 of Himalopsyche kuldschensis. Classification (NCBI taxonomy): domain Eukaryota; kingdom Metazoa; phylum Arthropoda; class Insecta; order Trichoptera; family Rhyacophilidae; genus Himalopsyche; species Himalopsyche kuldschensis. Next base: position 19,590,504 of record JAHFWI010000006.1, read on the forward strand.
CACTCTCGTATTGTGATAATTAGTTTTTTTTTATAAAGGGTCTTTTTATAAGGACGCTTAGTTTTGAAATGTAAATAAAACAAGTTAAAAATTTATTATTAATTATTCCACGTATTGTGCTACTAACTGTGACAGATGTTTCGCCTCATTCGGAGGCATCTTCGGACTCACTATCGCAAAGTTTGCTTAAATAGTGAAGCAAGATTGATTCCAATATTTTAAAATTATAAAATTACAAAGTGGAGTTTACTACTGGATACTGATACCTTTTAAGGTGTCTACTGTCAATACTTTTTAGAATGGCATGATAATACAACTTTTAGAGGAATTATTCCACATTAAATTTATAAGATCAGGATCAGTTCACTCATAGCGAGCATTATAAACTGATATACAACGGTACAGCGATATTTAAAAAAAAATTTAAGCAAGACTTATAGAAAAGTTAAGATACGACAAACCATTGGTATTACAACTAAGCAAATAAATCAAAGAAAAATAAAAGAAAGACCTCACAAATAAAGGGTCTTTTTATAAGGACGCTTAGTTTTGAAATGTAATTAAAACAAGTTGTTTGTGAGATTTCGACTAAATTTTAATTTCATTTGTAAGTATATTTTACGGCATTAAATATGGAATATAGCATCAAATGTCTGCCAATATCCATTCATTATAAAATGGGCCATGTCGCTAAAGTTGACTTTTTTGACAAATTTGGGTAAACTTCCAACTGCTCCAGAACCCAATCAGGCGTTGTCTGCGGTCGTTTACCTGAAGTTCCTTGGTTAGTTGGATTTTATACGGGTGCAGACATAAGGCCCGATTCAAAATTCGCCAAGTTGAAGTCGCAGAAAAGCCATGTTCTTGTGAACGACGAGAAATAAGCTGCCTTGGGTTTTCCTGTACACTTTCACACACAGCAGCAATGTTTTCACCAGATATTGTATTTTGATGACGTACAGGTAGGTGTTGGCCGATTATTTACCAAACTGGTTGACTCAAATTTGGCCACTAAACAATGAATAATCTACTCAGCAGGACAAAGTAACATATTTTGAGCGTCCCTATTGAAATACCCTTTATAAACACCAGAAAATGGTGTCATAGCATTGTGGGGATTTTTTCACAAAGTAATAGTAAATACATTGTAGAGTAGCATAAACATCGTTTCATATATCAGGAGATAGTTTTCAAAAGTGGTCAAAGCCATTTGTTGATAAACTGAGAATGTGACATATTTTCATTACTTTTTCCTCATAAATTTGTGTTAAGTATTAATATTTTTAAAATATGTTTTAAATTAAAGCTTTTCCATGTGAATAAAAAATGTCTCAAAAGTTTAATCTAAAACTGGCAGCTGAAAAAAAATATTTTGGAATTGACGACTTTCGAAAATTACCTCCTTATTTAATTACCACGATATGCTATTGAAAATAAGCAGTTTTGCATTCTTAATTTTTAATCAAAACAATAATAGTCAAAAAATACTGTTTTTTTAATTTCTTAAATACCTTTCAAAAGATTAGTAACTTTTGCTAAACATGCGATAAAATCGACCGTAATGTTTTATTTAGATGGTGTTAACTATCAATTGTTGTCCGGTACGTGGTGCAGTGGTCAACTTCGTTGGCATCCGTGATAGACCGCCCGGGTTCGATTTCAGGGACGGACAGTTTTTTTCAGTCGACAAATCGATTCCGGTCGAAGGAAATGGGTGTTTGTGTTACTTAAAATCTCTTCTCACCTTTCCGATTCCGAAATACGCCGACGAAAAGCGAGAGCTATTAGCCAACCACAAACAGAAGAAAACAGATGAAAATGTTCGCGATGAGTAAAACTTGTCCTGATCTGAATAAATGTATTTATAGAATAAGTACAAAAAATGTTTTATTATTTTTTAATTATATCAAGGACCTATAAAATACAATTTAATTTAGTTCAGTTGATAATGCTCGCGATAGAAAAAACGGTCCTAAACTTTATCAGAATATATGTGAAAGTAGAACTATATAATATGCCTTCTTCAATGTTTTTAAATCATTTTTATAATTTGAGTCGCCAGTCGCAAGGGCTGTTCGGCTAATGAATGCACTGCCTGTTGATGTGGACATCTTCGGCAGTGAACTTGGTTCTCTGTTTATATATTTTTTCTTTTTATGTAACTAATATGTTTCTATTCTATTTCATACAATTTTTTTTTTTTTTAATTTTGTGTCACTTTATTTGTGATATTTTTATTAATTTGTCAAATGCATGGCGCATTGATATCAGCTGTAATGCCATGTATTTTATTCAATTTTTAACAATAAATAAATAATGGAATATTATTAATACTAATGCATTATATATCTTCAATTATTCGGAAAAAAACAATAAATTAATATATATGTAGGTATTAAAATAAAACATCTTTTTTGATCTGTTGAATATGGCTTATATAGAAGAAATCTCTGATCGATAAAATAGTTCAGTACATTTCAAATAGTTTATTGAAATTCAACGTAATTTCATGATGCATCACTGTTTTAGAACAGTTGTTCTCACCTCGCTATGATGCTATTAAAAGTGCGAAGAAAGCTTTGCTGGGTAAGCCGCCAATATGTGCAAATAAAATATTACGAGCGGCCCCATCCTTGCATTTTTACGCATCCATATAGCTTCGACCATCGAGTAAGCTATCCAAAAGCTTTGTGTTTTGCAAACAGCACGGAATCTTTTGTGAAACGCGATTCCTTTTAAGAGAGAGCTTTTCACGTGGACATATCGATTAGTAAAAGAAAACCTTGTTAGCGGAGGTTAACAATGAAGCTTTTTTAGCGAGCGAGGTCACCGGCGGTTGTCATTTGTCGATGTCATTTATTAAGCACACAAGGGCATTAGCTAAATACACGATCCCCACAAAGGCCTTCATTAGCCGTGAACGATTGTCGGTTTAGATGTTTTGATATGGAAATTCGAATAAAAACATTCATGTTTGAATTTTGTACTTTTCCATGAGTTTTGTCGCTAACGACCCGGGTTTCACCTTTCGGCATCTTCAGGTATTTCAAGTACATGGATGTTGAACTGATGCGTAGTAATCAGTTTGTATCGTTTATATTCAAAAATAGAAGTAGATCACTAAGTTAAATTGCCATTAAAATGCAAATTAGCGAAAATTTAATGCAAACAAGTTTCAATGAATTAATTGCGGTAAAATTTTATATGTGAATTAAATGCCGGGACTATAGAAAATGAGCGCACCACGCGGGAAAACGTATAATGCGAGAACGTAAGATCGGTTCCACTGTAATTATTGGTAATTTAGGAATTAATAATGACCAGATAATAACATAGGAATATCTACTTTAAATCTAGGGTTTTATCCGACCTATTATATACCGACCTATAAAAGAACAAAATTCAAACAATTCAAATTTGATATTGAAATTCCATCAAGCACCCTCTGTTGAAATCCCTAATTATATCAAATATTCATGATAAAATGCTTAATTTATATGAGCTGGCGTACAAAACGGCTCTAGCAGCTTGACAAAATAGGTGGTCTGCATCCACCAAAGGGTGTCAAACATATCTTTTATTCCCAGACGTGACCTGGAGGCTCAAGGTGAAGAGTGGACACTGGACTTGCCAGTTTATAACTGGACATGGCAAGTTCTACAGAAAACTATTTGGATTGGGCAAGTTGGTCAAAAGGCTGGATTGCACGGGAAACAAAACAAATGACTATACAAATCACAATACGAGGAATTATCAAAGTTATTTTTTATCAAATATTAAAATGAACTTCCACAAAGCTACCGATGAATCCATTGAAAGTATTAAAATTGGAATCGCTTGAATTTTGTAATTTTACATTTATTTAGCTGTGCCGTATTTGTTTCTAGTATTTCCTGGTAAAATAATTTATAATCACCCGTGTTGTGTTATAGAATTTAACCTTTTTCATACGCGTCAAGTGATTCTCAGATAAAAAAGTGTATGGTATTTGTAATACTCAAGGTATCTTTGAACTTGAAGTGCCTGAAGATGCCGAAAGAAGAAGCCTAGCAAACATTTGATTTGAAACGTACGTTTGGACGAGGCGCGTTTGAGATAAGATAACGTTATCTTATCGCGTATGGGCAGTGAGAAGTTTGAATCCTGACAATTTGTAGCGACGTTATTAAGGGGTTTCGGCTGATAATAATCCGACTTATTTTCTTTTTTATTAAATTGCAACGTATGTCGACTCGTATGTCAGTAAAAATCATATTTTTATTTTTACAATTGGTGTAAAAATAATGATTTAAGAATACCAAAAGTTTACACATTATATCACTAATATTAAGATAGATATTTAAGATAAAGTGGCAGTAAGGGTCGTCTGTCTGATCCACCGGGAAGGAAAAGTTAAATATTTTTATAAAATTTAAATGTGCTTTTTTTGTATTCAAAGTCTGTCAAAAGTATAATTGAATACTAAGCTACCTGCCTGCATTGGCATCAAAATTACGGGGTAGCTAGTCAGTGCAAAATTCAAAACGCTGCCTTATTACTCAAAGTGTGGCATTGTGGAGCTTTAGAAAGGGCTGCTTGTTCTAAATGGGCCATTGTGAAGACGATAAAGAGGCCTACTGTTGAATCGACAGCGGCGACGTTAAATATACTCTGTTCGGCGACAAAAGGCATTTCTCTTAGTTGTTGTAAACAAAGCTCCGCTCCATTCAGTGTGATTTGTGGGACATATTTATGAATTAACTTTAAATAAATAAGGCCAATCAAGTAAATATCTTCTGGATTCCATGTGGCAAGACACGCTGTTTCATGTGAAGAATCCTGAGCCTAAGCCCAAACATATAAAAGATAGTATGATAAAATAAACATGAATAAAAAGGTACTTCTTCTGAATATAATTTGATAAAAATTTGTTCCTGGTTTCTCTCACAGCGAGTATTATTAATTCATGAAATATACAATGAAACAATGTTATACATTTGAATGGTTTGCAATTTGTACTTTTCCATGAACATTGACGCTAACGTCCCGGGTTTTGCTTATCGGTATCTTCAGACATATCAAGTGCACAAATGAACTTGAGCTGACGAAGCCAAAATTAGAACTATTCAACTATAATATTAAAATAACATCAAACACCAATAGCTAAAATTATCAAGGCTATTTATGTATATGTAACAGTGAAACTGGATTCTCAGTGAAAATATATTCTTCTCCAAGCTGTCATTGAAATTAAATTTGACCGCCCTATTTTCAGCCCAATGTGTGTCTGTGTTTTTCTTTGGTTCTCTTTTTATGAAAGGGACTACTTGCTGATTTTGTTTCATTGAAGCAAACCAAAATTTTAGGCCGGCAAATCATTGACTTGGGCCAATAATTTTAATGATCGTGACCAGTGAAATCATGTTGTCATATAAATCTATTACTTGATACATTTTCACTGAGAATACAGTTTCACTGTTACATATATAAAAAATACAAAAATAAGGAAAATTATTTTTTTATTATCCCTATTTAAAAAAAACCGTATTTATTGTGTGCCTTAGCTAAATTTTATATTAAATGAAAATCCAAAAAGTTACCACCGAATCCATTGGAAGCCTTAGTTAAAGTTTGTAACATGTTATAATTTGATATATTTTTCGGTACATCGTTTTACCATGCTAATAAATACGCAAACCCTGTGATATTAATCAATTTTTCAAATCTATTTAGCAGTTGCTGGAAGGAAATAAAATATATATTGAGGAGTGCAAAGGGTTAACTCTCTTTTCAAGGCTATCTAGAAGTTGCTAGAAGGATTGAAAAGTCTAGAGCTTTTTGGGTCAGATTGGTGGGTGGGAATCAAGAATACAATACACACATACACAATAACTCAAACCTACATACTATATTTTTTAAATATTCTTACTTAGATACCTACACAAACGAGAAGAACGACGCAAACAAAAGTTGAAGTTAGGGATTCCAACTATTCGTTAAAATCAACTATTCGGATATCGAAAAGTAAAACTTAAGCTTTCCGGATATGTTCAGATATCCGGATAGTTTTGACATGGCTAAAATGTTGTACAATAGTATAAGCATTAATAAAAAAATTACGCTTTTTTTTTTTTTTTAATAAACAAGAAATTGCCAGTTGTTTATTCAAGTCGACAGTGGTCTCGATTTCTAAGTTTTTAATGAATAATCGTATAACTCACACGCAAATAGAGATGTTGCATGATCAACGTTCCCTTGTTCACTTATATACATTTTATAATAATTTAAGACTCAATCTTATGCCACTTTTGTAAAATCTTAGGTAGAGAAAAAACATATAAATACGCATTTCAATACCGTTCCATTGTATTAAAATATTTAAAATTTGCAGCTGCATAGTAAATGAAATTACGGCAATAGAGGTTTTTTAAACCCGAGTCCTAGCCGGTTCGTTAAAATAAAGTATTATGATAGCACCCGAGTTGGGCGAAGGCAACAAAAACCCTACCTGAGATATTCATAATTATTCTTGAAATATGGAGAAATTTTGATGTGATTTTTCCTCGAGTACAAATACTATCCGGATATTTTCACAAATATCCGAATATCGAATAGTTTAAAAATGGTCGAATATATCCGGATATCGAATATTCGAATATCCGACTCGGAATCCCTAGTTCAAGTCTGTTTAAATCGCGTATTAATTTTACGAACCGACTATCCAGTAAAGATGTACAGATTATAAAAGCAGGGATATGCCTTAACGAAACAGCTTTCGGGTAATTGTTTTGTCTTCATAGCTTTCAATTTGAAGTGCAGCAGTGCCCTTTAAATAGTTCCATTACAAATTCCCTCGTACATTATATTCCATAATACCCCATTGAACTTTGATCCTCTGTTATAATGTGAGATGAAATTTGTTTAGAAATAACAAGAAATCCACTTTATCGTAAATGGGCGATTTTCTTAATATAATACCTGCGTCAAATACTTAGATTAATGAAGAGATAAAATCGGATTACATTTTAAATCATTTCGTTCAATAATCTTATATATAAATAAAAACGTGAATTTTAAATAACAAAGCTTCAATTATTTTTGTTTTATATTATGAATATTCAATCCTATTGAACGCATAGCAATAAAATACAGTCAAGGCACTTTATTGTATAGTATTTTAATAATAATATTTTACAGTAAACCTTCAAATAGCACGCTCTGCTATTAAACGGTTTTTATAGCGGTGAGTGTGCTGCAGCCTTCAGGCAAATTAAATGTATCTTAAGTATGTAATATTATACATTTAAATGTGCATTCGAAGAATATTTATCACATAGCTGTAGGTACGTCTCTTTACTTTTGATAAAGTAAGTTATAAAGAAATCCCTATTTCGGTTGGTTGACTGTATTTGAAACCAAATGAAAAAAAAACAACAAATTAATTTGATTCGTAGTTACGTTTATTCAAATTATTAGTGCCTTAATTCAGTGCTACCCAAACTTTTGAAAAAAATAATGCGCTGACCTTCTATACAAAAAAACAATTTTTGTGCGGCCCCTAGTTTGGGAAGTACTGATTTATTTGACGGTTCAATAATTTCATATATTTTTAATATTTATTTAATAATTTTTATCATGTCAGTTAAATTGACACATTGACTACGAGAGAAATCTTGGCATATTGTGGAACGGCGCGTATTCCACATTCTCCGTAGTCAATGTGTTAATATTAAATGTTAGTTGTTAGTAGTCATAAAATTGCCTTGTCAAATTGAAAATTAGACGATAAATAAAAAAATATTTTATAACTAAATGACACTAAATCTGGTAGAGTGTCTTATAACTTTAAACATATACTATATTTATAACCCGAATATGAACAATACAAAAAATCAAATCAAGAGATTATATCACATAACTGAAACAAACTTTACGATAGTAAGTCCGAAGATGCCTCTGAAAGAGGCGGAACACGTGCCATAATCAAATTTATTTTAAATTAGATTTTATCGCATTCATTTTATTCCCTTAATAATTACAATCGTAAATTACGTCAATAAAAGTATTTAAAGTAAATTAATATTGTAGATAGTAAATTTAAATTAGTGATCCTTCGTGGCCCCATTTTTGCGTCCCAGGGCTCCCCTACTCCCACTGGGCACTCCAGGCCCACTTTGGGAAACTGTGGTGTATATAAACGATACAAACTGTTTACTACGCTTCAGTTTAAGTACATTCGTTCACTTGAAATGCCTGAATATGCCGAAAGGCGAAACCTAGGGCGTTAGCGACAAAACTGAGGAAAAAGTAAAAAATTAAAAGCGTTCACAATAAAGCAATTCTTTTTTAGGACATATTGATTTATTTAAAATATTTGAACCAAATGAAGTAAACAAACGAATGAACTCCCTAACGCACACCACTGAATCACACCCTTTTATTTCTGTATTTCAATAAATTTCCGGGCAAAATTCCTCCAGACAATCATTGTCGTTCACGTACATGAAAAATGTACAATCTTCTACGGCTTATAGACTACTCATTTTCTGTGTAAATTATTGTGTCGTATTATACTTTAATTGAAACCGATGGTTAGTATTTTCGAGGAAAATTTGCTATTCATAGTAACTAGATATTCTTTAACGAAACTAAGCATGCCTTGTTAAATTCTTTATTTTATTTATTTATTGTAAAAAATTAAACAGAATACATGGCATTACAGCTGACGCCAATGCGCCATGCATTTGACAATTAATAAAAATAACACAAAAAGTATTACACAAAATTGAAAAAAATAAAATAAATATAGAATTAACAAATGTATGGATCAGAACAGAAACATATTAATTACATAAAAAGAAAAAATATAAAAACAAAGAACCAAGTTCACTACCGAAGATGTCCACATCAACAGGCAGTGCATTCATCAGCCGAACAGCCCTTGTGACTGGCGACTCAAATGACCTACGTGACAAACAAGTTCTGACAAAGAACATTGATTGGCCTTGGCTACGACCACGTAGGTAGAAACTGGGAGCACGCAAGCTTAAAGTTTCAAGGATGTCAGGGTTATCAACTCGGCCCCGAAGAAGAAGAGTAAAATGTTTCAACATTGAAATCGATCTGCGAGCTTCAAGAGAGTGAAACGAAAGCATTCCCAAAAGAAACTTCGTAGGATAATATTCCATTAAAGAATTATCAAAAGGAAATAGTTTGAATTTTTTGAAATAATAATAACGCAGAAATTTTTTATGAACTCGCTCCAGTTGCGAAATATATTTATTTTCATATGGACCCCAAATAATAGATCCATATTCAAGCTTGCTTAAAACTAAGGAAATATACAGAGTACGAAACACAGTAGGATTTTTAAATGGCTTACTTTGCCGAACTATGAATCCAAGAAGTTTACTAGCATGCAGGGTAATTGAAGAAATATGGGAGTGAAACGAGAAAGAAGAGTCAAATGTTATACCAAGATCAACAACTTCAGACAAACGCTGCAAATTTATATTCGATATCTCATATTTATATTTGATCGGCAATTTTGAACGAGAGAAGGAAATACAGAAACATTTCGAAATGTTGAAGTTTGTTTCCAGTAGGAAAATAAAGAGTTTTTAATTAAATTTTCAGTAGTTGATCCTGAATAAATTTTGCTTTTAAACAGTTCCAGCTAATGTTTATTATATTCCAGAATAAAATGGACTCTAGTAATAGTCATATTATAATACGTTAAGAAAAATAACAATGTATTTTAATTCTACATAAATTATTTAATAAATTTGTTGATAGCTATTCCGGCTTACGTCCTCATCAGAACTATGTTTTAAACGTGCATTATAACAAGCTTATATACCTAAGATAGACAGGGTACACTATACATCTTCTTCTCTATTCCACCATCTTAATTTTATATAGAAAAAATAAGTTATTGATTTGGTGTATTCATGAAGTGAAAGATCTAGGTTTTTCAATAACAGCCCATAAAAGCCCGAAACCTTTAAATTTGTATGAGCGACCACATTGTAACTTGTATTCAGAATAACTCTGTGATTGGTCCAAAGTATGATTGACCAAGCCATTCTACCTTTGATTCCAAAGTCGTGAACCGTTCTGATTTCGATACAAACCATCACTTTCTTTTATGTCTGTATACCTACCACATGTGCATGATTTTTAAATAAATATTTTATTAATAGCTATACACTATGACTAGAAGAACATTGTGACAGCATTAGTTCAGTTTCGAAAAATATGGGATAGTTCTTTACTGTCATTATTTTGTTACAATGCAGATAATATTCAATCAAAAGTATCTAGCAAATATCTACCAATTTTAACGGTTTTGTGTTTGTTAAAATGTTATCTTATATAGTGGGGATGAAATAAGATGACGAAAATCGAAAACCGGTATATTCACACTGTAATGGTAGAAGTTATAAATGCCTTTTGTATTCCTGGTCGAATGTATGACTGACCAAGCCATTCTAATTTTGTTTCCAAAGCCGTAAACCGTTCTGATTTTGAAACCAACCAACATTTTCTTTTACGTTTTTGTAGAACATGTACATGATTTTTATATAAAAACTTCAGTTTAAAAAAATATGAGATATTGTAGTTCCTCTTTTGAGTTTAGTTATTATAAGACTCATTTTAAAAGTCAATTTGTGTAGAGTAAATATTTTCATTCGATATAATGTAAATATTATTTAAACCTTTTATCACTAAGTGCTACATTAACGACACTAAAATCATGAATAAAACAATCCCCCATGCGGGACAGTTTCCCCGTACAGGAAAAAGCTTCGGTACCATCTCGTTGTCTGTATTACCTTAAAAGAAATTTGGTTCCCAACTACCTAGCTACTACGAAAAAGCTTCTACTAGCGTGTGAAATAGAAAAGCTCCGGATCAAAAGCTACGGCGACTGCATATCAAGTAGATCAGACGTTTTCAACTCTCTCGAATTACACATCCCGCTCAAAGCAATGCATTTTCTTTTGAAAGCTTTATTGTAGAGTCGGTAGGATTTATTGGATAAATTAATCTGGAAAAAATATTTTTACACCACATTTTATCTGTCACATGATCACTGTATCATGTCTAATGAATTTCACATGGAAAAACAAAGCTAACTTTTATATATCGTTACCTTACTTTGAAAAGATTCAAATTGTCATGACCTCTTGGTCGAAAAAGCTTGTATTTACCGCATTCTATCATATATCTGAATTTTAGAATTGTCCATGGTTGAATAACGTGGATAGCAGAATTCCACTGTTGCACTGCATTTGCACACTTTTTTCTAAATTTGTTTTGACAAAGTTCTAAGATTGTCATCATTAGGTCTTTATGATAATTATTTCTCAGCAAGAGTTATGAAAAAATATGCTTAAAATAAGTAATTTGAAACATTTTTACATGCTCATTGTGACAAGTAAATTTCAATCACCTTTTCAAAGTAAGGTGTCGACATTTCAATTCTTTCTTCCCTGCCCGATTATTTTTAAGCATGCCCGCTTACAATGTGGAGCCTATCAATTCCTAATGGAGTTTATCTCAACAGAAGTTTTCTATGAGAACTTCTTCTTAGTCAGATGTTTAGCCTCAGTAGTGATAGAAAAAAACTAGAGATGGGCTAGTTATTAGCTAATCACTCTCGCTTTTTAGGATTGGAAGGATGTAGGAGGAAGTTTCGGATGACAAAGACATCCATGTAACTGAACAAAAATCAATCAGTCGATTGAGAAAGGAAATAGACCGAACTGGGATCCGCAACTGACCCCATCGACGCTGTTACTGAACTATGGACCACAGTTTCCACCTATCTTCAACCTTCTTGTGCCAAACTATACAAAAGATTGACAGTTGGACTTCAATATAAAGGGTATTTCAATAAGGACGCTCAAAATATGTTACTTTGTCCTGCTGAGTAGATTATTCATTGTTTAGTGGCCAAATTTGAGTCAACCAGTTTGGTAAATAATCGGCCAACACCTACCTGTACGTCATCAAAATACAATATCTGGTGAAAACATTGCTGCTGTGTGTGAAAGTGTACAGGAAAACGCAAGGCAGCTTATTTCTCGTTGTTCACAAGAACTTGGCTTTTCTGCGACTTCAACTTGGCGAATTTCGAATCGGGCCTTATGTCTGCACCCGTATAAAATCCAACTAACCGAGGAACTTCAGGTAAACGACCACAGACAACGCCTGATTGGGTTCTGGAGCAGTTGGAAGTTTACCCAAATTTGTCAAAAAAGTCAACTTTAGCGACATGGCCCATTTTATAATGAATGGATATTGGCAGACATTTGATGCTATATTCCATATTTAATGCCGTAAAATATACTTACAAATGAAATTAAAATTTAGTCGATATCTCACAAACAACTTGTTTTATTTACATTTCAAAACTAAGCGTCCTTATAAAAAGACCCTTTATTAACGGATTTTGAACGAATCTATTCGTTAGGAAATGTAATTATTTTTAAATTACATTCGTTCTTATCAAACAGTAAAAAACGGAAAATTCATTGTAGCTAAAGTAACATAAAATACAAGATCTTTTCAAATTGAGTCATGCCAATTTATTGAAATATATTCATCAATAAATCATTCTATAAAATTACTCAGACATTTTTTTAAATCGTTTTCACCCGTCATTTTTTTATGTAAACTACTTTTTACTGAGTCACACATCCTCTTAATTTTGAAGGACGAATGGATTAAAGAATAAGTCTAGGACATGGCTAGTGGTTGGTTTATCGCTCTGTTTTAAGAACTGAGTGGGCGAGATGATATTTTAAATATCACATCGCAATTAATGCCAACGACGATAACCGGGAAGTTTTATTCGGGAAAACTTTTTTAAACATCACATCGCTTTAAGGGATGTATAAACATTTGTCAAATGTAATTTATTTAATTTATTTATTTACTGGCAAAAAACTATTAAAAATACATGGCATTACAGCAAGCGCCAATGCGCCATGCAGTTGAGAAATTAATAAAGATTACATAAAATATTACACAAAAATAAGAAACAGAACAGAAACATATTATTTACATAAGAAAACATATTTTTAAACAAAGCATCAAGTTTACTGCCGAAGATGTCAACATCAACAGGCAGCGCATTTATCAGCCGAATAGCCCTTGCAACTGGAGATTCAAAAGACCTACGTGACAAACAAGTTTTGACAAAGAAATTTGATTTGTCTTTGTTACGACCACGTAGGTAAAAGCTTGGAGCATGCAAATTTAAATTTTCAAGGATGTCAGGGTTATCAACTTGGCCCCGAAGAAGAAGAGAAAAATGTTTTAATATTGCAATTAGTCTTCGAGCTTCAAGTGAGTGAAATGACAGCATTCCTAAAAGAAATTAAAAGTAATAGTAATTTAAAGTGTAAAATAGTTTATCTAATACATACGCTTTGTGTAGTTTCTTTTAATTTTCGTTGTATTTTGAAGAATTTTCTACGAAGATAAATATTTTCAATTTAAGCCTACGATATGCTGAACTATAACTTATATACTACTAGCCTGTACCCGGCAAGCATTGCAATGACACTCAAAGAAAGAAAGTGTTTATTGAAGTGCTTTCGGATGCACAATATTCTATATAAATAATTTCGAATTAATTTCACTGACATTGATCGGTATCGATGACATTTGCCATTTGATGTTTGCTGTTTGTCTTTTGCCGATTGTCTACACGCGCCACCTACTGAAAGTTAATTAAACTGATCCTTTAACCTTTGCGCAAGTGCAACACTAAGTTGTCAAAATGAACAGTATGTCAGCGCATAAAATATGTAAAAACATTGATTTTTATATAAAATATCTACTATAAGCTGATTTTACTATGCTTAAAGCCATCGCGCAAGTATAATGAATAACATAGTTCTGACGAAGGTGTAAGCCGAAATAGCTATCAACAAATATATAAAATAATTTATGTAGAACTAAAATACATTGTTATTTTTCTTTCCGTATTACAAAGAATAAGTTGACGAAGTTTTATCGCAATCGCATGAACGGTATGGCAACGCATAAAATACGACCAAACAAACAAACAAACATTGATTTTTATATATTAGATAACCGGAAAATGATTGTAAAATAGTTAGGTATAAAGACTCAAATTGAACTGTTATAAGACACCTCTATTTTTTCAATAATATAGTAATACGAAACGTCAAAGACCGAAATTCTGTTAGTTTTCGAGCTAGAATTTAGGCATGACTGCATTTTTTCAATAGATTTTTGAAAACTTTGAAGAAGAATGCAAGTTGAAGAGATATGAGGTGCCAAACAGTGCATCAAAGAAGTATTTTATTCACACTAAACGAACAGCGTTCAGGAAGTTTATTCATAACAGTTACGAAATAAATCTTTTTATCAAATAGGAAGAAGTATTGTCAGAAAATTCTTATTAATTTATAAGATATTTTTATCCTTTTGGTAATATTTCTTCTGCATAACAATTTCGCACTTGACTCATTGTTTTTTTGTTACAGAATAATTAAATTCTTCATAGATCATAGTAATATGTAAGTAATACCAAATAAATTACTGTTCGTCTTAAATGAATTCTTTCAAGTAAGTGATAAATCGATGTCATTAATAATGAATAATTTATCTACCTTTTGCGCATGGCATGGACTATGTAGGTGCGTTATCTATGGAAACAGGAAATTATGATCGGAAAAACACTATTTAACTCTAAAACAGCAATAATATCTAATAAAACAATGAAGTACGTTGCTACCCCTTAAGATAAGAGCAATGTACCTCGATTTTTGAGTAATGAATGCCATCACTAGATACAAAATAATTTGTTACATTATATGTAAGTCAAAGAATCATATGAATAGGAGAAACAGATATGAAGATATTTCATTGCGTATTAAAATCACTTTATTGTTCTTAAGCATCGCCTTCAAAGATGGTTTGAATATTTTTGTGTGTTTAAACATAGGTAAAATTAAAATTAAAAAAATTAAAAAGATTATTTCAGTCGATAAATGATATTTGTGTTGCTTAAGATCTTTTCACCACCTTTCTAATCAAAAAAAATCGGGGCACATAACGAGAGCGAAAGCGAGAGCGTATCAAGTAGTTTTCGTAGACAAATAAATGTTGAGATAAACTCTATGAAGAGTCTATATTAGTAGTAGCCAAAGCGTCGATCGAGTAGATATTCCAAGTCACCCGCCTGTCTGGTGTACTGATGTACACATCTCTGATTCCTCTTTTATTTCAATTATAATAAATTCAATTTATTTTGTTAGTCGATCGCCGCCAAAAGTCGCCGCAGTGGTAAAAGTTTGGCCACTCCCGGTCTTTATGCTCCAAGCTGGGAACGGACATGGTAAAAAAAACGATTAATGGTGAAACATTTTTTTTGCCTGTCCTAAAAAAAGAGTAAGTTTTCTCTGCTCGTAAGAGAGCGATTAGATACATACAGAAGCTACCTAATTATATTATTGATAACGTCTACTTCTCGAATTGCTGGCACCCAGAGAATGCAAATGTCATTGCACTTGAAGTTTGACCCCGTCCTTAAACAAACACTTTGATTGACGGAATACTTTACGATAAATTACCGCAGTGTGCATACCGTGGACGAGACCCGGCGTCACTTGAGCGCCAGACAAAGGCAACACGGCCACTTTTGTGCGACACTTTGCCTAGATTAAGGTTATCTACCGACGCCCGGACTGAATACAAATGGGACGCCGCGACGTCAGGCACTGAGGCGTCGGGGCGTGGGAAATAGAGGGTGAAACCCTTTTGAAACGGTTAAGTCTTTTTTTATATCACCCAATCATGGTGCAATACTCAATTAAACTGTTTCTTTGTGTCTAATTGGTCATAGCCTAGTAAATAAATTGTAGAAGCATTTATTTGTACAGTGACATCAAATATGCTGTTTTAAAATTGGATTATTAATTTAAAAATGGATTGATAGAAATCAATAATCTTTTCACACTGAAAAAAGTATTGCTTTAAACAAGAATGTCCATCAAAGAAAACGAATGTTTTATTTAATAATTTACGTCATACATTGAAAATTGTTAGCCTTACAACTATGTAATAAATAAAAAAAAAACTATATATAAATAATTTTCTACAGTTTAATGCTGCAATTTTTTCAATATATACTTATATAATTATTTATATTATCCTGCAACATTAATATTATAAGAAAAACAAGCTTTCCTACTTATAAATCAAATAAGCGAAACCTGTCTTAATCACGTGTTGGAATTACTACAGCATTCCCAATTAAATTAAGAGTTTTTCGATTCTTAACTGTTTTCATTGTAGGTATTGTATTTCTAATAAGTCTTGCCAATTAGGTGTATGTTTATGTATTCATATATATTATATTAAAAAAACATTTAAGACCCCCGAATATTTATCCGAAACATCACAAACAAATGATATTGAATTCTCTGTCTGCTTACCGTCGCACGGTCCGTTGTCTTTCGATAGAGAGCTTTTAAAAGGCTTCAGAGAAGCTGGAGGCTTTGCGGGCGTCAGGACACCTCCGCTATCGCTGGACGGACACGCTGTCTCAAGTTTCACGGTGCAGCGAATCTGACTCACTTCGATCTGAGTGCATTTTCCATCGTTTCCGATTACAGCCTTTTTAATGGAGCTTTTTAAAGCTTTTTATGGTAATTCGACGCTCACGCCTAACACACTCAGAATACTAAATTATTTAAATGCAAATTGGTTGCATAAAGCTTTCAATATATTATTTAGGTGTACTATATTAACATAATGTTTTTTTTTTATTTTATTTTAAAATGGGTTTATATTTTGTTTGTTATAAGCTAAGTGCTTTTCTGAACGTGGCTATATGAAAGCAAAGGTATTAAACTATACATAATGATATGTTATGAAAATGTATCACTTCTTGTAAGATGCAACTAAAGCATTTGAAAAATATATTTTAAGCAATGCCTAAATTTCATATAATTTATTGCAATAAGCGTTTGAATGGTTTCTCAAAACGAAGACTTTGTTCAACACGATGGAAAATAATCAAGCATCAAGGATCCTTAGGTTTTCTGAAAAAAAAAACATTTAAATTAATAAAGATTTTTTTTGTTATTACTAGTTTTGCTAAAAGTGAGTTTAATCAACTGATCAGACGGAAGTTTGTATAAATTTTTATTTCAATACTCCATATCGAATTTACGCCGTTAATTTTTAACATATTACCGATAAAAAATTGTTATTAATAAATTCTAGTTAAATTTAATATGTTATTAACGTAAATGTAGCATCACATTATAAAGCGTATATAATACTTCGAAATAGACGAAAAATGTGGCAAAGTTAATAGCACAATACTTATCAAAGTAATATTAAATAATCAAAGTAATTAGAATTTTTTGAATTTTGTACTTTTCCATGAGTTTTGTCGCTAACGACCCGGGTTTCGCCTTTCGGCATCTTCAGGCATTCCAAGTGCACGGATGTACTTGAACTGACAGTTCAAGTACATCCGTGCACTTGGAATGCCTGAAGATGCCGAAAGGCGAAACCCGGGTCGTTAGCGACAAAACTCATGGAAAAGTACAAAATTCAAAAAATTCTAATTTGATATTGAAATTCCATCAAGCACCCTCAGTCGAAATACTTAATTAAATCAAAGTAATATTAAATGTTATTGAAAAATGAACCTCCACAAAGTTACCGCTGAAATCATCGAAAGTATTGAGTTCATAAATACTTAAATTCAGGTTTAGAAGATTGGTAAGAGTCAGATACCATTATAAATAATTATTTAAATAAAAAAAATATTTTTACTGTCAAAATAGAATAGCTTTTTAACATTTTCCTGATATTAAAAGCATATCATTATGAATAAATTATTGTTGTGAATTCAACGACCTTTTTTATGTAAACATTAGCCCCAATATTTTGACATGACGTCATGTTGTCCCGAAAAAATATTTCCTGGCATTCTTCTGTCACTTTTGAGATACGAAAAGCCTTCTTCGTATCCTTAGCATTCTCAAAAATACAATAAAAAAATAAGGGATTTGCGATTCAGACATTAGGCGAAATGATGAAAAAATAAACAGCAATCGATAACAGGGACACATTTTCCTTTAATCATAGTACAAAAATTGCTTTGAGTCTAGAGATAGCCCATAAGGTTAACACAATCTTAAGTAGTTTAATAAAAATAATAACACATTTTTAGCACTTATAAGATATTAAATTTATTGGATCAGGACCAGTTTCGCTTATGGCGAGCGTTATCTACTGATAAGATAAACATTTTTTTTCCTACCTTTACTTTCCTGCTGAAACTATATGTCGTGTCCACTAGGTGGACTCCTACTTTCCTGGTTATTTTTCTTGCTAGGGTCCATACAGACTAAATCCTTGTTTTTCCTTTCCCGCAAGCTAGCTAAGTATTGACGTTCTTAGAGATTTTGTCAGCTGAAAACTTTGTATGGGGAAAACACATTGAAAATTCTTTTACGAGAATGATTGTCATGGAATCATTAAAAGAGGTTCAATGTTTACCAAAAATTGCTTGTAATGTTAACGTTAACTTGAGGAGTTTACTTTTCTTATAATAGACATGTCCAGTCCTTAACTGAATCAACAAGCCTGGCTTGTAGTGTATTTAAATACATTGAAAAAGCGATATCTATACAAAACTTAAGCAAGAATTACAAGGTATGACAAAAAAATTGGTAATACAACTAAGCAAATAAATTGAAGCAAAATACAGTGGAACCCAGATCTTACGTTCTCGCATTATACGTTTTCCCGCGTGGCGCGTTCATTTTCTATAGTTCCGGCATTTTTTTAATATATGAAACTTTCCCGCATTCATCGTTTCCCGCATTTAACGTTTGTTTTATACGGTCCCTTGAAAAATTTAGAATCGAGGTTTCACTGTACAAACAAAATATACTATAATTAAAATATATTAGACCTCTGAGCAATACAAACTATGAATGATCATTCACAATGTAAAAACCACAGTTAGTGCATTTAATTAAGAGATAACAAATATTAATGTCCGTAATCTGTAATGAGTCATCAAAGCCCGGTAAGAATATTCCTGTCCAACGAACAGTAATCAGTGAATAGATTAACGAGATCACATAATTTCTGTTTTATCCGTTCTATCTGTTTCGTTGTATATGTATATGTAACAGTGAAACTGTATTCTCAGTGAAAATATATTCTTCTCCAAGCTGTCATTGAAATTAAATTTGACCGCCCTATCTCCAGCCTAATGTTTGTCTGTGTTTTTCGTTGTTCTCTTTTTATGAAAGGGTCTACTTGCTGATTTTGTTTCATTGAAGCAAACCAAAATTTTAGGCCGTCAAATCATCGACTTGGGCCCATAATTTCAATGATCGTGACCAGTGAAATCATGCTGTCATACAAATCTATTACTTGATACATTTTCACTGAGAATACAGTTTCACTGAAACATATACGTATATAAAAAGTCTTGATTGTATTTATAGTTCATTATTTGATGTCAAAGGTTTTTGCTGAGCGAAACCGATCCAGATCCGACAAAATAGTTATTTGATATATTTTAAGCCCACAAAAAGTTCGAGATATAATTAATCTTCGTTTCTTACTACGCCTGCATGCCTTATATTATAAACCACCCTTAAAAGTCTTCACCTTTTACCATTATAATACCCACTTTGAATCAGTCATCCAACGATATGTACACAGATAGCTCTCTTCGCTTTTTTCCCCAATATACACCCTGTCATTGTATTATCCTTAAAATTCTTAGCTCGTCCCAGAATAGTCCTTTTCTATTTTCTATTCGCTAGGGATAAAATAGAACCTTCTAAGCAGGGCTACCAATTTCTACTCCAATCTAATTTTTTCAACTATTTTTAAACCTTTATATAACACTTTATGCATGTTATACAAGTAACACTAATCCGAATCATAATTTCTTTATTTATAATAAAAATATTGATACATTTTTAGTATTAATTCCACATAAAATGTATTTTATCAGGACCGGTTTCGCTCATGGCTAGCATTATAAGCTGATGAGCAGACATGATTATTATTATACACCTTAAAAGTGATTATTTACTTATGTTTTGAAATCAGAGTAAGAAAGCTTCGTGAGACAAGTATTCGAGCTTATTTTTTGGCAATCTTTTTTAACCTAAACCACTCACAATAGTCTCATACGGTCGTTGTGATCAATAAAATGTAACTGAAGATTTTCTTAATCGATTTAACGTTTTTAATTCAAGACACATACTACAGTTATATGTATTGATCAAATAACACCGTGAACATATAATAATAACAGTTTATTACTTTCACTGTGGTATTTATATGTCTTCCAATCCATATTATATCCAATATAATATGGATTGGAAGTTTAAACCCGTAATAAGCGAAACTGGTCTTAATCTGTATGAAATATAATATTTATGGAAATAGAACAAATAATGTCTGTTTTATATATTTATTGTTTTATATACTCTCCGCCATGAATAATTGACAATTACACAATAAAAGTGATTATATTTTACACTTAAAAATAAAATGCAGAGACATCGATTGGCTATTAACTTACATTTAAACAAAAAAAATCCAATTTTTTCTCAAAATTGACAATGCTTGCGATAAGCGATAAAAAATGCATAAAAATGTGCTTAAATCTTGACAGTTAACCGGATGGCTGCCGCAAACGTCTTAAGACGCGAACTTTTCCGTGAACGGCACGCCAATCATACAAAAAATGACGTCTTTGGATGCTCGCTTTAAGCAGGATTTTACTAACTAAAATCAATTGTAACTGATCGTAAATATTTTAATTTTGTTATTATGGATAAATGACGGCACAATCGGCAAGTTTTAACAAATTAAAAAAATATATTTAGAACGTTTTTTTTTACAATAAAATTCGTGGCGTGCGAGGTACATTGTACATGCACATGCTGGCAGTTAAAAAGTTAAAACCATAAAAAATACGGACAAACTAATTGATGAGAGATGCTCTGTTGGAATTGAATCTTTTCCCATTTGAAGTTGACAAAAATCACGCTAGTATCAATGATTAACAGTCAACTTAATAACATAATTATTAATTTTCAAACTTATGAGTATTTTGATTGTTGAACGTTTATATTTAGATATCACAAACACATTAAATTAAACTTTAACTCCCACCTACTTGTTTTTCGACCCTTGAAAGAAACGACATCTATTGGCTTGGTCGTAGTACCTACGTTTATTCAAATTTTATTTCAGTTCGGAATTTCTACATCTGCGCCGTCGATGGAATTTAAATTTGATTGGAGAGATCCTACTTTTGCGAAGAATATCGTCAATTTTTTGCAAAGGTTTTCTTACTCGATTGAAGATAATTGTAGTATTACGATGAATTGTAAAGGTAAAGATATCAATATCATACCTTTACTAGTAAGGTAACATAACTTCACATTCGAGTAAAAAATGAAAACATTTCAAGATTCAAAAAGAGGTTTCAGTAACAAGGAATAATTTTAGTTCCTCAAAAAAATATCAGGAACATTTAGTTGAACTTTCACAAAAATGGTGGTATTGTCATTTTGGTCTCGAATTAGCTGAAAGAAATATATGGCTGGGTACATTTCTCTTCGAGTATTCAAATGAGTGAACGTAAAAACAGCCAAACCAATGATTTTCCTTTGGCATGGCTTTTAAAATTGTTGTTAATTACCAACAATTACGTTGGTAAATTTGAATCGTTTGAATATTGTACTTTTCAGGGCTGTGGAGTCGGTAAAAAAAAGTCCGACTACAACTCCGACTCTGACTCCAGCATTTACCAAACCCACGACTCCAACATTGACAAAAAACACGACTAAAAAAGGTTAATATCGTCACTTTTTCCCCTAATTTTCCTATTTATGTGTATTCAATTAAATATCAACCCTATCAATACGGCCAAAACCAAATTTGACATATTAAATGTAAAAACAAAAAGTTCAAACTTTTCAAAATTTCCGACTCCGAGTACGACTCCGGCCAAATCGCCGCGCCGACTCCGACTCCGACTCCGGCCAAAAGGCTCCGACTCCAAGACTCCGACTCCACAGCCCTGGTACTTTTCCATGAGTTTTGTCGCTAACGGTCCGGGTTTTGCCTTTCGGCATCTTCAGGCATTTCAAGTGCTCGAATGAACTTGAACTCACCGTCAAATTCAATTTCAATCAGTCGAAATCCTTTTCAGACTTGTCTTAAATTAATTTTAGTACCTACAAGCATACCTATGCTTAAAAAATTAACCGATCTAAAAAAGAAGCTTTTTTTAAAGAAGACAATCATTTCTCCATTTTATATGTACCTACCACCTTTAGGGGGATTATTTTTTGGATAAACTTTATTATGAAGCCTATAAAACTAAACAATTATCAAGACGAAACGATATTTAGAATTTCATTTAAGCAGCGTATTGAAAATTTATTCAATATTGCATAAATGAATTTGTTTTTTTATCGAATCAAATTATTTGAAAGCCGATAAAGAAAAATGTGGATAGGCTCATATTGCTACAAAAAACGATTCATCTTTATGTCTATAAATCTCATTTGCAGCTGAAAGTTTTGAAGCGCCAATTATTTACAAAGCTCCATTTTCGGAACTGCAAAAAAAGCTGTGCAACAGTCATTTGCAAATATCTGTGTAAGCTTGCCATTTATCAACACGATTTTTTCAAACTTAACGAGAGCAGAAAAAGTATTTAAATAGAAACAAAAGCTCGAGTCTAGACTGTACCCGGTCAATTATGTTATAATTAAGGATCATAGCGAAGCTTTTTTTTCATTTATCGTGCTTCTTTTTCAGTCTGGAAAATCTTATAATGGAAACACTCGGATAAACAAGAACTTTTCTTGAGAGGTGTGCGACGTACGGGCGGTGCTTTATTTTTTACGTATGTTTACTTCTTAAAAGCTTTCAGAGATGTACTGTAACAGAATTGCACTAAATATAACATTTGCTGTGCAGAATACGCAAGAAAAATTAGCATCAAACAAGCAAATGATAATCAAATTTAACTGGAAAGCTTTTTACTCCAAAATAAACATAGTGTCTCTCGTGAATGCAATAGACAAAGATAATGGATACATTTTAGATATATAATACATTTTGATCTTTAATAGAATGATAATTTGATAGTAGACATTAATTTAGCACATTAATGTAATTTAATGTAAATAGATGAAGAAACCATTTCAATTATTGTGGCTATATTTAAAAGATGTTATAAAAAAGGATTACTATGCCGTCTCAGTGAGTTCTTTTAAACCAGATCTGCGTTGGTGGTAATCATATTACACATTTTTCAAATGATCAAGATTAGTTTTTTTATGAGAATGAACGACTGCATAATGTGTTTTAAATCAATAGTCTATTTTGACTATTTTAACTTTGACATTTTTATTGTATTACACTGGAGACGTTCCAAGTAATTGACAACTCAATTTTTGAATGTGTTTTAGTTTGAATGGTGGCATTTCTCACCATATGATTTTACAATGAAATATTTGTAAGTATTACAAATGAAAAAGTTATGTCGTTATTCAATATAAAATAAAAAATAATTTTGATTATTTCACGTAATGTGTTACTTATTGTGACACACGTTTCGCTTCTTTTGGAGGCATCTTCGAGATTACTATCGCAAATTTTACTTAAGTACGTTACTTCAAGACACATATCACAATTAGTAACACAATACGTGGAATAACCAACGTAATTTTTAATTGTATAAAATAATGAACTACCACCAAATAAGCACCGAATTCACAGAAAGTATGTCTTCATTTAAGGCTGTAAATCTTACATCTCTTAAAAGAACATCTATAAGGAAGAGTAAAGCTATGCTAAAATTGAAATGATTAGTTCTTGATGAACAGAAAATAATTAAAGCAGTAAGTCAACATCGTTTCTATTTCATGTTTAGTAATTTAATGTATTTTTCAAGCGAAGTTTCAGTTGGAATAACATGTGATCGACGTGTAATTTTTCTTATAATATTATAAAAATACTAGTATTCGAACCCGGCTTCGCTCGGACCTGTTTGGGGTTATGTTCAGCTCGGCGCGTAAATTCAGACGGGCCAAGTTGAAACAACTTTTTTCAAAATTCAAAAGTCTAGGTCAATTAAAATGGAATTAAAATGAACATTTCGGACTGGCATTGACATTTCACAGCCCCTTTCATATATTGACAGCCCCATTCTCGCCCATTAAAATGTCCAAATTCAAGGAAAAAATCTAATATGCTGTCAAAGAAATGTCAAATAATACCTTCACGTAAATAAAAACATTATTATATTAATAAAAGCCGGGAAAAGTTCAGTAGAAGACTAATTTATTACATTTGGACTAAATGTCTTCGCCAAAAAAAAATCAAACATATTTTCTTTCATATTCGTTTTTATGGCAACTTATTAATTTAATGACCAACAATGCAAAAGGGAATTACAGACCCACAGACATACATACGCCGTTTCGGTTTTATATATGTACTACTCGATACTCGAGTAATTGGAGTCTCTACACACACATTGATAACGAAACAAATTTACCGTTGAAACTTTCGCGAGCGAAATCAATTCGTTTGTTTGAACTTGCAACAACAATGCAAAAGGGAATTACAGACATACATCCCCCGTTTCGGTTTTATATATAAGATTCTTTCTGGATTATCTTTTAAGCTTTAATTTCATGTTTAAGTTATTCAACTCTGAATAATAAAATAGTATCAAACCTCACGTGCTTCGAATCTGGACCTGTTTGGCACTATACCATCTGTTATCATCAATTGAAAATGACACTTCTAAGCGATACTAGTCCTGATAAGTGAAATTGAAAGGATAATATTAGCAAAGGACTAAAAGTTATCATACCGCCTCTTCAACGGAATCAGATAAAAAGTAGATGGGAAGAAATGGAAACATCGCAGACATGTAAAAAGCCGGTGTAAAATTGTTTTCGAAATATAAAACAAATTTAATAATGGAATAAAGAAACTTTTTTTTTTAATTTGTAATGGAATTCACAAAAATATAACATTGGCTTATTTGCTGTGAACAATATTTAATAATCATCTTGAAAGTAAATAGTAAATATTGCTCTTTAACCCTTATATCGTATGATATATAATTAATGGTATTTCTGCCAAACCATTGTTCATTTAAGAACATAATTTTAACATAAGATACGTCCACTTTGTGTCGCCCAATGCACGGAATTAACAAAGCTTTAATTTATATTGAATGGAGTCCATTAGAAGATTATCTCGATTTTGTATATTATTTTGTATTGTTTTCTCGAATATTATTGCTCTTAACTGACTGACTGTCTTCGTCAGTTCAAGTTCATTCGTGCACTTGAACTGACGGTTTCCAGTGCTGCTGAAACCCGGGAAGTAAGTGACAAAAATCATGGAAGTAACAAAATTCAAGCGATTCAATTTTGATATTGAAAATCCATCAGGCACCTTTCGTCGAAATCCTAAATAATAGAAAATTTAATCGTTCGAATTTTGTTCTTTTCCATGATTTCCAGTTTATCCAAGCACCTGAAATGCGTGACGATGCCAAATGGTAAAACAAATGTCGTTTTTGACCAAACTTATGCGCAAGATTTAAAATTCACACGGCTTAAATTCATATACATCATTAAAAAACAGTACTCCTCTGAACTAGCTCAAACTCACGTGGAACATGTCGACATTCAAGAAAACCCTGTTCAACATAGTCAGAGCTCTTTGTAGTGGCATCCCCATTGACAGGCTGCATATTTGTCTAAAAAAAAAAAACAATTCATATCCAGGACACAAAAAATTTTCTGTAATCGATTAAGTTTGATATTATCAAGAACTTGAAGAAGAAGAAGAAAAGCTCTCAAACATCTTGAATAGAATGATAAATTTCTGTATTCGGTATTTTTCCGTTTACTCCGTCGATTGTGTGCAATAGATTGCATTTGCAGCATATGCACTTTACAATGCAGTTGAGAAGATAGTTACAGGCAACGTTAGTGAATTGAAGTGTATCTAGTTTCTGAGGGCATTCGAGAAAACTATCAAAAATACAATACTAAACGTGACTAGCAACTGTTCTATCCAGAGAGAAATATTTTAAGAATATTATTCTCTATGACGTATAAAATAATACAAATATAAGGGGTCGTGACATAAGTACGTGATTATTTTATTATTTGAAGATATTATTCTGTCCAAGAATGTCTCAATAAGAGAGTTGTATACTGTAATAAAATTTAGCTCGAAATTATTTCATATGTTATATTGTGAGATGAACTATGCTATTCTGAATTATTTATGTCTGTAAAAACTTTCAATTTGTGATTAATTAATATGAAAATTATAAATAAATTTTTAGACTTCAATAATTATATCGCCACTTCAATAATTGCCCGGTCCGTGGCGCAGTGTCAACGTCGTTGGTTTACATGCCGGACCGCCCGGGTTTAATTCCCCGTACGAGCGTATTTTTTCAGTCGATAAATCTGTTCAATGGTATGGGTGTTTGTGTTGTTAATCCCTTCCCACTAGGGACTCCAATTACTCGACATCTCAACTACTCGAGTATCGAGTAGTAAAATTTCAAAATACTCGAGTACTCGAGTATACTCGAGTAGTTTCAGATGTACCGAAATATATTTTATTAATTCAAATTTGTGTCTATAAATAGATGATACATAAATAAATAAGCATATTTTATTATTACATTTATTTCAATTCATGAAATATATATTTCAAAAATAATAGAGAATTAAGCGTCTCAAATTTTAATTTGGTTCGAAGATTTGTTTTTTTATTCCAGCAGTAGAAAAAACTCTCTCTGTGGCTGTGGACTTCGGCTTAAAAGTTAACAATCAATTTAATTGTGTTATCTAGTTTTTCTGTCCGCTGTTTAAAACAAAGTAAAATTTGGAATTAAATCTTCATTTATATATTACGAGTATTACTCGGGTATTTTTCAAATTACTCGAGTATCGAGTACTTGAAAAATGGACGAGTATACTCGAATATCGAGTACTCGATACTCGAATTGGAGTCTCTACTTCCCACCTTCCCGATCCCAAAGAGCGACGCATGGTGACAAGTAGTCTCCTAGTCCTCGTATCCTCTCCATCCCTACTCTCTTTGAAAAAGAGAGGTTGAGCAACTGAGTAACAAGCAGTTCTCGTATAAAAACATATGTTGAGATCAACTCCGTGAGGAGTTCATATGCTCCAAGATGGGAGCGGACATGGTTAAAAAAAAAATATATCGCAGCTCTGTATTTTTTCAAGCATTTAGAATCAAACATTTTTCATTCGTAAACATATTATTTTGATAAAAAAAACCGTGCTAAATTAAGGATTTTGAGTGAAGGTGCTTGATGAAATTTCAATATCAAATTTTAATCGCTTGAATTTTGTAGGTTCCCAATTTCTTCTTTCGGAAACTTCAGGCATTTCAAGTGCAAATAGACCTCAACATGTTTGCTATCTAAGAATCACTCGTTCAACGTGGATAAATGGATTAAAGTTTTACATCACAACACATGTCAGTTCAAGTTCATTCGTGTACTTGAAATGCTTCAAGAAGCCGAAAAGTGAAACCCGGATCGTTAGCGACAAAACTCATGGAAAAGTACAAAAAACAAACGGCTAAAATTTTACATAATTATTTTATTTGTGAGTAAACTTTTCTTCTTGTAAATTTTTTAAGCCAAAGTTTTTTTAAATGCATTTTTGGGCTGCTTCTAAAATTTATGTAGTTTTTGTAATTTTTTTTCTTTCAAATTCTTGTATAAATATCAAAAAATACAAAATTCGTATTTTTTATCATTATTTAATTTAAATAAATAGACTTATTTAATTGCTCCTTTTGACGATCAACTTTGTTGCAAAATTATTGTAGGACGAATTATCTTAACCATTCCTTTACGGTCCCAAAAAAACAATTATTCTGATGTGTAGTCACTATGCTACATGGAAAGAAGGTGTTTTTTGTTGATGTATTGCATTATATTGTAATATATTCAATGAAAACAAAATTTTTGCATAACCGCATTACCGGATCAGATGTGTTTTTTTGGGACCGTAAGGGAAAGGTTAATAAATATAATGGAATCCTTTAGCGTATGGACCCCTTACGTAGCTTATCTCAACAGGTTGTTACTCAGTTTCTCAACCACCTTTCGAAGATAGTATAGGTTGAAAGGATACGAGGACTAGTGGTTAACTAATTACTCTCGCTACACGCCACTTTTTGAGATGGGAGGAGTGGGAAGAGATTTTTAGCAACACAAACACCTATTGTCACCGAACAGAATTGATTTATCGACTCAATAAATCTGCTCGTAAAAATTTTTCAAATTAAATTTTTAATAAATAAACTAAGTAAAATAAGTGTGCCGATGCAGTGCACCTCCGGAATTCTGCTAACTCCGTTATTCAACCATAGGTAATTCTGAGATTCATATATATCAGGGGTGGCCAAAGTTCCTAGTCAATCACCTATCTGATTTGCACTAATCTCTAGTGCCCGTCCCAAAAAGCCTGCGTTCAATTTAGACTGATATTTGGCTTTAAATTACTACTTTTAATGTTGGTCGATCGCCACCAATAATTTCAAACGAAAGTCGATCGCGGGCAAAAAAGTCTAGCCACTACTGATATATATTATATTTGATAGAATGCGGTAAATACAAGTTTTTCAGACCAAAAGGTCATTTTAGGCAAATTTTCAATTAGAACCTTTTCAAAGTAAGGTAACGATATGTTAATCTTTTTAAATGATTGGGAGTGATTACAAATAAAAATAACTAAATTAGATTTCGTCTGCATGTGTTTGTATTCCATGTATGCCTGGTCCGTGGTGCAGTGGTCGCATTTATCAAGCCAATTGTTTGTTATGCCTTGCCGTATTTTTCTATTATTTTTATAAATAGTCTTGTGATGATATAGGTGCTTGATGTAATTTTAATATCATAGTTAAATCGTTTCAATATTGGCTTCGTCAGCTCAAGTTTATTAGTGAACTTGAAACGTCTGAAGATGCCGATAAACAAAACGTTTGTCGTTTTGTTTATTGCTCATGGAATGTTGAAGACCTCTTAGCAATGCAAGCTATAACATTAAAAATTAAGTAATGCAAAATAAGTGCATTAAATAAATAGATAGTATATCTTAATGTCTGTAATCCATAATGAGTCATGGGAATAATTAATAAATAATCAATAAAGACCAATAAACTTTATGTAGAATAAGTACTTAAAGTGTGCTATTTTTTATTAGTACTGTCAATTCGGGTAACTTTGGACACTTTTCAGGTGTTTTTTTGTGATATTTTTATTTTCAGATGTAGTCAGTTGCATTTTTTTGACTATTATGTGTTCTTACCACTTGCTTTATATAATTTTGAATTCAAATATTATGAAAACACAAGAAAACATAACTTAAAACTGCTTTTGCGGGCGGTTCAATGTTAAATTTATAATTGAGTAACATTGGACACCACCACTTTCGATGAGCGAATTTTAGCTGAATCATTCAGCTTGGTGACATTAAATTGAACTTTTATAAAGAAGGATAGTCTGTCAATGGAAAAAATTACAACTTTTTGCCCATTCCCTATCCGTAACACCTGGCTTAAGCGAAGCCACCTGTTTCGACAAAATAAAAAAAGTCGTATATTTTCATAGTTTTTTTGGTTTATTTCACCAAATATCATAAAAAGATAAAAATAATTTGAGAGGTTAATGTGGCTCTTTTTTTAACCACGTATAAGGCAAAAGATCGATTTGTTATATTCATCAATCGCAAGAATGGTCACGATTACTAGTCAGCAGAAAAATAAATAAACGGTACTTGCTCAAGTTTTGTCCAATGTTATATTGAAGTCCAAAGTTACCCGAATTGACTGTATGCCCTATATGTTTATCTTTTAAAAAGATTTTAAATAAATAAAAATAACTAAATAAGATGTGTTTGAATTCTATTTTATCACGTGTCATTAAGCTGTGTATTCTAACGAAGGCCAAATTTAAAAATGTTTTTTTTAATACGCTCACCGATTATTTAACCCTTTTCGCGATCAAAACCAAACAGGACAAGCGATTAAAAATAATCGCAATAAATGTCAGTGGCAGGATTACTGCGTAACACTCAGCCTGAAATTATTTTGACTAAAAGAAGCGTTCCCGGTGGAGCGGCTAGCAGAAAAAATCCGCTCCACAATATTTATGGCGCTTCAATTTATTTTGAAGGAGAGATACAGATACGGTATTGTTGAAATTTCGAATGGCCCTACCTTATCCCGACGTACAGTGCGGCCGTAAAATGTCAGTCAATTATTTTTAACGCCATTCATCAACGGATAATGTTTATATATTTAAGGATGGACTGAAGTTGCTTCAAATCATTAAAAATTTGAATCGTTTAAATCAGGTACCCAACCCACTGATTAAATAAGTAAGCACTTCTTTTCTTTTAGCTTGTAATTAATTTGTACGATGCCACATTTTAAATACCTGATAATTGTTATTTACCCACACAATTAATTGAAACACATTCGCTTATTCATTCAGATTACGATGATAACAATTAAACTTTGTTACCTACTTTTATATGTATATTTAATCGATATAAACTATAATATGCCAAAAGGTAAAACCCGGGTCAGTTAAGCGACCAAAATTATAAAAAAGTATAAAATTCAAACTATTGAGAATTTTAAACTGTTTCAATAAATCAGATAAATGTAGACGTGTCCCATTAATTCGAGCAGCATTTTAAGAAATTATTTCAAATCATATTGTTTTTGCTCACTGTAAAAGTGTTTTTTCTGTGTGATTAATTTTTAAGTTACGATTACTGTTAACTTTTTCTTCTTTGTAAAAAATCAACACTAGTGGTAATTAAATAAATTAGTCCGATGATGCCACTGATAGAAGACAATGGCCATACAATATATGGAAAAATCTATATCATTTAAAATTTTATATCAATAGCACTAAGATTAAAAGTTATTCATTGCAATCTGGATTAGCTAGAAAATATTAAGATATTAATTAGTTTCAATAAATTCCGTATGTTTTTAAATATGACATTGTTTAAAAGTATTAAAGTATCTTATGAGCATGTTATGGTATGAAAATTAAAGAATTGGATTATGTATATTGATAGCTTGAATTTAGGCTCATTACTAGTGAAAAATAATTACTTAAAATGATATAACAAGAGCGAAAAGGGTTAATTTATTTTCTCATTTAAAGCATGCCAAATATTTAACTGCGCCTAATTAATTTATTTCTATGATTTCTTGATAAAACAATTTATACTATGAAAAAATTGATGAGCGTTTTTTGTATCATATTAACTATTCGAAATCGGTTATTTTATTTGTTTTGAGCCGCTCTGTACAAACAACTCGTATATTACGTATTGCCCATTTATTTTAAACTCACTTTGCGAATAAACATTTAGCTATGCTCCGTGGAATAAAGCTTTAAACCCGAACTAGTCTGCTTGGATTGTGGCCACTTTTGTCCGTGCAATACATTATACATACAGAAAAAAGTTTTCCTCTGGCTGTGCTTCATTTGGTTTTGTAAGTTTATCTGGACGATGTTTGTCTGGTGGGCCGCAATGAAAAAAATATGAAAAAAATTTGCTTTGGCATCGATTATTTAATAATGATGAAAAACAATTAATTCTACTTTTTTATTAAATCGACCCTTTTCCTCTGTCGCGATTATTTTTAACAAATCATACTAGTAATAAAAGAATGCTTTTAAATTTATAAATAACTAGTATTGCTACCTGGCGTCGCTCGGACTAAGCGATCAATAATTATTTAATGTTATATCATTTGACATAATTATATCACAAAATCTAACATCCAAAATAGAGTTAAAATAAAATCATAAACTTTATTTAATTCGATGACAGCTCCATTCTCGCCCATTAAAATATCCAAATTCAAGGAAAAAATCTAATTTGCTGTCAAAGAAATGTCAAATAATACCTTCACGTAAATAATAAACATTATTATATTGCAACTTGCAACAATAATGCAAAAGGGAATTACAGACCCACATACATACATACGCCGTCTCGGTTTTATATAATATAAGATACAAAATGAACGCTTCTAACACTTGCTTAACCGTGGGAATACCATATTTAGTTGATCCTTTGCAACAAATAAAATGTGAACAGTTTTTGCCTACTTGGTCGTAGCCAAAGCCAATTTTTTTTTTCAAGAACTTTATTTTCTCGGAGGTATTTGAGTCACCAGTTAAAAGAGCTGTTCGGCTGATCATTTTACTATATTTTAATATATTTCTTTTGCAGAAAAATTTTGCTTTGCTATTTAAATATGAGTAGGTACCAAGTAAATGTAAATTCAACCATTTGCATAATAAAAATAATAAAACATTTTTAGTACTATTGGATCAGGACCGGTTTCACTCATAGTGAGCATTATCGATAGAGTGTCAGTTGATTATTATTTAATTATATTATACAAATGGTTTAATCTACAACTTAATAGTTGTACTAAGTTGTAGATTACTCGTACAATACGATGGGTTTGAGCTTAAGTCCCAACTCGAATATCATCGAATTAACCACCAAAATTTTGGTGAGAAAGATTGTCTAAAAATTGGCAGATATTTTCTAAGCATCGTGCAATGATTTTGAAAAATCACTTTTACTGTCTGATTCACTAATCAATATACCATTGTCACTTTCATGATCTATGCGAAAAATTTCGGGCAAAACAATCAAATATATAATGCTTAGTATAAAATCCGCTAATTAATCCGCGCCCGAGTCACGCTCGGGCAAAACTATCAAGTGATTAAGATCATATTTGGATCAATATTTTCATGCTCACAAATGGTGTTTTCATGGTCACAAATTTTCATGCTCATGGCCGCCGCAGACTTACGTCACGAATACCATCACAAATATTGAAAAATATATTTCAAAAATCTTCCAGTATGATTTTAAAGATATTTTTCTTTGTATAGCTTGTGACAATTACACACTTGTCTCTAGAAAATAGATAGTCTTTCTGTCATTAGTCAATCTTATTGAAAAAGATTTTTTTTAGAAGTCAATCGGTAGATATAACCACTTTGCTCAGTACTGAAGTGGTTAAATATAATGCCTTTCTATCATGGATTAGCATTAAACACCTTAAAAGAGACTGTACAAACATTCTATAAAAACATCGTATGTTTCACTTGAGAAGGGCAAACGATTAAAAAAAATATATCCCACAAACGAATGCAACCAACCTTGTAATTTATTTCAGACCAACACAGGTGTATAATAAAAAATTATGTATTTTTGAGCTCCCGGTCTATATATGATATGAAATTTAATATTTTAGGTGAGGCAATAAAGACGCGATAAATAACCGACCACCATTAAAACCGAATTTCAGTTGCCTTTCCACGCATTCAAACTGACTTTAATATAAATTTATTCGCACCGTGGTACTGGTCAGAAAGAGGGAATATTGTAGTCGTTTATTTTGTAAACACTCGCTACACTGGAATCCCCGAAAACACACGACGGTCGGGTGTTCCTGAAGTTTTTAAATAAACAATTAAATAATAAATAACCAGGCAGGGGATCAATCATTTCTATGTTAACGGACACTTTTATTTTTGAAAATATAATTGAAGAATAAATAAGTTAAACGGCCAAAAATGTTGATGACGTTATTGGTTTGGAGACGAAATAAAATATATTTGACAAAAGAATTTTAGTCGTTTGAATTTTGTACTTTTCCATGACTTTCATCGCATACGACCCGAGTTTCGCCTTTTGGCATCTTCAGGCATTTCAAGTGCACGAATGAACTTGAACTGACGCGCAGTAAATAGTTTGTATTATTTAAAATATAAAAATAAATGTGAACAACTAAGTTAAATTGTTATAACGTATTCTATATGAATTAGTTAAACAAATGTAAATGAGTTTCAAAAAGTTTTAAGCGAGAAATTTATAAATATCGGGTAAGTTATTTCGCAATGAAGATGCCAAAAGGTGAAACGACAAAACTCATGGAAATATAAAAAATTCTAAAGTTTCAAATTGTATTGAAATTCCATCAAGCACCTTCAATTGAAATTTTTAGTTTATAATTAACCGTTCAATAATTCTAACGAGTGCATATTATATTTATCAGACCTAAAAATCCTTAGAAGAAGAAACACAACTATGCCAATATCAAAATCAAAATCCAGCGAATAGTGACATGCGTTTTTGAGCTGTTTTTGTTATATTCATGAGAAAGATAAGTTAAGGTACATATAAATAACAATTGGTGTATGAAAAATGAATTTACAGATTAGTATACGTAAATGGAGTCAGATGGTCAATACTAGTTTAATAATAATAAAAAAAACATTCTTCAGCAGTTGAAACCTGTCCTGAAATTGATAAATGGATTAATTCCACGCTACATAAACACTATGTTAGCAAAAATTATCTAATTAAGTATTTCGACTGAGGGTGCTTGATGGAATTTCAATATTAAATTAGAATTTTTTGGTCAGTTCAAGTACATCCGTGCACTTTGAATGCCTGAAGATGCCGGAAGGCGAAACCCGGGTCGTTAGCGACAAAACTCATGGAAAAGTACAAAATTCTAAAAATTCTAATTTAAAAATTAATTTCTAAAAATATATTAATTAATATTCCTGATGGATATAAAAGAAAATGTATAATTTTATGATTGGATATTCCTCGTAAGGAAATAAAAAAGACTGACGTACACTATTCTAAGAAATCAATATCCAAACATCAATAATACTGAACTAAAAGTTTAATTAAATTATGATGCCTGATTCTGATAAACCATTTAACTTTTAATAAAAGGTCTGTTACTAACCCCGTGTCTAAGGTAAGCGACGCGAACCGGCAAGAGAATTTAGGCGAATCCAGTCAATTTAAAACGTAGTTGATCAAAGGTCTCATGTGCCATCGCTCGGCCAGACGCAATTAACGCTCTGGTGAGCTTGGACCGCTTCATATTTTCAAGCGATTCGCGTGCGCCATGAGTGCGCACTTGAGGCGACTTGCGACATATGCCGTCCTGACCGGATCGCTTCGCCTACATATGACACTTGCATGGGCGAGGACCGTTTGATATTTTAAAACTCTGCCGCTTTCAAAGCTGCGCCGGATCGACTCGCCCAGATTCGCCCAGCTAAGACGACCCGTAAGAAATTTAACAAACAAAATCAGGCCGGTTACGAGCTTTTATTAAAACAATTTATTTCGCTTTTCAAAATTCATTATAATGAAAAATGATTTTAAAAAGATTATACACATATAAAAGTTGAATGATTTCTAAATAGAATTAATTTAATATAAAATTTGTTGATTGCGTGATGCATTAAGTTCTTCGAAATTTTAGAAATTGGTGCAGCCAATAAATATTGTGATAAAAAATGTTTCAAGGAGTGAGCCGCAAATAATACACGGTGAGCCGCTTTCCCATGCCAAATCAATAAACTCAACTTCTTAAGAGGAAGGAGATACAAAAGAAGAAAGAAATTAAGGATTGACAAGTAATTAGTTAGAACGGTGAAAAAAAACAATGCTTTTTATTTTCTGTAGAATTAAAATACATTTTTTCACCGTATTATAAAGGAGTTCTACCAAGTAAATGTATATTCAATCAATTATTGGATAGTCACTGATAATACGCCTCATTTCCTAGATGCCATAGTAGCTGGTAGATAAGGAAGGAAATCATCACAGACGTCCATGTTTTTGAAAAAAAACATTTTTTTTCTTTTTCGGGACTTGGACCGGTTACCCTGTAACTGATTTTATGAATTGGCAATAATGTTGACCAGTAGGCGATAGCACTGACAGCCTTACAGGACTAAACAAGCATTCGTCAAGAAGAAATGAATTATTTCTACAGTACATTTGACATGAATTGTTTACCTGTGGCCGATAACAATAAAAATCAGGGCTGTGGAGTCGGAGTCGTGGAGTCAGCGCGGCGTTTTGGCTGGAGTCAAAAATTTTGAAAAGATTGAATATAATATGTCTATTTTGTCTATTTTGTATATTGGCTGGATTGGTTGGTTGATATTTAATTGAATACACATAAATAGGAAAAGTAGAAAAAAATAGTGACCAAACTAAACTTATTTTAGTCGGAGTCGTGTTTTTGGTCAATGTTGGAGTCGGAGAAGAAATAATCCTTTTTTTAATGACTCCACAGCCCTGATAAATATATTATCCTTCAATATTTCAATACTATTTTAGGAACACCGTGTTCCCGCATATACCTACAGGATGTTCGTTTATTTCCATTATAAAATACCTTACCCCCTGGCAACTTTCATATGCTGAAGTGTTGGGAAGATAAACGGTTGTACATAAATATTCGACGGCTTCGAAATTTCATTCTGCAGATACGTATTTGAATAAACACTGTGTGATCACGCCTTATACAATATAGAATAAAACATCATAATAAAAAAATAACATAGTATAATTTTCAATTTGCAGATGCAGTGAAACTCTGGAATTCTTCTTATTCCGTTATTCAATCATAGATATTTCAGAAATTCATACATAATATTTGATATAATCCGGTAAATACAAGCTTTTCCGCAAAGCAAATATGTCAATTAGAACCTTTTCACATTCAGGTAACGAATTGTTGATATCATCACGTCATCATCAGAACAATATTAACTATTTATTTATCTTTTTTCGTTACAAAAATCACAAATTATAAAAGTATTATTTTTGTGAATGAGATTAAAACAATGAAAGAAAAATTTATATAGTTTACAGATATAAGAGTGAAAGAACTACACTGGTAATTTGCAAAGAAGTCAACCGAGTGAGTTCCGATAAAATCAAGCATAATACTTAAAAAATAGAACTCGTCTGAACTCACTCACGTCCATGTGAAATATGTCGATATCCGAAAGCATACCGTTTAAAATTGCTAAAGCTCTTCCCAGTTGCATCCCTATTGTTAAAGAAGGATGGCGTTAAATGTTAACAAATAATAACAGTTTTGCACAGATAATCAATCCAATGAAATTCTTAACGATCAGATTACTTCTATTGCCTCACCTCTTTTAAAACCTTTATTATGCAATAAACTAAAAACAATTTAAAAATTAAAATATATGCACTTAAGACTTTGCTGGTTTTAAGTGGTTTCACACGATAAAAATAACCCAAAAATACCCAGATTAACTTTTGCACCAATAAACTAAACTTATTTAAATTCTTCCATGGTTGGTATGGTTTGAAAAGAAAGAGATGATATACGGGGCACCCTGTCTAGCAAAGGTATATAAGCTATCTCTAATACACGCTTTAAACATAGTTCTGACGAAGGCGTAAGCCGAAATAGCTATCAACAAATAAAGGGTATTTCAATAGGGACGCTCAAAATATGTTACTTTGTCCTGCTGAGTAGATTATTCATTGTTTAGTGGCCAAATTTGAGTCAACCAGTTTGGTAAATAATCGGCCAATACCTACCTGTACGTCATCAAAATACAATATCTGGTGAAAACATTGCTGCTGTGTGTGAAAGTGTACAGGAAAACCCAAGGCAGCTTATTTCTCGTTGTTCACAAGAATTTGGCTTTTCTGCGACTTCAACTTGGCGAATTTTGAATCGGGCCTTATGTCTGCACCCGTATAAAATCCAACTAACCAAGGAACTTCAGGTAAACGACCACAGACAACGCCTGATTGGGTTCTGGAGCAGTTGGAAGTTTACCCAAATTTGTCAAAAAAGTCAACTCTAGCGACATGGCCCATTTTATAATGAATGGATATTGGCAGACATTAGATGCTATATTCCATATTTAATGCCGTAAAAAATACTTACAAATAAAATTAAAATTTAGTCGAAATCTCACAAACAACTTGTTTTATTTACATTTCAAAACTAAGCTTCCTTATAAAAAGACCATATATATAAAATTTATGTAGAACTAAAATACATTGGTATTTTTCTTACCGTAAAATAATAACAGGTTTGGTAGAAAACTCAAAAAATAGCTGTTGTTAATATGATAGTCTTGGTAAAACATTCGCTCATTAAAACAACTCGTTGTATGGATTTTTTTGTTCCAATAGGCCACGACTAAATGCTTTTTTATAGCAAGAGATAAAAGGATTGATATTAACTGTTATTACCCTACCAAACCTAAATCGATACTTCACACATATTGAAGCATCACAAAATGATTAGACGAAGAGAAATCTTATTTTATTTTAATTTCAAAATACTGTTGTTTATAATCTACTCGATATATGTAGTTATTTTCAAATACAATATACATGATCAGGGCTGTGCAGTCGGAGCCGGCGCGGCGATTTGGCCGGAGTCGTAGTCGGAGTCGGATATTTTGATAAATTTGAAATTTTTATTTCTGCATATAATATGTAAACTTTGGCTATTAGCCGAATTAGTAGAGTTGATATTAAATTGAATACACGTGAATAGGAAAATTTGTCAAAAAAGTGATGATATTTAACTTTTTTAGTCGGAGTCGTGTTTTTGGTCAATGTTGAAGTAGGAGTAGTGGTTTTGGTAAATGCTGGAGTCGGAGTCGGACTTTTTACTACCGACTCCACAGCCCTGGAAATGAGGGCTATTTAGATAGAACTCTCATTTACAAAATGAATAAAACCACATTAAGATAATCTATTGGCAATATTTCTATCCGTTTAAAAATTACATGTTTTAGTTATGTGTACTAATGTGTGAAGGAAAACTACAAAAAAAATACATTTGAAAGTTAAAGCCGCTCATCTTATTTAAAACTTTATTTAATTAATATTTGACTGCATTTAACAAAACTTATCCGTAACCTGAGTGGTCAACATCATTCGCTTCAGTTGCAGTGTTCAAATGCTGAAATATTAGATTGGCTTATTTTACTAATTGGCTTTTCAATGGTATGGATTTCGTTGATGCCCTGATTCTCTCAAATCTATTCGATCTTTGAAACGGGACATATCGAGAGCTATGAGCCAACCACTAGTGGTATTTTAGTCATATTATTCTCTTATGTCCTCTTCCGAATATGAGAGTACTGAGAAACGAGTTGTTCTCTTAGAACAAATTCATTTTCTATTACAAGTTGAAATGCTTCAAACAGGAAGTGGTCATGGCTACCAAAATACAACCTTATTTTTATATTTTCTTTGCAGGTATTTAAAAACATAATAAAATGTAATCATCTGATAATATTTGATCTCATCGATGAGCCTTATTGATGCCATTGTTAATCAAACTGCAATCGTTTGAATTATGTACTTTTCCAAGAGTTCTGTCACTAACGTCCCGGATTGTGACTTTCGGCATCTTCAACTATTTCAAGAGCACAAATGAGCTTGAGCTAAAGCGGATTGAATAGTTTACATCGCTTATATGTACATACATAAGAATCAAAGTAAGTCAATACAACAAATTGTAGGTTTCATAATCTGGATGAATTTATTGGGGAAAACATATGATATTGTAGGTGACACCAATGCTCCATGCATTTGAAAAATATATAACAAAACATTTCAATAGCCAGTGTGTTGATCAGCCGAACAGCCCTTAAGACTGGTGAATCAAATCACCTAACTAAGTTTGTAATGTTTAACGTCATTAGAAATATATTTGTTTGCTTTATTTCGATTCTATAACCCTCTCTTGCGTCCCTTAAAAAGGAAAAATCCCAATCTAATTGATTGATTGATTGCACCTTATTAGTATCATTATGTTATTGCATTGTTTTGATTCTATCACCCCCTTCCTTGTTTCCTTTAGAAGGAAAAAAAACCCGTAATCCATTTTGTAATTTCATAATTTAAAATGTTAAAATGTTAGAATTTATCTTGCTTCATTACTTACGCAAACTTTGCGATAGTAAGTCTGGAGATGCCTCTGAAAGAGGTGAAACACGTGTCACAGTTAGTTACACAATACGTGGAATAATCAAAGTTATTTTAAATTTTATATTAAAATGAACTTCCACAAAGTTACCGCCGAAACCATCGAAAATATTCGAATTGATCTTCGTGAAATGAAAGGATCCCTGAAAGAAACTTAGATGGAAAATGCTCCTGTAAGGAATCGTAATAGGGAAATTAATTGTTTTTTTTTTAATATTAATAACGCAGAATTGTTGCCTTGGTAACGAATACGTAGATAAAAACTGGGAGCATATAAGTTTTTAGTATTAAGCATGTCAGGGTTATCAACTCGACCCCAAAAAAAAGAGAAAAATGTTTCAATATTCAAAGAAAACTTCGAGCTTCAAGAGAATGTCTTGAAACTTGGCTGTAAAATACTCCTTTAACCACTTCAGTACAGTAAGATCACTGGTGGCCGGCGCGAATAAAGTCACAAATATTGCAAAATATATAAAATAAATCTTCCTGTAAGAATTTGTATAATATTTTTCTTTCCATATCTAGTGATATCTATACACTGTCTCTAGAAAAAATGGTTATTCTGTCATCAGTCATCTTGTTGAAAAAAGGATTTTTTAGAAGTCGGGCTGTAGACGTTACCAATGCGTCCATTTTGCTTGGTACTGAACTGTCATAAGGGAAAGTAGGTAATTGATTTTTTTTAAATAATTTTAGCGCAGAATTTTTTTATATACTCGTCCAATTAGTGAATAATTCCATCAAGCACATTCAGTCAAAATCCTCAATACCATCGCTTGTGTCTCTGCGTCTTTATTTTTTTGTATGCCTAGTAAAAATAGAAAATTACTTCCATACCGGAAGAATATATTCGACAATCATTCGTCAAACAACGCCAATAAAATTGACAGAATATGCACTGTAAGTTAAGAATATTAAATGTATTTATATTTATAGATATTCCAGTACATTTTACAACTCTAAACAAAAAAAAAACAACAAAACCTTTTATGTCCAATAAAAAAAAAATATAGGCGAAAATTTTCCGCTAGAGATAGGGTGTCCAGATAGTTGGGCGTATATTTGGGAAGGTCCCTTTTCAGCCATCCGGGTCGCAGCGTCCCGGAAATTCATCGTTGGTGCGATGTTATCTTTTTTATTGGCCATATTCATCGTGTTTATGGATTTTTCGGGAATATTTAAATTTAGAAGCGATAGGTTCCAACATAATCAGGCCGTTAAGGTGATAGAAAAAAACATTAAACTTCTGGTGTGGAGCCCAGAATTTCTGACTACACTTTATTTAGGATATATATTTTACCTAAAATAATCTGGCCAATAATTTAACGCACTTGGAAACCATATCAATTATTTTAAATTAACAATTTTGCTACTTTCGAAGAATTCGGCGGTAACTGTGTTGAAGTTCATTTTAATATAAAATTTGAAATAACTTTGATTATTCCACGTATTGTAATACTAACTGTGGCACGTGCTTCGCATCTTTCAGAGGCATCTTCGGACTTACTATTACAAAGTTTTCTTAAGTAATGAAGCAAGATTGATCTTAATATTTTAAAATGATAAAATTACGAAATGGAGTTTGGGATTTTTTCTTTTTACGGGAAGCAAGGGGGGGGTTATAGAATCAAAACAAAGCTAACAAATAATCATACTGCTAATGACGTTAGCATTAAAAAATATTAACTAATGAGCTGCAATCAATCTGAAGCTTGTTTCATTACTTAAGCAAACTTTGCGATCGTAAGTCCAAAGATGCACCTAAAAGAGGCGAAACACGTGTCACAGCTAGTAGCACAATACGTGGAATAATCAAAGTTATTTAAAATTTTATATTAAAATGAACTTCCACAAAGTTACCGCAGAAACCATCGAAAGTATTAATATCACCTCTTTTATTATTAGCATTATTTCAATCATTATTTTCCTGAGATATTTTTTCAATTCATTCATGTATTAAGCTTCCACGGAATGCTAAAAGGTTGAGATAGTTCCACAAAAAAATGAAGTAGATCGTGATTGAAATTAAAATCCAATTGGAAAAGTTTCACCATTTTAAGATTTTGCTCTCAAGGGCTTAACTGTTGTTGATACGTAAACCGTTAATACAGTACTCTCACATGAGTCTGGATATATTAGATATTTTAAATTTTATATTACCAATTTTGTATTTGAGTCGAAAAGTATTTGAGTAGAACAAGCCACTTTACGACATTTCGAGAAAAATAAGAAAAACGTTTTGTTGGATTTTTGAGTTTTATTTTTATTTTTCAAATATAAAAAACAGACCATTAAAACTTTAAATTTGTATAAAAGGCCACCTTGCAACATCACTTAGGATATTTTTGTGATTGGTTGAAAGTATTATTGACGAAACCATTCTACTTTGTTTGTAAAGTCGTGAACCGTTCTAATGTCGATACAAACCATCACTTTAATTTTTGTCTTTATACCTACCACATTTTCATGATTTTAATACAAATATTTTATTGCTAGCCATACACTATGACCAGAATAATAATGCGAGAGCACTAGATCAGTTTCGAAAAATATGGGATAGTTCTGTGTTGTCATTATTGGTACAATGCAGATAATATTCAATTAAAAGTATTTAAAAAATATCTATCAATTTTAACGGTTTTATGTTTGTTAATATTGAGACTACTTTGATTCGGCTCCCTCATAAATCGAGAAGGAGCCTCCTATCCGACACTCAGGAAGAGGGATTTTGTGAACGGAGTAGGAGAAACATGGAACTCTTCAAAACAAAACACGATCTCAAAGCGTTATGTGGGTGCGGTTAGCACCCATTATTTAATCGTTAAGAATTTACACAGATGGTATACAACACACAAATATTACGATAGCGAAGAAGATATCAGGAATTTGACGCGAATTTAATTCTTAGGGAGAGGATTAGGCGCGTGCTTTCTCAGTGCAGTCCAATCTCTCACTTATCGTATGACAACAAACGGTTCCTGTAGGTAGCCAAACCGTTGCAAAACGACCGTTAACCGTCGGCGCGATAACACATTATTTATGGCCCATCGAACTTTTTATGAAGTACCATGCACTCTTGTGCATTCAGGGCGTAAAAGAGATAAGAGACATTTAGAGCGAGACGTCCGCATAAATATCTCTTTTACAAAATTGAAATTACTCTATATTGAATCGCTATAGATTTCAATATAGAGTACTATAAGAATGAATTTATTTCCTGATATCGACTTAAACTCATTGACTGAGGTGAAAAATAGATCGTTCGAGAGAGTTCTGATGACCTACCACATAAGGCGGTGTCAATATGTTATCTTATATAGTAGGGATGAAATGAGGTGACGAGAATCGAAAACCGGTATTTTCACACTGTAATGGTAGAAGTAAGAACTGCGTTTTATATTCCTCGTTTAACCCTTTGCACTCCACTATATATATTTTTTTTCCTTCCAGAAACTCCTCAATAGATCAATATCACAAGGTTTGCGTATTTATCAGCATAGTTAAATAAATTACCGAACAAATAATCACATTATGACATGTAAAAAA
Source organism: Himalopsyche kuldschensis (assembly GCA_028554975.1). Taxonomy (NCBI): domain Eukaryota; kingdom Metazoa; phylum Arthropoda; class Insecta; order Trichoptera; family Rhyacophilidae; genus Himalopsyche; species Himalopsyche kuldschensis. Next base: position 19,634,042 of record JAHFWI010000006.1, read on the forward strand.
CGTTTACTAAGGCACACAATCCAATAAATACGGTTCTTCACATAAGGATAGTTTAAGAATAATTAACAATAATTTTCCATCCCAGTTTTACAACGTCAAGCAGGACTGGACATGGGAGTTGCGCGGTACCTACCCGATGTCAAGCTAGAATCAAATGAGGAGTTTAATGACTAGTTTGAATTGAAATTTAATTGTAGAACTCCATTATAACATGGTGAATAAATAGCAATGTATTGATTGAGTAGGCATTTACTTGGTAGAACTCCATTATAATACGGAAAGAAAAATAGCAATGTATTTTAATTCTACATAAATTATTTTATATATTTGTTGATAGCTATTTCGGCTTACGCCTTCGTCAGAACTATGTTTAAAACGTGTATTAGAGATAGCTTATATACCCTTTGCTAGACAGGGTGCCTCCTACATAATCTCTTTCTGTTGAAACCATGCGTACGTCACATGAAAGAATTTAAATAAGTTTGATTTATTGGTCTAAAGTAATGGTGGGATACAATAATTTGGGTATTTTTGGGTTATTGGATCGTGTGAAACCACTTAAAATCTGCAATTTCTAAGTGCATCGTTTTTAAATTGTTTTAAGTTTATTTTTTGTTACAAACAAATTTAAAACAATTTAAAATATCACTTTGCAGTGCTACGTCGAAGCGTCCCCGAAGGCTATGAACTCGTGGTTCAAAGACAGCGGTAAGAATCAAAGCCTCATTACACTGTATCTAAATTGTGATTTTTCTATCTACCATATTTACGTGTGTTTATATACGAGGTGCAGTGGTCAAAGTCGTCGGCTACCGTGTCGGACTGCTCGGGTTCGATTCCCGGTACGAGCAGATTTTTTTCAGTCGATAAATCGATTCTGCTCAGAGGCAATGGGTGTCTGTGTTGTTTATACCTTTTACACCTTTCCGATCCCAAAAAGCGACTAATAGTGACAGCGATTGGCTAATCACTTTTCCCATCCTAGTCCTCGTATCCTTTCCATCCCTAATCTCTTGTAAAATGATAGGTTGAACAACTGAGTAACAAAAAGTTATCGTAGAAAGAAAAAAACATATGTTGAAAAAACTCTGTGGAGTGCTCAATTGGGAGCGGATATGGTTAAAAAAATATTTACAAAGCTCTCAAACTGTGTGTTTTACAATTTTGTTAGACATTACGGATATTCCTCATTATAGGCTTATGTATCTTAATAAATCTTTCCTCGTAGACGCTATTTTCTTGGAATAAATCAAACTTATTTAAATTCTTTCATGTGACGTAGGTATGGTTTCAACAGAAAGAGATTATGTAGGAGGCACCCTGTCTAGCAAAGGGTATATAAGCTATCTCTAATACACGTTTTAAACATAGTTCTGACGAAGGCGTAAGCCGAAATAGCTATCAACAAATATATAAAATAATTTATGTAGAATTAAAATACATTGTTATTTTTCTTTCCGTATTAAATAGCAATGTATTTTAGTTTAACAAAGTTAGTTTGACTTATGCTCTTTTCGGAACAATGTTGAAACATACATTAAATCAGGGCTGTGGAGTCGGAGTCAGAGTCGTGGAGTCGGACTTTTTGGCCGAAGTCGGAGTTGTTGCGGCGATTTGGTCGGAGTCGTACTCGGAGTCGGAAATTTTTAAAAGTTTGAACTTTTTATTTTTGCATATAATATGTCAAATTTGGCTATTGTCCGGATTGGTCGGGTTGATATTTAATTGAATACACATCAAAAGGAAAATTGGGTGATATTCAACTTTTTCAGTCGGAGTTGGAGTCGTGTTTTTGGTCAATGTCGGAGTCGTGGTTTTGGTAAATGCTGGAGTCGGAGTCGATTTTTTTTTTACTGACTCCACAGCCCTGCATTAAATAATCGCTCTAAAAAGTGGTAAAACATAGGTACCTATTAGTAAAATAGTTTTTTTTCTATACAAATACAAAAATCATCTAGAATTCAAACGTTTCAGTTTGTCTCGCGTTTGAAGTAGAATTTTGTAAAAATAGATTTTCTATTCTTGGTGCGACTGCGATGGAAATATCGATGAAGTTTCAGGTCAATGTTCAATAATAATAATAACAATATCACAAGTGGCGTGCATTTTATTTTATGGGTGAGGAGGGAAGTAAATATTTTAGCATATGAATGTGTTACAAACCGCGGGAATATTATTATTGCACCTTGGTACCACTTTCCAGCACCTTCCCATGTGCATAAAACGTAATCGAATTACCATAGTTTACATACCAGTGGCGCGCTTGTATCTACATATTTGATAATATATTGGCTTTACTATTATATGTAAGCTAAAAATAGCAATTGAAATAAAAACAAAAATCGGATAAATAAATACTTGAATCATCAGTCGAGTAAGTAACAAAATATTTCTATAAAGTTGGAGTGAACTCATTCCTGGATTTTCCCTTCATAATTGTAAGAATTAATATGGCCTTTATTCTGTTCACAGGAAAAAATTTCGTTGGCTCAATTGAGCTCATTACCGGGATTTCCACATCTAATTACGGTTGACATGCAGATTTATTTATTTTATTAAATGTACTCATTTTTAGCCTTTTACTTTGTTAATGATAATTCATACTTAATTGATTTTTGATGTATTAGCTTGCATTGCTAAAAGTCTTCAACATTTTAATTAAAGTCTATTTTTCTAAGTTGTAATAATAAGTAATAACAAATGTTTGTCATACCTTGTAGTGCTTGCTTAACTTTTGTATAAATATCACTATTTCGTTGTATTTATTATATGTTGACAATCCTCGCCATGAGCGAAACCGGTACTGATCCAATACAATTTTTGTCGATTAATTACTAAATTATTTTTATTATAAAAAAAAAAACTAGTAAAAATTAAGCCCGGTGAAAAAGGATCAATATTTTAGTCCTACAGAATTTATATTAAATATGGTTGATAGCTATTTTGGCTTACGCCATCGTTAGAACTATTTTTAAACATGCATTTACTTATTTATATATACTGTTGTAGACAGTGTACACAATACATCTTATTATATGCTCTAACATCCTATGATGCTAATAATAATAATCATGATGGAGATGATAATAGTGTGATTTAATTGGTCAGGCGATTGCATAGCAAATGTTTATCGAAAACATTCATCAGAGAAGTCAAAATTTTACATTTCTTTCATGCGAAAACATTCCAAAAAGTAAGATTATCAGTCGGGAAACCGGAAGTGGTCGAGTCCGGAAGTGTAATTTATGTAATTGTGGCAAAGGCTGAGAAATATAACTTAAGTTCTAGGCGCAGCACTGCAGACAGAGAAGGTCAATAGAATCAGCTTTAGTGGTAGTATACAAATCTTATATATAAAACCGAAACGGCGTATGTATGTCTGTGTGTCTGTAATTCTCTTTTGCATTGTTGGTCATTAAGTTGCCATAAAAACGAATATGAAAGAAAACATGTTTGAATTTTTATCGGCGAAGACATTTATTCAAAATGTAATAAATTAGTATTCTACTGAACTTTTCCCGGCTTTTATTATTAATAATAATGTTTAATATTTACGTGAAGGTATTATTTGACATTTCTTTGACAGCAAATTAGATTTTTTCCTTGAATTTGGACATTTTAATGGGGCTGTCAATATATGAAAGGGGCTGTGAAATGTCAATGCCAGTCTGAAATTTTCATTTTAATTCCATTTTAATTGACCGAGACTTTTGAATTTTGAAAAAAGTTGTTTCATCTTGGCCCGTCTGAATTTACGCGACGGGGTGAACATAACCCCAAACTGGTCCGAGCGAAGCCGGGTTCGAATACTAGTTATATATAATAAGTTCTTTTTTTAACTATGAAAAGAATTTTGCTGAAATTGAAAATATGTTAAATAAGGGTATATTTTCACTGCTAAGCCAAACTTAGTTTTATCTTAATGATGAGTGAAAATTAATTAAGCTTATATTGATTAAAAGGCATGCAATACTCTTGATAATTATACATAATGTAACATATTGCTTAAACATATCCAAAATTCGTAGATTTTATCTTAAAAGATTAGAAGTGGAATATTTTGGAAAGGATTTTTTTTCGATTTTTGTGAAGCAACATGATAGCGATATCTAGAAAAATTTATAAATATGTCCGCTCCGAGCTTGAAGCTTATGGACTGACTTCTCACGGAGTTTATCGTAAGATGTGTATTTTCTACGAAAACAGTTTATTACTCAGTTACGCAACCTCTCTTCTAAGAAGAGATTAAAAATTGAGAGGATACGAGGAATAGTCGTTAGGTAATCTCTCTCACTACGCGCTGTTGGTGGGAAGGGATTTTGAACAATGCAAACATCCATTGACTTTAAACAGAATCGATGTATCGACTGAAAAAATCTGTTTGTACCGAGAATTGAGCCCGGGTTATCTGTCACGGAAGCCAACGACGTTTAGAACTGGACGATGTGTAAAATATAAAATTAAATAATGCATCGTTGAAAAAAGAGCAATTTTTCAAATGCGAACTTCTTTTTCGTTGTGTAACTTTTCTTGTATATATTCTTAAATATATCTAGTAACTTATTATTTGTGTGATTTTTGTTTTGACGTGACAACGTCTTATAAATCGATGAACGCCCGCTGCACGCACGAAAAAACATGACTCATTGTCCCGTTTGTCGCGTTACGCCGAAGGCAAGCGTGTGAGCGAGAGCGAGGATAAGCGATAGAGAGGCACGATCGGCCTACCGTTCGGATTGTGCCGCATCTATCTCTCTTCCACTCGATTGGTCGATGCGTCTGAGTAGAAAAAAGACAGCGGCAGCACACAACTTATACACCTACAGTACCTACACTTATACCCCTACAGTACCCTCACTCCTTCTTCGCATCCATACAAAATAATGATAATTCAATAAAAATGATTCCATTTTATTCATAAAAGTATGCAATCATTTCATCAATGTTTTCTTATGACGTTGTCACGTTAAACTATCGTCCGTAAACCGACTTTACAGACAACCATTTTTTTAATGTTTAAAATACGATTGTTTGCCTTAAATGTAATCATTGTATGCCCCTGTCTTTACTTACGGTGGCTTTTATTTAGGGGTAAAATTTGAAGTGAATTTATTTGCATTTCTTTCGAATTCTTCCAACTCAAATGCAGTAAAATGCGGTAACCTATATTTTTATTTATGTTTACAAAAGCTAAACATACATTTTAACCCGCAGTTCATTATAAATTCGAACATGCAAAGGTATTTAAAATCAATATTGTATTATGTGTAGCAATGATTTTATAAAACAACATTAATAATATTAGCACATATATGGCTTCTTAGAGACAGAAGAACCTTACTAATTTTTCTCTACTTTTTAGGAGAGATAAAACAAAAGTTTTACCAGTAATCAATATGATTTATTTTTTATACGTACTGAACTATCTTTGTTTCCAATTCTCTTATTGATATGCCTCTTCGACAGATAACTTAAAATATCACCCTTTCCTAGCCAAAAAGGCGTTATAGACGAATTAATATTTTTCAGGAGAGCAAAACGAGTTAAAAATATTGTGTTAGTTAGAAAAACTCCTTCGCTTTACATGTATTGGAGTTTTTGATAAAGAAAATCCTTTTGCCATTCTCTGCATATGTCTTTGTGAACCTACCATCATATTTAAGGGAAAATCATCAATGTTTTATTAGCGCCCTTTTGGCGTGGTAGAGATTATATTGTTTATTTTAGTGGAATTAATAAATCAAAACCGGAAAAAAACCTATCTAATTTTCTTTTACCCTAAGGGGCGATATATATATCGAAACCTGACTTTAAACCTATTGTACAGAAAAATCACAAATAAATCGATAAATTATTTCGATTATACCATTGTAAATGAAATTAACTAATTAAAAGTGCTGGCGAGAACGATAATACGCTTGAATACGTTTAAAAGTATGCCATTATTATAGTCATAATATCCACCACTATCCGTAGAATAAATTAAATATATTTCTTTTCTGTTTTGCTCCAGTTGTTACAACATTCCAAGGAGAGCTTTTAGTGCTGGAGCACGTCCAGAGAGCCGATATGGGAGCATACCAGTGCATCGCAAGTAATGGAGTTCCGCCAAGTGTTTCGAAGCGCTTCGATGTCAAAGTTCTTTGTAAGTTAAAATAGTTACATTAAATGCTTTTTTTTGTTTGCGCTTCAAAGTGTAAAATTTGTATCGGAATTTGTATTTTACAATGAAAAACAACTAAATAACAAAGCACAATTAGATTAGTCCTCTATGAAAATAGGGTTTCTAAATTAAACAAAGGTTGAATTAAGTCATAAATGTCTTACGTGTTTATCAAATACTAACCCAATATTTTTATAGGAATTTTAATGTGATAATTATAATAATGTTTTTTGGTGTAATAAATATCATGAACCTATTGTTCGTTCTGGCATATTTTGACTATTTATATAAGGATGCTACTTTGATCTACACTTTTTAACCTTCTTATAATAAGAGTATAAATTTTCAATCTAACACATTTGATGAAACTAAATTAAGAAACAAGAAACGAAAAAGTAAGAAACATTTTCGATGGTTTCGGCGGTAACTTTGTGGAAGTTCATTTTAATATAAAATTTAAAATAACTTTGATTATTCCACGTATTGTGTAACTAACTGTGACACGTGTTTCGCCTCTTTCAGAGGCATCTTCAGACTTACTATCGCAAAGTTTGCTTAAGTAATACTCAAGCTTAAGTTTAATTACTTAAGCAAACTTTGCGATAGTAAATTTATATTAAAGTAAGAAACGTTTAAATTTTGTACTTTTCTATGAGCTTTGTCGCTCACAGCCCGGGTTAGAGCTTGAACTGAACTGAACTTGAAACTTGGTCAGTGTAAGTTCACTCGTGCACTTGATATACCTGAAGATGTTGAAATGCGAAACCCGGGTCGTTGGCGATAAATCTCATGGAAAAGTACAAAATTCAAAAAAATTCAAATTTAAATTTGTTATTATTTGATTGAAATGAAAGTACTTAAGTTTAATTAGCTAAAGATTATAGCTATTAAACGTGCCTTCGTATAAAAAACGACAGCGTATCTTTGTTTGATATTAGCTTATTACTTGGTATTATTTTAATGCCGTGAGTTATTTGAAAATTAAAGCAGGTATTTTATCACTTTTGTGAACGCACCGAGCGATGGAAAATAATAATTGAAAACCGAATCGAGTCGAGTTGGTGTTGTAATTAATACGAAAATATCTAAAGCAGGGTGAAATTTGATTTTGTCAACTTCCAGTCCATCCATTAATCAGGGTTCCAAACCAGCTGGTGGCAGCCCCCGTCGAGACAGATATCACTTTGCAGTGCTACGTCGAAGCGTCCCCGAAGGCTATGAACTCGTGGTTCAAAGACAGCGGTAAGAATCAAAGCCTCATTACACTGTATCTAAATTGTGATTTTTCTATCTACCATATGTACGTGTGTTTATATACGAGGTGCAGTGGTCAAAGTCGTCGGCTACCGTGTCGGACTGCTCGGGTTCGATTCCCGGTACGAGCAGATTTTTTTCAGTCGATAAATCGATTCTGCTCAGAGGCAATGGGTGTCTGTGTTGTTTATACCTTTTACACCTTTCCGATCCCAAAAAGCGACTAATAGTGACAGCGATTGGCTAATCACTTTTCCCATCCTAGTCCTCGTATCCTTTCCATCCCTAATCTCTTGTAAAATGATAGGTTGAACAACTGAGTAACAAAAAGTTATCGTAGGAAGAAAAAAACATATCTTGAAAAAACTCTGTGGAGTGCTCAATTGGGAGCGGATATGGTTAAAAAAATATTTACAAAGCTCTCAAACTGTGTGTTTTACAATTTTGTTAGACATTACGGATATTCCTCATTATAGGCTTATGTATCTTAATAAATCTTTCCTCGTAGACGCTATTTTCTTTTAATTTCAGGTTTTCGTAAAGGCTTTTGTCGTCATGGTTTTGAGGCGAAATAGTATTCTTTTTTTGATTAGTCTTCCACCCAAATCACCAATAGTTTTTTTTTCTTTAGTAGATGGGTCAAAGTCTTTTTTATCTTTGCTTTAACAGCTTCATTGATTCTGAATTTATTATTTAAAATTGTACATATCGTTGAATATGATAATTGTTGATTTCGAGCTATGTCCTGTACTTTAAATCATGTAAGTTGCAATGTTAATTATGATTCCAGCTTATTTTCCATGGCACTGTACTGCTTTCCTCTCAGATTGAATAATTATTTTAAAGGGTTAACTGTCAATAAAAATAAAAATCATGAAAAAGCATTACATTAAAAAAACCAAACAAATTTTCATCGTACCGATTCTACAACTTAATACAATAATCAGGACTGCTCACTCTTTCCCACCTTTCCTATCCCAAAAAGCGGCGAGTAAAAAAATTGATTAGCTTACCACTAGCTCTGTCCTAGTCTTTGAATCTTTCCAAATCCCCATTCTTTTCAAAAAAGAGATGTTGAGCAACTAAGTGACAAACAGTTCTTGCATAAAAAAAATGTTGAGACAAACTCCGTGTGGTACAAACTAGGAGCGGACATGGTAAAAAAAAACAAAAATATTGAATATTTATTTCAGCCAAGCAAATAAATACTATACTATCTTTCAAGATCATTTACGTCGCTACAAATCTCTTTTATGGAACACCACTGAAGTATTTTCTATTGACTATTGACACTTAGAGAAATGGATCCTTCTCTTCGATGCTTTAAAATGTGTTAAAAGCGTCCCTTTCTCACTCTCGAGTTCAAGTGGCTTACGCCATAGTCTTCCGTTATGTATCACGAGCTGTAAGTTTCTATTAAGAGTATATTCTTTCACTTAAAAGAAAATTCACTACTAACCATCCGTGCAGTTGATATCATGGGAGCTCTGATAGTTTTCGTCACTTATATGTAAAGATAATATTGCGCAAAGGCTATGCGTATCATACGGGGATGTAATCCTGTTATTTTTTTGATGATTTTAACAACTATGTTTTCATCGTTTTTCATTATTTTTGTTGTGTAAATATATATGTAAATAAATAATTGGAAATGTTACAGTGAAACTGTATTCTCAGTGAATATATATTCTTCTCCAAGCTGTCATTTAAATTAAATTTGACCGCTTTATCTTCAGCCCAATGTTTGTCTGTGTTTTTCTTTGGTTCTTTTTTTATGAAAGGGGCTATTTGCTGATTTTGTTTCATAGAAGCAAACCAAAATTTTAGGCCGGCAAATCATCGACTTGAGCCAATAATTTCAATGATCGTGACCAGTGAAATCATGTTGTCATACAAATTTATTACTTGAAACATTTTCACTGAGAATACAGTTCCACTGTAACATATATATTTGTCAAATGCATGGCGCATTGGCGTCAGCTGTAATGCCATGTGTTGTATGTTCTTCAATAGTTAAATAAATAAATATTTTTCAACCCTTTCAATGGCATGTCAGCATTGTCCATTATAATTATAACACACTGCGGAAAAATAATTTTAAAATATGTGGTTTAGTTTTGAAACATAAACATAGTATAATTTTCACTATTTTGTATTTATTTCAATGGCTTATCTGACTACCGTTATTGCAGTACAGCAACCCCACCCTTCAGTCGGCGACAGTAAAACTAAGCGCAGAGATGAAGGAGACGGCAAGAACTTAGACGCTAACACGTTGTTTGACTTAATGACCCGTAAAATCAACATCAAAAACAAAATTTTAACTGCATGGCTAAAAAAAAAAATTAAATCAAAATTTGATTTTTTTGATTTGTACTTTGAATGGTGAGCCACAGAATGAGCATTATTTTCCTTTTCTCAAGAACTCTTTTTTCAACTGATTAAATACTAGCGATACGTGAAACCGTTACTAATCTTTATACCATTTTTTTAACCATGTCTGCTTCCAACTTGGAGCATATGAACTTGTCACGGAGTTTATCTCAACGTATATTTTTTCAATGAGAACTGCTTGTTAGTCAGTTGCTCAACCTCTCTTTTTGGTGCGTCGTTCTTTGGAATCGGAAAGGTGGGAAGGGATTGCCTTTGAGCAGAATCGATATATCGACAGAAAAAATCTACTCGTACCGGGCTTCGAACCCAGGTGGTCCAACACGGTAGCCAACAACATTGAGCACTGCACCACGAATTGGACATATAGCATAACATTTGGAATTAATACAAAAGTAATGTGCTTCATTTTAAAATATAATGCATGTTCACGGAGACTTGATAGTCATCAAAAGTGATATAAAGGCGTTTTCTTATTTATCCCATTCGCTCGCACACAATCGAGACTGAGTGAAGATGATAGAGAAATATCAAACGCACGCCGATGACGTGCACAGTTCCATATCGATAAATAAATATTCAAATATGTACATGCTAGTACCATTTTTTAAACCCCATTACATATTGTACATTGATAATGAGCTCAAATCCAATGAATTTGGTTAAACAAATTTAATTACTTATGTGACTGAAAACGTGAACGTGTTATTTCACAACTAATTTATTGCGATTTGATTGTATTAGTTCGTGCGTATGTTCAGTGGGTTAACCATGCGTTATATTTTTTTCTTTGAAAAATATAAAACCAATTGTATTATTATAAAAAAAAAAAATTATCGATTTTAAGTATTTATTCCACATAAAATTTATTGGATCGGGACCGGTTTCGCTCATGGCGAGCATATATTATAAACAATCATTGCAAATGGTATCAAATTAAAATAGTCAAAATAATAAAAAAAAAATTGATACTTATTGCACATGTAACTTATTAAGATCATTACCGGTTTTGTTCATCGCGAGCATTATCAACGTATGCACCGGTTGATAATGCTCGCAATCAGCGAAACCGGTTATTATCTAAATAAATACAATTTAGGATAAGTACTAAAAATGTTATATTATTTTTATTGTAAAACCTTAAAAGTTATACAATACTTGACATTATTGCGCCATGCATAAAAATATATGTATATCCATTAAAATATAAAATATAAAACCATTATGATAATTAAATAGAGAGGATGGCATCAAGGGAAAAAACTATTGTGTATTCAGAAATTATTAGAAAACTACCAATGATTAATAATATTTTTTTATAAATAAAAAAATATTTGGCATTACAGCTAACGCCAATGCGTCAAATATTCTAAGTTGTGAAAGTCATACGCGATTAACTCGATGATAGATTATGAATCAGTCGTGTACAAATCAACGATAAATTAGCCCATGATCTCTTTTCAATTGAAAAATCTGGCCTTGCCGGGAGTTGAACCCGGGCCCCCTAATAACTAGGACAAAGCTCTTGCCAATAGACCACAGGGACCGACTTGATCCCTGTGATGATCAGTTGATTAAGCTCGCTATGAGCAAACCGCGGTCGAGTGGTCCTGACCTAATAAATTTAATGTTAAGTTTAATTCAACAATGATTGTTGAAAAAAACTTCTCAGAAATAAGTTCTGTTAATGTGTACGGTAAAATTTTCTTTGACCTTTAAACCAATTCAGTCCAACCTCCTTTTAAAAATTGTTGGCTGTTCGAATTATTAATTCTTCAATTATATCTGCAAAAATAAAAGTGTCCGTTAATTATCGAAATGATTGATCCCCTACCGATGTGTAGGCAAGTGTGCTGATTGGATATAAATTCATTATTATATAAAGCTTAGGTGTGCGTGCTAATTGACAATACGAGTAGTAGGTATTAGTGATAATGCCTACAACTCACAGCACACTACATTCACAATCACATGTGGAACGGGAAAGCACTGTGTGTGAACAGCTTACAAAAGCTTTGTTTGACAGTATTAGTGGAAGAAGTGTCATGGATATATTACATGTAAAGATTTATATCATTAACGGAATGAAAAATTTATAACACGCAACTAAGCCACTTTTTGTTGACTATATTTTTTGATATAATTTAATTTATCAATAATGGTGAATGCCCGACAGGTATTCTATATCAAATTTGAATACTAAAAAACTTTTAATGGCTTGAGGACAATTGGGAAAATGGAAGGGAAAATTAAGGGCTTCAAAATGTAATTATTCTTTTTTACAATGAAAAAAACGATTTTTTTATAGTTCACATATGTTCTGAAAATGATTGGGACCGGTGTTACCTTTCGATTATCAACTGATCGCTCATCAGTTGATAGCGACGAGCGAAACCGGTCCTGAACTTCATTAGAGTATATATGGAAGTATAACTGTAAAATTTATTTTTTTATTTCAAATAATGCCTTAAACCTACATTAAGACCAGTGATTCTCACGTAAAATTACTGTAGTCGCATTGTAAACATCAGTGGTTCTATGGGAATATCTTGCTGCCGCAAAATTTATGTTTCAAGTCTTTTGAGTATTCTCAAATATACCTAAACATTAATTAAGGATTTCGACTGAGGGTGCTTGATGGAATTCCAATATCAAATTTGAATTGTTTGAATTTTGTACTTTTACGTGAGTTTTGTCGCTAACGACCCGGGTTTCACCTTTCGGCATCTTCAGGCATTTTAAATGCACGGATTTACTTGAACTGACAAGCAGTTAACAATAAAAGTAGATCATTTAGTTAAATTGCTATTAAATTGTAAATTAGCGAAAATTTTATGAAAACGAAATGTAGATGAAAATTTCACTGAATTACTGCGTTGTCAATCGACCACAAACCCAACGATTCTTTTTATCTCGCTTATTCTAAACCATTTAAGAATTCAGTCACGAGTTCCGCAGCACCAAAACGTCCATTAATAGATAAACAAAAACCGTAATTAAAAACAGCCCTAGCAATTTATCAAAAACCCACATCTCCGGAGACAGGCTCTTCCTTCTTATATTCTCCTGTTGTATTGACTAGATCATTTAATCTCCACATAAATCATAAGACAACCCAACGAATAAGGGCTGGGATTATTCCGAGCCACGAAGCATGACGGAAACACCCGACCAATAGCGAACCCGGTGCATCCTGTTCAATTAATTAAGCGATACGATCTGGCTCCGCTATCTGTCTCTGCGAATCTTCTGGTCCGCTTTCCACCCCTAAAGCCAAAGCCTCTTTTCTTGCTCCCTGTGAAAGATGTTGGTTTATTTTTTCTTATAATTAATCAATATCAGAAAAAGTTTTGTAGCTATAAACCTCGCAGTAACACTTTTTCTATCGTCACATTCTCAAATATTTATTAACGAATTGACACTTAAATAAAATATTATATAGAGCCCGCATTACCGGCTTTTAGTTTCACGTTTATTTTTTGTTTTTTGGTTGGGTACAAAGAGTCTTAACTTACGTTTTTCGCGTGTACTCGTTGTGAAGAATTGTCTAACTCACGGGTTCCCAACCCATGGGTCGCGACCCCAAAGTGGGTCACAGCGGGTTTTCTGTGGGGTCGGTCAACTAAAAAGAATACTTAATATAATAGATTTTTGTTGCTTTTTTAAATTAACTCTTGAAAACTGCCCTTTTTAATTGCCTTGGGGGTCGTGAGTCAAATGGCTTTTATAAAAGGGGGTCGCCACCCGAAAAAAGTTGGGATCCTATGGTCTCACGAATAACACTACTTTGTTTATTAAAAAATAATAATACACATCTTGTACTTATGCCACATTAGATTTATTAAGATCAGGACCGGTTTCGCTCATCGCGAGCATTATCATCTGAATTCTCGCGATGAGCAAAACCTGTCCTGATTTCAGTCTAATGTGAAATAAGTAAACAAAAATATATTATTGTTTAATAAATTGTACAATGCCATTCGACCAAGTTTTGTAAAAAGTAAAAACTAGTCTTAGATACAAAATTATTGCGGGCAAAGACTCAAATATAAAATTGCGTTTATTAAATCTTTTTCCGAATGACCACACTCAAATAAGTTTTTTTTAAATAATATTCTATTGAAAATTAGAATTTTTTGAATTTTGTACTTTTCCATAAGTTTTGTCGAAGATACCTCCCCACCTTCGCCAACCATTTAATTCTTGAAAAACACACATTGGTAAATCAACTAAGCAATTGTTTGTCATACCTTGTTTTCATACTTAACTTTTGCATAAATACCACTGTTTTATTGTATTCCTTATCAGTTGATAATGCTCGCCATGAGCGAAACCGGTCCTGATGAAATAAATCTCATGTGGAAAAAGTACTAAAAATGTTTTATTATTTTTATTATAATGCCTTTCCTTAAAAGTGAGCTAAGCTTATGTTTTATTTTTTTTTAAAAGGTGCTGGTACTCTTTACATGTCAAGCTTTTTACCAAATAAAATAATACATCTTCACATGTTGACGAATTATATAAATATAGATTGTAATTACGTAAGCGCAAACATTGCTTCGTCTAATAGATTTTGAAATTTTGAAAAAAAAAATGTGCCGTGAAACCGTGAAAAAAAGTGCCGGAATGCCGTTCCACCGCGTTAAATGCAAAAAAGACCTGCCAACAAGTAATATTGCCACACTTCTACCACATTTTATTAAAATAAAGAAAAAAACATAAGCTTAGCTATTCAAAATTCTGATAGTTTTGTTTGATTAAATCTTAATCAACTCGCCTAAGTCCATGGAAGTGGAAACAAAACGAGCCAACGGCGTGCATTACTGTTTCGAGCAACTAGTCATGCTCGGACGGTTGTTGTTCCCGCCGTAAACAAAACCCGGATTAAGGGGGGGATTTCGCCGCTCCAAATCAACGACGCTCCACGTCAGAGCCACTTACCAAGGACGGACGTATAAAGTGAAAATTCAAGTCAAGTGGAGGTCATTTGCCGCAGACATTGTTGTTTTTTTTTTTTCACCCTGCGAAGAAATAAATTAAGACTTTTACATTGTAATTACCGTGAACATAGGGGAAGCTTTCATTGATACGTATAATGTTTTAGTATATACGTGTAATGATACGTATAATGTATAATGAAACTTGTTTGCATTAAATTTTCGCTAATTTGCATTTTAATAGCAATTTAACTTAGTGATCTGCTTCTATTTTTGTATATGTCACAGTGCAACTGTATTCTCAGTGAAAATGTATCATGTAATAGATTTGTATGACAACATAATACCACTGGTCACGATCATTGAAATTATTGGCCCATGTCGATTATTTTAGCTTTGCCTTTGGCCCATTTCCATGTTATTTTAGCTTTGCTTTTGAGTTGAACTGTAGCCTTCTTTTTTGTACGATATGCATATCAACACCTTACCATTTTGACACTATTTTGAGATATGAGCGTTTGATGTTTCGATCGATTAAAATTCACTTGTAACAATGAGCAAGTATATATAAAACCGAAACGGCGTATGTATGTCTGTGGGTCTGTAATTCCCTTTTGCATTGTTGGTCATTAAGTTGCCATAAAAACGAATATGAAAGAAAATATGTTTGAATTTTTATCGGCGAAGACATTTAGTCAAAATGTAATAAATTAGTCTTCTACTGAACTTTTCCCGGCATTTATTATTAATAATAATGTTTATTATTTACGTGAAGGTATTATTTGACATTTCTTTGACAGCAAATTAGATTTTTTCCTTGAATTTTGACATTTTAAAGGGCGAGAATGGGGCTGTCATCAAATTAAATAAAGTTTGTGATTTTATTTTAACTCTATTTTGGATGTTAGATTTTCTGATATAATTATGTCGATTGATATAACATTAAATAATTATTGGTCGCTTAGTCCGAGCGACGCCGGGTAGCAATACTAGTATTATATAAATGCAAAAATAAAAAGTTCAAACTTTTAAAAATTTCCCACTCCGAGTACGAACGACTCCGGTCAAAAGGCCGCGCCGAAAAACCTCAACTCCACGACTCCTACCCCGACTCCACAGCCATGCTTTTTATTTTAAGCTGTGACCAAATATTTATTAACTGGCTTCATATACGTTTTCTCATATATTTGGTGTCACTTGTGAGTCACTTCTTGGTGGAAATGCAATCTTTTATATAAAGCATATTTTTTCACAACTCTTGCAGAGAAACAATGATCTTAAAGATCTAATGATGGATAGAATGATGTCAATCTTAGAACTTTGTTAAATAAATTTAGTAAAAAAAAGTGTGCAGATGCAATGCAACTTTGGAATTCTCTAACTCCGTTATTCAACCGTAGATACTTCTGAAATTCATATATATATGATAGAATGCGGTATAAACAAACTTTTCCGACCAAAGGGTCATTTTAGGCAAAGTCAAATAAAACCTTTTTATAGTAATGTAAAGGTATGTTAAATTTCTTAAAAACACAGAAACATCACTCATCTTCTTTAATATTTAGGAGAGTCAAAAAATAGATCTCACCAGCAATTAAATTTACCTATTTTGACGTGACAACGTCTTATAAATCGATGAACGCCCGCTGCACGCATGAAAAAACATGACCCATTGTCCCGTTTGTCGCGTTACGCCAAAGGCAAGCGTGCGAGCGAGAGCGCGGATAAGCGATAGAGAGGCACGATCGGCCTACCGTTCGGATTGTGCCACATCTATCTCTCTTCCACTCGATTGGTCGATGCGTCTGAGTAGAAAAGAGACAGCGGCAGCACACAACTTATACACCTACAGTACCTACACGTGATCTGTTTACAACTGTTTATAAAGTGAAGTGAAATGTTAATGTGGTTTTCATTGTTTATATTACAACAACAATTGCGGCAATAAAGGTAATTAATCCTTGAATTAATGAGTGCGAATAAAATATATCAATAAAAAATTGTAGATTTCATTTCACTCCTTCTTCGTATCCATACAAAATAATGATAATTCAATAAAAATGATTCCATTTTATTCATAAAAGTATGCAATCATTTCATCAATGTTTTCTTATGACGTTGTCACGTTAAACTATCGTCCGTAAACCGACTTTATTTTAACAGATAATAATTGTTTTTTCATTTTTTGACTTTCTGGCTTATTTGTTAAATACAAAATGGTCATTTATGGTGTTTTTTTAAGATCATAAGCGATTTCGCTCACTACGAGCATTTTCAGTTGTTGGCATCTTATTGAAACGGTGTTCTTTATAAAAATGAGAAAGACTTAAAACACTAAAAATTAATAATAAAACATGTTTAGTACCTACTTATTTTACATACGGTTTCGCTCTTGGCGTGCATTGCCAATCAGTTGATAATGCTCGCCATGAGCAAAAGTGGTCTTAATCCAATAAATTTTATGTGGAATAATTACTATTTTTTTTATTATTTTTACTACAATGCCATTCCAAGTATTGACAGTGAACACCTTAAAAGTGACTAAAAGTTGATATTATAAACACGATAGTATAATACTAGTTACTTTCGATGGTTTCGGCGGTAACTTTGTGGAAGTTAATTTTAATTTAAAATTTAAAATAGCTTTGATTATTCTACGTATTGTGCTACTAACTGTGACACGTGTTTCGCCTCTTTCAGAGGCATCTTCAGACTTACTATCGCAAAGTTTGCTTAATTAATACGTAATAACGTAATTAGTTGTTTAAAATAACGCTTCGATTCTTTGACACACTTTTATGTAAAATTTAACATTAACTTGTTACTACACGATAGAACGTAGAGAGTATCGAAATGTTTTACTTTAAATCATCTTATAAAAACTATGATATTTAAATTCTTTTTTTAGTGCATTATTCGATAGCTTTCATTCCATTATATAAACTTCAATTGTGCGATCAGTGGCTTATTACATCTTGTACTGTTTTTTTACCGATTGCTTGTCGCTAACCTAACCAGTCTAACCACCCTACTAACAAGCTTTTTTTACCACTGCAATAATATTGCATGCACGTTTATGGCTACAGATTAGTTAAATTTCTTCCACATGCCTGGGCTGGCTTTTTTGATATCTTGGAAGGCAATCATCCAAAACATTTACAAAAATGAGCACGTTTTATGAATACTATTTTTATTTAAATTAACAGCTGGTGCCCGCGTACGTGATCAATTTGTATCATACAGCGGTTCTCAATCTTGTCACTTTTTATTCAGACCATACTCGGATACAATGTAAATTTACGCTCTGGTTGTTGCACTATATAAACATATATGTGATTTATCCAGGGCTGTGGAGTCGGTGAAAAAAAGTCCGACTGTGACTCCGACTACAGCATTTACCAAAACCACGACTCCGACTAAAAAAAGGTTAATATCGTCATTTTTTTCCCCTAATTTTCCTATTTATGTGTATTCAATTAAATATCAACCTTATCAATGCGGCCAAAAGCCAAATTTGACATATTAAATGCAAAAATAAAAAGTTCAAGCTTTTCAAAATTTCCGACTCTGAGTACGACTCCGGCCAAAACGCCGCGCCGACTCCGACTCCGACTCCACAGCCCTGGTTTATGCAGAGAAATAAGAAAATATTGAGTAGTGCAAAGGGTTAAAAGTGAATTTTTAATATCTCTAACATGAGTTATCTTAAATTCGTGTTCTTAGTAGTCCTAGAGTTATTCTGCTTTATACTATACATCTTTTATTATAAACTAGCTGACCCGGTGAACTTCGTACCGCCTCAGAATCAATAGATGTTGTGTTTACTAATAATCTAAATTAAATTATGTTTAATATTAAGTTAAAATGAATAACCAAAAATAATTTAGTTCAATAAATGTGAAAAAATCAAAATGAGATGTTCAAATACTTATTCTGTTCTTTAGGTGACAAAGCCAGAAAAGCAAAAATCATCAGAATCGGTCCAGCCGTTCTCGACTTACAAGTGATCTAACTAACACGACTTTGTTTTATATATGTATGTATATAGATATTTAAAGAAATGGGCTTCTGAAACTGTAATTCTTTTTTTTTAATTTCCAGCCATTGCGAATACTAATTAAACGCAAAAACGCTTTCTCAACTTTGTTGTTGATAAGTTTGAAAAACGCTGCGTCGCCGGAATGGAAAGGACTTCATAAAAATAATTGCGTGGCTCTCATTTTTTTTCAGGAATTCCTGAGGGAAAATATTTTCCTCCGACTTAATAATGGCGGGCTGTATAAATTTCAACGCTTATTTTTTCTCACCCTTTTATTGCCTGACCAATTGCTTCCACGTCGTGAAATTAATAGTGCCGGATTATTTATAATTTAGACGAAATTTTTATTTCACTTTACGGTCTTGAAGATCTTTTTACCGCTAGGCTTTCGTTCGACATAAATTTACGATTTTTTTTCGTCAATATTAAATGTTTATCTACTGCTAAGATCTCATGAATCATCTTATTACTTTTCTTAATCTTAGGTGAAATGGTTTTGTCATTTTCTTATTGTTTTATCAAACGTGACAAATATCAAGTTAACTGGACGTTTGTTAATGTTTAATGAGCAAATGTATTCAACACATAGAGAAAAAAACATATGTATGGAATTATGAAGAGCTGAAATGACTATCACTATTGGCTGAGAAAATGTTAAAGCAGATTTTGTAAATAGCATTTTCGTCACTTTAAAATAAACAAATTTATGTATTTATTTATTTATAAATATTTCTGTTACAAAATAAAAAAAAAACTTACAGTCTCGCTTGCTTATGCAATGTGAAAAAAGATTAAAGCACTGTTAAATAAATGGAAATTAGCAAAGAACTCCCGACAAAATCAACCAGGTATAATACAAAAAATATTCACTCGCGTCCAAAAGGAATATGTCAACATCCGAAGCAATCCTTTTTGAAATCTTTAAAGCTCTTCCTAGTGACATCCCCATTGTCAGGCTGGCTCTACTTCTTGGAAGAACAAACAATTCATTTTTACGATCCCTCAAGAAATTATCAGCTACATTCTCAAGGATGACTGAATTCTCATTTGCACTCGGATTAACCAAAAGAAATATATGGCTAGGTACAAGCATTCAAACTTTGAGCAAGTTTCAGAGAAAATCATTTTGATAATGCCATGGGTAGTGTCCATCTGTATTCAAATAGATAATTCTAAAATAAAAATTCTCTCTAGCATAAAAATATTTTGCAGCATTTAATTTATATATTTCTCTTTCTGAACAGATAGACTAAAAGTATGCTGTAATGTTTCAGTTGGAATTGGACTTGGTTAAAAAAAATGTCAATATCATTTCTGATATTTGAGGATCGAAAACATTCATACTTAGTTCTCCTTCTAAGGTTATTAACAAATCATTTGATTGTTTAATTCACAGGCGAAGAAATATTGCAGAGCTTGAAATATAACATGATGGAAGTGAGGTTGAACGAGTATGCTCTGCTGATGAACGTCACCATCAAGAACTTGGAAAAACGGGACTTTGGAGGATATTCTTGCGCGTCAGTGAACGCACTTGGAAGAGTGGAAGGTTCTATCAGGCTTCAAGGTAAAGAATCCAATACAATTTGTGTGATAATGTATCAGCTGTGCACAGAATCAACGATAAATAACATACGCCCAGCCCAAGATCTCTTTTTTTACAATTGAAAAAATTTGACCTTGCCGGGAATTAAACCCGGACCCCCCGATCGCTAGGAAAAAGCTCTTGCTACTAGACTACATGGACCGAAAATTGTTATACAATTAGTGAAATAAAAAACTATTCATTTAATTTTGTATAAAAATGAGCTTTTTCAAAGCTACTGCCGAATTTATTGAAAGTATTTTAAGCGTTTATATTGAAGTTTGTTGACTAATCTTATATATAAAACCGAAACGGCGTATGTATGTATGTGGGTCTGTAATTCCATTTTGCATTGTTGGTCATTAAGTTGCCATACAAACGAATATGAAAGAAAATATGTTTGAATTTTTATCGGCGAAGACAAATAGTCAAAATGTAATAAATTAGTCTTCTACTGAACTTTTCCCGGCTTTTATTATTAATAATAATGTTTATTATTTACGTGAAGGTATTATTTGACATTTCTTTGACAGCAAATTAGATTTTTTCCTTGAATTTGGACATTTTAATGGGCGAGAATTGTCATCAAATTAAATAAAGTTCGAAATTTTATTTTAACTCTATTTTGGATGTTAGATTTTGTGATATAACTATGTCGAATGATATAACATTAAATAATTATTGGTCGCTTAGTCCGAGCGACGCTGGGTAGCAATACTAGTAACCAAAATAACTTACCAATTAATTGATTTCATTACTAAAACTTAGCATGAGCTTATTTATTTATGTGATTGTAATTCGTTGATTGAGTAGGCATTTACTTGGTAGAACTCCATTATAATACGGAAAGAAAAATAACAATGTATTTTAATTCTACATAAATTATTTTAAATTTTTGTTGATAGCTATTTCGGCTTACGCCTTCGTCAGAACTATGAACTATAGTTCTGACGAAGGCGTAAGCCGAAATAGCTATCAACAAATATTTAAAAATAATTTATGTAGAATTAAAATACATTGTTATTTTTCTTTCCGTATGATTGTAATTCAGTAGCAATCAATTATCCATATTTTGTTTCATTTTCAATAAATTATTTGCAAATTTCTGTTCCCAATTTTGTTTGTCAAACCTTTATAAGTCTTTCTAAGTTTCGTATAAATAACTATATGTTGATGTATATTCTTATCGTTTTAAAATACTCGAGATGGGTGAAGGTGGTCATGATCTTAATAGATTTATAGTAGGATAAGTTCAAAAACAATGTTTTTTAAAAAAATATATTGATAATTCGTTACCTCATTTTGAAAAAGTGTAGTTTGTTATAGATATTAACATTAAAATGCTCGTTTTTTTCGCCTTTCTCCTGTCCTACGCCAATTCACCTTATTGATGTTTAAGTTGTTTCATTTCGTATGATAGTTCTTTTATTTTTTGTTTCTGATATCATTTGTTAAAATGTCGTATACACGAACGTAACAGTTTCGGAATAAATTTAATGAATTGTACTGATTAAGGAAATTTTCCACAGAGATAATCTTACCACCAAAAACAACGACAACGACGACAACGACGACGACGACTACCACGACCACCACCACCACAGAGACGCCTACGACCACCAATACGATGAAAACTCGCAAAAAGCTCCCCGCCAAAAGTGGCAAACAACCAGACAAGAAGCTCACCAATCACATCCTCCCACCTGATGACATGGAGGCGAAGGATGGGGACACGGATACAGCCAGTCACGCCGAGAGGAAGGACAAGGTTATTAAGCCCACGTCAAAGCCTCAATGGAGGATGCATAGCAATGGGGCTAGCAAGAGCTTTACGCTTACTTTCGAACTTATGGGAGCTTTAATATTTGCTGGATGTTTTGTTCTCCATTAGCTAGAATTTATATATCGAATATTTGTTATTAAATAGATATCTAGAAAAATAATTATAAGAAAAATATTTGTAATATACTGTCATTTTATTTTGATTTGTTTTTGTTAAGTTTATATTTATTTGCGTCGTTATTAATTTAGAAAATATTTTAGTTATGCAAAAATATTATTATATGTTTATATGTACAGTAAAACCCCGATTCTACGTTTTTTAAGGGACCGTATAAAACAAACGTTAAATGCGGGAAACTATGAATGCGGGAAATGCCGGAACTATATAAAATGAACGCACCAAGCGGGAAAACGTATAATGCAAGAACGTAAGATCGTATAAAGATGATTAGAGACACTTTTTACCCTTCAAGACTATGTATACTTCATACCTCCGCCACATAATTCAAATATTAATGGCTTGAAACTTGATTCTATGGTGCTACTACACATTCATGACAATATTTATCAAATATTCACTATCGTTATTAAGACACAGTCAATTTTGTTCGATGTTTCTATTAACATTGAATTGAGGTGAATAGATACGAGAGAGGGTGAAAAGAGACCAAACAACAGATTGTAATGATTGGAATATCTAAACCTTTATTCTATACCAGTCTCTATTCATCCCGTTTAACGGTTTTTATTAACTAAAAAAAAACCTGGCTTAATTTCATTTTCGTGCAATAAAAGAGAAGTTTATACTGGGTCAAAAAGTATGGATGCACAGGCAATCGAACTTAAACACGTTTGTTGCAATTTTGGCGAGTCATTTAGTCGGTTTGGTTTTGTCATTCGAGAGATAGTATTATATTATAGTCATTGTAAATGATTATATATATGTATATAATAAAAAAAACATTGGATACTTAATAACGTTGTGCTATAGTTCAATCCTTGTTTTTGTCTCTATTCGCCCCGCAGTCTTTATTAACTCCGCAGTCTCTTTTCACCCTGTTTTACTGTACCTATTTTAAGGTGATCACTGTCAATACTTGGTGGAATGGCATTATCATAAAAATAATAAAATGCTAAATTACTGAAGAATATGCTCGTGGTGAGCGAAACCGGACCTGATCTCAAGAAATCCAATGTGGAATAAGAACTAAAAATGAGCTTTTATTTTTACTATAATATATACCTGGTTGATAGCTTTTTCACATAACGCCCTCGTCAAAACTATAGCTACATTAAAACATATGTTTAGTTTTATTTTTATTCAATTGAACATTTCTTTACATTTAAAATACTATTATTTTAATACGGTAAGAAAAATAACAATGTATTTTAGTTCTACATACATTTTATATATTTGTTGATAGCTATTTCGACTTACGCCTTTGTCAGAACTTAAAATTTATGTAGAACTAAAATACATTGTTATTTTTCTTACCGTATTATAATGGATTTCTACCAAGTAAATGCCTACTCAATCAATACTATTATTTTATTTTGGGTTTGATTATAAAAGTGTTTAAAAAACTATTAAATCATATTAAATGATGACAATTTGACTTAATTTAAAAAGAAAAATGTTTTTCTATGTATATAAAATCTATAAATATTATTTCAATATATTACTTTTATGAAGAAATTATTATTTTTACCACAAATTAAATCTATATAGAAGAAAAGATGACCTCACAAACTAGTTTTGAAGAACCAAATGAAAAGTGAAACCATTTTTTATATCGTTGGAAAATCTGGCAAAGGTTTCCTATTATTGAATGTTTGATATGCACTGGAACTCTTATTTCGGAACAAATATGGCTGAAAATATATGTTTTATTATTTTTTAAGCATATTAAAACGAAAACAAAATTTATATCATATACCTAATAAATATTTAACTTTTAAAATATTTTTATCTCGAAAGAATCAAATAAAATTTCAATCTTAAGTCAGTAAATACAAACATTTGGCTCGCGGTCTTTACTGTGCATATTGGCATATTATGTGGGTTTCAAAATATTTTCATTAAAACAAAATTATTAAAATAATACCACACTCTACAAATATTATAATGTGATTTATTTCACACTAACCACTTCAGTACCGTAAGGCCACTGGTGGCCGCTGCGTACGAACGTCGCGAATACCGTCACAAATATTGCAAAATATACTAAAAAATCTTCCTGACAGAATTATTATGATATTTTTCTTTTCATAGGAAGTGACATTGATTCATTGTGTCTAGAAAAAAATAATTCTGCTGCCATCTGCCAGCTGAAAAAGGATTTTTCAGAAGTTGAGTGGTAGATGTGATTGAAGCTACCTATTTGTTCGGTACTGAAGTTGTTAAATTATTCCGTAACTTTTAGTACCGTTAACAAAATAAATAAATTAGTTATATTGTAAATAAAAAATGTTTTTTTTATTAATTACATGTGATTTTAAATGATTTAGTTGTCAGACAATAAATTTTATCAAAATTACACCATTCACAATGTGATATTTTATAGAATTACCAATTGTAATCAAATTTATAATAATCAATACGAAAAAAATATTATTGTTGTTTAGGAAAAATAATAGAAGTATGCAATTTTAAGGTTTCTGTGATGTACATATATACAAAAAATGAAGTCTTCCGTTTATTAAATATATCCCTGTTGATTTAAGATAAATTTTAAGATATCTGAAAAAAATGACAATAAACGATTATAAAAAATGTCGTGAAATGGAAAAAAATAGCCATTTTTTAGTTAATTTACAAAAATCAATCTTTTTTTTAATATATTGTACGATTATTTTAAACAGTGATGCACAACGTGCCAGATATGACATATCATACGGCACAATACGACGAATATCTATAACCTTTTTTCTTCAGAACTTTTATGGACCAATTTTGCTCTTAAACATTCTGAAAATTGGAAAGTTGGTCCTTCTACCGAAAAAGGTTGTGCATCACTGACAATAATTGAGTAGTATATTTTTCATGAGTTATATGTAAACAGTGTATGCAAATAAATAAACAAACTATTATCAATGATTAAAAAATATGTTTTTTTTTAAATCTTTTGAGAGTTATAAAATATATTCTATAATAAATATAAAGCAAGGGTTTATACTAGTAAGTATACCTCATATATCGAACGTAATTTTAGACATTGAATATTACAGGAACATTTTAAAAATATGTTTTTGAAAATGAACATATCTAGAAAATAAAAATATCAAATGTATGTTGAAATAAAATGAATTTATTCAGATTCATATTTGTAAGGTTTGGATTTTCATTAATTTGTTAATAAAACCGAGATATTTTCAATCGCAAAATGTGACTATTTTTAGAATAATGAATAAAATGTCAAAATTGTAATATTTTGTATACCTATTATGTTTTTAATCCAATTGACTATTAATTTGTAAAAACATTGTTATTAATATGTATGTAGATACAAACCAATGATGTTATCTAAAAATTATCTAGAACATAAAAAAATATCTAAAAATTCGACGGTCGCATATAGCTTATTTATATATATAAAAATTAATGCTTGTTTGTTTGTCGCTTATGCGTTCTTATACCGTTCATCTGATTACAACAAGACTTTGGTGATTTGTTGTGTGGACGCTCAAGAAGGATTTGGTTTGAAAAAATTAAATCTTTAATTCACTTGATTTGCCAAGCATGCCACCGCACGTTATGACATTGAAAATTGACGGATACAATCCAAGAATATCTGAAGTTATTTTTGACGTTTATTCCAATATGGCCATGTCAGTGCTGCCAGTACAAAAAAACTCATGAATTATTATTTCAACGACTTATTGCGCTCAAAAAATGTTTTTTTACGGATGGATTTAGCAATTTGTAAAACCTTATTTATTCGTATATGCACCGGACCGAAAACAAAAAATAAATTGTTTCAAAAAACATTTCAATTACCAGAATTAAAACACAAAGACTTTCAATAAATTATGGATATATGGTCACGGGGCAGAATCCCAATCCTCTCAAGCTAAGCTCAAAAATTTCCCGTGACCATATATCCATAATTTACCAGACTTTCTTTCGTTGAGTGTCATTGCATGCCGGGTACTTTTTTACTGCTAATTTTTAACAAATAAAAAATCTTTTTATTTGTTATTTATATTTTAAAAAAAAAACGTTGTCTACAGTATAACAATTAAATAGAGTTAACCATAAACGATATATACAGGCAGACAAAAAAATGTTTTATTACCAAACTATATGGTATTAATAATTTTGACAATATATTGTAAAATAATAATGATAATTTACTCGATATATTATTAAGTGTAATAATATACTCAAATGTATATTGTAAGCAGTGACGGTGGTGACAGAGTATTAGGGAGTACAAAAAAAGATTCAACTATTTTTGCAAGAGTTCTTTCAACAAAAAACACTTCTATAACATGGACTTTCAATTCAGATGTTCGCAATACCAACGGAGTGCCAGACTTATGAATTTTTAGCTGTCCGTGGTACGGAAAAATAGTTCAATCTTTTTTTGTACTCCCTAATACTCTGTCGCCAGCCGCCACTGATTGTAAGTGTATATAAAGCAATCAGTATTGTATTATCAATTTGTATTCGTAAATATTAACTGTTGTAACATTTTATCACAAACTGTTATGTAATCTGAGAAACGATGACAATAAGTATTAAATAAACGAAAATATATATATCTACACAAAAATGGTATTTTTTTAGTCATTTATTTGACTCATCCTTCACCAATCATCGTTTTGTTTTTCTAATCAACTAAAATTTCAGGATGAAGGACACACGAAAAGACATTGAGTATTTTACTACTTAATGTACTATTAAATAACACCCCGGTACTCTTATTACACGGACGATACGTTCTACATACGGACTACTGTGCAAAATAAGCCGCATAAAAAATTACGGTGGCCTTAAAAACATTATAGAAAGGTTCCATTACTCGAAATCATCTCAAAACGAAACTATTGAACTCAAA
This sequence comes from Himalopsyche kuldschensis, assembly GCA_028554975.1. Taxonomy (NCBI): domain Eukaryota; kingdom Metazoa; phylum Arthropoda; class Insecta; order Trichoptera; family Rhyacophilidae; genus Himalopsyche; species Himalopsyche kuldschensis. Next base: position 19,661,253 of record JAHFWI010000006.1, read on the forward strand.
GCTACATCGTTTTTTTTTAACCATGTCCACTCCCAACTTGGAGCATATGGACTCCTCACGGAGTTTATCCCAACATATGTTTTTCTAAGAGAACTCATTGTTGCTCAACCTCTCTTTTTTCGAATAGAGTATGGTATGGAAAGGATACGAGGACTAGGATAGGACTAGTGATTAGCTAATCGCTGTCACTATGCGACGGTCTTTGGGATCGAAAAGGTGGGAAGGGATTTTCAACAACACAAACACCCATGCCTTTGAACAGATTTATCCACTGAAACAATCCGCTCGTACTGGAAATCTAACCCTAGCGGTCCGGTAAGCAATCCAACAACGTTGACACTGCGCCACGGATCATTTGTACATTTTTTTTTTAAAATTTATACCATTAATAAATTTAAATAAGTAGTATTCAAATTAAAATTATTGTGGAAATATTTAATGGAGAGCATCTTGTGTTTATTTCGTTTCACTGGTTTTGTAAACGAATTCTGTGATCATTCGCTGTGATTTTTTGTTGTTGTTATAGTTTCTTCTATGAATCTGATAAAGTATCAAATTTGAATTTTTTGAATTTTGTACTTTTCCATGAGTTTTGTCGCTAACGACCCGGGTTTCGCCTTTCGGCATCTTCGGGCATTCCAAGTGCACAGATGTACTTGAACTGACAGTTCAAATGTAAATTCCATCTTCCAATTTTTCCGATTTTATTCCAATAAAACTTACAAGCATGTTTGATGCACCGTGGACGGGCGCAGATTAAACACAAACAATAGCAAATAAAATAATGGTTTTCTTTCCGGTCCCCCTTATAATTATATTCACACACACTAGTATTTTTTAAGCTTTGTTAATGCAAACAAATTAGTGTAAAAAAATAGTAGCCGTGGTATTTTAAAACCGTGCAAAAAGATGATTTAGTGTATTAACATAAACTTTTCTTGCACTGGATAATTTTGTAAGCGTAGACTTTACTTTTATTAGGTATATTGACTCTGTTCTGTGATTAAATGATGTATTAATCCTTCATCATGAATAATAATAACGTCATCCAATTACTCTCTAAATAAGCATTGCCTTAATGACAAGACCAGTTAACGGTTAAAGTATTTATATTTTCTGTTTAATAAATACGCACAGAAGTGTTTATTAAAATTCTAAAATACAAAATTGAGATGCCGTTAGTTCAATTATCTTAAATTCCTCTGGAGAACATGGCGCTTCTCCATTTTCGCTTAATCACCCAAACTTTAGGCCGAAAGGCGTAGAAACATCTCACTTCTACATCTAATCTACGCCATTTTGCCAGTCACGAAAGATTTACTTTTCGATTTTGTACATTCGGGGAATTCTCAGGATTCAAAGATGAACTTTCTACGCAATGACGTCTAAAATAAACCGAGTTTTCTGAAGTTACTGATTTTATTTAATAAACACTTTAAAGTATCTCCTATAAAATTGTCAGGTCCGTGGTCTAATGCCAAAGGCGTTAGCTTCGCCAGCGAAACGCACGGCTTCAAATCTTTCTTTTTTTTTCAATCATACTATTGAATACAATAAAAATACGAAAATATTTTTTGTTCTTATCCCAAAATCAATTTACTATATCAGGACCGGTGTCATCAGTTGAAAGCCTGCGAAGAATACTCCAGTCCAACGAACAGTAATCTGTGAATAGATTAACGAGAACAGATCATTTCTGTTTCGTTTCATCTGTTCCACCTTCTTCGTTTTATTTCTAATCAGTAAACAATGCTCCTTATGAGCGAAACCGGTCCTGATCTAATAAATTTTATGTGAAATTAGTACTGTAAAAGCTTTATTATTTTTATAATAATGCCATTCCACCAATTATTGACAGTGAATACCTTAAAAGTGATCATTGATTACTTCTAATGTGTTTACTGTCAAACTTTGTGGAATGGCATTAAAATAAAAAAATAACACATCTTTAAGTACTTATTACACATTGAATTTATTGAGATCAGGCCCAGTTTCGCTCATGGTGAGCATTATCCACTGATAAGAAATACAAAAAAGAAGATTAAACAGATGAAACAAAACAGAAATGATGTGGTCTCGTTAATCTATTCTCAGATTACTGTTCGTTGGACTGGAGTATTCTTCCCGAGCTTTCATGACTCATTACGCATTACGGACATGAAGACTTATTATCAATTTATTAAATGCATTTACGGTTTCACTCATCACGTCAATTATCAAATGATAATAAATTCAAAAATTTAGCGTTATTTATACAAAAGCTAAGCAAGAATTTAGCAATCAATTAGTTGTTGAAAAATCAATCTTCGAGGCTTCGACTTTTGGACATCACATCCAAAGTGACCAAGAGTGTTTATTACCCGACAACCTTACTTCCTTTTACATGTAAAGCCTTGTAAATAACTCGTTGAAAGCTCAGCATTGAAAATAATTTATACAATTTCTTGAAATATAACTGAATTTTCATTCCCGTAAATACGGCATAATTCTTTTCATCAATCAAAAATGAAAGTTTACAAGAGCTTTAGTTGAAAATAACTTCTCGACTTGTGTTCAAAGTTTCCAGTCATGTCTAGACATTAAATGTCTTGTCAATAAGAGAAAAATAAAGCCCAGAATTTGATAGGCTGCCAAAACAAGTAAGAACTATATTATTAATACAGGTGCGACAATAATATGAAGGGTTAATTGAATTGCCAATTGAAATAAATTTTTGAGATACGTCCATTGAAGCAAAGAATTTTATTTTTATATTTGCAGCTATGAATTGATAATAATAAATTATTTGTAAAATTTTTTGTCATTATATTTAAGATAGAGGTGAATTTTTCTACCGCTATACTGCCGTTCCAATTAAGAAGGCAGTAATTTCATTTGATAGCTATATATGGTGGTCACTTTTATAGCTGTATACTTCAAAAATCCTTAAAGCTAAGCACTCTTAAGGCCAATGCATCTGGCCGAGAAGATTCTGTTAGCTGGCTCCGTGGGCCAACACGTCAGGCCGAGCGTAGGTATAAGTTTACTGACAGATTTCTCATGCATGCAAGTAAATTCTACAAAATTTTATTTTCGATAAAAACAGTGAAACATTGCAACATGCTGGATTAACCAACATTGTATAATTTAAATCAACCGTTCGCTGGATATCTTCTCTATTTTTGTGACAGTCAGTCGTGATCTTGTGTTAATGGCGGTTTTCTAAGGCCACTCCCAAATATTGCCACCATATTTTTTCGTATTGTGGATCGATTATATTTCTCAACTCCGCGATATTGATCTTAGTAGTTTAACATTATAAAAATATTGATTTTCATATTTATTTAAATAGCCGTTCTTGGAAAAAAATAAAATAATGAAAATTAAGCTTCTGATTTAAAGTATTAGAACGAATGTCGAACTATGAGGAACATTTTATAAGTGTACGTTCATGTAAGTATACACCGCATTCGTTAAATAATTATCATGATGATTATGTTACTATTATGACGTTCCGAATAAATCGCGTTTTGTAACATCGTTGATGAAACGAACAAATATGCTAGTGGTCAATTCAATCATCGAAAACATTCGCTGGGGAAAAAATTAAGAGGTTTAAAAGAAGAATATTTTGAAGTATTTTTTGGTGTTATTTTAAATACGAAAATTTGATTTCATCCCCATCTTTTAAATCTATTTTTAAGGGTGAATTTTTTTGCTACATTTACAAAATGGATTTGTAGGTGAAGCATTTAAATGAAAGATTCTGCAAAAATTTTGAAGAATAATAGTTATTGACGAACCTATATAAATTTCAAGCGTCCTTTGTGAAAAAATAACATTGCTAAAAGAATAAAAAAATATTAGCAAAAAGGCAGAAAATCTAGTTTTATATGCAAAGATGCAGTCAATGCAACTACTTACTGTCTGTTAAAAAAAATTATCAGCCGCTTTTTATAAATTCTAAATACTTACTTGCTTTTTGATGTAAAAGCTTGCATTGCTAAGAGGTTTTCAATATTTTAATTATAATCTATTTTTCATACATTTTGCTTCAATTTATTTGCTTAGTTATAATACCAATTGTTTGTCATACCTTATAATTAATACATAAACTTTGTATAAATATCACTGTTTCGTTGTATTTCTTATCGGTTGACAATGCTCGCCATGAGCGAAACCGGTCCTGATTCAATAAATTTTATATGGAATAAGTACTAAAAATCTTTTATTATTTTTTATTTTTATGAAAAGCTATGGCATAATAAATAATGTTTTTTTTGAAACTTATTCCCCAATTAAGATCAGGACCGTTTTCGCTCATCATGCATTATCAAAAATGATTTAGTTTTGGTTTAAATGTTCAATTTGTGATAATTGCCATCAGTAAATATAACACTTTGTAAAATATCTATACATTATAAAACACTGGTACCACGCATGCTTTAATAAAAACGCAGTCCATTGTATTTATTTTCCCTGAAAACTTTCACCAAACAATAATGAAAAACAAACACAATGGCAAAGAAAATTATAGTCACGTAAGGTTAACATATTATGTCCCTTGTTGGCAAGCTTAGGGCTCGTAATTTATAATCTAAAAGTATTTAAAAGGGCTTTTTTCTTGAATAGAAACTACATACATTATTCTGTGTTTACCTTTAGCACGTTTGTATTATAAGGAGTAACTGCTATGAACAGGGTATTATTTTCTATTTTATTATTTCACTCTTTGTGAAGTAGGGTTTTCTCGTAAATTGTATATTGTACTTTATAATCATGTTTAGTATTTATGTGAAAAGTGGAAATTAAATGTTTATGAGCATTTTTTTTGTGAAGAGAAAAACATTCTCTTTTCATTCAATTTATATAGGGCTTACCTTACCAAGAAATTACGGTTCACGCCTCAAAAATAACAAATTATAGCTCCCTGCTATAGAGCGATTTTATATAACGTGTATAGCATTACCTTCTAGAGCGCTGAATTCCACAATTATAATTATGTGAAAATGAAGAATATTTTGCTGTAGCTATTTATTTGTCAACAAAGTAAGTCATTTAAAATATATTTTTTGTAAAAAAGTGTTACATAACAATAATATACAGATTTGAGTTATTAAAATAGTATAAAATATTCTTTCCTTTAGCTACAACCTTTATTATTAAACCAATGGATTATTTGTATATACAAATACACCTGATCCTCTTTTTGCGCGGTCGATACGTTCCAAAGACTACCGTGCAAAAAAACGTGTAAAAAGATATAAGGTTCACATACAAAAATAAAAGGTAGGTTTCATAACTTTAAATCAAATTTGTTTATAAGTTATACCTACACAAATATATATTTGAAGGTCATAAAAGTAATTGAATTGCATAGTTTTCAATATCAATTTAATTTCGCATTGATACATTTGTATTCATTCATTTTCGCTGCTTGATAATATTCGTGCGTTTACTTCTTCTTTTTTAGAATAACCAATCAATCAGTCTTTTTTCGAACCGTGAAAAACCGTGTTATTTCAAAACCGTGCAAAAAAAATCGGGTGTACTTTCCATAGTATTTGTGTTTATATCACGAATTATATACATATTATACAGTGTAAAAAGGAATAAAAAATAATCAGTCTTTTTTTTAATCCGTGCTAATTCGAAACTGTGCAAAAAAAGATCAGGTGTGCTTTTTATTATATGTGTGTTTATATCATATATTATATAAGTATTTTTTTAAACAACCATGCTAATTCGAAACCGGGCAAAAACGAATCGGGTGTACTTTTTATAATATGTGTGTTTGTATCACGAATCATATATTATGCAGTGTAGAAAAGTAGTAAAAATAATCAGTCTCTTAAAAACCGTGTTAATTCAAAACCGTTTATATGTGTTTATATTACCAAACAGATTATTTTTATTTTTATTCATTTTTAATGGACAATAAAGAGCAATAGAATAACTTCACAGAGACTGTATGGTAATTGTGATTTCAAATCGTTTCCGTATTATACTAGATGAAGATCGAAAATATTTACCTGTTTCCTTATCCGCTTTTTTTTAAAGTGTTTGTACACTATACCAAGCCAGCCCCTAAATACAAACTGTCATTTATTTAAATATCCTTAATTAAACACAGTCCTTTAACATAGCATTGAAATTACCCTGTCAGAGCTTTCTAAAGGCTGCGAGTATATTTCACCCCAACTGCCTTCAATTCTTTTTAATCTAATTTAAAACTTTTTCAACCACTTTCCGCCTGTTTTATAAATTTGATTGTATCAACGAGCGTTTATATAAGTTAGTGTGGAGAGAGATTTTACCGTCTTTCTATTACGACTGAATCAGATAAAAAGTTTAGTATATTATTCGCTTGCCACTTATTAAAATAATTTTCTACAATTTAAATTAAATAAAGTTTAATTAAAAAAGAAATAGATTACAACTATGAATAGGAAGTTGTAACGGTAACTATTTTCATTTAACATAGTTTGACATTTCGTTGCCTTACTTTGAAAAGGTTTTAACCGACGTTTTGGTAATAAATGAGCTTTTGATTGGAGAAGTTTGTATTAACCGTATTCTAACATAAAAAATAATTTCAGAATCATTTATTTTTGAATTACGCAGTTAGCAAAACTTCAGAGTTGATCTGTACACTTTTTTTAATAAATTGATTTGATAAAGTTCTAAGATTTTCGTCATAATTTCCATCAGTAAGATCATTATTTTTCAGTAGAATGGTTTGAGTTGTGAAAATATGCATAAAATAAGCAATTTGAAGCATTTTTACTTGCTCATTGTAAAAAGTGTTTTTTTTTATATTGAAATTAAAATAATAACACATTTTTAGTTCTTATTCCACATAAAATGTATTGGATCAGGACCAGTTTCGCTCATGGCGAGCATTATCAACTGATAAGAAATACAACGAAACAGTGGTATTTATACAAAAGCTACGCAATAATTTTAAGGTATGACAAACAATTGGTGTTACAACTAAGCAAATAAATTGAAGCAAAATAGACTATAATTAAAATGTTGAAGACCTCTTAGCAATTTAAGCTATTACATCAAATTCTTACTCCACATTGAATTTATTGAGATAAGAACTGGTTTCTCTCATTGCGTGCATTATATACTGATGATCTGCAGACACTGCTCGTGATGAGCGAAACCGGTCCTGATCTAATAAAATTTAGTGTGAAATAATTATTAAAAAAAAAATTACTTAAACCTCATTATGTTGTGTTTAAGCAGTAAGTAATGACACATGTTTTGTCTAAATTTTCTCATAAAGAATCATTTGTAAATGTGTTTTATAATCTAGCACAGAAACACGCTCGTGTCAGTTTGAATTTAAATAGTACTAGGTAGGTTTTTTTTGATGAAAAAAAATGAAGGCTTCATTTATTTTTCTAAATTCTCATTTTTCGGATTGAGAAGATTCGATTTGGTGAAAGGGCGAAGGCTGTATGAGAAAAATTAACACTTGATGAAGCATTTTTCGCACATCCGCACGAAGTTTCTAACACCATAACACTCGAGCGCCATAATGTCAAGTGTCTCTTGTATTTTTAGGATTTTAATACTCACTATGGAAAAAATAAAAAAACAGTAATATGATTACAAAGGTATCGTTTATTTTTCTTTCCCTGTGCCTTTTATTGACGCAACCAAATAATATATCTAATATATAAAAATCATTATTTGTTTGTTTATTCGCACCTTATGCGCTGCTATACCGTTTCTCCGATCGCAATGAAACTTTGACAAACTCTTTGCTTGCACTTTCGCGGATGCTTTTGGCATAGTAAAATTAGCTTACAGTAGGTCTTTTATATAAAAAACAATGTTTTTTCATATTTTATGCGCTGTCATACTGTTAAATTTGACAACTTATTGTTGCACTTGCGCAAAGGTTATAGGCATAGTACAATTAACTAACAGTAGGTGGCGCGTTTGACATACTATAGACTAGAGCAGTGATCGCCAAACGGTCGCTCGCGAGCTACCGGTAGCTCGCGGTGGAATTTTTGGTAGCTCGCGAAGGATACATTTGGAAAATCCATGCTTCTTACATGGACAGCTGCATGTGGCCTACTCACACGTTGGAAAACCTTCTGATTTATTGGTGTGCGCGCACCAGACATAAAAAAATATTTTGTATCCAATAGCACTTCAATAAACAGAATTAAAACATAAACACTTTCTTTCTTTGGGTGGTATTGCATCGCATGCCGGGCACTCGCTTGTTTTCTTTATTAAAAAGTAATTAAAAAACGCATTTTATGTTTTATTGCAAGTCCGATTTTATTTAAATAATTTAATAATCATATGTATTGTACAATAAAACACGACGATAAAGCAATATACAAAAGTAGCTCACTAGACAATTTCAATTTCTGAAAGTAGCACGCATCCTGATTGAGTTTGGAGACCACTGGACTAGAGACTCCAATTCGAGTATCGAGTACTTGATACTCGAGTATACTCGTCCATTTTTCAAGTACTCGATACTCGAGTAATTTGAAAAATACTCGAGTAATAATTAATGAAATAAAATAAGCATATTTATTAATCATCTATTTATATACACAAATTTGAATTAATAAAATATATGTTGGTACATCTGAAACTACTCGAGTATACTCGAGTACTCGAGTATTTTAAAATGTTACTACTTGATACTTGAGTAGTTGAGATGTCGAGTAATTGGAGTTCCTACTATAGACAAAGCGCTAAAGACAAGCCGCAAACGTCAAATGGCACATGTCATCGATTCCGATCAATGTTAGTGAAATTAAATCGAAATTATTTGTCTAAAATATTGTGCATCTGACACTTTCTTTCTTTGAGTGGCATTGCAACGCTTGCCGGTTACCGGCTAGTCTATATATATAAAAATGAATGTCTGTATGTATGTCCGCTATGGACTACTAAACCGCTCGACCAATCGATGTGAAACTTTACAAATTTATTGAGTACACTCTCGCAATGGTTTCTGGCCTACCAACTCCTCCCCCCAACCACCACCCAACCTCCCCCTCCCTTTTCTTTTTAAACTTTACGAATTTTTCGAGTTCACTTCTTTGAAGGTTTCTGGCATACCCCCCATATGCCCCCAATTCCCACCCCGCCAAACAACCCCCCCCCAAAAAATTGATATCGAATTGAAACGAAAAGCTGCAATGTCACATTTTTTTCAAAATGAACGAAATCAATAAATTGACTCAAATTGAATTGAATATTTGTGTAATGTCTTTCCTTCAAATTTATTTTAGTTGCTGGCGTAGCAACGCGCGCAGGGTACAGCTAGTATATTATAAATATAGAAACTCTTTTTCATTCTTGTTTTCATGCTTTTAAATTCTTTGTATGTGCATCTTAAATTTATTATTTTAAAAGACAATGTTCAACGAAAACTAGCTGTAACAAAATGAATGGTGCAGATAAGCATAATAAAAAAATACGACTATAAATATTCACATTCGAACATTCGTGTTCTCGACAAAACAGTTGTTTTGCATTCTCATCTGCTTAAACTTTTTGATAATTGATAAATTTCGGTTGTTTGACCTACATTTTTTGACCGCAAATCATTTTAATCCATGACTGTACACAAAATAGTGTTGGGTTTATTCACGCCGTTGGTTTATTTTCACAAGTTTTAATTGCTAAATATTATTTTTAACACGCGATATCTTTCTACTTTTTACTGTACTTTTTCTATAATTAAAAATATAATGAGTCTTAATCATTCTTCAGTCTTATTTATGGATATTTTCAACTGGTAGCTTTTCTTTAAAAAATAATTATCACATTCATTTTATTCTGGTCAGGACCGGTTTCGCTCTTCGCTCTTCGCAAAATATTCTTATTAAATTTATTTGCTTAGTTATAATACCAATTGTTTGTCATACCTTGTAATTATTACTTATACTTGGTATAAATATCACTGCTTTGTTGTATTTCTATTCAGTTGACAATGCTCGCCATGAGTGAAACCGGTCCTGATTTAATAAATTTTATGTGGAAAAAGTACTAAAAATGTATTATTATTTTTATTATAATGCCAATCCACCAAGTATTGAGAGTTAACACCTTAAAAGTGATAAATTTAAATTTTTTGTATTTCGTACTTTTCCATGAGTTAATATCAGTTAAATTGTCGTTAGCGACAAAGCTAATGGAAAAGTACAAAATTCAAACAATTCAAATTTGATATTGAAATTCCATCAAGCACCGTCAGTTGAAATCCTTAATTAATGATATTCTTATCAATTGAAAATACTTGCAATGAGCAAAACCGGTCTTGATCTTAAATCAATTCTAGAATACGAACATTAAATTTAATCTTTTTTTTTTACATATTGCCTTTCCACCAAGTATTGACAGTGAATACCTAATAAGTCACTTTTAAGGTGTTCACTGTCAATACCTGGTGGAATGGCATAATAATAAAAATAATAAAACATTTTAGTACTTATTCGAGGGCTGTAGAGTCGGAGTCGGAGTCGTGGAGTCGGGGATTTTAGACCGGAGTCGGAAATTTTGAAAAGTTTTATATTTTTGCATTTAATATGTCAAATTTGGCGATTGGCTGGATTATTTGGTTGAAATATAATTGAATACACATTGAGACGACCTTGTTTCGGCTCCTTCGTAAATCGAGAAGGAGCCTCCTATCCGACACTCAGGAGAGGAATTTTGGGAACGGAGTAGGAGAAACATGGTACTCTTATAAACAAAAGACGATCTCAAAGCGTTATGTGGGTGCGGTTAGCACCCATTATTTAATTGCTACGAATTTTCACAGACTTCACACACTGATTTAACACAGATAGATTTACAATAAATGTTACGTTATACAATACATAATACACGACTATTATTATTGCGAAGGCGATATCAGGAATTTACTAGAATTTATCCTTAAGGAGAGGATTAGACGCGTGCATTTTCAATGCTGTCCAATCTCTCACTGCCAACTGTATGAAAAAATGCGGTTCCATTAGGTACCAAAAGACCGTTAAACGTCACGCGCGATAAGGCATTATTTATGGCCCATCGAACTTTGCATGAAATACCATGCACTCAGGGCGTGAAAGAGTCTATAGACATTTAGAGCGAGACGTCCGCATTAATGTCTCTTTTACAAATTTGAATCTCTCTATATTGAATCGCTAAAGATTTCAATATAGAGTGTTATTAAAAATGAAATTATTTCCTGATATCGACTTAAACTCATTGACTGAGGTGAATAATAGATCGTTTGAAAGAGTTCTGATGACCTACCACATAAGGCGGTCTCAACATAAATAGGAAAAGTAGGGAAAAAACATGACGTAATTTTTTTTAACGACCCTAGAGCCCTGCTTATTCGACATAAAATTATTTTATATGGAATAAGTACTAACAATGATTTATTATTTTTACCTATATGTAATAGCTTTACATTATTTGTACACCATTCCTTTGATCTAAACATAGTTTAAAAAAATCGATTAAAAAAAGGAGCGCGGGTCGAAGGGGTCAGCGGTGGAACCTTGTTTGGTGGGTGAGTCATGGAAACGCCGAAAGCCTGCGGCGACAATAGGTTCGTTTACGTAGTGAGGATGGCACAAATGTACCAATCAAGGGCCACTTTATTAAATCTAACTTTATCTTCCGCACGTAGTCGGGATTTCGGCGAAACATCTCGCCGGGGCATGAGATGTGAGCACCTAGCAGACAGCAAATAAAACATCATTAAAATAATATCGTATTCGGAGAAGTTTCGATGGTCTACAAGGCACAGTGGAAACTAATTTCTTAATATTTTTTTCAGAAGCTTAATTCAATCGCTACAAAATAAGTCTCACTTCTGATTTTTTGACCATTCATCACTGCGTAGCAGAGTAAACACATTAAATAATCACTTTCAATATTTGGAATGGCATTATAATAAAAATAATTATTTACTCTGGGTTTTCGTTTCGTGAAAATGCTTTAATAACAATTGAAAGTGGTCAAAGTTTATTTATTTATCACTTTTAAGGTGTTCACTGTCAATACCTGATAGAATGGCATTATAATAAAAATAGTAGAGTCTTTATTCCGATCTTTAGATCAAAACTGAGCAAAAATGGTCCTCATCTAAATAAATTCAAGGTTTTACTTTGTATATTAAATAATCATTAAATATTTTAGTACTTGCTTCACAATTAATTTATAGCTCGTAAATATCTTGTTTGAATTTTAATAAAGTTTCAGCCTTTATTTATATTGAATGGTCACAATTTATTGGCCAAAATGCTGAAGGTAGAATAAATTATTTATGGTCCAAATGTATATAAAATGGAATCGGTCATATTTTATATTATTTAGTTAGTTTTATGGCGTGATTTTTATGGTGATAACCTGACATAACCACATTTATGTACTGATTAAAGTTTAAATTTAAAAATTGAATTAATTATGATCAAAAGATAATTAAGAGTCTGACCGAAAATTTATTAAAATTCAAACCATTTGATTTGTTCCCTTATTATATTAAGATCAGAACCGGTCTTCTTCATCGCCAGCATTTTTAACTTGCCATAAGATACATCAATGCCGAGTTGTTACTAAACTTAGCAAGACTAAAACGGGTGTAGCAAACAATTAGTAGCGGATATATGCAAAAAGTTTATAGCGAATGACGGAAATTATGGATTATTCACATTAAATAAACTTTAATTTAAATGTTTCAGACCCCTTACAATGCTACACTGTATGACGCAATTTGACGCAACGTAGATTTTGTCAGATATATATTTTAACCTAGCCATTCCGAACAGTAAAGATTTTGTCCCAACAGCTGCTTTACCTTAAATATCTATCTTAATACTAGTGATACGATGTCTATACTTTTGATATTCTTAAATCATAGTAATTTTCACCTTATGCAGAAAAAAAATATGATATTTATTGACTAGTTGCGCCGTAATCGATTAAAAAAGAGAAGAAGTCGGAAATTTTCAGTCTAATTGTCGATGTTAGCAATCGCTGGGAAACGCTAACATACAATTTCACGCCTATAAGTGATAAGAGAACGTGACCATAGCGAGTCATAGATAACATGGACGGAGTATTTCATATCTGGCAACAATAAAAGGCGATAAGCGATAAGATAAGAGATAAGGTAATGTGACTTCATCCATGGTTATTGGCTTGTTAGTCACAGGCTCCATTGTAAGACCACCATAGCAGTTGGAGTGGAAACTTCGTCGTTTTCATGCGCGACTTAAATATGAATAATTATAGGGAAAATGGGGATTTTTATAAGGTTTTTTGTTCAGAAAGATGTATAAATATACGTCATAGCATAATCAATCATTATTTTTATTTCATTCTATGCCAATAAGGCCAAAACGCCCAAAGTCATTTTTCAAGGATAGTCCTACGAAGGTTAAGGTAAAAGGTTTTCTCAAACGTCTAAAAAGAGTCAATTTAATACACGCGCAATATGAATTCTTCATACACAAACATCCAGGGACTCCAATTTATGGTGTATGAATTCCATCATTGACATAATGCAAGATTGGATGTTAAAGATATATCAGGTCATTTTCAAAAGTGGTCAATTCCAAAATATTACTGCCAGTTAGATTAAGCCTTTGAGATCTTTTTTATTCACATTTTGTACACTATCCGTAATTCCTTATTTTAAAAATATTGACAGTAAACACAAATTTATGAGGAAAAAGTAATTAAAATATCTCACATTCTCAGTTTGTCAACAAATGGATTTGACCACTTTTGAAAAAAACCTCCCGATATGTTTTGTAATGAGCAGCGGTGCAGTAAAGCTGGCTTTTAGGTCGCACTCAATAGCCAGATAGAGAATGAAAAAGTCAAACAAAACCTTTCGTAAGTGGCTATTCAATATTATCTTCCAGATTCAAATCTTCATTATTGCTATATGTATAGGTGGTAATAAACAACAGCCATTTCCCTTTACGAATTTTAGAGAGGGTGGTTTGTTCTTAGTTGTCAGAATTTTCCAAAAACTAAATGGCAAAGTAAGCAGTTGCACAAAGTTTTGGTATTACTAAATCAAAGAACATTAATTAAAGCGCACTTTATGCGTACTAAATCGTACACAGAGTAAAATAATAGTTATATGAAATACTAGTATTGCTACCCGGCGTCGCTCGGACTAAGCGACCAATAATTATTTAATGTTATATCATTCGACATAATTATATCACAAAATCTAACATCCAAAATAGAGTTAAAATAAAATCACAAACTTTATTTAATTTGATGACTGTCCCATTCTTGCCCACTAAAATGTCCAAATTCAAGGAAAAAATCAAATTTGCTGTCAAAGAAATGTCAAATAATACCTTCACGTAAATAATAAACATTATTATATTAATAAAAGCCGGGAAAAGTTCAGTTAGAATTTATTACATTTTGACTAAATGTCTTCGCCGATAAAAATTCAAACATATTTTCTTTCATATTCGTTTTTATGGCAACTTAATGACCACCAATGCAAAAGGGAATTACAGACATACATACATACGACGTTTCGGTTTTATACAAAAGATTGTCATGGATGCTTAATATCAAAGTAATCGAGTGTAAATTTAAGCGGACATTGAAGTAGAATTTACTATATTTCATTTTTAACTCTTCTTTCCGATGGGTTAAACAGACAACCCCTACTGCCACTAAGTCTGAAATATTCATCTTAATATCAGTGATGATACAATGTGTAAAATTTTGATTATTAATTCATAGTCTTTCACACCTTTATCGACTAGTTGTATTGCAATTAAATAAAAAAGAAAACATGTTAGATTATTAGTGGCCGAAACCCCTTTCTAACGTCGCACAAATTGCCAAGATTCAAACGTCACCGCCTATCTGCGATATGATTACGTTATCTTATCTCAAACTCTTTTTTTTACAGCAAAAGGTGTAAAAAAATAATGATTTAAGAATACCAAAAGTTGACACATTGTATCGTTATATTAAGATAGATATTTAAGATAAAGTGGCAGTGGTGGTAAACTCTCTTACCCACCGGGACGGAAATGTTAACGTGACAATAGCTTAATATCACGTCGTGTCCTCCCTATAATTAGGAATTTAAAATACACCTGATTAAATGATCTATCGCAAAAAAATTGTTTCTTTTGCGGTCCTTCAATTTGTTATCATCCATTTCTTGATGTATTGAATGCTTAAAATTACAAAGTCTAAAATTATTTTATTACAGATGTAGCCACATTTCTTACAGATATACTTTATTTATAAATAAAATATGTGAGAACCAATGAAAAAGAGTAGAGCGTTAACCTTATTTCCAATAAATGACTGTATATCAAAATCGAATTCCATTGAAATAAATTCACAACAAAATTTCCAGTCAAAGAAAAAAGAGTGAATAGAAAATATATTGAGTTACGTAAAAGGTTTTCCCGGAAGACAATGCTTTACAACAAAATAAATTTATTATTATATTCGACACATATTTATTACAGCTGAGATTTGTAACACTTAAATATTTAAGAAACAGGTGTAAATTTTATTTAAATTGAACATTTGTATTATTTCAAAATTCACCTCTGTTTAAATATTACCATCAATTTATCAACGGTGTTACTGAATATTTCAATACAGATATATTAACTTGGCATTAACATGATCCCAATCCAATGCAATACTTAGAATGTATTTGGTTGCACATGAACTTAAGTTGATAGATATTTCGGCACTGTGCCATTCTCAAATCTGTACTTCACCAAATAGACACTGAATGTATTTGATAATTGATGTAACTTTTAAGGTGTTCACTGTCAATACTTGGTGGAAAGGCATTATAATAAAAATTATAATACATTTTTAGTACTTTTTCCACATAAAATTTATTTGATCAGGACCGGTTTCGGTTATGGCAAGCATTGTCAACTGATAAGGAATACAATAAAACAGTGATATTTATACAAAAGTTAAGTAATAAAAACAAGGTATGACAAACAATTGGTAAAATAACTAAGCAAATTACAAGAAAACTATTAATAAAATTTTGAAGACCTCTTAGCAATGCAAACTAATACATCACAAATCAATTAAGTATGAATTATCATTATCAAAGTTAAATTAAATTAAATAAATAAATCTGCATGTCAACCATAATTATACGTGGAAATCCCGGTAATGAGCTCAATTGTGCCAACGAAATTGTTTCCTGTGAACAGAATTAAGGCCATATCAATTCTTACAATTATGAAGTTTACTGGTAAATAAATAATGTATATGGAACAAGTAAACACTCACCGAATCTCTTACGTTGTACCATTTCTTCATTTCCAGTTTGATCCATGTTAACTGGGCCACCTTGAGAGCTTTAATCGCAGCTGGAGATCTGGACTTCATGTTCAAATTAACATATGTTGGAACAATTTTGAACCGTAGACACTCTCGATTGAATCAATTATGTTGGGAAGCTAAACACTGTTTATATTTCTTAAATTTAAGAAATATAAATTAAAACAGTGTTTAGCACCAAGAAATGATTATGTTTACAGATATGATCAAAGGTTGTGATTTATTAATGTATAAAAGTGTATTTGTTCATTTAAGTTTAGTGCATAAAATCACTACTGCACTAGACTACTTTACTTAATAAGTATTCAGAAACACTACAATATATCAATTGATATATTGATATAGACACAGACAATTCAAGCACTATTCCTTAGACATATAATTACTACGTTGTAATAGGGTAAAACCTATAATTGTCGGCCACTTAAGGATTTTTTCAACTTTAGTAATTTTTTGTGGACACTTATCATAGAAAAGGCAAAATAAAAAAAATACTGTGTGCTAGATTGATAATTTTTCTATAATAATAAATTTTTAAAATAGGTAAAAAAAAAATTTCTTCATGGTAAAAAAAATGGTACAAAACTACAATTATGGGCCACTTTCTGCAATTGTTGGCCACCAAAAGATTCAATTATTGGCCACCCCAAAAGTTTTTTTAGTAGTATTTTTTTTTAAAACAGAAACTAGATGTATAATAACATGACCCCAAACCATTATTAAGTGTAAAATCAAGTGCTTTATTGGATTCCAACATCATTTGTTAAGCTGCAGTTATTGGCCAAAAAGTCAACATTTCCCAAGAAATATCGGAGAAATGTAATAAATACATAGGTGATTAGTAATATTATTAAAACATTATTCATGCAATAAAAAAATATATTTTAGACTGTTTTTATAAGAATTTATAGGATTAGCTTGGCCGGCCAGTAATAGAAATTGTACGTGTTTTTGGAATCAGTTAATGGCCACAATCATAATAACCTTTTACAAAAATATTTTCAATGCATAAAAATAATTATATTATAACTTCACTTAAGACGAATAATTCTGTTCAATTAAAATTTAAATTAATTGGCTTACAAACGTGTATGATGCTTTTAGACTGAAGTCCAATCCTTATGATATTTACTAGAATCTCACATGCTTCACGGTGACATTCCAGCTGTCTGATTAAAATTGCGTTTTTGGAGTTGTTTGGGAATACATAAAATGAAAATTTTATGTTTAAACGATAGAGGAATACTAAGGGAACTATATTATATAGGCCAAAAGTTGGAAATGTCGTTTTGGTTAGAAAAAAACTAGATTTTATATGTAAGTGGCCAATAATTGTAGCTGGCCCACAATAGGAGGTTTTACCCTATATACTACCTCAAAACCATAATAATTGTTGTATTTTAAGTTTCTATTGGACTTCAACAAATACATTCATTGATAAAAACAGTGTAGATAAAATAGTGTACATATTTTTGATTCTATTGTGCTTTCGAAACGTTAATAAATCGGATAGGTCTGAAGCTTCGCTGTACAGTGACTGCCATAAATCAAGATCAGTTGGAAAAGCGCATTCGTCTAAAACTAAAGAGAAGTAAAAAAAGCTCTATATTCAGTACGAAACTTTTATCTGACAGTGTGAACCTGGCTGCCTTCAATGCCACTACTCTAGTCGACGTATTATTGAATAAAATTTACTGGGATGAACTTGTTTTATATAAAATGATTGGCAAATAAGTAGTTAATTAATGGAAAACGATCATAATTTTAATAATAGTAGTAATTTAGAAATACTCCACCAAGTAAATAAAAAGGGTTTAAAAATGAGTAGTAAAGATTTTTTAGAAATAAATAAAACTCTTATCCTTAATAGGACATGTTGCTCGCCACTGCTTACATTATTTCCAATTAAAAGGTTAAGCCCAAACCTATCTGATTGATTGCAGCTCATTAGTTATTATTTTGTAATGCTTAGGTCATTAGTAATATAATTATTTGCTTGCATTGTTTTGATTCTATAAACCCCTCCTTGCTTCCCGTAAAAAGGAAAAATCTCAAACTCCATTTTGTAATTTTATCATTTTAAAATATTAGAATCAATCTTGTTTGTAAGTCTGAAGATGCGTCTGAAAGAGGCGAAACACGTGTCACAGTTAGAAGCACAATACGTGGAATAATCAAAGTAATTTTAAATTTTATACTATCAATGTATTTAAGTTAAATGCATAGTATACGTAATTGCAAAAAGTCACCTGAAATTATGTAAAGTAGTACCGTTGAATAAAATTATTTAAGTCGGAGTTTTTATCACTTTTTTCCAAACAAGTACAGGCTCTCAGTCTGCTGTATACTGCCCGTCCAAGGAAGAAGTCAGTGGCTATCAAAATGTAAGTTTTGAATGCCATTTTCTAAATATTTTTTAAAGCTATACATGGTGCTCATTTTTATATCAGTATAATAACCAGGGCTGTGGAGTCGACGTCGGAGTCGGAGACTAGAGTCGAGGTGTTTTTGGCCGTAGTCGGAGTCGTCGCGGTGTTTTGGCTGGAGTCGGAGTTGTGATAACTTTTTGAAAAGATTAAACTTTTTATTTATGCATACAAAATGTAAAATTTGGCTATTGGCCGTATTGGTTGGATGATATTTAATCCACAAAAAACGAATGGTAGGAAAAAAGGCGTGACGAAATTTAACACAAAAAGGCAAAAGCTACTTTTGAGATGTGACGAATTTTACAATTCAAGAATAAATATACTGTATTAATAATTATTCGCATGAAGGTGAAAATAAAAGGAGTTCTGACGATGTCATGCGTTATTTAAAATTAATTAAATTGTTTTCCGAAGCTTTTTTTAAGTAATTAATTCATTACATGTTTACCATAATGCGCAAAACATAGCTAAATACATTTTTAAAGCTTCTTTTAAAAGTAAAAAATGGTAAATCTTCTATGTCATTTCTTTACATTGTGTTGTTTACAATTTTTATAAACATCAAATGGAACGCTTCATATACTTTGCTTTTTTTTAAAAAAGGGTATTTACCAACGACAGTCAAACATATTTGAATCGAAGTCTATTTATTTTTCGAAAAGAATTGTGTCCGATGAATAAGATTCAGTATAGACAAAAGTGGATCAAAGAGACTCTAATAGATTCTTTTCGGCGAAATTTGAAGGGAGAGGAATTCGCCTCGGGATATTGCGGGGGAAATAGATTTTGGACAGCGCTTCTTAAAGTATTTCGTACAGTTTATTTATAATTATTAAGACAAAAGAATTTTCCATTAATGGAAAGAATAACATATCTAGTCACAATATGGAGCATGCCTTTTGTTGATCAGTAACATAAATACATATATGATACAGACAAAAGAAAGAATGAGGGAGTAAATTTTGTCCAAAAGTAAGGATATATGTATTGTTAAACCCCTGTCTCGCACAACTATTTGATCTAAAAAATCTTATATAAAGGGTCTTTTTATAAGGACGCTTAGTTTTGAAATGTAAATAAAACAAGTTGTCTGTGAGATTTCGACCTAATTTTAATTTCATTTGTAAGTATATTTTACGGCATTAAATATGGAATATAGCATCAAATGTCTGCCAATATCCATTCATTATAAAATGGGCCATGTCGCTAAAGTTGACTTTTTTGACAAATTTGGGTAAACCTCCAACTGCTCCAGAACCCAATCAGGCGTTGTCTGCGGTCGTTTACCTGAAGTTCCTTGGTTAGTTGGATTTTATACGGGTGCAGACATAAGGCCCGATTCAAAATTCGCCAAGTTGAAGTCGCAGAAAAGCCAAGTTCTTGTGAACAACGAGAAATAAGCTGACTCGGGTTTTCCTGTACACTTTCACACACAGCAGCAATGTTTTCACCAGATATTGTATTTTGATGACGTACAGGTAGGTGTTGGCCGATTATTTACCAAACTGGTTGACTCAAATTTGGCCACTAAACAATGAATAATCTACTCAGCAAGACAAAGTAACATATTTTGAGCGTCCCTATTGAAATACCCTTTATAAAACCGAAACTGCGTATGTATGTCTGTGGGTCTGTAATTCCCATTTGCATTGTTGGTCATTAAGTTGCCATAAAAACGAATATGAAAGAAAATATGTTTGAATTTTTATCGGCGAAGACATTTAGTCAAAATGTAATAAATTAGTCTTCTACTGAACTTTTCCCGGCTTTTATTATTAATAATAATGTTTATTACTTACGTGAAGGTATTATTTGACAGGAAATTAGATTTTTTCCTTGAATTTGGACATTTTAATGGGGCTGTCAATATATGAAAGGGGCTGTGAAATGTCAATGCCAGTCTGAAATGTTCATTTTAATTGACCTAGACTTTTGAATTTTGAAAAAAGTTGTTTCAACTTGGCCTTTCTGAATTTACGCGCCGAGGTGAACATAACCTCAAACTGTTCCGAGCGGAGCCGGGTTCGAATACTAATATGATATATAAAAATAATGGTAGCCATTTTGAGAAGCTTACCACTAGAGCTGACTTAGTCTAAGATAGTAATCTATCCCTAATCTTTTTGGAAAATAAGGGTTGAGCAATTGAGTAACAAGCAATTCATGTAGAAAACTTCAGTCGAGTTCAATTTTATTAAATGCCAATATGATAATCACTCTCTTAATGCTCTGCCTTGACGATCCGTTGTGGTAAGTGGAGACAAATTACAAAATCATCTAAGTGAAAGTGTCTTTTAGGAAATTCGGCCATCAGACAACGCAACCATGAAGGATGAAATATTCTTCAAGCATTAGACAAAAATAGATTTAAGAATCGTTTTGTGCTGGTAAATTTGTCCGGTCCGTGGCGCAGTGGCAACGGCTTTGACTTGCGTGCTGTACCGCCCGGGTTCGATTCCCGGTACGAGCAGATTTTTTTAAGTCGATAAATCTGTTCAAATGCATGGGTGTTGTGTTGTTGAAAATCCCTTCACACCTTTCCAATCCCAAACAGTGACGCATAGTGACAGCGATTAGCTAATCACTAGTCCTGTCCTAGTCCTCGCATCCTTTCCATCCCTACTTTCTTAGAAAAAGAGAGGTTGAACATGTCATCACTTTTGATAGAAAAATGTCAATTATTGCAGGGTATTTAACACTTTACTTACCACTACTGCTAAGCAATGAACTACCTTACATTACATATAAACGACCCAGAAAAGATGTACATCAAAAAATTATAAATATTTCTGATTTGTTCTTGAAGAATGGAAGCAGTTCTAACTGCAACTCAGTATCTATATTGATGTTAGAGGCAAAGGGGTGAATTGGCAACTTTTTCTATCTGTCCATGTTCACTTTTAATGTGGAGTAGATAAACTTGAAACAGAAATTATCTCATGAAATAAAAAAAATATTAAAACAATCTTTTGAGTTATTCCACATAATTTTTCAGATCAGTACCGATTTCGCGAGCATTTTAACTAATATATTTATCAGTTGAAAATTATCTTGATTAACGAAACCGGTTCTGACCGTTTTTAATTAATTGTAGAATAAGTGAAAAAAAAAATTTATTATTTTAAAATATGATACTTTTCCACCAAGTATTTATAGTGTTCGCCACACCAGTGTGGGCATTTACTCACCAAGCATCTGAAGACTCTCCAGATTGTTCAGAATAAGTCATTGAGGCAATTATGTGATGCTCCATGGTTCGCATGTGGATCGCTGTTACACAGAGATATAAGTGTACCTACTATTCGCGAGTTCGTTCGTGAAGCCTCTAAAATGTTTCATAAGGCTGTCGGCCGTCACTGTAACCCAACAATCTCTTGCCTTCAGAATTATGACGAGAAGGCATTAGAGAATCGTTATAGACCGAAAGCTATTTTTCTCGATGACCCTCCCTAGGTAGAGACACAATATTAAGCTGACTTCTTCAACTGTAGAGATCGCGCCCTACTGTTGGCAGCGATACAAACAAATTAAATTTTAAAGTTAAAAACGTTTAGAGACGAAGGAGACTGGAAGAATTAAGCGCTAGCACGCCTTAAAACTTGATTCTCCGTCAAAAATAAAAAATTACCGTGAATACACTTTAAGTGAGAATAAATCAAAAAAAATCTTTAAAAACTGATGGTTACTCAGCGCAGTAGAGTCGGGATATACGAATAGGGCTAAGGTTTCATCAAATATTTTGGTAATAATTAAATAAATTTTTTAAAAAAGGTCTCCCCGAGTTTGAGAATCGCTAGGTTAATCTATCGACACGACCTCTGTCAAGATATCGGAAAACGGTCCAGAGAAGGAATTGTATGTCTCGCACACTACTATTTAAACTATTTGTCGCGGTATACCTCTCCCGATAGACACTTACAAATACACATTTTAAATTTCCTATTGAAAATATCGACTATAATAACATTTCGATACAATAAACAATGTACGCGGTGGCTGTTTATGTATTATTCTGTTCAAGTGGTTATATTGTAGTTCTATTATATATTCTCGTGAAAGATAAATAGAATTTCTACATAACAAAAAAAAAACTAAGTCTACATATCGATCATGTAATGCAAACCATCTCAAATTCAAATATGTTGCTTGGAGAAAATCTAGTTAAAAATTTTAACTAATATTTTTGAAATATTCATTAAAAGTGCAATATTTATTTAATTTGAATTAGGGAAAAGTGTGTGTTTTTATCAATATAAAATTAAAAATAACTATGATTATTCCAAGTATTGTGCAACTAGCTGTGGCACGTGTTTCGCCACTTTCAGATGCATCTTCGGACATACTATCGCAAAGTTTGCTTAAGTAATGAAGCAAGATTGATTCTAATATTTTAAAATGATAAAATTACAAATTGGAGTTTGGGATTTTTCCCTTTTAATGGAAGCAAAGAGCGGGCTATAGAATATATAGTTATGTGTTTCTATCAACTTTTTATCATCATATTGTGATATATCTTAGTTTTGAATAAAAAATAAGATGATTTTATGACACCGAATATATGTATATATGTTACAGTGATACTGTATTCTCAGTGAAAATGTATCAAGTAATAGATTTGTATGACAATATGATTTCACTGGTCACGGTCATTGAAATTATTGGCCCAAGTCAATGATTTGCCGGCCTAAAATTTTGGTTTGCTTCAATGAAACAAAATCAGCAAGTAGTCCCTTTCATAAAAAGAACAGAGACACATTGGGCTGACAATAGGGCGGTCAAATTTAATTTCAATGACAGCTTGGAGAAGAATATATTTTCACTGAGAATCCAGTTTCACTGTAACATATACATAAATAGCCTTGATAATTTTAGCTATTGGTGTTTGATGTAATTTTAATATCATAGTTGAATAGTCAAAATTTTGGCTTCGTCAGCTCAAGTTCATTTGTGCACTTGATATGTCTGAAGATACCGATAAGCAAAACCCGGGACGTTAGCGTCAATGCTCATGGAAAAGTACAAATTGCAAAACATTCAAATGCATAACATTGTTTCATTGTATATTTCATGAATTAATAATACTCGCTGTGAGAGAAACCGGGAACAAATCTTCATCAAATTATATTTAGAAGAAGTACCTATTTCACTTTTAAGGTGTTGAAAATATTGGCCCAAGTCGATGATTTGCTGACCTAAAATTTTGGTTTGCTTCAATGAAACAAAATCAGCAAGTGGTCCCTATCATAAAAAGAGAAATAAAGAAAAACATAGGGCGAAGATAGGGCGGTCAAATTTAATTTCAATGACAGCTTGGAGAAGAATATATTTTCACTGAGAATACAATTTCACTGGGGTTAAAAGGAGACTTAGTCGTGAGCTAATAGCTTTCTCTATTCCCCGTTTTTTATCAGATAGGTGGGAGGAAAGCTAGGAAATCAGAGATATAAATATCTTCAAACGTAAATACATTGATCACTTTTAAGGTGTTCACTGTCAATACTTGGTGGAAAGGCATTATAATAAAAATAATAAAACATTTTTAGTACTTTTTCCACATGAGATTTATTTCATGAGGACCGGTTTCGCTCATGGCAAGCATTGTCAACTGATGATCAGACAGAATTATGTTACAGGAACTGACTCATTTGAATTCATTACCGGGATTTCCATCTAATTATGGTTGACAGACATGTAGATTTATTTATTTTTATTAAATGCACTTAATTTTGGGCTTTTACTTTGTTAATGTTAATTCATACTTAATTGATTTTTGATGTGTTAGTTTTGCATTGCTAAGAGGTCTTGGACATTTTATTTTTAGTCTATTTTTCTTGTAATTTGCTTTAATTTATTTGCTTAGTTGATTTACCAATTGTTTGTCATACATTGTTTTCATACTTAACTTTTGCATAAATACCACTGTTTTATTGTATTCCTTATCAGTTGATAATGCTCGCCATGAGCGAAACCGGTCCTGATGAAATAAATCTCAAGTGGAAAAAGTACTAAAAATGTTTTATTGTAAATACATTGTTAAACAAGTAAATATTTGAATTGCATATAAATATGTCAAAAAGTATAGCAGAACGTGGTTTCGATCCACGGACCTCTGGGTTATGGGCCCAGCACGCTTCCGCTGCGCCACTCTGCTGATATACGAGAGCTTCGTTATATATAAACAGATTTTCTTACCCCTGCACAAAATAATAAAAAGCTTATTATTGCAAAATTGATTTCATTATATTTCTTGACAAAGCACTAAGTGTGAATATTCATTCTTGAGTATCATACTACGAGATAAAAACCCCACCTGTCAAAATTCACGGTTAAGTTGCAGACAAATAAAAAAATCATCCAGCTTTAAAATTGTGTCTATCTATTCTTCCACTCACGTTCTCTCTTTACTCACAGCAACATGATTTTGAATATGGATCGATGTGCTCAGTTATACAATTTTCCAATACGAAGTAGCTATATTTGTATTGTTTTTATTGAAAAAATCTGCTTCACCTTTATGTAAAATTAAAATACATTGCTATTTTTCTCACCTTATTATAATAAAGTTCCACCAATTAAATGCCAACTCTATCAATAAAAAGTTTGGGATCCGAATTAAATCAATGCAATAAGTATGTGCTTTCTTAAATGCATTAAATAAGTTAAACCTATATTGCTGCACTCAATGGCGGTTGCCTCGGCTACAAAGTGGTCCCTCGGTTGGTGGCGACGAGTTTAATGAATTTAATTATTTCCCTACACTCGCCTAGGGCAAAATTTACTTCGCCGCGTGTATTTTCTCAGACCGAAACGTCCAGAGATGACTTTTTTGTCTTGCGCGCCGCAAAAAAGGTGCATTTTAAAATGCGGCATGAAAATGTGTTGTAATAATAGTCCGGCAGCGTGTAAGCCATTTATAACATAGGTGCTCAACTTTTTTTCAGCACACCATCTCGCAAAGGCCTTTTTAATTCACAGGTCTGACCAAAAAACAGCGGAAAACTACCATACATTTTTAATTAAAATTGTTCTTTAACTGAATTTTTGTGCTATAAAAGCAGTTTAAATATGTTGTCAAGGATATTTTATATTAGACTATTGATAAAATATACACGAAAATGGGCTGAAAAACGGTTAAATTATAAAACTAAAAACATTGATTATTAATTCACTTTACAAAGTTCTAGATCCTTATCATTAGTAACAATCGATTTAAATCAATTTCCAAATAAATAGAACTCATTTTTAGTGCGACTGTCATTTATAATTGTATAAAGATCATAACCGGTTTCGCTCATCGCATCGAGAATTATCAATTGATTATCATGTGCTGATCTTTATCAAATAACACGAGTGATTAGTATACTTAGAAGACTATTTTTATTTCTCGGCAAAAAAATAGCAATGTATTTTAGTTCAACCAAAATTATACATTATATACCTAGTTAATAGCTGTTTCATCGTTCTGACATCATCAATTTGAATCGTTTGTTGAACGACTCGGGTTTCGTCTTTCGGCATCTTCATTTCAAGTGCACTAATGGACTTGAACTGACGCGTAGTAAACAGTTTGTATCGTTTATATGCAAAATAGAAGTATGTAGATCACTAAGTTTACTAGCTATTAATTTAATCTAGACGAATTAGCGAAAGTGTTGCTAATAATTAGTTTCAATGAATAAAGTGGTTGAATTATATGATATATGAAGATGTCGAAAGGTGAAAACCGAGTTCTTAACGACAAATCTCGTGAAAAAGTACAAAATTCAAACAATTCAAATTTGATATTGAAAATCCATCAAGCAAATTCAGTCGAAATACTAAACTAAATATTTTATTATTTCTGCAGAGCTTAAATACATTGCTATTTTCACTGTGTTATAATGGAGTTCTACCAAGTAAAAAAAATGTCTTCTCAGCAAGAAGTCAGCTTATTGAAAGCAAAGAAACGTAACTCATTTTTTTCTCAATGAACAACCAATAATACACTCTGTTTCAAATAGTTTGTTTGGCGGACAAAAGAGCCAATGAAATGAATGCAAATATGCTAAAACGGGCATCAAAAATCATGCGATATCATAAGTAGCCGTACGACACATGTTACGCAGTAACAACGCATTCTCTTTTTATTCCACTTCTTAGCATTTCATCACATTGCCTCACTTAAATTTATCTCCCTTGCGAGTAACACCGCTACTGAAACCCTCAAATTCAACCCCTAGGTGACAAGCAGGGCTGCAATTAGGACAATTGCCAAAAAAACATCCGTTTTACGCGTAAAACGCGATTTAAAAAAACGTCTGAAAACTTTCATGGTCATGATGTATTTCTCGAAGTTAAAGCTAGTCCGGGTTTTACTAAGTGGAGATAAACGTAAAATTAGTATTGGATCAAGTTGGTCAAATTTATGTTCACATTTAATAACTTTTAAATTATTACCATATACCTACAACTAGGATGGTGGAACAGAGAAGATGTATTGTGTACCCTGTCTACAACAGTATATAAAGGATGAGATAATTTTTTTTTTTTTTGATTGCTTGATTAACCACGCGTTAATTTATTTATTTAAGAAAAAGCAAATCATGGCATTACAGCTGATGCCAATGCGCCATGTATTTGACAAATATAAATACATGTATTTATATATATACATACATGTAAATATATAATAAAAATCACTAATTAATTAAAAACTTGATGAAAACATTGTAGTCATAAAAACTGAGAGAAAAAAATTATAAAATCATATTAGAAATTTACAAAGATGTCAACCGAGTGAGTTCTGACAAAATCAACTTTTATTCATAAAATATAGTATTCGTCTGAACTCACTCACGTCAATATGAAATATGTCCACATCTAAAGCTATGCCGTTTAAAATTGTTAAAGCTCTTCCCAGAGGCATTCCCATTGGCAGACTGGTTGTACCCCTTGGAAGAACAAACAACTCATGCTCACGATTCCTCAAAAAAATATCAGGAACATGCAATTCATAATGCAGGCTTAAACATAGTTCTAACGATGGCGTAAGCCGAATTAGCTATCAACAAAAATATAAAATAATTACTGTAGAATTAAAATAAATTCTTATCTTTTTCACTGTATTATTTTAATTCTAAAAAAAATTTATATAATATAGTAAATTGCTATTTCGACGTGCGCTCTCGTCAGAACTAGTTCAACAGAAATGGTTCGATTACAAATAATAACACATTTTGAATACTTTTTCTGCATTAAAATTATTTTAATCAGGACTGGTTTCGCTCATCGCGAGCATCAAATGATTATTATTATTAAAATACCATTCCACCATGTATTGGACAGTAAAGTGATTAAATAATTCTGACAACGGGCGTAAGCCTAAAGTGGAAGTGTTTATTAACTATAGCAGTCCAATTCACAAAAGCATTTAACATATAGTTAAATAATACGCCATAATTATAAATTGTTAATGGGCGCATAATATTCTTAGTCAAGCCCTCGTTGCGATCACTCCGAGCTTGAGATTCGTTCGCCCAGAAACATCGGAGTTATAATATCTGCTTTTTTGTTTATTGCCATTTTTTACGCGTGGATTTGCCTTCAGTCCGGAATGGGGTTCGAGATTTTTAAGGCCGACTTACACCCCGTGGCCTTATTTTGACGATTACAGTAAAAATTGAAATATTGAGGTCGTAATAAAAGGGTACACATATGAGCACACAATTATAAATCCGCCGCTTCTTTGTTAGTTTACTTTATTTCAATATTTGTTTTTTTCCCTTTACAAAATAAATTACTACATACTTTTTATACTATACAAAAAAATATATTGTGTACTGTAAGTTATTTTTTAAAAATGTTCCAAACATGGAAAGATTATTTTAATTGGGTAATTAACGTATCAAAAAATCTTTAATTCAATGCATTCACAGTTGTACTCGATAAGAACACAGTTCCACTTGTTCAACGCATGCATACTTATTATGCTGCTTTAAGGTTGCGAGTCATGACACTATACATAAACACAGGGTAACTGTAGACTGTACTTCGATAACAGATGCTTTCGGCGAATATTAGGAATGAGGTGGTTTGACTTTGTCAGGAACACGGAGGTAAGAGAGCGGACAAACTAGCCCCTTAATACGTACAAAATAAAAAAAGGTGACGCTGGACCTGGATTGGTCATGTGCTGCGGATGGTACAAGGGAGCCTGGATGGCCTGGCCAAATGGCTTTTTTAAAAAGGGTTCGCCACCTGAAAAAATCTAGATATTGAGTAGCATATATTTTCGTACAATTTATAAATGTGATATGATTGATGATATTTATCGAAAGTGTTAAGCAGCTGATGATGATGATACAGGGTGTTCAGATTTGATTTAAAGGTGTGTGAGTTGGCCTTAATGATAGTCGTAGTCATAGACTTTGGAGCGCCGGCTGTCAACGTGTTGCGAGTTGGATATTGGTATTCAATAAATGTTAACGGAGGGGTTTTCAATAAGGAAGCAGGAAAGTCTCCTTAGACACTTTACGCCAGTGCTTAAAAACCGCTGATCTGCGGCGGGTAGCCAAAGTTTAGGGACCGAGGAAAATTTACTGACTCAATCATGTAAAAAAAAACGTGAAATTTAAATGTTTTATCCGTTCCAAGATCAAAGTTCTACAGTTTTTATCATGCGTGTTTTTTTAGAAATTTAATGTTTCTTTAATTGTTATATATAACCAGGTACAAAAACCTTGTTTCAGTCAACTGAAACTTTTTCTTTGTGCTAAGGCATTATTTTAAAAAGATAAAACACTTTTCTTACAACTTCCACATATAATTTTATGAAAATTAAGACCGATTCCACTTGTTACTAGCATTACATCAGTAAAGTTCGCTCGCAATGAGCGAAACTGGCCCTGATCCTTATAAATTTTTTGCAGAATTTGTACGAAACGTATTTTTTTTGATACAGGCTGAAACAATGATTTTAATACCATAGTATTCGGAAAATAAAGCACATGGCATTTCACTATATTCGTTATTAAAGGAACACCCTTCTCACTATTTCATATATGTACATACATACACATATGTATATAAATATTAAAAACTTTGTTTTTCTAAGTATTGTGTTACTTATTGTGACACGTGTTTCGCTACTTCCAGAGGCATTGCTTATGTCTTTATAAATGTGTGCATGTGTGCATATAAAAATGTATCAAAAGGAAAACAGAAAATATGCGCATTTATTTTGAAGATTTTGTAGATTTGCCTAAAAATTACTCATAAACAGTTTAATATACAAGATTGATATATATGATTACGGTGCTATCGAAAACGGGCTTAACTCAAAACGTGCATTTGTGTAGTTAAGCCCCTAGGATACTAAGATTTTTAACAACAATAAAATCAACAATCATTTCGTCGTCTTTGCCATGCCAGTCAACTGGTTTTCAAATATACTAATCTTGTTTCGATTGTCATTCAATGGCACATTTTTAAATTCAAATATTTCAAAAATAACAACAATCGATTACTCCGATTTTGAAGTAGATTTCGATCAATTTTTTTTTAGACATAATCTCCGACCTGAGCCATTCATACATTGCAATAACAATTGATAGTTTCAATTTCCACAGCTATTAAAAATAAAGCTGTCATGTGAAGGTTGCAAAATGTATCATTGTGACTGTCGATGGATTCGGCGGTAACTTTGTGGAAGTTCATTTTAATATAAAATTTTAAATTACTTTGATTATTTCACATATTGTGCTACTAACTGTGACACGTGTTTTGCCTCTTTCAGAGGCATCTTCGGACTTCCAAGGCTTCGAAGACTTCTTCCAAGACTTCCAAAACTTTGGCACAAACACAGGCGAAACACGTGTCATAGTTAGTAGCACAATACGTAGAATTATCAAAGGTATTTTAGATTCTATATTGTATCATTGTTTTTTACTAAAGGAAATTATGTACAATTCAAGGTTTCAAAGTATCAACATAAAATTAATTCCTCCATGTAATAAGCTTTGCTAAACTCACAAACTTAATCAGGTTTTTCCGAGGCCCTGAATAAAAGAAAGTGAACTACCACTGCAGTACACCCTCGGCAGAGATTTGCTGCCACCCCCTTGCGTCTCTGACTCAGCTACGCCCTTCTTCTTCTTCTTCTTCCACTGTCGATAATCCCCGCGAAAGAATTTCCATTTTGAAGAAACAATAAAAGAGAAATTACACACTGCATGTGTCGCGCGAAACAAGAACCTGACAAATCGAACAATTTCTACTCGACAACACAAAACAAAACAAGACGAAAAGAAGTATTTGGAAATATCATAAAATGATTTCTGTTTTTATTCTAGACATTTTTCACATGCGCACTAAAATTATTAAGAAAGCTCTTTACTTGGATGTCATTATGTCGAAGTGAATATGTACATATAATATTTTTTATCTCTAGCCAGGCTTGACATATATCTGTAATCATTTGATAATTGTAATAAAATGCATATTTTTAATGTTCAAAGAACTATAATCCCCTTGGCAGAGTTGTTTTGTTCACACTTTCCTAGTTAAAAGATTAAGAAACAGCTCTCAAAAAGTGTTAGACCATTTTTAGACCATTTAGAGCTTTATATTATAAGAATTCATTAATTAAAAATAAAGATAACATAAACTA
The DNA here is from genome assembly GCA_028554975.1 of Himalopsyche kuldschensis. Classification (NCBI taxonomy): domain Eukaryota; kingdom Metazoa; phylum Arthropoda; class Insecta; order Trichoptera; family Rhyacophilidae; genus Himalopsyche; species Himalopsyche kuldschensis. The sequence goes on from JAHFWI010000006.1 coordinate 19,692,666, forward strand.
TAAAAACAAAACTGGCATTTATAGATTGCAGTATAGTGGCTGCCCAATGTTTTACATTGGTAATACATCTCGAACTTTGAATATAAGAGTGGCTGAGCATTTAGCCGCTTTTGGTTTAAAAAAAGATTCGCCAGTCATTTACTTTTCATTTTGTTGCATATTTACAGGGGCGAATATAAGTTATTATATCAAGATATATTAGATATTAACAGAGCTCAGCTTAACAGTTTACCAATTTTAACGAACAACTTCATCTTCCAAATTCACCATTATTGTACCCTTTAAAAATTACCATGTATTAATAATTCAAACACTTAATATCATTGATTATTAATTCAAAGACTTGAAATCAATCAACTCGGTAATAATCGGTCGGATAAAACCCTACATTTATTTAAGATATTCCTTTGTTATTATCTGGTCATTAGTATTTGCGATACTACATTCAAAACTCATTATAATTATAACAAACCCACTTAATTCATTGAAACTTGTTTACTTACATTTTGATAGCAATTTAACTTAGTGACATGCTTCGATTTTTGTATATAAACGATACAAGCTGTTTACTGCGCGTCAGTTCAAGTACATTCGTGCACTTGAAATGCCTGAAGACGCCGAAAGTCAAAACCCGGTTAGTGAGCGACAAAACTCGTTAGTACTAAATTTTAACAATTCAAATTTTAGCTAAATTATGTTGCTATTTTTTCACCGTGTCATAATGGAGCTCTATCAAGTAACTACCAATTTAATTAATAAAACATACAAGTTCCTCGAATCTGCTATGGACTGTAACTACTCGGCTACGAATGATTAATTCCTCAGTTAATGCGATATTATAGGTTGGGATCTGTTTGATAGAATGACATATTATTACGCTTTTTCTCTTTTGGTTTTAATACCCAGATAACAATATGTATCCCGCCCATAATATTTCCGCGGTAAAGCTGACTTGTGCCATATTTCCACCACCTCATCCATCCCCTAGTCTCCTCATTCCCGCGACTCTTCACGCAATAAAACCCAGAATTAGAGCGAGCAAATTTCATTCATTTTATTTTCACCCTTGTAAAAAGAAGGGTATTGGATGGAATTACACGGCGACTTAAAATCAAAAAGGTTTTTTTTTCAAATGAATTAGGTATCGTCGCAAAATCGTAAAATACAAATATGAAGAATAAAAAACTAATGCGGGTATTTTTGAATTTATATGCTAGCTATTAAATATTTTATTGCATTAATTTTCTTCCAAAAGTTAAAATAAAACGGACTATATTAATTGGGTCGTATAGTATCAGAAGTAGATTTATCCACTTTTCGACTTATCGAGAAAAACCAGGGATGTTTAGTCGTAATCGGAGTTGGAGTCGTGGAGTCAAAGTCTTACTCGGAGTCGGAAATTTTTAAATGTTTGAACATTTTATTTTTGCATTTTTTTGTGTCAAATTTGGCTATTGGCCAGATCGGTTGTTTGATATATATGTATGTATTTTTAGTACTTTTTCAACATAAAATTTATTTGATCAGGAGGACCGGTTTCGCGCATGGCGAGCATTGTCAACTGATGATCAGTTGACAATGCTTGCCATGAGCGAAACCGGTCCTGATCAAATAAATTGCATGTGGAAAAGGTACTAAAAATGTATTATTATTTTTATTATAATGCCTTTCCGCCAAGTGTTGACAGTGAACACCTTAAAAGTGATATACATATGTATTTGAATACACATACATAGGAATGGTAGGCTCCACAGCCGAGAGAAAAACATCTAAACCTTTTCTTGGCTTTTTGAGCTTTAATTATATTTTTCAATTTTATAAATAGCTCATAAAAGCCTGAAACTTTAAATTTGTATGATCGTCGAAAGTATGATTTACCAGACCGTTCTATTTTGGTTTCCAAATTAGTGACCGTTCTGATTTTGATACCAATAATCATTTTCTTTTGTATACACCATGTATGTACATGATTTGTATACAAATATTTTATTGCTGGCCATACATACACTATGCCATAAAAGTAATGTGACAGTATTGGTATCATTAGAGCTCTTGAGAAGTGAAGTGAGCAAAGAAGCAAAATAATTATATCTTATTTTTAGCTCAGAGCAGACTTTTTATTAATAAAAAAATACTATTTTAGTGTGTTATTAATAATCTGATTTCACTTTTTGGGATACTTTAACCCTTTAAACGCCAAGCCAATTCCATGGGTTTTTGCTGTACGCCACCATTTTCAATCGTCGATTTTTCCATGAAGATGCCACTTAACATACCCGGAAAATAATTTTATACTCAAGTTATTATTGATTTTCATAGAAAAGTGAAAAAAATATATCAAAAGTACAAGATTTAAAAAACGTCTCTAGGGCTGCCAAAAACAATAAATATTATAAATAAAAATATGAAATATATATATATATATATATATATTTTTTCTATAATAAGACATATGATATAGGTAGCATAAATTGCATCTAGGGCTGCCACAAAAAAATAATGTAATATATGAATAAATTAGAATTATTTTGTTATGAATGGAAAGTATTTTTTTTTATAATAAACTATATTTTATAAATAGCACAAAATGTTATGTGTAGTCTACTTGCATTTACTGATATTTAGCTATTCTCTTCTCACTCTGATGCGCTCTATCAATCGAGCGATCATTGCGATAATAAGGTGCCAGCCCTAGTGACATCCGTTAGCCCAACTTCAAATAAAAAGAAAACGGTTCAACATATGGGTATTCTAACAATCACATTGCCTTCAAAATGTGTCTCTGCATAATATTGCATTGAAAAATATTTAATTTATTCATTAATAAGCTCGTTATCGAGTTTGCGTGCCTGCACGCCGTGGCGTCTGAACGGTTAAGACCCGAAGAAAATGATACTGCACCTATGACACTCAATTTTTCAAAAATATGTCACTTCTCAGGAGCTAATTTGCTAAATGCTTGGCGCATTGGAGTCAGATTTTAGTTCCGTGTTTTGATCCGTGGGCAAAATGAAAATTCTGCCACGATTTGGTCCATACTTAAATTATTTAAAATTAATACTATTTCGGATGACACATTTTCTGGAACATACTGTACGATAACTTGCTGGAATGTATCACATACCTAACGATGTGAAAATCATATAAAACAATAAAAGTCCTTTTGCACCCCTTACCATCCCCTTCCACGCTTTGTCAAATATCTCCATATAGGTATTATTTCCTCTTAGCGTTCGTATTCTCGGAAAGCAAACGTGTATATGCGAGCATGTTGGTAAATATTTTTCCATAATAACACATATCCACAATGTAATTACATTTACATTCCCATATTAAATTGAACTTTAAATTTTATGGTGAGTGAATAATCTACAGGGAAAAGACTTATGAAACAATTTGTGGTAATTTTTTAATATTTATTGATTTTTATCTTAGTGTGTTACAGAAGAATTACAAGGTATGGCAAACAATTGGTATTACAACCAAGCAAATAAATTGAAACAAAATAGACTATAATTAAAATCACTTTTTAGGTCCTCACTGTCAATACTTGGTGGAAAGGGATATTAATAATAATACATTTTTAGTACTTTACCCACATAAAATTTATTTGATCAGGGCCGGTTTCGGTCATGGCGAGCTTTGTCAACTGATCGTCAACAGATCATCAGTTGACAATGCTTGCCATGAGCGAAACCGGTTATGATCAAAGAAATTTTATGTGGAAAAAGTACTAAAAATGTATTATTATTTTTATTGTAATTAAAATGTTGAAGACCTCTTAACAATAAAAGCTATTTCATCAAAAATCAATTATGTATGAATGATCATTAACAATTCCAAGGAAATTCTTATTTTTGATTGAGTAGGCATTTACTTGGTAGAACTCCATTATAATACGGTAAGAAAAATAACAATGTATTTTAGTTCTACATAAATTATTTTATATATTTGTTGATAGCTATTTCGGCTTACGCCTTCGTCATAACTATGTTTTAAACGTGTATTAGAGATAGCTTATATACCTAGGCTAGACAGGGTACCCCATACATCCCCTCTCTGCTCAACCATACCAACGCCACATGGAAAAATTTAAATAAGTTTAAGTTATTGGTCTGGCGTAATCCTGAGAACGCTAATCTGGGTATTATTGGGCTATTTTTATCGTGTGAAACAACTCAAAATCCGCAATGTCTCGAGTGAATCTATTTTAAATTGTCCCAGGAAAAGGGAAGTAATTCAATAGAATTCGTTTTTATTATGGCATACGTAGTATCACAGTGTGTAATCAGTAAGTGTGTATGTAATTCTCTTTTGCATTGTTGTTGCAAGTTCAAACAAACGAATTGATTTCGCTCACAAAAGTTTCGACGGTAAATTTGTTTCGTTATCAATGTGTGTGTAGAGACTCCAATTACTCGAGTATCGAGTAGTACATATATAAAACCGAAACGGCGTATGTATGTCTATCGGTCTGTAATTCCCTTTTGCATTGTTGGTCATTAAGTTGCCATAAAAACGAATATGAAAGAAAATATGTTTGATTTTTTTATCGGCGAAGACATTTAGTAAAAATGTAATAAATTAGTCTTCTAAAGAACTTTTTCCGGCTTTTATTAATATAATAATGTTTTTATTTACGTGAAGGTATTATTTGACATTTCTTTGACAGCGAATTAGATTTTTTCCTTGAATTTGGACATTTTAATGGGTGAGAATGGGGCTGTCAATATATGAAAGGGGCTGTGAAATGTCAATGTCAGTCTGAAATGTTCATTTTAATTCCATTTTAATTGTCCTAGACTTTTGAATTTTGAAAAAAGTTGTTTCTTCTTGGCCCGTCTGAATTTATGCGCCGAGGTAAACATAACCCCAAACTGGTCCGAGCGAAGCCGGGTTCGAATACTTGTAATATATAATTTGCTTTTACAGCTATTGTTATACATACGTTTGCCACGGCAAGAAAATATCCATTTTGTTCGGGGACATTTTGTCTTAGATACCTCTCAAATCGCCATCTGGAACTGTTTAATAATGTTAAGTTCAAAATTGTTCTTAATTCAATTTAAAAAAACAAGTGATTATTTAATATTTGTGTTAGTTAAAATCTTGCAAACATGAACTAAAACACTAATGCGTAGTCTGTTATTATATGATGTAAACAACTAACTAACAAAGTAAGCCCTTTTATCGTTGCACAGTATTGTTCTTCTAATATTGCCGTTGATCATACTTAATTAAAAGGAAGCTCTTGCTTTTGTAATGAAAAACACTGTTTCTACTACGCCAATAAACTTCTCTCTAAGATGGACTGGAGACTAGAGCTTCAATTCAATGCAAATTGATTGCATTGATCACAACATGTAAAGTAAAATTATTTAGTTTACAATACAAAGTGCGATGCACAAAGCTTTAATTAATGCCCACAAATTGTATTCGTCGATATTTCCATGTTATTATCTGGTAATTTGTATTAAAGATACTACATTGAAAATACTCGATAATTATAATTTACCCTACCAATTCATTGAAACTCATTAATATCTTAAACATCACGTAGGTCTTTTGAGTCTCCAGTCGCAAGAGCTGTTCGGTTGATGCTGCACTGCCTGTTGATGTGATCATCTTCAGCAGTGAACTAGGTTCTTTGTTTGTATTTTTTTTTTTTTATGTAACTAAAATCTTTCTATTGATTGAGTAGGCATTTACTTGGTAGAACTCCATTATAATACGGAAAGAAAAATAACAATGTATTTTTAGTTTACATAAATTATTTTATATATTTGTTGATAGTTATTTCGGCTTACGCATAGTTCTGACGAAGGCGTAAGCCGAAATAGCTATCAACATATATATAAAATAATTTATGTAGAACTAAAATACATTGTTATTTTTCTTTCCGTATTAAAACCTTTCTGTTCTGTTTCATATACATATTTTTTAATTTTGTGTTATTTGCTATGTGATATTTTTATTAAATTTGTCAAATGTATGGCGCATTAGCGTCAACTTTAATGCCATGTATTATATTTTAATTTTTCCAATAAATAAATTAACATCAAACCTTTCTGTATTTACATATATAGAAGAATGAAAAAAAATATTACTAAATAGATGTAATAATCTATTAAGAGAGTTAAATTTCACTTTTAAGGTGTTCACTGTCAATACTTGGTGGAAAGGCATTATAATAAAAATAATAACACATTTTTAGTACTTTTTTCACATGAGATTTATTTCATCAGGACCGGTTTCGCTCATGGCGAGCATTATCAACTGATAAGGAATACAATAAAACAGTGGTATTTATGCAAAAGTTAAGTATGAAAACAAGGTATGACAAACTATTGGTAAAACAACTAAGCAAATAAATTAAAGCAAATTACAAGAAAAATAGACTAAAAATAAAATCTTCAAGACCTCTTAGCAATGCAAAACTAACACATCAAAAATCAATTAAGTATGAATTAACATTAACAAAGTAAAAGCCCAAAATTAAGTGCATTTAATAAAAATAAACAAATCTACATGTTACCTTACCGGGATAAATTACCGGGATTCCCATCTAATTATGGTTGATAATGCTCGCCATGAGCGAAACCGGTCCTGATGAAATAAATCTCATGTGGAAATGTACTAAAAATGTGTTAAATTTGGTTTTACTATCCGCGTCGACCTTTGGTTTTTAACTATTGTTCAATAAAAACTACAGGCCAATACCTAAATATATTAGAAAGACATAAAAAAGGTCAGCTTAAAAGTTTACCGTTTTTAAAAGAGCACTCAATCTTCCACACTCACCATTTTTATACACTTGAACACTTAAAATGAATCAATTCTTTAATAATGGTTGGATAAGTCACACCAATTGTATTTGTCGGCATTTCCATGTTGTTATCTGGTTATTAGTATTCACAATAGTAATTGAAAAAACATGATAATAATAATTTACCCACATTTTTACAGTTTAGGAAAGCAAAAACCTTGTTGGGCGTTCATACAACAAATCACCAAAGTTGTATCGCAATCGGATGAACGGTATAGGAACTTTATTTTTATATATACAGATAAATGTGATAAGATAAAAAAATCTGCAAATTAACTCTCGAAGAAAATGAAATTCATTTTAACTTATGTAATTATATGATTGCGTCGCGAATATTTTTAAGCAAAACAATTGAATGAAAATATTTATTTTATAAGTTGATATAAAACAATCTTTTTGAAGTACAATGTCTCAAGATGAATTAAACATATTTATCCAAATAATACACTTTGATTATTATTCTAGGTTTTTTTTATTCGTCTGGCGTAGAGCAAGCGTAGAGCAGGCGTAGAGCAGGCGTAGACACTTATTTAATGCTACGCCAATAATATTTTTTATCTAATATGTATTTCGATACAAACTTGAATCAAAATTATTTTTTCAAATGAGACGCTGAAAATAATTTATTAATTAAGAAAATTGTTATTTACTGGGCTGTGGAGTCGGTGAAAAAAGTTCGACTCTGACTCCAGCATTTACCAAAACCACGACTCCGACTCCAACATTGACCAAAAACACGACTCCGACTAAAAAAATATGACTACTAATTATTTGGTCAGTTTCTAATTCGATAAATGGTCAGTTATAAATTCTTAAAACGGTCAGTAATAAATACTTAAAACAGTCAGCTAAAAATAATAAATGGTCAGTTAAAATAATAAATGGTCAGTTAAAATAAAAAGAACATGTCATAAATTTGCCTATTACGACCATATTTGGTAAAAACTTATCATTTTTTTTAAATAAGTTGCGATAGTAAGTCTGAAGATGCCTCTGAAAGAGGCGAAACACGTGTCACAGTTAGTTACACAATACGTGGAATAATCAAAGTTATTTTAAATTTTATATTAAAATGAACTTCCACAAAGTTACCGCCGAAACCGTCGAAAATATCTTTGGTTTCGTTAACGTCAGGGCTTAAGTCTCATCTTTCAATTGAACTTTTGATCATGTGTATATCTGCGTTGACTTAACTCCTGTAATTCCTTTGTTGAGTCTAGCTCGACATAGTGTAGGTAACGCGCTAGTCATCTGTCTAGTCCTGCTATTAAAAAAAATTCTTATTTCAAAAACCATATTAATTGGATTTTTGCCTTAGTTAAATTTTGTAACATTTCATAATGTAGTATACAATGCGTTTTTTTGTTCCGAGCTTATTTATACATACGAAAACCCTGTGATTGTAACCAATTTATTTAATTCTTAATTAATTTTTATTTCATTAATATTTCACAATTATGACGACGTAGGTAAAAACTAGGAGCATGGTAGCTTCACTTTTGCCAGGCTGAGGGTGAAACAGTAGACCACCACTGCTTCTTTATCTTAAATATCAATGTTAATATTAGTGATACAACTTTTGGTAATCTTAAATCATTGTTTTTTTTACATATTTTATAGTGATAAAATATCGACTAGTTTCGTCGAAATTAAATAAAGAAGAACATAAGTTGGATTAGAATTGGCCGAAAACCATTTATATTGTCATACGGAAAGAAAAATAACAATGTATTTTAGTTCTACATAAATTATTTTATATATTTGTTGATAGCTATTTCGGCTTACGCCTTCGTCAGAACGAATAGTTACATGGAGTTCTACCAAGTAAATGCCTACTCAATCAATAAATTTATATTGTCGCTACCAATTTCCAGGAATAAGACTTCACTGCCAATTTACGATAAGATCACGTTATCTTTTCTCAAACGCGCCACTTTCAACGAAAATTCCAAATCAAATGGATGCTTTTTACATTAAAAAGTGTTGGTAAGAAGTCGCATTCACAGTTTCGATATCGCCAGTCTAGAATAAACAAGAACACGTTGATCAGGTCGTTGGCTCATTCACGCCCGACTTAAAATATGAATAATTATAGGAAAATTATCGATTCTCATATATTTTTTTTATAGAACGATGTATAAAGATACCTCAAAGCATTGACAATCATTTTGTATTGCAGTCTATGCCAATAAAGCCATACCACTGGGGTCTTTTTTAGACCTCCCTTCGGCCTACGAGCTGTTTTTTAAGGACAGTCTTTCGAAGGTTAAAGTCTCAAGGATGTCAGGGATATCAACTCGGCCCCAAAGAAGAAGAGAAAAAATTTTCTATATTAATTATGTTATATTTAAATATGATGACCAAGTATTGGCAGTGAACACCTGAAAATTAAAGAATGTTTTCTCTTAAAAGAAAAGGACTTCCCCTTTTCTATGCAAATAGTGATAGAAATTGATACGGTTAGTAAGGCTGGAGTCAAAGGGTAATAAGAGAATCTAGGTGGCCCATCAAACTGCGTCGACCGCGAAACCTTCCTCCTCAAAACTACTTCGCTGGTTCTATTTGAACGCATAGCCACTCATACATTTTAAGCCAATGGGTGGTCAAAAAATAAGTAACCGATGCACCATTCATGCACCGCTTTCTATATAAGAAAATGATACAACATAAAGGTTAGAAAATTGCGTATATACACAAAATCAGTAAAACAAAATACTGTTAAGCTGAAATTTAATTGCGTTTTAAATGTAATATTTATGTCTATAATTTAGGATTTCGACTAGAGGCGATTGATGGTGTTTCAATTTCAAATATAAAATATGAATCAATTTGACGGAACATCAAATTTTAAGGCGTGTTAGCGCCAAATTTATTCCAGTCTCTTTCGTCTCTAAATGTCTTAAACTTTTAAATTGTATTTGTTTGCATTCCCTTCCCATCGCTGCTGAGTGTTGGATTTATTTTTCATTGACTTAATCCAATTCTATTCCTGAAATAATAAAAAAGAAATATTTGAAGGTGTTTTCAATTCAACGATCTTCTATGCTTAAAAATATCGAGTGAAGGTTCAAATTTGAATCGTTTAAAATTTGTACTGAACTTAACTGTTAGTTCAGTCCATTCGTGCACTCTAAATGCACGAAGATGCCAAAAGGCGAAACCCGGGTCTTAAGCGACAAAAATCATGTAAAAGTACCCAATTCAAACGATTCAATTTTATGTGTAACAAAATGCAAAGGTATCTCAACTACTCGAGTATCGAGTATACATTTGAAAATACTCGAGTATACTCGATTAGTTTCAGATGTACCGAAATATTTATTATTAATTCAAATAGTTGATAAATAAATAAATAAGCTTATTTAATTTCATTCATCCAAAATAATAGAGAATGAAACGTCCCAAATTTGTTCGAAGTTTTTTTTTTATAGTTCCCGCAGAAGAAAAAACTCTTGATTTATAAATTACGAGTATTTTTTAAAATACTTGAGTATCGAGTACTAAAAATGGACAAGTATACTCGAGTATATACATGGTTGATGCATAAATCAAATGCGTTGATATTTTTACGTTATTATAATTGAGATTCGGCTACGTAAATATAAATTGCATCAATAAATACTTAAGCACTTTTTCAGGATTGTTCTGTACGGGTTAAATATTATACATTTTAATTAGCTTCAGAAATAAATATGTACGCAATGTTTCTTTGTGACAAGCCGTTACTTCACCACAGCTTCTCAAGCCAGTTCATTAAGCATTCGCTGCGGCCTCCAGCGACCGCAATTCGAATTATATTCCAGAGTCAAACTCTCGCGGCCGCCCCTCCGTTTTCTGCGCTCCTTTACGCAGATAATATGAGATGAGCTGATAGAAACCGTTGTCAGATCAACTCGCAATATTTGTTTTAACTATACAGCAGAGATTCTCAACATAAGGGTAAGTTAATTAATATATATTTTTTTTGACCATGTCCGCTCCCAGCTTGGAGCATATGGACTCCTCACGGCGTTTATTTCAACACATTTTCTACGAGAACTGCTTGTTACTCAGTCGCTCAACCTCTTTTTTTCGAAGAGTAGGGGGGGATAGGAAGCGTCGCTCTTTGGGATAGAAAAGATGAGAAGGCATACAAACACCCATGACTTTGAACAGATTTATCGACTGAAAAAATCCACTCGTACCCGGAATCGAGCCCGGGCGGTTCAGCATGCAAGCCAACAACGTTGAAACTGCGTCACGGACCGGACATATTAAATATTGAAATTAGTATATATAATATAAATTTTAAAATAACTTTGATTATTCCACGTATTTTATTACTAATTTTGACACGTGTTTCGCCTCTTTCAAAAGCATCTTCATACTTATTTTCGCAAAGTTTGTTTAAGTAATAAAGCTTGATTCTAATATTTTAAAATGATAAAATTACATAATGGAGGTTGGGATTTTTCCTTTTTACGGCGTAAGTAAAGAGAAGGTTAAAGAATCAAAACAAAGCAAAATAATTATACTACTAATGACGTTAGCATTACTAAATATTAAACTGATGAGATGCAATCAATCAGGTTGTATTGGTATAAAACCTTCAATTGGAAATATTGTAAGCAGTGACAATCAACCTGTCCTATAAAGGATATTATTTAATAATAATTCTTTTTTGTTAATACTTGTATTTACTTTATATTCGATTCCAAAAATTATTCGATTCAGGAGTTGTTTCAACTTCATCTTATCCATGCATTTAAAAAAACATTTCTCTCAGTTTTATTTCATCAACAAGTTTAATAAATGACAAGATACTTTGAGGATCGTAGAAGGGAATCGGTTTTATCACAAAGCTGGTAAAACCACAGGAAGTAAATCGAGACATGCGGTGAGGACCCCCTTCCTAAACTACTCCACTTTCACATTATTACATAGCGATTTATTGAAGTTTTGACCAGGCAAATAAGTAACTATTCTAACTATAAATGTTTGAATTATTATATTTGATTTTGTAACGATATTAAAAAAGGAAGATTGAGCTTTTTATTTCAATGTCAACTTCAATAACGCACTGAATTTATTTTTAACATCTGTAATTGTTCTGAAAAATTCTTTTATATGCTACCCTCATAATATCACTTAAAATATGTTAATTGCCACTTTTTGGTCGAATTTCATCAATTTAATACTGCCTTTCCTAACAAGAAGGCAGTAAGTGACTCTGATAAACTTTTGAGAAAAATAAGATTTTAACATTTCCGTCCCAGTGGGTAAAACAGTTAACCATCACTGCCAATTTATTTTTAGTATCTATCTAAATATTAGCGATACAATGTGTAAATTGGTATTATTAAATCATTGTTTTTTACACATTTTGCAGAAAAAAATATGTTTTTGATCGACTAGTTTCGTCGCAATTAAATAAAAAAGGAAATTAGTCGATTATTATTGGCCGAAAACCATTTATACTGTCGCTACCAATTTCCAGGATTAAAACTTAACGATAAGATAACGTTTTCTTAACTCAAACGCGCCTCGATCGTACGCGTACGTTTCAAATCAAATGGATGATTTTTACATTAAAAGGCGTAGATAAGCGCTAACGCAAACAGTTTTAACTACGCCAGTCTGTCATGAACATCAATACGATCAGCTTGTCCGTTCATTAAAATATGAATAATTATAGGAAAAATATCAATTTTTAAATACCATATCCATATTAAGACCGATGTTTGAAGATACGTTAAAGCATAATATAACATTTTTTGAATGCAATCAATACCAATAAAGCCATAACACTGGGGTATTTTCAGGCCTTCCCCTTCGGATCACACATTATTTTTCAGGGCGAGTATTTCAAAAGCTTAGATGTGATACTGTCGAAAAGTGAACACCATATAAAGCTTTCAAAAGTATTTAACAAATAGGACTAATGGTTGTTAATACGGTAAGAAAAATAACAATGTATTTTAGTTATATTTGTTAAATACTTTTGACTAACTTTTGAAGAACTAAAATACATTGATATTTTTCTTAGCATATTATAATGGAGTTCTACCAAGTAAATGCCTACTCAATCAACTAATAGTTGTACGCCAGAAATTTTCGCGGAAGTGTAGTAGAAATTTGTAAAAATTCGATATCAATTTTTGGGGGGGAGGGGGGCTGTTTGTCGGGGTGGGTTTTAGGGGGAGTATGGGGGGGGTATGCCAGAAACCTTCGAAGAGTGAACTCGATAAATTCGTAAAGTTAAAAAAAAAAAATGGGGGGGGTGGTTGGGGTGGTTGGGGCGAGAGGTTGGTAGGCCAGAAACCATTGCGAGAGTGTATTCAATAAATTTGTAAAGTTTCACATCGATCGGTTGAGCGGTTAAGTAGTCCATAGCGGACATACATACAGACATTCATTTTCATATATATAGATAGAAGATTTTGCTATCGTATTATTCTTTATTTGTCTGCTATATCATTTTTTGAATAGCAGCAAACAACAAAACGTTCTAGATGAGTAAGAAAAAAAACAAGAAGTAAAATTACAGTAGTAAAATTGTATTCAAACTTTTGCATAAAGCCACTCACTACGTAAACTTCCTAGAATAAATTTGTCGTGCATTTGACAATAAAAACTAAATCTAAAAAGAAAAGTTTCACAAAACTTGTCCACCGACAATTCGTATGATGCTGGACTTATTATTTATTGCGGCATTGGATACGGATTGCACATTTCTTGAATACACAGCTTAAGTCTCAATATAGGAATATATTTTTCCATTAATATCAGAAAGTATGATTGACTGCGTCAACTAAGCGGCTAACTCAGTAAATTAATTGATTACAAATGGATAATAACAACATCTATTGATTGAATTGGCATTTACTTGTATTGTATTTTAATGAAACAGAAATTATATCTGTTTTATAGCTAAATAGCACATAAAATACATTGGATCAGGACCGGTTTCGCTCATGGCGAGCATTGTCAACTGATTGAACACTTTAGTTGGGTGCAGCGACCGAAGCGCGCCGACTGAAGCGCGCAATTTATTATTTTTATAAATACATATATTGATTCATTACATTCATAAATTATATTTCATTATTATAAAAACTGTTGAAAAGATTGAATAAAAACACAAAATATACAGAAGTACAAATAACAAAAAAATATAATTTATTATCATTCACACATACAATATATACAATAATACAAATAACAAGCATAATTAAAAAAAAAAACATACATATTTACATTTACATATTTATATTGTTAGGTTAGGTTAGGTTGAAATGAATGAAAAAAATATATATTTGGCGCGCTAATGTCAGGGTTGTATTGCGCGCGCGCTTGTGTCGGCGCGCTTATGTCGGCGCGCATCAGTCGGCGTGCCCTTTAGTTGACAATGATCACCTTGAGCAAAACCAATCATGATCCAATAGGTACTAAAAATGTGTTTCCGTTGTTATTATAATGCCATTTCACCAAGTATTGACAGTGAACACCTTCAAAGTGAATGTTGATTACTTTTTTACACATTTTAAGTACTCATTCCACATTAAATTTATTCATGTGCACGAATTTACTTGAACTGACGGATGGTAAACAGTTTGTTTCGTTTATATACAAAAATAAAAGTAGATCACAGTAGTTTAATTGCTATTAACGTAATCTATATGAATTAGCAAAATTTATGTAAATGAGTTGCAATGAATTATGTGGGATATTTTAAAATTATCGCGTTTTTTGAATGTAGCATTGCAAATACTAAAAACGAGATAATAACATAGAAATAAAGGCTCTTTTTATAAGGACGCTTAGTTTTGAAATGTAAATAAAACAAGTTGTTTGTGAGATTTCGACTAAAGACTAAATTTTAAATTCAATTAAATATGGAATATGCATCAAATGTCTGCCAATATCCATTCATTATAAAATGGGCCATGTCTCTAAAGTTGACTTTTTTGACAAATTTGGGTAAACTTCCAACTGCTCCAGAACCCAATCAGTCGTTGTCTGTAGTCGTTTACCTGAAGTTCCTTGGTTAGTTGGATTTTATACGGGTGCAGACATAAGGCCCGATTCAAAATTCGCCAAGTTGAAGTCGCAGAAAAGCCAAGGTCTTGTGAACAACGAGAAATAAGCCGCCTTGTGTTTTCCTGTACACTTTCATACACAGCAGCAATGTTTTCACCAGATATTGTATTTTGATGACGTACAGGTAGGTGATGGCCGATTATTTACCAAACTGGTTGACTCAAATTTGGCCACTAAACAATGAATAATCTACTCAGCAGGACAAAGTAATATATTTTGAGCGTCCCTATTGAAATACCCTTTATCTAGGGTTTTATCTGACCTATTATTTTTGAATTGATTGATTTCAAGTGTTTGAATTAATAATTAATGATAAAAAGTGTTTGAATTATTAATGACTACTAATTATTTGGTCAGTTTCTAATTCGATAAATGGTCAGTTATAAATACTTAAAACGGTCAGTTAAAAATAATAAATGGTCAGTTAAAATAAAAAGAACATTCAATAAATTTGCCTATTACGACCATATTTGATAAAATTCACAAGCTGTCAAACTAAAACTTAAATAAAACTTAAATAGCTGTCTATTTAAATTAAATACTAACCATTTTTAATAAATAACTAACCATTAAAATATATTACTGACCGTTTTATTTAATAACTGACCACATTCACACTGATGCAATGACAACTGACCGTTTATAATTTTAACTGAACATTTTGATTTTTAACTGACCATTTATTTATTTAACTGACCAAAACTTGAATTAGTTACAAACCCATTAAATACATGCCATTATTAATTAGTAATAACTGTTTAAAGGCGTACCCCTTAAACCATGCAATTGAAATGCTTGAAGATGTCGATAGGTGAAAACTGGGTAGTTAGCGACAAAACTTATGGAAAAGTACAAAATTCAAACGATTCAATTCGTAACTAATTAGAAAGTAATAAACTTTGGCAATGAACCATGGTGATCAACCTATGTAAACCAAAGATACAACACTTCATTTAGAATCCAAAAATGCTTGTTGAAAGGATGTCAATTTTGTTATATAAAATATACATATTATTCATTTTCCCATTCACAGACCCCATGTGCTTAAAGCACGATGCATTGAAATAGCACGTAGGTTGTCAAAACATTGCAGCTCAATCCATCATTTCGTAGTATTGAAAAGTGTCGAGAGCTCCAACGTTGCTTGCAGTATAACCTACAATACAACCTGCGAGAGACAAAGTTTAGTCTAATGCAGGAACACATTTGGCACTAGCTGGCTTTGTTTCAAATCTCTCTTTGGAATTTATGTCGTCGAAATACTTCTTCTGTTTTGAACACTTCAAAATAGATTTTGTGAAATAAAGCGTCATTATCTGCTAATTTAGTGATAGGCAAAGTTCTTCTGCGAATATTTTTTAAATTTCTTTTTACTAAATGTATGTTTGAGAAGGAACTCTCAGCGATATGATTTTGTGTGCCCACTTTTTTATTTTTGAATTTTGTAGTTTTCCATGAGTTTTGTCGCTAACGAACGACCCAGGCTTCGCCTTTCAAAAAAAACGGTTTTCCTTTTTGTTGGCCTTAACTTTATGATGACGAGATTTTATGTCAAGAATATTTTGGTACATCTGAAACTACTCGAGTATACTCGAGTACTCGAGTATTATTAAATTATAATACTAGAACTCGAGTAGTTGAGATGACGAGTAATTGTAGCCTCTATATGTATGTTTTAAAAAAAAAATTAACTTTTATATTACGCTAAACTCGTCTGTAAAAATTACTAGATTCTTTACATGGATCTATATTTTCATACGAAACAGAAGTCTCTCATAAATTTCAAGATTACATTGTACATCCAGAGTTTCTGCGAGCTATTCTTATCTCCCGTATTATCCGTAATACGAGCATTAAAATATCAATAACCGTTAAGAAATAATGGCTGAAATAATAATTTTACTGTACGTGTAATAAATTCGACTTTAATACGGTTCGGAATTTCATTTTAAAGTTCGGGTGTTATGACGCAGGGGCAAATTTCGTACATACGTAAAACATTATTTTATCTATTGAATTATAATCGGAAGATTATAGAATTATAACAGGTACGCACCTTAAACTGACTGTACTTTATCTAATACCTCAACTTAAATAACGACTGTGTAAGAATAAAAATGGCTTACGACAAAGTTACCCCGTAATCACATGCGCACATGGTCACCAAAAGGAATATTCATCGTACTCCTTGAAACAATGAATCAATTTAATAAAAATAATAAAACATTTTTAGTACTTTTTCCACAGCAAAAATATTGGATCTGGACAGGTTTCGATCGTGCCGAGCATTATCAACTGCTTATTCAACTTGGGAACTATTTTTTTAAATGTACTTTTGATGTTCTTATCCGTGTTTCCTCAACACCGTTCGAATCTTGAAATCAAGCTGTAGTTTATTTTGCTATAAAAAAATTAGTAATTATTCCGCATTATATTTATTGGATCAGGAAGGGTTTCGCTTTTGGCGAGCATTATCAACTGATAAGAAAAACAACAAAACAGTGATATTTATACAAAGTTAAAGTAATAATTTCAAGGTGTGACAAACAATAGGTATATAAATAAGCAAATAAATTGAAGCAAAATATAAGAAAAATAGATTACAATTAAAATGTTGAAGACCACTTACAATACAAATTAACTATGAATACAAATTAACAAAGTAAAAACCAAAATAGGTGATTTAATAAAACTTAATGTCAATAATCCACGTGGAGTGCTCAATCCAACGACAGTTCTAAGAAAGGAATTAAAAGGGGAGAATATCAATTCTTATAAATAAAAGCAAACAATATGAAACAAAAATATAATAAGCTAGAATTAGGTTAGTGAAACGGATATAACAAAGGTGAAGAAACGAAGACTAATTGATTTTTTTTATTAAATTAGAGTTAGGTAACAATTTATGTCGATTTATTTCTAGGGTCTCTTTTTTATAGAGTTTGTTGTATTTTATATCAGATGACAATGCTCGCCATGAGCAAAACCGGTCCTGATCCAACATTTTTTTTTGTGGAAAAATACTAATTTTTTTTTACTATTTTTACTCGAATGCCATTCCACCAAGTATTGACAGTGAACACCAACAATAGGAATCAACTTAATCTAACTGATTTAATCATCCTTTTTTACATCTCACATCTTTACTACTTAGGTATATGTCGTTCTTAATCTTGTCAACTAAAAACATTATTGTTTACTCTTATTATTGGTCCATGTGTTACGTGGTATAATTTAATTAGAATTAAAACAAAGACTCAATCGAGGATCGTGAAGCTTTCCAAAAAAATCTTAAGGGAAATGGCGGATCATCCTAACCCTAGCATATATACACTTTTACATACCCGCACACATACCATGTGAGGCCTCGGCGGAAGCTACTTTTGAAACCTTTTGACCCACCATTATTGCCTTTCATCTGCCTGGTTGACGACATAGGATCCGGACCAGCAGAAGAAATACGAAGATGACATCTCGACGCCAAGAAGAGAGAACATCACAACACTGGAGTGTCACCGCTATCAAGATCCAACCAATCAACATCACCATCCACTCAGACAACAAGGATATTATGTGCTGTCATAATATCATCGAGCTTAGTGTGACCATACTTTCGCAGGTTCCGACGGTAACTTTGTGGAAGTTCATTTAAATATAAAATTTAATAGCAAGCAACCTGTCCTATTAAGAGTATTATTTAATAATACTACTTTTTTGTTAACAGTTTTATTTATTTCTAAAAATTCTAATTAAAAATTATTTGTTTACTTTGTTTCGATTCTATAACCCCCCCTCCTTCCTTCCCTTCAAAGGGAAAAATCCTAAACTCCATTTTGCAATTTCATAATTAAAAATGTTTGAATCAATCTTGCTTAATTACTTAAGCAAACTTTGCGATAGTAAGTCCGAAGATGCCTCTGAGAGAGGCGAAACACGTGTCACAGTTAGGTTAGGTTAGTTATTTTATATTTTAGTGTGACAATCTCATAAAACTCTCACTCACAATAAATAAACGTGATTTAATTGTATGCTTAATTCAATGAATTAATTTACCGTTCATTTAACTTTAACAGTCGTTACGCTTTTATAAACAAAATGTCAAATTGATATTCTCATTTCATTTACTTCTTTCATTGGTGGCATCCAACAAAAATTCATTGCAGATTCTTATCATCCTATACATATGTGTGAAAAACCTTTGTGCAAACCTGTATGGGAATAGGTATGTGTTATCAAAATCAGGTGCACTCAAACAGTGGTTTTGGAGAGAGAATATAAACCATTGTATACTTTTATTTTCATGACGCTTAACCTTTCAATGAGTGACTACTGAGGATCACTCAATTTAATCCAACATAATCTTGCTTTATTATTTAAGCAAACTTTGCGATGGCCAGTCCAAAGATGCCTCTAAAAGAGGCGAAACACCTGTCACAATTAGTAACACAATATGTGGAATAATAAAGTAATTTTCTATTGAATTTAATTCTACTGTGTTAGCACCAAAAGTACGTCCACGCTCCACACTCATTCAATGGTTAAGATGTGGTTACCTTACTTAGAAAAGGTTCTTAATAATAAAAAATACCTTTTTTTGTCGGAAAAATTTGTATTGACCGTATTCTAGCATATAACGATAACTTCAAAATCAGATATTATTGAATTACGGAGTTAACAGAATTCCGGAGTTCATCTGCACATTCTTTTTGCTTAATTTATAAGATTGTTATCATTTAGATCATTATTTCTCATTGGAATGGTTTGAGTTGTGAAAAAATATGCTTAAAATAAGTGATTTGAAAGATTTTTACTTGCTCATTGTTAAAAGTGAATTAAATTGAATGATCAATATTAACTTTAAACGCTTAGGTATATCCCAAAACAATGTCAAGAGCAGTAAGAACCGTTCCAAAGCAAGTGTCGATGTGTATCTAGTCATTCTTTGTGGAAATCATAATAACGCATTATTGCTGTGATTCCACTGATTTTTTACTTTTTACCAAGAAGATACTTAGCAACTTAAAATTGAGTATTTCAGCTTGCTATTTAGCATTTACGTCTTTCCGTCGTTCATCACTTACCACACTATTTACAACGATATTATGGTGCTCTTTCTTTTTTTTCATAACCGATCCATCCGGAGCATATGGCCGGCACACGGTGCCCCCAGGATACTCGGTCGCCCACCCAATTCCTCGCTTCCTCCCAGGTCATCCCAGCGTCCCGTAACTCTGCTGAGTACATCCTTCAGATGGTCTTCAACGGCTTTCCGGGACGTCGAATTCCATCAAGGCTCTTTCTCAGTAAGGTAATAAATTATGACACATAGTACTTGTTTGTAATGCTTACATAAAGGAATACAAGTAAGTGTACTATCGCAATCTGGATGAATGAGTGATTTTTTTGATGTTAATGAGGTTCACTGAATTGGTATAATTTCATGGGTAAATGAAATTCGTTTGTATTTTAAATGAGACATGGTTAAAAATTATAGCATGGAAATTCTTACTGATTCAAAAGACTTATCTTTGATAGTTAAAGATATGTATGATAATTAAAAGTATTATAATAGAAGTTAATAGGGAAGATTTAATTTCTCATTCAAATTTGCAAACTCTTTAATTGAGCCCTATTTAATTCTAGTTTTTTCTGTTGGTGTTGAAAGCTGCAACCTGAATCCTATGCGCCAAAGCTTATGGATAATTACAAAATTCAAATTTGATATTGAAATTCCACCAAGCACCTTAGCAGCAGTCTAAATCTTCAGATAAGTGTAACAGTTGGAGAATCAGAATCAATGACAGAAAGATCCCGACAATAGTTCTTTACACTACATTATTCTGTTTTACTATATTTGATTTACATAGTTTCTCATTATTATTTACAGTGGAACCCCGATCTTACGTTCTCGCATTATACGTTGTCCCGCGTGAAGAGTTCATGTTATATAGTCCCGGCATTTAGTTCATATTGAAACTTTCCCGCATTAATCGTTTGTTTTATACGGTCCCTTGAAAAATGTAGAATCGGGGTTTCACTGTACCTATTTTTCTCAGTAAATTTTATTGAATAATAAGTTAACTAAATTAGTGGCATTAAAGCCAGTCAGATTTTTACACTCTCAGATAACTTAGTTGATAATGCACGCGATGATATCTGTCCTGATCTTTATAAATCTAGTGTGGAATAAGTATAAATTATTTGTAATATAATGACAGTCCACCAAGTATTGACAGTGAACACATTAAAATTAAAGAATGTTTTCTCTTAACCCTTTTACTGCCAGATACGAGATACCTCAGTAGTACTAATAATTCGGTCAGAACAAATAATATGACTACCCTGACCGAAAGGAAATGTTTAAAATTCATTTATTTTCAAGAAAAACTTTTCTTTGATGTACAACTTATTACAAATGGCGAGTTGTATATTATTACTTTTTCGTGTAATTAAAAAACCAACATTTTTTGTTGGTTAAATATATTTTAACTACGAGGTACTGCTAAGGTTTATTTAACGGCAGCGAAAAGGTTAAAAGAAAAGGACGTCTCCATTTCCACATAAATAGACATAGAAATTGATAAGATGAGCGAAGATGTGGAATATGTCCAAAAAAATTGTTATTATTTTTTATTTAAAAATAACATCCAAATACGAAACAGATATAAAAAATATGAAATTTCTTTTATTTTCCCGCGATGGTTATCGACGCCTCAATTTAAGGCTTTTGCACTGTAGAAGGTAAGCCACGCTCACATAAGGGTCGCTCTTTAATGGCCGCACAGAGACATAGCAGGGAAAACGAACCATTGATAATAAAACGTTACAACTGTAGCAGACCTAAGCGTTTGCGAAAGGATATTCACGGGAATGCGTTACCCTTGTTATTTTACCTGTTTTTGCGCCGTTTCTGCCGGAGCTTTTGCACTACTTAAAATTGCGGACCGAATAATGTATTGTCGAGTGTCCTTATTATCAATTATGGGACGCAATAAAAAGCTTTCTTTAAACAGAGCTTAACTTCCCGTCTACTAACTTTTGTAAAGCTACATTTAACAATTCTAACTTGTTGTAACATCGTGCTATTAATTAATTAAATTATTTTTTAAAAAAAAAAAAATTATCAGTATGATATATTTTTTTCTGCCGGTCCGTCGTGCAGTGGTCAACGTCGTTTTCTTCTGTGTCGGACAGCCCGGATTATAGTCCCGGTACTAACAGATTTTTTCAATCACAAAATCGATTCTGTTCGAAGACAATGGGTGTTTTTTATTCTATTCTCTGTTTAAGTTTTTTTAATATTTTGATATACATATAATAATTTAGCCTAATCCGTGTTGCAGCGGTCAACATCATTGGCTTCCGTGTCGGACAGCCCAGATTTGAGTCTCGGTACGAACAGATTTTTTCAATTGCGAAATCGATTCTATTCGAAGACGGGTGTTTGTGTTGTTTAAAAATCCCTTCCCACCTTACCTATTCCAAAAAGCGGTGCATAGCAATAGCGATAAGCTAACCACTTGCCCTTTCCTAGTCATCTTTCCTATCAATCCCTAATCTCTTTGAAAGAGGTTGAGCAACTGAATAATAAGCAGTTCTTGTAGACAAAAAGCATTTTGAGATAAACTTCGTGAGGAGTCCATATGCTCCATGTTGGGAGAGGACATGATAAAATAATATATATATATAAATCTTACGACTGAAGTAAAGACATCCATCACTCTTCCGTGTTAAACAATAATTCAACCAATCAGTAGCCATAGTTAGCAAACCCATTGCAATTCATTTAATAAGTAAAATACGGTAAGAAAAATAACAATGTATTTTAGTTCTAATTTATGCAGAACTAAAATACATTGTTATTTTTCTTACCGTATTATAATGGAGTTCTACCAAGTTAATGCCTACTCAATCAATAATAAGTAAAATGATATCACAATTACCATGTACAAGCTTCCAAGCATAATAATATTTTTCGAGTATTTTGAATATAGTATCGCAAATACTCTTAATATCAGATAACATGGAAATGTCAATAAGAATTCGTGGGTCTTATCCGACATATTGTTATTGAATTGATTAAGTTTATAATTAATAATATTTACTAAGGGTACAACAATGGTGAATTTGGAAGATCAAATTGTTGGTTTAAAATTGGCAAACTATTAAGCTAGGCCCTATTAATTTCTAATATTTCTTGATAAAATAATTTATGTTCGCCTGTGTTTTTATGTAATAATTTAACCCTTTTATCTGCATCAAACTTGTGATTCTCCCAGTTTCTCCGATTTAGGAATTTTTGCAGTCACTACACTGTAATCTATAATCGCCAGATTAGTTTTTTATAATGTATGCTAACCCCTTTATCTGCATCGAACGCGTGATTCAAACGGTTCAAATTTGATATTGAAATTCTTTTAAGCACCTGCAGTAGAATTTTTTAACAATAATAACACTATTTACTTTAATTTTTCACCGCTAATATAGCCTAAATATTTACAGTTAAAAGCAGTTGACTAAGGTTACTTAACTTGACACGATATTTTTTAGGACGTAGTGTTACGAGCTTCAGTCTCTTGCTGCTTTAACCCTTTTACTCTACTAGAGCGCCGAGCCTTGGGCACTCCGATGCGAAAGGTGAATTTTGCAGTAAAAAACCACTTATTATACTGTGGCACTTCTTGTTCTGGATTTTGTAGCCCAACAGTTTCGTGACACTCGAAAATGGCGTGTCCTAAAAATATATCACGCAATTTGCTATTACGCCAACATTTTGCCTTATATAATTAAGACTTAATTTTTTAGTTTTGTACTTTTCCATTTGAGTTCTACCAAGTAAATACCAACTGGATATACATAGATGTAGGAGTTGATTTGTTACATAAAAACATGGGCGAGTATAAATTATTTTATCAAGAAATATTAGAGATAAATAGGGCTCAGCTTAATAGTTTGCAAATTTTAAACGAACAACTTTATCTTCCAAACTCAACATTGCTATACTCTTTTAAATAATGAATAATTTAAGCATTTATTTTCATTAAATAATAAGTCAAACACTTGAATTCAATCAATTTAATAATAAAATGTTGGATAAAACCCTAGATTTATTACTTTCGATGGTTTTTTATTTATCAATATTCCTATGCTATTCGAAACTACATTCAAAATACCCGCTAATTATAGCTCCCACATAAGTCATTGAAACTCATTTAAATCAAATTTTAGCTAATTCATATATGTATGTATGTAGATTGCGTTAGTATTAATTAAACTTAGTGATGGAAAAACTGTTTACTACGCGTCAGTTCAAGTTCATTCGTCCACTTAAAATGACTGCATCTTCTGTCATTTCAAAAGGCGAAACCCGGGTCGTTAACGACAAAGCTCATGAAAAAGTACAAAATTCAAATTTAATAAAATAATTTAATGAATCGAACAAATTGAGTAAAATCATAAACTTGAGAGAGGTTGAGTTGGTACGAATGCTAAAAATATAATGTCATTAGTAATATTGAATTTGGTAAAAAGCTTTTTATTTTTCATTATCCTGCTGCCAGCTTTAAAAGGTACCTTTCTTTGCGGGAAAGTGTAAAGGCTACTGTTAGTAACGGCTTTTAATGCAGGGTAAACAGACCTTATATTGCACCTCAGAGGCTTTCGCGGTAGCCGATTGTTTTTCCGAGCGATTAGGAAAATGAAAAGCAAAGTGTTTTGTGGATTAGAACCAGAAAGCTCACAGTACCATCTGCGTATGCTGCTTTAACTTTTACGCTGAATTAATTAGATGGGATGCGGATTGAGAAACAAAGCACTGAGTCTTAAGGTAGGGTGGAATTTTAGTCAAAAATACAATGTATTACGGCAATTTAAATAAGCTTTGTTAAGAACTCACTTACCCCCGTCACGCTAATATCTAACCGGGAGATGTTTTCGCAATTAACTGCCTTCTAATAATCTCATTGACGCCAAAAAAAAACCAAAAAAATATTCCATATATTATCAAACTTCTTCGAATAGAAAACTGTTTTTTTTATCAATATTTACTTCTCACAATGCTAACTCATGTATTTTTTTGACTATGTCCGCTTGCAACTTGGAGCATATGAACGCCACTTGGAATTTATCTCAACATGTTTATGATAACTGCTTGCTTGAATTCAGTTTCTCAACCTCTCTTTTTCGAAGAGAGTAAGAATTGAAAGGATACGAGGACTAGGAAATGACTAGTGGTTATCGAATTGCTCTCGATATGCGCCCTGTATTTATTTGGGACCGACAAAGTGCGAAGGGATTTTTAACAACACAAACACCAATTATCTTCGAACGGAATCGATTTATCGACTGAAAAATTTTGCCCGTACCGAGAAACGAATCCTGGTTTTGCCTTTCTGCATCTTCAAGCATTCCATGTGCACAAATCAACTTAATCTGACAGTTCAGGATGACCTTGGAGAAAGCAAGGAAGTTTGCCAGTGACGGAGACAATTCTATTGCTATAAGGAAGCTATGGATTGTATGCATTTGACAAAACCAATGTTTCAACTTCTATGCCTGCTGCATTGCTTAGGAAGTGTTGAAAACCCGTAACAGATTTCTTCTTTACCTTCATCTTAATCTGATTCACTTGCTAATCACTTTCATTTGTGAATTATTCACTGTTAGTCAAAATCTACACTGCAGAATCAACGACCACTTCATTAATGTAGCATTATATCAAATGAATTCTTCTTGCATGACGGGTGTTTGCTATACAAGTACTTAACCTTCTGCACTATTTTTTTTTTCCTTCTTACAACTCAACTTAATAGACTTGAGAAATTGGTAAATATCACAGGGTTTGCGTATTTATCAGTGTGTTAAAACGAAATACAAAAAAAAATAAACAACATTCCGACATGCTACAAACCCTTACTAAGGCAAACAATCCAATAAATACGGTTTTCGAAATAAGGATAGCTTAAAATAATAAAAAAAAAAATACAAGTCGAGCAGGACTCGATAAAAAAGTTGCGCGTCACTTATAAGTTAGTTATGCTCAACATACACAATCTCTCTAGACAAATCAAATAAATGAAAAAAAAGTTTTATGTTAGTTTTTTTTAGAAAATGAATAATGACATATTTAATTATTTTTCCAACATTTATTTCTTAACAGAACTATTTATTGTCATTGTATTTTTCATGTGATTATACATAACATACTTTTTAATCTTATGTTAACTCTTAAATGAAATGATTAATATGTTTTTTTTTTATATAAATTCATATTGTTTTTAATGATAATATACATAATATTGATATATTTAATATTTCTAAATATATAATAATCATAACATTTATTAATTATACTGGTTAACATTAAAGTAATGGTGAACACTAGTAATATAATACATCAAGTAATTCGAATATAAATAAATTTTAATATTCTTGTATATTACATTTTTAATCGTAAATATTTATTTTCAGATCATTATTCTAAATTCAAAATACATGGGAAAGTCATAAAACAAAAAGTTTTAAATTTGAAACGATTTAGTAGCACAATATTTAATTATTTATATTTCGGTATTCACATTGTAAAAAATAATCTTTTAGTTTACTTTAAATGGATGAAAAATAACTGTTTTTTCAAATAATATGGCAGGTATGGCTAACCCATGGCACGTGCAAAATTTAGCTGACATATTAATATATGATTAACTTATTACACACTTTAGAGCAGTGGTTCTCACGTAAAATTGTACTTCAGCCACATTGTAAACATAAACGGTCATACGGAAATGTCTGGTGGCCGTACCGAATTTTTGTTTTGAGTTTTGTCAAATGGTAGTTCTATGTTTAACAATTTACTATTAGTATTAATTGCATACGAAATATTTCATTTTCAGAGTATTTTTTGATAAATTAACTAGCCAAATCACATTTTTATAGAATATCAATATTTTCAGTAAAAATAATAAAAAAAAATTGCACTAATACCAAAGCAAAATTATTAAGATAAGGTCCGGTTTCGCTCATAGCGAGAAGAACTAATGAAGTTGAAAATGCTTGCGATGGGCGTAACCGGTCCTGATCTAACGAATTGAATGTGTAATATGTATTTAAAATGTTTTATTATAATCCACTAAAAGTAATCAATATTTACGAAGGAAGTTTTGGTGGCCGCAAATGATAACCACAGCTTTAGAGTCATTTATATATTACAAAAAAATGTTTAAATATGTACCGAAACAATGTTATGTTTTCTTTTCAGATAAAATATAATATATATTATGATATGGCGTGAGTATTACTAAACAATATAGATATGATGACTAATGAAACAGATATATTTGACATCCAATTAACAAAGGTTTTATTAATCTAACTAATTGATATTATACGTGAGTAAAACAATAAGCTGAGTGATGGTTTAGACTAGTTGCAATAATATTTTCCTGGCACGTAAATAGCTCGATATATTTTATTTTTATTTTGGCACGCACGTAAAAAAGGTTCCATACCACTGTAATCGGTGGTAAATTATATATATATATGGTTACCAGACAGAATTTTTGTAAAGATTTATAAAAATAAGCACACTAAAGAATACTTCGCAATAAGTATGAAATCGAGTAGCTTTAATTTACAGGAGCAAAAATGCAACCACAAACTACATAAATAATAATATTATACAGATAGAGACAGTTACATAAGTTTATTGTTTGTTTAAAATTAAAAGAATAATTTTATTATAGGCTAATATTAAAAAACAAATTCTTCTTTCAGAACTCATACAATAATCAGTAATATTCTTCAGATTTAATCATTTTGATTCCATTTGATTTTATAATAATCCACAAGAACTCAAAGAGTAAAGACAAAACATTAAATTATAAGCCAGTATGTATAATTTTTTTGAGCTTATCTCGAGTGGATTGGGATTCTGTCCCGTGACCATATATATCCATAATTTACCTAATCGGTTACAATATTTAAAGAAGGTTTGTTCACAATAATTTGATGCATAAAAATTTTTTCTTAAAAGCGTAGACTGAAAATATATTGAAACCAAAAGTTACATTAACATTGAAGCTTCATGAAAATCATTGTGTATGGATTTCATTGAAATTGTAAAGGTATTGTTAATTTTCGAAAAATTTTCACATTACTCTAAAATAGTCTCAATATATAATAGTATATGTACATATCATCATATATATATAAATACACATACATTAAATACTATGAAAAAATAGGAATGTATTTTAGTTATAAAAATTATATCATATATAATTGATTTTGATTGGGCTATTTCAGATCACCCCCTCTACAGAACTATGAGCCAAAATAGCTATCAACTACAAAATAAATATTTTCTTTTTTTCAACTAAAGTACATCGATATTTTTTGTTCATTTTTTCATCGTGTTGTAATGCAGTTCTACCAATTCAATCAATACATATACTTGCTCTGTTTTTTCATAAATATATTAAATATTTTTCGATCACTTTGTAGCTAAATTAAATAATTATCCAGCACAATATAGTTGAACTAATTCAATATATCAATGGATGTAATTATATTGGAAAATTTAAAACAACACATGTAAATCAGATTAAAAACGAGTTTAATGAAATCGGTCCTATTTATTCAAATTTTGAATGCGATATTATCTGAATCCTCGACAGTAAAAAATATATGGAAAGACGTATTTGTCATTTTAAGTTCATTCGGGCTATATAAAAGATGGTAACCGGACAAAACAGAATATTATAAAATAGGTTAGGTTAGGTTAGGTTTTTTGTCATGTTCTGTTTTATCATATTCTGAAGTCATATTCTGTTTTGTCATGGATCCATAAAAAATTAATGGCTTGATGAAATTGTGAGGCAATACTAAATATATGCATGTTGTTTTATTTATTTCCACTCCTGATGAGGAAAAATTTTGTAACAAACTAACTTACCATCTTTTTCCCATCGCTGCTTTCTTATCTATGACCTTTAAATAAAACAAAAAAAAAAAAAAACTACTTACAAACTAACTCCAAATATTTATGATGATCAAGACCGGCTTCGCTCATAACAAGCATTGACAACTGATGAATTTTCAGATAATCAAATTATTTCTGAATTCATGACTTATTGTAGACTTCGACTGAAAGTTCTTGATTTAATTTCAATACCAAATATCAAGCGTTTAGATTTTTCACTTTTCCATTACTTTGGCATTTTAAATACACGAACGATCTTAAGCTGAATCGTGAAAAACTGGTTGTTAACGTCAAAGCCCATGAAAAAGTACATAATTTATACAGCTCAAATTTCATGTCATATCTATTACACTTATTGTTTGATTATATATGAACCTTGATATCAGTCTTATTCGAGTTTTATATAAATATCCATATATGTGTATTAATATTTCTTTAGTTGATAATGATCGCGTGGAGCTAAACCCATCCTGATGTACACGATACTTTTTAATACGGTGAAAAAATAATAATGTATTTACATTCTAAAGAAAATATTTTATATATGTGTCGATAGTTAGTTTTCTATTGAAAGCTAGGATAGTGGAACAGAGAAGAAGATGTATTGTGTACCTTGTCTAGAACAGTATATAAAGGATGAGTAAATGCAGGTTCATAGTTCTGACAGTGGCGTAAGCCGCTAATAGCTACCAACAAATATATTCAATAATTTCTGAAGAATTAAAATACATTGTTATTTTTTTCATCGTACTGTAATGGAGTTCTACCAAGTAAATGCCAATTCAATCAATACACGTTAATTGTTCACAAAATATGATACAAAATAAACAATAAGATTCATTGATGATTACTATATTTAAACACCAAAGAGAAATATTTATATTCGATTGATATCATGAAATATAATATATTCTAACTATTGTTACAGTATTGATAGATTTTCTACAGATTTGTTAGCCTATAGCGACACCTAACCGACTCCAAAATAACTACAACAATGCTAAACCACACACAGGCTCCGTGTCCAAGCTTCGCGGCGTGGTTGATGTCGACCCACGGAGGCCGGGATCCCCAGGTCTCGAAGTCTGTCTGATCTGAGGTCTTCGGCTCCAGCCAAGATCGGGTCGTGTAGTCGTGCTGGCCTTTCCGATCCGGTTTTCTGTCTTTGTGCCTGTTGTGTTTGTTGTCGTTTTTGTTGTTGTGCTTCCTTTGCGGCCCGACTGTTCTTGAGGGTGATATAGTTGTCGTGGGCTTGGAGGGTAGCTGCAGCTCTGTGCGGAATAACAAAATGAATTATTAAATAATCAATCTATCTATCTATCTATATATATAAAAATGAATGTCTGTATGTATGTCCGCTATGGACTACTAAACCGCTCGACCGATCGATGTGAAACTTTAAAAATTTATTGAGTACACTCCCGCAATGGTTTCTGGCCTACCAACCTTTCCCCCCAACCACCCCCCAACCTCCACCCCCAAATTTTTTTTTCAAACTAAAAGTTCACCAATTTTAAACGAACAACTTAATCTTCCTAACTCACCATTGTTATACCCCATTAAATAATTATCATTTATTAATAATTCAAACACTTGAAATCAATCAACTCAGTAATAATAGGTCGGATAAAACCCTACATTTATTTTTCATATCCCTATGTTATTATCTGGTCATTAGTATTTGCGATACTACATTCAAAAATCCCGATAATTATAAAAAACCAACTTAGTTCATTAAAACTC
Organism: Himalopsyche kuldschensis; assembly: GCA_028554975.1. Lineage (NCBI taxonomy): Eukaryota > Metazoa > Arthropoda > Insecta > Trichoptera > Rhyacophilidae > Himalopsyche > Himalopsyche kuldschensis. The sequence goes on from JAHFWI010000006.1 coordinate 19,723,292, forward strand.
GTTTACATCAAATTGTCGCTAATTTACATTTAAATTTCATTTTAACTTAGTAATCTACTTTTATTTTTGTATATAAACGATAAAAACTGTTTACTGCGCGTCTTTTCAAGTACATCCGTGCACTTGAAATGCCTGAAGATACCGAAAGGCGAAACCTTGGTCGTTAGCGACAATACTCATGTAAAAGTTCAAAATTCAAATAATTCAGTTTGAGCCCTTAAGATAAATAAAAATATTTCGATTTTGTCGGTTTAAATATATGCATGCCGCTAGATACTAAATATAGTGTTACGTTATGTGTCAAGGAGACATATCAATAAGAGAAGTCGATACAAAGATATTTCAATACGTAGATATCTATTGAAATCACTTTCTTATTCAAACGTCAACCAAGCAATAAAACAAAACATTATGATTATCATAGCAGAATCCATACCATAAAATAAAATATTAAAATAATTTATATCACGCCACTAAACAATTGATCACTGGTGAAAGCTGTGTTTTGGCTCTCCTGAAAAGTAAATAAATATGAGTAAGGCTTCTTCGTCTCTGAAGAACCGAATTTTCGATGAAAATTCATTTAACAAACAAATCAAACACATATGTTTATATAATTGAGGATTTTGGCTTAAATTTTTTGATGGAATTTAAAAATTTTAGAAACATGAAAGGTTTTGCGGATTGGCGATAAACAATTGGGGACCGGTGGCGTTCCGCGAACCACAGGTTGAAGAACACTGTCTTCAAGGATCTTGTTCGATGATAAAAAAAAGTGTATTAGCAAAATCATTCAACAGCTCAAAATTATTCAATCTACATAGTAGAAGATACATTATTTTAAAGACTTTCCATAAAAAACTTCAAAACATTTATTACAGTTCGTGAAAAAGTACACCATTCTTACATTAATGTTTTTTGTATAAACCCTTTCACGTAGAAAATCTCTCTTCCTATCGACAGTAAAACTTAACCCCCTCATTAACAGCGATCGTGTCTACGTCAAACAAAGATGGGATAATGATTACCCCAAAAAACAACCACTTTTATCTCAAATGACTGGTGTAAATTTGAAAGGACCAATTACTTCGTCAAAGATAATGGGAGATGGTACGTTTTGTCTTAAGCCACACTGAATGGCTGTTGGGAATAGTCTAGACGAAACTAAACTGAGCTTTCATATAAAGAAGCTTGTAGTAAAACACTAGTTCTTCATTCATTGGAAACATTATTAAGTATATCTAGTTGTAGTATTCAAAAATGACTCTTTAAATGTAATATAAAAGGAAAGAATTTGAATTTTCTTCTTTGTGGGAAATGCTTAGGAATAAAATTATTCTTTGTATTTTTTGATATTTTTAAAGGCTTGTCAAATCCACTTTATAGTTTCTTTGCCATTACGGTACTACTATATTTAAATCTTATATATAAAACCGAAACGGGGGATGTATGTCTGTAATTCCCTTTTGCATTGTTGTTGCAAGTTCAAACAAACGAATTGATTTCGCTCGCAAAAGTTTCGACGGTAAATTTGTTTCGTTATCAATGTGTGTGTAGAGACTCCAATTACTCGAGTATCGAGTAGTACATATATAAAACCGAAACGGCGTATTTATATCTGTGGGTCTGTTATTCCCTTTTGCATTGTTGGTCATTAAGTTGCCATAAAAACGAATATGAAAGAAAATATGTTTGATTTTTTTATCGGCGTAGACATTTAGTCAAAATGTAATAAATTAGTCTTCTACTGAACTTTTCCCGGCTTTTATTAATATAATAATGTTTTTATTTACGTGAAGGTATTATTTGACATTTCTTTGACAGCGAATTAGATTTTTTCCTTGAATTTGGACATTTTAATGGGTGAGAATGGGGCTGTCAATATATGAAAGGGGCTGTGAAATGTCAATGCCAGTCTGAAATGTTCATTTTAATTCTATTTTAATTGACCTAGACTTTTGAATTTTGAAAAAAGTTGTTTCAACTTGGCCCGTCTGAATTTACGCGCCGAGGTCAACATAACTCCAAACTGGTCCGAGCGAAGCCGGGTTCGAACACTAGTATATTATAATAGTATTATTGACTTTCATAGTCAAAATAGACAATATAACTACATACGTACTCTTATTTAAACGTGAAACAAAATGTCAAATATGATCATGAAGTTGTTCTAAATGAATAGATATCAAAGATATAAAAATACGAATAAATAAAAAATAATAAAGTTCATCAAAAGTGTTCCTAAGCTTACGACATCTGTGTAACTTTTCTATAATTTTCGTGACAGTGAGTACCCAGAAAAAATCGCATTTATAACATTTTAGTTTTTCCTTTTTAGTACATAAACAAAATAATGCAGGTGCAGCGCGTTCCCCCACCAAACTCTTCCCGTCCCCCAGGAGGTACGCGCACCATACATTGGAAAGCACTGGTTTATTGGGATGGAAATCTGACATATAAAAAGACGTTTATCATTAATTTGATAAAAAGATTATTTTTGCCAAATTATATGATTTATTGAATAATTTGGATATCTATTGACGGAGCTTGAAGATCTTATGGGCGTAAGCGTCAAAGTTCTTCCCGTCTCCTTTGCTTTTAAGCTTAGTTGGAATATTGAAGTTGTATTTTCTTCCCGCCGTTACTGACAGAAGGGCGCAACTGCTCATTTCAAGAGGTCAGCTTACCTTTTCAGCAACCACCAGATAAAATCCAAAAGCTAATATCAATATATTACCTTGTAGTCGTACGCTTCCTTCAACTTTTCCTAAGGCGTTGACTGAGGTACAGACATACCCTCCGAAGTCCTTCTTCTCCAGCCTCTTAATCGTGAGATTCATATACAATGAGTACTCATTGAGAGAAGTCTCTTTCATCAGATACTTGGAGCCATCCATCAGCTTTTCACCTATTCAAACAGATTTAAAAAAGATTACATAACACTTTAATATTTTAAGACGTAATTATTGTCTCACAAAACTATACAAATATTTTATAAATATGCTAAGGTGTGGCTGGTGTATGCAGAATAAATTATCAGAATAAATGTCTTTATCGTCATGTAATTCGATTTCAGTATTGAATAAAATCTGTAAAACTTTCATCGAGCTTACAATATAATGTTTTTTTTTTTTTTCATTACGTTTTCCACTCAAAGATGTTATCTTGCGTAAGTGACCTTGTTAATTCCACTTATTGTGTAACAACTGGTGAAGCAAAGTGCTTTAGTGTTGGCTTTCGATAGTAAGTCCGATGATGCATTTTACTGAGGTAAAACACGTGTAGTGACACGTGTTTCATCTCTTTAGTGATTTGTTACACAATACGTGAAAAAATCACAGCTATTTTTAATTTTATATTAAAATCAACATCGGCATAGTTACCGTCGAATTCATCGAAAGTATTAAAACAAACACTGACAATGTGCATTTATTTCCTTTTGATTTATAATACTTCTGCTCAAACGTTTTACGCTATGAAATATGAAACAGCAGACGCAAATACTAATTGGATAAATTCTGCCAGGATACGTAGTATTTGAAGATTCGTTATTGACTCATCATGTTTCTTTTGTGTGGCTAGTAATTGATAATATATCTTACCATTGTCTCTATACCATGAGTTCATGGCTTTTGGAGAAGCTTCCACATAGCACTGGACCAGTACATCACTGTCAGCAGGTGCGGCCACCAGCTGATTTGACACCTTTATCAAGGGATGAACTGTTGGGTAGAAACAATAAATCAATGCTTTGTTACATTTTCTGCTAAAGTTTTAGGACACAAACCCGCCCGCACCCTATACCAACGAGCACATGACACCACTATCAATTGGAGAGAATCCTGAAAAGAGATTTTAGCCCAGTTAATGGATATGATGACAAATGCTACACATCCCTTCCTGTGAAGTGAAGTATAACCAGGGTTGTGGAGTTGGAGTCAGAGTCGTAGGGTTGACTTTTATGGTTGGAGACAGAGCCGTCGCGGTGCTTTGGCCGGAGTTATGAAAAACTATAGGAAGGTTTAAACTTAAAAAAAAAAAATTATCGGATTCGTGTTTTTGTCAATGTTGGAGTTGAAGACGTGTTTTTGGCCAATGCTGGATCAGAGTCATATTTTTCATAGACAACAAAGGCTTTCATCACAGGGTAGGATGAGGCACCAACATAAGTCAAACAACACTGTTTCTTTTCTAGTTTGGTTTTGGCTGATGAAAGCTCTTTATTTAACTAGTTAAAATCTTGGAAAATGAATATTCAGAAAAATGATAACAATTCAAATTGAGTGAAATGAAAATTAGGAAAGTCTTGAACGATCATCTGAAATAGACGAGCAACGGGAAGCAAGACTGGAAACCGTTCGATATCGTACTGCTCAATTCAGTAGAACAATTCAATACATAAAATTAAAGGAGAAGAAGCATCGATTCAGACAGATATGCCATTCGAATAAAAACCTTTGGCCGTTTCTGATGCGACTAGCAATGACCATCAATAATGAACAAGGACAATTGCTGCAAGTGTGTGGACTAAATTTGGAAAATGCATTTCACATAGCTGTATGTAGCCTGCTCATGCGTAAGAAAATCAATAGGTACAATAAAACCACAAACACTTCCTTTCTTTGAGTGGTATTGAAACGCTGGGTACCGTCTAGTAATATATAAAAAATAATAGCGATAAACAGTGCAATATATACTCACATTGTACTTGGACAGTGTACCTCTTGCTAACTGAAGGTGGGATCCCATTACTGGCAATGCAGAAGTATGATCCCATATCAGTTCTTTGGACGTTGCTCAGGTGCAATACTGAACCTTCGAAGAATGCCAGGGCTGCAAAAAAAAGAAAAAAACAAATTATTTACCACGAAGACAAAATCATAAAATATATTGTTGTACGAATTCACAATAATGATTGATTGATCAATTGAAAATGTACATTACTAAAAAAATGTGCCATCTACTAAGCATTTTTTTTTTCATATCTGCTCCCTATTCGGAGCATGTGGCTGCCACACGGTGCCTCCAAGATTCTCTATCTCCCGCCAACCTCTTCGCATCTTTCCAGGTCATCCCTGCGTCCCGTAGCTCCCCTGAGTACATCCTATGGATGGTCATCAGAGGCCTTCCGCGGTGTCGGGATCCATCAGGTTGATAAAAGAGGCAGGCAGGATGCAGACTCCCCTGAGGCATCCGCAGCACATGTCCAAGCTAGATCTATTGTCGCCTTTTTATTTTGGACGTTATAAGGGGTTTGTCCGCTCTCTTACCTCCGTGTTCCTGACAAAGTCAAACCACCGTACTCCTAATATTCGCCGCAGGCATCTGTTTTCAAAGCACAGTAAACGATTACCCTGTGCTTTTGTGATGTGCCATGACTCGCAACCGTAAAGCAGCACAGTCAGTGTGCATGCGTTGAATAAGTGGCACTTGGTTCTGACCGAGTACAACCGTGAGTCCCAGACTTTCCGCATTGAATTAAATGTTGCTCCAGCTATCTCTTATCGGATCGCGAGCTCATTACGCTAAGCATAGTTCTTGTGAAATTAAACAGTTTTATATATTTAAGTAACAGTAAAATTTTAATAAAACAATTCATGTCTGATTAAGAGTAAATATATTGAATAATACATGCAATGTTAGCAATCATTTTGCTGAATTCTAATTAAAACATGCTTCATTTTGTATTATCAATTACATAATAAATTGCGCACACACAAATAAAAGCTTTTAAATATGAAAATAGATACACATTATTTATGCGGGTTATCTGATAGGCAATGCAGTTGTTTCGATAGCTTTAAAAAACAATGACATTTATACGTTACATCGTTGAAAGAATTTGTAACGTTATCATTTTTAATAAAAATAATAAATCATTTTCAGTACTTATTCCACAAAAGTTTTATTGGATCAGGACCGGTTTTGCTCATCACTAGCATTGTTAACTGAGAAACAATCCTGATATTTATCAAATTATGTATCTGTGAAATTATTTATTTACAAATAAGTTTTATTTGTTTAAGCATGATACATAATTTAATTCCGATATTAAAGGGTAACACTCTCTTATCCAAGAACGATACTAGTTTGCTGGGACGATATACTTTCATTTGACCAATTTTGAAGTAAAAGTTTTTGTAAATAAATAAATAAATTTATAAAAAGTAACTGGACTTCGAACATGGATGTAGTCGATGAGAGAAAGCTCTTAACCTTCGTAGGACTATCCTTGAAAAATGACTCTCAGGCCGAAGGGAGGTAAAAAAAGACCCCAGTGTTTTGGCCTTATTGGCATAGACTGCAATAAAAAAATGATCGAATATGCTTTGACGTATATTTATACATCTTTCTGAAAAAAAAATCATATAAAAATCACTATTGTTCCTATAATTATTCATATTTAAGTCGCGCATGAAAACGACGACGTTTCCACTACAACGGCTATGGCGGACTAACAATGGAGCCGGTGACTAACAAGCCAATAACCATGCATGAAGTCACATTACCTTATTTCTTATCTTATCGCTTATCGCCTTTTATTGTTGCCAGATATGAAACACTCCGTCTATGTTATCTAGGACTCGCTATGGTCACGTTCTTTTATCGCTTATGGGCGTGAAATTTTATGTTTCCCAGCGATTGCTAACATCGACAATTAGACTGAAAAATTCCAACTTCTTCTCTTTTTTAATTGATTACAACTAGCCAATAAATATCATATTTTTTTTCTGCAAAAGGTGTAAAAAACTATGATTTAAACTAGTATTAAGATAGATATTTAAGGTAAAGTAGCTGTTGGGACAACATCTATACGGTTAGGGATGGCTACGTTAACTAACTACGTTATACTGTTTTTACCTTTATCTATTCGACGTTAAAATACATTAAAGTAATTCCTACTCTGTTTAGAGTAGACGTACTTAATTTTCTTTAATGACGTTAATGGCTCGAAATCCGTCCATTCAATTAATGATTTTAGTACATTACATTATCGTCGTTTTGGTAAAATACATTAAATTGGAGAGGATAGAAAAACAGTAAACGAATGATCAAATTGGAATTGCTTCGACCGATAATGCAGAGAAAAATAAAGAGGCTGTTATGCCAAAATATATGTACACATGTAGACAATGGATGGGTGATATTACTCTTTCACTATTTTAGATGCAGTAAAAAAAACCACATACATAACGTGATCAGAAGTCCCGTCCCTAGTCTCTATCCCAATCTAGTCCCAAGGCTTTGTCCCCCCGAACACAGCCTTGGGACTAGATACTCGAATTACTCGTCATCTCAACTACTTGAGTATCGAGTATTAAAATTTTAAATTAATTCAATGTGGAATGAGTACTAATCAGTTCAAATAATGTGATATTATTTTTTTGTTTATGTTGATTTATTGCCATTTTACCAAGTATTGACAGTGAACACCTTAAGAAAGATTATTAATATCAAAATCTGATTATATTTTTTTGGTAAAAGTAAAAAAAGTAACCTTGTTTCAATGTTTATAACATTATTTAACAATCCTCGTGATAAGCGAAACCTGCTTTGATCTGAATAAATTATACATAGGAGAAGGACTTAAAAATACAATATATTTTATTTATTTTAAATATTGCTTCTCAACCAATAAGTGACAGTTAATACTTTAAAAGGCATTGTGTATAAATCAGGTCTGTGGAGTCGGGGAAAAAAAGTCCGACTCCGACTCCAGCATTTACCAAAACCACAGATGCAGATTTAGTAATTTTCCACGTGGAAAATGAGTAGCATATATTGAATCATAATTACCTATATTACAAAAAAAGTACCGTTTATTCTATTTTATATTATATTCTGCATCGAAAATGTGTAAACTGAATGAACCCTGTATAAAAGTGTGTCAAGTATAAAATACAATGATTTACAAGCCTTATTTACCGTTAAAAGTTAGATAAAAAATTCGCATAACAAACTTTCCCTTATTTAAATCATGCCTCATATTTTCATCCACTCCATCGAGCCAATATTTCAAACTGGCGAACACACATCAAGTACACTGCGTGAATCAATATTCTCTTTTTACATATTGACAGAGCGAATCCTTCCACATGGCCTGCGACCCTTGACGGAGCAAAGCCTAGCATGAACTGTGACAGGCCCTTGGGTTTATTTCGGACATGTCTTTTTGCTACTCCGACGATTAAATCATAGCGGGCCGTGACGACAGAAAAACGACCAATTTGTCGCAAGAATTTGAGCTCCTTTATTTAACGCAATTTCTTCGTTTGTTGTATTTACTGTATGTTATATTACCAGAATGGCTTTATTTTTAGTAAATATTTCATCTTTTTACTGAGGTTATAAGCGATTAAAAGAAATGCATTTTTTACGTACGTATTTGTAAGATATTAGATATAAACGTATGGCTTTATTTAAAAATAAGAAATAAGTTCGTTTCTGGAAATAAATTTACCACAGGGTGTAGAAAGTGTGGGTGGTTTAAGGCTTTCTTAAAATGCAGTATTTTATAAAATCCATAAAATAATGTCAAATGATTTGATGTTGTTTTGGTTATAAATTAAAGCCAAATAATGATAATATAACGTGACTTTTATGGTGTTCACTGTCAATACGTAGTGGAAAGGAATTATATAAAAAATATTAAATAAAATTGCGTGCTTATTACACAATTAATGTTTTAAATTTGACCAGGACCGGTTTTGCTCATCGCAAAAAATTTCAACTGACAAGTGTCCATCAATACAAACACAATATATATATCACTAAGCAATACTACTAAGGGTGTCACAAACAATTGGTACTAGAGGAGTTTTATGAATAAAATCAATCCTAAATGAGCTGTAAGTCCAATTTCACAAGCATTTTTTTTTTTAATTTTTCACTGTTAGAATGAAATTATCACACAAAAAACACAACACGAAAAAATCGGACATATTCCACAGTTTTCTTCATTAAATTTAGAAGACTGATTTTGTTCATCTAATGAGAATTTTTCCCGGAAAATTACAGATCTGGAACATTTCTTCTAATGCATACGATATGATCTAAAAAAAAATATTAAACAAATGATAATATTTCCCATTCATATTTTCGACAATAAAAGAAAGTCAGTAAATAATCTTATTCGATTCATTTTTTTATACATGTTTTCAACTCGTAAAAGAAGACATATGAAGAGGAAAAACTTTACTGATTATTTGATATAATTGCAAAATCAATACAAAAAATAGTGGGCTTTATAACTTACAAATCTTTTCTTTTTTAAAGTTGAGCCATCGACTTTTCAGTATCTTTATACTTACAAGCCCAATTAGATAATCATCACGCTCCTCCCCCAGAAACCATACCCACTCTCAATGCGGAGCATACGGAAAAAACAAAGCCCGAGTCTCATTTTTTAAAACATTCTTGTTTTATTACTATAATAAATATTTGTTAAATATCATAGGTACGTGTCGACCGCTTTGCTAAACTATGGTTTCATCCCAAGGGTACATCCCATGATGCTCTCACGTAAAACAATGACCCCTAAACGCTTCGACTCTACGGACCTTTGCCCTTTTGGCAGGGAAATACCCTACTAGTGTATTTGCATGAAGGTTTACGTTTTGATTCCTCTGTGGAGTGGAATTTCCTTTAGGAAAAACGTTTTTCATACCACTGACTACAGCCTCTTATTTTCCCAGTATTTGGTATATATATTATTACTAATTTACTAACTATTAGAAAAATATTAACAAGAGAGGTTATACTATGTTTATATGAATACGTTTAATTTAAATAGTTACAGCACTTAAAATGAACAATTAAATTCTTTTAATTCATTGTATGTATATAAAAAGCTTAAAATTTCTCGAAGCAAAAAAAATCAATCATTACTTAACATTTATGAACTGTTATATTTCAGAACTCTTTCTTACGTATTAATTTAATATTAAAAATACAGTATTACATATAAAATTAAGGTTTTAGATTATAATATGAGAGGATGTATTATTATGTATCTCTTCTAAGCCAGTGTATATAAAAAAAGCTAATGTAACGTTAAGCGTGGGCCAGAAACCATTGCGGGAGTGTACTCAATAAATTTGTAAAGTTTCACATCGATCGGTCGAGCGGTTCAGTAGTCCATAGCGGAAATACAGACAGACAAACATTCATTTTTATATATATAGATACGTTGGTTATCAAGAAAGAACGTTTTAAAACGTTTCGAATCAATATTACCAGAAATCAAAACATCTCTCCTTGAGAAGGATGTTCACTATCCAGAATTAACAGACGATCAGTGGATACAAAACATTAATTTCATGATAGACGAAACACATTTTTTTCGTTGTTAGAAGAAGTAATTTCATTCGATAATAAATTATCACTTTTTGCTCAAGATTTTGAACGGGAAACATTGTTTCACTTTCTGAGCTCGCAGAAGCATCACCAAAAAAATAATTCAAAAATTAATTAACACAGCATTTCTCAGCAGGTTTCAATAATTTAAAAACAGCAAAGCGACTTTAGCATTCGTCAAAAACCCTCTTAATGATATTATAACAAATTTGAAATTTTCTCCTTTTGGCATCGACATTGGTAAATTTGAGATACAATTGCTGGATTTAAAAATTAGGAAATATGGAGCTCAAAACGTCTAACGTCTCTGTATTGATTTGGAAATACTGGAGAAAAGTTTAAAACACAAATGGTCTGCTTTAAAAGACCTGGAAAAGGTAGACATGATAATTTTCAACGCTTGGAAAAGTATTCCTGACTCATGATCAGCTGAAATAATTCGCGTTTGCTGTTCTTTCCCTTTTTGATTCTACGTATTCATGTGAACAATATTTCTCCAAGTCTGAATTTTATCAGAAGTCGTCTTATTGATGAGAACCTGGAATCGTGCCTAAAATTAAAAACAACAACCTACAACTGACTACTACCTGACTTACTCAAACTTTCCAAGGAGATGCAAGGACATTGTTCGCATTAAGTGTCTATCAGTAATTATTATGTATATTTTAAATTAAAGGATACCTTTCTTTCATATTATTTTTTTTATAAATATAATATATAAATAAATAAAATATTTATTAAGTATAAAATCGAGTTTTATTCAGTGCACACATAACTAATGAAGGTCTTAAATTATAATAAACGTGTATTAATGTAATATTATATATTTTTTTTTTAATGTTTGCAATGTTCATATTTTGCTCTTTGGCGAATAAGTTTGCTGACCACTGCCCTAAGCTAAACATTAGAACAATTATAAATATACTAGTATTGCTACCCGGCATCGCTCGGACTAAGCGACCAATCTGAGTCTAGCCTCTCGTTCCTCGGCAGTTTCACCCAAATTAAACGATCTTTTCCGTTTTGACATGGCTCTAAGAGGAGCAAACTATTTGCTCTATCAATATTTTGCAAAGCAAGCAATGCCAAGCAAGGCAGAGTAACAACTGTTCCCAGTTTAGAAGTTTATGTCCGAGTATAACCAGTACAAACGTCGCGTTTCCAGCCCGTCCGAGCGCGTCCGTCGTTTAGACTTTTCGAGCTAGAATCCGTCCATCTTGACCAATGGGAAAGCGGGCTACAAAGTTTCAATAATTTGGCCAATAGGATTGGCGCTTATTTGACAATTACAGACATACATCCCCCGTTTCGGTTTTATATATAAGATATGTAGATATCGTCAATCCAATAATATTCTTAATGAGCAAACAAACATTTATCCATCACTGCTACTCAGATCATTACAGAAGGCTAATGCAATTTTTCCTGAATCAACATAATTTAAAACAAATAATCGCTCATAACCTCTCATAAAAAAAACCTAGATTTGAACAAGTTAATGGAAAATCCATCATTGAAAAATCAACATTATATTTTGATATTTCCGAAGTTAAGAACCTGGTCACCACAAATGATCGTCGGGTTAATGCTTTTAAGTTTTAATACTGTCTATGAATTCAGTGGTAGCTTTGTGGAAGTTCATTTTAATATAAAATTAAAAATAACTTTGATTATTCCACGTATCGTATTACTAATTGTGACATGTGTTTCGCCTCTTTCAGAAGCATCTTCGGACTTACTATCGCAAAGTTTGCTTAAGTAATAAAGCAAGATTGTTTCTAATAGTTTAAAAAGTTAAATTACAAAATGGAATTTGGGATTTTTCCTTTTTACGGGAAGCAAGGAAGGGGTTATAGAAAACAAACTATTATACTATTAAAGACGTTAGCGTTAGAAAACATGAGTTGCAATCAATTGGGAAGGGTTAATCCCATTAGAAATAAATTCTTTTAAGTTTTTGTAAAGCTTTTTATTTTTAAGTATACCACCGCAGAGACTCCATTACAATTTCATAAATATAAAACAATATTGTATATCTAATACAAAAAAGTGTTTTTCTCATCCCACAGTATTCCTTTTTCAAAATAATGTATCGTGGAATAATACAAAATTATGTCGAGAGATGGCTTCATGGCATTCGCAGACCTTCACCCAAATATGGTTATAATTATTTTTTCATCCCTGATGAAAAAGAACCTCAAATATTGTGTCAGACACTTGATATCTTGCGTCTCGCTCACTCGTGCTCATTCACGGGCGTCACAATAGTACTGTCCCACACACACAATGGAAACACAATGTGTCATATCAACTGTTCTAACGTCACTTTCAGGCCACCCTTCAGCTGCACCGCGCGGGTGGGGGTGGAGAGAACACGAGGGAGGGCAATGCGTGGAAACAGAATGTGGAGACTTGTATTCATAGAATTATAAATATGATTATTACAACACGGTGAAAATAATAACAATTTATTTTTGTTCTACAGAATTTATATATTGTATAGTTGATATATATTTTGACTACCGCCATCTTCAGAAGTAAATGCCAATTCAATCAATGATTATTACAGTATCTCAGAATAAAAAAAATCTTATACATGTCTGCTTCCAATGTGATCCAATAATGGAAGTATCCAAACATGACAATGCTTCCAATGGGTGAAACGGGTCTTGATGTTTTGATAATTTATGCATCTGTGGTGCAGTGGTCAACGTCGTTGGCTAACGTTTCGGACCGCCCGGGTCCGATTCCCGGTACGAGCAGATTGTTTCAGACGATAAATCGATTCTGCTTAGAAGCAATGGGTGTTTGTGTTGTCAAAAATCCCACCCCACCTTTCCGATCCCAAAGAGCGACGCATAGTGACAGCGAGTAGCTAACCACTAGCCCAGTCCTAGTCCTCGTATCCTTTCCATCCCTGAGGTTGAGCAACAGAGTAAAAATCAAATCTCGTCGAAAAAAACAAAAAACATATTCCAACAAGGATTCCATATGCTCCAAGTTGGGAGCGGGCATAGTTTAAAAATAAATATTTCTTATTCTTTAATTCATCCGCTCCCGATGTGCACCATATGGTCTCTTACTTTTTACTTAGACACTTTACTTCTAGGCTAGGATAGTAACGGTTATCCATTCGCTTTACTGGGACTGGATCCCGTGAAGTCTGTTATGGAAGCATTGCACGATATAGTGGTTAATGCACCACGGACCCAAAAATTTATAGTCGACTGATCAAAATGCTTGCGATGAGCGAAACCATATTTTGGTAAAATTATGGAATAAGTATAAAAAGTTTGTGCTACACTTTTGATGGATTCGGCTGTAACTTTGTGGAAGTTCATTTTCATATAAAATTAAAAATCCCTTTGAATAATCCACGTACTGTGTTAGTAAAACTTTGCAATAGTAAGTCCGAAGATGCATCTGCGAAACTAGGCGAAACCGATGTCACAATTATTAACACATTTTTTTGGTTTTTTATGTATCAATTTGACGGAGTATCAAGTTCTAAGGCGTGTAATCGCCAAAGTTCTTCCAGTCTCCTTCGTCTCTAAATGTTTTTAACTTTGAAATTTTATTTGTTTGCATTCACTTCCCATCGCTGCCGACAGGATGGCGCTATCGCTACAGTTGAAGAAGTCAACTCACTATTTCGTCTCTACCTAGGGAGGGTCATCGAGAAGAATAGCCCTCCGTCTATATCGATTCTCTGATGCCTTCCCGTCATAATTCTGCAGGCACGCGATTGTTTGGTTACAGTGAAGGCCCAAAGCCGTATGAAACTTGCAGTAACACAATACGTACTACATATACATCTTAAATATAAAACCGAAACGGCGTATGTATGTCTGCGGGTCTGTAATTCCCTTTTGCATTGTTGGTCATTAAGTTGCCATAAAAACGAATATGAAAGAAAATATGTTTGAATTTTTATCGGCGAAGACATTTAGTCAAAATGTAATAAATTAGTCTTCTACTGAAATTTTCCCGGCTTTTATTATTAATAATAATGTTTATTATTTACGTGAAGGTATTATTTGACAGCAAATTAGATTTTTTCCTTGAATTTGACATTTTAATGGGCGAGAATGGGGCTGTCATCAAATTAAATAAAGTTTGTGATTTTATTTTAACTCTATTTCGGATGTTAGATTTTGTGATATAATTATGTCGAATGATAAACATTAAATAATTATTGGTCGCTTATTCCGAGCGACTCCGGGTAGCAATACTAGTATTTCAATATGAAAGAGTCGTAATATTTTCAAAAAAAATTAATTGAACACAAAAAAGTTGTATCACTAAATAAACCCTGTTCTTGCAACTGGTTTGTCGAGTGTATCTAATTATATAATTTGGTATTGGCCATTTAATTTAAATCCATGAAATTATATTTAATTTGAAATTCATTTCAAATACGAATGATGATTATCGGTTTTTAATTAATAATATGTTCTCTCTGTCTGAATTCTGTTGAATGAAACATATAAATGTGTTATTTGGTTTGATTAAATATTTAGAAGTTAAAACAGTAATAAATTATTGTTAAATTTTAATTACGTTTTTCAGGAAACAGCAAATAATGACATTTATTAGTTCAAACAAAATAATATAATATTGTATTTATTCTGTCATTATTTTTATTGAAATTTCATATGATAATAATTTACTATTATAATATTTCAGATTCAAGTGGTCATCAAATCGACCGTTCGTCAGTGACAAACTGTGTACAAAATTGAAATAACTCTCAATGTGATATATTTTTTAAATGTTTCTGACACGTTTGAAATGATTTATAGTTAAGCAAAATATGTTTTCATCTGTCAGCTTTGTGAGATTTTGGTACATCGCATATTGCGTTAAAAATTAACATCGTATAATTATTTTATAAAAATACAACTTTATTATTGATTGAGTAGGCATTTACTTGGTAGAACTCCATTATAATACGGAAAGAAAAATAGCAATGTATTTTAATTCTACATAAATTATTTTATATATTTGTTGATAGCTATTTCGGCTTACGCCTTCGTCAGAACTATAGTTCTGACGAAGGCGCTAGCCGAAATAGCTATCAACAAATATATAAAATAATTTATGTAGAATTAAAATACATTGCTATTTTTCTTTCCGTATTACAACTTTATTATTGAGTTACACTCGAGTTTTTGGATCCGTAGAATACAAAAAACATCGACATGAGACTGCCAAGCTTCTTATGTTGGGCAAACAGGTTGGAACTTTAATATTATAATTAAATAACACTTACGATATTTGAAAATGGATAGCTTAGATTTTTTTAGATATAAATGAAAGTAAAAATAGTAAAACATTTATAGTACTTTTCCCACATAAAATTTATTGGATCAGGACCGGTTTCGCTCATGGCGAGAATTTTCAACTGACAGTTTGACAGCATTGACAATGCTCGCCATGGGCGAAACCGGTCCTGATCCAATAAATTTTATGTGGAAAAGTACTAAAAATGTTTTATTATTTTATTATAGTACCATTCCACCAAGTATTGACAGTGAACACCATAAAAGTGATAAATGAAAGTATTAACAGTATCGAAGTATTATGAAATTATATCCTAAATAGAACCGGTTGATCGCTACTGTTCAATTTATTTCCAATGGGTTTAACTCTTCCCAATGATTGCTTCTCATTAGTTTATATTGTGTAATGCTAACGTCATCAGTTGTATAATTATTTGTTTGCTTTGTTTCTAAAAGGAAAAATCCCAAACTACATTTTGTAATCTAACATTATAAAACAGCCAGATATTACCAGATTTCGTTCAATTTAATTTTAAAAAGTCATATTAATACTTAGTGCAATTCCAGAAATGTATTTTTTTTTAAATTTAAAACGTTAAAATTGTGGTAATGTTTGAAATGAAATAAAATAGTAAGACTGCTTTTTGCAAAGAAAATCTATAGCCAATAGCAAATATCTTTAGTTCGCTTTTAAAAACTCATATTTTTACTTAGGAGAATGTAATAATTTTTTGAACATTGTATTGGCTGTATGTTGTGTCTCAAAATGATTTATTTATTTATTTATTTAAGAAAAAGCAAATCATGGCATTACAGCTGATGCCAATGCGCCATGTATTTGACAAATATAAATACGTGTATTTATATATATGTACATACATACATGTAAATACATAATATTAATCACTAATTAATTAAAAACAAGCTGAAAACATTGTAGTCATAAAAACTGAGAGAAAAAAATTTATAAAATCATATTAGAAATTTTCAAAGATGTCAGCCGAGTGAGTTCTGACAAAATCAACTTTTATTCATAAAATATAGTATTCGTCTGAACTCACTCACGTCAATATGAAATATGTCGACATCCGAAGCAATGCCGTTTAAAATTGTTAAAGCTCTTCCCAGAGGCATTCCCATTGGCAGACTGGTTCTACCCCTTGGAAGAACAAACAACTCATGCTCACGATTCCTCAAACAATTATCAGGAACATTCAATTTAACATTTTCAAGAATGGTGGAATTCTCATTTTGGCCTCGGATAAGCCGAAAGAAATATAATGCCAAGTACATTTCTCTTCGAGCATTCAAACTATTGAAAGTGAGCATCCCTAAGAGAAAGTCTGTTGGATAAAGCCATGGGTAGTACGCATATGTCCTCAAATAGAGAATTCTCAAAAATTTCTTCTGAACCCTCTCCACCATAAGAACACATTTCGCACCCCTCGGTGCCCAAACAATCGATCCACTCTCAAGTCGGCTTCGAACCAAAGAATTATACATTAGTATCAAAATTTTTACTCCTGGAAAGACCCTGGTAGTGCGGAGGATAAAGCCCAACATTTGCAAAGCTTTGTTGCAAGTTATCTTAATGTGATTGTTGAATGTTAGTTTGTTTTCAAATTGTACGCCAAGATCTTTTACTGATAATTTATGACATACCAAAATACTCACTCCGACCCACGAATTATATTGTGCTCAAATTATTTGCCATCGTACATATAATTCGATACAGTGTAGAAATACCTTTATTTGCTGACGATCTGAATTATAGTTGCGTACCGTAAAAGCATTTGTTTGCTAGTTTTATTTACTTTTTGGCCGATATCTGTTTCAAGAACTGCGCTAATATCCATATTAGTAAAAATTGATTCTGTGGAATGGAAGTCATTTCTTTCGTACGACGTAGCAAGTGATAAACCCTCGAAAGACGGTCCCTGAAAAATAACTTGTGATCCGAAGGGGGGGACTAAAAATATCCCAGTGTCTTGGCTTCCTTGGCAGAGATTACATTTAAAAAAATGTTATATTATGCTTAAACGTATCTTTATACATCGTTCTATAAAACAATAATATAAAAATCGATAATTTTTTTGTTCATATTTTAATGTACGTATGAACGAGACAACCTGATCGCGCACATGTTCAATCCAGACTGGCGATATCAAAACTGAGAACACGACCGCTTATCTACAACTTTATATGTACAAAGCATTCATTTGATTTGAAGCTTACGTTGAAAGTGGCTCGTTTGAGATAAGATAACGTTATTTTATCGCGTATGGACAGTGAAGTTTAAATCCTGGCAATTGGGAGCGACAATAGAGTCGGTCCCTGTGGTCTAGTGGCAAGAACTTTGTCCTAGCGATCTAGAGACCCGAGTTCAATTCCCGGCAAGGTCAGATTTTTTCAATTCAAAAAAAGAGATCTTGGGCTGGGTGTATGTTATTTATCGTTGATTTTGTGCACAACTGATTCATTGCTTATCATCGAGTTAATCTCGTATGACTATCACAATTAAGAATATTTGGCGCATTGGCGTAAGCTGTAATGCCAAATATTTTTTTAAATTTTCAAAATTAAAAATAAAAAAAAATATATAAATGGTTTCTTTTTTATTTAATTGCGACGAAACTCGTAAATAAAAATTATATTTTTACTGACTTAAGAATAGCAAAAGTTTACACATTGTATCACTTATATTAAGATAGATATTTAAGATAAAGTGGCAGTGGTGGTAAACTGTCTTACCCACAGGGACGAAAATGTTAACAAGCAAAAAATGTTTTCACGTTATTATATCCCAAGCCGAAATAATTATTTTTCCTACGTCTTACGCCAAAGAAAGGCAGTATTATTATTTAAACATTAGCCTACTACACCGCAGCGACACGAAATCTAGCATAATATAGTAATTTATAGGTCGTTATACGTATTTCTATGCAGCTTTTACAACTATTTGTATGGAGTGCCAGGCTTTTTTCATCGCCTTTCTCCTCTTCTATGCCATTTTCTATGCTTTGTATTGAGTACGCTCGCTTTTTTCTTCATTACTTCCACACTATTCTTTACAACCGACCGCTTTTCACAAATAAAATCATTCTCAAACTGTGAAAAAAACAGACTCGCATTTTGTACACAGCGAAAATAACTATTTACTCGTTAGGGAAATTGTTACAAAAGCGTGTAAGTTAAAAATCCTTTTTCAATTTCTTTTACTGTGTTTTTAATGCATGAATATTTTCAACAGCATCATCAATGAAGGTTTATTATTCCTATGTATCCTTAAATACATAATAAACGAGACATAGTAGGTAGTAATGTAGAAATATTCCACCCAGTAAATAAAAAGGGTTTAAAAATGAAAAGTTTACAATTTTTAGAAATATATTTAAGTATTAACAGTAAATAAATATCAATAAATAATATCCTAATTAGGACAGGTACTCGTCATTGCTGAATTTATCGCCAATGGGTTTAACCCCGTCCCAATTGATTGCATCTGATTAGTTAATATTTTGTTATGCCAACGTCATTAGTAGTATAATTATTTGATTCTATAACTCCCTCCTTGATTCCCCCAAAAAAAAAAAATCCCACACTCCATTTTGTAATTTACCCGTGCACTTAAAATGCCTGAAGATGCCGAAAGGCGAAACCCGGGTCGTTAGCGACAAAACTCACGGAAAAGTATAAAATTCAAACAATTCAAATTTGTTATCATTTTTAGTAAAAAGAAATACAACGAAACACTCATGGAAAGTACAAAATTCAAACGGTTCAAATTTGATTTGAAATTCCATCAAGCACCCTCAGTCGAAATTCTTAACTATAAAGAGGAAGAGTGGAATTTATGCAAAGACTAAAAAAATTTATGATCATAAATATATGTAAGAAATGTTTTCAATATTTTTTTAAATAAATCTTTTTCACCGAGTATTGACAGTGACACGTTAAAATTGATATTTTAATATCATTATTTGGCATTGACCACGAAAGCAACGCAAAGTCAAATGAAACTATTGTATGTGTATTCGAAAATGCAGCATTTTAAGAAAGCCTGCAACCACCCACACTTTATCCGCCTTGTGGTAATTCTCTCCCCAGAACCGAACCCTCTGCCTCTGCCTCCCGAAGGCCTACACGCTTAACTCACTAATCCTTCTCATAAATTCACCAGCCTTGCAGAGAAGGAGACACAAATGTATTTCCAAGTACCCACACATCCTACTTCGGGTCCTTCATCAGCTCAACGAAGAAATGATTTTTTATGTGCCTGTGTTGTTGCTAAAGAATTTAATAAAACAGCACCATAAATGCGTCCAACATCGTCACTTCGTATAATAAATGAACGCTTGAAAGGTGAAGTGATCCTAGCCTAAAAATGCTAAAACTCTTCTATTGGACTTTTAATTTTAATCACGTTTATAGATCGTTTTTTGTGGGAATATCTTAAGATTACGTAGAAGCTTACCACATAAATGAACAGAAAAAAGTATTTATGAAAAATAATGATTGAAATAGTAAAAATTATAACACATTTTTATTACTTATTCCAGATTGAATGTATTGAGATCAGGACCGTTAAACTGATTAAACAAACAATGTTGATATAATTAAGTATTTCGACTGAGGGTGCTTGATGGAATTTCAATATCAAATTTGAATCCCGGGTCGTTAGCGACAAAACTCACGGAAAAGTACAAAATTCAAAAAATTTAAATTTTATTAAACAAAAATAATCAACGCTGTACTTTTGTATTTCTTATCAGTTTATAATGCTTGCGGTAAGCGAAACCGGTCCTGATCTCAATAAATTCAATGCAGAATTATTACAAAAAAAGTGTTATATTTTTATTTAAGTATTGACAGAAAACACCTTATCAGTGATTGAAATAGTGTTAATAAAGGAGTGAGACTAGTTCGGCGCTAGCATATGTATGTAGCATTTGTGCTCTTGAGAAGTGAAGGAAGCCATTTAGCAAAATGATGATACTATCTTACTAGCTCAGAACATACTTTTATTTTATGAAAAGAACACTGTTTCAATGTGTTTTTAAAAATCCCACCTCATTTGTAGGATACTTTAAGACCTGAAGTATATGATACTGCATCTAACACATGTTGTCTTAAAATGCCAATTTTCTTGAATCATCATGAACTTTTACACCGTATGCTCTCTCTTCTTAACCGTTCATACGCCACGGCGTGCAGGCACGCAAACGCGATTACGAGCTTATTAATGAATAATTTTTCACTGTATTACAAAAAGGATTTTTTGTCAAGATGTCTAGGTGCCGAAATGTCTATGTGTCAACCTGTCATGTGACGATGTACCATGTGTCGACTTGTCTTCTGCCAAGTTATCACGGATTCGTAATGTACGTACCGGTTCTGATCCAATAAATTGTATGTGGGAAAAGTACTAAAAATGTTTTATTGTTTTTAATATAATGACATTCTACCAATTATTGACAGTGAACACCTTAAAAATGATAAATGATGATTGTATTGCCCTCTTATGTATGATACTTGTTTTCACTGGATCAAAATTTTACACTTGAAAATATGAAACACCAGAAGTAAAAACTAAGTGTGAAAATTCTCGTAGGATAAGTGCACAAAGAAAAATAAATATTATGTAAGGTTCTTCAAATGCATCGGATGTATTAGTCATCTCAATAAGGGATAATATTCTCATAAGCAATAACGGAGTGAATAAGATTCTATCGAATAGAAGAAATGTAGGTTTTATAATAACGCCTTCTGTGTATTCTCATAGAAACGAAACACATATTACGTGACGTAATCTTTTAACACGGACAGTGGAATAAGAAGTACATCAATTTTAGGCATATACTAATATCTAAACGAACTTTTCCCCTATTTAAGCTGACATTAATTGACCATTTTGGCTTTTGAAAATCTATTTTACGTATAAACTATTAAAAAATAATCGGACATATGTAATACGATATCCACATGAAACTGGATGCTGTTTTTTTAGTTCCAGATAATTTCCAGAAGCAAACATTGTAACCTACGTACTGAATATTTCGGATAGTCTAGCCCTCACCCCCAAACGTGATTACGTTCACCCTACACGTGTATTTTGATCGGTAAATTGGCCAATTCTGCGGTCGGTGGAAAACGAACAATGATCGAGAATTCTAACCTCAATTATCCCACAGGGAAAATGAATTAAGATATAGCAATACCAAATGTGTACTTTTGACAAAATTTAAACCACTCTTTTATTGTATCAAAACCTTTCTAGAAACGAAGCATATTATTGATTCTAAATTTGGTGAAAGATATAAATAACGAGAACTCTTTGCTAATTTTTTGTCATATTATTTAAGCCATGCCCCTTTCTATAACAACGAAAGAAACGACTTTTCATTATCAGTTATTGTACTAGAGACTCTAATTACTCGACATCTCAACTACTCGAGTATCGAGTAGTAAATTTCAAAAATACTCGAGTAGTTTCAGATGTTCCAAAATATATATTATTAACTCAAATTTGTGTACATAAACAGTTGATAAATAATCTGTCTCTTGTCGTCATAGACTCTAGTCATTTAAACTTCTAATTGATAAGATAATTCAGCATGACCCAAAGCAAAAGTAAAAAAATAAATTCTGGCATAGCATAATCAACGGAAAACCATTCAAAAAATAAAATCTACGCGTAAGACTCAGTTAAACGTAACGTTTAAACACTATACGAATTTTAAAATAAGTAAATAAAATTTGAAATAAATCTTTGTTTATAAATTACTCTCGAGTAGTATACTCGAGTATCGAGTATTCGATACTCGAATTGGAGTCTCTACTGTGAACTAATCGTTTTTTCACGGCTCATTTGTCGGGTCAGTGGTGCAGTGGTCAGCGCCGTTGGTTTCCGTGGCGGACTTCACTTCTAGAACCAGCTGCTTTTTTCAATTGGTTAATCGATTAGTTTGAAGGCATGGAGGCTTGGTTGTCTGAAAATTCCCTCATATTCTATAAGTGGGGGACGTAAAGCGAGCGACCAGCTAACCACTAGTCCTGTCTTTGTCTTATACTTTCTATCCCTACTCTCATTGAACTAAAATAAAGGTTGAGAAACTGAGTTCAACAGAAGTTCTCGCCGAAAAAAGTATGTTTAAATGCATTGGGATACACATCGGGACAGATGGGTAGATTTTGCTAAGAAAACTTTGAAATTGAGTATTATTTCATAGTAGCCTAAGTCATACTAAGAAAAAATTCAATTAAAAATACTGCGATAACTAACTAAAAAGATAGATAAATATGCTACGGCGTGACATAAAATGATTTACGACTATGCCTATTATCTAAAGAGAGGCATATACATTCAAACCTTTTTTGTGCGATTCCAAATGTATGCGGTTTTTTTTAAATCAATAAACGTAAGAATGTAATGACGTTATAAATAGCGCGTTATTCACATACTTTACGTGAAAAATCCAGTGTTTCACCTGTTTATTACAATGTGACCTTGACACTTGCGTCCTTTTACGTGATACATATGGTCCCATATTAATTCATAACTTTTTTTGTGCGCTTTTGTTTTGTGTAACGCATTTACCGCGCAAAAAAGGTTTAGGTGTATTTTAAAATCAAACTCATTATTATTCGGAATCCTACAGTTTCAACAATGAGCAAAATCAGTTCTAAAACTTTAGTGAAATTCTAAAACGTATATTATTTTAAACTTTCTGGAAATGTTGCCGCAAAAATTGCATCCACATAGTTAGCGATAGAAATATATTTCTAGAGCAGTGGTTCTCACATATAATTGCACGGTTGCCGCATCGTCAACATAAGTTGTCCTACAAAAATGTCTGGTGGCGGCACCAAATTTTTGTTTGAGATTTGTCGAATGTTCCTTAACATGATAGACAATTTACTAACGGTACTAATTTCATTCGAAACATTTTATTTTCATATTCTTTGTTGACAAATTTACTAGTAAAACTACATTTTTTTGTAATATCAACATTTAGTATGAAGCAGTTGGTGGCCGCAGCCAAATGCTGTGTTGGCTGCACATGAGACCACTGTTCTAGAGATTCCAGTTTAGAGTCATTCTTTAGTTATCCTATTTGAATGATATCGGTTTGCACTCTGATGACAATCACTAAATTATCCTGTATGACATTTATAATCGCCTGTTTTGAATGGATTTTCAGTCGATTAATCATTGATAATGGATATATTGACAATCAGTGCTCAAAGAGAGCATCGTATAGACGTCATGTATCTATGACAGATTTTAACTACGATATAATTGGTAATGTAGTCTAAAATTTATGACTATTTCACAAACCATATTGAATATATTTAAACCATTGAGTGTAGTTTATGGTAAATTAATACATATGCAGTCAGGCCTCATATGTATATGAGACTAGGTACTCACAAAAAATTTGGTGTTTTCAGTGTATTTTTTAAATCGTATGAAATCAATGTAATATGTATTTATTAGTGTTATTTTTAATCACTTACTTTATTAAAGATTTTGACTGTTAATGTGGTTAGTGAAATTTCAATATCGTTTGAATTTTGTCGCTACGCTTTTCGGCATCTTCAGGGATGTCAAATGAATAAACTTAAGCTGAGGTCAATTTAGGCTCACCGTGCACTATGAAATATGTAATTTTTATAAGAGAAAGCTATAGTAGACTGCATACTCGCTATAGAAAACCGCTTTATAGTAGAGAGCGCTGTACGAGGGTTGGCTGCCTATATATATATATGTATAAACATATTTGATTATAATAATATGAAACGTCACACATGGTTTTTAACGTGTATTTTGAATAACCAATTTGATTGCTTGATTTAAGCCTTAAATCATTGAGAATGAAAACTTTAAATGCTTGAACCGGTTGTATGCCAAAAACGTTTATATACGGTCTAGAATTTTGTGAGCGCAATGCCGGCAATATAAAATGCGAGTATATATACGATCCACTAATACTGCCATGACGACGATTTAATAACATTTTCAAGTACAACTCAAACATTTATACCAGGGCTGTGGAATCGGTGAAAAATAGTTTGACTCCGACTCCGACTCCAGCATTTACCAAAGCCACGACTCTAACTCCAACATTGACCAAAAACACGACGCCGACTCCGACTAAAAAAGTTTAATATCGTCACTTTTTGTTGTCTTATTTTCCTATTTATGTGTATTAAATTAAATATCAACCCTACCAATCCGGCCAATAGCCAAATTTGACATATTATGTGCAAAAATAAAAAGTTCAAACTTTTCAAAATTTCCGGCTCCGAGTACGACTCCGGCCAAATCGCCGCGACGACTCCGACTCCACAGCCCTGATTTATACACATAGCGACATCTCTCAGAATCACAATCCCATTCTTATAGTTGACATATTTTGTATTATAATCAATGTAATATCGATTTTTAAGAGAGCTGCCTTGTATTACCAAAATCGTGAAAGGTGCACGACCGTTCTTATACCTACCGGCATAGAACGGGATAAATCATCGAATTGCAGCACACTAATTTTGTTGTATGTCTCATACCTTTTAAGAGTTTTCTCATAAATCATTAACTTTTGTCCATTTTAAAATGTCATAAATTAGAACAAAAAAATCAAGCTTTAAGCATAAGATCATTTTAATATTATACAACTAATAGAAAAAAAACTTTCATCAAGTATGTTGTTCAAATAAAGAAAATCTATTCATGTCAAAATTGACATTCAAACAGCATAAAAATATTATTGTATGTATTATCATGTGACTGTATAAAGCAGGGCTGTGGAGTCGGAGTCAAATTCGTCGCGGTGTTTTGGCTGGAGTCGTAAAAAACTTTTGAAAGGTATTTATACTTACTTACTTGTTATTTATTAGGGTATTTCAATAAGGACGCTCAAAATATGGTACTTTGTCCTGCTGAGTAGATTATTCATTGTTTAGTGGCCAAATTTGAGTCAACCAGTTTGGTTAATAATCGGCCAACACCTACCTGTACGTCATCAAAATACAATATCTGGTGAAAAAATTGCTGCTGTGTGTGAAAGTGTACAGGAAAACCCAAGGCAGCTTATTTCTCGTTGTTCACAAGAACTTGGCTTTTCTGCGACTTCAACTTGGCGAATTTTGAATCGGGCCTTATGTCTGCACCCGTATAAAATCCAACTAACCAAGGAACTTCAGGTAAACGACCACAGACAACGCCTGATTGGGTTCTAGAGCAGTTGGAAGTTTACCCAAATTTGTCAAAAAAGTCAACTTTAACGACATGGCCCATTTTATAATGAATGGATATTGGCAGACATTTGATGCTATATTCCATATTTAATGCCGTAAAATATACTTACAAATGAAATTAAAATTTAGTCGAAATCTCACAAACAACTTCTTTTATTTACATTTCAAAACTAAGCGTCCTTATAAAAAAACCCTTTACTTATAACATGTAAAATTTGGCTTTTGGCCGAATTGGTTGGTTGATATATAATTGAATACACATAATTAGGAAAATTAGGAAAAAAAGGTGACGATATTAAACTTTTTTTAGTCGGAGTCGTGTTTTTGGTCAATGTTGGAGTCGGAGTCGTGGTTTTGGTAAATACTGGAGTCGGAGTCGGAGTCAAACTGTTTTTAACGACTCCACAGCCCTTGTTAAAAGTCGTCAAAATATTTATTTTTTTCTCGGTAAAATTGTGTTATTTGAAAATATGTTTTTCATGCGTAAATTTATGTTTGTAAATTACTGTTTTTCATTTATATTATAAGACGTTTACATTTCATTTTCGTTTCTTCGAATCGCATTATCGATGTTTCGTTTTCCGTGTATTTTATTAAAGGTGGCTAGTAAATTATCCCGGAATACGTTTTATTCCTTGAAAGTAAATCTTTCACTGTTGTAATGAAGACATGTATTGTAAATTGATTCTTCGCCCCCTAATCACGCTGTTCAAAGAAGTATCTGTAATCCTTTACCTAGAAAGACAGAGAAAGGTTTATTCGAGGGAAAGGTTAAGTGGAACGAAAGAATCGGTAAAAAAATCAGAGAGGAAATCGAATAAGAATTGCGGCTATCGAATTGTTTTTTTATTGATTAAAGGCTGTATATCTGATCCGGTCCGTGGCGCAATTGTCAACGTCGTTGGCTTGCGTGCCAGACCGCCTGGGTTCGATTCACGATACGAGCGGATTTTTTCAGTCGATTAATCGGTTCAAAGGCATGGGTGTTAGTGTTGATGAATATCCCTTCCCACCTTTCATATCCTAAAGAGTGACGGATAGCAAGAGCGATTAGCTAACCACTAGTTCCTTTCCATCCCGTACTCTATTCGAAAAAGAGAGGTTGAGCTACTACCGTAAGGAGACCATATGCTTGTTGGGAGCAACATGGTTAAAAAATATAAATATCTGATCAGCAACGAAATCGTATGCCATCGCCGTAGTATCTAAGCTATATTTTCACATTTTAATCTCATATTGTTATAAGAACGATTGGCTTCAGCGCTTTATATTATGTAACTTAGAAAGATTACGCGAATGATGCTCCACTTGTTGTATTCCGTAGGCTAGAGAGTAATGGAGGTTAGTCCTTTTTATCAGGGCTATGGAGTCGTTAAAAAAATATGACTCCGACTCCTTCATTTTCCAACAACACGACTCCGACTCCTGCTCCAACTAAAAAAAGTTTAATTTCGTCATGTTTTTTTACTACCTTTCCTATTTCAATTCAATATCAACCAACCAATCCGGCCAATAGACAAATTTTACATCTTATATATAAAACCGAAACGGCGTATGTGTGTATGTGGGTCTGTAATTCCCTTTTGCATTGTTGTTGCAAGTTGCCATAAAAACGAATATGAAAGAAAATATGTTTGAATGTTTATCGGCGAAGACATTTAGTCAAAATGTAATAAATTAGTCTTCTACCAACTTTTCCCGGCTTTTATTAATATAATAATGTTTATTATTTACGTGAAGGTAAGAAAGTTATTTGACATTTCTTTGACAGCAAATTAGATTATTTCCTTGAATTTGCACATTTTAATGGGCGAGAATGGGGCTGTCATCAAATTGAATAAAGTTTGTGATTTTATTTTAACTCTATTTTGGATGTTAGATTTTGTGATATAATTATGTCGAATGATATAACATTAAATAATTATTGGTCGCTTAGTCCGAGCGACGCCGGGTAGCAATACTAGTATTATATAAATGCAAAAATAAAAAGTTCAAACTTTTAAAAATTTCCCACTCCGAGTACGAACGACTCCGGTCAAAACGCCGCGCCGAAAAACCTCAACTCCACGACTCCTACCCCGACTCCACAGCCATGCTTTTTATTTTAAGCTGTGACCAAATATTTATTAACTGGCATCATATAAGTTTTCTCATATATTTGGTGTCACTTCTTGGTGGAAATGCAATCTTTTAAATAAATTAAATGGATCGGTTTTGTTATCAATAAACAATAATCGATATTAACTCCTTAGGAAGAGGCACACAAGCCTAAGATAATTAAAATCAAATTGAAAAATTCGGTCATTAATCGATTTGTCTTGAAACCTGCAACAGGATGATCGCTGTGAAAACTCTCTTAGCGCTACTTGAAAGAGGCTGCCCATTAGAGACCAATTACTCGACATCTCAACTACTCGAGTATCGAGTAGTACAATTTAAAAATACTCGAGTAATCGAGTATACTCGAGTAGTTTCAGATGTAACAAAATACTATTAATTCAAATTTGTGTACATAAATAGATGATAAATGAATACATAAGTTTATTTTATTCAATAAATAAATTTATTTCAATTTATGAAACATATCAAAAGTAATAGAGAATTTAACGTCTCAAATTTTAGTTTGGTTCAAAGTTTTGTTTTTTTTATTTCCGCAGTAGAAAGAACTCTCTCTGTTGCTGTGGACGTTGGCTTAAAAGTTAACATTGAATTAAATAGTGCAATATAGTTTTTCTGTCCAATTTTTAAAAAAAATAAAATTGGGAAAAAAATCTTCATTTATAAAGTGCGAGTATTACTCGAGAATTTTTCAAATTACTCGAGTATCGAGTACTTAAAAAATGGACGAGTATACTCGAGTATCGAGTACTCGATAATTGAATTGGAGTCTCTACTGCCCATGTAAGTTAGTATTCTTAACATGTCTTTGTCAAAACTTGTTTGTCAGGTAGGTCTTTTGAATGTCCAGTTGCAAGGGCTATTCGGCTGATAAATGCGCTGCCTGTTGATTTGGACATCTTCGGCAGTGAACTTGATGCTTTGTTCAAATATTTTGTCTTCTAATGTAAATAATATGTTTCTGTTCTGTTTCTTATTTTTTAAATTTTTGTGTAATATTTTATGTAATTTTTATTAATTTGTCAAATGCATGGCGCATTGGCGCTTGCTGAAATGCCATGTATTTTAAATAGTTTTGTGCCAATAAATAAACATCCCTAGATTTTTTTTAGCTCGGTTTTTAGAAATAGAAAAGAATACTAAAAAATAGTCGTCCTAAATAAGCCGCCGCCAACCATCGGCACTTCGCGGACCACTAAACTCACAATTCTGAAGCTCACGGATCATAAACGTGAATTTTCATATAACTATGCAAATATGATTATAGATAATATAATGTTACATTTTTTTCGATGCGCTTACAACAACTTCATGCTATGTTTAAGTTACTGTGATAACTTTGCGGAGAGCCAAAATTTTCTCGCGGACCACCAGTTGGTGACCTGGGTGTTTTTTTTTATCAATCTTAAAGAAAGAATGCGGTCAGTCGTAATGAAATCAATGAATTATTTATCATCAAAATGTGATGTAATTTTGATTTATGCAACACAAATATTTTAATTAAGTGGAAGATTACCTCTCAATGTATCAATGGACTGTGTGCAATGCTGCTTCAATTAATTCTCTTCAGGCTCAATTAATCGCAACAACAATGGCCCTGATCCGGCCCTGCTGTAAAGCGAAACGGGTATACGGGAAAACAGAGAGGGAGACAGCTTTATACTGCAGCGCTTTATTTGAAAGTCAGACATAAATGGTTCACCTAACAAAGCGGAAAAATAAAGACAAATGTTTTTCCAGACCGGGGTAGAAGAGTAGAGTAGTCTCACTCGAGCGAGGGTTGGGGGTTGATTTTGAGGCTCGCCGACAAATCGTCTCGAGGCTTAGGTAATTGACAAACAAATTGCAACATAAACTTGGTATACTTCATCACTCTTCTTATAGAAGTTATTTAATACTTAAACCGTTTTTTGAATTCTTGTCTACATTACAGTAACTTGACGTGGAATCCCAACTGAAGGAGCTTGATGGAATTATAATTATTTAAGTAAAAATAGCATACATTATAAAAACAAATCTGGGATTTATAGATTACAGTGTAGTGACTGTAAAAATTTCTACATCGGAAAAACTTCCTGAACATAAAATATAAGAGTGGCTGAACATTAAGGCGCTTTTAGATTAAATAAATATACTTTGAACTTTCCTAATGATTTATTATTCGAGATTCACAAGTTTGATGCAGATAAAAGAGTTAAATTATTACATAAAAACATAGATGAATATACATTATTTTATAAAGAAATTCATTTTCTAATCAAATTATTGATTTACTATGGAATAATGTTGCTTGAAATTCTCTCTCACCCCATTTGATCTCAAAGACGAAATATTACAAGTCCGGTTAGCTTACCACTAGTTCTATCTCATTCGAAACTAAGCAACAGGCAGTTCTTTTGAGATTAACTTCATTAGGAATCTATATAACTTCTCTAATAGAACAATGACGCTTGTGACAATTGTATGATTTTTCGAAAATTGGTAATTTTTCTTAACACAGTGAATTTAACAACTACACATTTGTCCTTCTGGTGGTAAATGCTTGTTTTCCAATTGTGTAAATCTTGCGGACTATATTGGTTCAACTGGAGAAACGATGTGCTCCACATTGGCAGTGGTTATGGCTTAAGAAAATTATTATTTCATTTCATTTGTTTTAACTGTATTTTCATTCAAGCACTGCACAATTATGCATTCGAACTACACTTAAGCGTGAAAAAAAATATTATAAATGTCGTATTTTGAATCTTAGACTCCAAATTTTTTTCCCCCATATCCGCTCCCTTTTAAGAGCATATGGCCGCCACACAGTACCTCCAAGATTCTCTATAACCCGTCAGCTTCCTCGTTTTGTCCCAGATCATACCGGGGTTCCGTAGCTCCCCTGAGTATATCCTATAGATGGTCATCAAAGGCCTTCCAAGACGTCGGGATCCATCAGGTTGATAGAAGAGACATGCAGGATTCAGGCTTCCATAGGGCATCAACAGCACATGTCCAAGCTAGGTATATCGCCGCCTTTTTAATTTGGACGTTTTACAAGAACTTATAAATTCAAAAAAGAAGAAAAAAATGGAAAGCTTTTTGGTGTTATTTAGAACTAAGGGATGAGTAAGTTTATAAGAAAAAATTTAAGCCATAATTCATTTATGTATCTTAAATAAGCATCGCCTGAAAGAAACAGTTTAAATGCAACAAAACGGTTGCATGGTAAGATAATTAATTTGTTATATTATTTATTGATAGCCGGATATGAACTTTCTGGATAGGCAGTTAACGTTTCCAAAAGAGGGGGTTGTATTGTGAATTATCTTGAGACTTTTAGAATGGGAAAGCTGCGACAGGCTTCGACGGATTAGTATTCAAAGTTATTGGTTTTTGTAAGGCCGTTAATTGACCTTTGCTTGTTTGGAAAGTAGGCTTTGTATTTTGTCGAGAAATAAACGGAACTTGATTTGTACTTTATTGGTTCTAATCTGCCAGCGTAAATAACAAAATTATATTCATTTATGCTACTAATGTTCGAATGCTCAGTTAAATTATTTCATTTATTGTATTTATTATATTTTATTTAGTATAGCTTTCAAAATCACAACTGTATTTCAAATTCAGCTATTGACTTTTAAACAAGATGACGATACCTACATAAAAAACATATTAATGTGAAATATTAATATTTCTTTTAATAAGTGACGGTCCGTCCTCATACGGGACGAATCAGCCACTCTGACTCAGTTTCGAGACCAAGACCAACTTTGAGGCATTCGATTATAAAAAAATGGTTGTCTGTAAAGTCGGTTTACGGACGATAGTTTAACGTGACAACGTCATAAGAAAACATTGATGAAATGATTGCATACTTTTATGAATAAAATGGAACATTTTTATTGAATTATCATTATTTTGTATGGACACGAAGAAGGAGTGAAATGAAATCTACAATTTTTTATTGATATATTTTATGTTATGGGTTCCTCCAAGGTTTTATGTATTCGATTTTGGAGCAGCGATTGTTGGCCCAGCGAATGGCGTTGCAGACGTGGATGCGGTAGCATCTTGCACCTCCATGGGTACATTACTCCTTGACGATAGTGGCAGATCCGTGAGATTCACATGTTCGTCAGGTTGGTCTGCCATGGTGTGACTTTAGGCGGTTCTGCGAAAGAAATCGTTGATAATTTATTGTTTATTTAAAGTATATTTGTTATACGTTAATCAGATTTTTAATATGCAAGAATTAATTACCTTTATTGCCGCAATTGTTGTTGTAATATAAACCATGAAAACCACATTAACATTTCACTTCACTTTATAAACAGTTGTAAACAGATCACGTGTAGGTACTGTAGGTGTATAAGTTGTGTGCTGCCGCTGTCTCTTTTCTACTCAGACGCATCGACCAATCGAGTGGAAGAGAGATAGATGCGGCACAATCCGAACGGTAGGCCAATCGTGCCTCTCTATCGCTTATCCGCGCTCTCGCTCGCACGCTTGCCTTCGGCGTAACGCGACAAACGGGACAATGAGTCATGTTTTTTCGTGCGTGCAGCGGGCGTTCATCGATTTATAAGACGTTGTCACGTCAAAAACATTATTTATACCCATACCACATTAAATTTATTAGATCAGTACTGGCATTGTCATGTTGATAGTGGTCGCTATGAGCGAAAGTGGTTCTTCAGTTGTTTCTCTTCTCTTGATAGAAGCTATCAATTCTTGTTGGAAAGCTCACTGAGCTAAGCTTAACTGAACCTTATTCAACGGTAATATTAAATTCGATAATGAGGGAAGGTTTTGTTAGGACCAACGCATGACTGAGCGGTGCATTGGCGTTAGCTGTAACGCCATATCTTGTGTTTGAAGATTTCGACTGCAGGTACTTAATGGAATCAAATTTGAATCGTGTTAATTTTGCACTTTTCTATTAGTTTTAGGATTTCAAGTGCACGAATAATCTTAAACTGAATTACGAAAATTGGTCGTTAGCGATAAAATTTATGGAAAAGTACAAAATTCAAACGATACAAATTCAAAAATATATATTTTATATTGTAATACAGATTAACTAAACAATCTGAATAAAAATGAAAGGATAAATTGTGAACAGAGTTTTTGACAAGGCTCCTGGAATCCTGAGCGGTAAAAGACGATACCAATTTACACATATTTGCGTAGCTTATAGTTCAATATCGCAGATATAATAAAACACCCCTGTATATTATTTGCAAATCTTCGCGGCAAATCCCGAAGACTTTTTGATTTTCGAATCCGCATTCGAAATTTGAACACACATCCGCCGCGCCAAGGAGTGCAAACAATTCGCGGCTTGAAACGTGAGATGTCGCTCGGATCGCGGTAGGCACGTCGAATGTAAACACTGTGAAATTATTTCCAAGTACACTCGTGATGTGTACAATGAAACTGATTCTACGCATTGTGTTTGAAGAAGTTATTATTATTTTATTATAGATGATTCGAATTGAAATATTGAGTCAATAGGGATAACGTGTACATCGGGGATTTGACGCCATGTTTTTTTTTACCGATATGTTGCTTGTTAGAATAGTGTAAGTCAGTGATGCACAACCTTGCACAGAAGGGCCAGCAAATTGTAGCATATGTTTCTTATCGTTCGTTACCTTACTTTGAAAAGGTTCTGATTTACATATTTTCCTAAAATTTTTGTATTTACCGCATTCTATAAATAATCTTATATATAAAACCGAAACGGCGTATGTATGTCTGTGGGTCTGTAATTCCCTTTTGCATTGTTGGTCATTAAGTTGCCATAAAAACGAATATGAAAGAAAATATGTTTGAATTTTTATCGGCGAAGACATTTAGTCAAAATGTAATAAATTAGTCTTCTACTGAAATTTTCCCGGCTTTTATTATTAATAATAATGTTTATTTTTTACGTAAAGGTATTATTTGACATTTCTTTGACAGCAAATTAGATTTTTGCCTTGAATTTGGACATTTTAATGAGCGAGAATGGGGCTGTCATCAAATTAAATAAAGTTTGTGATTTTATTTTAACTCTATTTTGGATGCTAGATTTTGTGATATTATTATGTCGAATGATATAACATTAAATAATTATTGGTCGCTTAGTCCGAGCGATGCCGGGTAGCAATACTAGTCATTATATAAATATCAGGACTGTGGAGTTGGAGTCGTCGCGGCGTTTTGGCCGGAATCGAAAATTTTGAAAAGTTATAACTGTTTATTTTTGCATATTATATTTAATATGTCAAATTTGGGTATTGGCCGTATTGGTAGTGTTAATATTTAATTGAATACATATAAATACATGGGAAAATTAGAGAAAAAAAAGAAACGATATTAAACTTTTTTTGGTCGGAGTCGTGTTTTTGGTAAATGTTGGAGTCGGAGTCGTGGTTTTGGTAAATGCTGGAGTCAGAGTCGAACATTTTTTTACCGACTTCACAGCCCTGATAAATATACATATTGTTGTCATTTCGATACCTTACTTTGAAAAGGTTTTCATTGACATTTTTGCCTAAAATTACCTTTTGGTAGGAAAAACTTGTATTTTCCGCATTCTACCATAGATATGAATTTCCGAAATATCTATGGTTGAATAACGGAGTTAGCAGACTTCCAGAGTTGCATTGCATCTGCAAAGTTCTAAGATTGTCATCATTATTTCCAGCATAAGAAATTTCGAGAGAGTCGATGGTTTTAGGTACTTGGGAGTACACATCACAGGTGATGACAACCCGTGTAATGAGCTCGCGATCCGATTAGGGATAGCTGGAGCAACATTTAATTCAATGCGGAAAGTCTGGGACTCACGGCTGTACTCGGTCAGAACCGAGTGCCACTTATTCAACGCATGCATACTGACTGTGCTGCTTTACGGTTGCGAGTCATGGCACATCACAAAAGCACAGGGTAACCGTATACTGTGCTTCGAAAACAGATGCCTGCGGCGAATACTAGGAGTACAGTGGTTTGACTTTGTCAGGAATACGGAGCGGACAAATCAGCCCCTTATTACGTTTAAAATTATAGGCGACGATGGACCTGGCTTGGACAAGTGCTGCGGATGCCCCAGGGGAGCCTGAATCCTGCCTGCCTCTTCTATAAACCTGATGGATCCCGACGCCGCGGAAGGCCTCTGATGACCATCCATAGGATGTACTCAGGGGACCTAAGGGACGCCGGGATGACCTGGGAAGATGCGAGGAGGTTGGCGGGATACAGAGAATCTTGGAGGCACCGTGTGGCGGCCATATGCTCCGAATAGGGAGCGGATATGGGAAAAAAAAAAGAATTTTAAGATCATTATTTTTCAGCAAGAGTTGTGAAAAAATATGGTTAAAATGAGTAATTTGAAACATTTTTACTTGCTCATTATAAAAAGTGATTTTTCATCAATCGACACTTCAATCGCTCATATTTCAAAATAGTGTCAAGAGCAGTTAAAACCTTTTCAGAGTAAGGTGTCGAATTTTAATTTTAAATATAAGACAAAGCAGTGGATATTGATAAAATTAAATCAATAATAATATTCGTCATTTTCGATGCTGTTTTTATCTGTGACACAGCAAAATATATGAAGTAACATTTAGAAAGCACAGACACCCATGCCTTCGAACAGAATTGATAATTTGTCTAAAAAACGTGTTGTTTCTACTGGGACTCGAGCCCGTGATCCGCGACAGAAGTCAATGACGCTGACCACTTCACCAAGGATCCGGCGTTAATTAGTAATAATGTTTAATCTGGGAATAAATAGTTGGTGCACCGTACCCCACAAAAAAATCTGTCACGGCCATTGGTGTGCGTTTTTATTCGCCTGCAATTTTAATATATTCAATTGGCATTTACTTGCTAGAACTCCATTATAACACGGTGAAAAAATAGAATATATATTGTTAAATCTTCAATAAATATAAGTGATTTTTTTTCTTTTTATGTCTGAAAAACATCACTTAAAAAAAAAATAAAGGAAAATAGCGATACGACCATTTTCAAAATATAATCCATGATTTTAAACCACTTGAGCTGTTATACCAACCGAAAAATGTCAAAAAAATCGGTAACTGGAGATAATCACATTTGTTTTTTAACGTCGCAAATATCTTAAATAGTACAGGCTATCTGTCTACTATTTGAAAAGAAAAATAACCAGCTTCATTGATAAAGTAACCAGGTTTTTATATTATACAATTGTCATATATGAAATCAAATCACATTGAATAAAAGTTGACATTCAGTGGAATTATTCAATGCATAAAGGTTTCTTCTAATGCTCACGAAATAGTTTAAATTATCTAAGCACATTTTTATGTTCTTGTTTGAAACGAAAGCGTCCAAAAACAGTACCTAATGGATTCGGTATTGGGAGTTAATAGAGGAAACTGTGACCGAGTGAGACGAGGGAGGCCATCCTTTGCGGTGGAGGCGTGCGGCCAGACGACCCGTCTCGCCCCGGCGTACCCCGCAAATAGGGGGTCACTTTTACAAGTAATTTATATAATTTGCCCAACGCCCCGTATCCGCAAAATGTGGTCACACTATTTTAGAATCATTTGACCGAGCTTTTTCGCCCAAAAAACTTTTAATTGATGAACTTTGCCACTTTTAAAAAAAAAAATTAATGTGGCAGCTTTGAGCATATATTTTTAGTGTGAAATTTTTTGAATAAAAAAGTTAGTTTTAATTGATGCTCTCGATGCTTGGCAAAAAGTATAGTCTCTTATTATATTTTAAATTATATTTATTGATATTGTATTGAACGATACCTATTCATATTAAATTTATATTTTCTTTTAATTATGTGGTAAATTTTTAGTCAGAGCGACTGTTTAACCACTAGACCCTGTCCTTCTCTTATTCTTTTTATATTCGTTCTTTCATCAAACGAATGAGAATTTAAACACTCCAATTTTAAGTAAGTAAACCAATTTTACTTGTAGAAGAAAAAAATTATATGTTAATAACATTATTGATTATTTTTTCGCACTTAAGTATGATTATCAATAAATTCTTCCACCACATTGTTAATTTAACCTTATCCTGTGATTGTCAATTTGATATAAATAACCATGCTTGCACTTTCGATGGACTCTGCGGTAACTTTGTGGAAGTTCAATTTAATAATAAATTTGATTATACCTTGTAGTGTGACACATGTTGAAAACAAGGCATCTTCGGATTTACTATCGCAAAGAAATAAAGAAAAATTGATTTTATTATTTTAAAATATAAAATGGAGTTTGGGATTTTTCCTTGTTACGGGTAGCAAGGAGGGGCTGATGCATCTCAAAGAGGCGTAACACGTGTCACAATACAAGGAATAATCAAATTTATTTTATACTGACCATGCTTGAATTTTTATTTCATTGTGTTTCAAAAAACTGTATTTATTTTTTTTAAATTATAATACTTTTTCACGAGAATTTATAAAATTCATGTAAATGTGTGGGATGGCATTATGATATATTAACCTTTCGTTAAACGTACATAAAATGTATATCTAAGCGTAAAAATCGTTTTCCGTTCATCATTATTTATGATTATTCCTAACGCCCGAAATAATAAAAAAATCAAATCATGGTGTTGTGCGGCTTTACTCATCCCACTCTCTTCTATAGTATAAAAGTACAGCCTATGGTACACCGGTCTCCAATCTAGATTTCAGTTGTAGTTTCAGCGATTATATGGCGAAACCACATTTTAAAAAGGGGACGCCGGGCGAATTTGGAGCAGTGGCGTACGCCCCGCCAAACACGTCCTAGCCAGACCACGCTCACATATTATTACCCCGGGGGCCGGATTACCCGCCTCTCCTCTACGTGATATGTGTATGACTCTATGCTCTGCGATTTTCTTATTTTTGTTTTGTTTATTTTTAAACATATGTACTATTTGCAATGTATCAATACTCGACTGCTTGTGTATTTGTTACAGTGAAAATGTATCAAGTAATAGATTTGTATGACAAGATGTTTTCACTGGTCACGGTCATTGAAATTATTGGCCCAAGTTGATGATTTTCCGGCCTAAAATTTTAGTTTGCTTCAATGAAACAAATTCAGCAAGTAGTCCCTTTCATAAAAAGAGAACCAAAGAAAAACACAGACAAACATAGGGCTGAAGATAGGGCGGTCAAATTTAATTTCAATGATAGCTTGGAGAAGAATATATGTTCACTGAGAATACAGTATCACTGTAACATATAATATAAATATCAATTTCAAATTTGAAACGTTTGAATTTTGTACGTAAGCATAAGTTTTGATGGGTTTCACCTTTCATAAAACAAAAACATAAACATAAAGTTTACATTATTTTCATCAATATTGTTTTTTAAATTTCAACTTACTATCGTTACTGCATATCTAAGCAAGTGTCAGGTCATAAAAAGGTCAATTCTTCCTTTATTTTTCAAGTTAAAAATTCTTTTATCCTCAAGTTGGTCTTGAGTAACTTTCATGGCTTAAATTAATATAACTGGGGACGAATCCCAACGTAGAGCGTTAAGAATCCTGATGGTCTTTATCTTAAGAGGAGTATTTCTACGAGAACATCTTGCGAGTCATTAAATTGCAATCAACCACTCTCTTTCGAAGAGAGTAAGAATAAAACCGATAAAACAGGACTAGAAGAGGACCAGTGGTTTTTTGGATTGGATGATTGTGTGTGATGGAGCTTTGGAAACTACAAACTTCCTTAATTCAACAGAAATCAATAATTCAATTGAAAAGTTAAAAATCTCGGAGCAGGATTTGAGCCTGTGAGCTCTGTAACCGAATTCAAGAACATTGAAACTCAACCACAAATATATATGTATGTATACGAATTACAGCATATGATACACAAGGCACAGAGTATTTTTGAAAATTTAAGTGACCAACTTTAAGGGACCATTTAAT
The DNA here is from genome assembly GCA_028554975.1 of Himalopsyche kuldschensis. Taxonomy (NCBI): domain Eukaryota; kingdom Metazoa; phylum Arthropoda; class Insecta; order Trichoptera; family Rhyacophilidae; genus Himalopsyche; species Himalopsyche kuldschensis. The sequence continues at coordinate 19,762,212 of JAHFWI010000006.1, forward strand.
ACCGGAGTGATCAAAAATACCGATACCGAAGAATTCAAATTATATATGTATTGAAAAAATAATGACTTGCTGAAAGTTGAACTCATGCACTCAAAACGGTACAACTTTTACCACAGTCGAATGATCAAAGTCATCATTATATTTAGTATCCACAGGTTCAGATCGAAATATAACTTTTGTAAAAAAAATAATAATAGAATACAAAAAACATGAGACTGCCAAGCTTCTTATGTTGGGCAGACAGTTTGAAACATTAATATTATAACCAAAGAACACTTACGATATTCAAAAATGGATAGCTTAGATTTTTTTAGATGTAAATGAAAGTAAAAATAGTAAAACATTTATAGTACTTCTCCCACATAAAATTTATGATCAGGACCGGTTTCGCTCATCGCGAGCATTGTCAACTGATAAGGAATACAATAAAACAGTGATTTTATACAAAAGTTAAGTATGATAAACAAGGTATGACAAACAATTGGTAAAAGGACTAAGCAAATGAATTGAAGCAAATTACAAGAGAAATAGACTATAAATAAAATGTTTAAGACCTCTAAGCAATGCAAACTAATACATCAAAAATCAATTAAATATGAATTATCATTAACAAAATAAAAGCCCAAAAATGAGTGCATTTAATAAAAATAAATAAATCTGCATGTCTGTCAACCATAATTAGATGGAAATCCCGGTAATTATTTCAATTGAGCCATAGAAATTGCTGACTACTAAAAAGTACTAAAAATGTATTATTATTTTTATTATAATGCCTTTCCACCAAGTATTGACAGTGAACACCTAAAAATATACCTTTGTCTTTTTGAGTCGTTAAATTCTTTTAAATATCATTGTGTTTCGTCTATTACTTTAGACTGATCAGGTATATATGTAAATACATGGTTAAAGTCATAAATAATTAAATAATGTGTGTGTTTTAAAAAATGTATAAAGCTATGAGTAAGATACAGCCCGATCCGGGTTGCAGTGGTCAACGTCGTTGGTTCCCGCGATGGACCGTCCGGCCTCGATTCCCAGCACGAGCAGATTTTTCATTTGGGAAATCGATTCTATTCAAAGGCAATAAGTAATTCTGTTGTTAAAGATTCCTTCCCAACTTTTTGATCCCAAAACAGCGGAGCACATAGCGAGATGGTAACCATTAGTTTTTCCGAGTCCTCGTATCCTTTCTAATCCCTACTCTCTTTGAAAAAGAGAGGTTGAGCAACTGAGTAACAAGTAGTTCTCGTAGAAAGAAAAAAAAATATTGAAATAAACTCCGAGAGGAGGCTATTTGCTCCAAGTTAAGAGTGGATGGACATGGTAAAAAAAAAAAGTTCGATACATTAACTCCAACCTTGACTCCGACAAAAAAAAGCTTAATTTCGTCTCGTTTTTTTTTCCTTCCTTTCCAATTTATGTATATTCAGTTAAAAATCAACCAACCAATCCGGCCAATAGACAAATTTTACATATTATACGCATAAATAAAAGTTTTAACTTTTCAAAATTTCTGACTGCGAGTACCACTCCACAGCCCATATTTATATGCTAACATGGCAACAGTTCAACTTGTAATCTGGCTAAAACATACGACTATCTCGCAATGTACTTAAAACCGAAGATTAGTTTCCAGGCACTCGTATTGCGTATGGAGTCGTTTAAATTAACTTGGTGGTGCAAAAACAATAATTGTATCAAAGTTCATCGGTTAATGGTTAACCATTTGACTGCGGTTGACACGTGCTGACTTGAATTATAAATTTGTGTTGCCTCTGCGGTTGACGTATTTATTTGTCGGCGCGAATGCGTTTACACATAGTTTACGACTTGAAAGATGGTAATTATTTTCTTGATCTATTCCTCTTGATTGAAATATCTTATTTATAGTTGTCTCTTTTTTTCGTTTTCACTAAAACTTATAACGATCTTGGAAATTTTAAAATTCTTCCATTCCCTTCCCACTTACAAAAATCTCTAAACCAAGGTACTGAAAGAAATTATAAATTGTTAGTTTTCTATTTCTTATTCTCTTTGATTACTCTCTCAGAAACAAAGAAATGAAGTTACTGAATGACATACAGTTCTCAAAAAAAAATATAATTAAATTCTCTCTTAGGTAAATGTGATCTACATTGCGTGATAATGTGTTAGTTTAAAAAAAGCTTTTAAACAATTTCTCGGTCACATTATCTCTATGATGGTAAAACATACATAAGTCTGTCTATAAGAGGTGTGACGCTTAAAGTGAAGTGCGTATTGAAATAATCATATCATTTCAAAGTTGAAAGCATTATAATAATATAAAAGCAAGTCATTACAATAAAAAATTCACTGGCGTGGTTATTTATTTTTAAAAATCAGGCTTTTATAGTGAATCAGTTGACAACGCTCGCGATGAACAAAACCGATCAGATCATCAATATTTGTAAAAGTATGACAACAAGTTTTATTTAATTAAATATATTGCCATTTCACCAAGAATTAACAGTTAAAACTTGTCAAGAGAGCTGCTTCTCAAGAACGTACAAAAAAATAATCATTGGAATAAAAAATAAAACCATAGTAAAGAAAGCAGTTTAAAAAAAATGCAAAATTGGATATTTCAACAATACACTGATATAATTAATATTTTTAATAACAGCTATTGCTGAAATATCAATCGTAAACCTAAATATATATATTGGTGTTGTTTGGGAATCACCTAATTGACTGGAAAATATTGAATTTACGAACTAAAGAATATTCAAAAAAAAAGTGGGAACAAATAAATTCTTCCCAGAATTACGATTATTCCAATGATGAACGACATAAAAACGGTTTTCATGAGTTCAAAAATCAATAATAAAATCACATCTTAAAGGCCCATACACTACACTTTTTTTAAAAAATCAATCATCAGGTTATTCCTAAACAACACTTATATTTGTTTTCATATATTTTTTATCTTTCAACAATTTATATCTTGAAATAGGCCTTGCTTGCGAAGTGTGAAGCCAGTTTTGATCATTTAATAAAATTCCTTGCAAAAAGAATGAATTTCATTTTTATAAATTCCATAACCATTCATCTTGATCCTGTCAGTTGTCTCAGTGTATCTAGACCTCATGTGACAGACACTGAACAAACATAGACAACAGGTAAATAAAGTCTCCAACAAAGTGAAAGTCAACACTTTGGGATAACCACACAGTTTAGTATTAATGTGTTGAGTGTGAAAGCAACAGGTGGCACTAGAAAGGTTAAGCTAAGTCACTGCATATTATGACGTATACCGTGACTTCTTAACATTAAACTGCTATTGAAGACATTTTGTATTATATGTTATTGTTTATTTACGAATTAAACTTATATATGGCATTACAGCTGAGTCCGATGCGCCATGCATTTGACAAATTCAATAAATATCGAAAATAATACACTATAAAATATCACTATTCAACAGAGAATGTCATGAACAAATTAAAAAACAAAAAATTGAAACAAAGCACCAAGCTTATTGCTGAATATTTTCGGGCTTTCTTAGGCAGTGCATTGATCAGCCGAATAGTTCTTGTGACTGGTCTCAAATGACCGACGCGACAACACTGATTTCAAATAGTGAATTATTCGTAGAATGACACAATCGTTTTCGGCTGAATGTGCATAGTGGAATATTTTAATCGTTTTGTTTTTACTTATTCAGCGTTTTGTTACTAACGACCTGGGCTTCGTTGTTCAGCTTCTTCAGCAATTTCAAGTGCATGGATGAATTTGAACTGACGCGAATAGTTTGTATCGTTTATATACACATGTATATTAATATCACATCCTTCCTGAATCTTGGCACGACAATAGTGGTTCTACGAAAACTGTTTTTGCTGAGTGGCAAAACCTGAATTTTTTGAATAAGAAGATGCAACCAGAGCAGGAATAGTGAGGGAAAGGAAACATTACTTGATTTTTGTTGGTTTTAAGTTATGAATTCCACTAAGAGTTAAGATGTGTTAAGAAGTCATTTATGGGATCCCACCCAAGATAATCGCCATCATCAAATGCTTGCACGAGGGCAGTGAATGCTGCATAAGAATCGGTGACGTAACTACGGAATGGTTTGGCATCACTACCGGCGTCAGACAGGGCTGTGTTCTAGCTCCGTTCCTCTTTATAATAATCTTCGACTTCATCCTGAAGAAGTCAATTCCACCTGACCGAGGAGTAACCGTTGCTCCCAACCTGAAACTATGTGACCTCGAGTATGCCGACGACGCTGTCATCTTTGACAAATCAGTTGCGGGTATCCAGGAAACAATGGATAGACTGCAGAGCAACTCGTATCGCGTTGGCCTCAAAATCAACGCGAGTAAAACCAATGTGCTCTGCAACAGCGCCTGTCCAGATCCAGACTACTCTCTGTTGAGTGCGGGGCAAGAAATCGAGAGAGTCGATGGTTTTAGGTACTTGGGAGTACACATCACGGGAGATGGCAACCCGCGTAATGAGCTCGCGATCCGATTAGGGATAGCTGGAGCAACATTTAATTCAATGCGGAAAGTCTGGGACTCACGGCTGTACTCGGTCAGAACCAAGTGCCACTTGTTCAACGCATGCATACTGACTGTGCTGCTTTACGGTTGCGAGTCATGGCACATCACAAAAGCACAGGGTAACCGTATACTGTGCTTTGAAAACAGATGCCTGCGGCGAATACTAGGAGTACAGTGGTTTGACTTTGTCAGGAATACGGAGGTAAGAGAGCGGACAAACCAGCCCCTTATTACGTCCAAAATTAAAAGGCGACGATGGACCTGGCTTGGACATGTGCTGCGGATGCCCCAGGGGAGCCTGAATCCTGCCTGCCTCTTCTATCAACCTGATGGATCCCGACGCCGCGGAAGGCCTCTGATGACCATCCATAGGATGTACTCAGGGGAGCTAAGGGACGCCGGGATGACCTGGGAAGATGCGAGGAGGTTGGCGGGAGACAGAGAATCTTGGAGGCACCGTGTAGCGGCCATATGCTCCGAATAGGGAGCGGATATGGGAAAAAAAAAAAAAAAAGAAGTCATATCAATAGAAGAAGTGGAAAGGAAGATAATTCAATACTTATTTATTGAAATCACTTTCTTGTTTATAGGTCCACTTAACCTTAAAACAACACATACGAATAAATGACAAGCCAAGGCTTTGCCATTCAAGATAATAAATAGAATACATCTATTGATTGAGTAGGCATTTACTTGGTAGAACTCCATTATAATACGGTAGCATTAAAGCCGAAATAGCTATCAACAAATATATAAAATAATTTATGTAGAACTAAAATACATTGTTATTTTCCTACCGTATTAGAATACATCTGTTTAACATTAACGATGAAATGTTGCTAAGACAAAAACAGACTGATAATTTATGGATTTTTTTTATAAATTCATGTTTATTTGAATATGAAATGATTATGAAAATAGTTTTCTCTAAAAATCACCAAGCAGCCTTCGTAATTCAGGTCCAAATGCAATACGGTGCTCCAAAGCTGTTAGTTACGCGCACAAACAGCCAATTGTTAATTTAAAGACATTAATTTTTGGGAAACAACGCAAACTTTCCGTCATTTGATAAGTTTAATGAAGAAATAATATTATTGACGATGCATTGAGATACTAATATTGACTTTATTATGGGTGGAATTGGATATCTTGACCTTCATGCGAGTGGTTATTATACTAACCAATTTCGGACTTTACCTTATAACGGGTTAAGAAGCATTGATTTCTGGTGAAAACTTGATGTGTGGCTCGCCTGAAAAGTAGAGGAATATCAGTAAGGTATCTATGTATCTAAGAAGCCGAGTGATAATCTTGTTTAGTAAGACATCCATGTCTTCGATCACGATTCCATCAACCGATTTAAAAGTCAACTATCCGCTCTGGGACTCGACATTATGAGCACTGCAATCGAAGGTAACCACAAAGTCAATCGGCTGCACTATCATTAAGTATTAATTCAAAGGCTTGAAATCAATCAACTCATTAATAATAGGTCGGATAAAACCTTAGATTTATTTAGATATTCCTATGTTATTATCTGGTCATGAGTATTTTCAAAAATACCAATAATTATAACATACCCACTTTATTCATTGAAACTTGTTAAAATATAAATTTTCCTGATTTACATTATAATAGCAAATGAACTTAGTGATCTACTTCTATTTTTGTATATAAACGATACAAACTGTTAACTACGCGTCAGTTCAAGTATATCCGTGCACTTACAATGCCTGAAAATGCTGAATGGTGAAACCCGGGCTGTCAGCGACAAAACATATGGAAAAGTACAAAAGTCAAACAATTCAAATCGGTTTTAAGTTTTATTTAGAGATATATAGTATCGCTGGGTAATGCTATACAAACCAGACGAATAATATTATCGTATACTTAAGGATTTCGACTGAGGGTGCTTGATAGAATTTCAATATCAAATTTGAATTGTTTGAATTTTGTACTTTTCCATGAGTTTTGTCGTTTACGGCCCTGGTTTCGCCTTTCGGCATTTCAAGTGCACGGATGTACTTGAACTGACGCGCAAACTGTTTACTATGCGTAGTACAAAAGTACAAAATTCAAACAATTCAAATTTGATTTTCGTATACGTTTCATTTATAAATCAGAGATGTCTCGCTAGGCTATAGATAGCTTCACATTTAAAATGGCGTGCCGCCGCTCTCTGTTTTATCGATGGGAAATTGCATCACGTTTAGTACGACATATATTTCAGCTGTAACAAGTTAATGCTTTCATATATCAAGTACCTGAAAGATTAGAACGATCTATATTTTACTACGCTTCCATATTGCTTATTATACAATAAATAAAAAACATTTATTTTTTGTATCAATCAGATATGCTTAATAAATATCAAGAAAGGTTTCGCTCCTCGTGAGCATTATCAACTGATAAAATATTAATTTCACCTAGGTTCATATCATTTGTACGCTTCCCTAGTATTTTTTTCAATCAAGCCTGATCCCAACGTGAAGCATATGGATGATTTCTACAAGAACTACATGTTAAAAGTTTCTCAACCACAATTTTTAAAGATAGTAGTGACTGATAAAATACAAAGATTAGAGTAGGAGTAGTGGTTAGCTAATCACTCTCGTTACGCGCCTTTTAAGAATCCAATAGGAGTGAATTTTAGACAACACTCATTAATAGCACTGCCTAAAGATGCCAAACTGCAACAAAACTGATAGAAAAGTACAGTTTCAAACGATCCAAAAAAACAATAATCCTATTAAAAATGAAACTGTCCGGACTGGCATTCAAGATAATGCGCGACGTAGCGAAAACTATTAGCTAACCACTAGTCCTGTCCTAGTCCTCGTATCATTTCAACTCCTACTCTTTTAGATGAGACTAGAGAGATTAAGCAACTTTATATATAGCAGTTCTCGTAGATGAACTCAGTGAGGAGTCCATATAATCCAATTTGTGAGCGGATATAGTAAAAAGATATAAACATATATTATGTACTTTTGATGTTTTCGGCGGTAACTTTGTGGAAGTTCATTTTAATATAAAATAGCTTTGATTGTTCCACGTATTGTGATACTAACTGTGACACGTGTTTCGCTTCTTTCAGAGGCATCTTTGAGCTTACTATTGCAAAGTTTGCAAAGTAAGGAAGCAAGACTGATTCTAATATTTTAAAATGATAAAATTACAAAATAGAGTTTGGGATTTTTCCTTTTTACGGGAAGCAAGGAGGGGGGTTATAGAATCGAAACAAAGCAAACAAATAATTATACTACTAATGATTATTAACTAATAAGCTGCAATCAATCAGATACGTTTGGGCTTAACCTAATAAATCGGAAATAGTGAAAGCAGTGGCGACAGGTTGCTCGCTAAATTTTATATATATTATGTAATCTATATATTTGTCAAATGCATGGCGCATTGGCGTCAGCTTTAGTGGTTGGTCTCAAATAATTGAAGGTTCCAGATAGTATTTTGACAAGAACAAAATCTCAATTTGACGTCTTATTTTAACAAGGTCTCAAGATCGAATGCCACGAATAGTATTTATCTACAATGAATAAATCTTAAAACGTTTTGTGGCATCTCAAAAAACATTGCCTATTTCGTTCTTATTGAATAAACTGATAAAAAAATAATATCTACTGAACATCAATGCAGGGTAATTATAAATTCTTCTCAGTTACAATCAGGGCTGTGGAGTCGGAGTCGGAGTCGCGGAGTCGGCCGGATTGGTAGGATTCATATTTAATTGAATACACATAAATAGGAAAATTAGGCAAAACAAAAGTGACGATATTAAACTTTTTTAATCGGAGTCGGAGTCGTGTTTTTGGTCATCGTTGGAGTCGGAGACGTAGTTTTGATGAATGCTGGAGTCGGAGTCAAACTTTTTTGTACCTCGATTAATAATTGGGCGATAGTGTGCCACCGGTTGAAAATTCCCATAACACTGTTACATTTAGGACTTCTGGATCATTTTGTTTGAGTTTAATTTTAAACCGTGATCCATGGGACATTTTTATCGCCCCTAGAGAACGAGCGCGGTCAAAATGGATGCTCGATGGTAATTTATTATTTCATCGCGTGCATTACCAGCGATTTATTATTACGCTTTATGGATGTAAATTGTCTCATAACCGTTAGGTGTGAAATGTAGGTGTACGATAAAAATGCATTAAAGCATTCTTCAGGTACTCACATTTACCACACGCGAGAAAAGTAAGAATTTTTTTGCAGTCTTTGAGAAACATTGAAAGTTTTCAATGGATTCAATCGTTCGTTGATATTCATCTTTAACATAATACAGTGAAACTCCGATTCTTCGTTTTTCAAGGGTCAATAAAAAACAAACGATAAATACGGGAAACGATCAATGCGATAAAGTTTAAAATATGAAATAAAAAATAGAATTTCTTATTATGCATATAACATTTTTTTTTTTAAAGTCCTTAATACTATGTGGCTTCTTTGCAGTTTGGCACTTTTGGCAATTTGGAATTTTAGCAGATTCATCTATATCCTTGGAGTAGAAAAGTATTTTTATTTTTTTAAAAGCTAAAAAAAGATTCAAAAGGCTGTGGGCCTTCACGATAACCCAACAATCTCTTGCTTGCAGAATTTTGACGAGAAGGCATCAGAGAATCGATCTAGACCGAGAGCTATTCTTCTCGATGACCCTCCCTAGGTAGAGAAGCAATATTAAACTGACTTCTCAACTGTAGCGATCGCGCCCTCCTGTCGACAGCGATGGGAAGGGAATGTCAACAAATAAAATTCAAGAGTTAAAAAATTTAGAGACGAAAGAGACTGGAAGAACTTTGGCGCTAACGCGCCTTAGAACTTGATGCTCCGTCAAATTGATATACAAAAAAAAAAAAAAAAACGCTTCTGTTAATGCCATTCCAAGTTCATTGTTGCGTTCTTCTTCTACAGAAGACACAGATGCTCAGTACCGAATTACCGGAAATATTATGACAATGAATCGTAAACAATTTCACACTTGCAGTCTCAGTTTCTTTCTACGAATCGATTAGATGGGGTCGAATGTGCTTCTGAGAAATATTCAACAAAAACGGTCAATCGAGATAATATTTGTGACGCGACCATAATTTTAAGACGATAAATCGAGGAAATCGATAAAGTGGGGAACGATTAGTGCGAGATTTCTTATGTTTGTTTCGCCGCGACTAAACACAAATACAAAATGAACGAACTACGCGGGAAAACGGTTAATGAGAGAACGTAAGATCGGGGTTCCACTGTATACAAATTCATAAGTGCTTATTTCACTGGTTGAATATCAACATTATCATTTTTTATCAGCCTTTTCATATAGGAATAAAATTATGAATTATGTTGAAATAAATAAGACAATTTAGTAAAGGTAAGGAATGCTTTCACTCATCGCGAGTATGATCAACTGGTTTTTTCACATACAAACTTGCTTCAAATTTTCTTAATTATTAAGACTTTTTGCTGATATAAAAAGATTTCTTTCAATGTTTATGTCATCACCCGGTGAAAAATAACAATATATAAATTATATGTTTTAATTGAAGACTTCGACTGAAACTGCTTGATGGAATTTCAATATCAAATTTTAATTTTGTAATTTCCCATGAGCTTTCTCGCTGGCTCGGGTTTCACATTTCGGCATCTTCACACACTTCTAGTGCACGAATGAACTTAAACTAACGCGTAGTAAATAGTTTGTATCGCTTATATATTAATAGGAAACGTAAATCACTAAGTTTAATTGTTACTTTAATAATCTGGATGATTTATCAAAAGTTTTTTATGTCAATGAGTTTCTATGAGTTGTGTGGGTAAAATAATCATTATCTAATACAAAATGTTGGTTTTATTCGATGAAATATTAAGGAATTTATTTATATCGATTGTTTGAATTTATAATTTATGATAAATAATTATAGTTACTTAAAATGATCCCTTAAAATATACTATAACTAAAAAAAATAGCGGGTTTATAAGAGGACATCAAACGGCAAAAATAAATATCTTGATATGATGGTTATATCAATAAGTAAGGATTAAAGATTCTGCCCTATATAACTTTTACTTTTGTGGCTTATTTTCAGATTGTTAAACTACTCCGATATGATGAGGTTTGACAAAGTACGCCATGAAATAAGTCATAAGTATAAAAATGAAAAAAACATTCAAAATTTCCCCCGAGGCTTTGAAAATTGAATATAGCTACGTGCCGGTCGCGGTTCGTGCGTCCACTGTGAGAATGGAAACCTTTTTTCAGGCTGACTGATTTTTCAAAGGCTCCATTTCGCGCGCGGTAATGCACAGGGGGTGTTTACGCTGCGCCCTCACGTCCGCGCGACCTCATTATATCAGGCTGTATACGGGACTCTTCGAGGCGGAGAGTGCGAGAGCCTTCATCCTTCATATCCGGTTCTCAATTTGAAACAAAGTGGATTCTGCAACAATTGAATCCGTCAGACATTAAATGTGCTTTTAAACAAGTGATTTTCATTCTTTGTTTTTAGTACTAAAGCTGTAAAATGATGATTTATGTATGTATATGAAAATCATTTTTGTGATCTTGTTTTACATGTATATATAAAATACAAATCGTTCGAGTCTAGCTCTACATCAGTGATCGCCAAACGGTCGCTCGCGAGCTACCGGTAGCTCGCGGTGGCATTTTCAGTAGCTCGTGTAGGTAATTTTACCATAGTTAAAAATGTGCTAGGATCAAATTTTATTATATAAAATTAAAAATAACTTTGATTATTCCACGTATTGTGCTACTAACTGTGACACTTGTTTCGCCTCTTTCAGAGGCATCTTCGGACTTACTATCGCAAAGTTTGCTTAAGTAATGAAGCAAGATTGATTCTAACAAACTACAAAATGGAGTTTGGGATTTTTCCCTTTAACGGGAAGCATGGAACAATACACCATACGTGGAATAATCAAAGTTATTTTAAATTTTATATTAAAATGAACTTCCACAAAGTTACCGCCGAAACCATCGAAAGTATTAGGTATAAGTGGTAATTTTTTTAATAAATTCATATCCACTACTAATGTGAAGCACATGTCGCTCCACCTCTACAGTTCGATGAGAGTAAGGATAAGGTTAGGACTGGATAAGTGGTTAGCTAATCGCTCCTGCTACGTCCCGCTTATAGATCGGATGGGTGGGAAGGAAATTCGTAAAGAACACAAACACCTATGCCTTTAAACAGAGCCGATAAATCTACCGAAAAAAAGTGGCTCATACTGAGACCCGTGAGGTCCATCACAAAAGCCAACGTCTATTTCCACCAAGGATTGACCTTAAACGCCAATAATACTGTGAATTTAAAATATTCCATAGAATGTTAGCAAATTAATACACAGAACATTCATTCAAAAGTGGACCAAATCAGGTGATTCTACTACTGAAATATGTTTTTATATTTGGACACCTTACTTTGAAACGCGTCTAACTACACTCTTTTGATATATGAGCGCTTGTAGATCGATTGATTAAAATTCACTTGTAACAATGAGCAAGTAAAAATGTTTCAACTTCATAACTTATTTTAAGCATATTTTTTCACAACTCTTGCTGAGAAAGAATGATCTTAAAGATCTAATCATGGATATAATGATGACAATCTTAGAACTTTGTCAAATACATTTAGTAAAGATGCAGTGCAACTCCGGAATTCTGCTAACTCCGTTATTCAACCAAATATAATTCTGAAATTCATATAAATGATAGAATGCTTTAAATATGTACAAGCTTTTCCGACCAAAAGGTAATTTTACGCAAAAATGTAAATTAGAATCTTTTCAAAGTTAGGTTCCGATTTATTAAATAAAAATGACTATTGTATATAAAGGGTATTTCAATAGGGACGCTCAAAATATGTTACTTTGTCCTGCTGAGTAGATTATTCATTGTTTAGTGGCCAAATTTGAGTCAACCAGTTTGGTAAATAATCGGCCAACACCTACCTGTACGTCATCAAAATACAATATCTGGTGAAAACATTGCTGCTGTGTGTGAAAGTGTACAGGAAAACCCAAGGCAGCTTATTTCTCGTCGTTCACAAGAACTTAGCTTTTCTGCGACTTCAACTTGGCGAATTTTGAATCGGGCCTTATGTCTGCACCCGTATAAAATCCAACTAACCAAGGAACTTCAGGTAAACGACCACAGACAACGCCTGATTGGGTTCTGGAGCAGTTGGAAGTTTACCCAAATTTGTCAAAAAAGTCAACTTTAGCGACATGGCCCATTTTATAATGAATGGATATTGGCAGACATTTGATGCTATATTCCATATTTAATGCCGTAAAATATACTTACAAATGAAATTAAAATTTAGTCGAAATCTCACAAACAACTTGTTTTATTTACATTTCAAAACTAAGCGTCCTTATAAAAAGACCCTTTATATACGAAAACATTAGTAGCACTGAATGTACTATAATCTATTCTACATCTTTTCCCACCCTACGAATTTAAATGTTCCACAAATAAGGGATGAAATTTTTATAATATTTTAAATGGTATATTGTATGTACATTCTTCAAAATAGAATTATTATATCTATTCACGTGTCTTATAACACGATAGCTTTGAAAGGGTCTTGCTCCATCTAATTTCTATGCCTGAGTATCCAAAATCTAGAGCACACCAACTCTCCTTTATACGTTTCTGTTCAAAAGCTGTTGATTGAATAAAGAAAAGACTTTTTAGATCCACACATTCCCCGGAGATACAAATGTTCATATCTATTCACTGTGGCCACTCGTGAATAGTAAATCTAAACACATTGGCGTGCAAGACGGCCAATGTGACATATATATAAGACTAGTATTGCTACCCGGCGTCGCTCGGACTAAGCGACCAATAATTATTTAATGTTATATCATTCGACATAATTATATCACAAAATCTAACATCCAAAATATAGTTTAAATAAAATCACAAACTTTATTTAATTTGATGACAGCCCCGCCCCATTCAGCCCGTTAAAATGTCCAAATTCAAGGAAAAAATCTAATTTGCTGTCAAAGAAATGTCAAATAATACCTTCACGTAAATAATAAACATTATTATATTGATAAAAGCTGGTAGAAGACTAATTTATTACATTTTGACTAAATGTCTTCGCCGATAAAAATTCAAACATATTTTCTTTCATATTCGTTTTTATGGCAATTTGCAACAACATTGCAAAAGGGAATTACAGACCCACATACATACATACGCCGTTTCGGTTTTATATACAAGATTACTTTTAACAATTAAATATCTTACAAATACTCGAATTGGAGTCTCTAATAACTACTTGGCAGTCGTGGCACTGCAACAGAAATTTCGGTGGACGACGTTATATTAATATTTTTTAATTATCAGAAACATTAACGAAAAACGTGTGAGAATATTCAGCGGAAGCTTAGCGCTCAAAGAAAGGGAAAGTTTTTCTAATTTTTCACTTTTAAGGTGTTCACATAATATAATATTGTAATGACACATTGGATATTGAAGGCGTCCCTCTGACGCCACCCTTGTCGCAACATATACCTGAAAATCATACTCTCCGTTCATTCGTATATGAGCTGGCGTACAAAACGGCTCTAACAGCTTGGCAAACTAGGTGGTCTGCATCCACCAAAGGGCGTCAAACATATCTTTTCTTCCCAGACGTGACCTGGAGGCTCAAGGTGAAGAGTCTAGCGCCTGGACACTGGACTTCCCAGTTTATAACTGGACATGGCAAATTCAACGGCAAACTATTTGGGTTGGGCAAGTTGGTCGAAAGGCCGGATTGCACTTGTGGACACGACTACCAGGACGCTAATCACGTACTGTGGGACTGCCCCGGAATGAATGCCGAACGAGCTGAGCTGTTTGCTGCGGTCCGTCCTCATACGGGCCCAATATGCCACGCTGACTTGATCTCAACCAAGGCCAATTTTGAGGCATTCGATAAATTTGCAACATCATATGGGGAACGGGATAATCTTGATTCCTCTTCAGATTCAACGCGAAGTAGATTAAACTCCACGGATTCTCAGTATACAGATACATAAGATACTTAATATCACTCTAACAAAGTGGCTGAGCAAGTCACATTTTCTTTTTTATTCTCTTTCTATTTCTCTTCTCTTTAAGCACCTTAGTGCATGGCTAAAAGATCAGTCCCGTGCAGCTCTGTCTCGGGCCAAGTAAGTGAGGAGTAAATTCGTTTCTTTTCTTGATCGTATAGCGTTATGGAAGGCGGCTGTGAAAAACGGCTGCACACACATAACGGATGGGTGGTGGGACAACCAACTTGTTCACCCAAATATATATTTTTAGTACATATTCCACATACGATTAATTGGATCAGGACCGGTTTCGCTAATCGCGAACAAACTCAACTGATCTATTGATTTAATAAAAACGACTTAAAATTGCTTTCTTTATGCTTTGTTTTAGTATTGTTTGTATGTTAATCACCAAAAATGAAACTGTTTTTTTTAATATTTTATATAGTAGTGAACTGTTTCGATATATTCCGCACTTTCATTAAGAGCAGCTTAAAATGCTTGTTATGAGCGAAACCAGTTATGGTCTGTACTGACAATTTGGAATTTAAGCACAAAAAAATTGTGTCTATTTTCAAATGCAACTGCTTATAACCAACTACTGGAAACAATTTACCTTTTTCAAAACCAAATCAATACTACATTTTTTTTGTTTCAATTTTATTTTTGTTAAGTTTACAAAGAAATATCTGCAAATATAATAAGGTGAGTTTTTCCAATAAGCAATAGTTAAACTACACAAAATGCAATGAAGGGTTTGACAAGGTAGAAAACATTTGGGGGAACACTATACAAAAAAAAGCAGCACTTCCCTGAACAAGCCGTTAGATTTACTCAATCCTAGTTTTTTTTTCAAAATAGCTAGAAACACTTTGAGAAAAGAATCGAGGGCGCACTTTACGTTTTCATATCAATTCCCGAATCAAGACGAATAAAGAAGAAATCTTTCGGAAAGGAGAAAGGAAAAATAGACTTTTTGTGTTGACAGCCGTCCGGCGAAACCTTTCCAGACACCGTCTGGAAAAGCGATCGGGAAACTTTAAGCAACGGTAATAAACGATACCATTAAAAAAACAATAAATTCTCTTGATATTAACAAAAATACTAAAGTAACTAAGCTTAATAGTACCTACATACGTCAATTAACAGGTCAGATACAAAAAAATATTTGAAATGCAAACCAAGCTGATCGTACATTTTTTAATGTATCCATAAAAAAAGAATGAAAACGTATAAATGCTTGAAAGACAAATAAATGCATTTTTATAACTAGAATTCACTATTTTTTTGTTTTAATTGTTCTTGTGAAAATTTGTATCAATTATCTATCTAATTTTTTTTTAGTGGACAATGATCGTGATCAGTGAAGCTAGTACTGATCTTCACAAAAAAATATGTGGTGTTGAAACAAAAAATGTGCTTATTTTCTTTCATGAGACATGTTGCAATACGGTAAAAAATAGCTTGTATTTTAGTTCTAAAAAAATGTGATGTGCTTTAGCCGAAATTGCCATCATTAAAAAAAATGTGGAACTAAAATACATTTCCATTTTTTCTTCGTTTTATAATGATGTTCTACCAAGGCTTTTTTCATTTCTAATTTTTTTTCTATGATCACTTTGCGAATGGTTACAAGATCAGTACCGTGCAGCTCCGTCTCGGGCCAAGTAAGTGAGGAGTAAATTCATTTCTTTTCTTGATCGTGTAGCGTTGTGGAATGCGGCTGTGAAAAACCACTGCACACACATAACGGAAGAGTGGTGACAAAACCAACTTATCCAAATATTTAAATAAAAATTATAATGAATAATCTCCATTTTCTATTTAAAAATCTCCATTCAATTTTATATTACCGCAATACTTACTTATAGCCTGATCACCTCACCTGCTTGTCGGGTTAAAGCATTTACCAATTGACCACAGAGACGATATTCCAATTTCATGGGAAAAAAAAACAATAATAATATTATATTCAATACTAACCCGTTATATGCCAGTAGGTATAAGAACGGTTGTGCACCGAAGGCCGCAATTGGCTTTGAAAGAATAGCGACGGATTTCGGTAATACAAGAAAAATTTTAAATCGATATATACATAAACGATTATAATACAAAAATTGTCAACTGTAAGTATATGAATGTGATTTGAATTATAAAATCGTCAACCTTGTCCAGTATTAGTGAGTGTAAAGTGAACCGTATACACACGCTCATTTTATATGGCCGGCGCTACGCTCACGGAATTGTAGACCGTGTTTATACATTCCTGGCATACAACTGGTTAAAACACGTTTTTCTCACCCCACAGTAATTGTTCCACAAAATATTTTTTCTTGGAATAACCCAAAATTATGACCACCTTCACCTTTTTTACTGACCAAAATTCAAAAGCTGTTTAAAATTTTGTTTATTTCGTTTCGAAAAGAGTTCCAGTCGAAAATTGTTAGATAGGTTAAGATAGCTTTGCGTCCGCATGACTATAAAATAACATAACCCACTCACTACTTGTATATCTAATTTTTCCTTATGTGTGTAATACAATTAGCATATTATATGTATAAAATATACCATAACCATTCTCGGCGAACACGACCATAACGCCGGGGTATTTTGAACATTCAAAAATAGTTGCCGATCTACCCGACATAGTAACACTTCATAAAAGACACTTAATATATCCATTACTGAATTTCTGAACCCCTCACGACGTGCCCTGAATAATATTTTACACCTAACACGGGTTCGAGTGCACTCCCATTGGTTGATACGAAATATTCAAAAGCCGTTATACAGTGATAGTAACCATTTTCGAGCTAAACATAAACTGAAGTATTGAGTGTATTTTGTTGTTTAAATACGTATAAATATATGTATCTATTGATTGAATAGACACTATTATAAAATGATAAAAAATAAAAATGTTAATATTATTGTGTTCTACGTGACTTGCCAAATAATTGTTATAAAGAATATCGTGTCCGGTCTGTGGCGCATTGGCAACGGTTTTGGCTTGCGTGCCGGACCGCCTGGGTTCGATTCCCGGTACGAGCGGATTTTTTCAGTCGATAAATCTGTTCAAAGGCATGGGTGTTTGTTTTGTTGAAAATCCCTTCCCACCTTTCCGATCCCAAAGAGCGACGCATAGTGACAGCGATTAGCTAATCACTAGTCCTGTTCTAGTCCTCGTATATTTCCATCCCTACTCTCTTCGAAAAAGAGAGGTTGAGCAACTGAGTAACAAGCAGTTCTCGTAGAAAAACATATGTTGAGATAAACACCGTGAGGAGTCCATATGCTCCAAGTTGGGAGCGGACATGGTTTAAAAAATAAAAGACCTTTACAGGTAGGGTTGTTTTATTTTTGACACGTATTTTGCCATTTTGATACACAACCAGTCAAATAAAAATAATTTTTACAATGTGTCCACCGAATCCTTCATCTATTATTTTGTTCACCATATCCGCTCTCAACTAAGAGCACGGGTTCCCAACCCATGGGTCGCGACCCCCGAGTGGATCGCATGGGTTTTCCGAGGGGTCACCTACTTATACAGCCAACTAAAAAAATATCCAATTTAATGCATTTTCGTTGATATTCTGATAAGGTAGTTATGAAAAATGCCTTTTTCAATTTGGCCTTGGGGGTCGCGGGTCAAATGGCTTTCATAAAAGAGGGTCGCCATCCGAAAAAGGTTGGTAACCTATGACTTAGAGCATAGTGACTCCTCTCGGAGTTTGTCTCAACATGTGCTTTTTCTACTAGAACTACTACTCAGTTGCTCGACCTCTTTTTTCGAGGACAAGGAAAGGACTAGTGGTTAGCTAATCGCTCTGGTAATGCGGCGCTTTTTGGGATTGGATAAAGGGGTTGGGATTTTCAACATCAATTAATTGTCTTTGATCAGAATCGATTTATCGACAGAAAAAACTGATCGTACAGTGACTTAAGCCCGGGCTGTCCTTCACGAAAACCAACGAAGTTGACCACTACACCACAGACCGGGCAGGTATTATTGTGGACTTAAATATTTTGCAATTTGAGTACATCATAAAGATTTGTGTTCATGTATAGAGCAACTTTTTCACGCTGTTCGTTAGACGTGGAAATGGTTCATATTTGAAAGCTTGCATGGGTATCTGTTTACCAAGAAAGGTCTTGCCAATTGATATGCCACACTCGTTGCAAGCACCCTCCGATTTACATTTGAGATATAGATCCGAAACGAAAGTGACAAAAAAGAACATTTTCATAATATTTTAGCCGCACGAAAAAAGCTTACAATATTTGATATAAATATCATAAAACATAAACGGTTAAATATCTCTTCTTGAACATTTAATAAATCAAAATCACGATAGCTTTACCAGAGATGCACAACATTTTTGGCTGAAGAGCCAGCAGAAATTTCAAGGGCTTTTCCAAGAAAAAAAGTTGATTGATATTTATCGTTTTTTCAATAAAATTTCATTTCGGGCCGCAGGTTGTGTATCACTGTCCTGAACGCATGAAAAGGTTATGCAATTATATTGAAATAAATATTATATGCCATAGAGATATTTTTTATATATTGTTATATTACGATTACGCAGGTCACCGGTTCGATTCCCTGTACGGAGAGTTTCATTAATTCATGTTTTGATCGTTTTATTGACTTCTGGTCGAGAGTGATAAGCTAAGTACTCGGCATATCCTAGTTCTCGTATCTTTCAATCCCTACTCTCTTCAAAAGGGGGCAGGATAAACAACTGAGCAACAACCAGTTCACAAACATGTTAAGATAAACTCCGTGAGGAGTTCACGCACGCTGTGAGCGGATAAAGTTAAAATAAAAAATTTAAAGTTATCAAATTTAAATCGTTTGAATTCTTTTCTATTAGTTTAGTCACTCACAACCCGGGTTTCACTTTTCAGCACCTTAAGGCATTTCAAGTGCACGAATGAACTTACAGCTGACAATACTGACAGTCAGTCCATGTTCATGCATGCACTTGAAATGTCTGAAGATGCCAAAATGCGAAACTCAGATAGTTAGTGACAAAATTCAAACTTGATTTTGAAATTCCATTAAGCACATTCAGTCGAAATTCTAAATAAAAAAAATGCATATTTAAGAAATAAAATGTTCTTACTAAAATAATAAACGGTAACCGGACAAAACAGAACATGACAAAACAGTTCAGTTCAAAAACTTTTCAGAATATGATAGAACAGGTTAGGTTACGTTTTTTGTCATATTCTGAAAAGTCATGTTCTGTTTTGTCATGGAACCATAACAAAAAGCACGAGCGGATTTGGTCATATAAAAAAAAAATATATAAAAATACGAAAAATTAATCATAAAATATTACCGCTAAAGCATACCATTTAATATTTGCTTATTGTATTTGTGTGTAAGTAAATAAGTTTATTTGATAAAATCTCTATTCGTACCAAAGCTATTAATTATTACTTAATTCCCGTAATTTGTGTGTTTGTCGTGTTGTTTTAAATTTTAATACCTTGTCACATTTCGGTAAATACGTTTCCTATCATTTTACAGTCATCTTTGTACCTTTGTTTGAAAATAAGATCCGCAGCCCGGATTTTGTTCGCCCCATTCCGAAATACATCGCCCGCTAAAATAAATCGTAACAAATGGTCTCCGGCTAAATCGCTGACCGGACACTTTATATTTAGCCCAAAACGACACTGTGCGGAGAGGGATTCCGACAGCAACGCACGTACGCTAAACATTCGTCATCGTATATTATAAATTTATTGATATATACAAAAAATATTATTGGGTATTTAAGCAGTATTGGACAATCCCTTTTAAGGTGTCCACTTTTAATTGACATTTATTGTTCTTATCACACATTTTATCTATTTGGATCAGGACCGGTTTCAATCATCACACGCATTTAAATCTGATACGATTAGTTTGTACAGGATTACAATTAAAAAATTAAAAGTTTTTTTTTACTTATTTCGCACTAAATTTATTTGGATCAGGCCCGGTTCCGCTCATACCGAGCATTTTCAACTACAACAATACAGCGTTATTTATACAAAAAACTATGCAAGACTAATAAAATAGAGGCATGATGACAAACGTATGTATGTATATGTAGTAGCTTATATTTGTAAAAGGTCTGAAAGATTTTTTTTTTTTTGAGAATGGGGCATGTAAAGAAACTTTTAATATAAATGTAAAATTTAAGTGCATTCCATACTTTGTCTATACTTAAGTCTTGATTTTTTCAAGAGATGCATACATAGATTAATTCATGATTCACATACATAGTCATTTATTAATGGGAATCGCAAATTATGCCAGGTTCTTTATTATCCGTCATTAGATTCTTCATCATCACTAAAGCAACCGTGCGATAGTAGTTACGACGATGCTTCTTAAAGAGGTGAAACAAATGTCATTATTTGTACACAATACGTGGTATAAAACCTAAATTCTTCATTGAAAATGATAAAACTCCGATGCTTTTTAGGCTACGTCATTGAAAATTGTTGGATTAAGTTATTGGCGAAATATAAATGATTTTTGGATATTAACTCCATGATGAGTTCATATGCACCTTGTATGGAGCGGACATAGTTTAAATACAGGATAGATAGCAAAATATTTATTCAACAGTGAGAGTGGATACTTGTCATTTCGAAAAAAATAAATAATACCATTCGAACTTGTTTTACGAAACAAATAAATTATGATTTTTTTTAAATATTATACTCGAGCAGAAATTATTATTTGCTGTTATAATCACATCGAAAGACCATAAAGTGACTCCTGTCGGTGTGTGAATCCGTATTGTGAATCTACAACCCGCAAAAATAAGCACCAACGAAGACGCGCATACGAGTCCCCCGGACCGCTGCGTTTGTCCAGCGAGGCCACGCATGCAAGTCCACCGGGCTGCAACGTGTTAAAACAATTCCATTGGGAGTTTACTCAATAATTAAGGATTTAAACACCATTGTGCTACTGGAACACTGCTTTAAAAAAAAATTGGTAAATTACGGATATACATATGGTCACGGGACAGAATCCCAATTCTCTCGAGCTAAGCTCAAAAAATTTATACATGCTGGCTTATAATTGTATGTTTTGACTTTATTCTTTGAGTTCTTGTGGATTATTATAAAATGTGGAATCAAAATGATTATATCTGAAGAATATTACTGATTATTGTATGAGTTCTGAAAGAAGAATTTGTTTTTAATATTAGCCTATAATAAAATTATTCTTTTTATTTTAAACAAATAATAAACTTAGGTGACTGTCTCTATCTATATAATATTATTATTTGTGTAGTTTGTGGTTGCATTTTTGCACCTGTAAATTAAAACAACTCGATTTTATGCTTATTGCGAAGAATTCTGTAGGATCTTCTATTATAATAAATTTAAAAATTAAAGTCGAAACATTTCAAAAAAAATCGTAAGCCTTACATTCATTTCATTTAATGTGTTTATTTTTCATAAATCTTTACAAAAATTCTGTCCCGTGACCGTATATCCATAATTTACCAAATTTTTTTATCGGAAGAACTGTTAATTGAATAATGTGCTTCGTCGACGAATGTCTCGCGTTGTCGCAGACCTACCCGAAACGAGTTTCTTTTCAAACTTAACTGCGTTGTTCTAGCGGCAATAAATTTTGCTCATGCTGGCCCTGCCCTGCACTAATGATCTCAGTAAAGGCGATCAGATGGATGTTTCAAAACACTGCAGCTGTACCTTTATTTGAACACTATCTAAGCTCGTAAGGGATTGTAATGGATCAAACATTAAATTCCGGTTTGTTAACTGTGCAAAAAGATCGTTTTTGTGAAGATGTCTTTATTTTTTCACATCAATACTGGAAAACTTTGGCCTTATTATATAGTGTTGGTCATCTTTAATAAACTCCATCGTCATATGTTTTATTCTTAGAGTTGACGGAATATCAATATCAAATTAAAGTCTTTCAAATTTTGTACAATTTTTGTCACTAACCAGAAATGCAAGTAGACTCTCACTGGCAGTATCAATTCATAGCCTATAATTTTAATCTGAATTTATTTCGATACCAAAATGAAGTCTGTAAGTTCTTGTTAAATCGGGTGCTCGAATTTCAGCGATTCAAAATATGTTTACTTATTATGTGCGAATGTGTTTATGGAATTATTAGTTTTTTGGTAAATTTCAACTAAATCATGGTTACAATTTTAATTAGCATTTATTAAACTATCAATTTAGAAATATTACTCTTGATAAAACTTGACATAAAGTGATAATTACAAAAGTTACCCTCATTTTTTTCAATCAGACCTTGTGTCACCCGGAACAACAAAAAAACTCCGTTTAACCAAAACATTTCAAATTGAAGATTTCGACTGAAGGTGTTTGCTTGATGGCACTTCAAAACCAAATTTGAATCGTATGACGCTAACGACCCGTGTTTCGATATTTCAGCTTTTTGGGGCATTTCAACTGTAAAAATGAACTTGAACTGACCAATTCAGTGTCGCGACTTATTGATTCACGCTCTTGAAATACATAAATATGCCGAAAGGCGACACCTGTAACGTTACCAATTAATCTCAAATTTCAAACCAAAAAGTTTTATAGATTCTCAAGTTCTATAGTTTGTAAATATACGCGTTGGCTTTAAAACGGAGATGACTCGATTGTACCTTACACTTAAATTAAACATTAAGCTAATTTTTTTTGGTGAAATTTTGATCTTTATATCACACATAATATTTCTTTGTTATATAATTTTATATGTACAGTGATCGCCAAACGGTCGCTCGCCAACTACCGGTAGCTTGCGGTGGCATTTTTAGGAAATCGCGCACATTTTATTTTACTAAGCATTTTATATTATATTGGAAACCGTAAATTTATTTTAATTACTATTACAATATTTTTTATTGTAGAATAAAGGACGATTATAAAACGTATTTTGTCGGTCTCTGCCGCCTAGTTGGCAAGAGTTTTGCCTTGGCGATCAAGTGGGCTCGGGTTCAAGTCCCAGCAAGAGCAATTTTTTCAATTGCAACAGATATCTTGTCTATGGATTTATGTAATTTTCGTTGAATTGTTTCTATATGACTTTCAGATTTAAAAAAATCACTTGCAAATTAGCATTAGCTGTAATGTCAAATATTTTTCTTTTAAATTTCAACGAAAGTCAACATTTAAAACGGTTAGAAAAATAATAATGTATTTTATTTCTACCGAAATTATTTATATATTTGTTGACAGCTATTTTGGCTTACGCCCTCGTCGAACTATAATAATAGAAAATAGTTCTGACGAGGGCGTAAGCCGAAATAGCTATAAACAAATATATAAAATAATTTCTGTAGAATTAAAATACATTGTTATTTTTCTTACCGTATTATAATGGAGTTCTACCAAGTAAATGCATACTCAATCACCAACATATAAAAGTAGCTCACAACCTAATTGAGTTTGGAGATCACTGCTTTAGTATAAATCAAATAAATTAACACATTTTTCAACAAATATCTTGAACTATACAGGCTATGTATTAAAACAATTACTTACCCTTTTTCTCACGCCCCGCTTCATGTCTGAAGACGATGCTTTTGCCTCCATCGCGTTTCCAGACGACGGTAGGCCTTGGCACCCCCGTGGCAGCGCAACGAAGTCTAACAGCGCCCCCTTCTAACGCTACGCCGGTTCCACCTTCCTCTTCATTCAGGATATCTGGTGGAATTACCACTTCCAGGAAACCCATCTATAAAGATATTACATTTTTTTAATTCGGTCCCTTAGGATAAAAGAAACGTTTCTTGATTTTAGGTGGCTTTGAGTTTTGAATGCCACTAGATCAGTGGTTCTCACGTAATATTTGGCTGTGGCCGCATTATAAACACCAGCGGTTCTACGAAAATGTCTGGTGGCCGCACCAAATTTTTGTGTTGAGTCTTTTTTGTCAAAAATACCTAAACATGCATGTGTAAACACATTTTTTTAAGTACACTGGAACCCTGATCTAACGTTCTCGCATTATACGTTTTCCCGCGTTGTGCGTTAATTTTTTATAGTCCCGGCATTTAGTTCATATTTAAAACTTTCCCGCATTCATCGTTTGTTTTATACGGTCCCTAGAAAAACATAGAATCGGGGTTTCACTGTATCTATATTAACTATGAAGCTGTTGGTGGCCGCAGCATAATCCTCTGGTGGCCGCACATGAGAACCATTCCACTAGATACATACTAATATTATTTTTAAGGTATTCACTGTCAATACTTGGTTTAGTATCATTTAAATAAAATAAAAAAATACTACTTATTTTACCACATTGATTTTTTATTAGATCATTACCGGTTTCGCTCATAGCGAGCATTATCAACTGACAAGAGATACAAAAATACATCGATATGTATACAAAAGTTTAGCAAGACTTACAAGGTATGACAAACAATTGGTATTATAAGCAAATAAATCAATGTAAAATAAAACAAAATAGACTATCTATATTGAAAAGATTTAAGCTTCTTAGTAATTCAAGTTACTACATCAATAACCAATTTAGTAAGAATGATCATTAACAATTTAAAATCCACAGGTAATAAATAAGAAAGTTTATTTTTGGGCTTCAATGTGGAATAAGTACTTAAAGTTTCATTATTCTTTGCATATAATACACTTAAATATTAAATCTTTTTAAACACACTGTGAAATAGCTATTTCGGCTTACGCCCTACAGATCTATTATATTTCTAGTCATAGTTCTGACAAGGGTATAAGCTAAAATAGTTATAAAATATATATACTATATAATTTTTTTGCACCGCTTAATATAAATAAAGTTTTCAAATTAAACAATCATACGTATATTTAAATTATTAAGTTCGAAGGTTTATTATTGTATTAAACATGTGCAAAGGAAACAATTTTCCTCACCTGGCTCCGCATGGGGTCTGTATTAATTTGGCACATGTATGACCCTGAGTCGTTGGCTTGCACATTTGACACGTGCAGCTTCCACGTGTTATGGTTATTGTATGTGACGGATAATCGCGGATTCAAGGCCACCATGTGCGTGTGGATTGCGAGTATCGCCTTCGAGTCTGACTTTATCCACGCCACCTAGCAATAAGAAAAAAATTACAATTAGTAATATAGCTGTAATTTAAGAAGTTTTCTCATATTTTTTTAACACATTTTGGGCGAAGCTTTAACCAGTTGTATGTCAGAAAAATATACATACGTTCTACAATTCCGTGAGCGCAGTGCCGGCCATAGTAAATGCGTCCTTTTTTAAGAAACATTTTCTACAAATAGCGAAATTTCTTAGAATCACAGTCCACACTTACAGTTTACATACTTTGTATTATAAGGTAAATGTACCAGTAGTTTACCTTTTGAGAATAAAATGACCCAAAATAATAAATGCTGATGCGGGATTGCTCTAAATTGTAAAGTACAGACAATTTAAGGCATCTGTGGTCGGAATGAGCCACTAACACATCACCATATAGCCAATGGAGTGCCAGGGTGGCCATTTGAAAACAATACCTAGTGAGGAAAGTTTATTATTTCAAATTTCTTAAGTGGTCAATCTAGAAACGATGTGTACCTTGTTCCTGAACCACCCATCGCTACTTTATTCAACCAAGAGTGGTGTGACAGAAAGCCCTGAGGCAACTTTGACAGTAAGTTCACTATAAAGCCCCCTGTTTAGACATGGTCAACTGAAACAAAAACATGACTCCAAATAATTTAACATAACTTTTTTTAAACAGGCCCTTTCGTAATTTTTGTTACATAATATTTATTAAGACATATGATCTAATATGTGTATACTTGCTTTGCCTTCATACGGTACAATGCTAAACCTTAATCGTTATTTTTGTTGAAATTTTCTCTTAAACGGTCAGCTACTGGTACATTTATGTACCTTAATCATTGTAATATCGATTTTAAAAAGAACTTTCAGTTTACCGAAATCCGTCGCTATGTTTTAAAAGAAAATCGCGGCCTTAGGTGGACGACTGTAATAATACTTACCGGCATATAATGGGTTAAAGATTTAATAAAACAAAGCACATAGTTTGGCTTCTTTAATATCTGTGAACTGTTTCTGGATACATAACTAGTCTTTAAACACACTCTTATACCGTTTATCTTACTATAATATTAAGTCACTCAATTATTTACAACTAAGTGATTAAGTGACTCCAAATCACTTGAGAACTATCACTCTGAGGTCTCATCTCCAAGATTTTTACCAATTTTGACACTTTTTTTTAAATTTAATTGGATCTTTGTCCATTTCGGAACATATTTTTTCAACAGCCAAACGTGCACTACATATAACATAATGTACCGAAACTGTATTTCTTTTATCTCACTTTTCATGTGTTCACTGTCAATACTTGGCTTAAAGGCAGTATATCAAAAATAAAAGTAATTCATCGAAATTCATCATTCGTCAATCGCTAGTTAAAAATGCTCGTGGTGAGCAAAATCAGCCCTGTTCTAAGTACAGAAAATGTTTTAGTATTTTTAATCGGTTTATGTATTGAACATGAGGTATGAATCACCCAGGCGCTAACGTAACACTTCAAGTCGATTGATTTGTTCATTCGATTCGTACCGCTGCGCAATGAATATATATGACCCATGGTTTTATTCTTTTGGGACTATACGCGAGCCGTTTATTATTTCATGTTCCTCGCTATTAGCAAAACAGTGCAAGTGTTAAAATGATACTCTGATATAATTTAGATTTTTCACGAGTCATTTCTTTCTCGCTCTTTATACTACTGAACATGTTTGTCACGTAGGTCTTTTGAGTCACCAGCCGCAAGGGCTGTTCGGTTGATGAATGCACTGCCTGTTGATGTGGACATCTTTGGCAGTGAACCTGGTTCTCTGTTTATATATTTTTTTTCTTTTATGTAACCAATATGTTTCTGTTCTTTTCATACATTTGTTTATTTTTTTTTTAATTTTGTGTAACATGTTTTGTAATATTTTTATTAATTTGTGAAATGTGTGTCAGTGAGAAAGCAATTCTTTCTCGGTGATAATTCTAATATTTTAACTGAAGCGAAAAAGTGACTCTCAGTAGTGTTGCGCTATTTTTTCACCATCCCTTATTTCTTTTAGAACCCTTAAATACTTATAAACCTGTTGTGGGACGAATTCTATCAAGCAATTATTCTCGCCCTCTTTCTGTCACTCTTCTACTTAACCTTATTCGGAATTGGATTGCCGGACAGTAGAGATACTTCAATTCCTAGAAGATTGATTAAATTGTCATTATAAAATAACACATAGGTAAGAGAGGTCAGATAAATCAAGTAATAATAGTGTCTCTATTATCTAAATATTTATATCTTGTTTTATAGAAGTAAATGGGAATATAGTTTGAAACGTATAAATGAAGAGACGGTAAAGCTATATAGATAGAAGCGGTAAAAATAATATGTCCTGTGGTACATGTGATTTAATATACGTCGGTCAGACAGGACGAAATATTTCAATTCGTACAAAAGAACATGTTAGATCTTTTAATAACAAAAAACTGATTCGCTATATGCAAACCACCTCATAGAGGAATCACATGACCTAAATTGAGTCTCGATTTGTTTAAGCTTTAAGCTAAATGCATTGGAACAGCTAGAAATTAATAGGTATAATCAATCCAATGATATTCTTAATTAACAGATTACAATCAACACATCACCACTTCTTAAGCCATTAATAAACACTAATGCAATTTAAAATAAATTCACTTGATGCATTAATAATTTTACGTTTATCCCACTTAGTAAAAAAAAACCCAGACTAGATTCACTTCATGAATACACCAAAACAATAAATTATTTTTTCCATATAAAATTAAGATGGTGGAACAGAGAAGAAGATGTATAGTGTACACTGTTGAGCCTATGTATATAAGCTTGTTCTAATGCACGTTTAAAACATAGTTCTGACGAGGGCGTATGCCGAAATAGCTATCAACAAATATATTAAATAATTTATGTAGAATTAAAATACATTGTTATTTTTCTTACCGTATTATAATGAAGTTCTACCAAGTAAATGCCTACTCAATCAGTAAAGTTATATTTACTTAAAAATAATTAAGGTTTTAACTCTAAATATTCTGAAATAAATAATTTGCTTCTTTAAGAAGCATCATCAGACTTATTATCAAAAGTTTGCTCTAGTAATGAGGTTATGATTGATTCAGTTTTGCGTGATTACAGTGATTATTTACCATTGTTAAATTAAAACTTTAACTTCTGCATGCGCCACGGTGGTGTCTTTGGGCGTTCGCAACTTTTCTTTTACAGAAAATCATTATCTAATATTTACGCTTCAAAATTTCTAAAATAGTTAGGTAAGAAAAACATACAAAATATTGATTCATGACAGAATAAAAAATCTATGTTTTCGACGTTATTTTGTCATATCAGTCATTTTAAAAATTAGATATTTTTTCGAGAATTTCATCTCTATCTAAAAGTAGGTTGAATAAGAAAACGTTGGTAACGCCTGTCCACGAAAATTCCATATTTTGAGGTTTACAGTTATACAGAAACTTGAGAAGCTGGAAATATTTTGAAATTTTTATCATACCCTAAATGTTTCACCAAAAGTGTAACAATTTATTTATTAATGAGATGCACTCACTTGGGAAGGGTTAATCACATTGGAAATAATGTAATTAGTGCCCAGCAACCTGTCCTATATAAAATACTAGTATTGCTATTCGGTTTCGCTCGGAGTAAGCGACCAATAATTATTTAATGTTATATCATTCGACATAATTATATCACAAAATCTAACATTCAAAATAGAGTTAAAATAAAATCACAAACTTTATTTAATTTGATGACAGCCCCATTCTCGCCATATTGAAATGTCCAAATTCAAGGAAAACATCTAATTTGCTGTCAAAGAAATGTCAAATAATACCTTCACGTGAATAATAAACATTATTATAAATAATAAAAGCCGGGAAAAGTTGGTAGAAGACTAATTTATTACATTTTGACTAAATGTCTTCGCCGATAAAAATTCAAACATATTTTCTTTCATATTCGTTTTTATGGCAACTTGCAACAACAATGCAAAAGGGAATTACAGACATACATACATACATACGCCGTTTCGGTTTTATATATAAGATTATATAATACTCAATAGACATAAGAAGTATAATTATTTGCTTTTCTTTGATTCTATAACCTTTTTGTAATATGATCATTTTAAAACATTTGAATCAATCTTGCTTTATTACTTAACCAAACATTGCGATAGTTAGTCCGAAAATTACTCTGAAAGAGGGGAAACACGTGTCACAATTAGAATCACAATACGTGGATTAATTAGTCAATACGCAAAATTACTTATATACGCAATATAAGCTTTCCACCTACATGCTTCCATGATAATATAATTTTCACCGTTCTATTAATGAAACTTCACAATTTAAATCAATTTACAAAAATGTGTGCCATATGTAAATGTACGCAAACAATACGAAAGTGCCTTATACGATCTGTTTAAATGTTTATCTCCCGATATATTGTAGATTGACGAGCTAAAAGGGGATATGTACACATAAATAGGTATATATGAAGTTTACAAAATCCACCATTCATCGTATACGAGATTCAATACGTTTTCATTCCATTATACGCCATTCTATGTGAAATCAATTCTTTTCAAGTGCCATTAAATTTGCTGGGACCGCGAGTCAACCACCCTTCCGGAGAAAGGGTACGAACTACGATATCCTCTAAAATAATCGTATAGGGTGTTTTATTTTTCAATATCATGATTATCAGGTAGCACGCCATTTAGTAATTGCGTGAATTATCTCTTTAAAATATACATATGTTGTATGTGTCTTCTCTCCCCTCACAAAAGCTATATTTTTCCAAGTCTGATTCGTGGAGTTGGGGTTTTTTCTTCGGAGTCAGAGTTGTCGCACCGTTTTGACCGGAGTCGTACTCAGAGTCGGAAAATTTTGAAAATCTTGAACATTTTATTTTTGCATATACATTTTATGTAAAATTTGGCTATTGGCTGGATTGGGTGGTTGATATTTAATTAAATACACATAAATAGGAATGGTAGGAAAAATACGTGACGAAATTAAACTTTATTTAGTCGGAGTCGTGTTTTTGGTAAATGCTGGAGTCGGAGTCGTATTATTTTTTGAACAACTCCACAGCCCTGGTTGATTCCGTTCCTTTCTCTGCACCGAGTATAATAAGTATAATATTTTTATGGACTGTTTTCAAAATTCAAATCAGTTTTAAATGTGACACATTTTTACATTTGAATAACAATAGTTTATATTGAAAAACCTTACCATCATGTATTTACTTGCTAGAACTCCATTATAACACGGTGAAGAAATAGCAATGTATTTTAGTCCATCACCGTTACTCTGACCATTACAGAATGCTAATGCAATTTTACCAACTACCTTTTAGTCAACTTAACTATATAAAACTAATTTAAGTTCATTATCACTCAATAAAAACCCAGATTTTCTTTCATTTCAATAAAAACATAAAATCAATTCTTCATAATTAATACTTTATTTTTTCAATATAAAATTAGTCTTTGCTGTACCAGTAGATAAGTTTAAACATAGTTCTAACGAGGGCGTATGCTAAAATAGCTTTCAAATATATGTTATATATATTTTTTTGAAGTAAAATACATTGCTATTTTTTTCCGTAATATAATACAATATCTTTTAAGATGCTAAGTATCACAAACAATATATTCTATATATACGTTCAACTTAGTTTATATGTGGGAGTGGTACAAAAAAGAAAGTTTTATTTTTTTAATTTAATACCATGTTTCTGAAACACAAAAATCGTTGGCGATAGTTGCTAATATACCCTTATAAAAGATTAAAGCGCTTAAGCTAGGAAATAACTTGAAAATTTCTTACACAGTTTTGTCTACATCCTTTACACGTAAAAGGCGTCGGTCGTAGCGGAGGCGTCCCGACGCCCCAGACAAGAAGAGGCTAAATCCGCAATAGTCGAAGATGGGAGAGGAAATCGAAATCGATGCTAGAAATTTTACTATCGGTACTTAACGACTGCTACTTGGGCACGGGAAATATGCAAGGTATTAACGACCACAACCTAAAAGATTCAATAAAGAAACGATTTGAAAATATCCACGGAACTATTTTGAATTTATAAGCATGTGTGATGCGTCCCGTTTATAAGGTAGGATTTGTGTGAGAGAGAATTTCTAAGCAACACAGACATCTATATCAGTGATCCCCAGTCAGTGATCCGTGGCCCAGTGCTCGGCCGCAGAGATTTTCCGCCGGGCCCCAAACAATTGTCAAATTTTAATGATTAATTATAAAACGGTAAGAAAAATAACAATGTATTTTAGTTCTACATAAATTATTTTATATATTTGTTGGTAGCTATTTCGGCTTACGCCTTCGTCAGAACTATGTTTTAAACGTGTTTTAGAGATAGTTTATATACCTAGGCTAGATAGGGTCCACCATACATCCCCTCTCAGCTCAACCATCCCAACGCCACATGGAAAAAATTTAAATAAGTTATTGATCTGGCGTAATCCTGAAGTGAACGTTAATCTGGGTATTTTTGGGTTATTTTTATCGTGTGAAACAACTCAAAATCCGCAATGTCTCGAGTGAATCTATTTTAAATTATGTTTAGCTTGCTGCTTGTTAAAGGCTTTAGAAGTGGTGATGTGTTAATTATAATCTGTTCGTTAAGAATGTCATTGGATTGATTATACCTATTAATTTCTAGCTGTTCCAATGCATTTAGCTTATGGCCTTTATTACAGGAATGTAAACAAATCGGGACCGAATTTGGATCATGTGATTTTTCTATGAGGTGGTAGATTTATTATAAACTCAATCACTTGAAATCAATCAATTCAATCATAATAGGTCGGATAAAACCCACTTATTATGTATCAACATGTCCACGCTATTTCCTGATAATTAGTATTTGCTATACTACATTCAAGATACGCGATAATTTAAATTTACCCCATAATTTATTGAAACTTATTTACATAAAAATTGTCGCTAATTCGTATAGATTACGTTCATAACAATTAAACTTAGTGGTCTACTTATAAATAATTATTTAATTTAATGTGTATAAACGTTTACCGTCGAAACTTTCGCTTGCGAAATCAATTCGTTTGTTTGAACTTGCAACAACAATGCAAAAGGGAATTACAGACATACATCCCCCGTTTCGGTTTTATATGTAAGATAAATACTAAAACTTCAAAAAGCATATATGATGTCATTTTTCTCAAATTTTGTTAGTGTCACTTACTGCTTTCTTGCTTGGAAAAGCAGTATAGGTAAGAGTTAGCTATTCCGGCTTGACGCTGCTCTAATCAGAACACACTTGCGATATGTTTACTTTATTACAATGGTAACGAATTAAATACCAATTCAAATATAATTAATAAAGCATTTTTAGTACTAATTCCATATAAAATTTATAATATCAGGATCGGTTTCGCTCATAGCGAGAATTATCAACTGACAAGAGATACGAAAATACATTTTACGCAAATAAAGCAAATAAATAAATTTCTTATCGGCTGATTTTGCTCGCTATGAGCGAAACCGGTCCTGATCCAATAAATTTAATGTGGAATAAGTACCTTTTAAAAATGTTTTATTATCTGTATTTTAATGCCATTCCACCAAGTATTGACAGTGAACCACATAAAAAAAATACCAATTCAATCAACAAACTAATAAAAACAAAAATAATAACACATTTGAAGTACTTATTCCACATAAAATTTATTTGATCAGGACCTTTTTCGCTCATGGCGAGCATTACCAACTGATTCAGTTGCTAGTTCAAAATGCTAGCTCTTTAATTGATAATGTACACCATGAGCGAACCGGTCCTAATCTAATAAATTGAATGTGGAATAAGTACTAAATCAATGTTTTATTATTTTTTTATATTTTCGATGGTTTCGGCGGTAACTTTGTGGAAGTTCATTTTAATATAAAATTTAAAATAACTTTGATTATTCCACGTATTGTGTAACTAATTGTGACGTGTTTCGCCTCTTTCAGAGGCATCTTCAACTTACTATCGCAAAGTTTGCTTAAGTAATTACTTAAGCAAACTTTGCGATAGTAAGTCTGAAGATGCCTCTGAAAGAGGCGAAACACGTGTCACAATTAGTTACACAATACGTGGAATAATCAATGTTTTATTATTGACAGTGGATACCATAAAAGAAATACCAATTAAATCTATTGATTGAGTAGGCATTTACTTGGTAGAACTCCATTATAATAGGAAAGAAAAATAACAATGTATTTTAGTTCTACGTAAATTATTTCATATATTTGTTGATAGCTATTTCGGCTTACGCCTTCGTCAGAACTACGAACTGACGAAGTCGTAAGCCGTAAGTACGAAGGCGTAAGCCGAAATAGCTATCAACAAATATATAAAATAATTTATGTAGAACTAAAATACATTGTTATTTTTCTTTCCGTATTACCAATTAAATCAACAAACTAATTGATTAAACTTTCCTGCTATATCACAGTAATTGAAGCTTAGTAATTAAGCTCTAGGAAACATCAGCCGTATAAAAATTTTCGTATCGAGCGCTAAAAATAAATTGAAATGCAACACTGTGGGCTTCGCTTTTTTATATTGATATAACTTGTTCTGCCGTCGCTAATGGAAACAAGATTTACGGAACGTGTATATCTACATACAACTCATATAGTGTACAGCTCATACGTTTTATATTTTATCCCGTAAGTAAAATATTGGGCCAATACGCCATAACTCAGTATGCAATCAGAGCGCAACCGGATGTATACCCACGAGTACACAATATTTTAGAGTTACGCAAAATCCCAGCATACTTTGGATAGAATACCGTATAGATTTTGAAATACACAAGATAAATCTTTTGCCTTGCAGTCGTGTTATCAGAAAATACTAAATCAAATCATAGATGACATTGCTTACTAAATTTATTTTTAATCAACTATACCTATGTATAGGGTCTTTTTATAAGGACGCTTAGTTTTGAAATGTAAATAAAACAAGTTGTTTGTGAGATTTTGACTAAATTTTAATTTCATTTGTAAGTATATTTTACGGCATTAAATATGGAATATAGCATCAAATGTCTGCCAATATCCATTCATTATAAAATGGGCCATGTCGCTAAAGTTGACTTTTTTGACAAATTTGGGTAAACTTCCAACTGCTCCAGAACCCAATCAGGCGTTGTCTGTGGTCGTTTACCTGAAGTTCCTTGGTTAGTTCGATTTTATACGGGTGCAGACATAAGGCCCGATTCAAAATTCGCCAAATTGAAGTTGCAGAAAAGCCAAGTTCTTGTGAACAACGAGAAATAAGCTGCCATGGGTTTTCCTGTACACTTTCACACACAGCAGCAATGTTTTCACCAGATATTGTATTTTGATGACGTACAGGTAGGTGTTGGCCGATTATTTACCAAACTGGTTGACTCAAATTTGGCCACTAAACAATGATTAATCTACTCAGCAGGACAAAGTAACATATTTTGAGCGTCCCTATTGAAATACCTTTATATGTGAGAAAATAAAAACACATACTTCTTTGATGCATCATTTTGGATTAATATACGATTTAAAATACCTTTAATTATTTCAAGTATTGTGCTACCCATTGTGAATTAATGCGTATCGTGAAATATTCTGGACAGCACAACACATATATAATTGAAAGAAGTTTTAGGATATCCATTAAAGAACTTTTGCTTAATGTATTAAATTATCTAACTGTAGGAAGTTTTGAAAAAGATTTAAGGTTATTTGATAATAATGTAACGAAGATACTTCTCTACTCATTCTATACCTAAAGACATTATATTTTCAAAAATAAAAGAGTATAAATAAAAACACACTTTTATGAAATAATTTAGGATTCTAGAAGCAGTCGATGGATAAAAATTTCAATAAGAAATTTGAATCATTAAACCGTTTTAAAATCCTTGCGTTTTGTCAGTAATGAGCCAGAATGGTAGAATATAATATTTTAAATAACTTTGATTATTCCACGTATTGTGTTACTTGTTGTGGTAAGTGTTTTGCCTCTTTCAGAGGCATCTTCAAACTTACTATCGCAAAGTTTGCTTAATTTATAAAGCAAGATTGATTCTAATGATTTAAAATGATAAATTACAAAATGCAGTTTGGGATTTTTCCTTTTTACGGGAAGCACGGAGGGGGACATAGAAACAAAGCAATCTAACAATTACACTACTAATGACGTTAGCATCACAAAATAATAACTAATGAGATGCAATCAATTGGGAAGGGTTAAACCCATTGGAAATAAATAAAGAAGTGGTGAGCAACCTGTCCTATTTTGGATTTTAGATTTGGTCATTTTTTTTTTCTTTTAAGGGAGATGAAAAAAAAACTTTGTCCCTGCTACCAAACTACCAGTTATACTTTTTAATGTATATTAACCTGATGTGGACGATAAGAACACAATACGGTGCGAATCTGAGCAGAACTTTTTCTTTTATTTAGCAAGTATGCTTGGTGGAATTTCGAAAGGAAATTTGAATGGAATAAATGTCAACATGTATATGCGCTCTGTCTCTAACAACCCTGGTTTTACCTTTCGACATCTTCAGACATTCAAGCGCACGTATGAACTTTAACTGACTTTTTCATTCATCGTTTTTCTCCTTGTTACCGAAGGTTCTTGTCATTTTCACAGGGAGTAGGGAAACGGATAGGATAGCACGATTTGTTAGCTAATCGCTTTTGCCGCACCATGTTTTCAGATCTCGTCTCAGATCATGAGAACTGAGTCTTAAACGTAGACTTTATTCATTGAAATAAACAGTTTTCTACGAGGGCTATTTGTGTTTTGCATTTGACCAAGTTATTAAATTCATATTTTGTAATTAGTCTATTCCACAATCCACATTTCGTTTTTTCTTGGTTTGTCAATTAATAAAAACGAAAGTGTCAAATATACGTTACCTTGTATTCGGATA
This sequence comes from Himalopsyche kuldschensis, assembly GCA_028554975.1. Taxonomy (NCBI): domain Eukaryota; kingdom Metazoa; phylum Arthropoda; class Insecta; order Trichoptera; family Rhyacophilidae; genus Himalopsyche; species Himalopsyche kuldschensis. The sequence continues at coordinate 19,798,868 of JAHFWI010000006.1, forward strand.
GGTGGTTAACGACGCACGTGAAGTGAACATCTCTTCCTTGAGTGATGGTCAGGTTCTCCAGTGGTGCAAGAAACTCTGGCTGTATTTCTGGCTGAACAGCAATCTGACCTAAAAGAAAAAAAAATATTCAAATATAATTATTGGAAAAGCTTCCATGATGACTATCATGTCATCGCTAGTTCGTTCGTGAACAAGACGCCAATCACGTACTGTGGCACAGCCCCGAGATAAATGCCGAACGAGCAGAGCTGTTTGCTGCGGTCCGTCCTCATACGGGCCCAATAGGTCACGCTGACTTGAGCAACCAAGGCCAATTTTGAGGCATTCGATGAATTTACAACATCGTATGGGGAACGGGATACTCTTGTTTCTTCTTCAGAACTCCACGGATTCTCAGTATACGAATACATAGGATACTTAATATCACTTTAACAAAGTGGCTGAGCAAGTCACATTTTCTTTTTTTTCCCTTTTCTTTAAGCACTTTTGTGCATGGTTAAAAGATCAGTCCCGTGCAGCTCTGTCTCAGGCTAAGTAAGTGAGGATTAAATTCGTTTCTTTTTTTGATCGTATAGCGTTATGGGAGGCGGTTGAGAAAAACAGCTGCACACAAATAACGAAAGGGTGGTGGGACAACCAACTGGTTCACCCAAATATATATGCAGTTCGTTCGTGAATCCTCAAAAATGTAACAAGGCAGTAGGCCACAACTGTCACCCAAAGAAATTTTGCCTGCAGAATTATTACGTAAAAGCATCAAAGAATCTTTATAGACCGAGAGCCATTCTTCTCGATGACTCTCCATAAGTAAAAACGAAAACGTAAGCTAATCTCTTGGACAGTTGCAATCGCACCCTCCTGTCAGCAGCGATGGGAAGGGAATGCAACTTTAAAGAAAAACTAAACTTACAGGCGAAGGATACGGAAAGAACTTGAAGCTCCATCAAATAGATATCCAAAAATCAGCAAAAAATGAATATTCGTGTTAATACAGTTTGTGAAAGCTTTTTATTACATTCGTTATGTATTTAACTGTTAATTAATTTAGAGATTCACTTTTCAATGCATTTTAAAAACGTCGTAAATTTGTTTTTCGAATAAAAAAACAATACATAGTCAAATTAAATCAAAGTAAATATCCAGTACATTGCAACTAGAGTTTCAATTACACAAGAGAAGCGCTTTTTGTGTGCAACATTAAACTTGTTTATCGTTTTCAGTAAACCAATCCCCATACATCTTGCAGAGAAATACCAGTTTCATTTACACACATATTTTTTCGTATTTATTTATTTATACATAGTATAATATACTGTCGCAGTTAAATAAATGCGTGCACCTTTACAATTCCATTCATTTGCGAATATTTCCTCTAAATCTTTACCAATTTCCATTTTTTTTCTACAATACAACAGACTGACCACGCTACTTATTCGAAGGAGTGGCGCTGTGAGAATGTCCTGAATGACGCCGACAAAAAAAAAAGATTACCAGAGTTTGTAAATTTTAAATTCCCTTATTTGATATATTTAAAATTTAATTTAATTTTTTATATATTTTAAATTTTAATTTTTAAAAAAAAAAAAAATTGGCATTACAGCTTACGCCAATGCGCCAAATATTCTAAATTGTGAAAGTCATACGAGATTAACTCGATGATAAGTAATAAATCAGCTGTGCACAAAATCAACGATAAATAACATACACCCAGCCCAAGATCTCTTTTTTTCAATTAAAAAAAACTGACCTTGCCGGGAATCGAACCCGGATCTCCAGATCGCTAGGACAAAGCTCTTGCCACTAGACCACAGGGACCGACAATATAGACTGAACGCGTGGGCTAAGTGCGGTAGGTGGATTCTTATGTCAGAGGGAAGAAGATTTATTTAGTATCAAAGGCTGCCGCAAAATCGAGTGAACTGTTAAAGCAGTCAGAGTGTAATAGCCACATTTTGAAGAAGAAACGATATATAAAATTAATTAAATTACAAAAATCGTAAATAATTTTATTGCTTCTGCAATGTGAAAAAAGATTAAAACATTGCTATCATCACAAGAGAAATTAATTATTGTATAATACATAAAAAAAATAGTACTCTTTTGAACTCACTCACGTCATTGTGAAATACGTCAGCATCCAAAGCAATACCGGTTAAAATGGCTAAATCTCTTCTTCGCGGCATCCATATTGGCAGATTGGTTCTACCCCTTGACGAAACAAACAACTTATGTTCACGATTCCTCAAAAATTATCCAAAATCCTGATACCAGTCCCAGAATTTCGGTGTTGACATATTTCAATCCCGAAATTGGAAACTTAAGTTTTAAGCCAATATTTTAAGCTTATATTTTCTTAATTAATGTTTGTTATAACTAACGTGTTATGCGTATTTATCTTAATTATCACTTGAAAGGTGAAAATGCATTGCTTTTTTACAACATACATAGTGTCGTTAAATAAAATATTTTCAAACTTGGAACTTTGTAATCAGAAAGTAAACATTTTCGTGTAGCAAACAAACAAACCCTCATCAGCGCCTCTGGCGGGCGACTCGTTTAACTATCTACGTTTCCTTTGAATTTTCCGCACTTTTTTTTATCTTTGTTTATTTTAGTAGTTCTTCTAATTAGAGAAATGTGTTTTCTAACGCCTGGAAACGGTCGAATCTTAAATTTGGAATAACGTGCGTAGACTGGTTCAAAAGATTATATTTGCAATTAAGATTTCCTTCATTAATTTAATATGATGCCGTTGTGATTAAATTTCACATTGCCTGTGAGAAAACACATTTTTAAATTTCTTAATAACGGATAATAGATTTAACTAACGCATAATTTGTTCATATAATTATAATTAAAATGTATCTTATATATAAAACCGAAACGGCGTATGTATGTATGTGGGTCTGTAATTCACTTTTGCATTGTTGGTCATTAAGTTGCCATAAAAACGAATATGAAAGAAAATATGTTTGATTTTTTTATCGGCGAAGACATTTAGTCAAAATGTAATAAATAAGCCTTCTACTGAATTTTTCCCGGCTTTTATTATTAATAATAATGTTTATTATTTACGTGAAGGTATTATTTGACATTTATTTGGCAGCAAATTAGATTTTTTCCTTAAATTTGGACATTTTAATGGGCGAGAATAGGGCTGTCATCAAATTAAATAAAGTTTGTAATTTTATTTTAACTCTATTTTGGATGTTAGATTTTGTGATATAATTATGTCGACGATATAACATTAAATAATTATTGGTCGCTTAGTCCGAGCGACGCCGGGTAGCAATACTAGTAGCTTTATAAATACAAGTAAAAGTATTCTAATACTTTCGATGGATTCGGCGGTAACTTTGTGAAAATTCAGGTAAAGTATGGATATATGGTCACGGGACAGAATTTTTGTAAAGATTTATGAAAAATAATCACATTAATTGAAATAAATGTAAGGCTTACGATTTTTTTAAAATTTTTGGTCATTAATTTTAAAATTTATTATAATAGAAGATCCTAAAGAATACTTTGCAATAAGTAAGAAATCGAGTTGTTTTAATTTACAGGAGCAAAAATGCAACCACAAACTACACAAATAATAATATTATACAGATAGAGACAGTCACATAAGTTTATTGTTTTTTTAAAATAAAAAGAATAATTTTATTATAGGCTAATATTAAAAAACAAATTCTTCTTTCAGAACTCATACAATTATCAGTAATATTCTTCAGATTTAATAATTTTGATTCCACATTTTATAGTAATCCACAACAACTCAAAGAGTAAAGTCAAAACATAAAATTATAAGCCAGTATGTATAATTTTTTTGAGCTTAGCTCGAGAGGATTGGGATTCTGTCCCGTGACCATATATCCATAATTTACCAAAGTTCATTTAATATAAAATTTAATGCATAATTTTTTTACTTAAGCAAACTTTGCGATAGTTAGTCTGAAGATGCATCTGAACATCGTGTCACAATTAGTAACACAATACGTGGAATTATCAAAGTTATTTTGAATTTTATTTTCTAGTACTCTAGCTCATTGCTGAATGTGTGAAGATGCCTGACGGCAAAATCTGGGTTTCGTTGTAATGCTCGCCATGCGCGAAACCGGTCCTGATCCAATAAACTTGATGTGGAATAAGTACTGAAAATGTTTTATAATTTTTATTATAATGCCATGCCATCAAGTATTGACAGTTAACACCTTAAAAGTGATGTATGCACATATATACTGATACCACCCTATATGGTAGGTTGTCAGAACTCTCTTGAACGATCTAGTAATCACCTTATTCTATGAGTTTAAGTTTATATCAGGAAATAAATTCACCCTAATAATACTCTATATTTAGATCTATAGCGATTCAATATACAGTAATTTTAACACATTAAAAAAAAACATTTAGGCGCGACGTCTCCAATTTGGTACTGCGACCAACGTCTCGCTCTAAATGTATCTGACTCTTTCACGCCCCGAGTGCATGAGATACGTGGCATTTCACGCAAAATCCACTGGACCATAAAAAATGGTTAATCCGGCGCATCTTTAACGGTTTTGCTCCGTTGAGATGACAATAAGTTGGGCAATACCCGCTAAACACGGGCGATAATGGTGTTATTAGCATCGATGTTTGAGTAATTAATCAGTGAGAAATTAGCGAGCCTTGAGTGAGCACTTAAGATCCGGATAAGCCTTACGTGTTGGTCGAGTAATATCCCAAATGTTAGCCACGGAACGAGCCCTCAAGCTCCCAATCCTCCTCCTAAATTCTTAGCTACTGATATCTTAAATACTAACTTCAGTGTTATTTGTATAATTAACTTAACGTGTAAAATCTGTGTGTAAATTCTCTGTGTCTAACATTTTAATTAAATGTGTGTGCTAATCGAACCATCTTAACGCTTTGAAATCGTGTTTTACTGAAGAGCATCCTGTTTCTCCTCTTCCGATCCCTAAATTTCTCTTCCCGAGTGTCGGACCGGAGGCTCCCTCTCATTTAACGAGAGAGCCGAGATCGAGGTCTTCTTAGTACTTACATATATCTAAAATAGTTTTTTTTAGTAATAAAACGTGAATTAATTTTATAATAACTTGATGGTCAACTAGCTTTTTCATAAACATCCGACGAATTTATCACGCGTTTAATTAAAGCTCGTTGAATCAAGCGATGTTTTATTACAGTTTTTAAGTTAGAATTATACAATAAAAACACCGAGAGGGCGTTAAAAATCTTCAAACTTTTTCACAGTGCACAGTGTACCCGCTTAAGAAATTATATTCCAGATAAGACAGGTTTTAATTCTCACATCGGACAAAAAGTTTGGAAAACTTTCCAAAGAATAAGCGTTTTTAATAAATTAGTTTTATGGAGCTTTGAACGTTTTACTGTTAATATTGTTTTATGGCAAATATATTAAATATTTAAAGTTTTCATTTTATCGCATTATATAAACTAGGCATCATAAATGCCAATTTTCAGTAAAATAACAAATATTTTTTTATCTAAAATTGTAGAATATCATCTTTTTATTTATGGCCGGTACACGCGTTGAAATGCCACTCAAAGAAAGAAAATGTTCGAGTTTTAATTGTGTTTATTGAAGTGCTTTTGGATCCATTTTTTTTCTTTTTTCTCGCTGGTGCATATGCAAATAAATCAGAAGGGTTTCCAACGCGTGAGTGTGAGTGTTTTAATCGGATACGTGGCATAGGAACACAAACGGCACATACAAAAAATTATTCATTTTTATATGTATAGATAGATAGATGATTAAAAAACCTTCGTTGGCGTCCACAAAACAAATCACCAAAACTTTATAGCAATCGGATGAGCGATTTGGGAACGCAAGAATCTTCCCGGGCGTCTCCACAACAAATCACCAAAGTTTTATTGCAATCGGACAAACCGCATGGAAGTGCATAGATAACGAACTAACAAACAAACAGATATTGATTTAAGAAGATTAGCAGACAACATTTTTAAACAAATTTTTAGAGAATGACATACTCTTTCAGTCATATTCTCTCTGAATTTAGAACATATAAAGCCAATATAAAGTAATGACAGAAGCTATTTTCCGAAACATAGTTAAATTCATACATTACTAAGGTTGAAACTTTGAGGTAGTTCATTTTAATATACAAAAAAAAATACTTTTGATTACTTCACGTATTTTTACACGTATTTCGCCTTTGAACTGAAATACAGTTTGTATTTTACCTACTATTAGTGACTCCAATTCGAGTATCGAGTACTCGATACTCGAGTATACTCGTCCATTTTTCAAGTACTCGATACTCGAGTAATTTGAAAAATACTCGAGTAATACTCGTACTTTATAAATGAAGATTTATTTGAATTTTAACAGTGGACAGAAAAACTATATAGCACTATTTAATTCAATGCTGACTTTTAAGCCGACGTCCACAGGAACAGAGAGAGTTTTTTCTACTGTGGAAATAAAAAAAAAAAATCTTTGAACCAAATTGAATTCTCTATTACTTTTGATATATGTTTCATAGATTGAACTAAATTTATTAATTGAATAAAATAAGCTTATTTATTTATTTATCATCTATTTATGTACACAAATTTGAATTAATAATATATATTTTGGTACATCTGAAACTAATCGAGTATACTCGATACTCGAGTAGTAGAGATGCCCAGTAATTGGAGTCTCTACCTACTATACACTCAAACCTCTATTTGTGCGATTCCAAAGTTATGCTTTTTTTCGATTTTGTTTTGTGCGATTTTTCGCGGACCGTATCTAACGCTCAAAAAAAGTTTAGGTGTAGTAAGGTACCAAAGTCACTTCAGAACTCTTCAAAATTAAAACAATAATTAATTTAATAGATTATTTTTTGAGTAGTAACTATTATCGCTCTTCTAAATAAATAAAAAAAAAACAGTACAATCAAAATACAGTATTAATTGGAATATTACGTGATCTTTTATCTCGCATAACGTAGAATTTATGATGGATCACATTCTTTAATCTATTATTATTCTTGAGCATTCATGAAAAAGTACAGCCATAGAACGTTGTTTTTAGGAGCCGTGAAATTTAATAATGCAATACACCTTAAACGTACTAAATACATACATATTAAGTTAGATTATTCAAATAATGATTGCAACAGGAAAAATATTTTCATTCCAGTATTTCATAATGAATACTGGCGTAACATTTTTATATACATATACTAGTATTCGAACCCGGCTTCGCTCGGACCAGTTTGGGGTTATGTTCACCTCGGCGCGTAAATTCAGACGGGCCAAGTTGAAACAACTGGCAACTTAATGACCAACAATGCAAAAGTGAATTACAGACCCACAGACATACATACGCCGTTACGGTTTTATATATAAGATATTTTGGTTCATATGAAACTACTCGAGTATTTTGTAAAATGTTCTACTCGATACTCGAGTAATTGGAGTCTCTACACACACATTGATAACGAAACAAATTTACCGTCGAAACTTTCGCGAGCGAAATCAATTCGTTTGTTTGAACTTGCAACAACAATGCAAAAGGGAATTACAGACCCACATACATACATACGCCGTTTCGGTTTTATATATAAGATTAGTACACTGCACTTCTTATTTTCTTATGGTAAATCTATCATGAAATTAACTTACAATTTGAGTTTAGTTCTTTATTTGAAAAAATTAAAAACCGTAACATAGCATTTTCAAAACACGAATTGCGGAATTTTTAAAATTTGCTGGAAATATTGTTTTTTTGACAAAGATAATTTTTAATCCCTATACAAATTAAGTCTTTAGTATGTTTATTACAGTGGAATGACCGTTAATCCCTCCAAACAAGATAAAAGAAAAAAAAATGTTAGTATTTTATTATGAAAATTTTCACATATAATATTTGAAACAGCGCTACGTTTTAGAGTCTTAAACGTTTTGCCATTTTCAATTAATGAATACTTAGTATGGGCAAAACCGGTCCTGATCTTTCAAAAAATATAAGTGGAAAAAAATTGTTTCATTTCTTTAAAGTATGCAATGCATTTCCACCAAGATCTGACAATTGACGTCGTAATAGTGATGTAAGTATCTCGAGATCAACTCGGGCAGAAAACACAACCACTCTACTCAAGATCAGGAAAATTAGATTAGAAAAAAATTGTATGCTGTCATAAGGTATGTTGATTTATCTCACAAGAAATTTATTTAAATAGTAGTGACTATACATGGATTCACTCAGTACTATTTGTCACAACTCCACGAAAGAAATTCAAATAGAGCCAACAACGAATTTTCCATATTATTCTGTCATTCTGTACGGAAACATCATTGGTTTGTTTTTTTAAGATTTTTGTTAATCGTATGAAAAAAAAATATTGAACTACAGCTAACCAAAGAAGACTTCGAGGATGGCCAATCAGAAATGAATAACACACATCTGTATTTGCTTTATATATAAAGTTATAAGGCTTTAAGGCAGTGAGTATCAATAATTTATTGTCTTATACCCATACGGCCCTCGAACTTTCTGAGAATTGATTATCTGGCACTTCTCCCAAAAGGTTTGTGCATCACTGCTCTAAGGCTTCTATTACTAATAAATAATTTAGTGAGAGAGGTATAAAATAAACAAGCATTGGCAAATATTAATATTTCACCTTTGCAAATTATCGCAAGATAATAATTTACCCTGCGTTAATAACACTAAAACAATCAAAAGTCGTTTCAAGCCAATTAATCAAACAGCTGATCATTATATTAGGTAATTAACAACAGCAGTCAGTGAAGATGAAATCGCCGCAGAATATTATTTCAGGGCTGTGGGAGTCGGTAAAAAAATGTTCGCCTCCGACTCCGGCATTTACCAAAACCACGACTCCAACTCCGACTCCAACATTGACCAAAAACAGTTTTATATCGTTACTTTTTTTTCCTAATTATCATATTTATGTGTATTCAATTAAATATAAACCCTAGCAATCCGGCCAATACCCAAATTTGACGTATTATATGCAACAATAAAAAGTTCTAACTTTTCGAAATTATCGGCTCCATTTACGATTCCGGCCAAAAAACTCTGACTCCACAGTTCTGATTTTAACATATAGACACAAGAACATAACAGATAAAAAATACCAGTAGCTAGAAAATTACACTGAACAAACATAAAAGAAATTCAAAACAAAATGCTCTTCTTTGATTTATATAAATATAATTATCTGCTTTCTTTATCATCACTCCATTTTATGTGTGTATTTTTCATTGACTAGTCATACGTTTACCTCTTACGGCGCCGCGTGCTATAAATATGAAATATTTAAAACATTCTGTGTCAAAGATTGATCAAGAAGTGGTCAAAGTCGTTGGCTACCGTGACGGACCGCGCGGGTTCGATTCCCGGTACAAGCAGATTTCTTCAATCGAAAAATCGATTCTGTTCGAAGGCAATGGGCGTTGGTGTTGTTGAAAAACCCTCCCCACCTTTCCGATCCAAAAAAAAGAAAGGCACATAGCTAAAGCGATTAGCTAACCACTAGTCCTTTCCATGGCTTCGTATCCTTTCAATCCCTACTCCTACTTGATATATTATATGCAAAAATAAAAAGTTCTAACTTTTCAAAATCTTCGACTCCGAGTACGACTCCGGCCAAAACGCCGCGACGACTCTGACTCCAACTCCGGCCACAATTCCCGACTCCACAACTCCGACTCCGACTCCACAGCCCTGTATTATTACCGCGCAGCGGCTTTGTAGATCGCACAATATTGGATAAGGTTCACCCTTTTCCTTTGTGAGGTGAGCTTTCGTCTACTGCCTGCCCTGAAAAGTCCAGTTCCGGTTGCTAACACGAAGCTTTCAACTCTCAACAACTTCCGGAGCGGAGCCTTTTAGACGGGGGATTCAAAAACAACGAGAAATCACTCAAGATTATCCGGTTTTTTACGTTTTAAATCGCCACAAGTTTGGTTTCTTTTTGATTATTTCTTTTTCACATTTGCACCTTGTGTAATAAATGAGTAGTAAATATTTCATTTTATATCGATATAATTAAGGATTTCGACTTAGGGTGCTTGATAGCATTTCAATATCAAATTTTAATTGTTTGAATTTTTTACTTTTCCATGAGTTTTGTCGCTATCGAGCCGGGTTTCGCCTATCGGCATCTTCAGGCAAAAACTCTTGAAAAAGTACAAAATTCAAAGAATTCATTTTTTTTACGGATATATTTTCAATTGATTGTTAATTTAATTAGTGTTTTAACCAATAAAAATGTGCGAATTTTGGGAATATCTAATGATATTATTATTCAAACAGAACTATAAGGAATATTTAAAACAAATCTTTGCTTAAATTCAAGTGCCGAGACTGCAATTGCAGATCTATGCATAATATCTTATATATAAAACCGAAACGGCGTATGTATGTCTGTGGGTATTTAATTCCCTTTTGCATTGTTGGTCATTAAGTTGCAATAAAAACGAATATGAAAGAAAATATGTTTGAATTTTTATCGGCGAAGACATTTAGTCAAAATGTAATAAATTAGTCTTCTACTGAACTTTTCCCGGCTTTTATTATTAATAATAATGTTTATTATTTACGTGAAGGTATTATTTGACATTTCTTTGACAGCAAATTAGATTTTTTCCTTGAATTTGGACATTTTAATGGGCGAGAATGGGGCTGTCATCAAATTAAATAAAGTTTGTGATTTTATTTTAACTCTATTTTGGATGTTAGATTTGGTGATATAATTATGTCGAATAATATAACATTAAATAATTATTGGTCGCTTAGTCCGAGCGACGCCGGGTAGCAATACTAGTAATACATAAATCAACGAGTTTGTTCACTCAGAATAATTCAGTTGTTATAACTGTTTTTTGCCACGTAAGAAAAAGAAGAAAATTACACTAACAACAATTAATGTAATAATAACTCGTGATTTCGGTGCTTACTATCCATTATTATAATCAAAGGAATGTCATATTGTAATAACTATAATTTTATATAAAATAAAAATTATTATGTTACTAATTGTAGCACGTGTTTCGCCTCTTTCAGACGCATCTTCGGACTTACTTTCGCAAAAGTTGCAAAATTAAAAAGTAAAAAAATCATCACCTAAGCAACCATTGCGACGGTATGATGTATGAGAAGTTATTTTAAATCGTATGTTTATTAAAATGAACTGCCATAAAGTCACCGTCAAAACCATTGCAAGTATAACTAAAATTTAGCTCCATTTATTTGTTAGAAGTAGTCTAATAACCAATTTAAAAGATTGATGACTTTATTTCATTTATGTTTAATTTATAATTATATGTAAATAATTCTTAAGCCAATTGATCGATACATTATGTTGTCAATCCAACTTGATCTGATATAAATAGCACCTTTTTTATAGTTTATTAGTTGCTCATGTCCGTGGTGAGAGAAGCTGGCCCTGATGATTAAATTAATTTATAAAACTGTCCATTCAGGAATTGAAGCCCGCAAGCTCCACGACGTTGCCATTGACTATAAACCCGGCAATAATATTATGAAGCGTCAATATCTTATTATTATCAAGAAATAATAACTATTTTACAGTCATACTGAACGATCTGAAGTATGAAAACCAATTTGATAATTATTTATGACCCGTTTTCTCTCACAGTAAATTTACAATATGGCGTTAGGTCTGTGAAATCAAAAACCATTAAATTTGATAATCGATTTTAACGATAGTAATTAAATTTGAGATTGAAGGTTCATTGTTGTTAATAGTTCGTTTTCAACCCTTTCGCTTTCATCCCTCTGTTTGATATAAGCGTGGGTGGGTGTTTAATGTTGCTTGCTAACCCAACATCTTAAACATAATTATATAAAAGGCATTTTGATGCTCCATTGAAATGTTGTATGATAGAATGCTGCTTAAAACTAAACCAAATGATATTCAATACGGTGAAAAAATTAGCAATGTATTTTAATTCTACAGAAATTATTTTATATATTTGTTGATAGCGATTTCGGCTTACGCCATCGTCTGAACTATGTTTAAATCTGCATTTACTTATTCTACATATACCGTTGTAGACAGGGTACACAATACATCTTCTTCTGTGTTCCACCATCCTAGTTGTATATGGTAATAATGAGTTATTAAATGTGACACATTGATTTGATGTATTTCTCGAGGTAAAAGCTTATCTGGGTTTTTACTTAGTGGGGATAAACATAAAATAAATATTGTATCAAGTTGATTTATTTAAAATTGCATTAACGCTTATTAACGGCTAAAGAGGTGGTGGTGGTGGTTCCAATCCCGGGTTCCCTGTCCCAAGATCCCGAGATTTCGACAATTTTCAATATCCTATGAGTCCCGGAACTACAAAATATGATGCCAGAATTTTCGGCATTGATTAATTATCAAGCGTAAACGAATTATTATTAAAAAAATCGAAATATTTTGTATACTTGCAAGAGCCATCTTTGGAACACCGGATGATCGTGGATAATAATTTAATTGCTGCGTAACGCATGGATGACAGCATCGAATATAAAAATCATTGTATTAAAATGAATTTATTGGGCAAACATATCATTAATATTGTCATTGGTTCGAAGTTCTAGTAAGTAAATGCCAATTGAATCAATAAAACAAGATACACTTTTGACAAAACATATCTAGTAATTCGTCATTTAATGCAGTTTTTAACTATTACAATTGAAAGACGCTATTCGATTTTAATTTCTTCGGTGCCGCGGCCGTGTTTACATGCCAAACAATTCCATGCTCGTAGGGCAGGCCATACAAAATGCGCGTGTTAACACGCAGCACTTGACACGTGGCCTAATGGCTACGAACAACGTTTATAATAATTTTAAAATATTGTGCATAAAGTGACATCTCTTGTCATTGTGATGTAATACTTGAACTTTTAAGAAACTGCAAAGTAATCTAAAATATATCGATTTTAATAAGAGCTGTTTCGTTGTGCTCAAATGAGTAGCTAGCAGGGTATGCGTATAACTTTGTTTTGAGGCATACCACTCAGTGGAAGACTATTAATTTGCTTAAGAATTTTGAACGTATTTTTTATTTACATTTAAGATTAAATTTATCATGAATCAGTTCGGATATAAAATCACTTTCACGTATTTTCTCTGTGAGTATTGTGACTACCCTGAAGTTTTGTGCAAATTTTGTTGATTTGGTTTTTGAATAAATGATGGCGTAAAGCCGTAAATGACACATCGTGTATTTATATGGTAAGTGTTTGTGATTTACTATAAATATATTTCAAACATTATATATTTATTAGGTTTTATTTTTTGAAAGAAAATCACGGCTCTCCATGCACGGCCATACTAATCCTACCCGGCACCTAACAGGTTAAAGAATAAATAATGAATGCTTATTCGTAAGAATATTGCAACACTGATAAGAGCAACCTTTCATCTCACATCTATTTAGATAAGATACGACGGTATGCCTCTGTTCAATATCGTTTGCCTATCTATTCGGGGTCATGTGATATAGGTTCAGGTCAACTATTGGAAATTTGATTGCTGAAAGATTTGACCTGTGCCAGATGTTTCCCTCTTAATATCAAATCTGTGAAAAGATCAAATCCATTCAGAACAATTCAAAAGATAACTGTTTTGAAATAACGAAAACACTTCACTTAACCATGTCTTTTCTTAGTGCTGAACATAATGTCCTCACAAAATATATTTGGGTGAACAAGTTGGTTGTCCCACCACCCTTCCGTTATGAGTACGCAGCCGTTTTTCACAGCTACCTTCCATAACGCTATACGATCAAGAAAAGAAACGAATTTACTCCTCACTTACTTGCACGGGACTGACCTTTTAACCATGCACTAAGGTTCTTAAGACAAATAGAAAGGAAAAAAAATAAAATGTTACTTGCTCAGCCACTTTGTTAAAGTGATATTAAGTATCATATGTATCCGTATACTGGGAATCCGTGGAGTTTAATCTACTTCGCTTTGAATCTGAAGAGGAATCAAGAGTGTCCCGTTCCCCATTTGATTGGCCTTGGTTGAGATCAAGTCAGCGTGGCATATTGGGTGCAATCACAATAGAGTAATTTAAGTCGTTTCCCATATCCACTCCATATTCGGATCATATAGCCTCTACGTGGTGCTTCAATGATTCTCTAGCATCCAAGACTAGAGACTCCAATTACTCGAAATCTCAAGTACTCGAGTATCGAGTAATAATTTTTTAAATACTCGAGTATTTTCAGATGCATCAAAATACATATAATTAATTCAAATTTGTGACTCTCGTCGTCATTAAACTGTAATTGGTAAGAAAAGTCAGCAGAGCCCAAAACAAATGTAACAAAATAAATTCTCGCATAGCATAGTCAATGGCAAAAAAGCATATTTCATGACCACGCGTAAGACCCAGTTAAATGCAACGGTAAAACATTATTTATATATTTTTTTGAATAAGTAAATAAAATTTGCACATAAATCTTCATTTATAAATTACGAGTATTACTCGAGTATTTTGAACAATACTCGAGTATCGAGTACTAGAAAAATGGAAGAGTATTCTCGTACAAAAATACATAGCTTTGATTTCATCAGAATAAAGCGAATTATTTTATTTAATCCATAAATTTGTCGAATTCATTTAGACTTCAAGAACGTTATCAAAGAATAATATAAAAATTGCTTTCGATATTGGATACAATTTATAGAAGAACTCTCTGTGCTATCATTACATGTTTATATCTATCACAATCTGATTTACATTAATACAATCGAAAAAAATACTTCATACCGTTCAAATGTGGAAAATAAATAAAATACGTTTTACGTAAAACAATAATACAATCAGTGCTTTATTAAATATTATTCATACCTGTAACTATGATGCTAAAGAAAGCAGTCAGCCAGAAAAAGGTGCCTGGAGGGTCCATGGAGACCAGGAAGGTCAAAGGTGGAGATTCTAAATTACGTCAACCCTGAAAAAAAGGGAAAAATATTTTTGGTTTTAATAATTTTCGCATAAAACATATGAATCGATTATTGAGGAAATTTTACATATTTTGTTCCTAAACACACATACTCTTATTAACACACATAATTATCATCATAAATAATGTTATACAATATAACCATGTCCGCTCCTAACTTGTAGCATATGGACTCTTCACGTAGTTTATCTCAACATATATTTTTTTACGAGATCTGCCTGTTACTCAGTTGCCCAACCCCTCTTTTTTCGATGAGAGTAGGGACTAGTGATTAGTTAATCGCTGTCACTATGCGTCGCTCTTCGGGATCGGAAAGGTGGGAAGGGATTTTCAACAACACAAACACCCATCCCTTTGAACAGATTTATCGACTGAAAAAAACCGCTCGTACGGGAATCGAACTCGGGTGATCCTGCACTCAAGCCAACGCCGTTGACACTGCGCCACGGACCTTTCTATTTTCATGTAACTGTGTGGTTTTTTTTAAAAAACGTTAAGGGTAAATTAAAAAAAATTACACAACACTTAGCTAACAATGCTAATGCTGTAGAGCTTCCCAGGAAACAATGATAGCTTATTAAACATGTACTAAGTAATTTTTGTTTTTTTTTTAAATCCAAGCTGCGCCCGTCACTTTTCTTCTTAATCTTAAATGTGCCCGCAGTAACAATATGGTTAAGAACTCCTGGCTTAAGCCATTAGAACCCATTTTGTTATCAAATAGTGACAAATTTCAAACATTGATTATTTCTACCTTTACTTTTTTACTGGAACTATATGTGGAGTCTGCGAAGCAGTCTCCTAGTTTCTTGTAAGGGTGAGTAGAGACTAAGTCATGGTTTCCCTTTTTCGCATGTAATCTAGTTAAGTGTTGACTTTATTAAAGATTTTGTTATTGAGAAGGGAATACACTTAAAAACCCCTTACGAGAATGATAGTCTAATAATCATTAAAAAAGGTTTCCTGGTAATGTAAGCTTGAGAAGTTTACGACTCTTATAGTAGAATTATAATAGACTAGTCTGGCTGGTAGTTTTGATCCATCGATTGATTTATATATTTGTATTAAAACTCTATAATATTTTGATCGCTTTAACCCTGATAACTTTTGCCAGGCTGAGGGGAAACAGTCGACCACCACTGTTACTTTATCTTAAAAATCTATCTTAATATTAGTGATACAATGTATAAAATTTGGTATTCTTAAATCATTATTTTGTCATCTTTTGCATTAAAAAAATATTATTTTGATCGTCTAGTTTCGTCGTAATTAAATAAAAATGAAAATAAGTCGGATTATTATTGGCCGAAAACCATTTATATTGTCACAACCAATTGCCAGGATTAAAACTTCACTGCCTATATGCGATAAGATAACGTTATTATATCTCAAACGCGCCTCTTTCAACGAGCATTCTAAATAAAATGGATGCATTTTACATTAAAAGGTGTAGATAAGAAGTCGCGTTGACAGTTTTGGCATCACCAGTCTAGAATTAACAAGAACATGATCAGATTGTCTCAAAATATGAATAATGATAGGAAAATTATCTATTTTCATATATTTTTTTATAGAGCAATTTATAAAGATACGTCAAAGCATAATCAATCATTTTTTTATTACAGCCTATGCCAATAAGGCCATACCACTTTGGTCTTTTTTAGACCCCCCATTCGGCCTACGAGTTATTTTTCAAGGACAGTCTTTCGAAGGTTAATAGGCAACAACACAGTCATTAGTAGATTAAATACCACAAACTTTCTTTAATCTTAATTACCTATCTTAATGAAAGATTAATGTATGTACTTTCATTTAGACACATCATATGCTCCAATCTAGGAACGAAAATTTTAAAAAAAAACAGCTTCACTTTCGTGACAAAACTTTTTCCTAGCCCACAAAAACAATTAATTTTGTCCTTGCTCAGCATCCAAAGAGTTAAACATTAAGCGTCGAATTTCTTTATTTTTTTCTTAACTTGTTAGCAGCATTGGTCTACGAGCATAAAATCCCATTTAACTTTTAAAAGCTATTATAACGCTGAGGTTTCATTTCTTTTGGTTTATTTTTCTCTTTAATGAAGCACGCTAGTTAAATTTCACTTATCTTTAGTATATAAGCTTTGCCGAAAGATTGTTAATTTAAATTAGAACATTCACTTTACACTATAGTGTAAGTAAATTTTATTTTACTTCATTCATAGTTATTTGTTTACCTGAAAAATAAAAACCAGATGTTTATTTTTTAGCAAAATAAATGAATTGTTCAAAAATACATAGATTGGATTCTTCCAAAAAGTATTTTTCATAGATAAAAACATTATTGTTTAATCCAAGAAAATCGTATTATTTTAATACATATTTTTATCTATAATAATTCTATTAACAACTGAAATGGATTATTTTACATAAAAGCCAAAATAAAAACACATTTTAAATACTTATTCAATCATTGTCTATTATTATGCCATTCTACCAAGTATTGACAGTTAATTAATAAAACCTTTTTTTGTACGTATTCCACAAATAATTTATTACGATTAGGACCGGTTGAGTTGAAACTTATCGTGATGAACGAAACCTTCCCTAATCTTAACATACTGACTACGTGGAATTCAAAACACATAGAAAAACGACGAGTATTGCCCGGCCCCCAAATCAAAATCGAAAAAAAAAATGTTTTAATATAATTTAATGCCTTTCCATTTGTGATTTTGTCAGTGAACACTTTAAAAGTGATGAAATATTTAGGGAATTTCGTTTACATGAGGATAAAAATAATAGCACATTTTTAGTACTTTTTCCACATGAGATTTATTTCATCAGGACCGGTTTCGCTCATGGCGAGCATTATCAACTGATGTTTACATGAGGTTTATAAATAAACTTTTCTCTTTGAATGTAAATCAATAATAGCAAAATTCGTAAGTTTGGTTAAGATTAACTGACTCTATCAACTGTTTCAGAAACATAATAAGCAAATAAAAAATCTATTCATTCTATTTCTAAATTGAAAAAAAAAAACAATCGAGCGTCGATATGCACTCGTAACAAGTGCATTTGATAGTTAATATTTTACTTTTTTACTTACTCAGTTAAGGTATGTTTTTTTAGTATTGAGAATTAAAAAAACTGAAAGAACAGCGCATGCGCCGTTCTATTTCCGCGGAAGACCATCATTAGGTTACTTCCGGCCGACGGATGCGCCATCTTTTTTATTTCATATAAAGTATTTCCACCGTACCAGCCGGTTGCATATTACTAGTTTAAAAAGCGTGGCCAAGTATTTCTATTAAATCGATAAAACAATGGAAAATAATTCATTACTACTCAGTGCACTTGAATGCCCGAGGATACCGCAGGACAGACCCAGGTCGTATGTGACAAAGCTAGTTAGGTATATCGAATCTTAATGGCGATATTCTCAACAAAAGTTTTCTATGAGAATTGTTTTTTATTCAGTTGCTCAACCACAATATTTTTAAGAGAGGAGGGTTAAAGAGAATATATTTTATGCTTAGCTAATCGCTTTCGCAGTGTGCTTTTTTTGAACATCAAATGCATGCGGTAACAAATTTTAGACAACACACTCATGTCTCCATCGAAATAAATTTTAATTCATTTTTTTTCACCATGTCCGCTCTAAACTTTATGGAGTTTATCTCAACATAAATTTTTCTTCGAAAACTCCTTGTTAATCAACTTCTCTTTTTCAGAGAGTATGGATAGAAAGAATAGCCCTAGAACAATCAGTGATAAGCTAATCGATCTTGCTACGCTTCATTTCTAGGAAAGGATTGGCGTACGGCACCAAAATCTATATCTCTTAACAGAAACCAAAAA
Source organism: Himalopsyche kuldschensis (assembly GCA_028554975.1). Classification (NCBI taxonomy): domain Eukaryota; kingdom Metazoa; phylum Arthropoda; class Insecta; order Trichoptera; family Rhyacophilidae; genus Himalopsyche; species Himalopsyche kuldschensis. The sequence goes on from JAHFWI010000006.1 coordinate 19,817,712, forward strand.
AAATAAAAATATTCGAACTCTTGCATTTCGCAACCGAAGCCAACGACGTTGTTACTCAACCATGGATTTAGTAAATTTTAAACGATTCCATTCACAAGATATAAATTTAAAAATCTGAAAGTATTCAGAACGCTTCATACTTTTCCGACTGAAAAAACATATTCAAAGACGGCCGATGTACGTAAACTAAATTTGTTTACTCTGTTACTAAATTTATTTGTATCGAATTAAATAGTGATATTCAACGAAAGCGAATTATACCAATACAGTGTTTTCTTGATTAATTTGGCATATACCTGGTAGAACTCCATTATAACACGGTGAAAAAAATAGCAATAAATTTAAGTCCTACAGAAACTATATCATATATATTTTCGATGGTTTCGGCGGTAACTTTGTGGAAGTTCATTTTAATATAAAATTTAAAATAACTTTGATTATTCCACGTATTGTGTAACTAGATGTGACACGTGTTTCGCCTCTTTCAGAGGCATCTTCAGACTTACTATCGCAAAGTTTGCTTGAGTAATGAAACTCAAGCAAACTTTGCGATAGTAAGTTCGAAGAAGCCTCTGAAAGAGGCGAAACACGTGTCACAGTTAGTTACACAATACGTGGAATAATCAAAGTTAATTAAATTTAATATTATATCATATATGGGTGATAGCTATTTTGGCTCACGCCATGTTATCAACGATATATAATATAATTTCTGTAGGAATAAAATACATTGCTATGTTTTTTACAGTGTTTTTTGTTTTATAAATAAGATAATTTTCCAATTTTACTTTTATCCTGTGTTTTTCATCGGGTTAAATGTTAATCCGGGCATACAAAAACTATTGCATGCCATACCACTTCAATTTACAAAGTTGAAATTAAAACCAGACGGGAATTAAACAGTAAGTTTATTGAAAAGTGACTTATTGATTCAATAGAGTGTACGGTATTGCCATACTGTTTTTGTATTTTTCTACCACATTCACACAATCGTTTGGCAGATATTAAAACTGCGGCATTTAGCTTTCAACTACAGCGGTCAGATAAATCCTTGGCCAATCGTACCAAGCTAGATATTTAAAAGCTTCTCAAACTCGTCCAAATGAAAAGAGCTTTTTTTATATTCACATTCATATTTTTTCCGTTGTTTTTTTCTTTTCTTTGAGAACTTGCACAGTTAAAATATCAGTCTCGTGCAGCTCTGTCTCGGTCAAGTTAGTGCGGTGTAAATTCCTTTCTTTTCTTGATCGTATAGCGTAATGGAAGGCGGCTGCACACACATAACGGAAGGTGGTGGGATAACCAATTTATTCACCCAAATATATATCCACTCTCGATGTGACCAATATCGACTCTGAATGAGACATCTCAACTTAAATTTCCAGTCACGATTTTTTTTTGGTATATTATGGATATATGGTCACGAAAGATTTATGAAAAATAAGCACATTTAATGAAATGAATGTAAGGCTTACGATTTTTTTTGGAATGTTTCGTCTTTAATTTTTAAATTTATTATAATAGAAGATCCTAAAGAATACTTCGCAATATGTATGAAATCGAGTTGTTTTAATTTACAGGAGCAAAAATGCAACCACAGACTACACAAATAATAATATTATACAGATAGAGACAGTCACATAAGTTTATTATTTTTTTTAAATAAAAAGAATAATTTTATTATAGGCGAATATTAAAAAACAAATTCTTCTTTCAGACTCGTGTAATAATCAGTAATATTCTCCAGATTTAATCATTTTGATTTCACATTTATAATAATCCACAAGAACTCAAACAGTTAAGTCAAAACATAAAATTATAAGCCAGTATGTATAAATTTTTTGAGCTTAGCTCGAGAGGATTAGGACTCCGTCCCGTGACCATATATCCATAATTTACCATTTTTTTTTAGTTACTATTATTGATACTTCATAAGAGTAAGTTCAACTACTTGTAGGAATTATAAAATAGTCAGTGGACAAGTGACAGCGTATATAAGAAGCTTCAGCTGCGGAGTTCGCGATTTATTGTTCTAGAGATTTCAGTTTCTGAAGTCATGAATGTTTTAATTTCTTCCTGCTTATAATCTTAAAAACAGTGTATTTTCCTTTCCTTTCGTAAAAAAGAGAAGGTGAGCAACTGAGAGATAATCAATAATCGTTGAAAAACTTCTGTTTAGATAATCTACATCACATTGAAAGCAAAGGAAGTAAAAATATAATTATACATATCTCTTTTAGGGTGTTCACTGTCAATACTTGGTGGAATGGCAGTATAATAAAAATAATAACAATTTTGTAGTACTAATTCCACATACAATTTATTGTCTCAGGACCGGTTTAGCTCATGGCGAGCATTATCAACATATAAGAAATACAACGAAACAGTGATGATTATACAAAAGTTAAGCAAGATTTACAAGGTATGACAAACAGTTGGCATTATCACTAAGCAAATAAATTGAAGCAAACTACACATAAACAACATTTAAACAATAGCAATGCAAGCTATTACATCAAAAATCAATTAACCTAGCCATCCCTAACGGTATAAATTTTGTCCCAACAGCTACTTTACCTTAAATATCTATCTTAATATAGTGATACGATGTCTAAACTTTTGGTATTCTTAAATCATAGTTTTTTACACCTCTTGCAGAAAAAAATATAATATTTATTGGCTAGTTGCTCCGTAATCGATTGAAAAAGAGAAGAAGTCGGAAATTTTCAGTCTAATTGTCGATGTTAGCAATCGCTGGGAAGCGTTACCATAAAATTTCACGCCCATAAGCGATAAGAGAACGTGACCATAGCGAGTCATAGACAACATGGTCGGAGTGTTCCATACCTGGCAACAATAAAAGGCGATAAGCGATAAGATAAGAGATGAGGTAATGTGACTTCGTGCATGGTTATTGGCTTGTTAGTCACCGGCTCCATTGTTAGTGCACCATAGCCATTGGAGTGGAAACGTCGTCGTTTTCATGCGTGACTTAAATATTAATAATTATAGGAAAAAAAGGGATTTTTATATGATTTATTTTCAGGAAGATGTATAAATATACGTCAAAGCATATTCAATAATTTTTTTATTGCAGTCTATGCCAATAAGGCCAAAACACTGGGGTCCTTTTTTACCCCCCCTTGGGCCTGAGAGTCATTTTTCAAATATAGTCCTACGAAGGTTTAGTATGAATGATCATTAACAAAGTAAAAACCAAATCATCTATTAAATGCATTTTTTTTAAATTTAAATAAATCTATAATTCACTTGTTTCCTTGATGCCAAAAACTTTATTATCGTATCGCTTTTTTAGAATATTAAACCGCATGCATATAAATAATAAAAGAAGTGTAAAATTCACAGGAATGAGATTTTAATATACAACTTTTACGTGAGTCCGAAGCGATTTATCAAAAAATTTCAACGGCAAAAGTTTAAAAGCTCCACAGAGGGGCGCGGCCTGAAAAAACTCTTAGATCCACTTTGAGAGCTGCGTGGGAGTTAGAGACTCCAATTCGAGTATCGAGTACTCGATATACTCGTCCATTTTTCAAGTATTCGATATTCTAGTAATTTGAAAAATACTCGAGTAATACTCGTATTTTATAAATGAAGACCAGGGCTGTGAAGTCGGGTCTTTTTGGTTGGAGTTGTCGCGGTGTTTTGGCCGGAGTCGTACTCGGAGTTGGAGAAGAAGCGTGCGAGACAAGTCGTGTGACAGGGACAGCTCGCTAAAATCTCTAAGATAGCCGATTATCGACGAAGATTTCTTTCTTAAGCCCGGGTCAAACAAGGGTTGGCAATTAGATTAATATCGGCCTTAAATTACTACTTTAAATGTTAGTCGATCGCCACCAATAATTTCAAACGAAAGTCGATTGCGGGCAAAAAGTCTGGCTACCCCTGCTATATACACAAATTTGAATTAATAATATATATTTTGGTACATTTGAAACTACTCGAGTATTTCTAAATTTTACTACTCGATACTCGAGTAGTTGAGATGTTGAGAAATTGGAGTCTCTAGTGGGAATGCATCGAAATATGTTTCTGAGCCACCGTGCATTGCACGCCCGGCCATATCAGCTGTTGCGTTTTTGGTATTGTTTTTTACTCACTCTTTTTTGTTTGCCTCGGTGTTGCTATGTTTCGTGCACGTAAAGCGGGGCAGTGGCGTCCAAAACTGTCAAACAAAACTCAACTGATAGACTGCAGTGCGGGACGGGAGTTTTTATTTCATTCCATTAATCTATGCTCCGTAAATCGATGGGGCGTTTCATTTTAGTGCAATGCATTACAGAAAATGCACCTTCACAATGCGAGGTTATTAGTTGCATTGCTTCTTTTTGCGCTCTTTCGGAAACGCTTTTACTGATTCATTTCCGTATCTTTTTACGAAAAAATTGATTATGGTAAATTACAAATTTTGGTAATCTCCTATGAAAGCGATACAAAAAAAATTACGTTTTTTTCATCATACGAGTATACGAAATTGTTATACCTTATAAACCCAGACCTTTTTTGTGTGGTAGATGCGATCAGAAGAAAATCACACAAAAAATACATAAATGTACAAGGACGCACGTGTCAAGGTCACATTCTAATAAATAGGTTAAACACGGGATTTTGCACGTACAGTATGTAAACAACAAGTTCTTTATTACGTTTTTACCAGGGCTGTGGAGTCGGAGTCGTGGAGTCGGAGTTTTTTGGCCGGAGTCGGAGTCGGAGTCATCGCGGCGGTTTGGCCGAAATCGTACTCGGAGTCGGAGATTTTGAACTTTTAATTTTTGTATTTTATATGTCAAATTTGGCTTTTGGTCGCATTGATAGGGTTGATATTTAATTGAATACACATAAATATGAAAATTAGGGGGAAAAAAATACGATTTTGAACTTTTTTTGGTCGGAGTCGTGTTTTTAGTCAATGTTGGAGTCGGAGTCGTGGTTTTAGTAAATGCTGGAGTCGGAGTCGGACTTTTTTTCACCGACTCCACAGCCCTGGTTTTTACATATGTACGTATATATTTTCCCAAAAAATGGATTTTGACAGAAATTACCGACATCAATGAAACTTTGGTGCGATTAATAATTAATTAAGAAATAGTGACAAACGATCGTACATAATAATACCCGAATAACGTCTGCATTTTTCTTGTACTGGTATCACTAGCATAGCATGTTGAAAAAAACGTCATTTTTTTTGCATCACTATCATAGGAGATTACTCAAATATTTGTAACGGAAAGAAATTACATTTTTTCTGGCGCTTCACTTTAAACTCAGTTTGTGAACGGTTGCCGTTGAGCTAGCATGTTGTTATTGGTATCATTTTGAAGCTCTGTGTGTATTCTTTCCATTTCAACATAGAACAACATATCAAGGAGAAGCCTGAGATTGAAGATACACATTTGCGCTATTTTTTGCTGTTTTTATTTGATAAAGGATTAAAACCAAAAGAAGCTACGCAGACCATTTGTGACATTTAAGGTGACGTCTTGAAACTTCGAAAGTGCTTTAAATGGTTTTAAAAGTTTAATTGTATGATGCCAATGACATTTTCTCGTTTTTGTTTGGATTTATAAAGTATGATAATTATTTCAATGGATATAACAAGAGTAATTTCTAACGAAATTCAAACGACTAAACTTTGATATTGAAATTCTATCAAACACCTTCAGTCGAAGTATTTTAGTTCTACAGAAATTGTATGATGTATTTTGTATTAATTTCGCTACACCTGTTCATTTCTTATCAGTTGATACAGCTCGCCATAAGCGAAGCCAGCCCTGATCTAATAAATTTAGGGTGGAATAAATACTAAAAATATTTTATTATTTTTATTATAAAGCCATTCCATCAAGTATTGACAGTGAACACCTAAAAGTGATATACGGTTGATAGCTATCAGAACTATAGTTCTGACGATAGCATTAGCCTAAATAACTATCAACTATTAATAATATAATTTCTGTGACACATAATGGAGTTCTATCAAGTAAATTCCAATACAATGAAATATGTTAAAATTTGAATTGTTTGTATTTTGTACTTTTCCGATAGTAAGTCGCTAACGACCCGGGTTTCACCTTTCAGCATCTTCGGGCATTTTAATTGCACGGATGATAGTAAGTGCTTGAATGATTAATAAATGGCATTTATTTAATTGGTATAATAATGGTGAATTCCATTAAACGATACAAACTGTTTACTGCGCGTCAGTTCAAGTACATCCGTGCACTTGAAATGCCTGAAGATGCCGAAAGCGAAACCCGGACCATACCAAATTCAAATTTGATATTGAAATTCTATCAAGTACCCTCAGTAGAAATCCTTAGTTATAGAAATATGTTTATTTGAGAATTCTTATGGTAGTGCATCGCTATTTTTGCATTATTAAATCTTTTTATTTGTTGTATATTTTATCGTTCCAAAGCATCTGAAGAGCTCTCCACGTTGTTCAGAATAAGTCATTGAGGCAAGTATGTGATGCTCCATGGTTCATGCGTGGATCGGTGTTACACAGAGATTTAAGTGTGCCCACTATTCGCGAATTCGTTCGTGAAACCTCTAAAAAGATTCATGAGGCTGTCGGCCTTCACTGCAACCCAACAATCTCTTGCTTGTAGGATTGTGACGAGAAGGCATCAGAGAATCGCTATAGGCTGAGAGCTATTCTTCTCAATGACCCTCCCTATGTAGAGACGCAATAGTAAACTGACTTCTCAACTGTAGCGATCGCGCCCTCCTATCGGCAGCAATGGGAAGGGAATGTCAAAAAATAAAATTCAAGAGTTTAAAACGAAGGAGAACTTTGGCGCTAACACGCCTTAGAACTTGATGCTCCTTCAAATTGATATCAAAAAAAAAAATATCGTTCCAAAGTCGGTCAGTATGCAAAATATTATTTGAACACGGTGCTTTCCAAAGAAACATTCCTATCGGTTATTGGATACGCGAAAACAGCGCTTTCGCGTTACCTCGCGATATTAAAACCCAGATTGCGTTAAAACATTTGATTCACGTTTAATATCGCCAAGTCTTTTCGAAAAAGCAATACCATACGCCAGAGTGAGGCGATACATCACGCAAATATATAACATATCGTTCGTTCAACAATATGCATACGCTCCGTCTATCTGCTTTTATTTTATACGTACGTTAGAAATGAAAAAGTCATCGAGCGTGCGTTTTTCTGAAATTTTCGCAGTTTTCTATTTTTCGGCGTTTGCCTGTACAGCAATGGAAAAATGATAAAACAAATTGAACGATACCTTTCGACTTATAGCTCCTCTATAGGGCAAAGGCCGAAATTGCTTAGTATATTAACCACTCGTATTAAGGTCAAAATATCCAAAACCACCCATAATAAAGTTAATATTAGTATCATTGAGATTGCATCGTCAATAATATTATTTCATCATTAAATTTATCAAATGACGGAATGTTTACGTTGTTTCCCAAAAATCAATATCTTTATCCGCGAATTTTTAAATTAACAATTACCCTTTCGATGGTTTCGGCGGTAACTTTGTGGAACTTCATTTTAATATAAAATTTCAAATAACTTTGATTATTCGACGTATTGTGCTACTAACTGTGACACGTGTTTCACCTCTTTCAGCGGCATCTTCATAGTAAGTCAGAAGATGCCTCTGAAAGATGCGAAACACGTGTCACAGTTAGTAGCACAATACGTGGAATAATCAAAGTTATTTTAAATTTTATATTAACAATTGGCCGTTTGTGCGAGCCACTAACAGCTTTGATGCACCGTATTGCATTTGGATCTGAATTATGAAGGCTGTTTTGCGATTTTTATACAAATAAACATACATTTATAAAAATAATCCCATAAATTATCAGTCAACATTTTATCACCACGTTTTAATGGAAAAATCTCCAATTTAAATGTCGCACAGTTGGCTTAAAAAAATTATAAATTAGTCAATGTAATTAACCAATGAAAATATTGATGTTACTAACACAAAAATACATTTTTTTTATATGGTTAATAAAGATTTTAAAATATCATCTAAATTCGATTTTCATAATATTTAATTTGCCCTATAAAGGGTTAAAAGTGTACGGCTTATGTGAAAATGATAAAGATGCTTCTTTTATTGATTGAAAAAATGAGTTATATGAGTTACGCCCGGGTTCGATTCCCGGTACGAGCATTTAAGTCGATAAATCGATGATGCTCAGGGCAATGAAAAATGTTGAAATACTTATTTATTTTTAAGTGTACATTGAAAAAATTACAAATTATAAGTTTATTACTTTTGCAATGTGAAAAAATATTAAAACATTGAAAGAAAAAATACTTAGCTTACAGAGTGAAAGAAAAAAAAATAGGCAAAGAAGTCAACTGAGTGAACATTGACAAAATCATTGGCATTATAAAACAATAGTATAACGTGACATTCAGCATAACATTACATACGAGCAATTCCGTGGCGCAGTTTTCAACGTTATTGGCTTGCGTGCCGGACCGCCCGGGTTCTATTCTCGGTATGAGCAGATATTTTCAGTCGATAAATCGATTCTGTTTGAAAGCATGGATGTTTGTGGTGTTGAAAATACCTTCCCATCTTTTCTATCCCAAAAGAGGAGAGCAGTTAGCTAACCACTAGTCCTGTCCGAGTCTTCGTATCCTTTCAATCCCTACTCTTTTAAAAAAAAGAGAGGTTTAGCAACTGAGTAACAAGCAGTTCAATTAGAAATAATATATGTTGAGATAAACTCTGTGAGTCTATATGCACCCAGTTGGAAGCGGACATTGATTAAAAAATATAAATTTCTTATTCTTTAATTCATTCACTTCCGATGTGGAGCATATGGTGTCTAACTGGTATTTCAGTCACTTTACTTCTAGACTAGGACAGTACTATTGGTTGTCTAGTCGCTTTACTGGGACTATGTTGAGAAAAGCTCCGACAGGAGTCCATATGCTACAAGTTGGGAGCGGACGTGGTTAAAAAAAACATGAAAACGCTGAAGTTTTTGAGACATCTTTTATGAGTAGCACGAATGTTTACATAGTCTAAAAAATATCTCTGACAAAAAGAAAAAGTAAAAAGAAATTCACTTTTAATTCGAGTTTTGAACGAAATTTTTATTCACAATTAATATTATCTTGAATAAAAGATATTACTAAAATCAAATCAAATAATTTATTCTCCGTTCAAAAGTTGAGAAAGTTAATAAGATTAGTTGCGTTATCTGATAAATTTTGCTTAAGTTCTTCAAATTATTACAATTTCTAATAATGAACTTTTATCAGATTATGTGATAAATTTAAAGAATTGTTTAATATCTTGATTCAAAGCCATGCTCAATTCAGAAATGTTCTCGAAACGAAAACTGCATTCATTGTTCTCGTGCAAAATTTACTACTGAAATTTTTCAAATCTGCTTAAGTCAAATCTTATCCGTTGCAAGTTAATAAGACTTAAAAGCTCAAGCATAACAATAACTTGAAATTTATGAACACTTACATAAAATGAGGTTGTATATCTGCCAAGGGAAAATTTGTCGTCGTTGCTCATTTCAGGCCCGTTTAAAAATTCACGTACAATTTCAAAGTAGATACTACACACACAACTGTATTGCGCTTTTCGCGTTTGACTCTTCGAGTTTTCTGTAAGTTATTTTCATAGAAAAAGTTTCACCTCACAGTTTCGTTGAAGTTTTATAGCTCGAGTGCGCAAGTGGCGCAAAAGATTATTGTGAATTTTATTTTTAAAACTTTTTTGTTTATTTCTTTAATTATTAATTAACGTTGTATTTTTAAGGTGTCAATACATGGTGGATGGTTCACCTTTCAACATCTTCAGGCATTCCAAGTGCACGGATGTACTTGAACTGACGCGCAGTAAACAGTTTGTATCGTTTAATGGAATTCACCATTATTGTACCAATTAAATAAATGCCATTTATTAATCATTTAAGAACTTACTATCATCCGTGCAATTGAAATGCCTCAAGATGTTGAAAGGTGAAACCCGGGTCGATAGCGACTTACTCTTGGAAAAGTACAAAATACAAACAATTCAAATTTTAACATATTTCATTGTATTGATTGAGTAGGCATTTACTTGGTAGACTTCCATTTTAATACTTTTCTTAGAAAACCAAAAATACGTCACGTATAAAATGATTTTCCGGATATGTAGCGTGGCATTTTTATCGAAAAATCAATGGCTGAACATGGTGGCATGTGGCGGAAATCCATGGAATTGGCTTGGCGTTTAAAGGGTTTAATTAATAATACGCCTCTCAACTACATACGCCGCTGGCACTGTGTTTTGTGATTTCCTATTATCTTATATATAAAACCGAAACGGCGTATGTATGTATGTCTGTAATTCCCTTTTGCATTGTTGTTGCAAGTTGCCATAAAAACGAATATGAAAGAAAATATGTTTGAATTTTTATCGGCGAAGACATTTAGTCAAAATGTAATAAATTAGTCTTCTACTGAACTTTTCTCGGCTTTTATCATTAATAATAATGTTTATTATTTACTTGAAGGTATTATTTGACATTTCTTTGACAGCAAATTAGATTTTTTCCTTTAATTTGGACATTTTAATGGGCGAGAATGGGGCTGTCATCAAATTAAATAAAGTTTGTGATTTTATTTTAACTCTATTTTGAATGTTAGATTTTGTGATATAATTATGTCGAATGATATAACATTAAATAATTATTGGTCGCTTAGTCCGAGCGACGCCGGGTAGCAATACTAGTATATTATATTTATGAAAATACATGGAAGTAGTACTCTACTCAACTACTGCTCTTCCAATGAAGAAGGCAGTGTCTTGCAAGATTCCTGAAATACAACTATTAGTCCCATTTGTTAAATACTTTTGAAAGCTTTATACGGTGTTCAGTTTTACATCAGAATAACATCTAAGCTTTTGAAAGCATGACCCTAAAAAATAATGTGTGATCCGAAGGGGAAGGACTAAAAATACCCCAGTGTTATGGTTTTATTATGCTTTAACGTATCTTCAAACATCGTTATTAATATGTATATGGTATTTAAAAATTGATACTTTTCCTATTCACATTTTAAGCGACGCCGGGTAGCAATACTAGTAGTGTATAAAAAGACATCATATAAAGTGTGGCTTGTTTACAAACGTTGTAATAAATAACACTTTTTAACAATTCAAAAGATCGCTTATTCCAAAAACACTTCATAAACAAGGAAGCTTATCCTGCCATTATCAGAAGTTTGCTGCGGCCGTATTAGAGCATCAAAACATAACATTATGAAACGTTAAGACTGTAGTTCGTTTAAGTTTATATCCTCCGAAATTCAGAGCTTTAAGCTCGCTCTAAACTCTCCTTGAGGTAACATGAATCTTAAAATCCCATAAAGTAATACAAGCTTTACTGAGATTTTCGGAACAAAGTTATTGTCAGACACTACCTATATTTTCAAACGTACCTATTATATCAAATATAATATATTATAGGAAAAGTTTTATGTTTAGAATTCGTACAAGTTCACGGAAAGTTTAGTATTGTTTTTCATGATTTAATGAAACACGTTTTATATAATAGCTGAAATTTCATTTAATTATGTAATTATCTTCAAGTTTTATTTGAGTATAGTATACGGTGGAAATGTATATATAAACAATTGAAATAATAAAACATTTTTAGTGCTTTTTTTCCACATTTCTTTTTTCTTTTATTGGGTCAGGACCGGTTTCGCTCATGGCGAATATTTTATGTGGTAAAAGTACTAAAAATGTTTTATTTTAATGCCATTCCATCACTTATTGACAGTGAACACCTAAAAAAAAGGTAAATATAAACTATTGTAATTTAAAAAAAAAGTTAAGAAAAGAATCAATCTCAAATCGTGACTAAAAAAAAATTGTTTTTTTGGACGTTTATGACAAAAGATTATAGCATGTTAGTAATAAAATATTCAAAAATGAATAGTTTAGAGTTTATATAAATAAATAAAATCAACAACAGGAAGAAATTTTATTAATTAATATCTTAAATAGATCAGATTGGTCGCCACTGCTAAATTCATTTCCAATGGCTTTTAGCCCTTCCCAATTGATTACATCTCATAAGTTAATATTTTTTTAATGTTAACGTCATTTATGATTATTAATATAAAATTTAAAATAGCTTTGAATATTCCACGTTTTATGATACTTATTGTGACACGTGCTTCGCCTAAAGTAATGCTTAATCATTACTTAAGCAAACCTTGCGAAAGTTAGTCCGAAGGTGCCCCTGAAAGAGGCGAAACACGTGTCACAATCAGTAACACAATACGTGGAATAATTAAAGTTATTTAAAAAATTTATATTAACTAAAAGCTTATTTTATTTGACTATAATGAAGTTCTACTAATTTGATATATACACAGGTGAAGGCTTGGAAAATTTTTTAGAAATGTTTAACGAGATTTTTTGTAAACTTTTTGAAAAAAGGACAGTACACAGTTCCAAATTCCAATTCATTTATATTGATATTATATCGTGTTACTGATATTGAAAATACGTTTTTATTAATACATTTATATGTTTTTTATCGTTGTTACATACATTTTGAGTGAAGTATCTAGATAGGATTTTATACTAAAGGATTTGTAAGATAAAAAAAATGTATTATACGCGTCGAACAATTTGATTGATGGACTGCTGTTCTGTGCTCGATTGATTTGAAAGAATCCCTTAAAAATAATAAATTTATTTTATCTTATTATCTGGAAACTTTTTTCTCTGCCAAATACAATTACCGTCGCAATACATAAAAACAAAATATAAACGGTTGCAACTATTAATATTGTTTCGATTTTTCTTTTTGCTCTCGGCCCGAAATAACATTCTTAAAATTTAAACTATTTACTTTGAAAAGATTTTCAATTTTGAATTGCTGAGTAATATAAGCTATTTTCTAATTGTATAAGTATTCTATAGTCGTATTTGAACGGTCCGTGGTGCAGTGGTCAACATCATTGGATTTCTTGTCATACCACTCGGGTTCGATTCAATCTGTTCGAAGGCAATGGGTGTTTGTGTTGTCAAAAATCCCTTCTTATCTTCCGATTCAAAAAAAAAAACTAGGCACGTAACGAGAGCCCTTAGCTAACCACTAGTAATTTCCTAATCTCCTCATACTTTAAATCTCTACTCTCTTCGAAAAAGAGAGGTTAAACAACTGAGAAACACGAAATGAAAAAACATGTTAAGATAAACTCCGAGAAGAGTCCATATGCTCTAAATTGGTAGCAGGCATTGTTTTAAATAAAATTATTTTAATATTATCCAGTAGACAATTGTATTAATTGTATTGAACCTTTTTGCTAATTGTATAGGTTCTTCCAATAAAGACGCTCGCTCGAGTAGAATTTCCATCGTGGCGTATGCTGTGTGGCACGTAGCCCCGTCCTATTGAAACCACATGTTATCGGTATTCATATCATCCAGTTTAGACCACAAAAAGTTGATTATCAACGCCAGTTTCGTTTTTAGAAGAAGTATGGACCGATGATTCCACCAAACCAAAATCCGCACCAAACAGTGAATCTCTCGAGATGCATTTGGTGGTGGTGTATCTCGTATGAATTGGAATTGCTCCAAATCCGACAATTTTGCTTGTTCACTTATCCATTTATCCTAAAACGGGCCTCGTCACAAAATATTACTTCAACGAAGCAGTGACTTTCATAGTACAGTTTGATAATTTTCACACTTTGTTCAACGTTATAACCTTCCATGGTGATTTGCCGTACACTATTAGGTAATTGACAACTAATTTGACAGGTTTCACTTTACCAACATGGCTGCTTTCGAACAAAATAAAATCGAACGTCCCTATGAGGCCCTGTATATCAAACAGAATTGTATAATTATCATAACCTTTATCCAATGCTAAAAATATTTTAATTTCAAAACATTCTTACACAAATATGTCCTCTGATATTAATCACACCAATACAAAAACAGTAATTCTATGTTATGTGACCTTTTGTAATTACCTTTTAATGATAATTGATTATAATGACCACCTGTAATTGTAGGATTCTATCGAGCCTTTTTTTTACTTGAACATGTTTTCCATTTAATCCTTTAATTATATAAAAACAATATTAAAATAAATTCAGATTAACACAAATATAACTCATATGCTTATCAGTTATAGTACGATCTTTCTTTAGAATGCTTTTATATTTTTTAACCATATACGTTTCATTGTGGAAAATATGAATTCTTTATGGAATTTATCTCTATAGAATTTTTCTACAAAAACTGATGTTTACTCCATTTGATGGATTCAGTGGAAGTTCATTTAAATTTAGAAATAATTACATATAGATATGATAATATGATTTATTTGAAATATGCACTTCTAGAACTAGGCACCACATTTATACTTGTAATATAGCATATAAAAAGGTTTTATGAGATCTTTCCTTTTTGGAGATGGAAGTATGAAAAGTAGCATCAAATATATTATTCTTTTAACAACTCCATGGTTTCAAGATTAGGTATGAATATGGAGTAGTGAAATATCTTAATCAATTCCACGTTTTGTGTTAGTAATTATGACACGTGTTATGCCTTTTCCAGATGCATTTTCGGACTTACTATCGCAAAGTTTTCTCAATTACTTAATAATTTAATATTTTAAAATGATAACTTACAAAACGGAGTTGAGGATTTTTCCTTTTTACTCGAAGCAATGGAGAGATGATAAAAACAAAACAAACAAATAATTATAATAATATACGTATAGAATAAAAATCGACAGGACTCTTCAAAAGTAATTCTATCGGAATTGATTTCCAATAAATTAATAAAACGTGGTTAATTGTATGAAGTTTCACAGCGCTGGATTACAACAGTATTGGAAATATCCAGTACGTAAATATTGGCTTAAACTATACTTTTATCAACGATAAAATACACATAGATTATAGCTGAAACAAAAATAATCTTAAATAAGATACTTTTATATTCATGTACATTCTACTACCTTTGTATTTGTATTAAAACTTCCTATCAACTCAATTTGGTTTGATAAAGATCTTATACATAATATTATTATTATACTTCAATTAGTACAAACTATTTCGATTTTACACACGCGTATCCACTACGTTGAAAACTTTAATTAAAACCAGCATGAAAGTTTCTCATTCCTCTTAAATAATGTAACATAAAGGGTATTTCAATAAGGACGCTCAAAATATGTTACTTTGTCCTGCTGAGTAGATTATTCATTGTTTAGTGGCCAAATTTGAGTCAACCAGTTTTGTAAATAATCGGCCAACACCTACCTGTACGTCATCAAAATACAATATCTGGTGAAAACATTGCTGCTGTGTGTGAAAGTGTACAGGAAAACCCAAGGCAGCTTATTTCTCGTTGTTCACAAGAACTTGGCTTTTCTGCGACTTCAACTTGGCGAATTTTGAATCGGGCCTTATGTCTGCACCCGTATAAAATCCAACTAACCGAGGAACTTCAGGTAAACGACCGCAGACAACGCCTGATTGGGTTCTGGAGCAGTTGGAAGTTTACCCAAATTTGTCAAAAAAGTCGACTTTAACGACATGGCCCATTTTATAATGAATGGATATTGGCAGACATTTGATGCTATATTCCATATTTAATGCCGTAAAATATACTTACAAATGAAATTAAAATTTAGTCGAAATCTCACAAACAACTTGTTTTATTTACATTTCAAAACTAAGCGTCCTTATAAAAAGACCCTATATTAATGGTTTGTATTTTATGATATATACATCGATATATTTGAGAAAAAAAACCCACACAAAACACTTCCAAGGTTTCTTGGTACGCGATATTTTTGCAATTGTCGGATCACTGCGGCGTCCTCACTTATTTATCGAATTAACCCTGTTCATAGTATTTGATGGCATACGAGAGAGCTGAGTCCCCAGTGGTCGGCTAGAAGGGTTGAAGTTATCCCGATGAATGTCAATTACGGTATCAATATCTTGCGAATCTCAATGTTGCCTAAATTGTAGCCTTTCTCCATTAATGAAATACATGTAGCCTGCTCCTTATGTTTCGCAGATATAATTTCTGTACTACAAATGAAAATTTTTATCAAAACCGTTACGAAAACTGGTAAATTTTTCGTTTATAGATTTTATTTAAGATGTCGATCGCAATATAGAGTTTTCTCACTAACGACACGGAGTTTTTAGGGCAGTTTAAAAGCACGGATGAACTTAAATGCCAGTTTAACGTCACGTTGCTTAAGCTTTAGTTTATTCGTGCACTCAAAATGACTGTAATGGTTGTAAATTTAACTCTTCTATATCTACTTACGATGGTAACTTTGTGGAAGTTTATTTTAATAAAATTTTATATTATTTATATATCTAATTTTAGAATTCGATGGAATTTCAATATAAAATTTTAATCGTTATAATTTTGCGTCGTTGTCACTAAATGTGCACGGATGAAATCAAATGCCAGTTCAGCATCACGTTACGTCAGCTCAAGATCATCTTTGCACATAGTTGTAATATTTTCGCTAATTTAACGAATTTAAAATTTCGTCCGAAAGTATTTGAAATAATTTCAATGTAAAATTGAATCGTTTTAATTTAGCGCTTTTCTATGAATTTTGTCATTTTCGATCCGGAATCTTCGGGCATTTATAGTGCACGTATGAACTTAAATGCCAGTTCAACGTCACGTTGCTTTAGCTCAAATTCATCCTTACACTTGTTGTAATTTTTCCACTTACATATAATATCTAATTTAAGACTTCGACTCATTAGTATTTGATGGAATTTTAATATCAATTTTGAATCGTTTCAAGTGTGTGCTTTATCATGAGTTTTGTCACTAGTGACCCATGAGTTGGCCTTCGGAGATTTTTGGGCATTTTAAGTTCAGTTGATTATTCTCGTCATATATTTAAATATCATTTTTTATCATCTTATTTCGATCAGAAAATAATGAATAAAGCCAATGTGAGAAAATGGGAAAAACTAAATTTTAAATACTTAATATTTAAGCAATGTCCTTTCCCAGTCATCTTCAATATGTATCTTGATTACTTTGTGATAGTTATGTCAACGAGTTTATGATATGATAGACCTATAATTAACAGGAACAGCGTCGCAGCACCTATATTGCCGTTTTTGTTTATTCCCCGAATATGGCCAACTCGCCGAACTCTCGAAAAGTTTCGCCTTTTTTTGACGAAAGTTTTCCTCAAAAACTTGTAAACTTTTCCTACCTCTAAGTTGTTTTTCCGCACTGCATGAGCGGGCACTTGGACTTTTCTTTTGAAACAATTACGCCTTTTCGTCACCCACTCACTCAGCGCGAAAACAAAGAAAACCATTAATAAACCGCACCACGACTTTGGAGGGGGAAAAAACTAAAAAAAAAGTATAGTTTCAAATTCTTTGAAAGTCTTTTTACAAAGAATTTTTGGTCGCTGTTATTAATTTTAATTAATTTTGTAATACAAGGTCAATAATTTTAATGAAGTCGTAGAGAAAGGAAAATTATTCTGCCGTTCCAAGTAAAAAGAAAGTATGTGATGATGGATACTTTCGACGTATTTTTTGAAGTTTCAGAATTTATAAAAAGCGGTTGATGCAAAAATTATCAAATTACGATGTAGATGCAGATGTTTAAATTTGAATCTTATATCTGTCAGAATCATTGGGATGCGTGGCAACAGTACATCTTCTCTATTAAATTTTCTATTTAAAATTGTAACTGCGATGATATGGTTTCTTAGGTTTTTCACTGAAAGCCCGGTACCGTTGCAAAGTCGTAGTGCATTTATATTTTGGAGAAGAATGATACGTACTCCAATTTTCACTGTCAAAACGTGCCTGGAAAATCAAGTGAATTTATGAGCTTTTTTTATGATTTAATAAAAAAACTTTCACAGCCATTTGTACAACAACTCACCAAAGCTTTGTCACAATTGGATGAACGGTACAGAAACACATACGGGACAAACAAACATTCGTTTTTAGAAAGATATAAAAAATCATTCAAAACATGGATTAATTTAACATGTAGTTACGTAGCATAGTGAAAAGGGTCATATCTAAAGAGTATTTGTATAATAAACTCACATTTTATCTCAAATGCTTCAAGGAAATTTGGTTAACTAATCAGTCAGTTTTCGGTAAACAAACATATTTCATATGCTGCTCCGAAAGCTTAAATACTCCATTTTGTGCATTGGGAATAAACAAAGTTGTAAAAATATGCGGTAAAAATTCTACGGATAACATAGACATTCCGCATTATGCAGAAATAGAGATGTTTTCATAACTTTAGACTTGTGGGAAAAAGCGAAAAGAACACTAGTTGATTTTATTTTAGTATTTTAAATAGCATACAATTTAAAACACACGTATTCGAATATTATATTTGTCTGTATAAATTAGTGTTTATTTTCTTTTGAAAAGAAGGTGGGGTATGGTATTAATAAATCGTTTGAAAAGAAACTCGGTTTTTTATTTCAGTCACAACTAGGGTTTTTTACCCCGAGTCAAATTTTTAATCCCGGGATTTCGTGATTGAAATAAGTCAATCCGGGGATTTGAGTAATTTTTTATATTTATTAAATACTAGCTGTACCCTGCGCGTTGCTACGCCAGCAATTGTAGGGGGTATTGGGGGGGGGTGGGGGAAGGGGTGTACGCCAGAAAGTTTCACGGAAGTGTACTCGAGAAATTTGTAAAAATTCGATATCAATTTTTGGGGGAGAGGGGGATTGTTTGGCGGGGTGAGGCTTGGGGGCGTATTGGAGGGGTTTGCCAGAAACCTTCGAAGGAGTGAACTCGAAAAATTCATAAAGTTTAAAAAAAAATTTGAGGGGTGGAGGTTGTGGGGTGGTTGGGGGTGGTTGGGGGTGGTTGGGGGGTGGTTGGGGGGTGGTTGGGGGGTGGTTGGGGGGAGAGGTTGGTAGGCCAGAAACCATTGCGGGAGTGTACTCAATAAATTTGTAAAGTTTCACTTCGATCGGTCGAGCGGTTTAGTAGTCCATAGCGGACATACACACAGACATTCATTTTTATATATATAGATAAGCCTTGTTAAAGTATCATTAAAAATAGTTTAGAATAATTGTTGTCACTATCTTTTTATGAATATTATATTTTGGTTGTTTATTCATTAATGAAGAGCGAAAATATTTGGTTGAAATGTAATATACGAGAGTATTGGTCTCGTTCGAATACGATCTGATAACTAATTGAAATTTAAAATATCATATCGTTAAAATTACACATTAATGGAAATAAATAACGCTTTTATTGATGAAAAATCAATCAAGGGAATATGATTTCTAATGCTGGGATTCATCAGATATTGAAAATCCGTGGGTTCCCGGGATTGGAAACCTTAGTCACAACTCACAACTATGTTGCTCACTATTTTTATACGTGTCCGCTCCCAATTTGTAAGCATATGGACACCTCACGGAGTTTATCTCAACATGTTTTTTTTAACGATAAGTGCTTGCTTCTCAGTTGTACGACATCTATTTTTGAAGAGAGTAGGGATTGAAAGAATACGAGCAATAGGACAGGACTTGTGGTTAGCTGATCGCTCTCGCTATACAAACAGGTATAATCTTTAAACGATGCATTGCTTAAAAAACCATTATTGGTGTTTATTTTGAATGAAACCAATAAATGACAATACAACTGACTCTAATGTGCCATACATTTGATAGATATATTAATGATAGAACATTATATATTTAATAAAAAGCACACTAATTATTCAATAGAGAATGTGGAAAGGCAAAACATATTATTTATATAGAAATTATAAGAAAAAAAGGATTATATCGAAAGAAAAATAACAATGTATTTTAATTCTACAGAAATTATTTTATATATTTGTTGATTGCTATTTCAGCTTACGCCCTCGTCAGAATTATGTTTAAAGCGTGCATTATATACCTGGACTAGACAGGGTACACTATACATCTTCTTCTCTGTTCCACCATTTTAATTTTATATGGAAATAATAAGTTATTGAATGTGTCAAATTGATTTGGTGTATTCATGAAGTGAAAGCTATTCTGGGTTTTTACTAAGTGAGAATAAACGTTAAATTAGTAATGCATCAAGAGAATTTATTTTAAATTGCATTAGTGTGTATTAATGGCTTAAGAAGTGGTCATGCATAAATTGTAATCTGTTTATTAAGAATGTCATTGGATTGATTATACTTATTAATTTCTAGCTGTTCCAATGCATTTAGCTTAAGGCCCTTATTAAAAGAATGTAAACAAATCGGAACTAAATTTAGGTCATGTGATCCCTCTATGAAGTGGTTTGCAAATTGCGAATATGTATTTTTATTATTAAAAGATCTAACGTGTTCCTTGTCACGAATCGAAATACTACGCCCTGTCTGACCATATGGAGTTCTACCAAGTAAATGCCTACTCAATCAATAAAAGAAATTATTGGTCACGTTTTTAATAAAATTATATGATTTCTTTCTTTATTTCTCAAAATCCTTTATTGTCATTATAAATATCTTTGATATATACCACGTATGGTTAACAAGAAAACTAAATATATCCTTTCACATATTATATAACCATAGTCTTTTCCTAGATCTGAAAAAAAATCTTGCGCTAATTGCAACATGCAGTAATGAAGAACTACGATGGTGGAAAAAAAGCTTAATAAAGGTTAAATGAAAAGCCCTAGCAGTTTTTTAGTACGAATTCAGCTTTGGATAAGGCACGTAAGATTGAAACTTGTAATTAGTGACATCTGTTTTTTTATGATTAGCAAATACTAAATGAAAAACTCAGGTGGTATTTTATAAATTAAACACTTTTTTATGTGAGACGACAAAACGTTAAAACTGGCAAATTAACGTTTACTTACAACCTAATTAATATACTTGTCATTACATATAATAAATTATTATATAGTAAACGAAAAAATATGCTTAAACATGTCATGGAAATTACATCAAGAAACTGATAAATTCAATGTCGATACCTACGTACAATTGGATTATGATATTTTTTTACCAATAATTGACTTAAGTAAAAGTAGGATATATTATTCGATGGTATAGAAATTAAACAAAAAGCAATCAATATAACTTATACTTGAAATAAGTTAAAGATTCCCCATTCAATAGAAGAAACTTATGAATCACACTTAAAGTACTCTCCGTCAATACAATACGATGAAAGGTATTATGTTAAAAAGTAATAACACTTTTTTGTACTTATTCTTGATATTAGATTTATTAAAATCAGGATCAGTTTCACTCATCGCGAGCATTATCAACTGATCGTAATAAATCAAATGTGGAACTATTACAAAAAATATGTTTAATTATTGAGTTAAATTGAAGGGGGCTGTTATATTTTGCATTTCGAAATTTATGGTTGTTTATTTATACTATTTGATAAAAAAAATAGGTTGGTTTGACAACTTCAACTAACAAACTGCATAAATAAATATAAAAAAAACAACATCAAAAGATTGAAGACGATTCATGATGTCAGTAAATTGGGTCGCTTATGTCAGAAAACATTATGAATTCTACGGTTATGAAAAATAGAACCATTCAACAAGTTTAGCCATTCAAGAGTTTTCAATAAGTACCTACACATTCGCATTACAAATTCGACAGAGAAAACTTTTGATTTCATAAAAATCCAAATAAAAAAGCATTGCAGCTTTCTAGCTGACATTATGCACATTTAAAAACTCTACATAGAATTTTTTTATTCAATATTTTTTTAATATCAAGTTCGACTTTTAAATACACCAAATCCCAAGCTTTTTTTAACACGGTCTTACTTAATGGAAAATTTTATTTATATTTTTTTGCTCAATCTTTTTTACGGGACCTTACTTTTGCACGGCTGTTTTACGTAGGAAAAATTCTCCGTGTAAAAAGAGGACAAGGTATGATTTCGATACAGCCACTTAATTTCATTGCATAGGAGCAATAAAGATTAGAGTATACTATATATTGACGAGTCACTATCGTTTCACTACTTTTGTCAAGATTAAGAATAATGGCATGATTTTTTTTCACAAATAAAATCATACATATGAATAACTTAATATTAAAATTATTATAAGGAATCAAATTGCGGAAAACCTCTAAGCCGATAACAATATACCACGCTTATTAGCATTAAATTTTACGTATAAGATTTAAAACTAAAACCACTAAAAACATAACTCTACGAACAAATTGTTATGTATTTTAGTTCCACAAAAATTAATTAAATATAGCTGATAGCTCTTTCGGCTTACGGCCATGTCAGAGCTATAGAAGACGGCGTAAGCCGATATAGCTATCAACTAAAGTAAATGATTGCTGTAGAACTA
This sequence comes from Himalopsyche kuldschensis, assembly GCA_028554975.1. Taxonomy (NCBI): domain Eukaryota; kingdom Metazoa; phylum Arthropoda; class Insecta; order Trichoptera; family Rhyacophilidae; genus Himalopsyche; species Himalopsyche kuldschensis. The sequence goes on from JAHFWI010000006.1 coordinate 19,840,105, forward strand.
AAATACATTGCTATTCTTTACCGTTTTATAATGGAGTTCTACAAAGTAAATGCCAAGACAATCAAAACATAAAAAATATAGTTTCAGAGAAAAAATTAAGTGACTTTGATTTCTTATTTCGTATTTCTTAAGTAAAATAGATTGTATGTATTTTACATGGTAAGATAAAATATTCATTAAACATAGTTTGAGAAAATTAACTTTTCTATAATTTTAGAAACGGAATTTAAATATATTTTTACTCGGTTAGTTTAAAAAAATATATTGAATTCGATCTTGGGACTCGTACATATATCTCAGCCGTCAAGAAAATAAAAGATACATGGGTTTATCATTAACGTTCAAGTAATCATAATAAAATAATACATTATTAATACCTTTACTTTTCAAATATAATAATTGTTTCGGCATAATAATATACAGAGGTTTTATTTTCCTATAATTATATATTAACTGTGACTGATAATGTAAGTATAAAAAAAGTTAGCAACTCAATAATTTCGTTTTAACAAATCTTATATATAAAACCGAAACGGCGTATGTATGTATGTGGGTCTGTAATTCCCTTTTGCATTGTTGGTCATTAAGTTGCCATTAAAACGAATATGAAAGAAAATATGTTTGAATTTTTATCGGCGAAGACATTTAGTCAAAATGTAATAAATTAGTCTTCTACAGAACTTTTCCCGGCTTTTATTATTAATAATAATGTTTATTATTTACGTGAAGGTATTATTTGACATTTCTTTGACAGCAAATTAGATTTTTTCCTTGAATTTGTACATTTTAATGGGTGAGAATGGGGCTGTCATCAAATTAAATAAAGTTTGTGATTTTATTTTAACTCTATTTTGGATGTTAGATTTTGTGATATAATTATGTCGAATGATATAAAATTAAATAATTATTGGTCGCTTAGTCCGAGCGACGCCGGGTAGCAATACTAGTTATACTATAAGTATTTTCATTGAAAACATTATGTTATTCGATTCGGAATACGAAACGTAAATACAACAATTTCGAAACTATTTGTTTATTATTAGATTAATTTGTAGTCATGATCATGGATTAAAAAATATTAAGGCCAGTTGAATAATGCATTAAGGAAAATGTTTTTTTTTGATAAAATAATTACGATTCTATTGATACCATCAAATTATTTGCTTTTCTTAATGTTAAATATTTGTTTAATTACTTAGAAGAATATGTGTTTAATTCACTTTGGAAAAACATTTATGTTTGTAAAATTCGTAAATACAATGTTGTTTTATTTATTTTACTACAAATATCAGCTAATACGCGTTAATTTTATTACGTAAATATTATGAGAAGTTTATTTTACAAAATTTAAGATTTAACCATTTCTCAGAAATATTTATTTTGTTTAAATAATAAACACTGCTTTCCATAATTCAATTTACTATTTAATAATAATGCCCAAATTCTTCAAAATCATATATTTAAAAAAATATTGTTATTTTACAACTATTGACTTTTCATAGAATTGTGTAGAATAAGTTTTCTTGGCATTATTTTCAAGCCATGCTTCCGACCCGCCGGAAGCAGCTGTTAACTAAATATTAAATAAATCATACTAACAGATATAAATCAAAGGAAAACAGCATTGGTTTTATTATTATTGAATCGATTTTAAACTATTGGTGCTAAAAATTCATGCTTCATTATTTTTTTTTTGCAGTACTGCGTAATTCAATTTGAGATGGGCAGTAAAAAAACTACAGTAAACAAAATATTAAATTAAATAGCTTCACTTTGAATTGAGTCGTTAAAATTTACAGCTTTTTTAATATTACGCTTTGGTTGATTTACCATAAAATTATTCAAAATAGTCATATTCAGCTCAATTAAAATAGTGGTGAACGACAGTGAATTTTGAAAGAGAAGACTTTATTAAAAATATATATTATAGTAGATTATTTTTCTCCGTTTTTATTAAAACGTTAGTTTGTTCGTTTGCATCATGAGGTTGACTTAGAAAAATACTTTTTTTCGGTAAAAATGAAACGCAATGTTTTAATATACATCCTAAGTTTCATTAAATGATCAGAATTCGTTTCGCTCATTGCAAAAATTGTACAAGCATATGTACATATTTATATCTGATTTTGTCGTCAAATGTGTCACATTTTAATAACTTCCAATGACCAAATGTATGTATAATCAAACTGTTGATTACAAAATAGCGTTGCAGCTTATATACATAAATATAATTAACACATTTTAAATGTAATGATAAAATTCAAAGTAAACCACTAACTTACATATTAATATATACATTTCGATAAAATTAATTAAAACATTTAATACTTTAACTTACGTTTCGTGTAAATATAAATCCATCTTCTTCAACCAGCATACCATTTCATTTACTTGTTAATTCTTCCGACACTTTATTTAACGCGAATAATTTTAACAATATGAATATTTTTATTGGTGTAATATTGATTATCAATTTTATAGAATACTACATTTTGATAAAGCTATCTTTGCGAAAGTTAATTAATGAAAACCTCACAATGTAATATATATCTAAATTGTCAGCAAAAAAATACTTATTTATACAAATCGTATTACGAACTAATGTATATTTAAGGTAATAATTCTTGAAATTTTTGGCACATTAAAAATATGTGAATAAATGTTTAAAAAAAACGAAATACAAAACTTTTTTTATCTAAAATGAGAATTTCTGTATCGATATAATAGTTTTGTGACACGAATGAAAGATTATATTTCTGACGACTATTAAAAACAAACATTTGCGTGCTTGGAATTTAAGCTTTTCTTTCGTTGATTTTTTAATAAGTATTGCAAGTAATATTCAATAAGTATTTTTAAATTGTCAACTGTCATCAAGTATTATAAGCAAGTGTCATCATTAAAGAAATATTAGTTCATTAATTATTTTGTTTGTTTCCATAAACTTTGAAGTTGAAATATACAAAGATATTTTGCAAAAACTCTTTGATCGCCGAAGTTAACAAGTCAACTCGGCGACGGTATAAAAATTTCAACAACCTTGAAAACCAATTAATATAACCCACCCCAAAAAACCACTAGCCGAAAGTTCAGCGGTACGAAATAAAAACAAATTGCAATGGGCAACCGCAAAACTTTTCGAGAGATATCAACGCGTCGATTCGCAACCCGGCTCGCCGCGCGACAAACTCTTCGTGAGGCCAGATGACAACTGGCAGTGGACAAAGTATCGCGCTACGAGGGGGTTACCTCTGTTGGCTGTACGCCGTTACGAGCTACGCTTTCACGGGTCTACGCTTCTACGCCTGGCGCATGCCCGTGGAACTTATATTATCTACGGAGAAACGTGGGAGAACAGCGAGTGCTCTGAGATATGATATGCAATTCGAAAGTAATTCGTAAATAGTTGATACGTCATAACGGTGTGAGCTCCCATTCCAAATTCGTTTCTTATCTCGATGAGGTTTATGGCATAGAATGATCCTGTTATTTTACTTGTTTGTAACTAAATTAACCATTTGAATTTGGATGAGAGATTTATTTATTATAGCCTTGCTTGAGCACTATTAAGATATGAATAATAATTCCGTGTTATCTTGCTTTATACGAATATATGTGTACGTGCTTTTGATTTTACTTTCAACCCCATTATAATAAAACTGATTATCTTCACTCGTGTTTCTACACATTTATCGAATCACACTTACTTTGAAGAACTCTTTAACAATAACTTCAAAGAAACAGTTACAATAAGAAGCAATTGGAGAGAAAAATAATACAATCGTGCTAAAAAGGATTTACTATAAATATTAAATGAAAGATATATATTTGGGTGAACAAGTTGGTTCTCCCACCACCCTTCCGTTATGTGTGAGCAGCCGTTTTTCACAGCCGCCTTCCATAACGCTATACGATCAAGAAAAGAAACAAATTTACTCCTCACTTACTAAGCCCGAGACAGAGCTGCACGGGATTGATATTTTAACCATGCACTAAGGTGCTTAATGAGAAGAAAAATAGAAAGGAAAAAAAAAAAATGTGACTTGCTCAGCCACTTTGTTAGAGTGATATTAAGTATCCTATGTATCTGTATACTGAGAATCCGTGGAGTTTAATCTACTTCGCGTTGAATCTGAAGAGGAATCAAGATTATCCCGTTTCTCATATGATGTTACAAATTTATCGAATGCCTCAAAATTGGCCTTGGTTGAGATCAAGTCAGCGTGGCATATTGGTCCCGTATGAGGACGGACCGCAGTAAACAGCTCAGATCGTTCGGCATTCATCTCGGGGCAGTCCCACAGTACGTGATTAGCGTAGTCTGTCCACAAGTGCAATCCGGCCTTTCGAACAACTTGCCCAACCCAAATAGTTTGCAGTTGATCTTGCCATGTCCAGTTATAAACTGGCAAGTCCAGTGTCCAAGCGCTAAACTCTTCACCTTGAGCCTCCAGGTCACGTCTGGGAAGAAAAGATATGTTTGACGCCCTTTGGTGGATGCAAACCACCTAGTTTGCCAAGCTGTTAGAGCCGTTTTGTACGCCAGCTCATATACGAGTAAACGGAGAGTATGATGTTCAGGTATATTTGTAGATTGGAAAAGAAATCAATAGCCTGTGCTATTTAAAAAACAGAAATCAAAGAAGGAATAACGCATTGCCGTTTTCAAAGTGGATTTTTCTCTATGAACTGCTTGTTAATAATCAGTTGCTCGACTTCTTATACTAGTAGAGATGGGGAAGAAATAATAGGACTAGGATAGGAGTGTAGTAATTAGCTTATTGCTTTCTCTTTGTTCATTTTTTTAAGATCGGATGGGCGTGGAAGGGTATATTAGACAACACAGACATCCATGCCTCCAAAATACAATCAACGATCAAAATCAAATTGACCAGACTGGTTCTCGAGCTCGTGTGCTCGGCAACTGAAGCCAACGATATTGACGATCGACCACGGACACGAAAATCCCTTTACAGCAAACGTTAAATAAATCTATTTTCATTTGTTATAGAAGAGACATTAAAATATTCCTACTTACCTTTTTACATCAAATCAAAATGCAGTTATACGAGTTCATTCAAATAATGTGTGTATATTAAATAAATAAAATTCTTTTTACCGCACAAAATTTAATAAAAGATATATTTTCTAGATTTCACTATTTTTTATCCATGTCCGCTCCCAACTTGGAGCATATGGACTCCTCTCGGAGTTTATCTCAACACATGTATTTTCTACGAGAGCCGCTTGTTACTCAGTAGGTCATTCCCTCTTTTTCGAAGAGATTAGGGATGTAAAGTATATGACAACTAGTGGCTAGCTAATCGCTGTCATGTTTCGCTGTCTTTAGGATCGGAAAGGTGAGAAAAGGATTTTAAACATCACAAACACCCATTGCCTCTGAGCAGAATCGATTTATCGACTGAAATAATCTGCTCGTACCGGGGATCGATCCCGGGCGGTCCGACACGGTAGCCAAAGACGATTATTAGTATTTTCAAATGCGTAAATAATAAGACCTATGAAATGACCTATGTATGAATAAAATGCGTTCGTTTCAGCTGATTTTAAATGTTTTGTAGTTAATAATTGTAAGCCTGATAATAAATTAAGATATCGTATAAATTTCTGAATACTTTTTCTAATATAAATTCGACACAAACCCGACAGTGTCATTATTTGATGGTTGCGCCTGCAACGTCATAGCGTTATAACGAAAAAATGAAAAGCATGACATTATAAAAAGTAATATGCCTTTCTCTACGCGGATAAATTGCATCAAAATTTCATCCCAAGTGTATAATGAGAGGCGTTTAGACACTGTTTGCATGCAGATAATGCAGCGTAGGGTAGTATCCAGAAGTCCAAAAGACTTTCATACGTGAAACAAATAATACGAACAATATTTAATTCAAAAATAGTACAAATTTAATTTTTGACATATCCGCTTTCCATTCGGAGTGTATGGCCGGCAAACGGTACCTCCTAGATGCTCCATCCCACTAACTTCATTCATCAGCGGCTGTCCGGGGTGACAGAATCCATCCGATTGATAAAAGACAATGTCAGGATTCAAGTTCCTCTGGGGCATCAGCAGAACTTGTCCAAGCCGGTCCATCATCACCTTTTTTTATTTTGGACGTAATAAGTGGCTCAGTTTGTCCGCTCTCCCGCCAAAGACAAACTACCGTTCTCATAATATTTGCTGCAAGCATCTGTGTTCGATGCAGAATGTACGGTTACCCACTGTGTTTTTGTAAAATGTCATGACTCACAACCGTAAAGAAGTGCAGTCATAATGCATGCACAATATAGTTTATAAAAAGAGGAACAAGAATAATTTGAATTTGATTAGAAGGTAGAGGAGCAAGAAGTTTAAAAAAGTAATAACATTTTAGCTGATTGCCAAGACATATGCATTCAACTCAAAATCAACAGAAACCATCAATTGATTGTTAGTTTCAGAAATTAGCTTTAGACATTTTTTTTATATCGAAACCCGAAACTGCCAAATTGGCTGAATTGGAATTTAACTACAACGAATAAGAGAGATATCGACGACATTTAAAGTTATAGTCTTAATATTAATATTAATATTTTATTTAATTATATTTAAATTTAAAAAATTAAAAAATTATTTGGCATTACAGCTTACGCCAATGCGCCAAATATTCTTAATTGTGAGAGTCATACGAGATTAACTCGATGATAAGTAATAAATCAGTTGTGCACAAAATCAACGATAAATAACATACACCCAGCCCAAGATCTCTTTTTTTTCAATTGAAAAAATCTGACCTTGCCGGGAATCGAACCCGGGTCTCCAGATCGCTAGGACAAAGCTCTTGCCACTAGACCACAGGGACCGACATTAAGCATCCAAATCCCACTAAAATTGATTAATTTGCACAATGTTTTTGATTGGTTAAATGGACTTAAATTCCAATCCAGTTTGAACTCAAAACGATTCAACAGCTTATACTTGTCCACAAAAAAGCGTTGCTCTTTTTAAAATTGACTGGATATTAACTTAATTTATATTTAATTTAACTATGCATTTTTCTTTTTCGAAAAATATTACATTTTGAAAATTCCGGGATCGGACACCCTAGTTAACTGAATGAATAGTCTTATCAACTTCTAATATCTCGATTGATTAAACGTACATGTTCGTGTTTTAAACTCATCGGAGCGTTATTCGAGTTTCGTCGCGTCTGGCGATATCTTGTGAACTTCTGGTTACAGCACTTCGTTGTAATTCAGGTGCGGCATCAGTAAAATAGACGCCCAAGATGCATTTTCTGCTTAAGAGCATTGCACATTATACTGGATGCTATTATTTCCACATCCCCATCTATACTTTTATTTTGTTCGCGTCATAAAGAAGGCATTACAATTCTATTCTCGTTATTATTTTGTACCATATTTTTGGCATACCAAGTTGGTTAAATTCTTAAGAGATGTTCAAAATCATCATTATTGGTGTTGCTTTCAATTTTAAATCATAGTTTTGAAATTGCTTAAAAGGCCAACAAGTTTGTTCCAACTTTTTTTTTTAAACTAGCCAGTACATGACATGCGTAGCAATGCCACTCAAATAAAAAAAGGTGTTCGTGCTTTAATTGCGTTCGTGCTTTACTATACACAATATTTTTTGTTTTTCTGTCTGGTGCGTATACGAATAAATTAGCAGGTCTTCTAATGCGTGAACAGGCCGCACAAAGGCGACCATGTGAGAAGCATGGAATTTTTTAACTTTGTCCGCACGCTTTTAGCAATTGTCCCTGTGATTAGTTGATTGTCATTGCATACGTGAGTCGCACCGTAAACTGCAGATGTTTTAATTTGAATGGTATATGTGTCGGAATCATTGGGATGCATGGCAACAGTACATCTTCTCCTATAAATTTTCTATTAAAAATTGTAGCTTCGATAATATTGTCCATTATCTTTTTCACTTCAAGCCTAGTAATGTTGCAAAGTCGTGGTGGATTTATATTTTGGAGATACAACAATTATCAGCATTAAAACGCGCGTTGGCATGCCAGGAAAATCAGGTAAATTATTTTTTTCAAACTGAAACCTCTTGGACGTCCACACAACAAATCACCAAAGTTTTATCGCAATCAGATGAACGGTATAGGAACGCATAAGGGACAAAAAAACATAAATTTATTTTTTAAATCATTCACACAATCTCAGCTCAGGGTGCTTTCATTGTCATATTTATTAATATAAAATTAAAAATAATTCTGATTATTCCACCTATTGTGTTACTAATTTTGACACGTGTTTCCAGGGCTGTGGAGTTGGAGTCGGAGTCGTGGGGTCGGAACTTTTTATTTTTGCAACTAATATGTCAAATTTGGCTATTGGCAGGATTGTTAGGGTTGATATTTAATTGAATACACATAAATAGGAAAATTATCGAAAAAAGAGATAATGTTAAACTTTTTTTTATCGGAGTCGGAGTCTTGTTTTTGGTCAATGTTGGGGTCGGAGTCGGAGTCGAGATTTTGGATAATGCTGTCGGAGTCGGAGTCGGAGTCGAACTTTTTTTTACCGACTCCTCAGCCATGTGTGTTTCACCTATTTCAGAAGCATCTTCGGACTTAATATCGCAAAGTTTGCTTAAGGCAGTATTCTGGTCTAGGATTCTGAAAAAGCCGTTTTTTTTTTATTGCATATTTTCAATGGTCAAATATTTAAAAATATGTCCTTTCAAGATTTTGGTGTAAATTGTAATTATTTCTAGAGATATAGCTACTTTAGTGGCGTAGAATCTAACCAATATGCGCGGTTTTAAACTTTGCCCGAAACTTTAAACACGTTTTTCTTGGAATTATTTTTCAAAAATAATTGCCTTGATATCTCAAGTTTTACATATTCGTTTTAAATAAAATTTAATATGAATTTTTTTATACGTTCTTTTATGGTATATACTAGGATTATAAAAAAATTTAAATTTTTACTATTTTTAAAAAAATTTGGATAATCAAAAAAACGGGAAAAAAAAGTGTTTTTTTTCAAACCTTCGCCATTTTGCGAAAAAATATTTTTTTGACTTGGTTATAGCATATAACAGAATTGCATCTTTATTTATTACGAACATAATTTTTTTTTTATTTCATGTGACTATAAAAGTTGGGATCATGGCAATTATGGAGCGTCATTTTTTTGAGACCCCCTACTTTACCAGCCTGTAACTTTTTAGGTTGTTAGTTTTTTGTTTTGAATACTTTTTTGGTAAAAAAATGGTTTTTACTTTTTTATCTATGGCACTTGCAAAAACACCTAAAATTTCAGCCTCTAGACCGGAATACTGCCTTAAGTCATCAATTGATTCTAATATTTTAGAATGATAAAATTACAAAATGGAGTTAGTCAAAATTAATTATTTGATGAAAAAGAATAGCGCCATCGCCAGCTCGTATAAATAAAATTATAAAGTATTATGTTTTGAATATTCATAAACTCCACCCCCGGCGCCATTGTTGTGGAAACAACAGCAGAAAAAAAAGTATAACAGATTTTCATTATGCCAATTTGGGGATGAATAAAAGGCTGCGCAGCGTTCGCGCTTAATTGCCGCCATTTTACAGAGCGGCCAATTCAGTTTGGTTTGAGCCAATTCATAATTTCATTGACACTTTATTTTCGGTTTTATGATGGGGAATTTTAAAAAATCTGGTAGCGTATTATTTACGCACCTGTCACTGGCACGAAACGGGATATGGCACGTTAATGCAATGCAAACGATATGCATATTATGCATATTCAGTTTAGTTTTATGCAGCTATACATATCTTTATGTCGGAATTTTTCACTTAAAAAAATAAAAAATATTTTTTATCAAATTTTGCATACAATCAGAGGTTTCAACAAGTGTTCCCGGCCGAAGATACTTTCCACCGGGCCGCTAACAGTATGCCAATTTTTATGAAATTGACAATACAAAAATATTAAACACATAATTTTTTTCGCTTGCACGTTAACTTGTATTTATAGAAATTGATAAACAATAATAATTGTTTAGATTATGGTTAAAATTATATTGCAGCCAACAATATCCAAAGATACAACAGCATCAGTTTGTTGAAAAAAGCCTATTTTTTGTTGAATTTTGATTGAGTCAGACTGTCTATTTGCTAGTAATCGTTACATATGTCCATCTGTCACAATATAAGATTTAAAAATATTTTAAAAAAATACCATTTTTATTTCAGTATCAGTGGTCCGCGAAAATTTTTCCATTTTTACCGGTCCACATGGGTAAAAAGGTTGGGGAACACTGGTTTAAGCAACGGGTCGTCAACCTGCTCCGCACCACCCACTAGTGGGCAATAAAGGCTTCCGTGGTGGGCGGTGGTCAATTTTTGCTTTAGCCAAATAATCTTTTAGTTTTTCTGAATAACACTTGTTTTTAACAAAAATTTTACCAGACATATAATACTTAGTCTCGTAGCATCAGACTCAAAGTTCTCATATTTAATATTTTTTTTGCTCAGATTTAAAAAAAAAATTTACAATATAACTATAATAAATTTAAAATGTACACTGTCAATATGTCAAAACTTGGTGGAAAGGCGTTGTATTAAAAAATACTTAAACATTTATTGATTGAGTAGGCATTTACTTGGTAGAACTACATTATAATACAGTAAGAAACATAACAATGTATTTTAGTTCTACATAAATAGTTTAGTTCTACATATTTAGTTCTACATTTATGTAGAACTAAAATACATTGTTATTTTTCTTACCGTACTTAAACATTATTTGCACTTATTCCACGATTAATTTTTTAAGGCCAGGACCGGCTTCGCTCAACGCAAACATTTTCAACTGAAATCTCATTTCAGAACAAATAAAATTTCGATGCATGTTACCCGCCATTTTCTACTAATTATTTCAACATGAGAATTTGATGACGCAAAGTTTACCTCTTTCGCTCGTTGCTATAGCAACAGAATACTTACAATTAACAAATTAATACAACGTCAATTAACAGTTGCCATTCAACTCACCTAATTGTTTGTGTTTCTGACCGAGCATTAAAACTTTAACAATTTGAACTTTATTTACGACCAATCACAGGCGAGCTTTTAACTGAATTAAAGGTTTCCCAGATGAAACACATTCAAATTGTTGCAAGACAATTTTAAATGCATTGCATTTAAAAATATTCTATTATGACTTTTCCATACTATACGTTTCGAACATCACAAATAGAGGAATCTAGAGGAACATTTTAACATGAAAGCTATTCAATCAATCTTTCATTCTTTACCGGCAGATTTTTTTCAGTCGATAAATCTGTTCAAAGGCATGGGTGTTTGTGTTATTGAAAAACCCTTCCCACTTTTCTTATCCCAAAGAGCGTCGCATAGCGAGAAGCCAACCACTAGTCCTGTCCGAGTCCTCGTATCCTATCCATCCCCTACTCTCTTCGAAAAGAGAGATTGAGCAACTGAGTAACAAGCAGTTCTTGTAGAAAAAATATGTTTTGAGATAATGCGGACATGTCAGTGGGGGAATGCTGATTTGGTTGAGGTGAACACGGGTTCAAATACTAGTCGAGACAGCTTCATTTTCCAATCGAGTTGGGAGACATGAAATTCTGAATTTTCTTCAATTATCTTCAGCACCCATCAGATCCTACAAAAGTTGGATAAGAGCGATAAGCTTCACATGAGTCCAATTCTAGCCGTATCTTCTCGATCGTTACTATCTTCGAAAGGGAAGGGTTGAGCAACTAAGCAACAAACAGTTCTTGTGGTAGACTTCTGTTGAGATAAAATGCTCAAAAACTGTTTTTTAATACATCCAGATTTCGATAAAAAAAATTAAACTTAATGATCTTCTTTAATTCTTATGTATAGGCGAATCAAACTAAAGTACGCGTCAGCTCAAATTCATTTGTCTTCTTGAAATGCACGAAGAAGCCAAAAGGCGAATCCCACGTATGTCATCAAGCGACCTGTATTTCGCATTTCGACAACTTAAACTGACGCGGTCGGATAAAACCCTAGATTTATTATAAATGTTCCTACGTTATTATCTGGTCATTAATATTTTCAAAAATCCCCATAATTATAACAAACCCAATTAATTCATTGAAGCTTGTATACATTCAATTTTCGATAATTTACATTTTAATAGCCTTTTAACTTAGTGATCTACTTATATTTTTGTATATAAACGATACAAAATGTTTACTACGCGTCAGTTCAAGTACATCCATGCACTTGGAATGCCTCAAGATGCCGAAAGGCGAAACCCGGGTCGTAAGTGACAAAACTCATGGAAAAGTACAAAATTCAAAAAATTCAAATTTAAACTGACGCGTACTAAATAGTTTTCATCGTTTATATGCAAGAATTTGTATTACTTTATTTGAATCGTTTGAATTTAGTGCTTTTGTGCTTTTTCACGAGTTTTTGTTGCTTACAACCTGGGTTTTGCCTTTTGGCATCGTCAACATTGTTAGTGCACGAATGAGCTTCAACTGACTCAAATTCATGGAAAAGTACAAAATTCAATCGCTTAAAATTGATATTGAAATTCCATCAGACTATCCTTCAGTCTAAGTCCTGGATGTATTGTGGAATCAATTAATTGGGCGATATCTGGAGGGCGTCACTACACACAGCACCCCCTTTAAACAACCATCCACCCACGCAGCTAGGTAATGCTGATTAGGACTTTGATAAATGCATCGTAAATCGACACCAAAATAACAAATCTTTAAAAAAAAGGAGCTTGGAAAAGTTTTCACTTTTCGGACTACCTTTATCTGTAATTGGTTCTGATAATCGAGGTTCAGATGTTGTATGTATATGTTACAGTGAAACTGTATTCTCAGTGAAAATGTATTATTCCCCTAGCTGTCATTGAAATTGAATTTGACCACCCTATCTTCAGCCCTGTGTTTGTCTGTGTTTTTCTTTTGTTACATTGAAGCAAACCAAATGAAATGATGTTGTCATACAAATCTATTACATACTTGATACATGTTCACTGAGAATACAGTTTCACTGTAACATATATAATGACTCCATCCTTTCATCCTTACACTCATTCTAAAAAAAGAAGATTTTTTATCCAAATATTTATCGAATTAATAACCAATATGTACGATGTGTAAATTCTTTTAAAAAATCGAAATGGAGCCTCCCTAAATCAAATTAGCGTTTTTCAAAGTGGAAAATGAAACGTGCGGAAGTAAGGTGAACCCTGAACTCGGGACACCACCCAGGGCTGCGGTTTTCCACCGCGCGAGGGAGACACCGAGGGCTCGGTGCGACGGAGAGGTCCGACTACCTGTTATTCTAATGTTCCATTATTACGCGGCACAACTGTCTGGAAATACCAACTCTCCTATTTCAATTGTTCACTTAATTACACACACTAGCCTGTGCACCCACACACTAATAATATGTGAGGCAGAGTTGCTTTCAATTATTGTATTTATCATTTGAAAGCTATGCATGTGTGTGTCAGGTCGATTTATTATAGTCCGTTCAGGAAACTTGTCCTTATTACTTTTAAGGTGTCCACTGTCAATACTTGGTGGAAAAGCATTATAGTAAAAATATATTTTATAATATTTTTCTTGTAATTTATTTGCTTAGTTGTTTTACCAATTTTTTGTCCTACCTTGTTTTTCATACTTAACTTTTGTATAAATATCACTGTTTTATTGTATTTCTTATCAGTTGACAATGCTCGCCATGAGCGAAACCGGTCCTGATCAAATAAATTGTATGCGGGAATAAGTAAAAATAAGTAAAAAAAATGTATTATTATTTGTACTGTCCTTATTATGTAACGCAGTATTTATTGGCCGTGCTCTTAAAATAAAACCAATTCATTGTGCACAAGCAGAATAATTTTAATGTCCTGCGTTCAAGCACTTACAAACAAAATAAGTTTTGTTTATCTTTGAGCGCCAAGCTTCCACTGAATATACTCAAACGACTGTCAAGTGATAATGAAGTATTGATACGTCCATCATTACATTTGTAGCTTTATTTATATAAAATATGACACAAGTTGCACTACCCCTCAAAGAAATAAAGTGCTTGTGTTTATTGAAGTGCTTTCGTATGCACAATATTTTAGATTTAGATAAATAATTTCGATTTAATTTCACTAACATTGGTCGGTATCGATGATATGTGAAGACTGCAAAGTTTCTTATATTGGGCAGACAGGTATACAGTAAATGATTAGCAAACTCGGAAACATTGTTTCTTTTTAGACATCTTATGTGTTCTTAAATTTTAATATTAAAGTGTCTACCTGTCTACCCAACATAAGAAGCTTGGCAGTCTCCACAAGATAGTCAATAGATACTACTCTGTGACTAGGATTCTACGCGAATAAAAATAAAAAAATCTTTTAAATTTTATATTAATAACAGTAAACTTATTTTATATTTAAATAAACTTCCACAAAGCTACCTCCGAATCCATCGAAAGGTTGTGAAATCTTTGTCAAAATCATTTTTTTACCGAAGACCATCTAAATGTCCTGCAATTGATTTATTGACCAACCACCATCAAAGCATACGTACCAATGCAATGAAATTCAAAAGCGATATACCTAGAAGTGGGGGAAAATATTTGGAAACCTTGAGGTACAGTGCCGATGTGAGCGCCATCTGTTTGTGTGTCGGAAATTCGCGCGCGTGACGTCACACTACCCTAAAAACAAAACAATGCCTCAGCGCGGTTGATCGACCGTTAATTAGGAGCAGCAAAATGAAAAACAGCCCTTTGTATTGGTTAACAGGATAATCAGTGGCGTTTAAACTCGTAGATTATTCATTATGCCAAATTTATTGGGCATTTTTTAAAGTCCCTGAATTTATGATGGCTATTTAGTCAAGGGTAAAATCCGTTTCAGTTTTCTAAGCAGATTTCGGAGTCTTGCATTCTTTAATTCAAACTTATAACCTCCAATTAAAGTTGTGAAGATTGAATTCCTTACTTCGTTACTCACGTTATAATCTTCCAAGCACTCCATTGTTATACCCTTTTAAATCAGAGGGCCCCAAACTCTTTTTTCCCGTAGACCCCTTGCCGATATATTCACTTTTCAGTAGACCTCCTTATATGTTGTTTTTTTACAAATTCATCATCTTTAAATGAGTTTTTTAATCTGACACAGAGCCGTTTCGGTTTTATATATAAGATTCATCGAATTAATAAATACTGTTAAAGGGCCCACGCTGACTGAATTGCAACTAAGGCTAACTTCATTGCATTTGAAAAAATTGCAATATACTCGTATAACACGACGGGCTCTCAGTATACGGATTAAACACAGGATACTCTGTATCAAACTGATTTCAGTGGCTGAGCTAGTCACTCCAATTTATTTTTTTATTTTATCTTCTATTTTCAAGCACACTAGTGCATGCATCAATCAGTCCCGTGCAGATCTGCTCGGACCGTGAATGTGAGGGGTCAATTTCTTTTTCTAAGTCGATAGCGTTGTGGAAGGCAGTCATGAAACATTGACTGCATATACACAACGGGTAGTGGTGTGAAAAACCAACTTGTAAATGCTGTTAAATAACTTCCAAGGGCGGCACTGCATAAAGCGCCCCCTTTAACAAACTATCAAACTATCCGCCCATGCAGCTAGCTAATGCTGACGAACACTTTGATAAATGCACCGGAAATCGACACCAAAATTTGGAACAAAATGTCGAGCGAATATCTACAGCAACCAACGCAGTATAGATACTCCAATTACTCGACATCTCAACTACTCGAGTATCGAGTAAAAATTTTAAATACTCGAGTGTTTCATATGTACCAAAATGTACATTTGTTATTAATTCAAATGTGTGTTTATGTTACAGTGAAACTGTATCCTAGATGAAAATATATTCTTCTCCAAGCTGTCACTGAAATTAAATTTGACCGCCCTATCTTCAGCCCTATGTTTGTCTGTGTTTTTATTTGGTTATCTTTTTATGAAAGGGACTACTTGCTGATTTTGTTTCATTGAAGCAAACCAAAATTCTAGGCCGGCAGATCATCGACTCGGGCTAATAATTTCAATGATCGTGACCAGTGAAATCATGTTGTCATACAAATCTATTACTTGATACATTTTCACTGTAACATTTATAAATAGATGATAAATAAATAAGCTTTTTAATTTTATTAATATATTAATTTCAATTAATATTTTTATTTTTTACCATTTCCGCTCCCAACATGGAACATATGGACTCCTTACGGAGTTAATCTCAACAAATGTTTTTTTTCTACGAGAACTGCTTTTTACTCAGTTGCTCAACCTCTCTTTTTCGAAGAGAGTAGGGATGGAAAGGATACGAGGACTAGGACAGGACTAGTGATAAGCTAATCCCTGTCACTATACGTCGCTCTTTGGGATCGGAAAGGTGGGAAAGGATTTTCAACAACACAAACACCCATGCCTTTGAACACATTTATCGACTGAGAAAATCCGCTCGTACCGGGAATCGAACCCGGGCGTTCCGGCACCCAAGCCAACACCGTTGACACTGCGCCACGGACCGGACGTGGGCCAATTTACATAACATATATTTTTTTAAATTATAGAGAATTAAACGTTTCAAATTTTAGTGTGAGATTAGTTTTGTTCAGTACGAGTATTTCTCGAGTATTTTCCAAAATACTCGAGTATCGAGTACTTTAAAAATGGACGAGTATACTCGAGTATCGAGTATTCGATTCTTGAGTCTCTATAACCGACAAACAACTAATGCGAAAATTGCAAGCTGCAGCATGCAGCCATTATAACAATGTACCAATTCCGCCAATTTATTTTCCAGCTCATAAACAATACAAAAGTAAATATTCTGATTCATGAGTTATACGCAATAATGTGTATTATGAAAACATTTTAATCTGAATGTGGTATGACGCCCATTTGATAAATTGAAACTTAACGAAATATAATATATTGATTGAATGGGTAGATCTCCATTATAATACGGTGAAAAAAACAACTTCTGTAGAAAGATAATATTGTCAGATAAATATTCGTGTATTATATTTATAATCTGATTCAAAAAAATAATAATGACCATCGCCAAATCACGGGTGTGTGAACTAATTTTGGATCAATGCTTCTCGCTGTATGTGGCCTGCTTACGCGTTGGAAAACCTTCTGATTTATTCGTATACGCACCAGACATAAAAGCAAAAAATATTGTGAATCCAAAAGCACATCAATAAACAGAATTCAAAAAACAAACACTTTCTTTCTTTGAGTGGCATTTCAACGCTTGCCGGGTACTGGTTGGTGTATTGTATAAACTGATACATAATTAAGAATTTTGACTGAAGGTGCTTAATTTTATTTCAATTTCGTTTTAATTTTGTACTTATCCATGATTTTGTCGCTTACAACCCCGGTTTCGGCTTTCGGTATCTTCGGGAGTTTCAAGTGATCACTTAGCTTAATTTTTAAAAAATAAAAGTAGATCACCAAGCTAAATTGTTATTTTATTAAATTAATTTTATAAAGGCAACAATTAACCGATCACATTCATTGTTGCTTAAGTCGTCATTCTGCATTTTGGCTTACTAAAATTGTATAAAAAAAACAAACATGTTTCAATAAAAGACCCACAGATAATATGATTATCTTGGGGCACTTAAAAAATGCATCTGACAACCCCATGAACTGACTTCTCCGTGTATTACTCACATCTGTAATATAAATGTTACAAAAATCTTATTACAAACACTCTAACTTTTCAATCTCCGCGTGGATTTTCAAATAAATCTTGATGTCTAATAAATAAGTTTGTTTATTAAAAATATAGCATGCTTAAGAGTTTCTCATCATTTTCGAACCGACACACAGCATGTTAACACTTTGGCCTTTCGTGATGCTTTATGCTATTAGGGTAAAACCTCCTATTGTGGGCCAGCTACAATTATTGGCCACTTACATATAAAATCTAGTTTTTTTATAAACCAAAAAAACATTTCAAACTTTTGGTTTATATTATGTAGTTCCCTTATTATTCCTCTATCGTTTAAACATAAAATTGTCATTTTATGAATTCCCAAACAACTCCAAAAACACATTTTAATCAGACAGCCGGAGATTCACCATGAAGCATGTGAGATTCTTGTAAATATCATAAGGATTGGACTTCAGTCTAAAAGCATCATACATGTTTGTAAGTTAATTAATTTAAATTTAACAGAATTATTCGTCTTTAGTGAAATTATAAAATAAATATTTTTATGCAATGAAAATATTTTTGTAAAAGGTTATTATGATGGTGGCCATTAACTGATTCCAAAAACACATACAATTTCTATTACCGGCCGGCCAAGCTAATCCTATAAATTCTTATAAAAAAATTCTAAAATATAATTTTTTATTGCATGAATAATCTTTTAATAATACTACTAATCACCTATGTATTTATTACATTTCTCCGATATTTCTAGAAAAATGTTGACTTTTTGGCCAATGAATGCAGCTTAGCAAATGATGTTGGAATCCAATAAAGCACTTGATTTTACACTCAATAATGATTTGGGGTCATGTAATTATAAATACATCTAGTTTCTGTTTTAAAAAAAAAATATTTTGTATTACAACTTTTGGGTGGCCAATAATTGAATCTTTTGGTGGCCAACAATTGCAGAAAGTGGTCCATGATTGTAGTTTTGTACCATTTTTTTTTAAAATTTTTTTTTACTATGAAAATTTTTTTTTTACGTATTTTAAAAATTGATTATTGTAAAAAAATCATCAATCTAGAACACAGTATTTTTTTTATTTTGCCTCTTCTATGATAAGTGTCCACAAAAAATTACTAAAGTTGAAAAGTGGCCGACAATTGTAGGTTTTACCCTATTTTATGTTTTATTTTTTCTCCGCCATAGTCCTACGCATTCCATACAACTCATATGAGAAGAGAAATTTTCATTATTAAATCAAGTTATGACCTCTCCGTACACCGTGGCTTAAAACCAGCATTACAATTTATATTGTTTTCTAGAAATAATGTGAAGAATTTTCCAAATTTAATTTGCTTTCTGTAGACTGTAGGACTCGTACCTCTCATGATTCATGATGTGTATTTTGTCCCAATGTGAAGGAAGTAGACTCATAATGGTGTTCATCTCAGAGGTTTTCTACGGTTACTTAATTTTACTCAGTTCCTCAACGTATCTTTTTCAAAGAGACTAGAGTAGTGAATCTCATGTGCGGCCACCGTAGGATTTGGTTGTGGCCACCGACAGCTTCATAAAAATATTTCGTGCGCAATTAATACCAATAGTAAATTGACAAACATGTTTAGGTCTAAACACAACAGATTCAAAACAAAAATTTGGTGCGGCCACCAGACATTTCCGTGGGATCCGTTATGTTTACGATGCGGCCACAGGACAATTTTCCGTGAGAACCATTTGACTAGAGATAGATAATATAGGACTAGTGGTTAGCTTACTCTTCTTACTATAATATGTTTTTAGGATCGGATGGATTTGGGAGAGAATTATTATAAATAGATGCTGAGAGTAAAAAATCTTTATCCATTTGTATTCCTATCTGTAGTACATTTAAATTTGAATCGTTTGAATTTTGTACTTTTCCATGAGTTCTGACGCTAACGTTTTGTCGCTAATAAAAGGTGGGATAAAACCCATCAATGTATTCCTCGGCAATTCAATGTAATTATCTGGCAATTAGTTTTTACACTCATGCAAAAATACCGATAATTATAATTTACCCACATAATTCATTGAAGCTCATTACATCACAAAATTTCGCTAATTCGTATAGATTACGTTAGTAACAATTATACTTAGTGATCTTTTATTTTTATAGATCAACGATACAATTTGTTTACTACGCGACAGCTTACGCTTATTCGTGCACTTGAAATGCCTGAAGGTACCAACAATCGAAGCCTGGGTTGTTTGCAACCAAACTCGTGTAAAAATCCAACGATTTAAATTTGATATTGAAATTCTTCTAAGCATTTTCAGTCGAAATTCTTAATTGTAGTTCATTTATATTCTTAGCATAAAACAGTCAAGTTTTGAAATCCATTGTATGGTAATATTTAAATTAAATGGTTAACTTATACAAACAAATATTATAAACAAAGTAACAGTACCATAGATAAATTTCCAATTTATAGTTTATTAATAATATATTGTCAAATTAGTCTTAAATATTGATTAATGAAGTCTAGGCGAAGTGATTACAATCAAAATTATTATTTATGCTGCATAAATAAACCGCATCTGATTATTTTGACAGACTGTACCGCCATTTTGGTGTTTTCTTGTAAATATTTATCGTAAGTTGTAAAGATGGCGAGGTTTCCAAGAATTCAATTAGTACCAGTGCTTTTCAAGTGTCATGTAAAGTGTGTGTTATTCTCTTTTTGCGCGTGGATACGTTCCAATGAATACCGTGCAAAATAATACCGTGAAAAAAAGATAAGGTGCCCATTCCAACAAAGTACATATTATAGATAGGTTCCATAACATTAAATTAATTCATAATAAGAAATTCTCAAACTCAAAAAATAAATCGTATGTATGTATTATTTATACATGATAATATTTTTTAAAGTTATAAACATACATACATGGAATAAATTTATATAGTTTTATATTTAAATTACATTTTTAGTACTTTTTCCACATGAGATTTATTTCATCAGGACCGGTTTCGCTCATGGCGAGCATTATCAAAAGTATTGACAGTGAACACCTTAAAGATAAATATATTCATCTAGTGCCTTTACTTGATAATAAACGTGCCCGATCATTGCGATTTTTCGCTAGTGAAAAATCACTCTCATCGCAAAAAATATTTCATGGAAAGACATTTTCAGGAGTATCTTGAATAATAATAACATCTTGTTTTTTTTTTGTTCCATGTTTTTATATATACATATGTATGTACGTAGATTTTACGTATAGGTGGCGCGCAACTTCTGTGTTGAGTCCTGCTCGACATTGTACCACTTGGTTGGAAGAGTATATTTAATAAATTATCCTAATTTTAAAAAATCGTATATATTGGTTGTTTGTAACATATTTTTCAGTGTTTCGTTTTACCATGCTTATAAATACGCAAGCCCTGTGATATCAATATATTGCGTAAATGCTGGAAGTAATATATTGAGAAGTGTAACAGGTTAAGCTGTTTAAAAGCAAAAAACTTAACGTAAAAAAATAATTTGTATTTTATTTTTTTACACCGTGTTATTTCAATACGGTGCAAAAAGATGATCAAGTGTACTGTTAGAATAAGCAAATCTTATATATAAAACCGAAACGGGGGATGTATGTCTGTAATTCCCTTTTGCATTGTTGTTGCAAGTTCAAACAAACGAATTGATTTCGCTCGCGAAAGTTTCGATGGTAAATTTGTTTCGTTATCAATGTGTGTGTAGAGACTCCAATTACTCGAGTATCGAGTAGTACATATATAAAACCGAAACGGCGTATGTATGTATGTCTGTGGATCTGTAATTCCCTTTTGCATTGTTGGTCATTAAGTTGCCATAAAAACGAATATGAAAAAGATATATGTTTGTTTTTTTTTATCAGCGATGACATTTAGTCAAAATGTAATAAATTAGTCTTCTACTGAACTATTCCCGGCTTTTACTAATATAATAATGTTTTTATTTACGTGAAGGTATTATTTGACATTTCTTTGGCAGCAAATTAGATTTTTTCCTTGAATTTGGACATTTTAATGAGCGAGAATGGGGCTGTCAATATATGGACGGGGCTGTGAAATGTCAATGCCAGTCTGAAATGTTCATTTTAATTCCAGTTTAATTGACCTAGACTTGGCCCGTCTGAATTTACGCGCCGAGCTGAACATAACCCCAAACTGGTCCGAGCGAAGCCGGGTTCGAATACTAGTATATAATAAGCACAGTAATTTATATAAATAATATTAATAGTCAGTTTGACCTTCTTGGCTGGCCATAGCGGAAAATATTCCATTACAAGTAGACACGCTGTCTTGTCATGTTTTTAATTTGCATTTTACTTAGTCCAACTAGTGGCATCTCTTTATTAAAAAAATATTCTCTCGCCTCTTAAGTCAAGATAATACTAATAAGTTACGTGATGTAAAAATAATACTGACACAGCCCAAAACACAGAAATAATAAATAGACTTTTTTAAGTCACGGTCGTTTAAAATTTGGATTGTTAACATGCTATCATATGATAACTGGTTTAAGGTCAGTATACATTACTGCAATGGTAATAATATATTTTGAAACGCAATAAAATAAAAATAAAACACATGTTTTGTTTCTATCATCTCCTCTCTGCTTCCAGTAAAAAGAAAAAACCCTCAACTCCATATTGTAATAAATACTTATGTAAGAAAACTTTGCGATAGTAAGTCCGAAGATGCGTCTGAAAGAGGCGAAACATGTGTCACAATTAGTAACACAATACGTCAAATAATCAAAGTTATTTTTAATTTTATATTAAAATACAACTTCCACAAAGTAACCGCCGTCCATCGAAAGTATAAAAACATTTTTACATTTTGTTTGGTCTGTTGAAATTTTATTTAATTTAAGATTTCTACTGAAAGTGCTTTATGAAAAGTTATTGAAAGTTCTATGTCGAATTTTAATTGTTTGAATTTTGTACTGTTCCATGAGTTTTGTCGTCAATGACCGGGTTTCGCTTTTAATTATCTTCAGACATTTTCAAGTGCATTTTAAAATGACCAATCATTTTAAGTTTATTTGTGCACCGAGGTTTGGAGCGACAAAACTCATGGAAAAATTCAAAATATATTCTTTTATAATATGACTTCTAATATTCAGTGTAAATAGAATATCTGGATTCATTAGTTAATATTTTATATTGCTTAAGTAGTATAATTATATGTTTGCTTTTTTCTATTATCTCCACCTTGCTTCCTGTAAAATGGAAAAATCCCAAACTACAATTTGTAATTTAACTCTTTAAAATATTAGAATCAACCTTGCTTTATTACTTAGGATAGTAAGTCCGAAGATTCCTCTGAAACAGGCGAAACACGTGTAACAATAAGTAAAACAATACGTGGGATAATCAAAGTTATTTAAAATTGTATATTATGTGGAATCAGTTCCAATAAAACATGCGAGTGACACAATTTGATAGTGACATTTTTGTTTTAAAAATGATCTCCATTTTAATGGGTAACATCGTTTGTTACCGTGCAATAAGCGTCGAGCGAAATATTAACCCTTTCCAGTTTCCGACAGTTGTAATGGATACATATTGCCATCACGATCGTTCGTATTTTTTATATTATAATAACTGACAACACTGAAGAATTAAAATTTTAAAAGTTTATTTTTTTTAAGCCCAAAATAAATAGCAGGGCAATAAAATGTGGAGTCGTTAAAAAAGATACGATTCCGACTCCAGCATTTACCAAAAACCCGACTTCGACTCCAACATACACCAAAAACATGACTTCGACTAAAAAACGATTAATTTCGTCACGCTTTTTTCCAACCTTTCATATTTATGTATATTCAATTATATATCTGTCAAAAAATCCAGCCTATAGCCAAATTTGACATATGCAAAAAAAAAAGTTCAAAATTTTCAAATTTTCCGACTCCGGTCAAAACGCCACGACGGCTCCGACTCCATAACCCTGATAAATAGTCTTAAAGAACCAGCTTTGCAAAATAACTTATGATAAAACTTCAACTTTTGGATGACACCTTGTAATGATTAGTGCCAACCACAATATAAATTATGTACTAGATATATATTTGTCATATTAATTGATGAAAATTTGTGGACAGCTCCAATTTCGGAACTGTGAAAAATGAGCGTTAATGAGCGAAACCGGTTCCGAATACTTTAAAATATGTATTGGCATTTACTTGGTAGAACTCCATTACAACACGGTGAGAAAAAAACAATGTACAGTGAAACCCCGATTCTACGTTTTTCAAGGGACCGTATAAAACAAACGATTAATGCGGGAAACGATGAATGCGGGAAAGTTTTATATATGAATTAAATGCCGGGACTATAGAAAATGAACGAACCACGCGGGAAAACGTATAATGCGAGAACGTAAGATCGGGGTTCCACCGTATTTTAATTCTACAGAAATTATTTTATTTATTATTGATAGATATTTCGGCTTCCGCCATCGCATCGGTCAAAAATTTGTGGAATGGTCGCAATTAATAAATAATATTCGGCTTTTTCTACATTAGATTTATTGTCATCAGAACCGGTTTCTCTCATCGCGAACACTGTCAAAAATTGATAACGCTCGCGATGAGTGAAACCGGCCGTAATCCTAATAAATCTAATGTGGAATAAGAACAAAAAAGATGTTCCCACATTTTTCGACTTTTCTCCTTTCTTGTAAATTGCTTTAGTATGTATTGGTACGCTGTAATACGTAAAAGCATGGCTGAAAATGTATCTGAAATAGACGAAAGACGTGTAACTAATTGTATCACAATACGTGTAATAACATAGTTATCAATTTGTACGTTGTATTATAAGAGAGCTTTCACAAACTTACTGTCGTATCCATGGAAGACATTCCACCTCCTGGAAAGATTAAGAGACTGTTGTTTCGTTTTAAATTTCAGGATATATTTTCATAATTTTATTACAAGCTAGCCGTATTGAAATCTCATTATTTTGTGGCACAGAATTTTAGAGTTTTACAATGCGGGATGGCAATATATTGTTAAAACGCTGTACGTCATATAGGTATATCAGTGGCGGCTCGTCCATTCGCACTGCGGAACTGCAGTACCCCCAAACAATTTGAGAAAAATTTATAATCATAATATACATAAATTTATGTATATTCTTTTTTTAACCATGTCCACTCCCAACTTGGAGCATATGGACTCCTCACGGAGTTTATCTCAACATATTCTACTTTTTTGAAGAGAGTAGGGGGCGGAAAGAATACGAGGACTTGTACTAGTGGTCAGCTAATCACTCTTGCTTTGCAGATTGCAGAACACCC
This sequence comes from Himalopsyche kuldschensis, assembly GCA_028554975.1. Classification (NCBI taxonomy): domain Eukaryota; kingdom Metazoa; phylum Arthropoda; class Insecta; order Trichoptera; family Rhyacophilidae; genus Himalopsyche; species Himalopsyche kuldschensis. Next base: position 19,865,146 of record JAHFWI010000006.1, read on the forward strand.
ATGTCTTCGAACAAATTAATCGACTGAAAAAATCAACTCGTATCGGTAATCGAACACGGGTGGTCCGGCACGCAAGCCAACAATGTTGACAACTGCGCCACGGACCGGATATGTATATTATTTAAACGTGCATTAAGCTTGCCCGCGTGCCGATGCATTCAAAAATTATCACACACCGTCGTACAAATATATTATGCAGTACCGTTTGCGATGGAATATATTCGAGTAGGTGAATGAGAGGGCGCAGGGACGGGAGTTCGCAGATACAAGCTTGTTTTGGTACTGTTTTTCTAGCAGTGTTTCGTCCATACGTGTGCGATCTTTATTTCTTCTAATATGTTTCTCATTAGAAAATGTTTTACACACGGAAAAATATTCGTAGCTTTAACGATTTATGAAATGTATGTCGTTTTTAATTTAAATAATTTAAATATTATTAGTAAAATATTCTCAAAATAAATATAATTTTAAGCACCCCCAGCTATCTTATCCACGAGCCGCCACTGGGTATATCTACATATATTTGCAGCGTGAATAAACTGGCTCGTATTTGTTTTAATGTAGGCTCGTGAATTTTATGACATTTGTCTGTCAGTAATGGTAACTGATGAAAATAAAAATGAAAAGTTTATGGCACACTCGTAAATATTTCGCATAAACCTATATAGACAAAAAAGACACACGTACGCCCGCATAAACGATATATTTTGTTTGTGTTTTTTTACTTGTAGAACTCTTGAATCTCAACAAGAAGTCGATGCACTAAATTACGTGCTATTTTACCGACCTGTAGGCGAATGGTCAACTGTATTTGACGTACGCCCGCATGGCTTCAAATCCCTGTAAATGATTTCATTAATTGATTGGTCAACGTCGTCGGCTACTGTGACGGACCACCCGAATTCGAGTCCCGGTATGACGAAATTCCCAGCCGATTAATAGATTCTGCTCGAAGACAATGGGTGTTTGTTCCTTTCTTTACTCTATCCTTTCAATCCCTACTTTCATCGAAAAAAGAGAGGTTAAGCAACTGTGTTATAAGTAGTTTCGTAGAAAATAGTCATCAGTCATTGTATCTTAACCATGAAAGAAGTGATAAGATATTTATACTGAATTTAATTCAAAATAATCTTGCTTTATTACTTAAGGCAGTATTCTAGTCTAGGATTCTGAAAAATCCGTTTTTTTTTATTGCATATTTTCAAAATTCAAACCTTTGAAAATATGTCCTTACAATTTTTTTGTTTAAATTCTAATTATTGTCAGAGATAAAGCTACTTCAGTGTCGTAGAATCTAACCAATCTGGGCGGTTTTTAACTTTGCCGGAAACTTTAAACACGTTTTTCTCGGATTTTTTTAAATATTGTTGCCATGATATCTCAATTTCTACACAGCCGATTTAGATGAAATTCAGTGTGAAAGTTTTTTAAACATTTTTTTATGGTATATACTAAGAGTTTAAAAAAAATATTCTACTATTTTAAAAAAAAACGGGAAAAAAAAAGATTTATTTTTTAAACCTCCGCCATGTTGCGAAAAAATACTTTACCGGCATGTAATTGTTTAGGTTTTTTTGTTTTTGGTTTGAATATTTTTGTTTATATGTTTAAAATATAAATTAATATTTGGTGAAAAAATGGACACTAAAATTGTTATTACTTTTTTTTCTATAGCATTTTCAAATACACCTAAAATTTCAACCTCTAGACCAGAATACCGCCTTAAGCAAACTTTACGATATTAAGTTCAAAGATGCCTTGTGCAAAGATGACTAATTGTGACACGTGTTTTGCCATAAAAGAGGCAAAACACGTGTCACAATTAGTAACAAAACGTGGAATCATCAAAGTTTTTTAAATTTTATATTGAACTAGTATTGCTACCCGGCGTCGCTCGGACTAAGCGACAAATAATTATTTAATGTTATATCATTCGACATAATTATATCACAAAATCTAACATCCAAAATAGAGTTAAAATAAAATCACAAACTTTATTTAATTTGATGACAGCCCCATTCTCGCCCATTAAAATGTCCAAATTCAAGGAAACAATCTAATTTGCTGTCAAAGAAATGTCAAATAATACCTTCACGTAAATAATAAACATTATTATATTAATAAAAGCCGGGAAAAAGTTGGTAGAAGACTAATTTATTACATTTTGACTAAATGTTTTTGCCGATAAAAATTCAAACATATTTTCTTTCATATTCGTTTTTATGGCAACTTGCAACAACAGTGCAAAAGGGAATTACATACCCACATACATACATACGCCGTTTCGGTTTTATATATAAGATTTAATTTATTTCACTGTGATGAACCAAAAGTACACTCTGACTTCTTTAACAGTTCACTCGAGCTTGGGGCAGCCGTGGATATTAAATAAATGTTCTCCCCTCTACATAAGAATCCACCTACCGCACTTAACCCACGCGTTCAGTCTATATCAAATTAGGGAATTTAATAATTTTAAACTCTGGCAATCTTTTTTTTGTGGGCATCATTCAGGACATTCTCACAGCGTCACTCTTTCGAGTGGGCAGTCTGTACGTCCATACGCCAAATCAATCAAACACATTTATTTAATAATGGAAATAGTTTTTAAAAAAAACACCTTCTTAAATTCAATTAAAGCTTTCATTAGAAGCTTTTCACTTTTCCATTAACGACAAAACACACACATTTATTTTGACTAGTTTTTTTTACAGGGAAAACAAACAAAAAAAAATGCCAAAAATATCACTGACCTTTTAACTATCGGCGACTAACAAAGTGATTTGTTGCGTCATCTTTATTTGAATAGTATTTTCACCGGCAAGGAGAGCCGAGCAAATATTATTAATTGACGGGCACAGTGAGCAGTTAATTAACTTCCGTTCGGTACTAGGTCGCCAAATGTAGCATACTTTGGCGGGCGGTAATTAGTGGTCAATAAAAGTTTCAATTTACATTTCAGCTATGTTTACTTTGAAATTTCTATTATGAATGTCAACATTTTGTGAACGATATTGTTTTTAAAGAAGTAAAAGAATCGCACGTTAATAAGAGTTTTTCTTTTCTTTTAACAGTTGTTTAATAAGCAAGAACACTTCATTTTGAGAACTGGTTGGTAGCATATTTTTCAAAATTCTTTTTATGGTTTAACGGAAAAAGCATTATGACCTTCGATTGATAGAATCAGGGCTGTGGAGTCGGTGAAAAAAAGTTCGACTCCGACTAAAAAAGTTTAATATCGTCACTTTTTTTTGCCTTATTTTGATAATTATGTGTATTCAATTAAATATCAACCCTACCAATCCGGCCAATAGCCAAACTTCACATATAATATGCAAAAATAAAAAGTTCAAACTTTTCAAAATTTCCGACTCCGAGTACGACTCCGGCCAACATGCCGCGCCGACTCCGACTCCGGCCAAAAAGCCCCGACTCCACGACTCCGACTCCACAGCCCTGGATAGAATAATAGCTCAAATGAATTAAAAAGATTCAAACGCCAGAATACAATTTAAAATTTTCCTTTCACCTGAATTATTAAAAAAAAACCTTTTTATGTCAATGTAATACGTTAAACATGGTTAAATTAATGCAAGGCAGATCGACAAGGAGAATATACAAATGAATATTGATTGACCAGCAATCTTTATAGAAAATTTTTGAAAGTATAATTGTTTTGCTTTTATAATTTTTATTATAATATTATTTTGTTTTAGTTTATTCCATTCTCCATTCTCCATTCTCCATTCTAAAAACGTATTTTATTTATTCTTAGTATTTGTCAAATGCATGGCGCATTGGCATCAGCTGTAATGTCATGCATTATAGCTTCTATTTTTTTTATAATAAATAATAAGTTTTATTCTTTATACCTCGATTTAAAAAATTGACGCTGTATGAATGGCCAACAATCAATATTTTATGAGGATTTTTTTTTAAAAAATGGCTTACAACCAGTTCCAATAAAAAAATGGTCAACAATCTGAAACGGTTTTTAAATTAATGGCTAACAACCAGTTATATGTCATACTTTCGATGGATTCAGTGGTAACTTTGTGGAAGTTCATTTTAATGTCATATTTAAAATTACTTACTGTAAGTATTACGTTACTAATTGTGACACGTGTTTCGCCTCTTTCGGAGCCTTCCTGAGAGACAATGCTTCTTAGTAACACAATATATTGACTAATCAAAGTTATTTTCAATATTTTATTAGTTTTATGTCATATTATATTTCTAATAATATTACATTTTTATAAAAATGGCTTATAGCCAGTTCTTATAAAAAAGATATTTTAAGTGTCAATAATCAACCCGTCGTCTGAACACAGATTATTATTATTGGCTAACAACCAGTTATATTATATATTACATTATTTACTACGATGCCTCGAATGGCTTTAGTTGCGAGCGACATTCAAAAAGCTATGTCTGTCCGTCGCGCTGCAGACTCGGACAGTCATTGATTACCATCGATAACATATAAAATTGCGCTCAATGGATACCAATAATATTAATCCGATGGTGGTCCGCGTATCAATCATCCCTTTGATTCAGCGCTGACACGTGAATCGAAACATTCTGCACACAAGTTCGGGCGACACGTAGGTCCATCTATTGACCCTGTGATTAATGAACTCGTGCGGTGAGTCCAGTTTATTAGCCGGCGGCCATTTTGTGCGGAGACGCCATCTCGTTTTTGTGACGCCCGGCCATTTTAAATAAAGAACTAACAACAGTCGTCTCTTCAACCGAGAGACAATTTTTGATTTCATCTCCAAGAAAGTCTTGATATGAACAATGAAGGAAACGAGTTAATCTTATTTGATTTTATTTATGTCATTAGCTGCTACCTACCGGTTGCCTGTGGAGCCTATTTATCAAAAGAAATGATCGAAATTGAATGTATTGTTCAGATAACTAATGTCTACTTTTGTGTATATTTCAAGAATGCGGCATATTCCAATTTCTTGAGGTATAAAGTATAATTTAAAATAACTTTGATTATTCTATGTATTGTGCTACTAATCATGACACGTGTTTCGCTGTGAAAATGGTCTTTTACTTAAAAAATATGAATGTTTACGCATTCCTTTTGGAAGAAAGGATAGTTTAGAGAATTCCACCATTCTTGAGAATGTTAAATTGAATGTCCCTGTTAATGTTTTGAGGAATCGTGAACATGAGTTTATTCTTCCAAGGTTTTAAAAATTTTAAGCGGCATTGGTTCGGATGCCGACATATTTCACATTGACGTGAGTGAGTTGAGACTTTGAATTAATTTGTGATTTTTATTTTGTATTGACAGTGAACACCTTAAAATTTGTCAAATGCATGGCGCATTGGTGGCAGCTGTAGTACCATGATTTTTATTTTCTTGATTAAATAAATAAATCTTAAATAAACCTTAATCAATTCGAGTGTTCGAGTGCCGCATGGATAAAATTTAAAAAAATAACGATTTGTTAAGTTAATTAAAATTATTTTTTTAGTATTATATTGTTCTTCCATCGTCCTTAAAAAGTTCTGAATGCACATCCTGATATATAGCATTTCAGGCTGCATGCAGCCCGCAGGTTGTTCATTACTGAACTTGACGAAGTTTGGCTGTGACTTTCACTCTATGCAGGCTCTCTTGGATGGAAACATCATACCGAGAGCCTAGGCAAAACCAGCAAAAATAATAAAAAGTAAAAAATTCAAATATCGAATATTCAATACTCGAATTCGAGTCTATAGTCGTTAGGGACATAACTCGTGGAAAATTACAAAATTCAAACGATTCAAATTTAAATAACTGTACGTTTTCATTCAAACTATCGTTGAGTATTCATTTGACTGCCGAAAAAACAGCGCCGACGTGGATGGTTTTGAAAGAGGACCCGTCATAATGTATATGATACCTATCTCACGTAATAGTGGTTCGACGATGGCGGTATAAAAACACATGCGAAATGATACATGCTATCGGATCAAACAAAAACGGCGATATTCCGAGATGATATGACAACTTTTCATAAACATCGTGCGTCATTCTCGTCGTATATTTTATCTGCGGTTATGGTTGTGTTATTATATCACATTATACGTTTGTCAATATTCACGTTTACCATTCGTATATACTATATATATAGATAGGTCATATTCATTCTGTACAGTACGTTGATATAATTATGTAATTTCAGTAAGTATTTTTTTTTTACCTCACGGAGTTTATCTCAACATATATTTATACGAGAACTGTTTGTTACTCAGTTGCTCATCCTCTCTTTTTTTATGTTTGTGAGGGGGGGATGGAAAGGATACAAGGACTCGGACAGGACTAGTGGTTAGCTAATCGCTCTCGCTATGCGTCGCTTTTTGGGAAAGGAAAAGTGGGAAGGGATTTTCAACAACACAAATACCCATGCTCGTATCTTACCGGGAATCGAACCTGGGCCGTCCGGCACGCCAGCCAACAAAGCTGTTTACTGCGCCACGGACCGTACTCAAAAGTATAAATAAAAATAATAATTTTGTGGCTTAAGGGTAAAAAAAAATCCTAAAATACACATTTTTTCCATATTCGATCCCTATTCAGAGCATACGGCCGCCACACGGTGCCGCCGGGATCACTTGCCAACCTCCTCACTTCTTTCCATGTCATCCCGGCGTCCCGTAGCTCCGCTGAGTACATCCTATGGATGGTCATCAAAGGCCTTCCGGGGCGTCAGGATCCATTGGGTTGATAGAAGAGACCATAGCACATGTTCAAGCCATTGTCACCTTTTTATTGTGGACATCATAAATGGCTGGTTTGTCCGCTTTCTTACCCCCGTGTTCCTGGCAAAGTCAAGCCACCGCACTCGTGGTATTTTCCCCGCAAGCATCAGTTTTCGAAGCACAGTAAACGGTTACCCTGTGCTTTTGTAATGTGCCATCACTCACAACCGTATATACATATAACTACAAAATAAACAATATATGACATAAAAATTACTTTAATTATTCCACGAATTGTGCTACTAATTTATGCATCTTCAGATTTACTATCGAACATTTTGGCAAAGCAAGTAAAGTAAGATTTCAGCATGTTAATAATAAATAAACTATAAACTCAAAAATGAATAAATTAGAATAGTTTCAATTGAAAAAATCTGGCCTCGCGAAGAATTAAACCCAAGTCTACCTGACCGCTACAAGTTGGTTCTCCTACCACCCTACCGTTATGTGTGTGCAGCTGTTTTTCGCAGCCGCCTTTCATAACGCTATACGATCAAGAAAATAAACGAATTTATACTCACTTACTTGGTCCGAGACAAAGCTGCACGGGACTGATCTTTTAACCATGCACTAAGGTGCTTAAAGAGAATAAAAATAGAAAGGAAAAAAAAAAGAAAATGTGACTTGCTCAGCCACTTTGTTAGAGTGATATTAAGTTTCCTATGTATCTGTATACTGAGAATCTATGAAGCTTAATCTACTTCGCGTTAAATCTGTAGAGGAATCAAGAGTATCCCGTTCGCCATATGAAGTTGCAAATTTTTCGGATGCCTCAAAATTGGCCTTGGTTGAGAACCGCTAGGGCAAAACTCTTGCCCTTAGGCCACAGGGACTGACGTATAATATTTCGCTTAGTATAGATTTAAAATCTGATACACCTTTAAAGGGCCGCATTTTTATTGAGTATTTATAACACAGTCGGTTGTCATAGCATTATTTCTGTCCAATTAATCATGGTGGACCGAGTAAGTTTACCAATATCAAAATATATGACAAAGGAAAATTTACGCATTCGCATAATTACGTATGATCGTTCAAATAGACCGAATGAAATAACTGATCCGATGCAGTCGTCGTGAACACGTGGCATACGTATTGATTACAATAAGTTAAACTCATTCCACATCAATCACAACTGATTCACTTTAATTCGCAAAATACGTAGATAGTAAAAATCCTCTTTTCAGGAAGAGTGTAAGGTAACAGGATGGAGTCAATATATGCTACAGCCGAAGTGTCAACGCCAGGGCAACGGAGTCGTGGATTCGAGGCTTTTTGGCCGGAGTCGAAAATTTTGCACTTTTTATTTTTGCATATAATATGTAAAATTTGGCTATTGGCCGGATTGGTAGGGTTGATATTTAATTGAATACATATAAATAAGAAAATTAGGGAAAAACGTGACGATATTAAACTTTTTTTAGTCGGAGTCGAAATTATTTTTACCGACTCCACAGCCCTGGTCAACGCTGATTGATTGCATCTCATTAGTTAATATTTTGTAATTCTACATTATGGCGTCATTAGTGGTATAATTGTTTGTTTGCATTGTTTTGATTCTTTAACCCCTCCTTGCTTCCCTTAAAAAGGAAAAATCCCAAACTCCATTTTGTAAATTTATCATTTTAAAACACTTTGCGATTTGCGGTGAAATAAACCGGTCTTGGTCTTATATTTATTCATTAGGTGGTTTTCAAATTTGATTTATTATTGCAATTACTGCAATTACAATTATGGTGGTCAAAATTTTTTAAACTAAAAAAATAATTCTTGAAATCTCATTGGCGAATTCGTTTATTGGCTCAGCAGGGAAAAGCTTAAGGCTCTCAACGTTGTATATGTTACAGTGAGACTGTATTCTCAAATGTATCAAATAATAGATTTGTATAATAACATGGCATAAAAACTTGGCTTGCTTCAATGTAACAAAATCAAAAGTAAGTAGTACCTTTCATAAAAAAAGAACCAAAGAAAAACACAGACAAACATAGGACTGAAGATAGGGCGGTCAAATTTAATTCCAATGACAGCTTGGAGAAGAATATATTTTCATTCAGAGTACAGTTTCACTGTAACATATATGTACACAACCAACCGCTTCAGCTTCACACGGTAAAAAAACTGACCTTTCCGGGACTCACCTGATCGCTAGGGCATAGCTCTTACCACTTGACCACAGATACCGATAACCGTTTTCAATTTTATTTTTTCATGGCTTTTTTTGCATGTTTGTTTTTGCTTGTTGGCAGTCACTGTCATATTGGCGGATGCGCGCGCAACGGCGATTAAAATGTATAATTTTATCGAGCTTTCATACACTAATTGAACACAAAAGGTACGAATTGATTACGGCTTATGAATGCGGCACATTCGTCATTGTCACTGCCAGGAACAATTTGTGCCGCTTGGCAATCGTATGTGCCGTTCGGACAACCCCGTGGCACAGGGGCACGAGTTGCATATATTTCGCCAAACGCACAATGCTTGTCTTGCCAATTCAGAAAACGTTGAAAGAAACATCTACATCAGGGGTTCTTAACCTTATTGCGGTGACGAACGCATTTGAGATTTAGGAAATGAGGGACGGGCGCATGCCGGATTTAAAAAAAAAAGATTTAAGGAGTACAAATTTATGTCTTTATTAAAATATTTTTAGCTTTACATGCTTGACATTCATAATTTTAACTATTTATTATAAATTCGAAGATTATGGATTTATTTACATTCACAAACAAAATCATTACCCAACACTTTTACTGGGATATTTGAAATTACATTTCACTAAAAAACTTTTCAAAATGATGAGTATAAGATAATAAGCCCAATCGTAAACAATTGTCAAAGTTGGCATTGCCAAGTTGTTTCTTGTTTTTGGTTTGACTATTCTCATGCCGGGAAACAAAGATTTGCACAAATATGTGGAACCAAAACAGGACTTTATCCTCTTAGCTCCTTTTTCAAAAGTGGATACGTTTTATGGTCAGCTTAATTCCAAATGTTTTCAGTCAGTCCGTTCGATTTTAAGATTATGTCATATTGAATATCCAAAAATAAGATGGATATTATTATTCTTTCTATATTTTTTTGCCGGGCTCGTGAAAATGGCTTCGCGGGCACGTGGTTAAGGACCCCTGATCTATATCATAAGTGACCAACGCATAGACCGCGGGCTATGATTGACCTTTGAACGATTTATTTATATTTGTTCCACACCCGCACCATATTTGGAGCATAATTTCACCACACAGTGATGCTTATTTTCTAATGCATATAGATTATACAATAAAACATAATGATCTAATTTTATGATTATATGCAAACGATACAAACTGTCTTATACTCGTCAGTTCAGTTGAAATGCCTGAAGATGCCGAAAGGCGATTCCCGAGTCGTTAGCGACAAAACTCATAGAAAAGTACAAAATTCAAACGGTTCAAATTGAAATGAACTACATATAGAAAACTTTTAAGGTGTTCACTGTCAATACTTGGTGGAAAGGCATTATAATAAAAATAATAACACATTTTTAGTACTTTTTCCACATGAGATTTATTTCATCAGGACCGGTTTCGCTCATGGCGAGCATTATCAACTGATAAGGAATACAATAAAACAGTGGTATTTATGCAAAATTTAAGTATGAAAACAAGGTATGACAAACAATTGGTAAAACAACTAAGCAAATTATAAGAAAAATATTTTTCAATATTTTATAGCGAAACTGGTCCTGATGAAATAAATCTCATGTGGAAAAGGTACTAAAAATGTGTTATTATTTTTATTACATATAGAAATACAAATGAATCAAGATATTTTTTTCTGAGAGTATTATTATAAAAAAATAATTGTGAAGATGGCGGCCCGGCTGTTGAAATGGTTGGCAACAGTCTGTAGTGTTCATCATGATCAATCAACTATTTCTTACTTTTTCATGTTTAACGCTCCCAGTGTGGACTTCTTATAGAGCTTATCTCAACAGAACTTCTCGTTTTCGGAGAGAGTATGGATAAAAAGAATGGAACTAGGATAGTGGTTCGCTAATCGTTCTCACTACATCCCGTATTTCGACATCCATGTATCCGAACATAAATTGAAAATTCGATTGAAAAATGTCACTTCCCAGGCGTTGAGGGTCGACCATGGGTCATGGCGGTCCGTGGCGCAGTGTCAACGTTGTTGGCTTGCGTGCCGGAACCCCTGGGTACCGGTACGAGTGGTTTTTTCAGTCAATAAATCTGTTCAAAGTCATGGGTGTTTGTGTTGCTGAAAATCCCTTACCACCTTTCCGATCCCAAAGGGCGACGCATAGTGATAGCGATTAGCTATTCACTAGTCCTGCCCAAGTGCTCGTAACCTTTCAATCCCTACTCTCTTCGAAAAAGAGAGGTTGGGTAACAAGCAGTTCTCGTAGAAAAACATATGTTGAGATAAACTCCGTAAGGAGTCCGTACCTTGCAAGTTGGGAGCGGACATGGTTAAAAAAATTGGCCAATATTTCAATTTTTTTAAATAAAAATATTCACCTAACCTCCGATTCATAAATCATACTGAATTTAAACAAGTAATAAATTGATTATATATAACACAAATAACAGAATTTTAAATAACGTATTAGATGCATTTAATCGTTTTACTGATAGCTTAATTTATTTACAAAATACTGCTGTAACTACACTATTGTTCAATAAAAATATTTGTCGAGCGTAGATGTGATTTAAATTGAAATTGAATGTTCCTGATAATTTTTTGAGGAATCGTGAACATGAGTTGTTTGTTCTTTCAAGGGGTAGAACCAGTCTGCCAATGGGAATGCCACTGGGAAGAGCTTTAACAATTTTAAACGGCATTGCTTCGGATGTCGACATATTTCATATTGACATGAGTGAGTTCAGACGAATACTATATTTTATGAATAAAAGTTGATTTTGTCGGAACTCACTCGGTTGACATCTTTGAAAATTTCTAATGTGATTTTATTAATTCTTTCTCTCTGCTCTTATGGCTACAATTTGTGTATTGTTATTATGTGTATAAGTTACAGTGAAACGGTATTCTCAGTGAAAATGTATCAAGTAATAGATTTGTATGACAACATGATTTCACTGGTCACAATCATTGAAATTATTGGCCCAAGTCGATGATTTGCCGGCCTAAAATTTTGGTTTGCTTCAATGAAACAAAATTAGCAAGTAGTCTCTTTCATAAAAAAAGAACCAAAGAAAAACATAAACAAACATAGGGCTGAAGATAGGGCGGTCAAATTTAATTTCAATGACAGCTTGGAGAAGAATATATTTTCACTGAGAATACAGTTTCATTGTAACATATACAAGTATGAATGTATATGTAAATAAATTTGTCAAATGCATGGCGTATTGGCGTGAGCTGTAATGCCATAATTTGTATTTTTTTTAAATAAATAAATTTTGTTATATCCTAATATTAAGTGTTGAAAAGAGTAATGCTATAACACCACCTTAATTTATTATTCGTCGATTGTAGAAGTCAAATCATCCCCTTTCGTCCATATTTGTGTCGCACACACCCCATTGAGCGTTCGATTTAAATTTGTTAGATGATTACTATTTGCACTAAATTTGTCGATTTTTTCAAACCTAATCTAAACGGACGTCGACTTTTGGTTCTTTCAAACAACTCCACCTCCATTGTTTTAAAAAATGAACATCAATTTCAATCCAGCTATTTGGTTTTTAATTATTAACAGCTCAGCTTTACTTCTAAAAAATATATTTTGAACTTCGGGTTGCTCAATATTGCTGTAACTATCATTTTCATTACGTGGATTTTTAAATCTGTTTTTGCCATTCAAGCCTGCTGTTCACGGAACTGTTGGCTCTATGTAAAGCTTGTGGCTGCCATACGTTGCCTCCAGAATTACCTTCCACCTGTCATTTACTTGTTTCTTTTCATGATAATCCAGCATCCCTCAGTTTTTTCAAGAACATACTTATAAAATTATCTGACTCTTGGTGCCATGCTTTCACTTCATCAGAAGTTTGTTTTGATGCAACTAGATTGGCAATTTCAGCTTTATGTCAGCAATAACGCTGCAGTTTATTGTTATTGTCAGGTAGTCAAGTCGTGGTCGAGTGTCAACGTCGTGGATTCAAAGCGCACCGTCTCAAATCACAATCAAGAGAGTTTCAATTTTTGAATCGAATTATTGATTTCTGCTAGAAGACATAGATGTCTGTGTTCATCCAAATTCTATACCTTATTAAACCAACCCAATTGTTTCTTAATGTGATTAGCTTACTCTTTTCAAATTCACTTTTAACTGTGTGCGTAACAAGCAATTCCAGGATTTTTTTAAAAATATTTTAACTTTATACACCGCTTTAAGTACTCCGACTTTTAATTGTGTTTTTTCAGTCGTCCACAACTTATTCATCTGTGAAAAGACTCTTTCTACGGGTGCATTTGTTCCGGGTTCACGTAAAAAATGACTAAAATAACACACGCCAATAAAAAAACCAATCTTCAAGAAAGACGCGCCAGCTGTCAACGTGTAGTCGTGTACCCACAAACGAACAAACTGCCGAATTGTAACAAACAAATATGAATGTGTGGGTGTGACGATTGCGCATGCACATGACTCACCGGCCACCTGCTGTAGCCATATGTCCCGTTCAAAACGGGACGTGTGGTCACTTTAGGCATAAACGCACTTTGCTTGAGCAAACAAGAATCCCATTGAATTATCGCTAAGATTATCATAATATTCATGATATCCATCAGTTTAAAAACATTTCCATTTTGATTTAATTTAAAAAAAAAAAGGAATCTTGGGTTTTCATTTTAAAAGGCTGGTAGACCGACGCGTGACGCATTGCCTGGTAAAATTTGGTCGATTAATTGACCCTTCCATGGGTCGTATAGCTTAAGGCTTAAATGATAATCCCACAGCTTTTTATAAGCTCCAGCTTACATTATGCTTTGATGATCGCTGTTATGAATATCTTTTACGGTTTCGAAATGTTTGAAGAAGTTCGATCAGTAGTTTTTTGGTAGCTATTTTCACACGGCATTAACATACGTATCAGTTTCTTCCATTGAATTAAATGTGTCAATTGTAACCATTCGCAATAGAAAGATAAATTTAGTTGACCCCTTGAACTGGATTCACGAGGTATTGCCTCTCCTGTCGGCAGCGATGATTAGAAAAGCTTGAATACAAATATGAAAGTTAGAGGTGAATTAAAGGGGAAAACTTTGATACGAACGTGCCTTATTACTTGAAGCTCCATCAAATAGAAATCAAAAAAAAATATATTACCTTTATTTTATTTGTCAAATACATAGCGCATTAGCGTCAGCTGTATTGCCATGTAGTATATTTTTTCCAATAAACAACCAGTATTGTAAATAAAGATGCATAACCTAACTTCTTGAACTGGCTTCACTATGGATTCCTCACCACTACAGCGACGGCGCTGTCGGTAGCAACGATGAGAAGAGAATGTAAATTGGATATAAATACTAAGCTAAAAGACGAAGAAGATGAGAATTTTGACGTGAACGCACTTTAGAACATAAAGCTCCATCAAATGGTAATAAAAAAAAATGTATTGCAAAAACTGCATGGCATTGGCGTCAGCTGTAATGCCATATATTATATTCTTTTCCAATAAACAACCAATATTGTAAATAAAGATGCATAACCTAACTCTTGAACTGGCTTCACTGTGGATTCCTCACCACTACAGCGCTTGCGCCCTTCTACTAGTTGTATAATATGAAAACTTAACTCAGAGATAAAAGAGACAGGAAGAACTTAATGCTAACGCACATTAGAACATGAAGCTCCATTAAAAAGACACCTAAAAAAGAGAAATGGTATATAATATCCTTTCATTTTACAAGACTCTTTTATGTACAAATAAAAACATTGTTACATAAAGCTAATCACCTATTTCAAAATCGAATCAATTATCCTCAAAGTACATGTTAAGTCGTTTGAAACATAACCAATCATAGGGGATGTATACAGTATGTTGAAATGAAAACAATCGATCCTTCATTCTGGACAATCAATCTATGCGATCGTTCCGAGAACAATGCTATAATATTAATCCTCAAGGAAATATGCTTGAACATCGAGGTACGCTTAATATAACATAAGACGTATATTGGCCAAATTTTACAGTATGGCCACAAAACAAAAAGGATATCTTCGACGAATTGTTTTAAATGCCGAGATCGTTTTTCTTTTCTTGCGTAACTGTTATTTTCTTAGCTTCTTAGTTGAGTAGTGAACTCTTTTGTGTTTTCGTCTACTCAGTAGCGTTACAGGTTCGAGTTTCTGTGATATTTTGATTAAATATAGATTTGTATACATATATACTTACATACTAGAGGTATTCACGGGCCGGGTAACGAGGGTTTGGATTCGGGCCCAGGCACACAAAAATAAAACAAAAATCGGGATATTTCCGAATGAGCTCACCATTATCGTAAATCTAAATTTAATAATATAATATACTTCACGTACTCGTATTACAGTCATCTTTTCGACGCCTTGTTCATTATTTTAAAACCTTATCTTGTCGTATGAACACATCCATTCGATAGAACGACACACATTCTTCATGATTTAATGACTGCTGTCGCCACTATTTTATTTTTAAATAATGTCTGCTGTTGAGGAGTGTGTATAATACGCATAATAAATTTCCTAATATGATCCCGAATTCAGTATTTCTTAAATAGTTGTTTCGATCGGTCGCAATTCGATTTGTTAAGTTGATTTTTCTCAAATTTACCGGCCAGAAATGGGCTTTTTTACACAACATTTGGTAACCAATTTATGTTGTTAATATAGAAGAAATGTGATTGAAAAATTGGTCAATTTTAATACTTTTTAATTTTTATTAGAATTGTTGAAAAATGTCGAGCTCGGGTCGGGTTGGAGTAAGATTTTTGGAAATGTCCCTCGGCCGGGTGAAATTTTAAAATTTCGGCCCGTGCAGACTTCTATTACATACATTAGTTGGTAAGTTTTATAAAAATAACTTCGTTTATCCCACGTATTCTGTGACAAATAGTGACACATTTTTCACCAGAAGCATCATCAGACCTGCTAATAGTTATGATATCGAAATACTTCATCACTTTCTGTCACACAATACGTAGAATAAACTATGTTATTTAAAAATTTTAACTAAAATAAAATTCTCTATATTCTTTAATTAACCTGTTAACTCCTAGAACACCAATGTCGGGTCTAACTCGTCTTCGGATAGGAAACGCGCAACTCTCATGCCGAGTCCTGTTCGAGTTTGTAATATTTTATTTTTATTAATTATAAACTATCTTTATTTTAAAGCCCGTCTTCATTTAATTGTATGCCATAGCTAAAGCTTAACATTCTAATAAATACGCAAACTTTTCAATATCAATCAATTTCTCAAATCTATTGAGGAGTTGCTAGAACGAAAAAAATATATATTGAAGAGTGCAAAAGGTTAAACTAGCGTTTCGCAGCATAAGTTACATGCAATAAATATTAATAATTTACAAAATGTTTATTTAATCTGACCATCGTAATTAATGACTGACGTGGAAATCCTCTAGAAAATAACATTATTTATATATAAATTTTATATATTGTAAACAAATTTTAGTATCTCGTGGTTAATGGTGCATAAATAATGTTGAATGTGCATCAGAAGTAAATGCATGTATGACATGAGATTAGTAAATTTTAATATCGTCAGACGTTTTGAGCCCTCTTTAAATTACAATCTCCAGCGTATCCCATATATTTACTCATATTTATAGACGGCAATACGAAACAGGAACTACTTGAATTTTTCAAAAACAAATAAGACGATGATATGTCATTAAATAGTTGGAAATATACAAATACATTTTAATGAGTAGCACACTTCACAATTTGCATTCCTCAATATATATTTTTTTCTCTTCCAGTTACTTTTCAATAGATTTAATAAAATAATTGGTATCACAAGAATTGCGTATTTATTAGCATCGTTAAACGAAATACCGAAAAATTTACCACATTATTACATGTTGCAAACTTAAACTACGGCAAAAAATTCAATATATACCGTTTTTGAAATAAGGGTAATTTTAAATTAATGTCGAGCGGAGGAGTAGGAGTTGCGCATTACCTATACAAGGGGTTAACGAATGAACCTATATCAATGAAACACCTCTCGTCAACAAACCACTCTATAAAATATAGAGTCAAGCCGTGGAGTAATTTTAGTCTACTCGTTTAAATTTTTATAATTAATTTATGCAAAAAAACATATACATACATCGAATCCTTTTTTAATATTAATAAATAAATTGCAACAGCTCAACTATGTTTAATAAAATGATTAACGATATGAAAAGCTTCCATTTCATAGCTTAGTAATCTACTTTTAATTTACTTTTTATATATAAACGATACAAACTGTTTACTACGCGTCAATTTAAGTTTATTTGTGCACTTGAAATGCTTGAAGTTGCCTAAAAGCGAAACTCGGATCGTAAGCGAAAAAACTCAAACGATTTAAAGCTAACAAATATGTCACTTTTAAGGTGTTCACTGTCAATACTTGGTGGAAAGTCATTAAAATAAAAATAATAATAAATTTTTAGTACTTTTTCCACATAAAATTTATTTGATCAGGACCGGTTTCGCTCATGGCGAGCATTGTCAACTGATAAGAAATACAATATAACAGTGATATTTATACAAAAGTTAAAATTTTACTGATTTATTATGTATTACTTTGCATTGCTTAGAGGTCTTCAACCTTTTATTTTTAGTCTATTTTTCTTGTTATTTTCTTCATTTATTTGCTCAGTTTTTCTACCAATTGTTTGTCATACCTTACTTAACTTTTGTATAAATATCACTGTTGTATGTGTTGTTTTGAATAAATAAGTCTTCAATAATATTTTCTTCAGAAATATTTTCAGTGAAAAGCTCAATAATAAAGATTACTTTTCCAACATTATCACTCATCTTTCACAAAGCTACCTTATACCCATAGCGAATGCTTAGCCACAATGAATATATTCAGAGCGTTTACTTTGGGTCAGTTTTAGTAGAACGGGAAATACCTCGCATATAATACGAAAGCTTTACGTGAAGTGCTTGCAATGTTTCATAAAAGCTCTTGCCAAATATACGTATGTTATGAAACTTACTGCATATGTTAATCATATTAAAATTCATTGCGCATATGAAAAATTATAACGAAGTATCTTAATTGCATCGGTCCTATAGCCGAGTGATGAACCGACTAAGGTATTCGAATAGAAGAATGACATCTTTTGCACATTAGCTATTTTTGATCAAACTATATGAAAGGCACTTTTAAAATGTTCACTCGTTGACTAACTGACATTTTAGAAAAAAAATACCTTCTGACCGGAAAAGTACGGAATCCTGAATTGATTTCGAAAAAAAACCAAAGCATCCAGCTATTGAACCATTAATTGAGGACTTCGACTGAAGGTGCCTGATTGAATTTAAATATCAAATTTGAACCGTTTGAAGTTTGTACTTTTTCTTTGTTGTAAGTTTTGTCACTAACCTGAGCTTTTTCTTTAGGGATCTTCAGACATTTCAAGTGCACGAGTGAAGTTGAACTGATTGAAGACGCAGAAAAACGAAACCTGTGGCGTAAGTGACAAAGCCCATGAAAAATTATAAAAATCAAACGATTCATATTTGATATTGTACTGCTACGAAAAATAGAGTATTTCTCTCAACCCTTTCTACCAGAAATGGTTGTTATTCATACTTTTGATGGAATCGGCGGTAATTTAAAATAACTTTGATTATTCCTCGCATTGCGTTACTATTTATGACAGAAGTGTTTCGCTTCTTTTATATGCATCTTCAAACTATCTTACTATCACAAAGTTTGCTTAAGTAATAAAGTTCAAATGATTTTAATATTCTAACATGATATAGTATAAAAACAGGAAACAATGAGAACAGGATAGAAACAAACAAACAAACAATAGCGATACTGCTTATGACGGTAACATTACAAAAATATTAACTACAGCATGTTTCTCAGTTGCTTAATGTCTTTTTTTGAAAAGTTGTGATAGAAAAATAGGACTGGAGGGCTATGAAGCTGTCAAACTTATGAGCTCTGCAACCGAAGCCAATGACGTTGACACTTAGCCACGGATACGAATCATTTGCAGATAATTCTCTACACTTTCTACAATAAAAACAGTAAAAAAACGGATATTGTAGTAGAAACGGATGGTGTATATGTAAGCTCTATATATGTAAGTGTTATTGAAGCATAACCTGCTATAGTTAATTGTATCATAAAGATTGAATAACTTAATAACAGCGTCGTCAAAAAATTCAAGCCAAATTAATCTCTCAGCTCACATCAAGTAATGATAATATTTGACTGTTTCAAGAATGGGGACGGCGTATTGAAGAAGGCATCTCTTATCGCATGGCAAGAGAGTGCCCTGCCACTATGGCCATAAACACTGGGGCAGCAATAAATCCGGCGATGCAAAATAATCCAGATTATCCCCGGGAAGGCTTCGCTGCCGTTTTGTACACGCCCCCATTTCCCAAAGTGTCGCATAGTAATATGCCAATCATCCCCCGGGCGCGAGAATGGGGATGATAAAATTGGACGTAAAAAATTTAAAGTGGGCCATAAATTAAATTTACTTCTTCATTGTCTGTTTTTATTGATTGACTGTTTTACTAATTCCTCCTCGTGCACCGTACATTTAATTGTAAAAATCTTTCTTCTCAAACCTTTGGTTGTCAAATCGTAGTGATTCAGTTTTGAATGAAACTAAATGATCTCTCCAATAATATATATTCATCATGTCACATTTAGCATTGATTAAAATGTTTGAAAATTTGATGCAATTCTGTAACTTTACTACTCGATTATAATACTTAATCTTTAATCTATGGAGTTGTTAAAACAATAAGACAATTGATGGTCATTTTTATCCTTTCGTTTCCAAAAATAGAATATTTGGTGCCTAATGCCAGAAGTGTAAATTTATTTTGACGATGTATTTCTGAAAGTTTATTGAAATTTATAGTATCAAGTATAGTCAAGCATGGTGGTGATTTTTCGCACCATAGACACGGTAAGCATAGACACTTCTTACACTAATAAATTGCAACATCTGATATTTTATTTCATATATTTAAAATAGAACGACTTAGGAAATTCTAGCATAAAAATAATATATATTTCTTAAGTATTTTCTGATTTTTACGTCCCTCTGTCAATCTGACAAAGACACTTCTAGCTTTAAAGCCCATATATATGTATGTATATAAAATTATGCTTTATTAAATTTGAATAGTGTTAATGTTGTACTTTTCTATGAGTTTTGTTGGTAACGACCCGGGTTTTGACAAGTCCAGATTAAGTTCATTCGTGCACTTGAAATGCCAGAAAGTTAAAGCCCTGGTCACTAACCACAAAGCTCATGTGAAAGTACAAAATCCAAACGATCCACATTTAATATTCTTTTATGGACCTTCAATCAAAATCCTAGATTATGCTTAATGTTAAAAGCGTACATGTTGCACTGTAAAATGCACTTTTAAAACGCATGCGTACTATCTCAAAAAAAAATGATTTTCATCGAGAGAAATTTTCTTTTTCAATAACGAGCAATTTCTTTATCGCTCATTCATTCGTTTTTGGTAACTTTGTTTTATGAGCATGATATATGATTTCTTAACATATCTTTTTTACTTTTAAGGTGCTCTCTGTCAATACTGGTGGAATGGCATTATAATAAAAATAATAACACATTTTTATTACTTACTAGTTAGTATTGCTACCCGGCGTCGCTCGGACTAAGCGACCCATAATTATTTAATGTTATATCATTCGACATAATTATATCACAAAATCTAACATCCATAAAAGAGTTAAAATAAAATCACAAACTTTATTTAACTCGCCCATTAAAATTCAAGGAAAAAATCTAATTTGCTGTCAAAGAAATGTCAAATAATACCTTCACGTAAATAATAAACATTATTATTAATAATAAAAGCCGGGAAAAGTTCAGTAGAAGACTAATTTATTACATTTTGACTAAATGTCTTCGCCGACAAAAATTCAAACATATTTTCTTTCATATTCGTTTTTATGGCAACTTAATGACCAACAATGCAAAAGGGAATTACAGACCCACAGACATACATACGCCGTTTCGGTTTTATATATAAGATTCTGCATAAAGTATACTGAATCAGGGCCGGTTTCAATCCTGGCGAGCATTATCAACTGATAATAAATACAAAGATACAGCAATATTTATACAAATGGTAAAATCTTTTTTAATTATAGAAACAGAGTTTTCCATATGAATTTATACGAAGACGTGCGAGAATATTGACCTGAACCACAGACCGAGATGTATTAAAATATTTCATTATTTTAACGCTCATGAAGGTTGTGAATCGGCGATATTTTCCACCCCGAAGTTACCCCTAAACCCAATCCCTTAGCAAACAAATTACAATGGCGGGTTAGCGTAAAGAAAACAGTATCATGAAACGGATTTACAATACAATTAATTCTGGCATGCGTGGATGAATATAAAACGGGAAATTATTTATTCTCATTTTCAATTATTTCGTTACATTTTTATACCTTCAAATTATTTACAAACAATTAATTAAAAATAATAAAACATTTTTAGTATTTATTACAAATTAAACTTATTAGATCAAGACCAGTTTCAAGTATTGACAGTGAACACCTTAAAAGTAAACATTAAAATGTATTTTTGCGTTGGTTTTTTTCCGCATAATTTCTTTTAAATTGATAATCCATGGCACAATTATTAATCAATTAATACGAATTAAAAAAGATTTTTAGATATTCAAATCTAGCTATTGTTTTTTTTGGGGCTCTGGAATTGGATTCATGAAGTCGCTGTGTTTTTGCCGAAGTCGGAATCGTGGAGTCTCGGTGTTTTGTTGGTGATTGAAAAATTGGTGTTTGGCTGGATTGGTTGGTTGATTTTCAATGTGATTCACATAACAAAGTAAAAGAAATCTTGACAGAATTAAACTTTTCTGACTTGACAAACCTGGTTTATTCAATCACAAAGCTATCTATACATGTGTGACATTTGTAAGGCATTTATTTTCCTTAGCACTTCCTCTTTATAATAATCTTCGACTTCATCCTGAAGAAGTCAATTCCACCTGACCGAGTAACCGTTGCTCCCAACCTAAAACTATGTGACCTCGAGTATGCCGACGACGCTGTCATCTTTGACAAATCAGTTGTGGGTATTCAGGAAACAATGGATAAACTGCAAAGCAACTCGTATCGCGTTGGCCTCAAGTCAACGCGAGTAAAACTAATGTGATCTGCAACAGCGCCTGTCCAGATCTAGACTACTCTCTGATTAGTGCGGGGCAAGAAATCGAGAGAGTCGATGGTTTTAGGTACTTGGGAGTACACATCACGGGAGATGGCAACCCGCGTAATGAGCTCGCGATCCGATTAGGGATAGCTGGAGCAACATTTAATTCAATGCGGAAAGTTTGGGACTCACGGTTGTACTCGGTCAGAACCAAGTGCCAATTATTCAGCGCATGCATACTGACTGTGCTGCTTTACGGTTGCGAGTCATGGCACATCACAAAAGCACAGGGTAACCGTATACTGTGCTTCGAAAACAGATGCCTGCGGCGAATATCAGGAGTACGGTGGTTTGACTTTGTCAGGAACACGGAGGTAAGAGAGCTGACAAACCAGCCCCTTATCACGTCCAAAATTAAAAGGCGACGATGGACCTGGCTCGGACATGTGCTGCGGATGCCCCAGGGGAGCCTGAATCTTGCCTGCCTCTTCTATCAACCCGATGGATCCCAACGCCGCGGAAAGCCTCTGATGACCATCCATAGGATGTACTCAGGGGAGCTTAGGGACGCCGGGATGACCTGGGAGGATGCGAGGAGGTTGGTGGGAGACAGAGAATCATGGAGGCACCGTGTGGCGGCCATATGCTCCGAATAGGGAGCGGATATGGGAAAAAATAATTATTGTTTGTTGTAGAGAAACATAGTGTTAAGATTTAAAGCATTTCAAATGCTAAAAAGGACCAACTTCCTTCAACAACAGATAATTCTATACTGACATGAAGTTTTTCGGATATATTCAGGTGGTAAGACCGTTTCCTGCATTATATGATACTTTTGGTAATGGTACGTTCAATTTTATAACCGTGCTGATATTATTCAAAACCATGAGTATCATAGGTGATACCCGGGGCCAGAATAGGTTCCGTCATAGTTTTTTTGTGCGATATTCCGCAGAACGCATCTACCGCACAAAAAAGGTTTAGGTGTAATAGTAAATTGTATTTGTTCTGAAAAAGTAAATTTTATATCTACATGCATGAAATTAAAGAAATATTAAACAATAGCCAAATCTGAACAGCTCGTAAAAAATTCTTAATACATATTATTAAAAGATTCCCAAAGTTGAAGAGAAATAATGTGTTTTGTTATGAATTTGTTTATAAATTTTGTTTATCGCCTGGCTCAAAAACACTTAACCCATTTAAACTTTAGCTCCGCATTGTACAATATTTTGTAACGGGAATAAGTGTTTATAAAACAATATCGGAAAGTTTGTGCAGTGTGTTGCTGGTGGAAAGTTGGAGAAAAATTTGCATTCATCCGGGCGTCGCAGATGGTCAGCGAAGAAGTAAATTCAAATAAAAGAAAGAGTTTAAAAATATTCTTCGCTAACTACTGGCGGAAGTTTGGAAAACTTGTGTTTGCTGATTTTAGTTTTAATCCTTTAAGTCGATAATTTTCATATCCATTTTGCATAGAAAATTGAATGCTATTCAATCTGTTACTTATTTTTATTTAACAATTTAATGTTTTTTTCAATTCCGCAGTTTTAGCTGCATTATCAACGCTATTCTATTGTGAATACGAACGAGCAAACAAAAAATCTATTTGGGTGTACAAATAAGTGTCCGGTCTGTGGCGTGCCGCCCGGGCTCGATTCCCGGTTCGAGCGAGATTTTTTCAGCCGATTAATCTGTTCAAAGGCATGTGTGTTTGTGTTGTTACATATCCCATCCCACCTTTGCTATCCCAAAGAGCGACGCTTAGTGAAGGCGAGCTTACAGAGCTTCTCGGGACTGATATTTTAACCATTCACTATGGAGCTTCATAATTAAATGACGTATAAATAATTTTAAGATGCATCCTTGAGCCTTGCTTTTAAATCGCACACACTACTCCATTAAACATGTCAGTTTCTTGTCAGCAATTGCAAGTTAAATTTAAAACACTTTGTGCTAGGCAAGTTTGTATAAAAGCCGGATTGTACTTGTGGGTACGCTAATCAAGTTCAATATGACTTAATAGGACGCTCAGATAAATTCTGAGTGAGCAGAACGTTTTACTTCGGTCCATCTTCACACGAACTCATTAGGCCACGCTGACTTATTTGCAAACTAGACTGTATTTTAAATATTGTTAATTTATTTGAAAATCAATATAGTCTCGATTCTTCACTCGATTTAATAGACTCGTATAATACGAGCTCTCTGTATACAGATTAAGCACATGATAATAATATCAACTTGATTTAAGGGGCTGAGCTAAGCATACTGTTTTATTTTCTATTACTTCAAGCCCACCGCAATCGAACGATGACCACGAATTAAATCAAAATATTAAAAGAAACATATGTTCATATCGTCAACGCAATTAGTTCATGTTAGGTAAATCCAATATCTGGAAAGCTTACAATAAAGCGTAAAATTGTTACTCAGTCATCAAACCTATTAAACAGCATGGAGTTACAGATATCCGCTACATATTGTTTGTTATAAAAATCATTTTTACATTATGCAATCAATTTACACAAACTTTATTTGAGAACCGAACCTATGGTTGTGCTATCGTGGCGCTACACCATGGCATAAGTTTTCCAAATCAAGACAAAGGTTATTTGAATAAGTAATGATGAATTATTATAATACGGTGAAAAAAATAACAATGTATTTTAATTCTACAGAAATTATTTTATACATTTGTTGATAACTATTTCGGCTTACGCCATCGTCAGAACTATGTTTTAAACCTGCATAAAATCATGTTTATATTCCGTTGTAGACAAGGTACACAAAACATCTTCTTCTCTTTTCACCATCCTAGTATTATGTGGTTACAATAAGCGAATAAATAATAAATGAATAACTCAATTGAAATCGGGCAAGCGATAGTAGAACGTAGTATCATTAATTAAAGATTTCGACTGACGGTGCTTGATGGAATTTCAATATCAAATTTGAATTGTTTTAATTTTTTAATTTTCCACGAGCTTTGTCGCTAACGACCCGGGTTTCACCTCTCAGCATCTTCAGGCATTTCAAGTGCTTCAAATTTGAAATCAATATACGTATTGAGACGACCTTGATTCGGCTCCCTCGTAAATCGAGAACGAGCCTCCTATCCGTCACTCAGGGAGAGGAATTTTGGGAACGGAGTAGGAGAAACATGGTGCTCTTATAAACAAAAGACGATCTCAAAGCGTTATGTGGGTGCGGTTAGTACCCATTATTTAATCGTTACGAATTTTCACAGACTTTACACACGGATTTAACACAGATAGATTAACAATACACGTTACGTTCTACAATACATAACACACGACTATTATAATTGCAAAGGCGATATCAGGAATTTACTAGACTTTATCCTTAGGGAGAGGATTAAGCGCGTGCATTCTCAATGCTGTCCAATCTCTCACTGCCAACTGTATGAAAAAAAGCGGTTTCATTAAGTAGCAACCGTTACAAAAATATCGTTAACACGTGCACCCGATAAGCCATTATTTATGGCCCATCGAACTTTGCATGAAGTACCATGCACTCTCGTGCACTCAGGGCGTGAAAGAGAGACATTTTGAGCGAGGCGTCCGCATAAATGTCTCTTTTACAAATTTGAAATTACTCTATATTGAATCGCTATAGATTTCAATACAGAGTATTATTAGAAATGAATTTATTTCCTGATATCGACTTAAACTCATTGACTGAGGTGAATAATAGATCGTTCGAGAGAGTTCTGATGACCTACCATATAAGGCGGTGTCAGTATGTACTTATACTCATGTCAATTTGATTAATCCATATCCAAATAAGCAGACTGAACAAGAACCAAAGGTACCAGTTGATAATGATCGCCATGATCAAAACCAGCACTGATCCAATAAATGTTATGTGGTGTATAGTACAAAAAAATTGGTTATCGACAAAGCTCATGGAAAAGTACAACATTCAAACGATTCAAAAATGTAGTATCATTACCCATACAATCTTGTAGCGCATTTTCTATTTACAGTGCAAACGTCTCAATTTTCCAGCCGGACGCAAGACATCGTTTGCGAATGGCGCGGAGCGGTGACTTGGGATGGGGGTGCGGTGCGCTACGACCCGTAAGACCTGCACAGCCTTTGGAAGGCAGCGCTGGAGTTCAATATTGACCCCGTCCAGCCGATTGGACGGTCTTGCCCGCGGACTTGCAATAACGCGGCGTATTCCTCCTAGCATTGCTGTCGCACTATTACACGGGGACAAAAATGACAACTCGCCTGGCACGCAGGTCGCGAAATAAAACGATTTTTTTTTTAACCATGTCCGCTCCCAACTTGGAGCATATGAACTCCTCAGGGAGTTTATCTCAACATTTGTTTTTTCTACGAGAACTGCTTGTTACTCAGTTGCTCAACCTACATTTTTTCGGAGAGCGTAGGGATGGAAAGGAGGACCAGGACAGGATTAGTGATAAGTTAATCGCTGTCACTATGCGTCGCTCTTTGTGATCGGAAAGGCGGGAAGGGATTTTCAACAACACAAACACACATGCCTTTGAACGGATTTATCGACTG
Organism: Himalopsyche kuldschensis; assembly: GCA_028554975.1. Lineage (NCBI taxonomy): Eukaryota > Metazoa > Arthropoda > Insecta > Trichoptera > Rhyacophilidae > Himalopsyche > Himalopsyche kuldschensis. The sequence goes on from JAHFWI010000006.1 coordinate 19,891,848, forward strand.
AAAAAATCCGCTCGTACCAAGAATCGAACCCGGGCGATCCGGCACGCAAGCCAACGCCATTGATACTGCGCCACGGACCGGGCAAATAGTATATTTACTCCTGTTATAAAAAGCTTTGTTAACTAGAAGAAAGTGCTTTTATTTTTCATTTTTAATATTTTTACCATCCAATACTTATTGGATGGTAGAAATAGAAATTAGAAACTTCAATTTGAGTATCGAATTCTCTATACTCGAGAATACTCGTCCATTTATTAAGTACTAAATACTCGAGTATTTTGAAAACTACTCGAGCTCGGATTTTGTATAAATTATCCACACATTATGTTATTTAATAAAATGTTAAGTACTCTCTTTAATACAGTAGATGAGATGTTTTTACATCTAATTGACGAAGCTTAAGTCACTTTTACGGTGTTCACTGTCAACACTTGGTGTAATGGCATTATAATAAAAATAATAACACATTTTTAATACGTATTCCACATAAATTTTATTGGATCAGGATCGGTTTCGCTCATGGCGAACATTTTCAACTGATAATAAATACAACTAAACAGTGCTTGACAATACTTTTCATGAGCAAAACCGGTCTTGACCCAATAAAATTTATGTGGAATAAGTATTAAAATATGTTATTTTTTTTATTACAGTAGATTAGATTTATATTTTTTTGGATATGTATTTGATTGATCTTTTTGAAATCCTGAGGCGGGTTAGCTTCAAAGTTCTTTCTGTCTTTTTCGTCTCTGAATTATGTTTAATTTTCATTCTCTTCCCAACGTTACAATAAGGAGGGCGCGATAGCTGTAGTGCTAAAAAATCCATGACGAAGCCATTTCAAGAGGTATGCTGTATTTACAATTTTGGTTGTTTATTGGAAAAAAATATAACACATAGCATTACAGATGACGGCAATGCGCTATTCATTTGAAAAATAATTATAAAAAGAAAGTACACATTTATATTTAAATAAATAAATAAAGGTCCATAATTATATGGCAACGGTAGAAAAAAACCACTTTTTCCAATTTTTGATGCAATATGACCGTTTTTGTTTTACTCAATTCAGATTACAGAAGAATTAATTATAATGATGTGTTTTTATCTATTGTATATACATAAATACACTTTTTGTACACATATAAGGGCATTATTATGTATGAGTTTTGTGATCAGTTGGGTACATTGAGCACAGAACAGATTGCAAAATTATAAAGCGTATACACCCATCCCTCGCTTAACACGGAAGATATGTTCTGCTAGATCACCGTGTAAAGCGAGACTAACAAATGTATGGAAAAGAGAGGATAGGTTCTTTTTTTAAACATTAATAAAAAATAGGTTTGAAGAACTTCTGAAAAATTATTGAAATATTATGAACACGGATAAAATATATTATTCAATGTCACTATCACTAGAAGATATTAGTATAGGAATTGTCTTTCTTTTTATTGGCTGAATGTCATCAACACTACTAATTTCAATAAAATTTTCGGTTATGTTCCGTCGTCGTTTAAAAATATCGGTATCTGTGATTGTTCATCTTTTTTGATATTCTTGTAAACCTCTTCATATCTGGCAACGCATTGTTTAATTTCACGAGGAACACTTGTAGTCATATCAATTAATTCTTCTTCATTTAACTCGTTCATAAATTTCGTTGATTGCTAAATCCTCCAAGCCTTTACCTCCTATTGAACGTGCGATATTAAAAATTTCGTCTACAAAACGTCCAAAACAATTTATTTTCCACTGAAACTGAAACCGTGATAAATCGAAACCGTGTTAAGCGAGTATCGTGTTAAGCGAGGGATGGGTGTACTCTACATTAGTTTAAGATGCGTTGCATATATGTAGTTCTATGAGATAAAGTAGCATCGACAATAAAATCTTATTGATTAGGATCAACTGATTTACATAGAAATGATTCATTTTTTGTCTATTCAACTATAAGTGCGTAAAATGTTTAAATAAGAAAGAAGCTTCAATTCTATGGTAGTATAGCTTTGAGTCTATATAAATTTTAGGTAAGAAAATTCTTAAGAAATGATTTTATCAACTAGTATACTTATTTGTTTTTACTTTTATATTCATGACTCCATTTATAAATAGTGGCGTTGGGGCTAGGTGAATTGCTAGTATGTTGACCACTTGAAGTTGACACATAGTCTCACTTATATCCGGGGCACGACTTTAAGTATTTACTTGGTAACTTTAATAACATAAATAATACCAACGAGACCAACAGTTGTCACCCTATTAATAAAGGTTAAAAACAGTCTCAAATAATTATATCGTAAAACACAATAACTATAGAATATTTTATTTTTTGTCTAAATCTAAAACATGATGCGCAAATCAATTAATAAAAATGTTAACCATTTTTTTCACTAAAGATTTGTTCGCCAAAAAACGTGTCGAAAAAACCGTGTAAATTTTAATATTAGTTCTTTGAATTTCAAAAAACACCGTGTTATTTAAAAAAAAAAAACAAGATTACATATATCGGTCCCTGTGGTCTAGTGGCAAGAGCTTTGTCCTAGCAATCGGGGGGCCCGGGTTCAATCCCCGGCAAGGTTAGATTTTTTCAATTGAAAAAAAAAAAGATCTTGGGCTGGGTGTTATGTTATTTATCGTTGATTTTGTGCACAACTGATACATTATTTACCATCGAGTTAATCTCGTGTGACTTTCACAACTCAGAATATTTGGCGCATTGGCGCAAGCTGTAATGCCAAATATTTTTTTTAAATATTTTTAAATTCAAAAAAAAAAAAAAAATATATGTATACCCTTTCTTACATGTTTCATACTTTCTTCAAAAAACAAAACGCATAAAAAAAGTTATATAGTGGTTGTAAAACTAAAGATTGCTTTCTTTACTTTGTAAAACCGTGTTATTTGAAAAAATAACAACCATGGGTGACCAGTTTTACTCAACACGAGCTCAATCAACGGACGAAATATAAATCAAAAAGGGGATATTTTTATTAAATTTGATACGATAAATGACAATGTATATCAAGCCATAAGTAGAAGAAATATAATTTTCGTCATTATCTCGAAATTCTTGTCATATATTATTCAATGTCACTATCACTAGAAGATATTAATATAGGAATTTTCTTTCTTTTTATTGTCTGAATGTCATTATCACTACTACTTTCAATTACATTTATGTTACACTGTTATGTTCCGTTGTCGTTTAAAAATCGGTAATTTTTGATTCTTATCCCTTTTAACATTCATGTAAATCTCTTCATTTCTGGCACGCATTGCTTATTTTCTCGTTGAAATTTCAAAGCTCGATCCATATCTGGATCATGATTTAGGAAATTTATTTCTATATTTCTTGCCATTTGCAACCAATCTTTTATTGTTTTAGCAATAATCGCTTAAATTTGACCAGAACTTTCGGTATCGCTTCAGATTTCAGGAGGAACACTTGTAGTCATATCATTTAATTCTTCTTCATTTAATTCTTGTTCTTCAAACTTTCTTTAACGTTCCCACTGAAACTGAAACCGTGCTAAAGCGAAACCGTGCTAAGCAAGGGATGGGTGTATTTCGATATAAAATGTTGATGCATTGTATACGATTCGAAAATAAGTTTGCTGGCGACGTCAAGTGTGACAATTAAATTAAGCTCATTAAGTATTAAGTTTTAAAACTAATTGCCTTGTAACTTTGCTTTAACTCATTATTTGATAAACTTACCTTGAAGTCGTACTCAATCATACAAAAAAACTTGAAAAAATTGTAAAATCAGTTACGTTCAATATTATCTCTGTTTGTCAAATTTCTAAATTTGAATAATGATAATACATGGAATAAAAAACAAAATTGATATTTCGAAAATGGAACACAGTGAGTTTCATACAAAATTTAAATTATAACGTTTCTTATATACACAACAAATAGATCTAAAGATGTTTATTCCATGTCAAACAAAGAAGCCATGGGGTTCTTTGACATTATATCGCATTACCTAAATGTACAATGGTATTACTTTGGAAAACACGATTCTTCACTCTCATTTATAGCCATGTTTGAATTCTTAGTTACTTATGTATGTATATCTGTTCTCGATACGATTATACGAAAGGTCTGCGATTGTATTACATTCTTAAGCTTTGTAAATTATCATTTTAACATTGTTTTCTTATTACACGATTGAACCACTTTTTGCATTATAAATCAACAACGTTGTCGTTAACTGTAGTCTAGTGGCAAGAGCTTTGTCCTAGCGATCAAATTGGCTCGGGTTCAATTCCCGGAATGGTCAGATTTTTTCAAATGAAATAGAGATCTTGGGCTGGGTGTATGTAATCTATCGTTGAGTTGTTCACGACTGATTAACAATTTATCATCGAGTTAATCTCGTATGACTTTCACAATTAAAAATATTTGGCACATTGGCATTAAATGTAATGCCATTTTTTTCATTTACTTTCCCATTTTTACACTGCTCTACCAGTGGAAGTTAGAGTGGGAAAACAAATGATTCGCGAAGAATCCAATTAAAATTCAACCGCCAATCATTTGTTGTCTTGCTCCAACACAGACTTCAAGTGCAGGCGGGGCAGGTCAAAATATTAATCAAATAAAAAGTAAAAGGTTTCATCATTTTATGATTTGGCTCCCTTCACCTCTCGAGGACTCATATTATATAATGGTATCGAAATGGTTCTGTTTGTTCATTTGTTTGCCTTCCTATTTTTTCCAAAACTCATTTCCGGTATCAACGCTTTGGATAGAATATTTTTTTTTTAAATTTTATTTTTACCATGTCCGCTCCCAACTTGGAGCATATGGACTCCTCACGGAGTTTATCTCAACATATGTTTTTCTACGAGAACTGTCTGCTACTCAGTTGCTTAACCTCTCTTTTTCGAAGAGAGTGGGGATGGAAAGGATAAGAGGACTAAGACAGGACTAGTGATTAGCTAATCGCTGTCACTATGCGTCGCTCTTTGGGATCGGAAAGGTGGGAAGAGATTTTCAACAGCACAAACACGCATGCCTTTAAACAGATATATGGACTGATAAAATCCGCTCGTACCCGGAATCGAACCCGGGTGGTGCGGCACGCAAGCCAACTACGTTGACACTGCGCCACGGACCGGACTTGAAAAAACTGTAAAAAAAACTGTGTTGTAAAAAACTTAATTGAAACTAAATTTAATTTGGCCATTCACTATAGTTCCTTGTAGCTGTCAAAACTATTTTATGCAAGCTCTTTTTGTACCTTCGTCTGTGGTTAATGTACGGACTCGTTTCAGGATGTCAAAATGTCAAAAAACCATCACTTGTGCAACTGTTATGATAATAAAATAAAATTCTTTTGGCTGCTCCCCCCTCGAAAGGTTGTCGGCAATGTCTCAGCACAGGTGTGGAACAGCTGATTTGAATTATATAATACAAAAATAGTATTTAGTTTTTTTGTACTATTTCGTAGAACATCTTCGATTCTCGTGGAGATTGAAACCTATGCTGATCGATGATGAGCACAAAAAAAAATATGCTTTATTTTCACGTCTTATGTGTTAACGGCCACTATATTCACATGTATTCAGAGGATAAATATCAGAACCGGTTTCGATCATCGCTAGAATGGAAAATTTTCTGTGCACTAGGAAGAAGAAATAGTAAATAAGACCTTGCCATCAGTTGACAATGCCGTGATGAGCGAAACCGGTCCTGATCTTTATCAGAATACATGTGGAAGTAGAACTCACTTTACACTATTAAATGTGCTTTATTTAATTACAATAATGCTTTCTTACTAAGAATTGACAGCGAACATGTTTGAAGTGTAATTATTTACTTGTTCGACGATTCTAGCAGTTCGCTGTAAACATTGAATTTTTTCTGAATAAAACATACTCTTAGTGGAATATTTCAACATTAGATTTTTAAATAATAACCGGTTATTATTATGAAGTATATCAACTTAGAATTTTCTCTTAGTGTACGGGTCGAAGAAACGGGAATATAAAAAGTCCAATAGTTATTTCATCGCTTTTGCTGTCTCTCGTTTACAGAGACGTCAATACACATTAAAAGCACGTCTTCTGACTCATTGATTACTTTATTTTATATGCCAATTGTATTTACTTGTAAAAGAACACGTTACAAAAACAAACTCACTTTTTGTTTATTGTTTTTGTGGGATTTTATAAGTATTGAAATAGTCTATGTTCTCACAGCTTATTCAACGTTGAATGAAACCATTTTTTTCAAAAGATTCTTTGATCAAGAATAAACAACACTATATTTAAATACTAAAGAATTTATATTTCTTTTCACGTTAGATTTCGCACTAGCGACCAGAACGTTCTTAGCTCAAATTACGATTTGTTAAATGTAAATTTGAGATCTTGGTTGTTTGACCTTTGTAAAAAAAATACTTGGCGCATTGGCTGAGCCTGCAAAAAATAGTTTTGAAACTATGATTTTTCGGGTGAGTTTTTTTTTGACCTCAGTAATAAAATTTATCGGATCCGTGATGTGGTGATCAACATCATAAGCCTCCGTGACGGACCTCGTGGGTTCGAGTCAGAGTACGAGCAGCATTTGTCTAAAAATCCATTCCCACCCATCCAAATCTATAAACTGAGCATAGTCAAAGGGACTAACCTAACCTAACCACTAATCCTGTATTTGTCTAATCATTACTTGATCGAACTAAAAGAAGGTTAAGAGATTCGGTAACAAGCAGTTATCTTACAAAAAATATATATAGATGCCTCCATTGTGATACGACATACCCCTCATTGATAGCAGACAAGAGAAATTCTTATCTGAACATGCCAGAGACATGGATTGAAAACCTTAAAACTCAATCATTTGTGAGTTTATTAACTATCTATATGATTATAAAAATAATATTACATTTTTAGTACTTTTTTTTTTTTCATATCCGCTCCCTATTCGGAGCATATGGCCGCCACACGGTGCCTCCAAGATTCTCTGTCTCCCGCCAACCTCCTCGCATCTTCCCAGGTCATCCCAGCGTCCCTTAGCTCTCCTGAGTACATCCTATGGATCAGAGGCCTTCCACGGCGTCGGGATCGAAGCCAGGTCCATCGTCGCATTTTTAATTTTGGACGTAATTAGGGGCTGGTTTGTCCGCTCTCTTGCCTCTGTGAAATGAGCATTGTCATCATCAGTGGATAATGCTCACCATGAGCGAAACCGGTCCTGATCAAATAAATTGTATGTGGGGAAAAAGTACTAAAAATGTATTACTATTTTTATTTTAATGCCTTCGCACCAAGTATTGACAGTTAAAACTTTAAAAGTAATCTATATTATTGTTAGATTGTTTTAAATATTATTCCACTGTGGATTTAAACAAAATCTAGAGCCTGCCGTGTATGCAAAATAATTAATATTCCTCTGTTTTTTTTTTAAATAAAGACGGCATGAAATTTTAAAATAATAAATGAGATCAACAGCATAGGCATAACGACAATAAATTTAATTAAAATTAAATTTTAAAAAAATCATGATATCTCTGCTTTGAGCAAAAATGCCAAAACAGCGATAAGAGCGGGCATTGTTCAACATCTAATAAAAGAATTATTTTTCCGGCTAATCTTTTTTTAATTAATCTTCTCCGCAGCCACTTAATTCGCCGTGTCCCAATTTCGGCCCTGTCCAAAACCATCCCTTGTCTTGACTTCCCTTACAATTCCTTCACCCTTCCTGCCACCCCCTTGCACACGTCACTCACTTCCCATCCCCCACCCTCCACTTTTACATTTCATTTCCGCACAGATATCAGCTTCAACTTGAAATTAAAATTTATGTTGGCATGTTATGTCTACCTCTAAAGAGAAGAAACCTATCATAGCCATGCAGCGTTGCAATATATATTTTTTTAAATTTAGTTTCGTAAAACGGGTGAAGAAAAGTAAGCCTTTATTCCAGGGCTGTGAAGTCGGTAAAAAAAAGTCCGACTCCGACTCCGGCATTTACCAAAAACACGACTCCGACTCCCACTCGTTTAATATCGTCACTGTTTTCCCTAATTTTTCTATGTATGTTTATTCAATTAAATATCAACCCTATCAATGCGGCCAAAAGCCAAATTTGACATATTAAATGCAAAAATAAAAAGTTCAAACTTGTCACAATTTCCGACTCCGGCCAAAACGCCGCGACGACTCCGACTCCACAGCCCTGCTTTATTCGAGGGTTTTTTTTAATCATATAGACAGACCTTAGTAATATGCTCATTATGAAGTGTATTTATTACAGTGGTTCTCACGTAAAATTTGGATCTGGCCGCATTAGGAACATCAGAGGTCCTACGGAAATATCTCGCGGCCGCACCATATGTTTTGTGTTGAGTATTCTTTGTCAAAAAGACGTAAAAAGTATGAGTTTTTGTTTACTAACAATTCTTGATGCACAATAGAATACATAAGAAATATTTAAATTTCATTTCATGTCTTTTATGACAAATTACATAACTTGTAAAAACACATTTTTATTAAATACCAATATTAACTATGAAGTTCTTAGCTTTCCTAAACCAGTGGCTGAGTTCCAGCACTCGTAATTTTTATGACATTCCTTCGTTTCCCTTCGAGATTAGAATGTGTGAGATTTTTTTGCTTTTTCATGCATGATTCATCTCCGGCCCAATTTGCACACTTACAAACGAAATCAAAAAGATTATCTAATATATAAAAATCAATGTTTGTTTGTTTGTTCGTATTTTATGCATTGCCATACCATTGATCAGATTGCGATAAAACTTTGTCGGCGTATTGTTTGCACTTACGCGAAGGTTATAGGCATAGTAAAATTAACTTATAGTGGTGTTTTATATAAACATCAATTTTTTGTCATCTTTTATACGCTACCATACCGTTCATTTTGACAACTTATTGCTGCACCCGCGCAAAGGTTATAGACATAGCACAATTAACTTTCTTTAGATGGCGCGTGTGTTGGCCCATAGACAATCTGCAAAAGACAAATAGCAAACTTCAAACGGCAAATGTCATCGATACTGATCAGATAAATCGAAATAATTTATCTAAAATATTGTGCATCCAAAAGCACTTCAATAAACACAAACACTTTCTTTCTTTGAGTGACATTCCAACGCTGGGTACCGGCTGGTATTTTATAATTTTTGTAGAATTAAAATACATTGTTATTTTTTAGCGTGTTAATTTTACTTGTCTTTTAATTCCAATTTGTGTTTTTTAAGCTATATTATAATGTTTTAATTTCAAATACCTTAAGGTGAAACGATTGCGTTTCTGTTTTCGTTTTCAAATACATTGATGGCTAAAGCCAAAAGGTACAAACAGTCTAGGAGTGGAATTTATATTCATCACAAGAACAGAGTGGAGTCCAGAAACCTTAACCTCAAAGTAAGAGTGTTTAAGTAGAGGTCAAATAGATTCACAGCCTCGGCCAACTGCAATCCTTCCATGTCTCGAAGTATCACCTTTAAGCCTACGTCTCACCAAGACAATAATGAGATGCTGAGATTTTATTTTTATTAATAATACACAATTTTAGTACTTATTCCACATAAAATTTATTTTAAATTTCATACCATTTTTATTTAAAAAAAAAATAGGAATATTAAATACTTTGTATTACAGCAAGCGCCAATGCGCCATGCATTTGACAAATTAATAAAAATTACATAACATATTATACAAAAATAAGAAACAGAACAGAAACATATTATTTACATATAAGACAAAAAAAAATAAGCTATGTATCCCGTTGTACATGTGCAATAGGTCACCTCGGCAAAAACTCCATGAAACTCTAGTATCAGAGATATCAGGATAATCTTCACTTTCAATGTATCGCCCACGACGTTAAGCGCATATTCTCTTTTTAAAAGCAATAGGGAACTCAACCAATATAGCTGGGTGATAACTGTCCTCAAGGACCGGTCATCAGTTTATAATGCTCGCCATGAGCGAAACCAGTCCTGATCCAATAAATTTTATGTGGAATAAAAACTAAAAATGTTTTATTATTTTAACTGTAATTTTGTAGTTATTATCGAGCAAAGTCGTTTCTGATCCAAATAAATCTAATGTGCTATCAGTGAAAACCAAGGCGTCGTGGAGTCGGTAAAAAAAATACAACTCCGACTCCAACTCCAGCATTTACCTAAAACACAACTCCGACTCTGACTGCAACTCCCACATTGACCAAAAACACGACTCCGGCTCCGACTAACAAACTGATTAATTTCATCACGTTTTTTTCCTACCTTTCCTATTTATGTGTATTCAATTATATATCAGTTAAAAAATCTGGCCTGTATCCAAATTTGACATTTATATGCAAAAATAAAAGGTAATAATTGAAAAATTTTAATGATTCCAAGACAATCATTCTCGTAAGTGTTTTCCCCACACAAAGCCCTCAGCTGACAGAATCTTTTAGAAAGTCAATACTTAGCTAGCTTACATGCGGGAAAGGGAAACAAAGACTTAGTCTGTATCCACCCTAGCAATAAAAATTGCCAGGAAACTAGGAGCCCGCCTAGCGGACTCCACATATATGTAGTTTTAGCAGGAAAGTAAAGGTAGCAAAAAAAACTCACGACTCCGCTTCGACTCCGACTCCACAGCCCTGGTAAAATCAATTGTGTTAATATTTTATGGCATAATTTAGTATCACAGCACTTATTAAGGTATAATAAAGTAAAAACGTAAATAGAATAAGAACTCTGCCTATTAATATATTTATAATTCATTTGATACAAATAAAATCCGTGAGAGGGGCGCTTCAGATTTAGCCGCTACTCAATTTCACGGTCCCGCCGGATCAGGCCTTAGGTAGTGGATTCAAACCCGGGACGTCTCAACCGTGAGAGAATGAGATACAGAGTACAACACACCTATCTCGCTGCCCAGTTGATTATCTATCTGCAATGCAATGTACAGGGAGATCACTACGTGGCTTAAGGGTTTAATAATAGATTATTGATATATTTTAACGAAAGCGAAACTATTTTATGAATTGTTTCACAATCATTTTGAATTCTGATTATACTCATTTTAATACGGTGAAAAAAATTACAATGTATTTTTATTCTACAGAAATTAACGTATTATAATGGAGTTCTACCAAGTAAATGCCAACTCAATCAATATACTCTTTTTAAGCCAGTTACAAATAATTTTTTATTTTATTAAAATCATATGATTTTTAATATAAAATAATTTCCTACATACCAATTGAATTGATATCAGTATAAAAATGTTCGCAATGAGAGAAACCGGTCCTGATCAAAATAAATTGAACGTGGAAAAAGTACAGAATAATTTAAAAATTTAAATAATTTTGTTTGATTATTCCACGTTTTGTGTTACTAATTTTGTGCCACGTTTTTCGGCTATTTTAAAGGCATCTTTGAACTTACTATCGGAAAGTTTGCTTAAGTGATGCGATTTTCCATCATAATAAAATAAATGGTTCAAAACAACTATGAATTAGAAGTAAGTAATGTGATAAACCAAATGCGTTTGAACAAATTTTTGACTGCGGTATGAACTTGAATAAAAAAATTAAATTTGTAACACATTACTAAATTCAATGGAGCATTATGAAAAAAACACAAAATATATCAATATTAATTTATTTGGAACAAGATAAGTCTGAGGTCAAGTGTCAACGTTGTTGGCTTTGGTAGCGGAGCACACTGGCTCGAGTCCCAGTCCGGGCAGTTTTTTCTTTCATTCGTCATTAGATCTTTCTGTTCGGAGGCGTGGATGGGTGGTTTGTCATCAATACCCTCACTGTGCCAGGTTGCTCGCTACTGTTTAATTTATTTCGAATGGGCTTAACCTTACCAAAGTAATTAATTTGTAATTATAACGACATTTGCAGTATTATTATTGTTTGTTTTGTTTCGATCCTCCCCTCCTTGATTACAATAAAAATAAAAAATTCTTAACTCCATTTTTGTAATTTATCATTTTAAAATATTAGAAACAATCTTGCTTTATAACTTGAGCAGCCTTTGCGATAGTAAGTCCGAAGATGCCTCTGAAAGAGGCGAAACACGTGCCATAAAGAGTAACACAATAGTGGAATAATCAAAGTTATTGTATTTATTTGGATCAGGACCGGTTTTTCTCATCGCAATTTTTTTAACTGATATCAAATACAACAATACTGTATTGTAAACACTTAGTGCAATATGCACATTTTTTTATTATTTTTTCACTATATGTACATTATATAATTTTTGTGGATCATAAAATACTTTGCTATTTTTACCACCATGTTCAGATGGAGTCTAATTAAATGCCAATTAACTCAATAAAATTTATGTCTACTTCAAAATAATTTAATAAAATTTTTGTTTGTTTTAAGGGAGGAATATTCGACACGGTATGAAAGTGGCGTTAATTTCTATTAAGGGATTGGCCACAATTGAAACCCCCCTGACCGTCGTCCAAGTGACTGCACTTCCCAGGTGAGATAATTTCCTAGATACGGCGTATCCCCGCCGCCATATAATACCCAACGCAAATCAGTGATACATACAGAAGAACCTCGATTATCCGGATTGCTCAAAATAAACAAAAATATTCCAAATCCACTGTCACGTACGTGATGGAATGCTATCTTAATATTTTGACCGTTGCATTTTTTCTAACAATAAGTCATGTGTAAAATATGGGTCAGTCATTGTCCAAATTCGATACGCATTGAACGATTGTTTCTTGAAAAATTGATCACGATTTAAATATTTATTTTTAATATTTCCGATATGTCAACGATAAGAAAACGTGTTGTCATTTCATTAAAAGACAATTGGATATAATCGATGCTTTGAAACGGGATGAATCGGGAGGTTTTTTGTCTAATAAATATGGTGTCGGAACGTCAACGATCTCGGATATAAAAAAACAAAGAGAAAAAATCTTGAAGTTTGCCAATTGTTAAACGAGAGTCAAGAAGAGTGCTATTCAAGACAACTTATATTTCTTAAAAGTATTCGTGATTTGGCAGCATCGAAAAGAAAAGCTAGCTATAAAGAAAATCGATGATTGATTATTAAAGCTACATATGTATGTATCTAATCTAAAAAAATCAAAACTATTTATACTGAATATACTTGTATTTTCCTATCAATTATGATTTTTTCGATTATCTGGATTTATCCTTATCCGGACTATCTTCATCCCCAATAAGTCCGGATAATCGAGGTTCTACTGTAGTATAAACCAGTGTTTGTCAACCTTTAAACATCCGCGCATCAGTTTGAATTGGAAAATATTTCGCGGTCCAGCGTTCATCATATACACATATTTTCCAGTCAGTTCTCGATTTATGACGATTCAGACTGACGACGGAGTTTGGTCAGGAAAAAAATCTCCAGTTTCGGTCAAATATTGTATAAAATATGATTTTTTGTAAGCCTAACTTGGAGCATATGGTCTACTTACAGAGTTTATCTCAACACATATTTTTCTACGAGAACTTCATGTTACTCAGTTGCTCAACCTCTCTTTTTCCAAGAGAGTAGGGATCGAGAGGATACGAAGACTATGCCAGGACTATTGGAAAGTAAGGTAATCGTTCTCGACTCCGAATCCGACTCCAACATTAACCAAAAACATGACTCCGACTCCGTTTCCGACTCCTACTAAAAAAGGCCTAATTTCGCCACGTTTTTCTCCTATCTTTCCTATTTATGTGTATTCAATTATATAGCATATACCAACAAACCAATCCGGCCAATAGCGACGACTCAGACTCCGGCCAAAAACCTCCGACTTCTCGACTCCGACTCCGATTCTGACTCCGACTCCACAGCCCTGTTTTTTTTTTATCAAAATCAGTTTTTGCGGGCCGGCAACAAGCTCTTCCGGACCGGTGCCAGTCCGCGAAGCACTGGTTGCTGAGCACTGGAAAATACAGTGCTGCAGTCGTAAACTTCGCAGCGGTATACGTTAACGCACTCTTTGCTCGATATCGTATACCCTTTATTATTTAAGCTAATATTTATACAGTATAAAATACTCGTGTGCTCTACTTCACCTTGCCGTGGATTAAAAACCTAAAACTTACCCATTTGCCCTCATCAACCCACCACTGCTTGCCCATTCGTTAATTTTATACAGCAGGACCCAGTGGCGTAGTTAATATAAGTTATATATTTTTTTTCTTAACCATGTCCGCTCCCGTTTTGGAACATATTTATTTATTTATTGACAAAAAACTATACAAAATACATGGCATTACCAATGCGCCATGCATTTGACAAATTAATAAAAATTACATAGCATATTATACAAAAATAAGAAACAGATCAGAAACATATTATTTACATAAGACAACAAAAAATTGTAAGCTGTGTATCCCGTTGTACATGTGCAATAGGTCACCTCGGCATAAATTCCATGAAACTCTAGTATCAGAGATATCAGGATTATCTTCACCCTCAACGTATCGCCCACGACGATAAGCGCATATTCTTTTTTTAAAAGCAATAAGGAACTCAACCACTATAGTTGGGTGATAACTGTCCTCAAGGACTAGAGGGTCATAATTTGCGTACACCGATACACAGCAATCTGCATCAGCCAGTACCAAGTCCAGTACTCTTGCCTTCACATTTTCAATCTGTGAGAACTGTTTGAGATTCACACAGCTTAAAAAATGAGCAAACTCAAATCCTACTCCGGGTGCCGACGAATACAAATTGAAATCACCAATGCTAGCAATCGAATTTCGCACTGACAAGTTAAAAAAAAGTTGAAAATTTGTTCATATGACTCAAGTGAGCACTTAGGAGGAAAATAAATGCAACAAACCCTCAGAAGTGACCCACCGCACATCACTTCAACAACGACAACATCAACCTGGATACATGGATATTGACTCATCACAGAATAACTCTTAGCAAAGGTTATTCTCACATTTATGGTGTTTACTGTCAATACTTACTTGGTTGAATGAAATAGTAATAAAAAAATAACAAATTTTTGCTACTAGGTTGGTATAGGCTCGGAAGCCGGTCTTAATCTAATAAATTTAATGTGGAATAAGTACAAAAATTATTTTTATTACATGTTATTCTAATAAAAATAATAATACATTTTAAGTACTTTTTCCACATAAAATTTATTTGATCAGGACCGGTTTCGCTCATGGCGAGCATTGTCAACTGATAAGATATACAATACAACAGAGATATTTATACAAAAGTTAAGTAAGGTATGACAAACAATTGGTAGAAAAACTAAACAAATAAATGAAGCAAATAACAAGAAAAATAGACGAAAAATAAAAGGTTGAAGACCTCTTAGCAATGCAAACTAAAACTAAAACATAATAAATCAATTAAATATGACTTATCATTAACATAAAAGCCCAAAAATAAGTATATTTAATAAAATAAATCTACTCGTCTGTCAACCATAATTAGATGGAAATCCTGGTAATTACTTCAAATGACCCAACGAAATTGTTTCCTTTAAACAGAATAGAAGCCATATCAATTCTTACAAATTTAAAACAAACAAAGGAAAATATATATGTTTTTTTTTTTATAGAAATAAAATTACAAAAGGTTATTGATACATGTTATTCTACTAACTTCTTGTTACTCAGTTGTTTAACTTCTCTTTCTCCAAGAGAGTAGAGATTTAAAGGATACGAAGACTAGGAAAAGACTAACCGTTAGCTAATCTCTCTCGCTAAGCGCCCATTTTTGAGATTAGTAGGTTAGGAAGGAGTTTTAGCAACACACACACTTGCCTTCGAACAGGATTGAAAAATCGACTAATCAAAACTGCTCGCACAGGAACTGTATCCCGTGAGGTCATTTAAATCAAATTTACCCTAATTCATATACATAGCGTTAAAAAAAATTAAACTTAATGATCTACTATTTTGGAAACAGTCAGTTCAAGAAAACTGTGCATTTGAAATGCATGAAGATGCTGGAAGGTGTAACCCGGGTCTTTAGCAACAAAACTCATGGATAATTACAAAATTCAAACGATTCAAATTTGATATTGAAATTCCATCAAGAACCATCGTGCTCAAAATTTTTAATTATTTAAAGTACATTTTATATTAAAATGAACTTCCACAAAGTTACCGCCGAAACCATCGAAAATATTTAAAGTACGTTTTTTTACTATTATTTACATAGATACTTTGAAACTGAAGGTGGCCGCAGCTAAATCGTCTGGTGGCCGCACATAACAAGTAATCGAGATAGAAAGTTCAAATAATAAGGCAACTTTTTTTTAATTTTACAACACTTGCCCTGTCGAGAATTCTTTGGTTCTGAAAAAACTAGTAAATTAACTAAACTATTATATTATATTGACTATTTTAAAATAAAATTTAAAATAACTTTGATTAATCCACATATATATTGTGCTGCTGACTCAGACACGTGTTTCGCCTCTTTCAGAGGCATATACTAGTATAATTATTTGTTTGCTTTGTTTCGATACTATAACCCCCACCTTTGTTCCCGTAAAAAGGAAAAATCTCTAACTCCATTTTGTAATTTTATCGTTTTAAAATATTAGAATCAATCTTGCTTCATTACTTAAGTAAACTTTGCGATAGTAAGTCCGAAGAGGCCCCTGAAGAGGCGAAACACGTATCACAGTTAGTAACACAATACGTGGAATAGTCAAAAATATTTTATATTAAAATAAACTTCCACAAAGTTACCGCCGAAACCATCGAAAGTGTTGACTCTTTTAGTTAAAGAATAAACAAAAATTACCGCCTTTTCTTAATTAAGCATCACTTGCTCTGTCCTGAATTCTTAAGTTCTGAAAAAATGGTTATTTCATTTCAAACGACAGTCTACTGAAGTATGATGAGCACTTCTCTCCACGTTGGATAGAGTTATTTAGCAAATTTAACGTCTCTGTTCCAAAAGCTTGCAGGTATTTCGCCCGTGGGTTATGTTTTAATTTGCAGTGCATAGTTGGCGCTCTTGTCGACCGGACTGTTGGTTTGAAGCTTAGCTAAATGCCCTCAAGACTTTAACATCTTCATACCCCAAAGTTTATAGCAGATTTTAACGTGTGCAAGAAATACTTCAACCATTCCCCAAGTTGTAATGGAAAATGACTGAAATTTGACGTGAAATGTTGCAAAAACTGTTTGTAACATATACCTATGTACGTAACTTGACACCCGAAAGAGTTAATGTCGAAAACTTTGTATATTTTAAAATGTTATATCGAAAAAAATATTCCCAGCTTAAAGTATGAAAATACCTTTTTATTTAGTGTGTGGGCTTTATCGACAATACCCATGGAAAATTTCAAAATTCAAACGATTCAAATCTGATATTAAAACTCTATCAAGAACCTTCGATATTAATTCTCAATTTTAATCATAACATTCGCTTTTTCATATACTATATTGCACGGGTTCCCAACTCATGGGTGACCCACAATAAGACCACGACGGGTTTTTTAAGGGGTCATCGAATTTATCAGTCAACTAAAAAAATATCCTCTTTAATGCATTTTCGTTGATTTTTTTAACTACCTTATGAAAAATGCCTTTTGAAATTTGGCCTTGGGGGTCGCGGGTCAAATGGCTTTCATAAAAAGGGGTTGCCATCCAAAAAAGGTTGGGAGCCTCTGCTATATTGGCTGCCGAGTTAATCAATGCATTTTTCAAAAAAGCAGACAAATACATTTGTGACATGTCTGTTTTTTCATATTGGGTTTTATCCAATAATATGCATACAGAAACTGTTCATCTGCGAACGGTGGCAAAAGTTGGAAGTTAATTCAACATATATGCAAAAGACATATGGCGTAAAAAAAACTTGATATGTCTATATATGAAAAAGTATGAGAAGCCAAAACATGATATGTGCCACTTCGTAAGTTAGCATTACACAAGTATATCGCCAACTAAGGTAAAACGGATATATCAACATGTGCCATTACGATACAAACATATAGCGACGCGTCTTGTTAATTTTTTTCATAATTTAAATTATAATTAAGAACTGTGTTATCTCACTGGTTGTGCAACTCGGCGAGACACGTGTTTCGTCACTTTCAGAAGCATCTTTCGATTAAGTCGGCCAAACACGTCAAAAAGTTGCTCATTTAACTGTATCAACAATAAATTTCCAGCATATCAGAATCTTATTCGTTCACTTGAAATCCCTGAAGATTGCGAAAGGCGAAATCAAAGTCGTTAGTGGCATGGAAAATACAAATTTTAAATGATTTACATTTGATATTGATTTAAAGTTCAATCGAGCACCTTAAGAAAGTCACGATCCTAAATCATTCGAATATCTTTGGTATTGTTTTGTTTACGATCCACATTCCAGAACGGAAACAATGTTCAAACATGTATTTTTTAAAACATACGTAAGTAAATAAATGTCTAAATATATTACATTTTTTAAAAGGTATTTTTAAGTATTTAGATAACAATTTTTGGAACTAGTAAAAAAGTCGATACCAATACAACATTGTTTATGTCTTATTTTCTTATTAGTAAATTTCACTTTGTAAGTTTGTTGTAAGTAACATGTTTCGAGAAAGCTATAATGTATAAAGCAAAGAAGAGGAGACAGAAATTTCCATCAAATTCTTAATTGTACTAAATATACGTACTTTGATACATTCATCTTCCACAAAACTATCAATTACGTTATCCACCAAAAAAACACATCAATAAAAAACATTAATTTAAATAAAAAAGTAATAATACATTTTTAGTACTTTTTCCACATAAAATTTATTTGATCATGACCGTTTTCGCTCATGGCGAGCATTGTCAACTGACAATACAATAAAACAGTGATATTTATACAAAAGTTAAGTGTGAAAAACAAGGTATGACAAACAATTGGTAAAACGACTAAGCAAATGAATTGAAGCAAATTACAAGAAAAATAGACTATAAATAAAATGTTTAAGACCTCTTAGCAATGCAAAATAATACATCAAAAATCAATTAAATATCAATAATCATTAACACAGTAATAGCCCAAAAATGAGTGCATTTAATAAATTATACTGTAAATTTTTCCTGATCAAATTAATTTTATGTGGAAAAAGTACTAAAAATGTATTATAATTTTTATTATAATGCCTTTCCACCAAGTATTGACAGTGAACACCTTAAAAGTGATTAATTTAAACATTTTTATCCCACATAATGCTATCCAAAAATTTTCACATTTCGAGAAGCATCTATCTGCATTATAGAAAGAAAAATAACATGTATACTGTAAATATTGATTTATATAAATCAAACACGTTTTAGAGAACTGCTTTTAGATAGGTATTTATAAAGGGTCTTTTTATAAGGACGCTTAGTTTTGAAATGTAAATAAAACAAGTTGTTTGTGAGATTTCGACTAAATTTTAATTTCATTTGTAAGTATATTTTACGGCATTAAATATGGAATATAGCATCAAATGTCTGCCAATATCCATTCATTAAAAATGGGCCATGTCGCTAAAGTTGACTTTTTTGACAAATTTGGGTAAACTTCCAACTGCTCCAGAACCCAATCAGGCGTTGTCTGCGGTCGTTTACCTGAAGTTCCTTGGTTAGTTGGATTTTATACGGGTGCAGACATAAGGCCCGATTCAAAATTCGCCAAGTGAAGTCGCAGAAAAGCCAAGTTCTTGTGAACAACGAGAAATAAGCTGCCTCGGGTTTTCCTGTACACTTTCACACACAGCAGCAATGTTATCACCAGATATTGTATTTTGATGACGTACAGGTAGGTGTTGGCCGATTATTTACCAAACTGGTTGACTCAAATTTGGCCACTAAACAATGAATAATCTACTCAGCAGGACAAAGTAACATATTTTGAGCGTCTCTATTGAAATACCCTATATATATATTCTGATAAAGATCAGGACGGATTCACTTGAAATGACTGAAACGGTCATGATCTTTATCAAAATTTATATAGAAGCTGTACTACATATAATGTTTGATTTATTTAAATAGTGTATTTCCACTAAGAAGTGACAAATGAAAATATCGATTGCTATCTTTTAATTGCGCTGCAAGCTGTAATGCAAGGAAGTATCATATTTTACAATTTAGCAGAAATTTAAATGGGATGGTTAACTATAAAAATTAGTAAAACAGTATTGGAGGATGAAAAATCTAATCGAAACAAATTTAAAAGAAAATGCCAGTTGTTTTTTTTGAAGCAGTTACTTTATAAGTTAGTAATTGATATTTATCAAAGGTTTAGCAAAATTCAAAATAGCAAATACAGCTAATATTATATTTATTATACAATTAAAAACACATGCCGACTTTTGAAATTTTATGTTGGGTTGAAAAATTATCTTTCTTCGATACAAATTCTTTTAAAAATCAACACAACAAGAGTGGATTTTTATTTAGCTTAAAGCTTTATAGCGGTATAAAGATCTCCTTCCTTTAATCAACAAATTAATTTTATCAAGAGTTGGATTCGTGCAAAGAAAAATAAATATACTATAGATTGAATAATATCCAATCAGAGTTGAGATCTACTCTCTATCTATGGAACATGATGGCTTAACACCTAAGGGCGACGAAAGTCTTAGAGTTTTACCACTTGGGTATGAATCGAGAAAATCCTTGCCCTTTTTAACAATGTATTACTTTTTACCAGGGCTGTGGAGTCGGAGTCGGAGTCGGAGTCGGCGCGGCGGTGTGGCCGGAGTCGTACTCGGAGTCGGAAATTTTGAAAAGTTTGAACTTTTTATTTTTGCATTTAATATGTCAAATTTGGCTTTTGGCCGCATTGAAAGGGTTGATATTTAATTGAATACACATAAATAGGAAATTTTGGGAAAAAAGTGACGATATTAACCTTTTTTTAGTCTGAGTCGGACTTTTTTGTACCGACTCCACAGCCCTGCTTTTTACAAACATATACCAGATTAAGACTTAGGAAAGATTCTATATTGTATACATTCATGATTAAGTACTTTCTTGTAAGAAACCAAATCGAAAAGACTCAATAAAATTTTCAAAGCGTTGATTATTTGTTGGAAAACATATTTTGTTCGAAATTCAAATGTTTTGTCGACCGAAATTTTGACCGAATAAAAAGTGTAAATTCAATGTGAAAACTTTTTGTCTTGCATTTTTTTCTATTAACAACGTAGATAACGTAATATTGAAAATTCTTCGCTATGTGACATGCCATAGCTGGCTCACGTGTTTAAGGTAGATGGTAAGGAAAGGAATTTCCCTCAAGAGACGCTATTGTTTCGTATGGTTTAGCTATATTCAAAATTTCGTACATTTTTGACATAGTTGTTTCATAAAATATTCACAGAAGAGTACCTCTTAAAATTTTGCACTGCTTTGACTACTTACTCATATCAAAGTTATAACCTAGATTCAAAAAAATCTGTTATTTAGAATATTACGTACAAACTTTGGGTCAAAATTATTTCAAGAGTGACTTAAAGCTGTTTTATATGTATATATCTTAGTCCGTGGTGCAGTGGTCAACGTCGTTGGCTTCCATGATGGACCGTTTGGTTTAAGTCTTGATACGAACAGATTTTCGGTCGATAAATTGATTCTGCTCGAATACAATGGGTGTTTGTGTTGTTAAAATAGTTTCCCACCTTTCCGATCCCAAAACGCGGCACGTAGTGAAAACGGCCTAACCATTTTTAGTCCTGCGCGAGTCCTCGTATCCATTCACTCCCTTCTCATTTAAAAAAAGATGTTGAGCAATTAAGTAACAAGCAGTTCTCGTAGAAAAAGCATGATAAAATAAACTCCGTGAGGAGTCCATATGCTCCAAGTTGGTAGCGAACATGGTAAAATAAACACTTAGTTTAATCTACTTTTTTTTTATATTTTACCAATACAAACTATTTTCAACCAAGTAAATTCGTGCACTTGAAATGCATGAAGATGCCGAAAGACGAAACCCGGGTCGTTAATCATGGAAAAGTATAAAATTCAAACGACACATAAATAAAAACTTTGGAATTAAAAATTCTTCGTAAAACAACATGAACGGTTGTAATTTTTAAGATTTCAACAAATGAAATAAAATTTGGGGTTTTTCGTTATTAAATACTTTGACGAGGGCGCACTAAAATTGCTCAGCGGGCGCACATATGCTTGCGGGAATAAAGTTTAAAGCCCCTGACATTAACACTAATTTGTTGTATCTTCCAATCCACAAAGATCACTCAATCCAACTCAACCAAAAATACAACTTAGTTAATATATTTATTTTGTAATTATTTATTACGCTTTCATCCCTTTCTAACAATCCCCTGTCCAATCTTAAATATGGGGTGGGGTATAGATAGATCAATTACATAATCACTAGTCATTTCTTAACCCCATCGTTCTGTTATCATGTTCGAGCGTTTAACTTACGACCGGCATTCGTTTAAAAGCTTCATTACAAGTTCAGGATCGGCACGTGTGGACATAGTTCAAAAATAGAGAATGGATTATATATAGTTCTCAGAAATCATAAGAAAAGCATTTTCAGTCGACGGAAAATACCAGTCGAACAGTAATGTGTTCAAAAAGTATTGATTGAATTGGCATTAACTTGGTAGAACTCCATTATAACAGACATCTACATAAAATTGAGTTAAAAATAGAGCCAACAAACATTAATTCATCACCGTTACTAAAGCCATTCCAGAAGGCAAATGCAATGTATTGATTGATTGAATTAGCATTTACTAAGCAGAACTTCATTATAACACGGTGAAAAAGCCAAGAGACATTTAGAGCGAGACGTCCGCATAAATGTCTCTTTTACAAATTTGAATCACTCTATGTATATTGAATCGCTATAGATTTCAATATAGAGTATTATTAAAAATGAATTTATTTCCTGATATCGACTCAAACTCATTGACTGAGGTGAATAATAGATCGTTCGAGAGAGTTCTGATAACCTACCACATAAGGCGGTGTCAATGCCAATGCAATCATTGTATAGATAACAAACCATCAATGTAACGTAATAATAAAGCTCATAGTATTATTTGATATGCAAATTAAAAGATATCATTACTTTGGTTTGTTAGCTTTTCAAGAAAACATCGTTTGCATTTCTCAGATGCAGTGTCTCTGCGAAAAGAGCTTTTATGAAAAGCTCGCCGGAATAATAAATTTTCTTTTCTTATATAGAATAACGCAATATCGAATTAAGCTGTTTATTATTGCATTACCGAGTTATAGGACCTCAAGCGATAGCTTTCTGAGACTAGCGGAATTATTCTCGCAGAATATGGTCGACGGTTTAGCGTGTTGTCGAAAAATAACATAATACGTCTGTATTCAAAAATTTACATAGAATAAAAGATTTGTAATAATAAACAAAGGATCTTCGCTCTGATTGTAAGAATTGGTATGGTCTCGTTAATTTATTTTCAGAATTACCTGAGTGATCTTTGGAGTGGAAGAGAATTTTTTCCCCACATTTCTGACTCATTACAGATTACAATATTTACTATTAATTAAATGCACTTACTTGTAGGTTAATACATTGTTAATAATCATTCTTAGTTTATTGATTAGTTGCTTGCATTGCAAAGAAGACTTCAACATTTTAACTGCACTCTGACTTCTTTAACAGTTCACTCGAGTGAGCGGCAGCTGTTGATACTAAATAGATGTTCTTCCCTCTGACATAAGAAACCTTCTACCGAACTTAGCCCACGTGTTCAATCTATATTAAATAAGGGAATTTAAAATTTTAGAACTCTGACAATCTTTTTCTGGCGTCATTCCAGACATTCTCACAGTGCCACTCTTTCGAGTGCATAAGGAGTGTGGTCAGTCTGTATATATAGTTTATTTTTCTTTTATTTTACTTTGATTTATTTGCTTAGTTGTAATACCAATTGTTTATCATACCTTGTAAGTCCTGCTTATTTTTTGTATTAATATCGCTGTATTTTTGTATTTATTCAAAGTTTATAATGCTCGCTGTGAGCGAAACCGGATCTGATGTAATAAATTGTATGTGGAATAAGTACTAAAAATATTTTATAATGCCATTCCACCAAGACAGTGAACACATTAAAAGTGACTTAATATTCGTTATCTAAGCCCATGCAGCTGCAAAGTTGCAAACAATATTTTATCGCATGCGCAACAGCGCAGTCATCAACTGTCACATTACAATACCCTACACCCACATTCCGTCCCATGGAATCCATAAAAATGCTTGTATAGAAAACTAAATAATGAGTATAATCAGGTAACTGCCACATACACATAAGTTCTTCACTTTCTTACGGTTAATATTCCTCAGAGCCAGGTGGCAAAACTTGGTTTGTCAAACATCATTCTCGTGAAAAAACTAAATTTATTAAAAAGGATAAGAAGCCAAAACAAGCTATATTCCACGCCGCTATTTGGCATCACACAAGTACATCACACCGCTTGTGTCAACTATTTAAAACGGACATATCAGTCTGTGCCATAACGGCGCATATATGGTTTATCTTCATATTGCCACGTCACTCTGAATTGGTTGTCTTTTAGTTGAGAGCGTACAGTGTACACCCAGAGGCGGAAGTGCAAAGTGCAGTCGCTTGTCCGTCCTCTCTGCGGCTAACTTTTAATGGGTGGGCGCTCTACTACACCAGACGCATCTGCTCGTTGCGATATGCAGTCCGGCCCTGCACTATCCCCTTCTCCCACCAGCGAAATTGACAAAACTCGTTTTTATAAATTGGCAAAAAATTTAAATTTATATTTTCTTTGCGACTTGGTTTTTCTCGTCGTACATAACACGGTCATAAAAATATATTGTGTACGGTCAACTTTCGTTTCATTTGCCGAGATAGGAACCACGCTATAGAATCTCGCCCTATAGGAGACTAAGTTTTTTCAGTGTATTTTGTATACTTTAGGAAATCAATATAATACTTTCGATGGTTTCGGCGGTAACTTTGTGGAAGTTCATTTTAATATAAAATTTAAAATAACTTTGATTATTCCACGTATTGTGCTACTAACTGTGACACGTGTTTCGCCTCTTTCAGTGGCATCTTCAGACTTACTATCGCAAAGTTTGCTTAAGTAATGAATGAATGAAGTAAATTACTTAAGCAAACTTTGCGATAGTAATTCTGAAAATGCTTCTGAAAGAGGCGAAACACGTGTCACAGTTAGTAGCACAATACGTGGAATAATCAAAGTTATTTTAAATTTTATATTGAAATCAATATTGTTTATTGTACACAATATATGTTCATATGCTTTTACATACATATGTGCATACGTATCAAATTTCAATGATTCTGTCTAATTCAAGCATTGAATTGCTTGAAACAGACCTTCGTAAAAATAGGGGTGGCTGAATGAAAGGCTGTGCTTAGATTTAACAATCGTCAGTCAGCCAGTGATAAAATACTTTTAGATTGTTTTTATTATGGGATTAACCAAATTTGTACCAAATTTTTTAAAACCAGTATTTCAGTTAACAAACACAGTCATTATATCAGAAACTAGGTAATGCATAGCTGTATTAACTTTTCGCAAGTCCATAAGACAGGTTACTAGATCGCAGCAATTGACATATTGAGGCTCAAAGCTTAAGATCGCAATGTTTCAGAGAGCAAATGGAAAGTAATTCTTTTTAAAAAACGAAGTTCTAAATATTATTACGAGATAAATATTGTATTATGTAAATATGTATTATTGATAGAGTTGGCATTTACTTGGTGGAACTCCATTACAATACAGTGAAAAAAATAACAATGTATTTGAATTCTACCGAAATTATTTTATAGATTTGTTGGTAGCTATTTCGGCTTACGCCATCGTCAGAACTATGTTTAAACCTGCATTTACTCATGCTTATATAACGTTGTAGAAAGGGTACACAATACATCTTTTTCTCTGTTCCACCGTCCTCGTTTTATTGATTGAGTAGGCATTTACTTGGTAGAACTCCATTATAAACGGTAGGAAAATAACAATGTATTTTAGTTCTACATACATAAATTATTTTATATATTTGTTGATAGCTATTTCGGCTTACGCCTTCGTCAGAACTATATAGTAAAAATAGAACTTTATAGTTCTGACGAAGGCGTTAGCCGAAATAGCTATGAACAAATATATAAAATAATTTATGTAGAACTAAAATTTATTTTCCTACCGTATCCTCGTTTTAATCTAATAATTAATTTAGATTTAATAAATCAATTTGATACAATACTAATTTTACTACTATCCCCACTTAGTAAAAACCAAGATTAGTTTTTACTTCGAGAAATACATCAATGTGTCACATTTAATATCTTATTATTACCCTATAAAACTAGGATAGTGGAACAGAGAAGAAAACGTATTGTGTACCCTGTCTACAACTGTATATAAGGATGAATAAATGCAGGTTTAAACATAGTTCTGACGATGGCGTAACCAGAAATAGCTATCAACAAATATACAGAATGGTTTCTGCAGAATTAAATTACATTGTTATTTTTTCATCGTATTAAATATGTATTGCTGTCTTTAGCTGAAATAGTATTTAAAATATGGTTAAAAGGCAGTTAGCTGTGTAAATGGCAAAATACAATAAATATAGAGTTTCTGGGCAAATTTAAACTTCAATTGAGTGTTGCAAAAAACTCCACCACTATAACTTGTGTTATAGTTAAATTTCAATTAAATGATTCGTAACTTACTCGTAGTGTATACACTTCTGATTCACTTTCGTCGTCGAGCGTCGAACGGCCGTTTAAAGTTTTGTTTTGGACGCCGGCTCGGGGCGTCGCGGCGGCGCATGGCGGTGCCGACGCCGAATTTCACTTTGCAAGGCATTATGCAGATTATTGCGATGGTCATGCAAAATTGAGGTGACATGAATTTCGAATTGGAAAAGGGATAACAACTAATATTTTTTTAAGTCATAATGGCTTCTATGTTTCCGGTTCAATTTTCCAATTATATACGGTATATAATTTTACTTTAACTGATTTGATACTTAAACTTGTACTTACTCGATACTTTACGATACAAACTGTTTACTGAGCGTCAGTTGAAGAACATTCGTGCCCTTGAAATGCCTGAAGATGCTGAAAGGCGAAACCCGAGTCGTTAGCGATAAAACTCATGGAAAAATACAAAATTCAAACAATTCAAATTTTGTATACTTATTTGATATATTTCATCAAACTGCTTCAGTCGAAATCCTCGATTAAATATTTACATATAATTTACTAATATTCTAACTAATAATGTTTAGAAATATATCTAACTGCCTATCCGCGCCTTGCCAACAAATTATAATATCATCTACATAGCGGTAGTAATACACGATATTTTTGTTATCTATTTCTAAAATTTTGTGTTCTAAATTATCCATAAAAATTTCAGCAAGCAATGGGCTTAGCGTCGATCCCATTGGTAATCCGTCGTTTTGTTGATAGTATACCGAGTTAAATAAAAAATAATTAGCACTTAGACATTGCAGATTTTAAGTGGTTTCACACGATCAAATAACCCAAAAATACCCAAATTATTGTTTCCCACCATTACTTTAGACCAATAAATCAAACTTATTTAAATTCTTTCATGTGACGTAGGTATGGTTTCAACAGAAAGAGATTATGTAGGGGGCACCCTGTCTAGCAAAGGTATATAAGCTATCTCTAATACACGTTTTAAACATAGTTCTGACGAAGGCGTAAGCCGAAATAGCTATCAAAAAATATATAAAATAATTTATGTAGAATTAAAATACATTGTTATTTTTCTTTCCGTATTAAACAAATGATATCCGTGATATTTTTAACACTGTTCACTTTATTTTCAATTTTCCACACACTGGAATTAGGCGTCTCAACGAATGCGACGCTAGCTTTCAACGAGTATAAAGTTATGGTTCAAAATTATTTAGTATATTTATTATCTTGATTCAAAGCCATGGTCTTCCCAACGGTGAATTACTTTCCAAAGCGGTATTGTCGCAAGGCGAAGTTTGGCAGTAGAGTCACACTGACCACAGACACGTCCGGCCACCGATTCAGGTTTAATTTGTCCGCAGGAAATGCATTATGGTGACAAATTTGACCAATCAGGACATGCATCAATTTGCCGTTTCAAGGATACTACTCATTACATTATTAAGTAAATGACTTAGGACAGACTTGATAGCAATCACGACATCCCGTGTAAAACGGATCCTGAAAGAAGTGCCACGCAAACGATGGTCTACGGTCAAAGAAGTTGATATTTATTGATTGAGTAGGTATTTACTTGGTAGAACTCCATTATAATACGGTAAGAAAATAACAATGTATTTTAGTTTTACATAAATTATTTTAAATATTTTTTGATAGCTATTTAGGCTTACGCCTTCGTCAGAGCTAGTAGATTTTTACAATGACCGATTTTCACAGAGTAATCACCAGTGCCGTGGAGTCGGAGTCGTCGCGGCGATTTGGTCGGAGTCTGAAATTTTGAAAAGTTTGAACTTTTTATGTCAAATTTGGCTATTGGCAGGATTGGTAGGGTTGATATTTAATTGAATACACATACATAGGAAAATTAGGCAAAAAAGGTGACGATATTAAACTTTTTTAGTCGGAGTCGGAGTCGTGTTTTTGGTCAATGTTGGAGTCGGAGTTGGAGTCCTGGTTTTGGTAAATGCTGGAGTCGGAGTCGGAGTCGAACTTTTTTAGCCCTGGTAATCACTAATCAGTTACTAACTCCGGAATTGCACTAAAAAATCTGTTACCTTTTAATTGCAGACAATGCCATAAGTAAAAGAAATGAATGTCCACACTATTAGGTAATATGTTTTGTCATTATTTAACTAATATTTGGCAACTATGTCTCAAATATGTGAGTCGAAACAAAAGTTCACAGATTTGCCCACATAATTCATTGAAACTCATTTTCGCTAACTTACATTTTAATAGCAATTTAACTGCACTGAAGTGACCTACTTACGATACAAACTGTTTACTGCGCATCAGTTCATGTACACCCGTGCAATTAAAATGCCTGAAGATGCCGAAAGGTGAAACCCGGGTCGTTAGCGACAAAACTTATAGAAAAGTACAAAATTAAACGATTTAAATTTGATATTTAAATTCCATAAAGCACATTCAGTCGAAATTCTTGATTAAAAAAATATTAAATAAAAAACATTTTTGTTTCAGTACTAGTGGTCCGCGATTTGTTTTCCTTTTTTTACCGGTCCGCATGTGTTAAAAGGTTGGGGAACAGTGATCTAGATTATATTAATCGATTTCACATGAATTGAGACAACTTTCAATATTGATTGTGTAAAAAACTAGACTGTTTTCAAAGGCATTTACTTTAATACCTCGCATTGTTTGTCTCGAGTACTTTGCAAGAATACAATATGAAAATCAATTACCTCTCTATCTTCTTAACACAATTACGTAGATCTGAAAAGTTGAAGAGGTTCTGCCTAATTAATAAAAAGAAATATGTCAGCTATTTAGCGATGGATTGGAAAGTTTTTCTTATTACGACGAAACACAAAGCCGATAATTCATTTAAAATCTATGAAAGTCTCAATAGACAACAAACACTTCACGCTTTATAGCGCTCATGAAACTTCTTCATAAGGTAACTTTTAAACGGTGGTTGTCAAAAATTTTACGTCTTGATCAAGATATTATTTTCGACATGTATCGTTTATATTTTAAGTCATACCTGCTATTTTCTTTTAGTTAAAACTGCAAAGATTTTCTTACGTTAATACTTTTCATATTTTATCATGGAAAACAAATAATGGTCAACACCAGTGGCTCTTACGTAAAATTGTACTTTGGTTGGATTGTCAATGTCAAGAGCCTACAGAAGTACTTTCGATGGTTTCTGCGAAACACGTGTCACAGTAAGTAGCACAATACGTGGAATAATCAAAGTTATTTTATATTTGCTTACAGGAATTTTTCGTGGCCGCACCACATTTTTGTTTTGAGTTTGTTGTGTTGCATTTACCTAATCTGTTCACGCTGTTAATTCACTCTTTTCTTCTACACTTCTACGCTCTATTCACTGATATATTTCGAGTTGCTTTGTGCAACCTTTTTTCTCGTGTGCTCCAAATTTGCAGCATATGGCTTCCTAATAGAGGTATCTAAGCATAGATTTTTTTCTGCTAGAACTGCCTTTTATTCAGTCGTTAAATCCTGGGATAGAAAGGATAAAGCTAATACAGGTCAAGTGGTTACTTAGTCGCTGTCGTTACGCCCCGCTTATTCTGTTCGTACTGGAACTCGGACCCGTAAGGTCCGCACTAAAAGCGAACGAGGTTCACTACCGCACCACGAACGTAACGCAACCGTACGGTAGTTAAATCTTAAATTATCCACAGGTTTTTTTATGTGCAATCCGAATTTTGTCTTTTTGCCTCCTCGTGCCTTGAAATTTAGTAATCATCACTTTTAATGTGATAACTCACACTTCTTGGTGAAAAGGCATTTTTTTAAATAATTAAAGGGCAATGCTTGCAATAAGCGAAACTAGTCCTGATCAAAATCATTATATATGTTTGTACGGAAAGAAAAATAGCAATGTATTTTAATTCTACATAAATTGTAAATAGTACTTTCAATGTGTTTTATTTATTTAAATAGTAGTTATCTAAAGTCCTAAAATTTGGTTTGACCATCGAAGTTTTTTCTAAAATTTAAAAACACACTTTGCAAGTAAAACAATAAATTGTTTTAATGTTTGTACGTTTTTAATTATTTGATAAATTTATAGCGCAACCAAAATGGTCACAACACAAAAAGCATTACGGCAGAATATCTAAAAGAAATCCTCCTCCATTTTCTTCTTTCCAAAAAAAAATAAAAAAAGAATTAAAAAAGATAAAGTTTTAGAAACTCTTTTCGTTAAACGCATAGTTAAAGAGGCTCTAATCTAGGCAGCCGAGATTAAAAAAGTTTATCTGATTCAATATCTCCCTTTCGCCGTCACTACTGTGAGACAATCGGGCGAGACTGAGACACGAATACTTTAACTTCTTTGTAAGTGTTGGCTGAAGTGTTATATTATTACGTTTATTAGTTTTTCGCCGAGAGCTCGAGGGAGCTTGTAGTGATGTATTTATTTTAATTGCTCCCACAGATTACAATAACAATTCCTTTTATAAATAGTTTATATTAGCAACGTCATTGAGTTACTAATTTGTGTATATCTGTTAAGAACTTAATTGCTTCAGTTTTGAACTATTGTTGCTTGTTTTCACGGAATTTCAAAAAAATGTTAAATGAATAATTTTGTAATCATATCCGTTCACAATGTGGAGTATATAAACTCCTGACGGATCTTTTTATAGCAAAGCTTTCCCACAGCAGCAATTCACAGCTTGGCGTTGGCATTTGAATTGGCACCTATTTGGTAGAACTCCATTATACTACGGTGAAAAAATATCAATGTACTTTAGTCTTCTTATATTGTATCGTCAGGACGATCAACCATATATAATTTGATTTCTGTAGGATTAAAATACATTGATATTATACCTTCACTGTCAATACTTGGTGAAACGGCACTGTATTTAAAAACACACACACACATTTATTGTACTTATTTAACATTAGATTTATTAAGATCAGGGCCGGTTTTGCTTATCGCAAGCATTATCAACTGAAAGTATTTTACATTGGATAACAAATATTGAAACGTGTTTTTTTTCAATAGTCAATCTTCAGACTTACTATTGCAAGGATTTTTTTACAATGTCCACTCCCAATATGGAGGATATGGACTCCTAACGGAACTTATTTTTAATATATGTATATAAAAAATTTTTGGCATTACAGCTTACGCCAATGCGCCAAATATTCTTAATTGTGAAAGTCATAAGAGATTAACTCGATGATAAGTAATAAATCAGTTGTGCACAAAATCAACGATAAATAACATACACCCACCCAAGATCTCTTTTTTTTCAATTGAAAAAATCTGACTTTGCCGGGAATTGAACCCGGGTTACCAGATCGCTAGGACAAAGCTCTTGCCACTAGACCACAGGGACCGACTTATCTCAACATATAATTTTTTCTAAAAGAACTGCATATTTGTGAGTTGCTTAACCTTGCTTTTTCGGAGATAGCAGGGATATAAAGGATAGGAGTAAGACAGGACTAGTGGTTAGCTAATCGCTATCACTGCACCCGACTTATAAGATGTGATGAATGGAAAAGATTTTTTAGACAGCACAAGGGTGTTTATGGTGTCTAAAAACGCCTTCCCACAGTAATTTCTTCAAACACAATCAGTCCATCAATCATTTGTGATGAATTTTTCCAACATTTTGTAGCTCAATAATATTATGGTATTTTATAGTATCTTAGTATAAAATTTTGCAGTACAAGCATTAGTAACACAACAATTAATCCAAAACCATATTTCAAAACATATCTGACTAAATAATATTGTAATGGACCCACATTTTATGAGCCTTTTCCTTTTCCTATCATAATCAAACACAAGCATTAAGTAATCAATATATTATTTGTTTTCCAAATAAGATGCGAGAGCTAGTATACAATAAATTCTCTATGTTTCTTCGTACACATAACACTAAAAATGCACGGGGTGCTCAGGTTTCAATATCTACAGTCAATATCTGATATAATATAAAGGGTCTTTTTATAAGGACGCTTAGTTTTGAAATTTAAATAAAACAAGTTGTTTGTGAGATTTCGACTAAATTTTAATTTCATTTGTAAGTATATTTTACGGCATTAAATATGGAATATAGCATCAAATGTCTGCCAATATCCATTAATTATAAAATGGGCCATGTCGCTAAAGTTGACTTTTTTGACAAATTTGGGTAAACTTCCAACTGCTCCAGAACCTAATCAGGCGTTGTCTGCGGTCGTTTACCTGAAGTTCCTCGGTTAGTTGGATTTTATACGGGTGCAGACATAAGGCCCGATTCAAAATTCGCCAAGTTGAAGTCGCAGAAAAGCCAAGTTCTTGTGAACAACGAGAAATAAGCTGCCTTGGGTTTTCCTGTACACTTTCACACACAGCAGCAATGTTTTCACCAGATATTGTATTTTGATGACGTACAGGTAGGTGTTGGCCGATTATTTACCAAACTGGTTGACTCAAATTTGGCCACTAAACAATGAATAATCTACTCAGCAGGACAAAGTAACATATTTTGAGCGTCCCTATTGAAATATCCTTTATAATACCCATCATCTCTCATATTTTTAGTTCTATCAATCTTTCAAACTGGACACTACTCAAATCTCCAAGTTATCTAATAAAAGTATTGTTGAACACAATCTAATCATAACATTGTTCATTATTAACAAGAGTTGACAGCATCTTGAATTGATACCTTCTTATAAATAAATAAATTTTACATAAAACCAGTGTTTTCCTTAAGCGTTCATAACAATATAAAATACGACCAATTTTATTTAAATTATGACTCTTTCATATTAGTTCAGACAATAACGTCTCTGACTCCAGCATTTACCAAAAACACGACACCGACTCTGACTAAAAAAACTTTTATTTTGTCACGTTTTTTTTCTACCTTTACTTTTTATGTATACTCAATTTTATATCGACCAACCAATCCGCCCAGTAGCTAAATTTTACATATTATATGCGAAATAAAAAAATTCAAACTTTAAAAAAAATTCCGAGTACGACTCCGGCGAAAAAACTTCGACTCTACAGCCCTGATTAAAATTTATTCCGGAAAAATTCGAGTCAAAAATAAAAAATTACCCAACACATCAAAAACAATTTTGACTGATACGAGTCCACATGATTAGGCCATCGATCGTGACGTATCGTGTCAAGAGTGACGTCACGCGGTTAAATCATTTTTTTACGTACGATGACGCGCAGCTTGTGTGCATCACTCACTCTGTACATTGAAAAAATCCATCATTTTCCGATGCGCCTCAATGAAAATCAGCCGGCAGATGGCTTCGGCTTTCCCGTTCGCATGTTTTTGCGGCGGCGAACCTTTGAGGCGGTCGGTTTGACACCAAATTGCATTGCAATGATGACAAACGATGCGCAGGTGGTTGCACAATTGGTCGCCGCGTTGCACATTCCGGCTGCACCACCGCGAAAATTATTTTACTCTCATTATGACATTTTAATAAATTGCATAACTAAAACATACTTTCCATTGATTGGGTTGGCATTTACTTGGTAGAACTCCATTATAATGTACGGTGAGAAAAATATCAATGTGTTTTAATTCTACAGAAATTATTTTATATATGTATTTGTTGATAGCTATTTCGGTTTGCGCCCTCGTCAGAACTATGTTTTAAGCCTGGATTACATCATGTTTATATACCGTTGTATACAGGGTACAAAATACATCTTCTTCTCTGTTCCACCGTCTTAGCTATTTTCAAACACATCATGCTATATTTTCAACTCGGAAGGTTTTCCGATGTAATTTTTATTTAAATCTAAGTTAATCAAAAGTAGATCTATGTTGATTATTGCGAGATTTACGTTGATCATGATGATATATATTTAAATAAGAATATACAAAACTTTTCACTCAAAATGGCCAAACTATATAAAAAATAGTTCTGTATTTTCACCATGTCTGCTCCCATCTTAGAGCATATGGACTCCTCACGGAGTTAAACTCATAATGATTTTTCTATGAGAACTGCTTTTTTCTCAGTTGCTCGACATCTCTTTTTTATATATAGTAGGGATTGAAAGGATACGAGAACTATGACAGTGGTTAGCTAACAGTTCTCACTGTGCGCCGCTTTTTGGGATTGGAAAAGTGGGAAGGGATTGTAGGAGCACAAACACCCATGCCTTCGAACAGAATCGATAAATCGACTGAAAAAATCTGCTCGTACTCGAACCCGTGAGGTCCGTAACGGAAGCCAACGACGTTGGTCGCTGCACCACGGACTGAACAAATTTGTTGTTGTATGCTCGCCATGAGCGAAACCGGACCTATACATTATATTTTGAATTTGAAGTACTAAAAATGTGTTATTATTTTTATCCATAAATTAGCTAATATACATTGGCATTTTTACCGTGATATAATAAAGTTCTACCAAGTAAATGAAAAATTGATCAATTCATAAATTTATCACTGCATACTAAAAGAAAAATAGTTTTATATCTTTTTTTAACCATGTCCGCTCCTAACTTGGAGCATATGGACTCCTCACGGAGTTAATCTCAACATATATTTTCTACTAGAACTGCGTGCTACTCAGTTGCTCAACCTCTCTTTTTTCGAAGAGAGTAGGGATGGAAAGGATGCGAGGACTAGTGATTAGGTAATCGCTGTCACTATGCGTCGCTCTTTGGGATCGGAAAGGTGGGAAGAGATTTTCAGCAACACAGACATCCATGCCTTGGAACAGATTTATCAACTGAAAATATCCGCTCGTACCGGGAATCGAACCCGGGTGATCCGGCACGCAAGCCAACGCCGTTGACACTGCGCCACGGACCGGATATTTTTACGAATTATTTATACAAAAAGTATCATTAACCACGTGAAGCTATCTATATTATCTCTGTTTAAAATATGCTACGTAATTAACAACCTTATTTGGATAATTGTTTTAAAGCTCATAATAAGCCTTGCGGTAGACACATCTGCGTCATATACTGAAAAAACCCTTTTGCAGCTCCTATCAATCATCTAACAAATTCATTTTAATTCTTCTTGTCTCTGAGACTTGACACGTCTAAGCTACGTATGAATGGTAACATCAACGCACCAAACTTTTCCCTTTTCTAGTTCAAATGGGTTAAATATCATAAGTTCAGTGACGTCCGAGTAGAATAAGCATTTATATATCGTGGGTGTAGGAACATACGGGCGAAACTACAAAAACAACGAACTGAAATAAATGGCAAAACAGTTTTAAATGTTAAACTTTGTTCTTACGGATTTGCAGGAAAGCCGAGCAATATCTGGTAAACCGCTCTTCGTACAAGTTTCATATTTTTATATCTTATATAACTGCATTTGAGCATGACAATGCCATATTTAACTCAAAACAGCCATTTTTGTAGTACACCCGCCCACGATATTATTCCAGCCAATACCCGGTCCGTGGGGCAATTATCAACGTCGTTGGTTTCCGTGACGGACCGGCCCTTTTAATACTTTACGATAATTTTTGTGGTTAACGACAGGGTTTCGACAGCATTTTCAAGCATTTCAAGTACACGAATTAACCAAAACTAACGAGCAGTAAATAGTTTGTATCCCTTATATATAGGAATAACAGTAAGTTACTTAGTTTAATAGGTTTTATGGCAATCTGGATCATTTATCGAATTTATTAATTTTAATGTGTTTTTGTGAGAATTAGATGAGAAGTATAAAAATTACTTTCTTGTTCATTAACTAAATTTTAAAACAGCACATTAGAATAAATTACTATTTAATGTTAAACAAATAAATCAGAAACCTGAACGCCGAAAAGATTATGAAAAGATAATTTGTAACAATTAAAAAATAGGTAAAATTAATTACTGGTGAAACCTTTTTTTTGGCTTTTCTAAATACATAGTAGAGAAAAATGACTAAGTTTTTTCTGCTTCTAATGGGCCGATCTATGAAACACTATCTATCTATGTTACTCTATCAAATTTAGTATTCGTATAATTGGGATACATTATTTCAAAATTGTCTAAACATAGGTTAGGTTAGAACAGTGAAAGGTAAAAATTATATTATGCATGCGAATTACAGCACATCTTGTTCGTGCATAATTACTTCGCGATGTCGTCCTGAAAGATAGAAGATTGCACGATAGATAGAGATTTAGTACATAGCAACCAAGTCCTTTTGTGACACTGCCTAAATCTATTTGAAAGCATTTAATGTTTCTGTTTAAACACTTCTCTACCTTAAGACCACTGGTGGCCGCTGCATACGGACGTCGCGAATACCGTCAAAAATATTGCAAAATATATTTTTTAAATCTTCCTGTTAGAATTCTTATGATATTTTTCTTTTCATAGCTAGTGAAATATATACATACACTGTCTTTAAAAAAATATGGTCCTTCTGTCATCATAAAAGATTTAATAAAAGACTGAAAATCTAAGAGCTTTTGGCTCTCATGAAAAGTAAAAAAAAATAAGTAAGATTTCGCTGTACATATAAAATGAATATTGTTGATAAGTGTAGTTTTCAAAAACAATAATTATTACCCTTTAGGCCCACCACTGGACTTATCTGCCAAAGCACGGTCCGATCTGTGGGGAGAGTTCTGCGCCGGACATTAATTTTGATAAACGAAATGATGGACCGAAATCAACGTCAGATTTTCCTCGTTAAAAATAATATATTTTGCAAACACACCTTGACAGCCAACGATCAACAAGTAGATATTTCACAAATGACACACTGGTCTATTCTTGTTTAAATTGTCATTTCGTTGTGATAGAGAATGAGAAACTTCAAGACTTTATTAATATAAAACAGTATATAATATAACCGCTGTGAGATTCTCTACAGATACTCAAAAAGTAACCATTATTTGAGCATTTTTGGTGCTTGATGGAATTTCATTATCAAATTTGAATCGTTTGTAAGAAGAGCTTTTCCATAAGCTTTGTCACTAACATCTTGAGTATCGCCATTGGCATCTTCTACTATTTACTATATTGCTCAAAAATGCTAAGGCTCTTTCTAGTGCCATCCGCATCGGCAGGCTGGTTCTACTTCTTAGAAGAACAAACAACTCATGTTCACAATTCCTCAAAAAAATATCAGATACATTCAATTTAACATACTCAATAATGGTGGCGTTCTCATTTTGGCTTCAAATAAGCCGAAAGAAATAAATGGGCAAGATACAGACATTTCTCTTCGCGCATTCAAACTATTGAACGTGAGCATGCCTAAAAGAAACTCGTTTGGATAAAGCCATGGGTAGCATCCGTATGTCCTCAAATAGAGAAATCTCAAAAATTTCTTTGGGACCCTCTCCACCAAAAGAACATATTTCGCACCTCTCGGGGCCCAAACAATCGATCTACTCTCAAGCCGGTTTTGAACTAAATAATTGAACATTCGTATCATTTTACTTTTCAAAAGACTCTTGTAGTACGAAGGATACGCCCAAATATGTAATGCTTTGTTGCAAGTAATCTTAATGTGATTATTGAATGTTAGTTTGCTCTCAAATTGCACGCTAAGATCTTTAACTGACGATTTTTTTCTTAGTCTTGCTTAGTTTCTGTATAAGTAACGCTGAACTGTTTTATTTCCTATTTTTGAAACCATTACTGATCCAAATAAATGTATGGGGATGAAGTACAAAAAATGTCATACTAATTTTTTAATTTAACCTTTGAAGGAGTATGGACGTACTTTTGGTTCAAACAGTATAATGAATTAAATTCAATTTTAAACAACTTCGATTGTTCCACGTATTGTGTACTGTGCTAACTAATCATCTTCGGACTTACTATCGTAAAGTGTAATTAGTTATAAAGCAAGATTATGTAAAATAACATTCAGTATACATTTACTCACTCCTTTCCAGGTACTCAAAACCCATAGGGCATAGATACTTTACCAAAGAAATGTCGAGCAATATTAAAGACAATGTGGAAGATCAATGTTCCCTTGTGTAATCAATATAGTATCGTATTTCCTAAGTATATTATGGTGTATCGTTCATAAAATATGATTATTAACGTCACTATCTTCCTGTTATTTAATTTACAGTAAAGTACCCAGCGTTTTAGCGGTGTATATTGTAAATTTTCTGAATAAATATAAAATAATGTCATTAAAATTATGCTCCGAGTATCTGTACATACGTCTATGAGCATGTGCTTTTCAACTATTACACATTTCACAAAAGCTGAGCTGCGACATTTCAACATTAAATGATATCACTTTAAAGGTGTTCACTGTCAATACTTGGTGGAAAGCATTATAATAAAAATAATAATACATTTTTAGTACTTTTTCCACATAACATATATTGGATCAGAAATACAACAAAACGGTGATTTTTATACAAAGTTTAAGTAAGAATTACAAGGTATGACAAACAATTGGTATTACAACTAAGCAAATAAATTGATGCAAAAAAAATAGATTATAATAAGAGGTTTTCAACATTTAAATTATAATCAACTAGTATTGGAACCCGGCTTCGCTCGGATCAATTTGGGGTTATGTTCAGCTCGGCGCGTAAATTCAGACGGGCCAAGTTGAAACAACTTTTTTCAAAATTCAAAAGTCTAGGTCAATTAAAATGGAATTAAAATGAACATTTCATACTGGCATTGACATTTCACAGCCCCTTTCATATATTGACAGCCCCATTCTCACCCATTAAAATGTCCAAATTCGAGGAAAAAATCTAATTTGCTGTCAAATAATACCTTCACGTAAATAAAAACATTATTATATTAATAAAAGCCGGGAAAAGTTCAGTAGAAGACTAACTTATTACATTTTTACTAAATGTCTTCGCCGATAAACAAAATCAAACATATTTTCTTTCATATTTGTTTTTATGGCAACTTAATGACCAACAATGCAAAAGGGAATTACAGACCCACAGACATACATACGCCGTTTCGGTTTTATATATGTACTACTCGATACTCGAGTAATTTGAGTCTCTACACACACATTGATAACGAAACAAATTTACCGTCGAAACTTTCGCGAGCGAAATCAATTTGTTTGTTTGAACTTGCAACAACAATGCAAAAGGGAATTACAGACATGTTGTTATTACAATGTCCACTCTTAAAGGAGGATATGGAATGACACTATACTAAAAAAATAATAAGACATTATTCAGTCAAAAATAATAAAAAAAATTTGTACTTATTCCGCATTAAATTTATTAGATCAGGACCGGTTTCGCTCATTGAGACCATTTTCAAGTGAGTTTCAACTGATTTCAGCCGAAAATCCTTGCGATAAGCGAAACCGTTCCCGACACATTTTTGCAAACAATTAAGGATTTCGACTGGAGGTGCTTGGTGGAATTTCAATCGTCAGTTCAAGTTCACTCGAGCACTTCAAATGCCTGAAGATGCCGAAAGGCGAAACCGGATCGCTAACGACAAAATTAATGGAAAAATACGAAATTCAAACTGTTCAAACTTGAAATGCCATAGGGCGAAACGCGGATCGTTGACGGCAAAACTAATGGAAAAGTACAAAATCTCAACTATTCAAATTTTACATTTTTTACAATTTTCACCATGAAAGTTTATTATCAAGACCGGCTTACCCCACCGCGATCAGACTATACAGCTAAAACCTAGCCTGATCATTCAATACATTAAAATGTGACGATCTAACAAAAAAATTCCGTTTTAAATAGTTTAGAACAAGTGTAAAAATATACAATTAATTTGAAGGGAATGATATTTTTAAATTTGAGTTCTTCAAAATATATAATTGTTATGCTAACTGATGTTCCTTTCCACTTCAAAGTATTCTTTCTCCACTCTTTTCGAAAAGAGATTTGAAACATTTGAACTGCACTAAAATACCAAAATAAAAAAACGACGATGGACCTAGCTTGGAAAAGTGCTGCGATACCCCAGAAGAATCTGAATCCTGCCTGCCTCTTCTATCAACCTGATGGATTCCAACGCCCCGGAAGGCCTTTGATGACCATCCATAGGATGTACTTAGAACTACGGGACGCCGGGATGACCTGGGATGGCCATATGCTCCGAATAGGCAGCGGATATAGAAAAAAACTATTTTCAGTGTCATAGATCACTGTTCATAATGTTGTGTACAATACACTAGATGTGACAACGTTTCGTGAAAGTTTGCACGGCCGCACGTTTATTTTGCATATTTTTGCAGCCGACAGAAATTACGCATGAGCAACGTTGTTCCGAAAATACATTACAAAATTATGCAATTCTTCCATATGCGTCTTTTTTTGTTTATTCATCCAAAAAAATGCCTTTGCCGGAAACATATTCACCGAATATTTTTTATTATATTAAAATATTCGTGACTTGACTTTACTAAGATCGGATGACAAGATTTTTACTTCACTGGATTGATTTGGTCCACGCCAATGAGCAATGATCCTAAATGTTTTGACTTATTTTCTTTTAATCTTGGGTTCCTCTTCAAAAAAACTTTAATTATAGGAGGTATTGCATTAGATAGTTGACTAAATTAAGAACTTCAACTGAGGGTGCTTGATGGAAATTCAATATCAAATTTGAATCGTTTGAATTTTGTACTTTCCCGTGAGCTTTGTCGCTAACGACATTTCAAGTGCACGGGTGTACTTAAGCTGATGCGTAGTAAATAGTTTGTATTGTTTATATACAAAAATAAAAGTAGATCACAGAGTTAAATTGCTATTAACATAATCAAATTCTTATTCATATATGGCCACCCCACGGTGCCTCCAAGATTCTCTGCTACCCGCCATCTTCCTCGCTACCTCTCAAGTCACCCCTGCATCCCGTAGCTCCGCTGAGTACATCATATAGATGGTCATCAGCGGCCTTCCGGGCTGACGGAATCTATCAGGTTGATTGAAGAGACAGGCAGGACTCAGGCTCCTCTGGGTTATCCACCTCATATATTCAAGTCAGGTTCATCGTCACCTTTTTATTTTGGATGTAATAAGGGACTAGTTTTTCCGCTCTTTTACCTCCGTGTTCCTGACAAAGTCAAACCACCACACTCCTATTTTCGAAGCACAGTATACAATTACCCTGTGATTTTGTAATGTATCATGACTCGCAACCGTAAAGCTGCACAGTCAGTATACATGCGTAGAGCAAGTGGCACTTAGTTCTGACCGAGTACAGCTGATATAAGATAAGAAATTTAACTATTAATTTTATTTTATTAATTTAACTATTAAACTTAGGCCTATTTATTTCTAATATTTCCTGATAAAACAATTTATGATCGCCTGTGTTTGTATGTAAAAATTTCACCCCTTCATCTGTATCGCATTCATAAATCATTGGTAAATTTTGAGGTGTCTTTATTTAATCAAAAAGCTGCAAAATTTTCAGCCACTCTTATATTTGTTGTAAAAATGTCGGTAATCACTGCATTGTAATCGATAAATACCAGATTTATTTAAATAGAGTATGCTATTTTTATTTTAAACTAGCTGACCCGGAAAACTTCGTACCGCCTCAGAATCAAAAGCTGTTGTGTTAACTTATAAGCTAAATTAAATTCAGTTTTTTATTAAGTTAAAATGATTACTCAAAATGAAGTTCAACAAAACGTTTCATACAAAATGTATCAGACCATGAATTTACTTTTTTTTTTTTTTGCCGTCATAATTTGGAATGTTTCAATACTTATTCTGCTATTCGGCGCGGTGAAAGCCAAAAATCAAAGATCATAACAATCGGTTAAGCTGTTCTCGAGTTATAAGTGGTATAACTTACACGACTTTGTTTTTATATATATAGGTTAATAATTTACCTTGTGAATTCTTGCAATAATAAGCTGGCTTAAAACACTATTTGAAATAATTATATAAAGCATTATTTTGTTTCTACCCATAAACAGTAAACGACAAAAGACTTTGCAGCTACTGGTGGTCGTATCAAATATGCATTTATGAATTAAAATTAAGTTGGGAAAATGGCCGCTCGTAAGCGCTGCAGTTTCTGTAAAACATAGATATTAGAATAACGAACCACGACACAAACGAACGTATCGTTTACGTTTGTAAAGTTTGCCCATGAATTGTGTAGCTCCGCTCTCTTGCATAATACACCTAACAACCTTGCATAATAACCTTGTCGGTCCCTGTCGTCTGGTGGCAAGAGGTTTGTCCTAGCGATCTGGGGACCCGAGCTCAATTCTCGGCAAGGTTGGATTTTTTCAATTTGAAAAAAGAGATCTTGGGCTGGGTGTATGTTATTTATCGTTGATTTTGTGCACAATCGATTTATTATTTATCATCGAGTTAATCTCGTATGACTTTCACAATTAAGAATATTTGGCGCATTGGCGTAAGCTGTAATGCCAAATATATTAAAAAAAAAAAAAAAGCTGGTGTGTTAAAATTATTATAACTTTTACGCCCAACTCGCGTATTATTCTGCTTTGAATGAGCAAAGAAATAAGACGTAACCTTGGTCGCTTTGTTAACGCCGCTGGCTTCGGCTGCTGAGCTGACGGGCTCGATTCCTAGCTCGGGAAGATTTATTGATTTCTGTTCGACGGCATGGATGGTTTGTGATGTCTAAAACTCCCTCACACTGAGCAGGCCAACCCAACAAATGCTCGGCATAATTTTAATCATCGAGAATCTTTAACTCTTGAAAGTTCTACATTGGGAGCGGATATGGATTAAAAATAAGTGTTAAAAATCGATTTATTCGGCGTTTACATTCTGGAAGTTCAATTTAATTTAAAATAAATTCACAAAAGTTGTTCAAGAAAGGATACCTAGTTATATTTCTGAAAATGCATCTGAAAGTACCACAATTCATAGAATAATCAAAATTATAAAGTTGCTCGTTTAAAATTGGCAAACTGTTGAGCTGAGCTGTAATCAATCCCTGTAATTACATTTTAATTAATCTCGCTAACTTACATTTAATAGCCATTTAACTTAGTGATCTACTTATATTTTTGTATATAATCGATACAAACTGTTTACTACGCGTCAGTTCAAGTACATCCGTGCACTTTAAATGCCTGAAGATGCCG
Source organism: Himalopsyche kuldschensis (assembly GCA_028554975.1). Lineage (NCBI taxonomy): Eukaryota > Metazoa > Arthropoda > Insecta > Trichoptera > Rhyacophilidae > Himalopsyche > Himalopsyche kuldschensis. The sequence continues at coordinate 19,935,541 of JAHFWI010000006.1, forward strand.
AAAGGCGAAACCCGGGTCGTTAGCGACAATACTCATGGAAAAGTACAAAATTCAAACAATTCAAATTTGATATTGAAATTCCATCAAGCACCCTCAGTCGAAATCCTTAGGTATGATACATATTGTGATTTTAAGTTTCACAAAATTTATGACATCATTATATTTGATAACTATCTCGGCATAATGCTATCGTTAAAACATCTTTCCAATAGATTTTCAATATACATCTTTAATTAAGGTATAAGACTTAAATTAATTTACTGATTGTGATTCCTTTTATCCGGTTTTGATCTAATTCATGAATGAATTTAATAACCATCATACTAGGATTTTATTTTTTTTTGCTTCTTTTTATCTTTTGATATTCTAGGAAAGGGGCGCGAAAAACTGATGAAATTATCTTCGTCATTTAGCGATTTATTTTAAGTTTTTCTTAAACTTTATCTTTGTAATATAAAAGCTCAGTAAGGAGATCGTTTAGTCTATAATGGGACCGCGAATATTTTATACAAAAAAAATTACTACTCGTTTCCTCTTTTCAATTAATTAATTTCGCATGTTTATATAAATTAAAACAATATTAAGAAAGCATTTTCATTTGAATGTGTGTTGTTGTTATAGCAACACCAAGTTCTATATTTAAATTTAAATTTCTTAATTGCATTTAAAAATAAGAATATTCCTTATCTCGTTACTTTTCCTTTGTCTCTTTGCAAATATTTCCTTCGCGCCAAATCATTAAGGCAGCTGTTCCAAAACAGTGCATTCAAAATATTACCAATATTGCCACAAATATTTTTGAATTATTTTTATATACATATGTTACTAATTATTCTGAATGTCGTTTACTTTTAAATCTTCTTGGAAAATTGTTATAACTTATAAGATAGTTTGAATTCATTTTGATGAGTTAATAGTGTTAACTATTTGGTGGTAAAGACGAACATATTAGCCGAAATCAACAATATATAATATACTAGTGTTCGAACCCAGCTTCGCTCGGACCAGTTTGGGGTTATGTTCACCTCGGCGCGTTAATTCAGACGGGCCAAGTTGAAACAACCTTTTTCAAAATTCAAAAGTCTAGGTCAATTAAAATGGAATTAAAATGAACATTTCAGACTGGCATTGACATTTCACAGCCCCTTTCATATATTGACAGCCCCATTCTCACCCATTAAAATGTCCAAATTCAAGGAAAAAATCTAGTTTGCTGTCAAAGAAATGTCAAATAATACCTTCACGTAAATAAAAACATTATTATATTAATAAAAGCCGGGAAAAGTTCAGTAGAAGACTAATTTATTACATTTTGACTAAATGTCTTCGCCGATAAAAAAATCAAACATATTTTCTGTCATATTCGTTTTGATGGTAACTTAATGACCAACAATGCAAAAATGAATTACAGACCCACAGACATACATACGCCGTTTCGGTTTTATATATGTACTACTCGATACTCGAGTAATTGGAGTCTCTACACACACATTGATAACGAAACAAATTTACCGTCGAAACTTTCGCGAGCGAAATCAATTCGTTTGTTTGAACTTGCAAAAACAATGCAAAATGGAATTACAGACATACATCCCCCGTTTCGGTTTTATATATAAGATTTCACATTAAAAAAATACGTTGCAATTTTTTCATTGTGAAAGGTAATTTAAATAAAAAAAAACACTGTACTTCTACAATTATTTTGCAAAGATCATGACGTTCAGACATAACCTGATACCTAACTTTTGAAATAAAGTTTAGTGAATTGGTTCTTTAAGTGTAATATATATCAAAGCGATAATATTTTGAAGTGGAATAAACGAAAATCTAAATGTGTATAATTTATTTGTTCTCATTTACAAATTTTTATCACTGTAGTTTTTTTTTGTATAAATACTCCTTCCGTAAATTCCATATTTTAAAGTTATCAGGTTAAACCCAAACAACACCAAAATATATGCCTTCAGTTGAAAATGGTTGCGATAAGCGAAACCGGACCTGACTTTCTTATAGTAATATGTTAAAGTGATACAAAAAATGTTTTATTCAAGGCTGTGGAGCCGTTAAAAAAATTACGACTCCACTATTGACTAAAAACACGGCTCCGAATTTCGTCACGTTTTTTTCCTACCTTTCATATGTGTATTTAATTATACATATATCAACCAACTAATCCGGCAAATAGCCAAATTTTACCAATTTTATGCAACTCTGAGTACGTAGTATGTACGAGTAATATATACTCCGACTCCGACCAAAAAACTCCGACTCCAAAGCCTTGGTTTTATTTATGAAATACAATAGAACAATTCGCAGCTGCAAGATTTATATTTATTTGTGGTAATATATTATGTTTCATAACGATTTATATCAAATACCAATCATGATGAAAAATTCCTATCGCGATTTTATAAAAATTATATACATATTCCATAGAAACTAGTTGAGAAGCACTGTCGTAGCAGATACGGGAATCCAAATATCTTAGAAATTTCTCGTTCCGGAAACTCCATTTATACGCGTCATCAAAATTAAATTATAATAAACATTTAATTAAGAGTCTTTCGCAAATTAGTGCATATCACAACAGTGTACTTTAGGGTGACCGCCATTCTAGGCGAAGATTACAACCGACGTTAATTTCAATTCATTTTCGTAATCGCTTAACCAAAACTATAAACATTATTGCAATGCTTTTGACGCATTTATTTAAATATGGAATATTATACTATTTCTAAGATTGCTTTTAGTAAAAAATTAAAAATTGCTATCTAGCTTCTGACACCGAAAGCATTTTAGGTTTTAACATGCTTCAGTGAGATAGTTAATATTTTTTTAAGCCTACTTGATATAATAAAACATTTTTAGTACTTATTCCACATTGAATTCATTTGCATCAGGACCGGTTTCTCTCATCGCAAGCATTATCAACTGATACAGCGTTATTTATACAAAAGATATGCAAGATGTAAAATGTATGACAAACAATTTGTAATACAAATATGCAAATAAATCAAAGTAGTATAAAACCAGGGCTGTAGAGGACTCCAACTCAAGCATTTCCAAGAAGCACGACTCCGACTCCGACCCAAAATTGACCAAAAACACGACTCCGACTCCGACTAAAAAAAGTTTAATTTCCTCACGTTTTTTGCCTACCTTTCCTATTAATGTGTATTCAATATGTCAACCAACTAATTCGGCCAATAGCCAAATTTGTCATATTTAATGCAAAAAAAAAAAGTTCAGACATTTCAATATTTCAGACTCCGAGTACGACTTCGGTCAAAGCGCCGCGACGACTCCGACTTCCAAACGACGGCCAAAAAACCCCTGACTCCACAGCCCTGAATAAAACACAATAGACTATAATTAAAATGTTGAAGACCTAGCTACATTAAAAAACAATGAAGGAAGAATGATCTTTGACAAAGTAAAAACCAGCTGAATGCATATGTATCTCCCATTTTATTAATTTGTTACGTTATACATACTATAGGAGTATTTGGATTTCTTGTATTCATATTAATTATGAGTTTTGTCTATTATGTTAATTGTGTGCTCGAATCACCTCTGTCGATCTTTGGGAATTGAGGAAAGAAAATTCTATTGAAAAGGTAAAGAGATTTTTTATCTTGTGTAATTGCTTAGAAATATTTTATATCTTTGCTGCCATCGATTAGTATCATTTATCAATCAAATTAAGGTGTTCACTGTCAATACTTGGTGGAAAAGCGTTTTATTAAAAAGTAATAAAATATTTTTGTTCTTATTCCACAGTCAATATGTTTACACCAGGACCGGTCTACTCATCGCGAGTATTTTCCAACTTAGCCGGTCCTGATCTTAATAAATTAATTGTGGAATGAGTACAATTTTTGTATATCTTTTATGAATAAATTCTTAAAAAAATCATTTAGAATATCTTTTATATGAAGACTCCGTGAAAAAGCAAGTGTAAACCTTTCAATATATTTTTTCATGTTAGTTTAATATTTAATTGAATACTTTTTTGATGTTCTTGGTTTGTGTATAGTATAAAATTAAATATTGTTTGCTTTAAAGCACCCTTGTTAAACTTTTCTCGTTGAAAATATTCGTACTACGTGAAGTTATTTCGCGTGATAGAATGTACCTTTTGTTAGGTATAATTTTCTCTCAAGCACTCTTTCACAATATCCTTACAAGAATATTTATTTATATAACGCGTGGGAGTGTTATCAATTCATAAATGACCCCCGAAAGGTAGGGGTCTGGACACGCAGAAATTCGCGCGAAATAAAAGGATCCCGAAGTGGCGCCCGGCGAATAATGGCCGTACTACGGCGTAACCGAGAGCGATTCATCAATCAATTGTGACGTGCGTTAGTTAAAGCGAAACCTTCGCGTAGCGGCGTAGCGGCGTAATAGCGTTGAAGCCTCCAGACCGGAAAAGCTTCCCTTCGTTCGCAGTATCCGCCCGGCGCGGGCACCTGCCCTCGCCAATTCGACGAGTACATGCGAGCTTTTGCTAGACAGCAATAAAGACGTCGGGCCGTACGTTTATTTTATTTTATCAGAGCTTTTTTACTACAGATAAGAGGCTATTTTGTAATATCTTATTTGGATGAAGCAATGAGGTGGGTGGGTGACAGAGAATTTTGGAGGCACAGAGTGTGGCAGCCATATGTTCCGAATAGAGAGCGGATATGGAAAAATTGGTAATGTCCTAATGACCAGTGGTTCTCACGTAAAATGTGGCTGTGGCCGCATTGGGAACATCACCGATCCAACGGAAATGTATCAACCAATTTTTTGTGTTGAGTAGTTTTTGTCAAAATGACCTAAACATGTACATATGTGTTTAAGTTTTTGCGAACTAACAATTCTGGATGGACAATACAATTCATCCGAAATACTAAATTTTCAGTGTCTTTGTTGACAAATTAACTTGTAAAACACATTTTTATTAAATATGAAGCTGTCGGTGGCCGCAGCAAATTCATCTGGTGGCTGTACGCGGCCACAGTGGCCCCACATGAGAACCACTGTCCTAGACCGACTGTCGTATCTCGGACGCATGAACAAACGGACCTATTAAAACCCGACTATTAATGCCAATTAAACTAAACCTAACCTAACTTGTCTTAACCTAAACAATATCTATAACTGATATATTTTGAAATGAAGGCTTTCAACAACTGACAAAATATATCAGTTATACATATTGTTTAGGTTAGGTTAGGTTAGGTTAGGTTAGGTTAGGTTAGGTTTAGTTTAAAAGGCATTAATAGGCGGGTTTTAAAAGGTCCGTATGTGCATGCGTCCGAGATAGGACAGTCGGTCTAGGACATTACCGAAAAATGATATATCATAACTTTGTTAATCTATCGATTTTGTAACATAAAGTTACACGTGGCTTGACCATTATCAAAACTAACTTTACATATAAAATAAATTTCGACAAAGCAACCGTATAATCGATTTCCAGCTATTTTTCTTAAAATTATTAAATATTTCAATTTTAGATATGATTTGGCTTTTGTGGAATAGTGGTAAAAAATGTACTCTAGTGATCATCTGGGTCAGGACTCAAGTCACAAAAAGTCAATATCAAATTCAAAACATTTCAATTTGAGACATGGGCGTTTGTGATTTATCCTCTAATCGAGTTGATCTCGAGTGTTTTGAAAAACACTGGTCTCAGGGGAATTAAAAGTTTCTAAAATATCTGGCGCATTTGCTATTTATACTTTAATGCTAGATATTTTCTTAATATCAAAAATATATTAATGTTTAAACTGTCACTTCTTGGTGGAAAGGCATCTAATATCATTTAATACTACATAAACGTTTTTGAATAATCAGTTGAAAATGCTCGTGATGAGCGAAAGCAATCCTAATCGTACCAAAAAAAACGATTAATTCGTAGAAAAAATGTTTGTTTAATTTTTATCAATACAACGCCATTCTTCAAAATAATTGTCAGTTAAAACCTTCAAAATAAAAAGAAAGTATTTTTTATTTAATTATATTATTAATAAAAAATATTTTGCATTACAGCTTACGCCAATGCGCCAAATATTCTTAATTGTGAAAGTCATACGAGGTTTACTCGATGATAAATAATGAATCAGTTGTGCACAAAATCAACGATAAATAACATACACCCAGCCCAAGATCTCTTTTTTTTCAATTGAAAAAATCTGACCTTGTCGGGAATTGAATCCGAGCCCTCTGATTACTAGGACAAAGCTCTTGCCACTAGACTACAGGGACCGACTTTATCATCTCTCTTCTGGTTGGCGCAGACTTTTGGGAGTTCATATTACAGTTCTGTTGGATAACGGATAACATTCTGGACACTTTAGAAATCCGGGTCAACTTTGACCAATTGCAAGTTCTATTAAATTTACTTATTAATGGGATAGTTTACCTTTGCGGTTTTGATTTTAGTTGTTTACTTTGTCTTGCGTAAAAACTGTTTGGCTCACTCATTTAGTGTCGATATATCAGATTGTTTTCCCCCATCTGTTGAAGTATCGCTAAGAAAATGTTGAAATAAATAATTACTTTCAACATTTAATTTATGTTGATAGTTAGATTTATTGGCACCTCATATGGCGGAAAATATCAATTGACTTGCTTACATCGTCGGTTTATGAAATTATAACCATGCCCGCTCCCAACTTGGAGCATATGGACTCCTCACGGAGTTTATCTCAACATATATTTTTCTACGAGAACTGCTTTTTACTCAGTTGCCCATCCTCTCTTTGTTCGAAGAGAGTAGGGATGGAAAGGATACGAGGGCTAGGACAGAACTAGTGATTAGATAATTGCTGTCACTATGCGTCACTCTTTGGGATCGGAAATGTGGGAAGGGATTTTCAACATCACAGACACCCATGCCTTTGAACAGATTTATCGACTGAAAAAATCCGCTCGTATCGGGAATCGAACCCGGGCGATCCGGCACGCAAGCCAACGCCGTTGACACTGCGCCACATTTACTTCTGAAATTAATAGCTTTATTAACTAGAAGAAAATGCTTATATTTTTCATTTTAAGATTTTTACTATCCAATACTTGGTGGAAAGTAGAGACTCCAATTTGAGTATCGAATTCTCTACACTCGAGAATACTCGTCCATTTTTTAAGTACTAAATACTCGAGTTAAATAATACTAGAAACTGAACTAAAGTTTCCATACTAAAACTATAATTTTTTAAATTATGTTTTCCAACGATCTCTTTCCTACAAAATTATGACCATAAGGCATCAGTGAATCGTTATCGACCGAAAACAATTCTTCTCGATGACCCTCCATAGTTAAAAAAGACACAAATATCTGACCTATTGAACTGTAGTGATCGCGCCCTCTTGTCAGCAGTGATGGGAAGAAAATGCAAACTGAATATAAGCACTAAACTTAAGAGACTAAGGAGACGGATGAGCTTTGAAGCTTACGCGCCTTAGAAATTAAAGCTCCATTATTTTTTTTAAGCCAAGTCTGCTTCCAACTTTGAGCATATGCACCCCTCACAGAATTTATGTCAGCTATATTTTCAGCGAGAACTACTTGTTACTCAGTTGCTCAGTCTCCGTTTTTTCTAAGAGAGTAGGGATTGTAAGGATATGAGGACAGGACTAGTGGTTGACTAATCGCTCTCACTAAGCGCCGCTTTTTGTGATTTTGTGGGTAGAAAGTAGAGACTCTAATTCGAGTATCGAGTACTCGATACTCGAGTATACTCGTCCATTTTTCAAGTACTCAACACTCGAGTAATTTGATAAATACTCGAGTAATACTCGTAATATATAAATGAAGATTTAATTCCAAATTTATTTTGTTTTAAGTAGCGGACAGAAAAACTAGATAGCACAATCTAATTTATTGTTAACTTTCAAGCTGAGGTTTTTTCCACTGCTGCAATAAAAAAACAAAACTTTGAACCAAATTCAAATTTGAGACGTTTAATTCTCTATTATTTTTGAAATATATGTTTCATAAATGAAAAATAAATGTAATAATAGAATAAAATAAGCTTATTTGTTTATGTATCATCTATTTATAGACACAAATTTGAATTAATAAAACATATATTGTTACATCTGAAACTACTCGAGTATACTCGAGTACTCGAGTATTTTAAAACTTTAAAACTCGATACTCGAGTAGTTAAGATGTCGAGTAATTGGAGTCCCTAGTGGAAAGGGAACACAAACACCCATTGCCTTCGAACAGAATCAATTTATCGACTCGGGACCGGCCGGTCCGTCATTGAAGCCCACGACGTTGACCACTGCAACACGGACCGGACCATCAAATATATATCAAAAAAAGTCACTGATATGAATATGTTGCGTATAATATTGAAATAAATGTATTAATGAAATTCAATAAGCTTATTTATTTACCTTTCATCTTCTTTCATACATAGACACAAATTTGAATTTATAATATTGATTATTTTGAGTACTTGAGTATTTTAACATTTTACTACTACTAGTTGAGATGTCGAGTAATTGGACTCTAGTGGAAAGGCAATATATACTATTAAAAAAAATAATAAAACATTTTGCGTATTTATTTCATAAATAAGTAAATTTATTAAGATCAGAACTGGTTTCGCTCAACGCGAGCATTTTCAACTGATAATAATTTACATCAATACAGAGTTCTTACTTTTGTATCAATAACTCTGTATTTTGGCTCTATATAACCCCTACTCTCTTAAAAAAAGAGAGGTTGAGCAACTGAGTAACAAGCAGTTCTCGTAGAAAAAATACGTTGAGATAAACTCCGTGAGGAGTCCATATGCTCTAAGTTGGGAGCGGACATGGTAAAAAAAACTCTGTATATTCTTAACAGTTGAAAATGCTCGCCATGAGCGAAACCGGTCCTAATTTTAATAAACTATTTGCGTTTTAATGATAACCTCTCTCTCTGTCTATCTTTCATCTCTCGTGACATGTCACCATCCCGAAAATAATAATTTATTTATATTCTATTTAATGCATCCATCTAAAATTTTACTACTTTTTGATTTTTTTTTTATGATCTTTTGAATTATTATTCAAGGAATAATTATTTAATGCTAGTCAATAAAGCGAATATATATTGTGTTGATTCCACAGATAACTTCATAAATTCAAATGTTTCAATAGACTTAGACATAATTAATATACTGGTATACTTGCCGTATTATTCCGGTCTGAAATGAAAAAACATATAGAAAAATGCCCTCATATTTCACTTGATTTCAAATGGTCAAGCTTTATATACGATATCTCACAAAACATGAGCGCTGTTGTTCAAACATTTTTTCAAAAAAATTAAAATAAATCAATATAACAGTATAGTCTATTTAACATCATTCGTGCATATTTTTTAAAATTTTCTTTTAGCCATTTGCATATTTGAAGTACCATTCTTTGACACACTTTTATTATTCTTGATACTTTCAATGGATTCGGCTTATTATCGGCTTCGGATTCTTTACTTACCTTTGTGATAGTAAGATAGTCTGAAGACGTCTCTGAAAGAGGCGAAACACGTGTCACTATTAGTAACACAATGGGTGGAATAATCAAAGTTATTTATATCCTTAAGTTTTGCTTAGTTTTTTTATAAATATCTCTTTGCACTGTTGTATTGCTTATCAGTTGAAAATACTTGCATTGAGCGAAACCGGTTCCGATCCAAATGAATTGTATGTTTAATAAGTTCAAACCATGTCTAATATGTTTTTTTTTATATAATTCCATTACACCACGTACCTACTAACAGTGACACATTTCCTATTACAAGTCCTGTCCTAGTCCTTGCATCTTTTCAATTCCTACTCTCCTTGAAAAATAGTGGTTGAGCAACTGAGTAACAAGCAGTTATCGCATAAAAAAACATGTTGAGATAAACTCCATGAGATGTCCATATGCTCCAAACTGGGAACGGGTATGGTAAAAAAAACAAAATATATATATATCACTTTTAAGGTGTTTATTGTCAATACTTAGTGGAATGGCATTATAATCATAATAATAACATATTTTTAGTACTTATTCTACATTAAATTTATTCGCTCATGGCGAGCATTATTAAATGATACATTATTACACTATCAACAACATTATCAGTTGATAATGCTCGCCATGAGCGGGACCGGTACTGATTCAATAAAATGTATGTGGAATAAGTACAATTTTTTGTTTATTATTTTTATTGCATACGTCATCTTTGGTGAATTATGTCGTAAGCGTGCACAATAAAATGTTCGTGTATATATTGAACATACATGGAATCCATCACTTCTAGAACAATACGTAATGCCCATTTCTGTAATGAGAATACACAGCCAGCGAGGGCATTTCACAACCATTTGTTAAGTCCGCAAAAAAACGAGAAAAACTGTTCAACTGTATTTAAATTCCGTACATAAATCCTCGCGAAATGAACACACAATGAGTCCGTCTGTGTAAACGCAAAACAATACTTCTTCGAATTCAGTGGGGAAATATTCTTTTACCGCTAAGAACGTCCGCAGTAAGCTATACATTGGAGCACGGGCTCCCAATCTTTTTAGAATGGCGACCCCAGTGGTAAGGGAGGCCAAAAGCGCAATATAATTTGGAAGGCTCTAAAAGAGGCGAAACACGTTTCACAATTAGTAACACAATATGTGGAATAATCAAAGTTATTTTAATATAAAATTTAAAATAACTTTGATTATTCCACATATTGTGCTACTAACTGTGACACGTGTTTTACCTCTTTCAGAGACATCGTCGGACTTACTTTCGCAAAGTTTGCTTAAGTAATGAAGCAATATTGATTTTACTATTTTAAAATGATAAAATTACAAAATGGAGTTTGGGAATTTTCCTTTTTACGGAGCAAACATTGCGATAATAAACAAACAAAGTTACCGCCGAAACCATCGAAAGTATTTTAAGTAGTAAAGTTATTTTATATTAAAATTTGAATAAAAATAGTAAAACATGTTAAATTCTTATCCCACATACAATTTATTGGATCAGGACCGGTTTCGCTCATGGCGAGCACTGTCAACTGATAAGAAATACAACGAAGCAGTGATATTTATACAAATGTTAAGTAAGAATTACAAGGTATGACAAACAATTGGTATTACAACTGAGCAAATAAATTGAAGAAAAATAAACTATAATTAAAAAAATTTAGACCTCTTATCAATGCAAGCTATAGCATCAAAAATCAATTGAGTATGAATAATCATTAGCAACGTAAAAAAAAAATAAGTGCATTTAATAAATAGATCTTAATGTCTGTAATCCATTATGAGACCGGTCCTGGCCCAATAAATTGTATGTAGAATAATTAAAATAAATATGATTTATTATTTTTATTATAATGCTATTCCACCAAGTATTGACAGTGAACACCTTTTTAAGTGATTAACATTTTAACTATACACTATACATATATGTATGTTTAGGTTCATTGTTTGATGGACGAGAGCCTCCCAGGTGGCTGCAGCTAAAAGGTTGGGAACCAGGGCTACAGACTGTCTAGGAATAGACCAGGAACAGTTTGACACTTGACAGAATAGAATTCGCATTTTATTGCGCTGGAAAAATGGGCTTAACTCTTCTCCTCTTCTAGAAAATATGCACAAGCGTTCGTCTATATTCCTTTTTTACTATTTTTTTAACTGGTTTTAAAAAATACTGCACAAAATTTTTATGACTTGTAAATTATTTTTTAATGTAAATAAAAAATTAAATACTTCATCATTCGAATTATTGAAAGCTTAAGTGTGGCTCCATAAAATGAATTCGAACTCAGTTTTTGCAGCATAGAAAATACAAATAATCGTTCATATCATCTCTTTACTATTCACAATTTTCTAGCCGTAATTTTGGGTATAATTCATCGAGTCAATGCCACTGGCACCGGTGTAGATACTCCAATTCGAGTATCGTATACTCAATATTCGAGTATTTAAAAAAATACTCGAGTAGTACTCGTGATTTATAAATGAAGACTTATTTTCAAATTTTATTTACTGATTTAAAAAATATAAATTTTTAATGTTTAATCATTGCAATACGGTGAGAAAAATAACAATGTATTTTAGTTCTACATAAATTTTATATATTTGTTGATAGCTATTTCGGCTTACGCCTTCGTCAGAACTATGTTTAAAACGTGTATTAGAGATAGCTTATATACCTTTGCTAGACAGGATGTCCCGTATATCGTCTCTTTCTTTTCAAACCATACCAACCATGGAAGAATTTAAATAAGTTTAGTTTATTGGTGCAAAAGATAATCTGGGTATTTTTGGGTTATTTTTATCGTGTGAAACCACTTAAAATCTGCAAAGTCTTAAGTGCATGTATTTCAAATTGTTTTTAGTTTATTACATAATAAAGGTTTTAAAAGAGGTGAGGCAATAGAAGTAATCTGATCGTTAAGAATTTCATTGGATTGATTATACCTATTAATTTCTAGCTGTTCCAATGCATTTAGTTTAAGGCCTTTATTACAGGAATGTAAGCAACTCGGGACCGAATTCGGATTATGTGACTGTTCTAAGAGGTGATTCGCATATTGTGAATCAGTTTTTCCATTGTTTAAGGATCTAACATGTTCGCTTGCACGGGTAAAAATCTTTCTCCCCGTCTGCCTCACATATACTAAATCACATGTACCGCAGGTCATCTTATATATACCGCTTCTATCAAGTTTATTAATCCTGTCTTTACTATTTTTAAGGTGTGTGCCTAAATTATTATTAAATGCCTACTCAATCAATAATTTAATCATTGCGCTTAACTTAGTCTTACGTTACGGGTCGTCTTAGCTGGGCGAAGCTGGGCGAGGCGATCCGGCGCAGCTTTGAAAGCGGCAGAGTTTTAAAATATCAAACGGTCCTCGCCCATGCAAGTGTCATATGTCGGCGAAGCGATCCGGTCAGGACGGCATATGTCGTAAGTCGACTCAAGTGCCTGACTCATGGCGCACGCAAATCGCTTGAAAATATCAAACGGTCCAAGCTCACCAGAGCGTTAATTGCGTCTGGCCGAGCGATGGCACATAAGACCTTTGATCAACTACGTTTTAAATTGACTGGATTCTCCTAAATTCTCTTGCCGGTTCGCGTCGCTTACCTAAGACACGGGGTTACTGTCAGGTATTTTTTTTTTCAATCGTTTTGCCGTTAACTATGCTATGCAAGAATTTGCTTTGGGCTCTGCTGACTTACATATCTAATCAATGACATGTTTATGATGACAAGACATAAAATAAAATATTGAAAAATAATCTTTTGAATTTCCGACTAGTGTATGCAGCTGTGGCATAATCAATTAAATAAGCTTATTCATTTATTTATCATCTATTTATATGTATATGTTACAGTAAAACTTTATTCTCATTGAAAATATATTCTTCTCCAAGCTGTCATTGAAATTAAATTTGACCGCCCTATCTTCAGCCCTATGTTTGTCTGTGTTTTTTTTTGGTTCTCTTTTAACGAAAGGGACTACTTGCTGATTTTGTTTTATTGAAGCAAACCAAAATTTTAGGCCGGCAAATCATCGACTTGGGCCAATAATTTCAATGATCGTGACCAGTGAAATCATGTTGTCATACAAATCTATTAATTGATACATTTTCACTGAGAATACAGTTTCAATGTAACATATACACAAATTTGAATTAATAATATATATTTTGGCACATCTTGAATAGCACGAGTATACTCGAGCACTCGAGTATTTTATAATTAAACTACTCGATATTCGAGTAGTTGTGATGTCGAGTATTCGGAGTCTCGACTCAGTAGTACACGGGCTTGAATCCCAGTCTGGAAGTTTGTTTTTCTGTTCTGTTCTGAAAGATGGATGTAATATTGCATAAATAAATGTGACAAGTGATTCTGTAAAATAGCTGATTATAACATTTTTTGTAAAATTTTTCATACAATTAATCATTCATTCCATTTTCTTTTAATCAAAAAATTCCACGCGCACTTTAAGATATATTTTGTCAGATCCGCGATCGTGTGTTAACATCGCTGGCTGCGGAACACGCGGTTTCGAATACCAGTCTGGAATGTTTCGTCTCTCAATCGAATTATTGATATTTCTGTTCGGATACATGAATTTCTGTGAAGTCAAGAATATCTTACTAATCCCATACGATCCTAAAAGCGAGAGTGGTTAGCTTACAACAAGTCTTGTTCTACTTTCGATGGTTTCGGCGGTAACTTTGTGGAAATTCATTTTAATATAAAATTTAAAATAACTTTGATTATTCCACGTATTATGCACAATACGTGGAATAATCAATGTTATTTTAAATTTTATATTAATTCTTGTTCTAATTCTTACCATGCTTGACCTACACTCTTCGAGAAAAAAAAGGCTAAGCACTAAGAAGATTTTCCCGTAGAAAACTTATATATGTTGAGATCAACTCCATAAGGCGGCTATATGCTCAATTTTTAAAAACTGTTAATTTATTTATGGAGTATGTACGCAACTTTTAACGAAAAGATTTCTTATTTGACAAATCATTTCAATTATGGATCTCCAAGTCCTGAATCACGTTAGTGTCAAAGTTCTTCCCGTCTCCTTTGTCTCTAAGTTAAGTTTTATATTCAATTTGCATTCTCTTCCAATCACTGCTGAAAAAAGTGTACGATCACTGTAATGGTGAGCAAACCATGGTGAAGCCAGTTCAAGGGGTTAGTTTATTCATCTATATTTACAATAAATATTATGCATATCACACACATATGCACTCATCTAAGAAGTAAATAGATATTCATTTTCGTAATCTGAATGGTCTTATGGTTGAAAGAAGGGAATCAAAATAAAACATCAATTGACAGTAATAAATCGTAATAGTTGGAAAAAAATTTCAACTTTCAACCATTTTAAAGTTTAAATTTAAATTTAGAACAGACATCATTGATTTTAAATCTTAATCTTTACACAGTACTGCTTCAATGTTGTATTCATGAAACAGACTATTTATTATTCCCGCAAGCGTATATTATAAACGTCTGATAACGCACTTGCATTTTAAGCCCCAAGTTCATTGTACCCGTATTCATGGAAACAGTATTAAGGTAGGAATTAGAGCTAAGCCTTTTCGTTTGTATGCAACCTAAAGTTTGCAACAGGGGCAATAAATCCACATATTGCGCCGGGATAATGATTATGAAAATAGGTACCCATACAAAATTTTAGGTTAGGTTTTTTTGCTAGACTTTGTTAACATTTTCTCATTTTTGTGCAGTAACTTTTATTTGTCATTTATGGACAATGCTTGAAATTAATGAAACTGGTCCTCATCTTTCATTAAAAAAAAAATTCATACGTGGTCGTAAAGCCAAACATTTTTTTTATCAGAACTTTTTTGTTGCTTAGGTCATTTTTAGATTGGAGTCACCAGTCACAAGAGCTGCTCGGCTGAGCAATGCACTGCCTATTGAGATGAATATTTTAAACAGTTTTATTTTTTAATTTCTTTTTACCCTTATAATTGAATGTAAATTATATTTTGTGTCATTCATACCATTCCTTGTAGAATATATGTATGTTTAATGTTTCGTTATATATATATTTGTCAAATGCATAGTGCATTGGCATCAAATGTAATGCCATGTATTATATTTTTTCCAATAAGCAACATTAATATTATGTGGAAGCCTTACAAAAAAATTGTTTCGTAATTAAAACAAAGCCAACAATTTCTCTAAGCGCGATTCAAAAAATTATTGAAAAATCGATTCTTAAAATTTCTTTTCTGGGATTCGAGCCGCGATAAACTCAACTGAATAAGAAAAGACGGACGTCAGAGTAAGGTTTCCTCCAAATAAGCCAAGTTGCTTAGGCAAACTATCGTTTCGATTTTTTAGCGGCTTAAAATTCCGCACGATGTAATATTGACAGCCCCTGACATTTAAGTGATATTCCTCCCTTTATATTTTCTCCTTTCTCTAGCTGGAAATTTCCAACAAAAAGCAACAAAAATTAAAGCGATTTAACGTTTTTGTTTTTGGAGACACTCTAAATTAAATATTGTTTTTTCCATACTAATGATTTTTGAATAACTTACAGTTAAAAAATACGTTAAACTTACAGCAAAGTTTTTACGTTCAAATGAATATTGAAATGCAAGTTGAAATAGTTTTCTATTGCTAACAAATAGTCAAACACTTGATTTACATGCAGAGCTCGTATAAAATCTTCTGTTGAAATAAGCTCAATAGGGAGTCCTCAATGATTTTATTTCAACATACACTTGAGCTTCGTATAACACGGTTATATGGTTCCACAAAAACGTCGTGTTATACAAATCCGTGTTATAAAAGGTTTGAAGTTCATACAAAATTAGGGTTTGCGTTCCAAAAAGCCATAGTTTACTTTATTTTTTTAAATAAACAAATATAAATTTACATATTTATTGAATGAAACTTTAATTACATAATATACCAATCATTCATCATCGTTATCACTTAGAATTCTATATATTTTATTTTTTTTCGAGATAGGTTGTGAGTTTTCATCATCGAAAATTCAGTAATAAGCGATTGTTTGCTTTTAGCTTTTACATCTTTACGTATTTCCATATATGGTTCAAAAATATTTTGTAATTCCCTCTTGAATTTCAAACTTTTTTCTATTATAGGATCATTTGAATAAAAAAAAAAAAGAATTTAATAGCCTATTCCAAGTTGTCATTCATTGTTTTTACTGTGAAACATGTAGCTACTTCGCTGCAACTGCTTTCTAAGTCTTTATTTGTGGTAAGTTCAACCAACATTTCGACTAATTCTACTTCGTCCTCCTAGTATTTTTTTTCCCCTTAAACCGTGTTATATAAAGCGTGTTGTATACAAATATGTCACAATTTATTCATCCGTGTTGTATAAAACCGTGTTATACGAGGCCCAAGTGTACTATATTTTTCTATAAAGACTAACTGTTGCTCAATCTATCTTTTTCGAAGAGAGTATAGCTTAAAAATATACGACGACTTGGACAGGACAAGTGTTTAGCTAATTCCTCTCGCTACGCTAGTTTTAAGTATATTATCAGTTTTTGATAGAGAGGTATAATTAAATAAATAAAACAATTTTTTTGTGCTATTTCCACATATAGTGTGTAAAGATCGTGACTGGTTTCACTCACCGTCAAAATTTTCAACTGATTTTTCATGTCATATGGTTTTCAAATTCTTTTTCGTAATATGACGTCACAGAATGCAACATAATTATTTTTCTATTGCATGCATCAATTCGTTAAGCATAATAAAAATAATAAAACATTTTTAGTATCAAAACGAATTTTAGAATCAAAGTAAAATAAACACATGTGAAAAAGATGAAGTAACTTGTATTGCTAATTTTAGAGTAAGAGTATGCTTTTTTTTATTTTACTTTGATTTATTTGGTTAGTTGTAATACCAATTGTTTGACACACCTTGCAATTATTGCATAACTTTTGTATAAAGATCGCTGTATTTTTGTTTTTCTTATCAGTTGATAATGCTCGTTTTGAGCGAAACCGGTCCTGATATATTGATGAAAATTTCATGCGGAATAAATACTAAAAATGCTTTATTTTTATTATAAGGCCATTCCACCAAGTATTGACATTGAACACAATAAAAGTAAACATTGCTATCTACTTATTCCACATTTAATTCATTGGGATGAGGACCGGTTTCGCTAATCGCAACTATTTTAACTGATTTATTTTATCCGGTGCGACAAGCGAAACCGCTTTAAATTTTATGCGGAATAACTTCAAAAAATGTTATATTATTTTTTAATAACATGCATTTTTAAGAAAATATTTTAATTAATTCCCAAAATGTTTCCCACCCATGAATGCGCTGCTCATTTGAATAAATCTAATACAAATCAAAATGAGAAAAACGCTAAACAATTAAATAGTACATATTTAATCATTGGTCGGTTTGTGTACAAGGCGCAAAAAGGTAAAGCCGGGACTTCACTAAAACACAAACACAAGCAAGAATTATACGTTCAACATTACAAAACTAAGCAAACACGAAAACTTTATTATTCATGCGATATTAATATTCCGAGGGAGTATTATTTGCCTTAGGTCATGGAGATGGATGAATGGTGAGACGAGCCTCAAAGGGTTAAGTGAATTTAATTGCGGAACTATTATATCTCCGAAACTACTATGGGAAGTGGTTCGAGGTGTCGTTGTCATCAGAAGTCATTTAGTATCCACAATTAATGTTGGTAGTAGTGGATTCATGAAGGAAGGTTTTGATCTCCTCAGAGATGATTCATCTCCATTCTCAGGGCCAAATTTAACCTTTAGGGTGCTTTTTTATTTCACGTGCCAGCTGTATATTGTTTTAGTTCGAAGCTGTCTTGAGAGTGGGTCGATTATTTGGGCCCCGAGAGGTTCGAAATATTCTCTTATAGTAGAGAAGGTTCAGAAGAATTTATTGGATGAATTTGCGTTTAGTTTATGGAACTGCATTTAAGCACGGGAGAAAAATAGCAACGTATTTTAGTTCTACAAAAGTTAAATACTATATACAATTTTTGTACAAATACTTATATATACAACTATTTGTTTACATATTCATATATTGTATTTATAGTTTTATACAAATATTAACATATATGCATGTAATATATTCATATATAAGAATATATAGTAGATAAATATTTCGGCTTACGCCACAGAACAATGTTAAACTATACATTAACTTATCTTTATTTTTTACTGGCCCGGGGTTGGAAACCCGAGTCATAATATTGTTCGTAGATTAAATTTTAAAAATCACTTTGAATTAAAATTCAATGGGCATGGCCAGGTTTTTTTTTTTAGCGAATCAGTTGTAATTTACAATGTCATCATTATGGTTGAATAAGTTCCTTTTCAATGACTAGAATATTATCTTTCGAATGAAAAAACCAAACCAACTCAATGATTGGCCAAAATTGAAACAAATGTGTTTCAGTTTGATGCCTATGCATCCTCACTTGGTGATCACTGATAAACTTCTCTTTTATTGCACAAAAGATAAATTAAACCAACCTTTTTTAATTAATAATTATTGCATATTTTGTTTTTTATACGATACACTACTGTTGGATATTTTATGAATTTTCATGATTATTCGTTTTTAAAAACATGAAATTAACGAATTACTTAAGGTGAATAGAGACGCCATATAGAGTGAATCTACGACGACAAGTGATTAAAAAAATAATATCAAAAAGTTGTTTAGTTCGGTGTAGTATATCTTTTTTTTTCAATTTCTGGAAAGCTTCGTCCAGTAGAAACATGCCGGAAATCTAGAAACAAGATCCTCAATGCACCAAGAAGTATGCAAAACAAAATCCTGTAGCTTTGCAGGATGCTTTGCGAATCCAAAAAAAAATACAGTTGTTTAATTTATTAAATCCACAATTTAAAATAATTTTGCACAACCCGGTTCAATCATATCAGTCTGTTGTTTTGTTTCTATTCACTCCAATGCAATTTGAATAGAAAAATCGATCAAAATTGACTGTGTATTAGTAAAGATAGTGAATATTAAAAAAAATGTGTAATGGAAACATGTTTCACGCCATTCATATTTAAATAATGTGCCGCAAGTATGAAGATACATAGTCGTGAAGTAAAAAAAGTGTCTCTTTTCCCCCCTTAATACGGTACAGTACAAATGAAATTAGTAAAAAGCGGTGGATAAAGGGAATGAAAGTTTGCATTTAAGGTTGTTATGTAGCTTATCGTTTATTTTCCGAAAACCCTTTTAGAAATTCAATCAAGAAATACACAAATTGTCTGTCTGAGGATTAAGCATATTTGGTATGAAAACCAACACAATATACGGGATTTAAATTAAACCCGGTATCATTTGGACAAACCTTCCAAACCCAAATAATCAAATTCAAGCACCCACTGTAAAATTAATACCTCCGCTTTATCGTCCCAGTAAATAAGTATAATATGTGTATGATAGTTTTAATTAAACTTTTGCTTACACTATAATGATTCGAAAACAATTGGTCCCTTTATAAATATATCAAATCGTCGTTTCGCTTCGTTTTCGTTTCACAATATATATCCTATGAGACGTTTTCCGCCATAATAAGATATTTGCACTATCTGTGATATCTGTGAGACAGAGTTTTTTGTGAGAATATTTAATAAATCCGATCTACAGACATTCATAATAGTGCAACACAAAATATCCCATGTGACAACACATGACCAATTATATTTTTTCTCTAGAATACTTAATTTTTTTTCACTCATAGAATCATTGTCAGAAATATCTTAATCGCATGTTATGCAAGAAGTCATGTATTCGTCTGCAGCAGTACTTCCCAAACTGTACAAAAAATACATTCATAAATATATTTCAATTTAATATAACACATTTATTGTTCTTACTCCACATTAGATTTATTAAAATCAGGACCGGTTTCGCTAATCGCAAGTATTTTCAACAGATAAAAAATACAAAAATACAGCGTATACAAATATACGTTTATTCTAGAGACTCCAATTCGATTATCGAGTACTCGATACTCGAGTATACTCGTCCATTTTCCAAGTACTCGATTCTCGAGTAATTTGAAAAATACTCGAGTTATACTCGTTTTAGTAATAACCGTCGACAATTTTTTCTTCTGCGAGAAATATAAAATCAAAACTTAAAATTAATTAAAAATTTGAGTCGTTTAATTCTCTATTATTGTTGAAATATATGAGGTATAAATTGAAATAAATGTTTTTATGATATTCAATATTTTTCTTTATTTATTTATCATCTATTTATATACACAAATTCGAATTAAAAATATATATTTTGGTACATCTGAAACTACTCGAGTATACTCGAGTATTTTGAAATTTTACTACTCGATACTCGAGTAGTTGAGATGTCGAGTAATTGGAGTCTCTAGTTTATTCCCATTCAATAAAGCCCAGACTAGCTTACACTTCGAGAAATACATAAAATCAATAAGTCACATTTAATAATTTATTATTACTATATAAAATTAAGATGTTAGAATATAAAATATGATGTATTGTGTACCCTGTCTACAACAGTATATAACAGGGGTGGTCAAAGCGTCGATCGCGTAGCTATTCCAAGTCGCCCGCCTGTCTGGCGTTCTCATGTACACATATCTAAATCCTCTTTTATTTCGATGATAATAAATTCAATTTATTTTGAGAGTCGATCGCCGCCAAAATTTTTTAAAAAAAGTCGTAGTGGTAGAAGTTCAGCCACCCCTGATACATAAAGATACGTAAATTAATTTATAATAATAGTTCTGGCGATGGCGTAAGCTGAAATAGCCATATATAAAATATAAAATCTGTAAAACCAAGTTATAATGAATTATTTCAATATTTTTTTTAAATATGCGTACTTGAGGTACGGTATAACTCAAATAATTAACAATATTCTCCTCAAATTTTCCTTCATTTAGTTTTTTAAGCCTAAATTAATCCAAAATTTTTAACCACTCAACGGGTTAAATTCCTAAAGTACATTTACAACGATCTAGTTGTAGCGAAAAACCCGCTAGAAATCCTGAATACATTTCGCGGACCCCGGTTTGTTATTTTATTATAAATTATACAGCGTTAAGATCCCGCATAACGATGGTTTAGGAGGCCTGACATAGTCCACCTTCACGGCATTGTGCTCATGGGGTGGCACGCGACCCTGCCGTGGAATTTTAATACATTTGAATATTTTACCGAGGGTTTTTGTACTCGCCATCGCAAAACCACCACTTTTGCACTCTTCCTGTATTTTCCGAAATTATTTCTATCCCTAAAGGGGATGCAAAAAAACTTACGGGTGGTATTTGCCATGCTAAGCGCCAAATCTACCCAGTAGGCCAAATATGTATTTGAGTTTTTTTTTTTATTGTTTTTGAAGAAACATTTCACTTTCATTATAACATGTTTTAACCATTGACAAGCGCTGGTTCATTTTTTTTTACCATGTCCGCTCCAAAATTGGAGCATGTGGACCAGTGGTTCTCACGTGTGGCCACCGGAGGATTTTGCTGCAGCCACTAACAGCTTGATAATTAATATAAAATTGAATATAACTTTGATTATTCTAAGTATTGTGCTACTAACTGTGACACGAGCTTGATAGTTAATATTGATATTTAATAGAAATGTGTTTTTACAAGTTAATTTGTCAACAAAGACACTAAAAATGTAATATTTTGTATGCATTGTATTGTGCATCAAGAATTATTAGTTCGAAAAAACTCAAACTAGGAAAAAACTAAAAACTAAAATTTGGTGCGGCTACCAGACATTTTCGTATGGCCACTGATGTGCCTAATGGGGCCACAGCCAAATTTTACATGAGACCCACTGATGTGGAATCTTCACGAAGTTTATCCCAACATTTTTTTTTCTACGAGAACTGCTTATTTCTTATAACAGTCTTTGAATGTAAAGTACGATTACCTATCCATATGAAATGCTTTGATTTGTTTTTTCGAGTAGGTACACCCAAAACTCTTTTTGATCTACTTTTTTTAAGCATTTTTTTATTTCTTTTAAATATATAAACGTACTTATTTAATAACACAATTAACAGCGTTGTTCATATAATGTACGAGCAAAATCCAGTGTTTCACATGTCTATTACAACATGAATTTGACATGTGCGTCCTTGTACATGTAATGATCCTATATTAAGCCATAGCCTTTTTTGCGATTTTCCGCGGAACGCATCAACAGGACAAAGAAAGGTTTAGTGAACAGTTTCCCACCCTTTTTCGAGCTGCGACCCTTTTTATAAAAAGCCATGTGACCCGCAGCCCCGATGCAATTGAAAATAGCATTTTTCATTAGATACATGAAAGCAGATATTCTTTTTAGTTGACTGTATATGTTGTCAATCCCACAGAAAACCCGTTGCGACCCATGGATTGGGAACCCGTGGCTTAGTGTGATGATAATATTCTTAGAAACACCAATACTGCGTATAAAATTCATAATTACTTTGATTATTCCACGTACTGTGTAACTTATTATGACACGTGTTTCGCCTCTTTCAGAAGCATCTTTGGACTTACTATCGCAAAGTTTGCTTAAGTAATGAAGCAAGATTGATTCTAATATTTTAAAATTATAAAATTATAAAATGGAGTTTGGGATTTTTCCTTTTCACAGGAAGCAAGGACGAAGCTATAGAATCAAAACAAATCAAACAAATAATAATACTACAAATGAAATACAATCAATCATGTAGGGTCGGGTTTAACCCTTCAATTGTAAATAATGTAAGCAGTGGCGAGCAACCTGTCCTACTAAGGATATTATTTAATAATACTTATTTTTTGTTAATACTCTTATTTATTTCTAAAAAGTCTTTACTATTGATTTTAAACCTTTTTATATTAAAATGAACTTCCACAAAGTTACCGCTGAATCCATCGAAAGTATCAATACTACGTCTTTAACTATTAGCAGCTAAGTCAAAGTCTTTACCACTAGACCACAGAGACTAAGAGTGTTTCATCCAACAAAATAGTGAAATTGACTGATGACGATGAAAGCAACTTCGTACATAATAAACTGATTCATTATTGAAATCGTCTTTTTATTCGACGGGCTAAATTTAGGGTGGGAGCCGTGGAACGGGTAAAGGGGGCGAAATTCGTCAGATGGAAAAACAAATATAAGTTTTGAAATTGAAAACAGGGCAGAGTTTGAGAAAGTTACTATTTTTAAATTAGGTATAAACTCGACAGCCATTTTCACTTTCAAAATTATAATAATAAAACGTACATAGTGTATATGTATATAAGTATATTGACAAATTTATTAGAGTTGAGCTGTCGTTTTGCTCACTTAACATGAAATATTTTCATTCCGAATGCTTTATTTATATTGCGTGTGAAATATTATTTGCCTGTGTTGAAAATAATAAATTATTTGAATATAGAACACGCACACCGAAATGCATAGACAATAATATTTTTTTTGAATTGGAGATGGAAAACAAAAGCCGGTTGGAAATAGAATAATAAAAAAAACAAATGACAGCTTGACGTTTTTAATTATTCGTCAAAATATTATGTCAAACCCGTGTAACTTGGAGATAATTTAGTTTTGATTTTTGCATTTGTCGTGACAAATTTAACTTGTCAGTTTATTATTCATGTTAAAATTTTCGGTAAATATAAATGATGGTCAAATTATTAATTCGAATTAAGTAATTTTTAGTTTTGAAACTGTTAATATAAATTTTCCATTTCAATTCTTTGTAAAAACTATAAGCGATCAAGGATCTACCTTTTTTGGTCATATATCTGACTTTTACTGATGAAAATGATCTTAAAAAAAATAAAACTTTTTTAGTATAACACACTCAATTTCTTGAAACCAGTTTCGCTAATAGCGAGCATTATTGAAACCGATTATTCTTTTTATTATAATGCCATTCCACCAAGTACTGACAGTGAACACCTAAAAAGTAAAAATGTTCTCCTTAGCTCTGTTATAGAAATTTTAATACGAGTACATTATATTATTTATATATGTATGTATACATAAAAAGGCTAAATAGTATTTTATTACCAAGTCCTCTGCCAATGTGGAGCAAATTATACAATCTTACGAGAACTGATTGTTCTCAGGTACCCAAGCTTTCTTTATCAAAGAGGAACAAAAGAATAGTTTTTTTAACCATGTCCGCTACCAGCTTAGAACATATAGACTCCTCACGGAGCTTATCTCAACATGTTTTTTTCTACGAGAACTGTTTGTTACTCAGTTGCTCAACCTCTATTTTTTTTAAGAGAGTAGGGATTGAAAGGAAAATCAACTAGGGCAGGACTAGCTGATAGCTAATTGCTCTTGCTACGCGTCGTTTTTTTTCGAACAGAAAAGTGGGAAAGGATTTTTAAACAACATTGCCTTTGAACAGAATCGATTAATTGATTGAAAAAAAAAATCGTACCGGGACTCGAACCCGGGCGGTCCGACACGGAAGCTAACGACGTTGACCACTGCATTACGGACCAGACAAAAGAATATTACTAAAGGTGAATTAATCGCTCTCGCTACGTTCTAATTTTAGGAGAGGGTGGGTAAGATAGAGACTTTTAGGAAAAAACGCCAGATAGAGACAAAACTCATGGAAAAGTACAAAATTCAAATGATTCAAATTGGGAAGCAGTTAGTTACATAAAAATTTTCTTAGTAACATAAAAATTAAAACCATTTTCAAACGTATCCGACACAAAATTCAATTAAATATTGACTTCACCTGCTATGCCCATTGAAGAATTTAAATATTCCATTACAGTTTGAAGTAACAAAAACACCGATTTCCTTTACGACCCTTTCGGGTTTTTTTCTGATTTGCTTCCCGATAACTTGACTTACTTAATAAATGTCGTTTCGCATTTAATTTCGCCCGTACTAAATTTCAAAATCTCGGTCCCAATCTGCATCGGCGGACAGTTAATCTAACTTGGAGACCCCTGACTGAAAGATTTATTAACTGAAACTAAAGAAATCGAGAAATAAAGATTCAACTTCTTCAGAGGGAGATTCTTATGCATAGATATAATTCAATAAGGTAGTAACAACACCCTCGGATGATTTTAATTTTCCCAATACTTACGAACTCAATATAAAGTTTGACTTCCGTTAATAAATACTGTAGAAATCTCATTTAATTCATTCTCTATTCCAGTGGTTCTTAACCGATGCAACGCGGTGCACTGGTGCACCGCGAACTTATTGCAAGTGCACCGCGAAAGAAAACCGAAAAAGTCGTTGGCGAAATTATGAAAGTTGACAAAAAAGTTAATATGATTTCGATTTAATCGAGTCGGTCGCACGTGTTAAAAGCTGATCATCTCACTCTCGCATTTGCTCTTTCACACTGAAGTCAGGTGGTTATTTAGGGGTAAAGCTTTATGTCGATTCATAGCACTTAATATTGAAATGTTAATCTTTTTTATATGTAATAAAAATTATGTTCACAAAATTATGTTTTTCAGCCTCTTAATTTTGGTGCACCGCCACTTTTTCCCATGGTTAAAAGTGCACCGTGACTTCGAAAAGGTTAAGAACCACTGCTCTATTCTTATTCTCGAGTCGGAGTCGTTGCGGTGTATTGGCCAGTCGGAGTCGTGAAAAGCTTTTGAAAAGTTTTAACTTTTTATTTATGCATATGACATGTAAAATTTAGCTTTTGGTCGTATTGGTCGGTTGAGTCGGAGTCGATTAGCCGTGAGATTAATTGAATATTGTTATGAGTTTTTAAAATCAATATTTTTGAGATTCCGATGATGCTTAAATGTGAACCAAGTAAATATGTCACTAGATATGAAAAGAAAAATATCATAAAGATTCGTACAGGAAGATTTTTTATATAAAGGGTATTTCAATAGGGACGCTCAAAATATGTTACTTTGTCCTGCTGAGTAGATTATTCATTGTTTAGTGGCCAAATTTGAGTCAACCAGTTTGGTAAATAATCGGCCAACACCTACCTGTACGTCATCAAAATACAATATCTGGTGAAAACATTGCTCCTGTGTGTGAAAGTGTACAGGAAAACCCAAGGCAGCTTATTTCTCGTTGTTCACAAGAACTTGGCTTTTCTGCGACTTCAACTTGGCGAATTTTGAATCGGGCCTTATTTCTGCACCCGTATAAAATCCAACTAACCGAGCAACTTCAGGTAAACGACCACAGAAAACGCCTGATTGGGTTCTGGAGCAGTTGGAAGTTTACCCAAATTTGTCAAAAAAGTCAACTTTAGCGACATGGCCCATTTTATAATGAATGGATATTGGCAGACATTTGATGCTATATTCCATATTTAATGCCGTAAAATATACTTACAAATGAAATTAAAATTTAGTCGAAATCTCACAAACAACTTGTTTTATTTACATTTCAAAACTAAGCGTCCTTATAAAAAGACCCTTTATTATGCAATATTTGTGACTTTATTCGCGACGTCTGTACTCGGCGGCCTTACGGTACTGAAGTGGTTAAAGCAGAGCAGAGCTGTGGAGTTGGAGTTGGAGTCGGAGTCGTCGCTTGGTTTTGGCCGGAGTCATACTCGGAGTCGGAAATTTTTAAAAGGTTGAACTTTTTATTTTTGCGTATAATATGTAAAATTTGGCAATTGGCCGGATTGGTAGGGTTGATATTTAATTGAATACACATAAATAGGAAAATAAGCAAAAAAGTGAGTCGGAGTCGGAGTCGAACTTTTTTTTACCGATTCCACAGCCTTTGGATTAAAGCATTCGATCTTTTGGATGCCAAAAAAAACAACCCAAAATTTCAAAAAAAGAAACATCAAGATTTTGATTTAAATTATGTTTGTATTGTTTATATCTGCCCCATTCATTGGAAGCAATACTAATTATAAATTTCAATCAATCGATAATATTCCAAGATTTTTTTTTTCTTAATATTAACCTTTAAAACTCTTGTATCAAAACAATAATCACAAAACAATACGAAAGCAGAAAGGCTTTGTGCTGGAACTTGAAATCATTTTGTTTTTTCAATAATTTTGATAGAAACATTCAAAAAGTTTTAAGAGCACTCTGTTAATCAAACATTATTGTTCAGAGGTGTTGGATTTGAGTTGTCGCTTAAGTATAAATACAATTTCTTCGTTTTAAAATCGCGCACCGATTGTGTTGTATCCCTTTTTATCAGAAAAGTTTATTCATGTTTGAAAATAACAGGGATCAATCATTTTTTTCATCATTTGAAAATTTGTAGGTTAAGAAGGAGTAGAAATTACCACCCTTAGATGAATCATTGAAAAATTACTCGCTATACAAAACCGATTATTAACACACTGAAAAATCGTAAATAATCTCTTGATATTACAATGTTTTATTTGTTTAATATCACACATCGACACTTTAATTTTATAAGGTTCTAACTTCTCTTAGTACTGTTTTGAGATATAAGCGTTTGAAGTTTCGATTGATAAAAATTCACTTGTAACAATGAGCAAGTAATAATGTTTCAAATTACTTATTTTAAACATATTATTTCACAACTCTTGCAGAAAAATAATGATCTTAAAGATCTAATGATGGAAATAATGATGACAATCTTAGAACTTTGTCAAATAAATTTAGTAAAAAAAGTATGCAGATGCAGTGCACCTCTGGAATTCTGCTAACTACGTTATTCAACCATATGTAGATAATTCTGGAATTCATATATTTACATGATAGAATGCGGTAAATACAAGCTTTTCCGACCAAGAGATCATTTTAGGTCAAAATGTCAATTAGAACCTTTTCAACGTTTAATTAAATAAATTACAGCGTAGTAGGCTTTTCAACCTTCACGGCATTAAGTTGACGATAGCGCGAAGCCGAAATAGTCATCAACTATTTTACATATTTTAGGATTTCGAGTGAAGGTCCTTGATTGAATTTAAATATAAAATCTGAATCTAATAGCTAGTGAATCAAGCAAAATTACACTACACCTTAAACATCTAAAACTCTTCACATTATGAGAGCAAATGGTTGCGCCCATGCGTAACGCTAGCACATGTTTACAATAGTTTTATTATGCACATTTTTTTAAAAATAAATGTCTTCTCCCAATGTGGAGCACATGGCCTCCCAATAGAGGTATTTAAACATACGTTTTTCTATAAGAACTACTTGTTACTCAATCGATCAACTACAATTCAATAATAGTAAATGTAGACAGAAAGGATAAGGCTAGCACAGGACAGCTCCTTATCTTATTGCTCTAGAATCTAGATACTCGTAAGATCGGATGAATGGGTAGGATTTTTAGACAACACAAACTGACTAAAAATATTCTGCCCGCACTGGAACTCGTGCCCGCGAACGACGTAGACCACTGCACCACCGGAAAACAGTTTATACATATGTATGTAGCTTTAGTCGATGGATATTTGGAAACGATGTATTACAAAGTAAAGCGCATGTATATGTTTCAGTGAACCTGAAATATATTCTTCTCCAAGCTGTCATTGAAATTAAATTTGACCGCCTTATCTTCAGCCCTATGTATGTCTGTGTTTTTCTTTGGTTTTATTTTTTTGAACGGGACTACTTGCTGATTTTGTTTCATTGAAGCAAACCAAAATTTTAGGCTGCAAATCATCGACATCGGGCCAGCAATTTCAATGATCGTGACCAGTGAAATCATACATACAAATCTATTACTTGATTAATTTTTACTGAGAATACAGTTTCACTGTAACATTTATAAATACAATTTATAATATCTCAATCAGTGTGTTTTCAGTATTTTCATAACATATTATTCAACATTGACAGTGGACAGTATTACACTTTTAATATGAACATTTATACTTTGCATACTATTGACTTTTCTGCCTCTAAATCGTCAATATTCCCTCTCTTGTTTACCATTATTGACAGAGACGTTCTTACTTATTACTAAAAAGTTTCCTTTTATCTTTTTTTTCAATTTACAACTGTTCCTGTTGACCAGTCAACGAGAGAGTATTTAAAATGTCTCCTAAGACTTAAGTGTTAAAAACGTCCATTACATGTCAGTCTAGATACGCCATTGTTTTATTTTACTTTTGATATCATTATAATTTTTTTTTTAAGGTGTTCACTGTCAATACTTGGTAGAATGGCATTATAATAAAAATAATAAAACATTTTTTGTACTTATTCCACATAAAATTTGTTGGATCAGGACCAGTTTCGCTCATTGCGAGCATTGTCAACTGATAAGAAACACAACGAAACAGTGATATTTATACAAAGCTTATGTAATAATTAGAAGGTATGACAAACAAATGGCAAAATGTAATAAAAATAGATAATAATTCTAAAGACCTCTTAGCAAAGCAAGCTATTACATCCAAAAGAAAATAAGTATGAATAATCATTAGCTAAGTAATTAAGTATTTCGACTGAGGGTGCTTGATGGAATTTCAATATCAAATTTTAATTTTTTGAATTTTGTACTTTTCCATGAGTTTTGTCGCTAACGACCCGGGTTTCGCCTTTCGGCATCTTCAGGCATTCCAAGTGCACGGATGTACTTGAACTGACGCGTAGTAAACAGTTTTTATCGTTTATATACAAAAATATAAGTAGATCACTAAGTTAAAAGGTTATTTAAATGTAAATTAGCGTAATTTGAATGAATACAAGTTTCAATGAATTAAGTGGGTTTGTTATAATTATGGTGATTTTTGAAAATATTAATGACCAGATAATAACATAAGAATATTTAAAATAAATCTAGGGTTTTATCCGACCTCTCATTAATGACTTGATTGATTTCAAGCCTCCGAATAAATATTAATGATAGTAAGTGAATTGATATTTAATGATAGCAAGTGCTTGAATTATAAATAAATGACAATTATTTAAAAATAACAATTATTAAAAAGGGTACAACAATGGCGAATTAGGCAAATAATGTTGCTCGTTCAAAATCGGCAAACTGTTGAGCTGAGCTCGATTAATCTCTAAGATTTCTTGATAAAATAGTTTAAACTCGCCCCTGTTAGTATGTAACAAATCAATGCCTGAGTCAAAATTAAACGGGTGGTTTTCAAGAATTAAATGGTTGGCGAAGGTGGAGGTATCTTTTTTTAAGCGAAAATCGGCTCAATGCACAGCCACTCTTATATTTATGGTTCTAGCAGTTTTACCAATATAAAATCTGGGACAATCTTCGGTCATTCGCTGAAAACGGAGGGATGGTACACTCTGACTTCTTTAACCTCTTAACAGGGTAATTTAGTTTTGCGTATCTTAAGAAGTGTGTATATGCAACGGGTAATTAAATATATAGGATTACGGACTATTTCGTCACGCCCATAGTAAAATAGCAGTGACGAAATATGTCGTCACGCCCATAGTAAACACTGGATGAAACGTTTCATAGTTCGTAATATTTCGCCATACTCGCTACAGTTGCTTTTTTTGGTATGACGAAATATTTTGTCATACCCGTTTAAGAGGTTAACAGTTCACTCGAGTGTACGGCTACTAAATAAATTTTCTCCCACCTACCGCACTCAGCCCGCGCGTTCAGTCTATATCAAATTAGGGAATTAAAATTTTTCGAACTCTGGCATCCTTTTTTTTGTGGGCGTCATTCGGGACATTCTCACAACGCCACTCTTTCGAGTGCATAACTAGTGTGGTCAGTCTGTAGACTGTTTGGTTTTTTTACTTTCACATTAAAATATTACCTTCTTTTTAGTAAAAAAAGTAAGTATGGCATGCCGTATCTGTCTGGTTGACGCGATAAATCACACCAAAACACGAAGGGCCTACTTGTCACTCTTCAGAGCGCAAAATGCGAGTGTCTTATTATTTGAGCGGGGTGGGGGTGACGGATCCGTCGTCGCGCAGGGTGGGGGAGTGGTAACTGACAAGCAGCCGTGAAAGAGCATCAAGGGTTTGTTATCACCGTTACGCCAAAATAAAAACCAGATTGCTAATTCGCGTTGAATTATTCAAAAAAATGTAAATTTCGACCCCCGCTGCTAGATTTGCACACATAATGCCGAGGTTTTCAAACTGGGGTACTCGGTGTGTGCTGCAAATGACAAAAGTCGTACATTTTGTCAATTTTCACCGCTTTAATAATTCGCATTTTATTATTTAATATATTAAGATTCATGTGTCAAAGCTGTACTTAATAAACTTGACATATAATTGAAGATTTCGACTGAATTCCATGTTGGAATTACAATATCAAATTTGAATTAATATAAAATGTAAAATAATACTTTCGATGGATTCGACGGTAACTTTGTGGAAGTTCATTTTAACATAAAATTTAAAATAACTTTGAATATTCCACGTATTGTGTTACTAATTGTAACACGTGTTTCGCCTCTCTCAGAGGTATCTTGGTACTAGAGACTCCAATTCGAGTATCGATTACTCGATACTCGAGTATACTCGTACATTTTTCAAGTACTCGATACTCGATTAATTTGAGAAATACTCGAATAATAGTCGTTTTAGTAATAATCGACGAGAGTTTTTCTACTGCGGGAATTATAAAAATAAAACTTAACCAATTTAAAATTTGAGACGTTTAATTATATATTATTTTTGAAATATATGTTGTATAAATTGAAATAAATGTGTTAATGAAATAAAAAAAGTTATTTATTTATTTATGTTCTATTAATATACGCAAATTAATAATGAATAATATATATTTTGGTACATCGGAAACTACTCGAATATACTCGAGTATTTTAAAAATTACTACTCGATACTCGATTAGTTGAGAGTCTCTACTTAGTACTTAATATCACAAATTTTTGCTTAAGCAATAAAGCAAGATTGATTCTAATATTTCAAAATGATAAATTACAAAATGTAGTTTGGAATTTTCCCTTTTTACTGGGTAAGTATAGTGGGTAGTCAGTCTGGATATGCCTCTAAAAGAAGCGAAACACGTGTCACACTTTCCACGTATTGTGCTGCTAATTGTTACTTGTGTTTCGCCTCTTTCAAATGAATCTTAGACTTTATATATTACTATACAACTTAAGGAAGCTTTGCGAAGAAATATGATTATTTATAAATTCAAACACTTAAAATCAATCAATTCAATAATAATAATAGGTCGGATGAATCCCTCGTTATTTCTATGCTATTATCTGGACATAATTATTTTTGTAATACTACTATCAAAAGTTATATCAAAATTCGATAATTATAGCTCCCATATAATTCATTGAAACTCATTTACATCAAATTTTCGCTAATTCATATAGATTACGTAATAACAATACTTAGTGATCTACTTTTTTGTATATAAACGATACAAACTGTTGTACACGTCAGTTCAAGTACATCCATGCAATTGAAATGCCTTAAGATGCCGAAAAGAGAAACCCTGGTCGTTAGCAACAAAGCTCATAGGACGTAAAAAAATAAAATGATTCAAATTTGAAATCAATATATGTATTTACATATAATAAAAATAATAATACATTTTTAGTACTTTTTCCACATAAAATTATTTATATTTTAATGCCTTTCCACCAAGTATTGACAGTGAACACCTTAAAAGTATTTGCATATGTCCATGTCAATTTGATTAATCCATATCCAAAAGAAGCAGACGTAGCAAGAACCAAAGGTATCAGTTGATAATGCTCGACATGAGCGAAATCGGTTCTGATCCAATAAATTTTTATGTGGTGTATAGTACTAAAAATGTGTTATTATTATAATGCC
Source organism: Himalopsyche kuldschensis (assembly GCA_028554975.1). Lineage (NCBI taxonomy): Eukaryota > Metazoa > Arthropoda > Insecta > Trichoptera > Rhyacophilidae > Himalopsyche > Himalopsyche kuldschensis. The sequence continues at coordinate 19,968,810 of JAHFWI010000006.1, forward strand.
ATTCCACCAAGTATTGGCAGTGAACACATTAAAAGTGATGGAGAACCAAAGGTCCTTAACTCGACCATGAACATATGTACATATAGCAGGAGGTAGTTTTCAAAAGTGGTCTAATCCATTTGTTGAAAAACTGAGAATGTGAGATATTTTCATAACTTTTTCCTCATAAATTTGTGTTTATTATCAATATTTCTAAAATATGTTTCAAATTAAAGAATTACGGATAATGTGTAATAATTCAAACTTTTCGATGTGAATAAAAAAGGTCTCAAAAGTTTAATCTAAAAGTGGCAGTTGAAAAAAAATATTTTGGAATTGACCACTTTTGAAAATTACCTTCTGATGTAAGGATTTAACGACTAATAGTGATATAAAAGGTCTAGAAATGTTTGGGAAGCTCTGTTAACGAAGGGTACATCTTTCAAAAGCTCTATTATGAATTCATTTCCATCAAAGCCGCTTTTGGGATATTTTTCGCTCTTTCCTTTCTTTTTTGAGTCGGCCATCGAAGTGCTGCGAACGGCTTCCTTTGCATTCTGTAAATCCTCCTTTTTTGTGTTTTAAAAGTCGGAAAATCTTACAGTTCCATTAAGTTTTAGGAATCACTGTGTCACCGCACAGGGCTGCCACAATTTCACACATGGCATTCTAAGTCTAAATAAAATTTGAATATATTATTTAATTTAAATTTTGCGAAGTAATTGTAATTAATTCTAAACATCTATATTGTGCGATCTTTATTTGGAGCATTTGGCTTCCGAATTGAGTTATCTAACCATTCTATGACAACTGCTCTCAGTCGCTAAGCCTCACCTTAGTTCGATGATTTAGGGATACAAAGGATACGGTTAAGACAAGTCTAGTGGTCAACTAGTCGCTTTTGGTACGCTCCACTTATAGCTGGGTGGGAGGGAATTACCAACAACACATTTAAATAAATAGTTTTACACAGTTAACACAGAGCTGGTGAGAGAAATCAGTTGCGATCAGTATAAAATATATCATTTTAATAAAAATAATATTACATTTTTAGTACTTATTACACATGAAACTAATTGGATCAGGACTGGTTTCGCTCATAGCGAGCTTTATCAACTGATCAGTTGAATTATTGATTATAATGGAATATTATAAAATTTACGATATTTCTAATAATTTTTTTTTTATATTTTTTTAAAGTTAAAAAAAAATATTTGGCATTACAGCTTACGCCAATGCGCCAAATATTCTTAACTGTGAAAGTCATACGAGATTAACTCGATGATAAGTAATAAATCAGTTGTGCACAAAATCAACGATAAATAACATACACCCAGCCCAAGATCTCTTTTTTTTAATTGAAAAAATCTGACATTGCCGGGAATCGAACCCGGGTCTCCAGATCGCTAGGACAAAGCTCTTGCCACTAGACCACAGGGACCGACAAATAATGACTATAAACCCTTTGCACTCCTTAATATACATTTTTTCCTTCCAGCAACTCTTCGATAAATTTAAGACATTAATTGATTTCACAAGATGGTAAAACGGAATACCGAAAAATATGCAATAATAATAGAATGCAATAAAGGGGAATCCAATCCCGACTGAAGGGAATCCAATCCCGACTGAAGGGAATCCAATCCCGAAGAAAAGGGTGGCCGTCAGTCGTAGTAAAAACTTTCCTACTTTATCCTATTTTTTACTGCATTCAATAATTAATAAATAAGAAACAATACGTAAGATGTAGAATGTAGAATTTCTAAATTTGACATTTTTGAATTATGTACATGCTTGGTTTCATGATATTTGAACAGTTTTTTTAAAAAATGTGCTCATACTAAACTGATTCATAGTCTAATTCTGTGGTCAATTAGTAATGTATTTGGATACATTTGGTGAATTCGGCGGTAACTTTTTGAAAGTTAATTTTAATATAATATCAAAAATAACTTTTACACCACCTTTGAGTGACAAATAGTGACACATGTCCGTCACAGTAACAATCATCAGAAGTTATATATTTCATTACTAAAACAATAGAAGTATGGTGATGCTTCTTAAAGAGGGACGTGTCACTTTGTATCCCACGATACGTAGAATAAGCTATTTTTAATTGCATATTAGGTGACCCAAATAGGGCTAAAATTCCGGCTATATCAATATCAGATTTCAATGTTTTCAATTTCAATTTGAAATTGGTGGCATTTTTTAAAACCGTGTCCACTCCCATTTTGGAGCTTATAGACTCCTCACGGAGTTTATCTCAACACATGTTTTTCTACGAGAGCCGATTGTTACTCAGTTGCTCAACCTCTCTTTTTCGAAGAGTGTAGGGATGGAAAGGATACGAGGACGTCTTGAAATATAAATCTTGATTGGATTATAAATAACATCTCATCGAATTCATCTCGTATTATATAAAAAAAAATATTTGAAACATTGGAGGCTGCAGCTGTTATGGTAAATGTTTTTTTTTGATTATTTAAAATATTTATAAAAAGTCGATGGTAAAAGCATCTTAGTGAACTAAAACTTATATGGAAAGAAAACGATCAATTGATCATAGATTGAAATGAAAAATAATGTTATCTAATGCACAAATTCGGTAAAGCTTTTTTTTCTCTTTACACAATGGCGTCTAAAACAATAGCAGCTGGTAAATTTGTGCAATGGAAAACTCAGTGCTTGGTCCTGACAGTGGATAAAGAAGGGATAGAGATAGTGGCTAAAAAGCTTGACGCGGTAGTCAAATGGGTAAAACAGTCACAAAATTAAAAATAAATCAACCATGGGTTTTTCAATAACGACGCTCCCACGGTTTTTTTAAACAATAATATCATCAAATACCAAAATAATTATGAGGCACAATATTTTTTTCCCACATCTGCTCCCTATTCGAAGCATATGACCGTCACAGGATTGTGCAGGATTTCCTAGCACCCGCCAACTTCCTCGCTTCTTCCCAAGGCATCTCGGTGTCCTGTGGCTTCCTTGAGAACATCCTATGGATGGTTATCAAAGGCCTTCCCGGAAGTCGGCAGCCATCAGCTTGATAGAAGAGACATGCTGGGTTTATGCTCTTCTGGGCCATGCGCAGCATAAGTCCAAGCCAGGTCCATCGTCGCCTTTTTATTGTACACACATGACAATATACCATTCAGTAACTTGATTTAAATTTTAACATTCTTTTCGATATTCAAGTTTTGACTATTGGATTAGATTTCGTGTGTGCTTATATTGCAGACGGCTTACTACCGCATGTTCCCAAAAGGACAGCGTTCAAACTGAAAGTCAAAATAACATGTGAAGTGAATGTCGATTGTAGCATGTGCTGATAGCGCTGTCTTGTTGGATCTACATATTATCTGTATTCATATGATCCAATTTTCCACAAGAAGTTGTGTATCATCAATCTGTTGCTCACCGTTGACGTTTATGGCAATGCCAGTTTTGTTTTTAAAGAAGTACGAACCGATGATTCCGCCAGACCAAACCGCAATCCGCACTAAACAGGGACTTTATATGGATGCATTTGGTCCAGGTGTATCTGTTGTGGATTGGAATCGCCCCAAATCTGACAGTTTTGCTTGTTTCAATATACATTCATCCAAAAAAAGGCCACGTCGACATAGATGACTTCAGCGACAAACGTTTGGGTGACTTTGATAATAATATGTGAAGACTCCTTCTACGGTCAAAAAACCGCGACTCCGCCTCCACAACTAAGCAAATAAAGCAAAATAAACTTTAATTTAAAAACTAACTTAACTTATTTTTTTTTCATATTTTTAATAAATCATTTTTATTCGATTGGTTTTTAATTATTTAATAGTATCTTGTTTTGCTAAAAGGTCTTGAAGTATATGTTGCCAAACATTTATTTATAATAATAACCTCTGCCATAAACGATATAAGGTATTTTTCTCCAAAGCGTACATTATTCTCGACTTGATGCTATTTCCTGATGCCTCGACGTAAATAAATAAAAACACAATAATTCAACCGAATTGATAGAAAAAATGTTGTCGCCATCATCCAATAAGCTGAGCATCCTTCCTCCTTCCTTCCCGCATCAATAATGGCGTGAATATACTTACGTAGGAGACAAGGAGTTGGTCGAGAATCGAAATAAAAATGAGTCGTTTTATTTCCATTAGTCGCTCTAATGGAGTGCAACAATCAACCGTCAAAAGGAGACAGGTCTGAGCAAAGGACGAAGGGGAATGAGTAAGAAGGGGAAAATAAGGTTCTCGGGGAGAATACTATTAAACGATAGTTTTAAACTATAAATTAGTGTAGTGTCCATTTAAAAAAAATCATGTTTTTAGTTAAGTCTGGATTGTGTAGTGTCGTGCATAGTCGTGTGTAGGGTTTCCAATCCCGGACCAAAATTTTGCATATATGCTATATATGTATGTAACTTTTCGGGATAATTTGCATATTAAATTTAAAAGCTAGCCCTTCTACCAAAAAGGTTATGCATCACCGCAATAAATTAATTAATACTTTACAGCAGTGATGCACAGCCTGCGGCCCTAAGTGACATTTCAGCGGCCTGCAATAACAAATATCAATCACCTTTTATCTTCAGAATTTTTTACGAACGATGGAAGAACAATATAAAACAATACAATTTTCAATTGTATATATCGATAATTAAATCACTTTTACTCATGCGGCCATCGAACAATCTGAAAATTTAAAAGCAGGCCCTTCTGCCAAAAAAAATATGCATCATTGCAATGAATGAATTAATGACGTACAGCAGGGGTTCTTAACCTTATTGCGACTCCGGGCCTTATTGCATTTGAGATTCAGGAGAATAGTGACGGGCGCAGGCCGGGATTTAAAAAAACAAATTTAATTTGTTTTGCTGGGAAGCTTTATTAGATATTGATAAAAACTTTGGAATTAAAACTTCTTCGCAAAATAATGTCAATCAATAAAATACAATTCTGATAAATTTAAGGTTTTTTCATCATTTGATACTTTTAAGGTGTTCACTGTCAATACTTGGTGGAAAGGCATTATAATAAAAATAATAATACATTTTTAGTACTTTTGACACATAAAATTTATTTGATCAGGACCGGTTTCGCTCATGGCGAGCATTGTCAACCATTGTCAGTATTATTATTTTTATTTGATATTTTGATGCGGGCGCACGATAATAGCTCCACGGGCACAGGGTTAAGAACACCCGACTTACAGATTCTTTTAATCATGAAATGTGATGAGATGAAAATAAATCGTTTTCTTTAATTACTACTCTTTTACACGCAGATAATCAAGAAAATGTCAAAAAGCCGTACGGGTATAGCGTAAAATATTATCTTAATGTATTTCCCAACTTTAAATTTACCAATCGGAAGAAACAAAGCGATCCGATACTCTCTCTCCCCATTTCGTTCCATACCCCGGTTTCTATACTTCGTAGAGAAAATGAGCCAGTAAATAACAATAAATAAAACCCATAACGCACACATAATAAATTGAAAACGTCAATCCGTCGCGCGGTAATTTTTCAACGAAATAAAGTGCCAGACCCCCTCGAGTCTCCCTTTTTCGCCCCCACCGCCCTTTTATTGTATTATTATTATTATTATTATTATTTGTAGACTGGCAACTTCGCGGAGTGGCCCTCGTGAAACAATTTTCCGGTGATTAAACCGTTGCGAGTTTTCCTGTCCGATACGGCTGCGATGCCCCCTGCTTTAAATGAGGGGGGGGCGTAAAACAGAGGCCTGCAAAAGGCTCTCCGTCATTCATACAATTCATTGCTTTTTGTAATTGAGTGTGGAGATTTAAAAAAATTGACTTCATCAATCAAGTCGCAGTTGCTCGGTGAGAAATATATATATAAAAAAATACTTTTTTACAAACAAGCGATATATTATCGGTAATATCGCGGCCATTTTTCCCCATTTCTTTTGCGCACTCCATACGGCTGTTGGAATACACAGTCTGTCAATAGGGTCGCCCGAAATTTGTTAGGTTATATCAGCCATGTTGTTAAAGTGACATCTGTCAAATTTATTCTTAGTTTAATTAAGAATTTCGACTGAGGTGCTTGATGGAACTTCAATATCAAATTTGAATCGTTTGAATTTTGTACTTTTCCATCAATTTTGTCGCTACGGATAAAACCCAAGAATTATTAAATGAAATTTTCCATTTTATTATCTGGAAATTTGTATTTTCGATACTTCATTATAAATTTTTGATAATTATAATTTACCCACATAATTAATTAATACTTATACTCGCTTATTCATAAAGATAACGCTATACAAATTATACTTAGTGATCTACTTTTATTTTTGTATATAAACGATACAACTTTTTACCACGCATCAGTTCAAGAACCGGTAATTTATGGTTATAGGGTCACGAGACAGAATCCCAATCCTCTCCTGCTGAGCTTCGCCTCTCTTCTTCTGGGCTCCTTCTCTTCCGACAGGCAACCACTTTTGCATTTCAGAAAGATAAATTGTATTGTTTGTCTATGGTGTTTCATAGACAGTCATTTGTTAAACGTCACTGTGACGTTTAAACAAAATATAAATTGAAACGTCAAAATGAACCATGAACCGACCATTTAATTTCAATAAATTACTAACCATCATAAATTTAAATAAGTTATAAGTTTTAGTTTGACAGCTTGTGAATTTTATCAAATATGGTCGTAAGGGTAAAATTTTTGTAAAGATTTATGAAAAATAAGTACATTAAATGAAATTACTTTTCATGTTCAGGTATTTGAAAGCAGATAACATTAAAAGATTACGATTTTTTTTTGAAATGTTTCGTCTTTAATTTTAAAATTTATTATAATAGAACAGGGGGGGACAAACTTTTCGGATGGTGGGCAAATTCCAAGAATTCAAAATGAGCCGCGGGCCGCAAGTAAAATATCATTTTTAGATATACACCCGATCGTTTTTTACGCGATACATTGGTTTCAAAAAGTGGCGCACATAAAAAAATCGCGGAAAAAAATAACCAAAATATAAGAAAAAACTAAATTTCTTTTTAAAATTCGACCTAAAAAAAATTTTTTGCGTAAAATTATACCTAAAACATTCCCATTTTAATTCAAACATAATAATTCTATATTCAGTTCGTATTAATCATTGTGCATTTAAAATATTAAGACGTCTGAAGTGCATTTATTTGACATAGTAACTCTCTGTGTGTAACAACCGGGAAACGTGTTATTCAACGAATTTTATAAATGCATTGTGCTTAAATAAGTTTCACATCAGAGTCACCAATGATATTGCATGAGTTTGCGCACCATTTTGTCTGTAAAAAGAAAAATCGCGTACCTACGAATAAATCACGGTGCCGTCCAAAAAATCACGTAAAATCGAAATCACTGGAAAAAATCGTTTAAAAAGAGAACCAGGTGTACTCTATTTATTATCACAAAAATATTTTTTTCCAAAAAAATTAACCTTTTTCAAAGATTTTTTTTAAATTCAGATGTCTTTTTGTAGTTCACTGCTTGTGAACGGTCATAGAGGAAGATGGAATCAGAATTAAGCTGAGTTTCATGATCAAAAGTGTCTGTTTTTCGTGCAAAATTTTTAAAATAGGGTCAAATTTGTCTGAATTAAGATCATTGTAAAATTTGCAGATTTCGTCACGACGGTCTAATTCTCTTAAATCAGTGTTACATTGCAGATCAATAATCTCAAGTTGTAGCTCTCTTTCAATACAGTTTTAATATCTATTGAAAATGAATCGCTTACTACCACCAAACTTGTCTTAATTTTTCGGAAGACATCAAATCTTTGTGAAAAATCGTCATTCAGAGCGTTCACAGCACGGAGTTAATAGTATTTAAGTGTGGCACGATGTCCAGAGTAAATGCAAAATCACAAATCCCTAATCATCAGTATCGGGAAAGTCCGTTGCATTCTTCATTTCCAAAAATAAAATTATAATATTTATTATATTCCGAACTCTTCGAAGCCCGTGCCTGTTTGCCCGTGCCTGTAATAGAAGATCCTAAAGAATATTTCGCAATAAGTATGAAATCGAGTTGTTTTAATTTTTGGGAGCAAAAATGCAACCACAAGCTACACAAATAATAATATTATATGGATAGAGACAGTCACATAAGTATATTATTTGTTTAAAATAAAAAGGATAATTTTATTATAGGCTAATATTGATTGCGTTTAAATATTTGTTCTAACTGATATGAACAGATCTGCTGTATTCACCGGGACAGTCCCGTTTTCATTTCGTAAACCGTTTTACAACAATACGATTAGTTTAGTATCTTCTCTATGAATTAAGTATACTGGCAATACTGACCTAGCGGCCAAATTGGATTATACGTCAAAATAGTTTTGCCCACCAGTACTGGAGCTTACTGTAATTTCTTCCAGTCAAATGAAAAAATTCTTCATGTCTCAAAATTACAGCCCTACAACAAAATGGTTGCTGACACGCAAGAAGAGATATTTTATTAATATAATCGAGCCTTGCCACGTTGCTTTTAATTTTTAGGCAATAGCATGGATTCTCCATGCCATGCCAATGTTAAAATCTTCCGTCCTGATCTGGACGTCGTATCAGTGCTGCCTGTTAACGACTTATATTTCTTCGTGTTGGGACAAATATGAGTATTTTTTTTTTTAATTTTAATGACAACCTAACCTAAACTTAATTAACTCACCAAACCAAAGCTAACCTAACCTAAACTTGACCTAACCTGACCTGACCGAAAATAAATAACACTGACACGGCGGCCATATTAGATTATAAATCAAAATATTTTTGTCCACCAGTATAGGAGTTTACCGAAATTACAATAACTTTTATTGATTCAAATTTAAGCATCATCTGGGTCTGAAAAATACTGACGTTCAAAAACTCCCAATATTCAGTTAACCCCACCACTTTTTCACATCCAATTTATTCTCAATTAAAATTTACCAGGTGGCAGTGCCATCTGTAATTTTTTTGGAAATGACTTAGTTCTGGAATAGAAATTATTAAAACTTTATTTATTATATTCTTCTACTTTGACTATAATCATTCCTTGGGTGGAACACATAGCTAATGCGTGATACGTCCAAGATTCTCTGTCACCCGCCAGTTGCGTTGCTTCTTCCCATGAAATACCAACATTCCCGAGTTCTGCCAAGTGCATCCAGTATATTTATTATTTACAATGTTTAAATTTGATTAGTACAATAGTTCAATAGAATATAAATCTGGTACATCCTGTTTTTTGATTAACTATTTTACAATAAATTAAAACTGTAACAATAATAATATTTCTGGTACTGACATCTTATATTTAATGGTTTTTATTCGCTCAGAAAAATAAAACCGTATATAATCAAACCAAAAATTATTTCTATCAATAGATTTTCATTAGATATCAAGATTTATTTGCTTAGTTGTAATCTTAGTTGCTTAGAATGGAGTCGGAGTTGTGGAGTCACAGTTTTTTGGACAGAGTCGGAGTCGTCGCAATGTTTTGGCCCAAGTCTTAATCGGAGTCGGATTCGTGAAAAACTTTTGAAAAGTTTGAACTTTTTATTTATGCATATAACATGTAAAATTTGGCTATTGGCTGGATTGGTTGATATTTATTTTAATACACATAAATAGAAAAGGTATGAAAAAAAGTGACAAAATTAAACTTTTTTTAGTCTGATTCGGAGTCGTATTTTTGGTCAGTGCTGGAGTTGGAGTTGGAGTCGGAGTCGTGTTTTTTTACGACTCCACAGCCCTGTTATTTATACACAAAGTTTCAATTGGTAGGGAATAAACTGAAAAATTAAAAATGTTTCGTCTTTGTCTTAAAATATTGGATAACAGATGTCTCTGTCATCCAACTCTTGATTCAAAACTTCTCCTTTGAATATCTCATTTAAAATACTTATTATAGGTCAATTGTGTCGGTATGTTAATCGACAAACTTGTTCCGATAGTGAGGTATTTAAACGTTCGGATTTTTCGCTATTTGTATATGACAAAGTACCAAATGATCGCCAAAGAAAAAAATCTACAAATATTATTTTAATATCTTGAGACAAAGTGCTTCCTGAATTATTTTTCTTAGCGTTTCCTGTCTCATTTCCGAGCGGCCGGAAGCGGCAAACTGTGGCGGGAAAACCCAGAGACAAGAATTATTCCAACCCTCGTTTATTATTTATGTCCTTCATTTAGGTAAAATGCACAGTATACATAATTAGCTTTTTTGTTTATCTTCTGTGTTATTACCATTTTGTAAATATCAAAGAAATCGATCCTTACATTTGAGACGAATTTTAATTATAATATTTTATATCGTGTCGTAACTTGATAGATGTATTACTAATTGTAAAACTTTATTCATTCCAGTGGGTATCAAGTACAGCTTTCTTCAATAAAACACCATTTGAAATTGTTGAAGAAAAATTAGTCTTATGCAAATCGGTCCTCGGTTTCGTTAATATTGTATTATCAAGATTTTTTTTAGTTGTTGATATTTATTCAATCCTATTTTAAAATAACGCTCATAATCCAAAAGAAGAATTTCGCAACAATTTATAGAGCATTATGTATTGGAAAATTTTCGTTTCAATATTCATTATGTAAAAATTGCTTTTCACTGTTATCTTTAATTTATATTTTAAAGCATGGCAACTCTATGGAAAGGATCAAGAGTAAGTATGATATTGTTCTAAATTTGAAAAATAAAGCCAATGTCAAAAGTTGCTATCATAAACATGACAACCAACAACCATGATAATAAACAGCAGATATAATCATAGTTATATTATATAGTTGACGCAGTTTTTTAAAACATATGAATATTTTTACTTTACCTTACAATATAATAATGAATAAGTTTTTATCTATGTTTCCAGAAAACAACAAACGAACAATTACCTTACTATTTTGATGCTCATTTTCTTTACGTATTACATTTTCATACCGCTATTTCCATTGGCGTTCGACAATCACATGTTTTATAATCGACAAACGGTTTTATTATATACTAGTATTGCTACCCGGCGTCGCTCGGACTAAGCGACCAATAATTATTTAATGTTATATCATTCGACATAATTATATCACAAAATCTAACATCCAAAATAGAGTTAAAATAAAATCACAAACTTTATTTAATTTGATGACAGCCCCATTCTCGCCCATTAAAATGTCCAAATTCAAGGAAAAAATCTAATTTGCTATCAAAGAAATGTCAAATAATACCTTCACGTAAATAAAAACATTATTATATTAATAAAAGCCGGGAAAAGTTCAGTAGAAGACTAATTTATTACATTTTGACTAATGTCTTCGTCGATAAAAATTCAAACATATTTTCTTTCATATTCTTTTTTATGGCAACTTAATGACCAAAAATGCAAAAGGGAATTACAGACCCACAGACATACATACGCCGCTTCGGTTTTATATATGTACTAATTGGAGTCTCTACACACACATTGATAACGAAACAAATTTACCGTCGAAACTTTCGCGAGCGAAATCAATTCGTTTGTTTGAACTTGCAACAACAATGCAAAAGGGAATTACAGACATACATCCCCCGTTTCGGTTTTATATATAAGATTATTTGTGTAGTTTGTGGTTGCATTTTTGCTCCTGTAAATTAAAACAACTCGATTTCATACTTATTGTGAAGTATTCTTTAGGATCTTCTATTATAATAAATTTAAAAATTAAAGACGAAACATTTCAATAAAAGTCGTAAGCCTTACAATTATTTCATTTAATGTGTTTATTTTACATAAATCTTTGCAAAAATTCTGTCCCGTGACCATATATCCATAATTTACCGAATTGCTCTAATTTACGTATTTCATCGAGTGTATGGCAAAAAAAATCTACGGTATCTCCCGCAGTTCACTAGAAACAATTCAGAATGAGTACCTAACACACCATACTTTATGATTTATGATCCATGGCTATTCAATTGAAAATGCATTTTTCGGGGTGACAGCATAATATATCTTAAGCCAAATACAAGTGTCAAAAATATTTACACACTATATTATGGGCTATTAATTTCAGTTACGTTTGAGGCCCCCAAGATTTAATCGCGCCCCCCAAGCGCGCACCTCTTGCTCTTATGGGGTAATCCGCCACGGCATTGGACAATAATAATAATGCTCAACCTACAGCCAAAGTTATTGGAGACGAGGAAATATGACATTTTAATTTATTTACGGATTATCTATCATCAAAACATTGTGACAGATAACCGAGGAACGGTAAATACAAATAAAAATGTTGAATAATCGATATTGACATTTCATTACTTAGAACAGGGGTCACCAGACTTTTTGAGAAACGAGCTGGATTGAAATTTTTAAAAACTTGGCGGGCAGGATGGCAAATATATTGCTGATGAAATCCAGTTAGAATATTAATTCATATGTTCTAATATAATTATATAATATAAACAAATGTAATTTATATTGTAAATTATAATAGAAAATATTTATTATATTTTATGGGTTCATAAGTTGTCGTATCTTATATGTACCAATTGGTGAATTGAAATATATAGTTGTGAATTCACAACGAAATCAAAAAAAAATATAAGCATAATTTTTCTTATTTGATTTTTTTTCTTCAAAAATCGAGAATTTTTGGAGGGCTGGATGAAAATCTTTGGCGGGCCGTAGTTTGGTGACCGTTGACTTAGAATGTTCTCTCCAGTTAGATGTAATTTCAATTGAATTTTAATCCACAAAGAATAACGTTTAAATCCTTTTTTTAAATATCGCACGCATCTGCGTTAAACGTTGCATTTTCACGTCATTCCTGCATACTTGGAGTAATAGGAACATTGCATATGAGATCAGGTGCAGCAATGCACCCAAACTCATGAATATTATATTACATTATATGAACTGAACGGGGAATTCTAAAGAGTGATTCAAGGAAAATGCATTCGTACAATAATTCCCGAGCGAAATATGAACATTCTCTTCGTATTCTTTAACAATATACTTACGTACATCATCGTCAGGCGCCTTGAATATACTGACAGATGAGCAATTCGGTAAATTATGGATATATGGTCACGGGACAGAATTTTTGCAAAGATTTATGTAAAATAAACACATTAAATGAAATGAATGTAAGGCTTACGATTTTTATTGGAATGTTTCGTCCTTAATTTTTAAATTTATTATAATAGAAGATCCTAAAGAATACTTCGCAATAAGTATGAAATCGAGTTGCTTTAATTTACAGGAGCAAAAATGCAACCACAAATAACACAAATAATAATAATATACAGATAGAGACAGTCACATAAGTTTATTATTTGTTTAAAATAAAAAGAATAATTTTATTATAGACTAATATTAGAAAACAAATTCTTCTCTCAGAACTCTTTCAATAATCAGTTATATTCTTCAGATTTAATCATTTTGATTCCATATTTTATAATAATCCAGAAGAACTCAATGAGTAAAGTAAAAAAATGTATGTATAAATTTTTTCAGCTTACCTCGAGAGGATTGTGATTCTATCGCGTGACCATATATCCATAATTTACCAGCAATTCTTCTCGGAGTCTCTTGCGAATCGTTTTTGAGCACCATGTTATGAAACTTTAGGTCACAGTATTCATTACAAATAAATTTAACGTTTCTTGGACTTGTGCAATATCCTGAGATCACAACTGACAATCTAATCGATATCGAAATCCAAACTGTCAAAATCAAGTATGCGTTTTTCGTTAGCATTCTTTTGTTTTACAAATATTCAAATTTAGAACATCGAATATTTCGAACACAATTCTGACGCTTGATTTTTAAATATCTGTTTCTTTTATAAATGTAAACACATAATTACCAAATTATCACATGTTTTTTTATATTTATAATTCTGAATTTCGACTGAAGGTGCTTGATGGAATTTAAATATCACTTTTCCATGAGGTTTGTGGCTAACTAGCCGGATTTCGTCAGCACTGACGCGTAGTAAAAAGTGTATCGGTTATATACTGACACCGCCTTATGTGGTGGGTCATCAGAACTCTCTCGAACGATCTATTTTTCACCTCAGTCTATGAGTTTAAGTCAATATCAGGAAATAAATTCATTCTTATAATAATCTATATTGAAATCTATAGCGATGCAATGTAGAGTTATTTCAATTTCTCTTATCTCTTGACGCCCGACAATGCATGTGCTTCATAAAAAGTTCGTAAGGCGATAAATAATCCCTTATCGGCGGGCGCACGTGTTTTCAATTCAATTTCAGTCAATTTTTGAAACGGCCATTGTTTTTCTTTCTAAAGTAACCGTTTGTCTTCATACAGCAGTGAGAGATTGGACGGCATTGAGAATGTACGCGCCTAATCCTCTCCCTAAGAATTAAATTCGAGTCAAATTCCTGATATCTTCTTCGCTTTCGTAATATTTGTGTGTTGTATAACGTCTGTGTAAATCCTTAACGATTAAATAATGGATGCTAACCGCAACCACATAACGCTTTGAGATCGTCTTTTCTTTATAAGAGTACCATGTTTCTCCTACTCCGTCCCCAAAATCCCTCTTCCTGAGTGTCGGATAGGAGGCTCCTTCTTGATTTACGAGGGAGCCGGAATAAAGGTCGTCTCAATACATACTAATATAAAAGTAGATCACTAGGTTTAATTGTTATTAACGCAATCTGTATGAATTAACGAATTATGGCGAACAATAGTAAACTATTAATGTCAATTTTTAACAACTTAATCTTCCAAGCTTACCATTGTTTTACCCGTTTAAATTAATATCATCAATTATAAACTCAATCAGTTGAAATAAATCAATTCCTTAATAATAGGTCGGATAAAACTCACGAACTTTATTTATCGACATTTCGACGTTATTATCTGGTAAATAGTGTTTGTGTCATTATATGTTCAAGTATATTCTTGCACTTGCAAAGCATGAAGATGCCGAAAGCCGAAACCTGGGTCGTTAACCACAAAACTCACGTAAAAGTACACAATTCGAATGATTTAAATTTGATATAATATTTTTTTTAAATATGCATAGGCAATAATTATTCCGTATTTATTAATTAAACTTACAATAAAATGTAGCTAAGACACTTATTGGAAAAAATCATTCACGTCATCCCACATTTATAACATCGGTATAATAAGATTCCGCGCTGAAAATATGCTACATATTTTTTTTGGAAGCTTACCAAATTGCCATCCGAAGTAAATTATTTTTAAAACATTTACACCAGAAACGTTTTTTTCTTTAGATATCAAAAAAGTATTACCAGAACCGAAAATAGAGAAGGATGTATTTGTAAAAGAACATCAATTTTCTTATAAACGTGTTTCGCCTCTTTCAGAGGCATCTTTTCGGACTTACTATCTCATTAGTTAATATTTTGTAATGCTACTTATGAAAGTAGTATAATTGTTTGTTTGCTTTGTTTTGATTCTATAACCCCCTCCTTGCTTTGAATTTGGGCATTTTAATGGGCGAGAATGGGGCGCTGTCATCAAATTAAATAAAGTTTGTGATTTTATTTTAACTCTATTTTGGATGTTAGATTTTGTGATATAATTATGTCGAATGATATAACATTAAATAATTATTGGTCGCTTAGTCCGAGCAGCGACGCCGGGTAGCAGTACTAGTTATTAAATAATTGTAAAAAAAATCCGACAAATTTAATTGTCTACAAATTTCTCACGGACCACTGGTTGGCGACCGCTGTTCTAGACCAATTGGAATGTTTATATCGCTGCAATTATGTACTGTTTTATCTCAGTGTATTGTAGACTTTTAGAACTTATGCATGAAACATTGTTATCTACAACAAATATTCTATTTTCGCCTGCCATAGTTTGATTATTTTTAGTGCTATACATATATAGAATGTATTTGCGACTGAGCCAGGGCTCGGAGTGGAAGCTTACACGAATCGGAAAGCGCTTAATTAACCAACAATATATATTTTTTTAAATTCGTATTTTTTGATTATTTACGAACACACAGAAACTGTTATTTGTTACGCGTCGCTCCAGTACGTTCTGTTCAAATTCGAGCCCTGGTCAAAGCATTTTTATTGTATAACTAGCTGTACCCTGCGCGCGTTGCTACGCCAGCAATTGTAGGGGGGGATTGGGGGGGGGGTGGGGTGGGGGAGGGGGTGTACGCCAGAAAGTTTCGCGGAAGTGTACTCGAGAAATTTGTAAAAATTCGATATCAATTTTTGGGGGGGAGGGGGGTGGTTTGACGGGGTGGGGTTTGGGGGGGGCGTATGAGGGTGTATGCCAGAAACTTTCGAAGGAGTGAACTCGAAAAATTCGTAAAGTTTAAAAAAAAAAATGGGGGGTGGAGGTTGGGGGGTGGTTGGGGGGAGGGGTTGGTAGGCAAGAAACTATTGCGGGAGTGTACTCAATAAATTTGTAAAGTTTCACATCGATCGGTCGAGCGGACTAATTTCGTCTGCGAAATAAATATTAGCATGAAAGACAACACCAAATCGTTTTTTTGTAGTCAATCTAATAAAAAATGAAATTTTATCCACCGTTGACTTAAAACCCGAAGCAATAAGGTGGTCATCAAAAGTATCTAAATGGTTAAGTAGTTTATTAAATGTAATAAACCATATATTTCTTTCAGCTTATCCGAGGTCAAAATGAGAATTCCACCATTTTTGAGAATGTTAAATTGAATGATCCTGATATTTTTTTAAAGAATTGTGAACATGAGTTGTTTGTTCTTTCAAGAGGTAGAACCAGTCTGCCAATAGGGATGCCATTGGGAAGAGCTTTAACAATTTTAAGCGGTATTGCTTCGCATGTCGAAATATTACACATTGACGTGAATGAGTTCAGACGAATACTATTTTTTATGAATAAAAAATTATTTTTTCGGAACTCACTCGATAACTACAATGTTTTCATCTTATTTCATATTACAAAAGCAATACATACACTGATTATTTGTGATTTTATTATGTACATATTGTATTATATATAAATGAATATATGTATGTATATCTATTTAATTTTTTTATATATAAATTTGCCAAATGCATGGTGCATTGGCGTTAGCTATAATGCCATGTTTTATATTTCCATTAATAAATAAATTAGAAACAAGTTTTTAATTGAAATATTTTTTGGTCAACTTTTTTTACATCAATAATATTAGAATGCCGGGATATAAATACAAAGCGGTATTGTATCCCGAATTGCAATAAATAAATAATGCAATGGTATGTTTTTATAATTCAAATCGAAATACTTTAACCGTCGAAACATACATAGTCTATGAAGCGATACCAATTTTATTCAAATTCATAAATAATAATATGTAAACGAAGCCCTCTTTCCCCTCCCTATACGTATTGTGCCGCAGCGTTTTCTTTCAATAAAATGTCATTCGCTTAGTGGCTAATTACAAAAATTCTTTTCCCTCTCTGTCTAGCGATCAGGGCCGCACTTGTGATTATTTTTAACTGATTGTCTTAATGTTTGACAGACGGCTGAGACCCAATTTTATAAATCGGAAGAGCTTGCATGTGAGAACTATCAAGATTGTTTTTTGCTAATCCTAATTTATTTTCAAATCATGAATTAGACCAGTAAAGCACAACCATTTTGGGAGAATGCCAGATAATCAATTCTCAGATAGTTCGAGGGCAGCATGGATAAAACTTATTAAATTATCAATATTTTTAGTACATTTATATAAAATTTGATTGTTTTATATTGTTCTTCTATCGTCCAAAAAAAGGTGATGGATATGTGTCATTGTGGGCCGCATGAAATGTCATGAAGGGCAACAGGTTGTGCATCACTGAAATTAGACCAATGTCTGTGGCAGCGCTATGCAATAAAACAATGAAGGTATTAATGAACTTCTTTTAAAATTGACACTTTAAGGGGGGGCTGAAAATAAAAAATCCAGAGACAATTTATTTAGGAAATACTTCTATATGATACAATAGAGCGCTGCAGGAACGGTATACGCATATAAAATTGAAATAGCTTTGATTATTCCTCGTATAGTGTGACAAATTGTGACACGTGTTTAATAATTTTGCTAATGTAAGTGTCATTAGTTGTTTGTTAAAGTTCAGTTTCTCCTGCACGACATTGTGTCGCTTTGAATGGAATGAGCGCAGAGCTCCTAAAAATTGTGAATACACCTCTGCATCACAGCCCGTTTTCTTTTGGGCCATTGTCGTAAGTTTGAAAAATAAAAGTATTCAAATACGTGCCTGGTGAGAGGGCGTAGGTATATTATGTTGGACAAGTTTAGTTATACAGTGCTTTCTCGTGATAGTGATAAACTCACGTAGGCAGTTCGCTTCTGAACGTCGAGTTATTTATACGCGTGTTATATTTATACTTGTAGGTGCCACAAACTAAAGATGCACCGAGGTGTCAAACTTTTGAAACCAGCTGTAGGCTGCGTCAAATGTCTATCAAAATATGACATAATAGCACATCAGAAACTTCTAATCAGATCAAAACAATTACAAGTGACGTGTATGGGATGCAGTGTTCAAAATAGATCATATCAAACTAATAACGGAGTATATGGTTACAAACCGAAAAGTATTCAAGATTTTAATGGTAATTATCTATGTTTATCATTTTAACGGCTACACTACACATACATAATTATGTAGTTCGTAAACTTTAAAGGAGCTTGAAATCTCAACGGGTAGTATTGTCTATGTCAGGGATAAACGTCATCGAAGGTAGGTAAGAAGATGCTGGTTATACTGTCGATGTTTACATTAGCACAATATCTATTTGTTTTTTAACTTCCTCGTAAAAACTGGATGAGATAATTATGTAACCTAAATAACTGTTGGTAAACATTGAACTTAACGAAGAAATGTTACTGTAACATGTTGTATCTCGTAAAAAAAATTGTTACTTAAATTGACGTTGGAATTCTCGCCGGCTCTTAAATAATTTATTGATTGAATTTGATTGAGGAGACGTAGTGAGGCCATGTGATGTTTTCGACGCTATTCTGGGAGTCCGTCCTCCCTGTTAAATGAACTTGACATTGCTCTCTAACATAAAGTAGATTTTTATTTTATCAAATAAATAATAATATCCCCAATATTATTTGTTTTACGTTTAACATTGTTAGTCTATTGCCGGAATGTATGAAAAAAATTCTCAAATTTATTTTGATGTGTAAATTAGTTATTATTAAAGTCAGCAATAAGTATTTGACAATTAAATTCAAATGAAAATTTATTTTTCACCCGAAATATCTAAATCAAATATTTATTCTGAAGTTTTATCTATTTCAATGTAATATCTTTTATTGTATAAAAATATATCGGTTTATTCAATAAAATTAATTTGGTGTAAAAACGATAAGAAACTTTAAACAGGTTAAGCTAGTGATTTTTTTTATGTTTCCTCCTTGGCCAACCTTTTTTTTTAGTGTGTACCTATTTATCAATAAAATATTTTCGAATTTTTTTTAATACACTATTTCAAGTTTATCTTCTAAACTGCATTTCTCTAAAATCGATTTGTCATTTAATATTTTAATATCCTCTCTCTACTTCTTGAGGTATGGCGTCAATTATTATGAAATGTATGGTATATCTTTTATGATTTAAAAAAATAATAAGCAATTGGTCAAAAAAATGGATTCCACAATTAAATTGAATTTAGAACACAATTCAAATTATTAATGGATTTTCATGGTCATCATAATTTCACCGCACTTAAGATTAACAATATTCAACTTATATTTACTTTGCATAAAATACTGATACCTTCTTATTCAATTTCAAAAAAAACACTTCAATCTAACACAATATTTTTCCTTAATATTTTCCTCATGTGTCCATATAATCTAATGTAAACATATCAGAACTATTTAAAATGTAATGTTTATTTATATATTATTTATTGTACCCAATATTGAGTCCTAATCAAAAACATTATTTTCAGTATCACAAGAAGTATTAATAGCCAGACAGAAACAAAGCAATTTCTACAGACTGGTAACTGCATATCGAGAACTGGCACACAAAACTGCAAAAATAAACCCTGTGAATTTGAGAAATGATAACAGGTATGAACATAAAATTTTATTAAGACTACTATAAAGGTATTGGAATAGAAATCTGTAGACTTGGCATGCTGATAGTTCTGAAACTAAAATGGCTAAAGTTTAATATTATTTTAATCCTTAGCACTCCTCAATATATTATTTTTTTTCCTGCCATCAACTTATCAATAGATTTGAGAAATTGATTGATATTGCAGGTTTAGCGAGTTTATTAGTATAGTAGAATTTTATTTAAGGAACACAACAGTTTTTGAAATAAGAATAATTTAAAATTAATAAAATATATATTTCCAACCAAGTTGTACAATCAAGCAAGACTCGACGTAGTAGTTGCGCGTCACCTATATTAGTCTAGCTAGACTCAACATAGAAGTTCTAAGAGTTAAGCTTGTTGAAAGGTTTTTTAAGCTGCTATTAAATTTGAATGAAAGTTTTGGGAGACAATAGAGTTTGAAAAAAGAATCAGTTTCATATTATTATTAACAATTTAAGATAAGACTTTTTCATCATTTACCATAAAAGAACTATCATCTTTTTTATCTCAAATCTTTGTAAAAAATACAATCTGTGCTAGTAACCAAAGACCTGTAAAAAATCCTCATAATTTGCCTAGTTACAGAAGTTATCTTGTTTATCAATTTTTATCATCAAACAATTTCAAATCAGTAAACTGATAAGATAAATCAGCTGTGATTTATTTGCCAATGAAATAAAATTTTCAAAAGTTGACACTTTCCTCATTGTCAAGGTTGAAATCCACTTATATAATATCAATTCAATCCATCATTTTTATCTTATCTCTACTTCAATTGACTGTGTTAACTGCTCTATAAATTGTTATCTATTGTTATAAAGATCATTTATAAATATAGCTATCATATTAATAGAATATTTGACAGGATGTTTACTTATTGTTGACACTATACCATTGAACACATTGTTCTTTATTTTTATAATTACAACTGACCCAAGAGACTGTCGTGTGTAAATTGTGTTTATAAAAGAATAATCTTTTCATATCCACTGTAAGTAATTATTATTTAAATTCATTCATATGGTTATATCTAATGCATTCACATTATAGGTCATTGAATGTTTACCTTGACTGCAATCATCAACAACGATAAAGTATTCATATGTATTCATCGTATAAGCATTTTCTATTCATTTTTATGAGATTATTTGACAGGTTCCAAATTGTATCAAATCTAAATGCTGCCATCTAGTGAACAAACCCGAATGTTTTTAAAATTGCTTACAGTAATATAGCACCAATTGCGGGAAACTTTTCCAATAGAGCATTTCAATCTACTACAGGGGTTCTCAATCTTATTTCAACTCCGGACACATTTGAGATTCATGAGAATAGTAACGAGCGAATGCCGTATTTTTAAAAACAAATTTCAATTAATAAATTACAATCCATAGAAAATTAGGGTTCTTTCATAATTTTATTCTTTGTAAAGGGTGCACAAAAATAGCTCATCATGCCCTCTTTTTCCCGCTGGCACAGGGTTAAGAACCCCTGGTCTACGATAACCCGAAAGCCCAATGCCGATGAAGCCATGCAAGTGTTATACATGTTTTATATCGGGTGAATGCTATAGTTATTGGACATGTTAAAGTGTCCAATAATTAAAATAGTGTCACCCTATAATATTACATATTTACAAAATAAGTAATTTGACCTTGAAAATTAAACATTTTGTAGAAAATGGCACTATAAAAGGGACTGCACAACACGCTATAAAAATTTGCTCAAAACAGAGAACGCTGTAGGGGGGTTGTCCATTATTCCAAATATTTAAATTAATTGAAATCAGGGCTGTGGAGTCGGTAAAAAAATGTTCGACTCCGACTCTGACTCAGACTCCAGCATTAACCAAAACCACGACTCCGACTAAAAAAAGTTTAATATCGTCACTTTTTTTCCCTAATCTTCCTATTTATGTGTATACAATTAAATATCAACCCTACCAATCCGGCGAAAAACCGAATTTGACATATTATATGCAAAAATAAAAAGTTCAAACTTTTCAAAATTTCCGACTCCAAGTACGACTCCGACTCCGGCCAAAAAGCCCTGACTCCACGACTCCACAGCCCTGATTAAAATACTAAAAAAGATGCCATACTTAACAATTTTACATAACAGTTCCCCATTTACAAAGTTATCTGATTATCATAAAAACATGTCAAATAAAGTAATCAGCAAATTTTATTTCTATTATCTGACATGCAACCATCACCTGGCAACATTAAGATTGACTATCGTATCTAACAACACACTTATAGATTAAAAATTTAATTAAAATTTTTTTTAATGCACACCCTAGTTTATATGAACTTTTAACCTCATACAACACAACAATCTTGCAGATTAAGTTAGTTGATTATGATCACAACAGTTAACCCTTTGAGTGGTGAGTTATTTTGGATAAAATTAGGTTTTTTTTAATAAGCTTAAAAAACAAATTAATGCCAGACAAAAAAAATTTAAACATCCTTTTTTTTATTATCCGTATATCTGGGAAGAATATTATTAATTTTTGAGGAATTGATATTTCTTATTTTTTTTATTGAAATACATAATTCATTTTAACTTTCAAATAATTAAAATAAAAATATTAACACATTTTTAGTACTTATTCCCACATTGATTGAAGATTTCCGGTTTCGCTCATCGCGAGCATTATCAACATGTTATTATTTTTATTATAATGCCATTCCACCAAGTATTGACAGTGAACACCTAAAATGTTTCAAATACTTATTATCTAAATATCAAGAAGCTTTTACTTCCAATTCTGGCCTGGATCTTTAATGCATTCATCTGTCAACATAGAGTTCTTTATTGATGTTGATTCCAGGAAGGGTATCCAAGGAAATAAATATTTTCAATCTACTGAAATTATTTTATATATTTGTTGATAGTTATTTCGTTTTGCATTTAAAAATGCATTTACTTATCTATATATACTGTCGTAGACTGGGTACACAATACATCTTCTTTTCTGTTCTACCATCCTCACGCTGTGTAACAGCTTAAGAAGTGAATAATATATAGCAGGGGTGGCCAAACTATTACCACGACGGGCGAGATTTATAAATTTTTGGTGGCGATCGACTCACAAAATAAATCAAATTTATTTTCATTGAAATAAAAGAAGAATCAGAGATATGTACATCAGTACACCAGACAGGCGGGTGACTTGGAATAGCTACGCGATCGACGCTTTGGCTACCCCTGAAATATAGCCACAAATTTGTTTTAAAATAATAACCTTTTTATAAAATTCTTTTCTTTTTTGAAACAAAATAATTTGATTACCAAAAATCACTGATTGATATTTCTAGTTTCAATGGTAACCGGACAAAACAGAACATGACAAAACAGAACATGACAAAACAGAACATGACAAAACAGAACATAACAAAACAGAATATGACAAAACAGATCGTGACTTTTCAGAATATTTAGGTTAGGTTAGGTTCATATTCATGAGTCATGTTCTAAAAAGTCACGTTCTGTTTTGTCATATTCTGTTTTGTCATGGAACCAGTTTCAATATATGAAAAAAAGATAACATTTAGAATGGCAATAGATAATAGATGACAACATACTTGGACGTATATGTACGGCCATACTCCTCAAAGGGTAAAGATAATGTAATGCATTGTTGGTTACAGGTCATTAAATGAACTAGACCCGGCCCGCTTTGGACTTTCTTCATCTGATGAATTGGACTTTAGGGGAATTTTGAATGTCCCAACAACAAGCGGGAGTCTAGCGGACGCTGTCAAAATCTTAGAAGAATTGTACTGTGGATATATTTCATCGGAGTTTAGCTATCTAGAAGTGAGTATCAGCAGCCAAAGTGTCAATGTTCTATTATCTACAATGGAGTAAATAATATTTATCTTGCGTTATGTGTGTGCTATGAAAATGTTTTGAATATATTGAATATCTCTATGCTGTTAGACAGACGGCTCAATATTCGACTGTGTTCAAAGAATAATTAATTAGCAAACCTAATGAGTAAACAAAATGGATGCTTGATAGCAATGAATAATTAAATTAATTGAATTATTGACTGATTGGCTAAATAGTTAGTAAAAATATTGCATTGGAAAGTATTGGAAAGGTGGGAAGAGATTTTTAACAAAAAAGACACCCATTGGATTCAAACATAATTAATTTATCAACTGAAAGAATTTGCCCATACCAGGACTCAATCAAAAATATTTATTCTATATTTTCATAACTTTTAATGTGTTCACTGTCAATACTTGGTGGAATGGCATTATAATAAAAATAATAAAACATTTTTAGTACTTATTCCACATAAATTTTATTGGATCGGTTCGCTCATGGCAAGCATCAACTGAAACTGAACTGTCAACATCAGATGCCAATGCTCACCATGAGCGAAACTGGTCCTGATCCAATAACATTTATGTGGAATAAGTACTTAAAATGTTTTATTATTTTTATTATATTTCCATCGTTTGATAATAAGGAAATATATTTGATTGTTTAGCAGATAAACACGAATTCTAGTCACTTTCAATCAGCTCTAAAAGTATTTACATTAACAAGTTAACTTTTTTAACTTGATAAACATGCATTCATTTTGAGAGCTTATTGATTTCAGACCGAAGAGGAGCGAGAATGGTTTGCGGAACGTGTAGAAAGCATCAACAACGAAGAGATATCACCGGAAGCAAAGCGGCTCATTGCCAAAGAGATGATCAAGTCTCAGGCGTGGGATAACTTCCTGGCTATCAAATTCGCCATGGTCAAGAGATACGGAGGTGAAGGTGCCGAATCAATGATGGCTTTCTTCACCGAACTCTTCGATCTCACCAGCAAGGGTAATGATTCATTGGCTGTAAATACAAATTATAATCGTGAACTTTAATTGATGCGCTGTAAATACGCGGAAGAAGAATTTAAAGTCATTGAAACTATCTACCATGTTTGTCTCTCTACCTATCTACCACCTTTTATTTTATTACAAGATTTTTTTGCATGGTAGTCTTTAGAATGTATCGCTTGTGCAAAAAGTGGATCGGGTGTATAACTATGTTGAACATCTTAAAACCATATAGTGCACAATCAAATAGTTTGCCAATTTTAAACAAGCAACTCAATCTTCCTAATTCATCTCTGTTACTTTTTAACGATGATATTGAAATTCCATAAAGCACCTTCAATCTAAAATTCAAGACTATGAACATTATGCCCCAAAGAGTGAACAAAGAATGTTAACATAATCCATTCAATGTTGTGTAAAATTTATGAAAATATTTTAGTCACAGATAATTATGAGAGACATTGGTTTATCTATATTCTTTATGAAAAAATTGATCTTTTCAAAATACAGTATTACAAATGCGCATTTGGAAATATAACCATTTTAAATACTCAAAAACATTTCTGGAATTTGTCTTGGAAAACATTGCATAAGGCTTGCATTAAATTGTGCTTTTACTAATTGATCATTTTAAACAAAGCATCATGTTAATTATCAAAGTAATTAAAAAACCCATAGACAAAGTTTAAATTGGATCATTAA
Organism: Himalopsyche kuldschensis; assembly: GCA_028554975.1. Lineage (NCBI taxonomy): Eukaryota > Metazoa > Arthropoda > Insecta > Trichoptera > Rhyacophilidae > Himalopsyche > Himalopsyche kuldschensis. The sequence goes on from JAHFWI010000006.1 coordinate 19,994,443, forward strand.
CCTTTTGCACTCCTCAATAGATTTAAAAATTTGATTGATATCACAGGGTTTGCGTATTATTAGCATATTATAACGAAATACTGATAAATATACCACAATATGACATGTTACAAACTTTAACTAAGGTACACAATCCAATATAAACAGTTTTTGAAATAAGGATGATTAAAAATTATTTTCCAATCTAGTTTTACAATTTCGAACAGGACTCAACATAAGAATAACGCATAGCAGTTGTAGGAGTTAAGTACCACTAGTTATTTTGGTAATCCTTCAGATGAGAGGTTTAATCAAAAAATTTGCATTTGACACATAATTCAAGATGGCTGCTGACATTGTTCCCTATCAATTAATTGCTGATGGGTGGAATAATCAAATTATATATTTAATTAATTTTATTTTTGGTCAGGTTTGGGTAAGGTTTTTGGTTTGTTAAGTTTAGGTTTGGTTTGTTTAGGTTTTTTTTTTTAACACTTAGAAATATACATCACCAATTAATTAACAGGGTACACTTTCGACAGCCATCTTGAATTATGTGTCAATTGCAAAAAAAAATTTAAAACCTCTCACCTGAAGGATTACCGTTATTTTGACACATTCAAATCATTTCAGACTTATCCCCTTCTCCTTTACATATTACATAACAACATATCCATTGCAACAAATAATATTATATAATTTCATATACTTTTTTAGATACAATTGAATCCGTGGTCCTTGGAATGCCGCATCGAGGAAAGCTGAATCTCTTGACGGGTCTCCTTCAGTGTCCTCCAGCGAAGATATTCATCAAGTATCGAGGGCTGCCAGAGTTTACACCATCCACGCATGCCATGTGCGACATACCAAATCATTATAGTTAGTATTTGTGACATTTTATAAAATACTTTAATTTAGGTTGGTTTCTGGGATATCCATACTTGTCAAAATATTAAAGGATTCAAAATAGTGAACATTGTAATTGAGGTCTTCATATGCCTGAGATTAACACCAAAAATATCAAAGTGTATTTCAATATAAAATTTAAAATATCTTTGATTATTCCACGTATTGTGTTACTAATTGTGACATGTGTTTCGCCTCATTCAGCGTCATCCTCAGACTTAATATCGCAAAGTTTGCTTAAGTAATGAAGCAATCTGATTCTAATATTTTAAAATGATAAAATTACAATATGGAGTTTGGGATTTTTCCTTATTACGGGAAGCAAGGAGGGGGTTATTGAATCAAAGCAAACAAATAAGTATACTACTAATGACGTTAGCAATTATAAGATATTAACTAATGAGATGCAATCAATTAGGAAGGGTTAAACCTAAAATAATGTAAGCAGTGACGAGTAACCTGTCCTATTTATGATATTATTTAATAAAACTTCTATACTGCTAATAATTTTATTCTTAACTATTCATTTTTTAACTCTGATTAAAATTGATTGAATAAATGATTGACAAACTCGGAAAAATTGTTGCTTTTTAGATATCTTATGTTAATTGTCTTAATTGTAATATCAATGTTTCTACCTGTCTGCCCAACATAAGAAGCTTGGCAGTCTCCACAAGAGAGGCGATAGATACCACTCTGTGACGATGATTCTGCGCGATCTTTACTGTTCAATAAAAATTTCCTAAATTATTTACTGTATAAAACACGGGTTCTATACTAAAGTTTATTTCTTTTACAGGTGTTGCCACTGATATTGAAGTCAACGGCAGAAGCTTCCACTTCTCAATGTTGAATAATCCTTCCCATCTTGAAGTAAGCACTATCACATATTGTTCACATCGATTTTGTTGGCAACCCTTTAATTTTCTATATAACAGTGAAAAGTGTTTGCAATTAAGATACAATTGAAAACCAGTTTTTCCTTCCAGATTGTGAATCCAGTTTCAATGGGAAAGACCCGTTCAAAACAGCAAGATGCCAAGGAAGGTGACTATTCGGATAGTTCAATTTCTAAGCGTGGTGACAAAGTATTAAATATTCAGGTAATTGTTTATAATATTATGTATAATCAGAGATATTTAACTGTTTCCCTGCTACACTTGTGTATGGTATGTTTAGTGGCCATCGTTTCCAAGTGTATAAATATTATTTTCTATATGTTCCCTCGACAAAATCGATGAATATTTGTATGTCAATATGTAGAGACATTCATGATGCATCTATGGAACACAATAAATATTCATTCATAGTTGCAATCTGAACTTACATTGCAAATTTTTCCTTATGACCGTGTATCTTGCAGCTAAGATTACAACATATTACACTTATGTGCTCAAGATCTTTTCATTTTTAATAAAATCCTCGCATCCGCTTTCCTTACGTGTAGATTTGGATGTTTGTAGACTCATATGCATTATGACGAGATCTGGAATGTGTCAAAGACAGAATGGTCCCAAACTGCAATACAAAAAAACACTATACAATGAATTACGATTTACAGGGGCTTACTATACTGCTTGTCTTCATTTCTAGCTACATGGTGATGCCGCTTTTGCTGGCCAAGGAGTCAACCAGGAGTGCCTCATGTTGGCGCAGACTCCTAACTTTGATATCGGTGGAACTATTCACATGATCATCAATAACCAGGTACATATACAAGTTCTATTGACACATTTCACAAATCTTGCTTTTCTTTCTCTCACCAAGAGTAGTGGAGTATAATTCCACCATTGTGATAATCATGGAACAAGATCGATACATAATTGAATTTTACTATTTTATTGAGATACTAATACATAGTAGAAAATCCTGTGTCAAAATATATTATATATAGCTACCATAACAAAAAAAAATCTTAACTGAAAGCAATATGAAATATATATAATCTAGGGAAACGTGTCACTTTGTTCACTGTATAGCGAAAACAAATGATTTAGGAGTCAATTCTCAATGGTTTCCTCATGAATCGTTTGTTTTCTCACTCTGCCTACTTATCCAACTATTGACAGCAATATTAAAGTGAGAGAGCCACTGATTCTATGTGATTCTAACATTAACAAAGAGAGGAACAAGTGCTTCTTGTTCTTTTCAATGATTGGATCTTTTGAATCCGTTCATTGGCGAGCAAAGCATTTCTAGCATCATGTCGTTTGTTCTATTCTTGAACTTTTGTTGCAGATAGGATTCACTACTCCAGGAGAAAGGGGACGAACTAGTCGATACAGCTCTGATTTAGCTAAGAGTATTAATTGTCCTGTAATACACGTCAATGCAGACTATCCTGAGGTATGTAACACTTATATTAACACATTGGCTATGGAGGAAATCAAAACATATATGCATTTCGTGTGCCCATAGCCAATGCATTAAGTAAACTCTTTTAACTCCATAGCTATGATTTATCCTTACACCTTACACAGTCTGCCAGGCACCGTGGTTCGTTACCGTAATGTATGTAACATTGGTAGAATACATGTGCTAAATAAATGGATGTTGAGCTTAACCGTGTACAGCTGCATGTCCCAGCCAGTTCGCATTGAATTAAATATGACTACAGCTATTCCTAAGTGAAGCTATTATTTCGTTTTACAATAGAACCAACAAAATATCATATACGCAATAGATCACTATACAAACACCAACTTTGCATGAAGCGTAGTGCCTACACGTCACCGGATTGGACCGTAAAGGAAAGGTTAGCCCCAAAGCCCCGAGTGTTATTCTATCGTTGCACCTATACGGTTTGAAAAGCATCAGAGAGTCAATCTGTCAACACAATCTTGGATTTATCACAATCACTACATTATTGACTTTTATATGATATGTTAAAGTTTGAAGGATTGGCTATGGGGCTAAAACATTTTTCATGTGAAGTAATAATCGTAATTTACCACAAATGATTGCCTTTCTGTTTCAGCTAGTTGCAAAAGCAACAAGAGTGGCGTTTGAATACCAAAGAAAATTCCGTAAAGACGTGTTCATCGATTATAACTGCTTTAGAAGATGGGGCCATAACGAAATGGACGATCCAACATTTACAAACCCACTTCTATACCAACAAATTAAGAGCCGCAAGTATGTCAAACAATTAATCGCATTACGAAAAACATATCCTATTTGTGTATCCTTTTATTAAGTAGCCATAGTTCTACAATTCTATATTGCATTCAATGCTATTGGAGTTTTAAAGCTACAAATCACAGTTGAAAGTTTCAAGTACACTTTGGTTGCTTAACCTTTACCTGCCCAGAGTTTTCATACGAAACTGCGGATTTGTGCCATTCAGTGCCCATTGGTTTCGTACAAGACCATCGATCACCGCGCTCTATGCTATCAGATTACACTGGTTTATAATAATATAATGAAAAATATGAATACTAGCCAGCTCACATTAATAATAACTTCAAAATAAATAATGATATTTTTATTTTGGATTTTACGAAACACTAGCTGGTACCTAACAAGCGTTGCAATGCCACTCAAAGAAAGAAAGTGTTTGTGTTTATTGTTGTGCTTTCGGATGCACAATATTTTAGATAAATAATTTCAATTTAATTTCACTAACAATGATCGGTATCGATGACATTTGCCGTCTGCTGTTTGTCTTTGCCGATTTTTTATGGTACGACACATGCGCCACCTACTGAAAAAAAATTTACTATGGCTATAACTTTTGCGCAAGTGCAACAATAAGTTGTCAAAATGAACGATATGATATAAATAAGAAAAAACATTGATTTTTATATAAAATACCTACTGTAGGTTGATTTTATAATGCCTATAACCTTCGCGCAAGTGCAACCAATAAGTTGATAAAGTTTTATCGCAACCGGATGAACGGTATGGCAATTCATAAAATACAAACAAACAAACATTGATTTTTATATCTCAGATTTATGCCTAAATGAGTATGTTTACGTTACGAGGTTGACTTTTCATTCAGTTGGCAATTTTTCAAAAAACTACTCGGTGAACTACTGCTAAAGCCCAGAGCGCGCTGGCGTGTAAAGGTTAAATGCTCATTTTTCTCTACTTGAAAATAAGCTTACAATAAAAAAAAACATTAACCCTGATTCCAACATTTTTCTCCATAACAAGGTAGAATGAAATCCCTGGATCTTCAGATTCCTTATAAGTCAGCTATGGCTACAGAAACATGAAACTAAAGAAAAATAGACATTTGTTTTAAATATAATTTATATTTTTACAGATCAATTCCTGATCTCTATGCTGAAAAATTGATAGCTGAAGGAGTAATGACAAAAGAGGATGTCAGTAAAATTGTCAATGATCACAACACTTGGCTGACGGATGAGTTGAAAAGCTTGGACTCTTACAAGCCTGACGTAAATAATTTACTTTGTTATTGTTTTAATCATTACTGTATTTAAATAATCAATAAGAAACTAAATTTTAAATAAGCTTTAAACATGATAAATCTTGACAAGCCCTGCTTATGTGTTTCATGATTTTATTCCAATTACGAAATATGTAGCTTCCAATAATATTTGACAATCCAATCAACTAACTGTCAAAATTATTTAGGATTTCAACTGAAGATGCCCAATGGCATTTCAAATTTGAATCACTGAGTTTTGTCACTGACAATCTGG